>CM039429.1:9802054-11071510 GCA_022379115.2 Bauhinia variegata | reverse complement strand
GAGGGAAAGACCAAATGGACGAACTTGGGGTTAAGTGGGATGATTCTTGACCAAATCTCTCTTTCCTTGTTCCAAACTTCATCAAAGGTTTTAATGTGTCATATTACATCAATCTATGCTTCCATTTGGCTTCGGTCAACTTTGAGCTAATCGAAACAGGAAAGACCAAAAAAACGGAAAAACTTGGTTAAGTTGATATTATTGCCAAATCTCTTTCTTTGTTCCAAACTTCATCAAAGGGTTTAATTTCATATTACATCAATCTGCTTGCCATTTGGCTTCGTCAACTTTGTAGCTAATCGAAATGAGAGAACCAAAATGGACGAACTTGTTTAAGTTGGATGATTCTTGGACCAAATCCATCTTTCTTGTTTCCAAACTTCATCAAAGGTTTAATGTGTCATATTACATCAATCTATGCTTGCCATTTGCTTCGTCAACTTTGGAGCTAATCGAAACAGGAAAGAACCAAAATGGACGAACTTGGTTAAGTTGGATGATTCTTGGACCAAATCCTCTCTTTCTTTGTCCAAACTTCATCAAAGTTTAATGTGTCATATTACATCAATCTATGCTTGCCATTTGGCTTCGGTCAACTTTGAGCTAATCGAAACAGGAAAGACCAAAACGGACGAACTTGGTTAAGTTGGATGATTCTTGGACCAAATCTCTCTTTCTTTGTTCCAAACTTCATCAAAGGGTTTAATGTGTCATATTACATCAATCTATGCTTGCCATTTGGCTTCGGTCAACTTTGGAGCTAATCGAAAATGAGGAAGACCAAAATGGACGAACTTGTTAAGTTGGATGATTCTTGGACCAAATCCCTCTTTCTTGTTCCAAACTTCATCAAAGGTTTAATGTGTCATATTACATCAATCTATGCTTGCCATTTGGCTTCGGTCAACTTTGGCTAATCGAAATAGGGAAAGACCAAAATGGACGAACTTGGTTAAGTTGGATGATTCTTGGACCAAATCTCTCTTTCTTGTTCCAAACTTCATCAAAGGGTTTAATGTGTCATATTACATCAATCTATGCTTGCCATTTGGCTTCGGTCAACTTTGGAGCTAATCGAAATGAGAAGACCAAAAAATGGACGAACTTGTTAAGTTGGATGATTCTTGGACCAAATCCATCTTTCTTGTTCCAAACTTCATCAAAGGGTTTAATGTGTCATATTACATCAATCTATGCTTGCCATTTGGCTTCGGTCAACTTTGAGCTAATCGAAATGAGGAGAGACCAAAATGGACGAACTTGTTTAAGTTGGATGATTCTTGGACCAAATCCATCTTTCTTGGTTCCAAACTTCATCAAAGGGTTTAATGTGTCATATTACATCAATCTATGCTTGCCATTTGGCTTCGGTCAACTTTGGAGCTAATCGAAACAGGGAAAGACCAAAATGGACGAACTTGTTAAGTTGGATGATTCTTGGACCAAATCTCTCTTTCTTGTTCCAAACTTCATCAAAGGGTTTAATGTGTCATATTACATCAATCTATGCTTGCCATTTGGCTTCGGTCAACTTTGGAGCTAATCGAAACAGGGAAAGACCAAAATGGACGAACTTGTTAAGTTGGATGATTCTTGGACCAAATCTCTCTTTCTTGGTTCCAAACTTCATCAAAGGGTTTAATGTGTCATATTACATCAATCTATGCTTGCCATTTGGCTTCGGTCAACTTTGGAGCTAATCGAAACAAGGAAAGACCAAAATGGACGAACTTGTTAAGTTGGATGATTCTTGGCCAAATCTCTCTTTCTTGGTTCCAAACTTCATCAAAGGGTTTAATGTGTCATATTACATCAATCTATGCTTGCCATTTGGCTTCGTCAACTTTGGAGCTAATCGAAATGAGGAAAGACCAAAATGGACGAACTTGTTAAGTTGGATGATTCTTGGACCAAATCCTCTTTCTTGGTTCCAAACTTCATCAAAGGTTTAATGTGTCATATTACATCAATCTATGCTTGCCATTTGGCTTCGGTCAACTTTGGAGCTAATCGAACAGGGAAAGACCAAAATGACGAACTTGGTTAAGTTGGATGATTCTTGGACCAAATCTCTCTTTCTTGTTCCAAACTTCATCAAAGGGTTTAATGTGTCATATTACATCAATCTATGCTTGCCATTTGGCTTCGGTCAACTTTGGAGCTAATCGAAATGAGGGAGACCAAAATGGACGAACTTGGTTAAGTTGGATGATTCTTGGACCAAATCCATCTTTCTTGGTTCCAAACTTCATCAAAGGGTTTAATGTGTCATATTACATCAATCTATGCTTGCCATTTGGCTTCGGTCAACTTTGGAGCTAATCGAAACAGGGAAAGACCAAAATGGACGAACTTGGTTAAGTTGGATGATTCTTGGACCAAATCTCTCTTTCTTGGTTCCAAACTTCATCAAAGGGTTTAATGTGTCATATTACATCAATCTATGCTTGCCATTTGGCTTCGGTCAACTTTGGAGCTAATCGAAACAAGGAAAGACCAAAATGGAAAACTTGGTTAAGTTGGATGATTCTTGGCCAAATCTCTCTTTCTTGGTTCCAAACTTCATCAAAGGGTTTAATGTGTCATATTACATCAATCTATGCTTGCCATTTGGCTTCGGTCAACTTTGGAGCTAATCGAAATGAGGAGAAGACCAAAATGGACGAACTTGGTTAAGTTGGATGATTCTTGGACCAAATCCATCTTTCTTGGTTCCAAACTTCATCAAAGGGTTTAATGTGTCATATTACATCAATCTATGCTTGCCATTTGGCTTCGGTCAACTTTGGAGCTAATCGAAATGAGGGAAGACCAAAATGGACGAACTTGGTTAAGTTGGATGATTCTTGGACCAAATCTCTCTTTCTTGGTTCCAAACTTCATCAAAGGGTTTAATGTGTCATATTACATCAATCTATGCTTGCCATTTGGCTTCGGTCAACTTTGGAGCTAATCGAAACAGGGAAGGACCAAAATGGACGAACTTGGTTAAGTTGGATGATTCTTGGACCAAATCTCTCTTTCTTTGTTCCAAACTTCATCAAAGGGTTTAATGTGTCATATTACATCAATCTATGCTTGCCATTTGGCTTCGGTCAACTTTGGAGCTAATCGAAATAGGGAAAGACCAAAATGGACGAACTTGGTTAAGTTGGATGATTCTTGGACCAAATCATCTTTCTTGTTCCAAACTTCATCAAAGGGTTTAATGTGTCATATTACATCAATCTATGCTTGCCATTTGGCTTCGGTCAACTTTGAGCTAATCGAAACAGAAAAAAGACCAAAATGGACGAACTTGGTTAAGTTGGATGATTCTTGGACCAAATCCTCTTTCTTGGTTCCAAACTTCATCAAAGGGTTTAATGTGTCATATTACATCAATCTATGCTTGCCATTTGGCTTCGGTCAACTTGGAGCTAATCGAAACGGGAAAGACCAAAATGGACGAACTTGGTTAAGTTGGATGATTCTTGGACCAAATCCTCTTTCTTGGTTCCAAACTTCATCAAAGGGTTTAATGTGTCATATTACATCAATCTATGCTTGCCATTTGGCTTCGGTCAACTTTGGAGCTAATCGAAACAGGGAAAGACCAAAATGGACGAACTTGGTTAAGTTGGATGATTCTTGGACCAAATCTCTCTTTCTTGGTTCCAAACTTCATCAAAGGGTTTAATGTGTCATATTACATCAATCTATGCTTGCCATTTGGCTTCGGTCAACTTTGGAGCTAATCGAAACAGGAAAGACCAAAATGGACGAACTTGGTTAAGTTGGATGATTCTTGGACCAAATCCATCTTTCTTGGTTCCAAACTTCATCAAAGGGTTTAATGTGTCATATTACATCAATCTATGCTTGCCATTTGGCTTCGGTCAACTTGGAGCTAATCGAAACGAGGAAAGACCAAAATGGACGAACTTGGTTAAGTTGGATGATTCTTGGACCAAATCCATCTTTTTGGTTCCAAACTTCATCAAAGGGTTTAATGTGTCATATTACATCAATCTATGCTTGCCATTTGGCTTCGGTCAACTTTGGAGCTAATCGAAACGAGGAAGACCAAAATGGACGAACTTGGTTAAGTTGGATGATTCTTGACCAAATCCATCTTTCTTGGTTCCAAACTTCATCAAAGGGTTTAATGTGTCATATTACATCAATCTATGCTTGCCATTTGGCTTCGGTCAACTTTGGAGCTAATCGAAAGAGGAAAGACCAAAATGGACGAACTTGGTTAAGTTGGATGATTCTTGGACCAAATCCATCTTTCTTGGTTCCAAACTTCATCAAAGGGTTTAATGTGTCATATTACATCAATCTATGCTTGCCATTTGGCTTCGGTCAACTTTGGAGCTAATCGAAACGAGGAAAGACCAAAATGGACGAACTTGGTTAAGTTGGATGATTCTTGGACCAAATCCATCTTTCTTGGTTCCAAACTTCATCAAAGGGTTTAATGTGTCATATTACATCAATCTATGCTTGCCATTTGGCTTCGGTCAACTTGGAGCTAATCGAAACAGGAAAGACCAAAATGGACGAACTTGGTTAAGTTGGATGATTCTTGGACCAAATCCATCTTTCTTGGTTCCAAACTTCATCAAAGGTTTAATGTGTCATATTACATCAATCTATGCTTGCCATTTGGCTTCGGTCAACCTTGGAGCTAATCGAAACAGGAAAGACCAAAATGGACGAACTTGGTTAAGTTGGATGATTCTTGGACCAAATCTCTCTTTCTTGGTTCCAAACTTCATCAAAGGGTTTAATGTGTCATATTACATCAATCTATGCTTGCCATTTGGCTTCGGTCAACTTTGGAGCTAATCGAAACAGGAAAGACCAAAATGGACGAACTTGGTTAAGTTGGATGATTCTTGGACCAAATCCATCTTTCTTGGTTCCAAACTTCATCAAAGGGTTTAATGTGTCATATTACATCAATCTATGCTTGCCATTTGGCTTCGGTCAACTTTGGAGCTAATCGAAACAGGAAAGACCAAAATGGACGAACTTGGTTAAGTTGGATGATTCTTGGACCAAATCCATCTTTCTTGGTTCCAAACTTCATCAAAGGGTTTAATGTGTCATATTACATCAATCTATGCTTGCCATTTGGCTTCGGTCAACTTTGGAGCTAATCGAAATGAAAGACCAAAATGGACGAACTTGGTTAAGTTGGATGATTCTTGGACCAAATCCATCTTTCTTGGTTCCAAACTTCATCAAAGGTTTAATGTGTCATATTACATCAATCTATGCTTGCCATTTGGCTTCGGTCAACTTTGGAGCTAATCGAAACGAGAAAGACCAAAATGGACGAACTTGGTTAAGTTGGATGATTCTTGGACCAAATCCATCTTTCTTGTTCCAAACTTCATCAAAGGGTTTAATGTGTCATATTACATCAATCTATGCTTGCCATTTGGCTTCGGTCAACTTGGAGCTAATCGAAACAGGAAAGACCAAAATGGACGAACTTGGTTAAGTTGGATGATTCTTGGACCAAATCATCTTTCTTGGTTCCAAACTTCATCAAAGGGTTTAATGTGTCATATTACATCAATCTATGCTTGCCATTTGGCTTCGGTCAACTTTGGAGCTAATCGAAGAGGAAGACCAAAATGGACGAACTTGGTTAAGTTGGATGATTCTTGGACCAAATCCATCTTTCTTGGTTCCAAACTTCATCAAAGGGTTTAATGTGTCATATTACATCAATCTATGCTTGCCATTTGGCTTCGGTCAACTTGGAGCTAATCGAAACGAGGAAAGACCAAAATGGACGAACTTGGTTAAGTTGGATGATTCTTGGACCAAATCCATCTTTCTTGGTTCCAAACTTCATCAAAGGGTTTAATGTGTCATATTACATCAATCTATGCTTGCCATTTGGCTTCGGTCAACCTTGGAGCTAATCAAAAAGAAGAAAAAAAATGGACGAACTTGGTTAAGTTGGATGATTCTTGGACCAAATCCATCTTTCTTGGTTCCAAACTTCATCAAAGGGTTTAATGTGTCATATTACATCAATCTATGCTTGCATTTGGCTTCGGTCAACTTTGAGCTAATCGAAACGAGGAAAGACCAAAATGGACGAACTTGGTTAAGTTGGATGATTCTTGGACCAAATCCTCTTTCTTGGTTCCAAACTTCATCAAAGGGTTTAATGTGTCATATTACATCAATCTATGCTTGCCATTTGGCTTCGGTCAACTTGGAGCTAATCGAAATGAGGAAAGACCAAAATGGACGAACTTGGTTAAGTTGGATGATTCTTGGACCAAATCCATCTTTCTTGGTTCCAAACTTCATCAAAGGGTTTAATGTGTCATATTACATCAATCTATGCTTGCCATTTGGCTTCGGTCAACTTTGGAGCTAATCGAAACAGGGAAAGACCAAAATGGACGAACTTGGTTAAGTTGGATGATTCTTGGACCAAATCCTCTTTCTTGGTTCCAAACTTCATCAAAGGGTTTAATGTGTCATATTACATCAATCTATGCTTGCCATTTGGCTTCGGTCAACTTTGGAGCTAATCGAAATGAGGAAAGACCAAAATGGACGAACTTGGTTAAGTTGGATGATTCTTGGACCAAATCCATCTTTCTTGGTTCCAAACTTCATCAAAGGGTTTAATGTGTCATATTACATCAATCTATGCTTGCCATTTGGCTTCGTCAACTTTGGAGCTAATCGAAACAGGGAAAGACCAAAATGGACGAACTTGGTTAAGTTGGATGATTCTTGGACCAAATCCATCTTTCTTGGTTCCAAACTTCATCAAAGGGTTTAATGTGTCATATTACATCAATCTATGCTTGCCATTTGGCTTCGGTCAACTTTGGAGCTAATCGAAACAGGAAAGACCAAAATGGACGAACTTGGTTAAGTTGGATGATTCTTGGACCAAATCCATCTTTCTTGGTTCCAAACTTCATCAAAGGGTTTAATGTGTCATATTACATCAATCTATGCTTGCCATTTGGCTTCGGTCAACTTTGGAGCTAATCGAAACAGAGGAAAGACCAAAATGGACGAACTTGGTTAAGTTGGATGATTCTTGGACCAAATCCATCTTTCTTGGTTCCAAACTTCATCAAAGGGTTTAATGTGTCATATTACATCAATCTATGCTTGCCATTTGGCTTCGGTCAACTTTGGAGCTAATCGAAATGAGGAAAGACCAAAATGGACGAACTTGGTTAAGTTGGATGATTCTTGGACCAAATCCATCTTTCTTGGTTCCAAACTTCATCAAAGGGTTTAATGTGTCATATTACATCAATCTATGCTTGCCATTTGGCTTCGGTCAACTTTGGAGCTAATCGAAACAGGGAAAGACCAAAATGGACGAACTTGGTTAAGTTGGATGATTCTTGGACCAAATCCTCTTTCTTGGTTCCAAACTTCATCAAAGGGTTTAATGTGTCATATTACATCAATCTATGCTTGCCATTTGGCTTCGGTCAACCTTGGAGCTAATCGAAACAGGAAAGACCAAAATGGACGAACTTGGTTAAGTTGGATGATTCTTGGACCAAATCCATCTTTCTTGGTTCCAAACTTCATCAAAGGGTTTAATGTGTCATATTACATCAATCTATGCTTGCCATTTGGCTTCGGTCAACTTTGGAGCTAATCGAAACAGGAAAGACCAAAATGGACGAACTTGGTTAAGTTGGATGATTCTTGGACCAAATCCATCTTTCTTGGTTCCAAACTTCATCAAAGGGTTTAATGTGTCATATTACATCAATCTATGCTTGCCATTTGGCTTCGGTCAACCTTGGAGCTAATCGAAATGAGGAAAGACCAAAATGGACGAACTTGGTTAAGTTGGATGATTCTTGGACCAAATCCATCTTTCTTGGTTCCAAACTTCATCAAAGGGTTTAATGTGTCATATTACATCAATCTATGCTTGCCATTTGGCTTCGGTCAACTTTGGAGCTAATCGAAATGAGGAAAGACCAAAATGGACGAACTTGGTTAAGTTGGATGATTCTTGGACCAAATCCTCTTTCTTGGTTCCAAACTTCATCAAAGGGTTTAATGTGTCATATTACATCAATCTATGCTTGCCATTTGGCTTCGGTCAACTTTGGAGCTAATCGAAACAGGAAAGACCAAAATGGACGAACTTGGTTAAGTTGGATGATTCTTGGACCAAATCTCTCTTTCTTGGTTCCAAACTTCATCAAAGGGTTTAATGTGTCATATTACATCAATCTATGCTTGCCATTTGGCTTCGGTCAACTTTGGAGCTAATCGAAACGAGGAAAGACCAAAATGGACGAACTTGGTTAAGTTGGATGATTCTTGGACCAAATCCATCTTTCTTGGTTCCAAACTTCATCAAAGGGTTTAATGTGTCATATTACATCAATCTATGCTTGCCATTTGGCTTCGGTCAACTTTGGAGCTAATCGAAACAGGGAAAGACCAAAATGGACGAACTTGGTTAAGTTGGATGATTCTTGGACCAAATCCTCTTTCTTGGTTCCAAACTTCATCAAAGGGTTTAATGTGTCATATTACATCAATCTATGCTTGCCATTTGGCTTCGGTCAACTTGGAGCTAATCGAAACAGGAAAGACCAAAATGGACGAACTTGGTTAAGTTGGATGATTCTTGGACCAAATCCATCTTTCTTGGTTCCAAACTTCATCAAAGGGTTTAATGTGTCATATTACATCAATCTATGCTTGCCATTTGGCTTCGGTCAACTTTGGAGCTAATCGAAACAGGAAAGACCAAAATGGACGAACTTGGTTAAGTTGGATGATTCTTGGACCAAATCCATCTTTCTTGGTTCCAAACTTCATCAAAGGGTTTAATGTGTCATATTACATCAATCTATGCTTGCCATTTGGCTTCGGTCAACTTTGGAGCTAATCGAAACAGGAAAGACCAAAATGGACGAACTTGGTTAAGTTGGATGATTCTTGGACCAAATCCATCTTTCTTGGTTCCAAACTTCATCAAAGGGTTTAATGTGTCATATTACATCAATCTATGCTTGCCATTTGGCTTCGGTCAACTTTGGAGCTAATCGAAACAGGGAAAGACCAAAATGGACGAACTTGGTTAAGTTGGATGATTCTTGGACCAAATCATCTTTCTTGGTTCCAAACTTCATCAAAGGGTTTAATGTGTCATATTACATCAATCTATGCTTGCCATTTGGCTTCGGTCAACTTTGGAGCTAATCGAAACGAGGAAAGACCAAAATGGACGAACTTGGTTAAGTTGGATGATTCTTGGACCAAATCCATCTTTCTTGGTTCCAAACTTCATCAAAGGGTTTAATGTGTCATATTACATCAATCTATGCTTGCCATTTGGCTTCGGTCAACTTTGGAGCTAATCGAAACGGGAAAGACCAAAATGGACGAACTTGGTTAAGTTGGATGATTCTTGGACCAAATCCTCTTTCTTGGTTCCAAACTTCATCAAAGGGTTTAATGTGTCATATTACATCAATCTATGCTTGCCATTTGGCTTCGGTCAACTTTGGAGCTAATCGAAACAGGGAAAGACCAAAATGGACGAACTTGGTTAAGTTGGATGATTCTTGGACCAAATCCATCTTTCTTGGTTCCAAACTTCATCAAAGGGTTTAATGTGTCATATTACATCAATCTATGCTTGCCATTTGGCTTCGGTCAACTTTGGAGCTAATCGAAATGAGGAAAGACCAAAATGGACGAACTTGGTTAAGTTGGATGATTCTTGGACCAAATCCATCTTTCTTGGTTCCAAACTTCATCAAAGGGTTTAATGTGTCATATTACATCAATCTATGCTTGCCATTTGGCTTCGGTCAACTTTGGAGCTAATCGAAACGAGGAAAGACCAAAATGGACGAACTTGGTTAAGTTGGATGATTCTTGGACCAAATCCATCTTTCTTGGTTCCAAACTTCATCAAAGGGTTTAATGTGTCATATTACATCAATCTATGCTTGCCATTTGGCTTCGGTCAACTTTGGAGCTAATCGAAACAGGAAAGACCAAAATGGACGAACTTGGTTAAGTTGGATGATTCTTGGACCAAATCCATCTTTCTTGGTTCCAAACTTCATCAAAGGGTTTAATGTGTCATATTACATCAATCTATGCTTGCCATTTGGCTTCGGTCAACTTTGGAGCTAATCGAAACAGGAAAGACCAAAATGGACGAACTTGGTTAAGTTGGATGATTCTTGGACCAAATCCATCTTTCTTGGTTCCAAACTTCATCAAAGGGTTTAATGTGTCATATTACATCAATCTATGCTTGCCATTTGGCTTCGGTCAACTTTGGAGCTAATCGAAACAGGAAAGACCAAAATGGACGAACTTGGTTAAGTTGGATGATTCTTGGACCAAATCCATCTTTCTTGGTTCCAAACTTCATCAAAGGGTTTAATGTGTCATATTACATCAATCTATGCTTGCCATTTGGCTTCGGTCAACTTTGGAGCTAATCGAAACAGGAAAGACCAAAATGGACGAACTTGGTTAAGTTGGATGATTCTTGGACCAAATCCATCTTTCTTGGTTCCAAACTTCATCAAAGGGTTTAATGTGTCATATTACATCAATCTATGCTTGCCATTTGGCTTCGGTCAACTTTGGAGCTAATCGAAAGAGGAAAGACCAAAATGGACGAACTTGGTTAAGTTGGATGATTCTTGGACCAAATCCATCTTTCTTGGTTCCAAACTTCATCAAAGGGTTTAATGTGTCATATTACATCAATCTATGCTTGCCATTTGGCTTCGGTCAACTTTGGAGCTAATCGAAATGAGGAAAGACCAAAATGGACGAACTTGGTTAAGTTGGATGATTCTTGGACCAAATCCATCTTTCTTGGTTCCAAACTTCATCAAAGGGTTTAATGTGTCATATTACATCAATCTATGCTTGCCATTTGGCTTCGGTCAACTTTGGAGCTAATCGAAACAGGGAAAGACCAAAATGGACGAACTTGGTTAAGTTGGATGATTCTTGGACCAAATCCATCTTTCTTGGTTCCAAACTTCATCAAAGGGTTTAATGTGTCATATTACATCAATCTATGCTTGCCATTTGGCTTCGGTCAACTTTGGAGCTAATCGAAACAGGAAAGACCAAAATGGACGAACTTGGTTAAGTTGGATGATTCTTGGACCAAATCCATCTTTCTTGGTTCCAAACTTCATCAAAGGGTTTAATGTGTCATATTACATCAATCTATGCTTGCCATTTGGCTTCGGTCAACTTTGGAGCTAATCGAAACAGGAAAGACCAAAATGGACGAACTTGGTTAAGTTGGATGATTCTTGGACCAAATCCATCTTTCTTGGTTCCAAACTTCATCAAAGGGTTTAATGTGTCATATTACATCAATCTATGCTTGCCATTTGGCTTCGGTCAACTTTGGAGCTAATCGAAACAGGAAAGACCAAAATGGACGAACTTGGTTAAGTTGGATGATTCTTGGACCAAATCCATCTTTCTTGGTTCCAAACTTCATCAAAGGGTTTAATGTGTCATATTACATCAATCTATGCTTGCCATTTGGCTTCGGTCAACTTTGGAGCTAATCGAAACAGGAAAGACCAAAATGGACGAACTTGGTTAAGTTGGATGATTCTTGGACCAAATCCATCTTTCTTGGTTCCAAACTTCATCAAAGGGTTTAATGTGTCATATTACATCAATCTATGCTTGCCATTTGGCTTCGGTCAACTTTGGAGCTAATCGAAACAGGAAAGACCAAAATGGACGAACTTGGTTAAGTTGGATGATTCTTGGACCAAATCCATCTTTCTTGGTTCCAAACTTCATCAAAGGGTTTAATGTGTCATATTACATCAATCTATGCTTGCCATTTGGCTTCGGTCAACTTTGGAGCTAATCGAAACGAGGAAAGACCAAAATGGACGAACTTGGTTAAGTTGGATGATTCTTGGACCAAATCCATCTTTCTTGGTTCCAAACTTCATCAAAGGGTTTAATGTGTCATATTACATCAATCTATGCTTGCCATTTGGCTTCGGTCAACTTTGGAGCTAATCGAAACAGGAAAGACCAAAATGGACGAACTTGGTTAAGTTGGATGATTCTTGGACCAAATCCATCTTTCTTGGTTCCAAACTTCATCAAAGGGTTTAATGTGTCATATTACATCAATCTATGCTTGCCATTTGGCTTCGGTCAACTTTGGAGCTAATCGAAACAGGAAAGACCAAAATGGACGAACTTGGTTAAGTTGGATGATTCTTGGACCAAATCCATCTTTCTTGGTTCCAAACTTCATCAAAGGGTTTAATGTGTCATATTACATCAATCTATGCTTGCCATTTGGCTTCGGTCAACTTGGAGCTAATCGAAACAGGAAAGACCAAAATGGACGAACTTGGTTAAGTTGGATGATTCTTGGACCAAATCCATCTTTCTTGGTTCCAAACTTCATCAAAGGGTTTAATGTGTCATATTACATCAATCTATGCTTGCCATTTGGCTTCGGTCAACTTTGGAGCTAATCGAAACAGGAAAGACCAAAATGGACGAACTTGGTTAAGTTGGATGATTCTTGGACCAAATCCATCTTTCTTGGTTCCAAACTTCATCAAAGGGTTTAATGTGTCATATTACATCAATCTATGCTTGCCATTTGGCTTCGGTCAACTTTGGAGCTAATCGAAAGGGAAAGACCAAAATGGACGAACTTGGTTAAGTTGGATGATTCTTGGACCAAATCCATCTTTCTTGGTTCCAAACTTCATCAAAGGGTTTAATGTGTCATATTACATCAATCTATGCTTGCCATTTGGCTTCGGTCAACTTTGGAGCTAATCGAAACAGGAAAGACCAAAATGGACGAACTTGGTTAAGTTGGATGATTCTTGGACCAAATCCATCTTTCTTGGTTCCAAACTTCATCAAAGGGTTTAATGTGTCATATTACATCAATCTATGCTTGCCATTTGGCTTCGGTCAACCTTGGAGCTAATCGAAATGAGGAAAGACCAAAATGGACGAACTTGGTTAAGTTGGATGATTCTTGGACCAAATCCATCTTTCTTGGTTCCAAACTTCATCAAAGGGTTTAATGTGTCATATTACATCAATCTATGCTTGCCATTTGGCTTCGGTCAACTTTGGAGCTAATCGAAACAGGAAAGACCAAAATGGACGAACTTGGTTAAGTTGGATGATTCTTGGACCAAATCCATCTTTCTTGGTTCCAAACTTCATCAAAGGGTTTAATGTGTCATATTACATCAATCTATGCTTGCCATTTGGCTTCGGTCAACTTTGGAGCTAATCGAAACAGGAAAGACCAAAATGGACGAACTTGGTTAAGTTGGATGATTCTTGGACCAAATCCATCTTTCTTGGTTCCAAACTTCATCAAAGGGTTTAATGTGTCATATTACATCAATCTATGCTTGCCATTTGGCTTCGGTCAACTTTGGAGCTAATCGAAACAGGAAAGACCAAAATGGACGAACTTGGTTAAGTTGGATGATTCTTGGACCAAATCCATCTTTCTTGGTTCCAAACTTCATCAAAGGGTTTAATGTGTCATATTACATCAATCTATGCTTGCCATTTGGCTTCGGTCAACTTTGGAGCTAATCGAAACAGGAAAGACCAAAATGGACGAACTTGGTTAAGTTGGATGATTCTTGGACCAAATCCATCTTTCTTGGTTCCAAACTTCATCAAAGGGTTTAATGTGTCATATTACATCAATCTATGCTTGCCATTTGGCTTCGGTCAACTTTGGAGCTAATCGAAACGAGGAAAGACCAAAATGGACGAACTTGGTTAAGTTGGATGATTCTTGGACCAAATCCATCTTTCTTGGTTCCAAACTTCATCAAAGGGTTTAATGTGTCATATTACATCAATCTATGCTTGCCATTTGGCTTCGGTCAACTTTGGAGCTAATCGAAACAGGAAAGACCAAAATGGACGAACTTGGTTAAGTTGGATGATTCTTGGACCAAATCCATCTTTCTTGGTTCCAAACTTCATCAAAGGGTTTAATGTGTCATATTACATCAATCTATGCTTGCCATTTGGCTTCGGTCAACTTTGGAGCTAATCGAAACAGGGAAAGACCAAAATGGACGAACTTGGTTAAGTTGGATGATTCTTGGACCAAATCCATCTTTCTTGGTTCCAAACTTCATCAAAGGGTTTAATGTGTCATATTACATCAATCTATGCTTGCCATTTGGCTTCGGTCAACCTTGGAGCTAATCGAAACGAGGAAAGACCAAAATGGACGAACTTGGTTAAGTTGGATGATTCTTGGACCAAATCCATCTTTCTTGGTTCCAAACTTCATCAAAGGGTTTAATGTGTCATATTACATCAATCTATGCTTGCCATTTGGCTTCGGTCAACTTTGGAGCTAATCGAAACAGGGAAAGACCAAAATGGACGAACTTGGTTAAGTTGGATGATTCTTGGACCAAATCATCTTTCTTGGTTCCAAACTTCATCAAAGGGTTTAATGTGTCATATTACATCAATCTATGCTTGCCATTTGGCTTCGGTCAACTTTGGAGCTAATCGAAACAGGAAAGACCAAAATGGACGAACTTGGTTAAGTTGGATGATTCTTGGACCAAATCCATCTTTCTTGGTTCCAAACTTCATCAAAGGGTTTAATGTGTCATATTACATCAATCTATGCTTGCCATTTGGCTTCGGTCAACTTTGGAGCTAATCGAAACGAGGAAAGACCAAAATGGACGAACTTGGTTAAGTTGGATGATTCTTGGACCAAATCCATCTTTCTTGGTTCCAAACTTCATCAAAGGGTTTAATGTGTCATATTACATCAATCTATGCTTGCCATTTGGCTTCGGTCAACCTTGGAGCTAATCGAAACAGGAAAGACCAAAATGGACGAACTTGGTTAAGTTGGATGATTCTTGGACCAAATCCATCTTTCTTGGTTCCAAACTTCATCAAAGGGTTTAATGTGTCATATTACATCAATCTATGCTTGCCATTTGGCTTCGGTCAACTTTGGAGCTAATCGAAACAGGAAAGACCAAAATGGACGAACTTGGTTAAGTTGGATGATTCTTGGACCAAATCCATCTTTCTTGGTTCCAAACTTCATCAAAGGGTTTAATGTGTCATATTACATCAATCTATGCTTGCCATTTGGCTTCGGTCAACTTTGGAGCTAATCGAAACAGGAAAGACCAAAATGGACGAACTTGGTTAAGTTGGATGATTCTTGGACCAAATCCATCTTTCTTGGTTCCAAACTTCATCAAAGGGTTTAATGTGTCATATTACATCAATCTATGCTTGCCATTTGGCTTCGGTCAACTTTGGAGCTAATCGAAACAGGAAAGACCAAAATGGACGAACTTGGTTAAGTTGGATGATTCTTGGACCAAATCATCTTTCTTGGTTCCAAACTTCATCAAAGGGTTTAATGTGTCATATTACATCAATCTATGCTTGCCATTTGGCTTCGGTCAACTTTGGAGCTAATCGAAACAGGAAAGACCAAAATGGACGAACTTGGTTAAGTTGGATGATTCTTGGACCAAATCCATCTTTCTTGGTTCCAAACTTCATCAAAGGGTTTAATGTGTCATATTACATCAATCTATGCTTGCCATTTGGCTTCGGTCAACTTTGGAGCTAATCGAAACAGGGAAAGACCAAAATGGACGAACTTGGTTAAGTTGGATGATTCTTGGACCAAATCCATCTTTCTTGGTTCCAAACTTCATCAAAGGGTTTAATGTGTCATATTACATCAATCTATGCTTGCCATTTGGCTTCGGTCAACTTGGAGCTAATCGAAACGAGGAAAGACCAAAATGGACGAACTTGGTTAAGTTGGATGATTCTTGGACCAAATCCATCTTTCTTGGTTCCAAACTTCATCAAAGGGTTTAATGTGTCATATTACATCAATCTATGCTTGCCATTTGGCTTCGGTCAACTTTGGAGCTAATCGAAACAGGAAAGACCAAAATGGACGAACTTGGTTAAGTTGGATGATTCTTGGACCAAATCCATCTTTCTTGGTTCCAAACTTCATCAAAGGGTTTAATGTGTCATATTACATCAATCTATGCTTGCCATTTGGCTTCGGTCAACTTTGGAGCTAATCGAAACAGAGGAAAGACCAAAATGGACGAACTTGGTTAAGTTGGATGATTCTTGGACCAAATCCATCTTTCTTGGTTCCAAACTTCATCAAAGGGTTTAATGTGTCATATTACATCAATCTATGCTTGCCATTTGGCTTCGGTCAACTTTGGAGCTAATCGAAAGAGGAAAGACCAAAATGGACGAACTTGGTTAAGTTGGATGATTCTTGGACCAAATCCATCTTTCTTGGTTCCAAACTTCATCAAAGGGTTTAATGTGTCATATTACATCAATCTATGCTTGCCATTTGGCTTCGGTCAACTTTGGAGCTAATCGAAAGGGAAAGACCAAAATGGACGAACTTGGTTAAGTTGGATGATTCTTGGACCAAATCCATCTTTCTTGGTTCCAAACTTCATCAAAGGGTTTAATGTGTCATATTACATCAATCTATGCTTGCCATTTGGCTTCGGTCAACTTTGGAGCTAATCGAAACAGGAAAGACCAAAATGGACGAACTTGGTTAAGTTGGATGATTCTTGGACCAAATCCATCTTTCTTGGTTCCAAACTTCATCAAAGGGTTTAATGTGTCATATTACATCAATCTATGCTTGCCATTTGGCTTCGGTCAACTTTGGAGCTAATCGAAACAGGAAAGACCAAAATGGACGAACTTGGTTAAGTTGGATGATTCTTGGACCAAATCCATCTTTCTTGGTTCCAAACTTCATCAAAGGGTTTAATGTGTCATATTACATCAATCTATGCTTGCCATTTGGCTTCGGTCAACTTTGGAGCTAATCGAAACAGGAAAGACCAAAATGGACGAACTTGGTTAAGTTGGATGATTCTTGGACCAAATCCTCTTTCTTGGTTCCAAACTTCATCAAAGGGTTTAATGTGTCATATTACATCAATCTATGCTTGCCATTTGGCTTCGGTCAACTTTGGAGCTAATCGAAACAGGAAAGACCAAAATGGACGAACTTGGTTAAGTTGGATGATTCTTGGACCAAATCCATCTTTCTTGGTTCCAAACTTCATCAAAGGGTTTAATGTGTCATATTACATCAATCTATGCTTGCCATTTGGCTTCGGTCAACTTTGGAGCTAATCGAAACAGGAAAGACCAAAATGGACGAACTTGGTTAAGTTGGATGATTCTTGGACCAAATCCATCTTTCTTGGTTCCAAACTTCATCAAAGGGTTTAATGTGTCATATTACATCAATCTATGCTTGCCATTTGGCTTCGGTCAACTTTGGAGCTAATCGAAACAGGAAAGACCAAAATGGACGAACTTGGTTAAGTTGGATGATTCTTGGACCAAATCCATCTTTCTTGGTTCCAAACTTCATCAAAGGGTTTAATGTGTCATATTACATCAATCTATGCTTGCCATTTGGCTTCGGTCAACTTTGGAGCTAATCGAAACAGGAAAGACCAAAATGGACGAACTTGGTTAAGTTGGATGATTCTTGGACCAAATCCATCTTTCTTGGTTCCAAACTTCATCAAAGGGTTTAATGTGTCATATTACATCAATCTATGCTTGCCATTTGGCTTCGGTCAACTTTGGAGCTAATCGAAACGAGGAAAGACCAAAATGGACGAACTTGGTTAAGTTGGATGATTCTTGGACCAAATCCATCTTTCTTGGTTCCAAACTTCATCAAAGGGTTTAATGTGTCATATTACATCAATCTATGCTTGCCATTTGGCTTCGGTCAACTTTGGAGCTAATCGAAACAGGAAAGACCAAAATGGACGAACTTGGTTAAGTTGGATGATTCTTGGACCAAATCCATCTTTCTTGGTTCCAAACTTCATCAAAGGGTTTAATGTGTCATATTACATCAATCTATGCTTGCCATTTGGCTTCGGTCAACTTTGGAGCTAATCGAAAGAGGAAAGACCAAAATGGACGAACTTGGTTAAGTTGGATGATTCTTGGACCAAATCCATCTTTCTTGGTTCCAAACTTCATCAAAGGGTTTAATGTGTCATATTACATCAATCTATGCTTGCCATTTGGCTTCGGTCAACCTTGGAGCTAATCGAAACGAGGAAAGACCAAAATGGACGAACTTGGTTAAGTTGGATGATTCTTGGACCAAATCCATCTTTCTTGGTTCCAAACTTCATCAAAGGGTTTAATGTGTCATATTACATCAATCTATGCTTGCCATTTGGCTTCGGTCAACTTTGGAGCTAATCGAAACAGGAAAGACCAAAATGGACGAACTTGGTTAAGTTGGATGATTCTTGGACCAAATCCATCTTTCTTGGTTCCAAACTTCATCAAAGGGTTTAATGTGTCATATTACATCAATCTATGCTTGCCATTTGGCTTCGGTCAACTTTGGAGCTAATCGAAACAGAGGAAAGACCAAAATGGACGAACTTGGTTAAGTTGGATGATTCTTGGACCAAATCCATCTTTCTTGGTTCCAAACTTCATCAAAGGGTTTAATGTGTCATATTACATCAATCTATGCTTGCCATTTGGCTTCGGTCAACTTTGGAGCTAATCGAAACAGGAAAGACCAAAATGGACGAACTTGGTTAAGTTGGATGATTCTTGGACCAAATCCTCTTTCTTGGTTCCAAACTTCATCAAAGGGTTTAATGTGTCATATTACATCAATCTATGCTTGCCATTTGGCTTCGGTCAACTTTGGAGCTAATCGAAACGAGGAAAGACCAAAATGGACGAACTTGGTTAAGTTGGATGATTCTTGGACCAAATCCATCTTTCTTGGTTCCAAACTTCATCAAAGGGTTTAATGTGTCATATTACATCAATCTATGCTTGCCATTTGGCTTCGGTCAACTTTGGAGCTAATCGAAACGAGGAAAGACCAAAATGGACGAACTTGGTTAAGTTGGATGATTCTTGGACCAAATCCATCTTTCTTGGTTCCAAACTTCATCAAAGGGTTTAATGTGTCATATTACATCAATCTATGCTTGCCATTTGGCTTCGGTCAACTTGGAGCTAATCGAAACGAGGAAAGACCAAAATGGACGAACTTGGTTAAGTTGGATGATTCTTGGACCAAATCCATCTTTCTTGGTTCCAAACTTCATCAAAGGGTTTAATGTGTCATATTACATCAATCTATGCTTGCCATTTGGCTTCGGTCAACTTTGGAGCTAATCGAAACGAGGAAAGACCAAAATGGACGAACTTGGTTAAGTTGGATGATTCTTGGACCAAATCCATCTTTCTTGGTTCCAAACTTCATCAAAGGGTTTAATGTGTCATATTACATCAATCTATGCTTGCCATTTGGCTTCGGTCAACTTTGGAGCTAATCGAAACAGGAAAGACCAAAATGGACGAACTTGGTTAAGTTGGATGATTCTTGGACCAAATCCATCTTTCTTGGTTCCAAACTTCATCAAAGGGTTTAATGTGTCATATTACATCAATCTATGCTTGCCATTTGGCTTCGGTCAACTTTGGAGCTAATCGAAACAGGAAAGACCAAAATGGACGAACTTGGTTAAGTTGGATGATTCTTGGACCAAATCCATCTTTCTTGGTTCCAAACTTCATCAAAGGGTTTAATGTGTCATATTACATCAATCTATGCTTGCCATTTGGCTTCGGTCAACTTTGGAGCTAATCGAAACAGGAAAGACCAAAATGGACGAACTTGGTTAAGTTGGATGATTCTTGGACCAAATCCATCTTTCTTGGTTCCAAACTTCATCAAAGGGTTTAATGTGTCATATTACATCAATCTATGCTTGCCATTTGGCTTCGGTCAACTTTGGAGCTAATCGAAACAGGAAAGACCAAAATGGACGAACTTGGTTAAGTTGGATGATTCTTGGACCAAATCCATCTTTCTTGGTTCCAAACTTCATCAAAGGGTTTAATGTGTCATATTACATCAATCTATGCTTGCCATTTGGCTTCGGTCAACTTTGGAGCTAATCGAAACAGGAAAGACCAAAATGGACGAACTTGGTTAAGTTGGATGATTCTTGGACCAAATCCATCTTTCTTGGTTCCAAACTTCATCAAAGGGTTTAATGTGTCATATTACATCAATCTATGCTTGCCATTTGGCTTCGGTCAACTTTGGAGCTAATCGAAACGAGGAAAGACCAAAATGGACGAACTTGGTTAAGTTGGATGATTCTTGGACCAAATCCATCTTTCTTGGTTCCAAACTTCATCAAAGGGTTTAATGTGTCATATTACATCAATCTATGCTTGCCATTTGGCTTCGGTCAACTTTGGAGCTAATCGAAACAGGAAAGACCAAAATGGACGAACTTGGTTAAGTTGGATGATTCTTGGACCAAATCCATCTTTCTTGGTTCCAAACTTCATCAAAGGGTTTAATGTGTCATATTACATCAATCTATGCTTGCCATTTGGCTTCGGTCAACTTTGGAGCTAATCGAAAGAGGAAAGACCAAAATGGACGAACTTGGTTAAGTTGGATGATTCTTGGACCAAATCCATCTTTCTTGGTTCCAAACTTCATCAAAGGGTTTAATGTGTCATATTACATCAATCTATGCTTGCCATTTGGCTTCGGTCAACTTTGGAGCTAATCGAAACAGGGAAAGACCAAAATGGACGAACTTGGTTAAGTTGGATGATTCTTGGACCAAATCCATCTTTCTTGGTTCCAAACTTCATCAAAGGGTTTAATGTGTCATATTACATCAATCTATGCTTGCCATTTGGCTTCGGTCAACTTTGGAGCTAATCGAAACGAGGAAAGACCAAAATGGACGAACTTGGTTAAGTTGGATGATTCTTGGACCAAATCCATCTTTCTTGGTTCCAAACTTCATCAAAGGGTTTAATGTGTCATATTACATCAATCTATGCTTGCCATTTGGCTTCGGTCAACTTTGGAGCTAATCGAAACAGGAAAGACCAAAATGGACGAACTTGGTTAAGTTGGATGATTCTTGGACCAAATCCATCTTTCTTGGTTCCAAACTTCATCAAAGGGTTTAATGTGTCATATTACATCAATCTATGCTTGCCATTTGGCTTCGGTCAACTTTGGAGCTAATCGAAACAGGAAAGACCAAAATGGACGAACTTGGTTAAGTTGGATGATTCTTGGACCAAATCCATCTTTCTTGGTTCCAAACTTCATCAAAGGGTTTAATGTGTCATATTACATCAATCTATGCTTGCCATTTGGCTTCGGTCAACTTTGGAGCTAATCGAAACGAGGAAAGACCAAAATGGACGAACTTGGTTAAGTTGGATGATTCTTGGACCAAATCCATCTTTCTTGGTTCCAAACTTCATCAAAGGGTTTAATGTGTCATATTACATCAATCTATGCTTGCCATTTGGCTTCGGTCAACTTTGGAGCTAATCGAAACGAGGAAAGACCAAAATGGACGAACTTGGTTAAGTTGGATGATTCTTGGACCAAATCCATCTTTCTTGGTTCCAAACTTCATCAAAGGGTTTAATGTGTCATATTACATCAATCTATGCTTGCCATTTGGCTTCGGTCAACTTTGGAGCTAATCGAAACAGGAAAGACCAAAATGGACGAACTTGGTTAAGTTGGATGATTCTTGGACCAAATCCATCTTTCTTGGTTCCAAACTTCATCAAAGGGTTTAATGTGTCATATTACATCAATCTATGCTTGCCATTTGGCTTCGGTCAACTTTGGAGCTAATCGAAACAGGAAAGACCAAAATGGACGAACTTGGTTAAGTTGGATGATTCTTGGACCAAATCCATCTTTCTTGGTTCCAAACTTCATCAAAGGGTTTAATGTGTCATATTACATCAATCTATGCTTGCCATTTGGCTTCGGTCAACTTTGGAGCTAATCGAAACAGGGAAAGACCAAAATGGACGAACTTGGTTAAGTTGGATGATTCTTGGACCAAATCCATCTTTCTTGGTTCCAAACTTCATCAAAGGGTTTAATGTGTCATATTACATCAATCTATGCTTGCCATTTGGCTTCGGTCAACTTTGGAGCTAATCGAAACGAGGAAAGACCAAAATGGACGAACTTGGTTAAGTTGGATGATTCTTGGACCAAATCCATCTTTCTTGGTTCCAAACTTCATCAAAGGGTTTAATGTGTCATATTACATCAATCTATGCTTGCCATTTGGCTTCGGTCAACTTTGGAGCTAATCGAAACGAGGAAAGACCAAAATGGACGAACTTGGTTAAGTTGGATGATTCTTGGACCAAATCCATCTTTCTTGGTTCCAAACTTCATCAAAGGGTTTAATGTGTCATATTACATCAATCTATGCTTGCCATTTGGCTTCGGTCAACTTTGGAGCTAATCGAAACAGGAAAGACCAAAATGGACGAACTTGGTTAAGTTGGATGATTCTTGGACCAAATCCATCTTTCTTGGTTCCAAACTTCATCAAAGGGTTTAATGTGTCATATTACATCAATCTATGCTTGCCATTTGGCTTCGGTCAACTTTGGAGCTAATCGAAACAGGAAAGACCAAAATGGACGAACTTGGTTAAGTTGGATGATTCTTGGACCAAATCCATCTTTCTTGGTTCCAAACTTCATCAAAGGGTTTAATGTGTCATATTACATCAATCTATGCTTGCCATTTGGCTTCGGTCAACTTTGGAGCTAATCGAAACAGGAAAGACCAAAATGGACGAACTTGGTTAAGTTGGATGATTCTTGGACCAAATCCATCTTTCTTGGTTCCAAACTTCATCAAAGGGTTTAATGTGTCATATTACATCAATCTATGCTTGCCATTTGGCTTCGGTCAACTTTGGAGCTAATCGAAACAGGAAAGACCAAAATGGACGAACTTGGTTAAGTTGGATGATTCTTGGACCAAATCCATCTTTCTTGGTTCCAAACTTCATCAAAGGGTTTAATGTGTCATATTACATCAATCTATGCTTGCCATTTGGCTTCGGTCAACTTTGGAGCTAATCGAAACAGGAAAGACCAAAATGGACGAACTTGGTTAAGTTGGATGATTCTTGGACCAAATCCATCTTTCTTGGTTCCAAACTTCATCAAAGGGTTTAATGTGTCATATTACATCAATCTATGCTTGCCATTTGGCTTCGGTCAACTTTGGAGCTAATCGAAACAGGAAAGACCAAAATGGACGAACTTGGTTAAGTTGGATGATTCTTGGACCAAATCCATCTTTCTTGGTTCCAAACTTCATCAAAGGGTTTAATGTGTCATATTACATCAATCTATGCTTGCCATTTGGCTTCGGTCAACTTTGGAGCTAATCGAAACGAGGAAAGACCAAAATGGACGAACTTGGTTAAGTTGGATGATTCTTGGACCAAATCCATCTTTCTTGGTTCCAAACTTCATCAAAGGGTTTAATGTGTCATATTACATCAATCTATGCTTGCCATTTGGCTTCGGTCAACTTTGGAGCTAATCGAAACAGGAAAGACCAAAATGGACGAACTTGGTTAAGTTGGATGATTCTTGGACCAAATCCATCTTTCTTGGTTCCAAACTTCATCAAAGGGTTTAATGTGTCATATTACATCAATCTATGCTTGCCATTTGGCTTCGGTCAACTTTGGAGCTAATCGAAACAGGAAAGACCAAAATGGACGAACTTGGTTAAGTTGGATGATTCTTGGACCAAATCCATCTTTCTTGGTTCCAAACTTCATCAAAGGGTTTAATGTGTCATATTACATCAATCTATGCTTGCCATTTGGCTTCGGTCAACTTTGGAGCTAATCGAAACGAGGAAAGACCAAAATGGACGAACTTGGTTAAGTTGGATGATTCTTGGACCAAATCCATCTTTCTTGGTTCCAAACTTCATCAAAGGGTTTAATGTGTCATATTACATCAATCTATGCTTGCCATTTGGCTTCGGTCAACTTTGGAGCTAATCGAAACAGGAAAGACCAAAATGGACGAACTTGGTTAAGTTGGATGATTCTTGGACCAAATCCATCTTTCTTGGTTCCAAACTTCATCAAAGGGTTTAATGTGTCATATTACATCAATCTATGCTTGCCATTTGGCTTCGGTCAACTTTGGAGCTAATCGAAACAGGGAAAGACCAAAATGGACGAACTTGGTTAAGTTGGATGATTCTTGGACCAAATCCATCTTTCTTGGTTCCAAACTTCATCAAAGGGTTTAATGTGTCATATTACATCAATCTATGCTTGCCATTTGGCTTCGGTCAACTTTGGAGCTAATCGAAACGAGGAAAGACCAAAATGGACGAACTTGGTTAAGTTGGATGATTCTTGGACCAAATCCATCTTTCTTGGTTCCAAACTTCATCAAAGGGTTTAATGTGTCATATTACATCAATCTATGCTTGCCATTTGGCTTCGGTCAACTTTGGAGCTAATCGAAAGAGGAAAGACCAAAATGGACGAACTTGGTTAAGTTGGATGATTCTTGGACCAAATCCATCTTTCTTGGTTCCAAACTTCATCAAAGGGTTTAATGTGTCATATTACATCAATCTATGCTTGCCATTTGGCTTCGGTCAACTTTGGAGCTAATCGAAACAGGAAAGACCAAAATGGACGAACTTGGTTAAGTTGGATGATTCTTGGACCAAATCCATCTTTCTTGGTTCCAAACTTCATCAAAGGGTTTAATGTGTCATATTACATCAATCTATGCTTGCCATTTGGCTTCGGTCAACTTTGGAGCTAATCGAAACAGGAAAGACCAAAATGGACGAACTTGGTTAAGTTGGATGATTCTTGGACCAAATCCATCTTTCTTGGTTCCAAACTTCATCAAAGGGTTTAATGTGTCATATTACATCAATCTATGCTTGCCATTTGGCTTCGGTCAACTTTGGAGCTAATCGAAACAGGAAAGACCAAAATGGACGAACTTGGTTAAGTTGGATGATTCTTGGACCAAATCCATCTTTCTTGGTTCCAAACTTCATCAAAGGGTTTAATGTGTCATATTACATCAATCTATGCTTGCCATTTGGCTTCGGTCAACTTTGGAGCTAATCGAAACGAGGAAAGACCAAAATGGACGAACTTGGTTAAGTTGGATGATTCTTGGACCAAATCCATCTTTCTTGGTTCCAAACTTCATCAAAGGGTTTAATGTGTCATATTACATCAATCTATGCTTGCCATTTGGCTTCGGTCAACTTTGGAGCTAATCGAAACAGGAAAGACCAAAATGGACGAACTTGGTTAAGTTGGATGATTCTTGGACCAAATCCATCTTTCTTGGTTCCAAACTTCATCAAAGGGTTTAATGTGTCATATTACATCAATCTATGCTTGCCATTTGGCTTCGGTCAACTTTGGAGCTAATCGAAACGAGGAAAGACCAAAATGGACGAACTTGGTTAAGTTGGATGATTCTTGGACCAAATCCATCTTTCTTGGTTCCAAACTTCATCAAAGGGTTTAATGTGTCATATTACATCAATCTATGCTTGCCATTTGGCTTCGGTCAACTTTGGAGCTAATCGAAACAGGAAAGACCAAAATGGACGAACTTGGTTAAGTTGGATGATTCTTGGACCAAATCCATCTTTCTTGGTTCCAAACTTCATCAAAGGGTTTAATGTGTCATATTACATCAATCTATGCTTGCCATTTGGCTTCGGTCAACTTTGGAGCTAATCGAAACGAGGAAAGACCAAAATGGACGAACTTGGTTAAGTTGGATGATTCTTGGACCAAATCCATCTTTCTTGGTTCCAAACTTCATCAAAGGGTTTAATGTGTCATATTACATCAATCTATGCTTGCCATTTGGCTTCGGTCAACTTTGGAGCTAATCGAAACAGGGAAAGACCAAAATGGACGAACTTGGTTAAGTTGGATGATTCTTGGACCAAATCCATCTTTCTTGGTTCCAAACTTCATCAAAGGGTTTAATGTGTCATATTACATCAATCTATGCTTGCCATTTGGCTTCGGTCAACTTTGGAGCTAATCGAAACAGGAAAGACCAAAATGGACGAACTTGGTTAAGTTGGATGATTCTTGGACCAAATCCATCTTTCTTGGTTCCAAACTTCATCAAAGGGTTTAATGTGTCATATTACATCAATCTATGCTTGCCATTTGGCTTCGGTCAACTTTGGAGCTAATCGAAACAGGGAAAGACCAAAATGGACGAACTTGGTTAAGTTGGATGATTCTTGGACCAAATCCTCTTTCTTGGTTCCAAACTTCATCAAAGGGTTTAATGTGTCATATTACATCAATCTATGCTTGCCATTTGGCTTCGGTCAACTTTGGAGCTAATCGAAACAGGAAAGACCAAAATGGACGAACTTGGTTAAGTTGGATGATTCTTGGACCAAATCCATCTTTCTTGGTTCCAAACTTCATCAAAGGGTTTAATGTGTCATATTACATCAATCTATGCTTGCCATTTGGCTTCGGTCAACTTTGGAGCTAATCGAAACAGGAAAGACCAAAATGGACGAACTTGGTTAAGTTGGATGATTCTTGGACCAAATCCATCTTTCTTGGTTCCAAACTTCATCAAAGGGTTTAATGTGTCATATTACATCAATCTATGCTTGCCATTTGGCTTCGGTCAACTTTGGAGCTAATCGAAACAGGAAAGACCAAAATGGACGAACTTGGTTAAGTTGGATGATTCTTGGACCAAATCCATCTTTCTTGGTTCCAAACTTCATCAAAGGGTTTAATGTGTCATATTACATCAATCTATGCTTGCCATTTGGCTTCGGTCAACTTTGGAGCTAATCGAAACAGGAAAGACCAAAATGGACGAACTTGGTTAAGTTGGATGATTCTTGGACCAAATCCATCTTTCTTGGTTCCAAACTTCATCAAAGGGTTTAATGTGTCATATTACATCAATCTATGCTTGCCATTTGGCTTCGGTCAACTTTGGAGCTAATCGAAACAGGAAAGACCAAAATGGACGAACTTGGTTAAGTTGGATGATTCTTGGACCAAATCCATCTTTCTTGGTTCCAAACTTCATCAAAGGGTTTAATGTGTCATATTACATCAATCTATGCTTGCCATTTGGCTTCGGTCAACTTGGAGCTAATCGAAACGAGGAAAGACCAAAATGGACGAACTTGGTTAAGTTGGATGATTCTTGGACCAAATCCATCTTTCTTGGTTCCAAACTTCATCAAAGGGTTTAATGTGTCATATTACATCAATCTATGCTTGCCATTTGGCTTCGGTCAACTTTGGAGCTAATCGAAACAGGAAAGACCAAAATGGACGAACTTGGTTAAGTTGGATGATTCTTGGACCAAATCCTCTTTCTTGGTTCCAAACTTCATCAAAGGGTTTAATGTGTCATATTACATCAATCTATGCTTGCCATTTGGCTTCGGTCAACTTTGGAGCTAATCGAAACAGGAAAGACCAAAATGGACGAACTTGGTTAAGTTGGATGATTCTTGGACCAAATCCATCTTTCTTGGTTCCAAACTTCATCAAAGGGTTTAATGTGTCATATTACATCAATCTATGCTTGCCATTTGGCTTCGGTCAACTTTGGAGCTAATCGAAACAGGAAAGACCAAAATGGACGAACTTGGTTAAGTTGGATGATTCTTGGACCAAATCCATCTTTCTTGGTTCCAAACTTCATCAAAGGGTTTAATGTGTCATATTACATCAATCTATGCTTGCCATTTGGCTTCGGTCAACTTTGGAGCTAATCGAAACAGGAAAGACCAAAATGGACGAACTTGGTTAAGTTGGATGATTCTTGGACCAAATCCATCTTTCTTGGTTCCAAACTTCATCAAAGGGTTTAATGTGTCATATTACATCAATCTATGCTTGCCATTTGGCTTCGGTCAACTTTGGAGCTAATCGAAACAGGGAAAGACCAAAATGGACGAACTTGGTTAAGTTGGATGATTCTTGGACCAAATCCTCTTTCTTGGTTCCAAACTTCATCAAAGGGTTTAATGTGTCATATTACATCAATCTATGCTTGCCATTTGGCTTCGGTCAACTTTGGAGCTAATCGAAACGAGGAAAGACCAAAATGGACGAACTTGGTTAAGTTGGATGATTCTTGGACCAAATCCATCTTTCTTGGTTCCAAACTTCATCAAAGGGTTTAATGTGTCATATTACATCAATCTATGCTTGCCATTTGGCTTCGGTCAACTTTGGAGCTAATCGAAACGAGGAAAGACCAAAATGGACGAACTTGGTTAAGTTGGATGATTCTTGGACCAAATCCATCTTTCTTGGTTCCAAACTTCATCAAAGGGTTTAATGTGTCATATTACATCAATCTATGCTTGCCATTTGGCTTCGGTCAACTTTGGAGCTAATCGAAACAGGAAAGACCAAAATGGACGAACTTGGTTAAGTTGGATGATTCTTGGACCAAATCCATCTTTCTTGGTTCCAAACTTCATCAAAGGGTTTAATGTGTCATATTACATCAATCTATGCTTGCCATTTGGCTTCGGTCAACTTTGGAGCTAATCGAAACGAGGAAAGACCAAAATGGACGAACTTGGTTAAGTTGGATGATTCTTGGACCAAATCCATCTTTCTTGGTTCCAAACTTCATCAAAGGGTTTAATGTGTCATATTACATCAATCTATGCTTGCCATTTGGCTTCGGTCAACTTTGGAGCTAATCGAAACGAGGAAAGACCAAAATGGACGAACTTGGTTAAGTTGGATGATTCTTGGACCAAATCCATCTTTCTTGGTTCCAAACTTCATCAAAGGGTTTAATGTGTCATATTACATCAATCTATGCTTGCCATTTGGCTTCGGTCAACTTTGGAGCTAATCGAAACAGGAAAGACCAAAATGGACGAACTTGGTTAAGTTGGATGATTCTTGGACCAAATCCATCTTTCTTGGTTCCAAACTTCATCAAAGGGTTTAATGTGTCATATTACATCAATCTATGCTTGCCATTTGGCTTCGGTCAACTTTGGAGCTAATCGAAACGAGGAAAGACCAAAATGGACGAACTTGGTTAAGTTGGATGATTCTTGGACCAAATCCATCTTTCTTGGTTCCAAACTTCATCAAAGGGTTTAATGTGTCATATTACATCAATCTATGCTTGCCATTTGGCTTCGGTCAACTTTGGAGCTAATCGAAACAGGAAAGACCAAAATGGACGAACTTGGTTAAGTTGGATGATTCTTGGACCAAATCCTCTTTCTTGGTTCCAAACTTCATCAAAGGGTTTAATGTGTCATATTACATCAATCTATGCTTGCCATTTGGCTTCGGTCAACTTTGGAGCTAATCGAAACGAGGAAAGACCAAAATGGACGAACTTGGTTAAGTTGGATGATTCTTGGACCAAATCCATCTTTCTTGGTTCCAAACTTCATCAAAGGGTTTAATGTGTCATATTACATCAATCTATGCTTGCCATTTGGCTTCGGTCAACTTTGGAGCTAATCGAAACAGGAAAGACCAAAATGGACGAACTTGGTTAAGTTGGATGATTCTTGGACCAAATCCATCTTTCTTGGTTCCAAACTTCATCAAAGGGTTTAATGTGTCATATTACATCAATCTATGCTTGCCATTTGGCTTCGGTCAACTTTGGAGCTAATCGAAACAGGAAAGACCAAAATGGACGAACTTGGTTAAGTTGGATGATTCTTGGACCAAATCCATCTTTCTTGGTTCCAAACTTCATCAAAGGGTTTAATGTGTCATATTACATCAATCTATGCTTGCCATTTGGCTTCGGTCAACTTTGGAGCTAATCGAAACAGGAAAGACCAAAATGGACGAACTTGGTTAAGTTGGATGATTCTTGGACCAAATCCATCTTTCTTGGTTCCAAACTTCATCAAAGGGTTTAATGTGTCATATTACATCAATCTATGCTTGCCATTTGGCTTCGGTCAACTTTGGAGCTAATCGAAACAGGAAAGACCAAAATGGACGAACTTGGTTAAGTTGGATGATTCTTGGACCAAATCCATCTTTCTTGGTTCCAAACTTCATCAAAGGGTTTAATGTGTCATATTACATCAATCTATGCTTGCCATTTGGCTTCGGTCAACTTTGGAGCTAATCGAAACGAGGAAAGACCAAAATGGACGAACTTGGTTAAGTTGGATGATTCTTGGACCAAATCCATCTTTCTTGGTTCCAAACTTCATCAAAGGGTTTAATGTGTCATATTACATCAATCTATGCTTGCCATTTGGCTTCGGTCAACTTTGGAGCTAATCGAAACGAGGAAAGACCAAAATGGACGAACTTGGTTAAGTTGGATGATTCTTGGACCAAATCCATCTTTCTTGGTTCCAAACTTCATCAAAGGGTTTAATGTGTCATATTACATCAATCTATGCTTGCCATTTGGCTTCGGTCAACTTTGGAGCTAATCGAAAGAGGAAAGACCAAAATGGACGAACTTGGTTAAGTTGGATGATTCTTGGACCAAATCCATCTTTCTTGGTTCCAAACTTCATCAAAGGGTTTAATGTGTCATATTACATCAATCTATGCTTGCCATTTGGCTTCGGTCAACTTTGGAGCTAATCGAAACAGGAAAGACCAAAATGGACGAACTTGGTTAAGTTGGATGATTCTTGGACCAAATCCATCTTTCTTGGTTCCAAACTTCATCAAAGGGTTTAATGTGTCATATTACATCAATCTATGCTTGCCATTTGGCTTCGGTCAACTTTGGAGCTAATCGAAACGAGGAAAGACCAAAATGGACGAACTTGGTTAAGTTGGATGATTCTTGGACCAAATCCATCTTTCTTGGTTCCAAACTTCATCAAAGGGTTTAATGTGTCATATTACATCAATCTATGCTTGCCATTTGGCTTCGGTCAACTTTGGAGCTAATCGAAACAGGAAAGACCAAAATGGACGAACTTGGTTAAGTTGGATGATTCTTGGACCAAATCATCTTTCTTGGTTCCAAACTTCATCAAAGGGTTTAATGTGTCATATTACATCAATCTATGCTTGCCATTTGGCTTCGGTCAACTTTGGAGCTAATCGAAACAGGAAAGACCAAAATGGACGAACTTGGTTAAGTTGGATGATTCTTGGACCAAATCCATCTTTCTTGGTTCCAAACTTCATCAAAGGGTTTAATGTGTCATATTACATCAATCTATGCTTGCCATTTGGCTTCGGTCAACTTTGGAGCTAATCGAAACAGGAAAGACCAAAATGGACGAACTTGGTTAAGTTGGATGATTCTTGGACCAAATCCATCTTTCTTGGTTCCAAACTTCATCAAAGGGTTTAATGTGTCATATTACATCAATCTATGCTTGCCATTTGGCTTCGGTCAACTTTGGAGCTAATCGAAACAGGAAAGACCAAAATGGACGAACTTGGTTAAGTTGGATGATTCTTGGACCAAATCCATCTTTCTTGGTTCCAAACTTCATCAAAGGGTTTAATGTGTCATATTACATCAATCTATGCTTGCCATTTGGCTTCGGTCAACTTTGGAGCTAATCGAAAGGGAAAGACCAAAATGGACGAACTTGGTTAAGTTGGATGATTCTTGGACCAAATCCATCTTTCTTGGTTCCAAACTTCATCAAAGGGTTTAATGTGTCATATTACATCAATCTATGCTTGCCATTTGGCTTCGGTCAACTTTGGAGCTAATCGAAACAGGAAAGACCAAAATGGACGAACTTGGTTAAGTTGGATGATTCTTGGACCAAATCCATCTTTCTTGGTTCCAAACTTCATCAAAGGGTTTAATGTGTCATATTACATCAATCTATGCTTGCCATTTGGCTTCGGTCAACTTTGGAGCTAATCGAAACGAGGAAAGACCAAAATGGACGAACTTGGTTAAGTTGGATGATTCTTGGACCAAATCCATCTTTCTTGGTTCCAAACTTCATCAAAGGGTTTAATGTGTCATATTACATCAATCTATGCTTGCCATTTGGCTTCGGTCAACTTTGGAGCTAATCGAAACAGGAAAGACCAAAATGGACGAACTTGGTTAAGTTGGATGATTCTTGGACCAAATCCATCTTTCTTGGTTCCAAACTTCATCAAAGGGTTTAATGTGTCATATTACATCAATCTATGCTTGCCATTTGGCTTCGGTCAACTTTGGAGCTAATCGAAACGAGGAAAGACCAAAATGGACGAACTTGGTTAAGTTGGATGATTCTTGGACCAAATCCATCTTTCTTGGTTCCAAACTTCATCAAAGGGTTTAATGTGTCATATTACATCAATCTATGCTTGCCATTTGGCTTCGGTCAACTTTGGAGCTAATCGAAACAGGAAAGACCAAAATGGACGAACTTGGTTAAGTTGGATGATTCTTGGACCAAATCCATCTTTCTTGGTTCCAAACTTCATCAAAGGGTTTAATGTGTCATATTACATCAATCTATGCTTGCCATTTGGCTTCGGTCAACTTTGGAGCTAATCGAAACAGGAAAGACCAAAATGGACGAACTTGGTTAAGTTGGATGATTCTTGGACCAAATCCATCTTTCTTGGTTCCAAACTTCATCAAAGGGTTTAATGTGTCATATTACATCAATCTATGCTTGCCATTTGGCTTCGGTCAACTTTGGAGCTAATCGAAACAGGAAAGACCAAAATGGACGAACTTGGTTAAGTTGGATGATTCTTGGACCAAATCCATCTTTCTTGGTTCCAAACTTCATCAAAGGGTTTAATGTGTCATATTACATCAATCTATGCTTGCCATTTGGCTTCGGTCAACTTTGGAGCTAATCGAAACAGGAAAGACCAAAATGGACGAACTTGGTTAAGTTGGATGATTCTTGGACCAAATCCATCTTTCTTGGTTCCAAACTTCATCAAAGGGTTTAATGTGTCATATTACATCAATCTATGCTTGCCATTTGGCTTCGGTCAACTTTGGAGCTAATCGAAACAGGAAAGACCAAAATGGACGAACTTGGTTAAGTTGGATGATTCTTGGACCAAATCCATCTTTCTTGGTTCCAAACTTCATCAAAGGGTTTAATGTGTCATATTACATCAATCTATGCTTGCCATTTGGCTTCGGTCAACTTTGGAGCTAATCGAAACAGGAAAGACCAAAATGGACGAACTTGGTTAAGTTGGATGATTCTTGGACCAAATCCATCTTTCTTGGTTCCAAACTTCATCAAAGGGTTTAATGTGTCATATTACATCAATCTATGCTTGCCATTTGGCTTCGGTCAACTTTGGAGCTAATCGAAACAGGAAAGACCAAAATGGACGAACTTGGTTAAGTTGGATGATTCTTGGACCAAATCCATCTTTCTTGGTTCCAAACTTCATCAAAGGGTTTAATGTGTCATATTACATCAATCTATGCTTGCCATTTGGCTTCGGTCAACTTTGGAGCTAATCGAAACAGGAAAGACCAAAATGGACGAACTTGGTTAAGTTGGATGATTCTTGGACCAAATCCATCTTTCTTGGTTCCAAACTTCATCAAAGGGTTTAATGTGTCATATTACATCAATCTATGCTTGCCATTTGGCTTCGGTCAACTTTGGAGCTAATCGAAACGAGGAAAGACCAAAATGGACGAACTTGGTTAAGTTGGATGATTCTTGGACCAAATCCATCTTTCTTGGTTCCAAACTTCATCAAAGGGTTTAATGTGTCATATTACATCAATCTATGCTTGCCATTTGGCTTCGGTCAACTTTGGAGCTAATCGAAACAGGAAAGACCAAAATGGACGAACTTGGTTAAGTTGGATGATTCTTGGACCAAATCCATCTTTCTTGGTTCCAAACTTCATCAAAGGGTTTAATGTGTCATATTACATCAATCTATGCTTGCCATTTGGCTTCGGTCAACTTTGGAGCTAATCGAAACGAGGAAAGACCAAAATGGACGAACTTGGTTAAGTTGGATGATTCTTGGACCAAATCCATCTTTCTTGGTTCCAAACTTCATCAAAGGGTTTAATGTGTCATATTACATCAATCTATGCTTGCCATTTGGCTTCGGTCAACTTTGGAGCTAATCGAAACGAGGAAAGACCAAAATGGACGAACTTGGTTAAGTTGGATGATTCTTGGACCAAATCCATCTTTCTTGGTTCCAAACTTCATCAAAGGGTTTAATGTGTCATATTACATCAATCTATGCTTGCCATTTGGCTTCGGTCAACTTTGGAGCTAATCGAAACGAGGAAAGACCAAAATGGACGAACTTGGTTAAGTTGGATGATTCTTGGACCAAATCCATCTTTCTTGGTTCCAAACTTCATCAAAGGGTTTAATGTGTCATATTACATCAATCTATGCTTGCCATTTGGCTTCGGTCAACTTTGGAGCTAATCGAAACAGGAAAGACCAAAATGGACGAACTTGGTTAAGTTGGATGATTCTTGGACCAAATCCATCTTTCTTGGTTCCAAACTTCATCAAAGGGTTTAATGTGTCATATTACATCAATCTATGCTTGCCATTTGGCTTCGGTCAACTTTGGAGCTAATCGAAACAGGAAAGACCAAAATGGACGAACTTGGTTAAGTTGGATGATTCTTGGACCAAATCCTCTTTCTTGGTTCCAAACTTCATCAAAGGGTTTAATGTGTCATATTACATCAATCTATGCTTGCCATTTGGCTTCGGTCAACTTTGGAGCTAATCGAAACAGGAAAGACCAAAATGGACGAACTTGGTTAAGTTGGATGATTCTTGGACCAAATCCATCTTTCTTGGTTCCAAACTTCATCAAAGGGTTTAATGTGTCATATTACATCAATCTATGCTTGCCATTTGGCTTCGGTCAACTTTGGAGCTAATCGAAAGAGGAAAGACCAAAATGGACGAACTTGGTTAAGTTGGATGATTCTTGGACCAAATCCATCTTTCTTGGTTCCAAACTTCATCAAAGGGTTTAATGTGTCATATTACATCAATCTATGCTTGCCATTTGGCTTCGGTCAACTTTGGAGCTAATCGAAACGAGGAAAGACCAAAATGGACGAACTTGGTTAAGTTGGATGATTCTTGGACCAAATCCATCTTTCTTGGTTCCAAACTTCATCAAAGGGTTTAATGTGTCATATTACATCAATCTATGCTTGCCATTTGGCTTCGGTCAACTTTGGAGCTAATCGAAACAGGAAAGACCAAAATGGACGAACTTGGTTAAGTTGGATGATTCTTGGACCAAATCCTCTTTCTTGGTTCCAAACTTCATCAAAGGGTTTAATGTGTCATATTACATCAATCTATGCTTGCCATTTGGCTTCGGTCAACTTTGGAGCTAATCGAAACAGGAAAGACCAAAATGGACGAACTTGGTTAAGTTGGATGATTCTTGGACCAAATCCATCTTTCTTGGTTCCAAACTTCATCAAAGGGTTTAATGTGTCATATTACATCAATCTATGCTTGCCATTTGGCTTCGGTCAACTTTGGAGCTAATCGAAAGAGGAAAGACCAAAATGGACGAACTTGGTTAAGTTGGATGATTCTTGGACCAAATCCATCTTTCTTGGTTCCAAACTTCATCAAAGGGTTTAATGTGTCATATTACATCAATCTATGCTTGCCATTTGGCTTCGGTCAACTTTGGAGCTAATCGAAACAGGAAAGACCAAAATGGACGAACTTGGTTAAGTTGGATGATTCTTGGACCAAATCCATCTTTCTTGGTTCCAAACTTCATCAAAGGGTTTAATGTGTCATATTACATCAATCTATGCTTGCCATTTGGCTTCGGTCAACTTTGGAGCTAATCGAAACAGGAAAGACCAAAATGGACGAACTTGGTTAAGTTGGATGATTCTTGGACCAAATCCATCTTTCTTGGTTCCAAACTTCATCAAAGGGTTTAATGTGTCATATTACATCAATCTATGCTTGCCATTTGGCTTCGGTCAACTTTGGAGCTAATCGAAACAGGGAAAGACCAAAATGGACGAACTTGGTTAAGTTGGATGATTCTTGGACCAAATCCTCTTTCTTGGTTCCAAACTTCATCAAAGGGTTTAATGTGTCATATTACATCAATCTATGCTTGCCATTTGGCTTCGGTCAACTTGGAGCTAATCGAAACGAGGAAAGACCAAAATGGACGAACTTGGTTAAGTTGGATGATTCTTGGACCAAATCCATCTTTCTTGGTTCCAAACTTCATCAAAGGGTTTAATGTGTCATATTACATCAATCTATGCTTGCCATTTGGCTTCGGTCAACTTTGGAGCTAATCGAAACGAGGAAAGACCAAAATGGACGAACTTGGTTAAGTTGGATGATTCTTGGACCAAATCCATCTTTCTTGGTTCCAAACTTCATCAAAGGGTTTAATGTGTCATATTACATCAATCTATGCTTGCCATTTGGCTTCGGTCAACTTTGGAGCTAATCGAAACAGGAAAGACCAAAATGGACGAACTTGGTTAAGTTGGATGATTCTTGGACCAAATCATCTTTCTTGGTTCCAAACTTCATCAAAGGGTTTAATGTGTCATATTACATCAATCTATGCTTGCCATTTGGCTTCGGTCAACTTTGGAGCTAATCGAAACAGGAAAGACCAAAATGGACGAACTTGGTTAAGTTGGATGATTCTTGGACCAAATCCATCTTTCTTGGTTCCAAACTTCATCAAAGGGTTTAATGTGTCATATTACATCAATCTATGCTTGCCATTTGGCTTCGGTCAACTTTGGAGCTAATCGAAAAGAGGAAAGACCAAAATGGACGAACTTGGTTAAGTTGGATGATTCTTGGACCAAATCCATCTTTCTTGGTTCCAAACTTCATCAAAGGGTTTAATGTGTCATATTACATCAATCTATGCTTGCCATTTGGCTTCGGTCAACTTTGGAGCTAATCGAAACAGGAAAGACCAAAATGGACGAACTTGGTTAAGTTGGATGATTCTTGGACCAAATCCATCTTTCTTGGTTCCAAACTTCATCAAAGGGTTTAATGTGTCATATTACATCAATCTATGCTTGCCATTTGGCTTCGGTCAACTTTGGAGCTAATCGAAAAGAGGAAAGACCAAAATGGACGAACTTGGTTAAGTTGGATGATTCTTGGACCAAATCCATCTTTCTTGGTTCCAAACTTCATCAAAGGGTTTAATGTGTCATATTACATCAATCTATGCTTGCCATTTGGCTTCGGTCAACTTTGGAGCTAATCGAAACAGGAAAGACCAAAATGGACGAACTTGGTTAAGTTGGATGATTCTTGGACCAAATCCTCTTTCTTGGTTCCAAACTTCATCAAAGGGTTTAATGTGTCATATTACATCAATCTATGCTTGCCATTTGGCTTCGGTCAACTTTGGAGCTAATCGAAACAGGAAAGACCAAAATGGACGAACTTGGTTAAGTTGGATGATTCTTGGACCAAATCCATCTTTCTTGGTTCCAAACTTCATCAAAGGGTTTAATGTGTCATATTACATCAATCTATGCTTGCCATTTGGCTTCGGTCAACTTTGGAGCTAATCGAAACAGGAAAGACCAAAATGGACGAACTTGGTTAAGTTGGATGATTCTTGGACCAAATCCATCTTTCTTGGTTCCAAACTTCATCAAAGGGTTTAATGTGTCATATTACATCAATCTATGCTTGCCATTTGGCTTCGGTCAACTTTGGAGCTAATCGAAACGAGGAAAGACCAAAATGGACGAACTTGGTTAAGTTGGATGATTCTTGGACCAAATCCATCTTTCTTGGTTCCAAACTTCATCAAAGGGTTTAATGTGTCATATTACATCAATCTATGCTTGCCATTTGGCTTCGGTCAACTTTGGAGCTAATCGAAACAGGGAAAGACCAAAATGGACGAACTTGGTTAAGTTGGATGATTCTTGGACCAAATCCATCTTTCTTGGTTCCAAACTTCATCAAAGGGTTTAATGTGTCATATTACATCAATCTATGCTTGCCATTTGGCTTCGGTCAACTTTGGAGCTAATCGAAACAGGAAAGACCAAAATGGACGAACTTGGTTAAGTTGGATGATTCTTGGACCAAATCCATCTTTCTTGGTTCCAAACTTCATCAAAGGGTTTAATGTGTCATATTACATCAATCTATGCTTGCCATTTGGCTTCGGTCAACTTTGGAGCTAATCGAAACAGGGAAAGACCAAAATGGACGAACTTGGTTAAGTTGGATGATTCTTGGACCAAATCCATCTTTCTTGGTTCCAAACTTCATCAAAGGGTTTAATGTGTCATATTACATCAATCTATGCTTGCCATTTGGCTTCGGTCAACTTTGGAGCTAATCGAAACAGGAAAGACCAAAATGGACGAACTTGGTTAAGTTGGATGATTCTTGGACCAAATCCATCTTTCTTGGTTCCAAACTTCATCAAAGGGTTTAATGTGTCATATTACATCAATCTATGCTTGCCATTTGGCTTCGGTCAACTTTGGAGCTAATCGAAACAGGAAAGACCAAAATGGACGAACTTGGTTAAGTTGGATGATTCTTGGACCAAATCCATCTTTCTTGGTTCCAAACTTCATCAAAGGGTTTAATGTGTCATATTACATCAATCTATGCTTGCCATTTGGCTTCGGTCAACTTTGGAGCTAATCGAAACAGGAAAGACCAAAATGGACGAACTTGGTTAAGTTGGATGATTCTTGGACCAAATCCATCTTTCTTGGTTCCAAACTTCATCAAAGGGTTTAATGTGTCATATTACATCAATCTATGCTTGCCATTTGGCTTCGGTCAACTTTGGAGCTAATCGAAACAGGAAAGACCAAAATGGACGAACTTGGTTAAGTTGGATGATTCTTGGACCAAATCCATCTTTCTTGGTTCCAAACTTCATCAAAGGGTTTAATGTGTCATATTACATCAATCTATGCTTGCCATTTGGCTTCGGTCAACTTTGGAGCTAATCGAAACAGGAAAGACCAAAATGGACGAACTTGGTTAAGTTGGATGATTCTTGGACCAAATCCATCTTTCTTGGTTCCAAACTTCATCAAAGGGTTTAATGTGTCATATTACATCAATCTATGCTTGCCATTTGGCTTCGGTCAACTTTGGAGCTAATCGAAACGAGGAAAGACCAAAATGGACGAACTTGGTTAAGTTGGATGATTCTTGGACCAAATCCATCTTTCTTGGTTCCAAACTTCATCAAAGGGTTTAATGTGTCATATTACATCAATCTATGCTTGCCATTTGGCTTCGGTCAACTTTGGAGCTAATCGAAACAGGAAAGACCAAAATGGACGAACTTGGTTAAGTTGGATGATTCTTGGACCAAATCCATCTTTCTTGGTTCCAAACTTCATCAAAGGGTTTAATGTGTCATATTACATCAATCTATGCTTGCCATTTGGCTTCGGTCAACTTTGGAGCTAATCGAAACAGGAAAGACCAAAATGGACGAACTTGGTTAAGTTGGATGATTCTTGGACCAAATCCATCTTTCTTGGTTCCAAACTTCATCAAAGGGTTTAATGTGTCATATTACATCAATCTATGCTTGCCATTTGGCTTCGGTCAACTTTGGAGCTAATCGAAACGAGGAAAGACCAAAATGGACGAACTTGGTTAAGTTGGATGATTCTTGGACCAAATCCATCTTTCTTGGTTCCAAACTTCATCAAAGGGTTTAATGTGTCATATTACATCAATCTATGCTTGCCATTTGGCTTCGGTCAACTTTGGAGCTAATCGAAACAGGAAAGACCAAAATGGACGAACTTGGTTAAGTTGGATGATTCTTGGACCAAATCCATCTTTCTTGGTTCCAAACTTCATCAAAGGGTTTAATGTGTCATATTACATCAATCTATGCTTGCCATTTGGCTTCGGTCAACTTTGGAGCTAATCGAAACAGGAAAGACCAAAATGGACGAACTTGGTTAAGTTGGATGATTCTTGGACCAAATCCATCTTTCTTGGTTCCAAACTTCATCAAAGGGTTTAATGTGTCATATTACATCAATCTATGCTTGCCATTTGGCTTCGGTCAACTTTGGAGCTAATCGAAACGAGGAAAGACCAAAATGGACGAACTTGGTTAAGTTGGATGATTCTTGGACCAAATCCATCTTTCTTGGTTCCAAACTTCATCAAAGGGTTTAATGTGTCATATTACATCAATCTATGCTTGCCATTTGGCTTCGGTCAACTTTGGAGCTAATCGAAACGAGGAAAGACCAAAATGGACGAACTTGGTTAAGTTGGATGATTCTTGGACCAAATCCATCTTTCTTGGTTCCAAACTTCATCAAAGGGTTTAATGTGTCATATTACATCAATCTATGCTTGCCATTTGGCTTCGGTCAACTTTGGAGCTAATCGAAACAGGAAAGACCAAAATGGACGAACTTGGTTAAGTTGGATGATTCTTGGACCAAATCCTCTTTCTTGGTTCCAAACTTCATCAAAGGGTTTAATGTGTCATATTACATCAATCTATGCTTGCCATTTGGCTTCGGTCAACTTTGGAGCTAATCGAAACAGGAAAGACCAAAATGGACGAACTTGGTTAAGTTGGATGATTCTTGGACCAAATCCATCTTTCTTGGTTCCAAACTTCATCAAAGGGTTTAATGTGTCATATTACATCAATCTATGCTTGCCATTTGGCTTCGGTCAACTTTGGAGCTAATCGAAACGAGGAAAGACCAAAATGGACGAACTTGGTTAAGTTGGATGATTCTTGGACCAAATCCATCTTTCTTGGTTCCAAACTTCATCAAAGGGTTTAATGTGTCATATTACATCAATCTATGCTTGCCATTTGGCTTCGGTCAACTTTGGAGCTAATCGAAACGAGGAAAGACCAAAATGGACGAACTTGGTTAAGTTGGATGATTCTTGGACCAAATCCATCTTTCTTGGTTCCAAACTTCATCAAAGGGTTTAATGTGTCATATTACATCAATCTATGCTTGCCATTTGGCTTCGGTCAACTTTGGAGCTAATCGAAACAGGGAAAGACCAAAATGGACGAACTTGGTTAAGTTGGATGATTCTTGGACCAAATCCTCTTTCTTGGTTCCAAACTTCATCAAAGGGTTTAATGTGTCATATTACATCAATCTATGCTTGCCATTTGGCTTCGGTCAACTTTGGAGCTAATCGAACGAGGAAAGACCAAAATGGACGAACTTGGTTAAGTTGGATGATTCTTGGACCAAATCCATCTTTCTTGGTTCCAAACTTCATCAAAGGGTTTAATGTGTCATATTACATCAATCTATGCTTGCCATTTGGCTTCGGTCAACTTTGGAGCTAATCGAAACAGGAAAGACCAAAATGGACGAACTTGGTTAAGTTGGATGATTCTTGGACCAAATCCATCTTTCTTGGTTCCAAACTTCATCAAAGGGTTTAATGTGTCATATTACATCAATCTATGCTTGCCATTTGGCTTCGGTCAACTTTGGAGCTAATCGAAACAGGAAAGACCAAAATGGACGAACTTGGTTAAGTTGGATGATTCTTGGACCAAATCCATCTTTCTTGGTTCCAAACTTCATCAAAGGGTTTAATGTGTCATATTACATCAATCTATGCTTGCCATTTGGCTTCGGTCAACTTTGGAGCTAATCGAAACAGGAAAGACCAAAATGGACGAACTTGGTTAAGTTGGATGATTCTTGGACCAAATCCATCTTTCTTGGTTCCAAACTTCATCAAAGGGTTTAATGTGTCATATTACATCAATCTATGCTTGCCATTTGGCTTCGGTCAACTTTGGAGCTAATCGAAACAGGAAAGACCAAAATGGACGAACTTGGTTAAGTTGGATGATTCTTGGACCAAATCCATCTTTCTTGGTTCCAAACTTCATCAAAGGGTTTAATGTGTCATATTACATCAATCTATGCTTGCCATTTGGCTTCGGTCAACTTTGGAGCTAATCGAAAGAGGAAAGACCAAAATGGACGAACTTGGTTAAGTTGGATGATTCTTGGACCAAATCCATCTTTCTTGGTTCCAAACTTCATCAAAGGGTTTAATGTGTCATATTACATCAATCTATGCTTGCCATTTGGCTTCGGTCAACTTTGGAGCTAATCGAAACAGGAAAGACCAAAATGGACGAACTTGGTTAAGTTGGATGATTCTTGGACCAAATCCATCTTTCTTGGTTCCAAACTTCATCAAAGGGTTTAATGTGTCATATTACATCAATCTATGCTTGCCATTTGGCTTCGGTCAACTTTGGAGCTAATCGAAACAGGAAAGACCAAAATGGACGAACTTGGTTAAGTTGGATGATTCTTGGACCAAATCCATCTTTCTTGGTTCCAAACTTCATCAAAGGGTTTAATGTGTCATATTACATCAATCTATGCTTGCCATTTGGCTTCGGTCAACTTTGGAGCTAATCGAAACGAGGAAAGACCAAAATGGACGAACTTGGTTAAGTTGGATGATTCTTGGACCAAATCCATCTTTCTTGGTTCCAAACTTCATCAAAGGGTTTAATGTGTCATATTACATCAATCTATGCTTGCCATTTGGCTTCGGTCAACTTTGGAGCTAATCGAAACAGGAAAGACCAAAATGGACGAACTTGGTTAAGTTGGATGATTCTTGGACCAAATCATCTTTCTTGGTTCCAAACTTCATCAAAGGGTTTAATGTGTCATATTACATCAATCTATGCTTGCCATTTGGCTTCGGTCAACTTTGGAGCTAATCGAAACGAGGAAAGACCAAAATGGACGAACTTGGTTAAGTTGGATGATTCTTGGACCAAATCCATCTTTCTTGGTTCCAAACTTCATCAAAGGGTTTAATGTGTCATATTACATCAATCTATGCTTGCCATTTGGCTTCGGTCAACTTTGGAGCTAATCGAAACAGGAAAGACCAAAATGGACGAACTTGGTTAAGTTGGATGATTCTTGGACCAAATCATCTTTCTTGGTTCCAAACTTCATCAAAGGGTTTAATGTGTCATATTACATCAATCTATGCTTGCCATTTGGCTTCGGTCAACTTTGGAGCTAATCGAAACAGGAAAGACCAAAATGGACGAACTTGGTTAAGTTGGATGATTCTTGGACCAAATCCATCTTTCTTGGTTCCAAACTTCATCAAAGGGTTTAATGTGTCATATTACATCAATCTATGCTTGCCATTTGGCTTCGGTCAACTTTGGAGCTAATCGAAACGAGGAAAGACCAAAATGGACGAACTTGGTTAAGTTGGATGATTCTTGGACCAAATCCATCTTTCTTGGTTCCAAACTTCATCAAAGGGTTTAATGTGTCATATTACATCAATCTATGCTTGCCATTTGGCTTCGGTCAACTTTGGAGCTAATCGAAACGAGGAAAGACCAAAATGGACGAACTTGGTTAAGTTGGATGATTCTTGGACCAAATCCATCTTTCTTGGTTCCAAACTTCATCAAAGGGTTTAATGTGTCATATTACATCAATCTATGCTTGCCATTTGGCTTCGGTCAACTTTGGAGCTAATCGAAACGAGGAAAGACCAAAATGGACGAACTTGGTTAAGTTGGATGATTCTTGGACCAAATCCATCTTTCTTGGTTCCAAACTTCATCAAAGGGTTTAATGTGTCATATTACATCAATCTATGCTTGCCATTTGGCTTCGGTCAACTTTGGAGCTAATCGAAACAGGAAAGACCAAAATGGACGAACTTGGTTAAGTTGGATGATTCTTGGACCAAATCCATCTTTCTTGGTTCCAAACTTCATCAAAGGGTTTAATGTGTCATATTACATCAATCTATGCTTGCCATTTGGCTTCGGTCAACTTTGGAGCTAATCGAAACAGGAAAGACCAAAATGGACGAACTTGGTTAAGTTGGATGATTCTTGGACCAAATCCATCTTTCTTGGTTCCAAACTTCATCAAAGGGTTTAATGTGTCATATTACATCAATCTATGCTTGCCATTTGGCTTCGGTCAACTTTGGAGCTAATCGAAACAGGAAAGACCAAAATGGACGAACTTGGTTAAGTTGGATGATTCTTGGACCAAATCCATCTTTCTTGGTTCCAAACTTCATCAAAGGGTTTAATGTGTCATATTACATCAATCTATGCTTGCCATTTGGCTTCGGTCAACTTTGGAGCTAATCGAAACAGGAAAGACCAAAATGGACGAACTTGGTTAAGTTGGATGATTCTTGGACCAAATCCTCTTTCTTGGTTCCAAACTTCATCAAAGGGTTTAATGTGTCATATTACATCAATCTATGCTTGCCATTTGGCTTCGGTCAACTTTGGAGCTAATCGAAACAGGAAAGACCAAAATGGACGAACTTGGTTAAGTTGGATGATTCTTGGACCAAATCCATCTTTCTTGGTTCCAAACTTCATCAAAGGGTTTAATGTGTCATATTACATCAATCTATGCTTGCCATTTGGCTTCGGTCAACTTTGGAGCTAATCGAAACAGGAAAGACCAAAATGGACGAACTTGGTTAAGTTGGATGATTCTTGGACCAAATCCATCTTTCTTGGTTCCAAACTTCATCAAAGGGTTTAATGTGTCATATTACATCAATCTATGCTTGCCATTTGGCTTCGGTCAACTTTGGAGCTAATCGAAACGAGGAAAGACCAAAATGGACGAACTTGGTTAAGTTGGATGATTCTTGGACCAAATCCATCTTTCTTGGTTCCAAACTTCATCAAAGGGTTTAATGTGTCATATTACATCAATCTATGCTTGCCATTTGGCTTCGGTCAACTTTGGAGCTAATCGAAACAGGAAAGACCAAAATGGACGAACTTGGTTAAGTTGGATGATTCTTGGACCAAATCCATCTTTCTTGGTTCCAAACTTCATCAAAGGGTTTAATGTGTCATATTACATCAATCTATGCTTGCCATTTGGCTTCGGTCAACTTTGGAGCTAATCGAAACGAGGAAAGACCAAAATGGACGAACTTGGTTAAGTTGGATGATTCTTGGACCAAATCCATCTTTCTTGGTTCCAAACTTCATCAAAGGGTTTAATGTGTCATATTACATCAATCTATGCTTGCCATTTGGCTTCGGTCAACTTTGGAGCTAATCGAAACGAGGAAAGACCAAAATGGACGAACTTGGTTAAGTTGGATGATTCTTGGACCAAATCCATCTTTCTTGGTTCCAAACTTCATCAAAGGGTTTAATGTGTCATATTACATCAATCTATGCTTGCCATTTGGCTTCGGTCAACTTTGGAGCTAATCGAAACGAGGAAAGACCAAAATGGACGAACTTGGTTAAGTTGGATGATTCTTGGACCAAATCCATCTTTCTTGGTTCCAAACTTCATCAAAGGGTTTAATGTGTCATATTACATCAATCTATGCTTGCCATTTGGCTTCGGTCAACTTTGGAGCTAATCGAAACAGGAAAGACCAAAATGGACGAACTTGGTTAAGTTGGATGATTCTTGGACCAAATCCATCTTTCTTGGTTCCAAACTTCATCAAAGGGTTTAATGTGTCATATTACATCAATCTATGCTTGCCATTTGGCTTCGGTCAACTTTGGAGCTAATCGAAACGAGGAAAGACCAAAATGGACGAACTTGGTTAAGTTGGATGATTCTTGGACCAAATCCATCTTTCTTGGTTCCAAACTTCATCAAAGGGTTTAATGTGTCATATTACATCAATCTATGCTTGCCATTTGGCTTCGGTCAACTTTGGAGCTAATCGAAACAGGAAAGACCAAAATGGACGAACTTGGTTAAGTTGGATGATTCTTGGACCAAATCCATCTTTCTTGGTTCCAAACTTCATCAAAGGGTTTAATGTGTCATATTACATCAATCTATGCTTGCCATTTGGCTTCGGTCAACTTGGAGCTAATCGAAAGAGGAAAGACCAAAATGGACGAACTTGGTTAAGTTGGATGATTCTTGGACCAAATCCATCTTTCTTGGTTCCAAACTTCATCAAAGGGTTTAATGTGTCATATTACATCAATCTATGCTTGCCATTTGGCTTCGGTCAACTTTGGAGCTAATCGAAACAGGAAAGACCAAAATGGACGAACTTGGTTAAGTTGGATGATTCTTGGACCAAATCCATCTTTCTTGGTTCCAAACTTCATCAAAGGGTTTAATGTGTCATATTACATCAATCTATGCTTGCCATTTGGCTTCGGTCAACTTGGAGCTAATCGAAACGAGGAAAGACCAAAATGGACGAACTTGGTTAAGTTGGATGATTCTTGGACCAAATCCATCTTTCTTGGTTCCAAACTTCATCAAAGGGTTTAATGTGTCATATTACATCAATCTATGCTTGCCATTTGGCTTCGGTCAACTTTGGAGCTAATCGAAACAGGAAAGACCAAAATGGACGAACTTGGTTAAGTTGGATGATTCTTGGACCAAATCCATCTTTCTTGGTTCCAAACTTCATCAAAGGGTTTAATGTGTCATATTACATCAATCTATGCTTGCCATTTGGCTTCGGTCAACTTTGGAGCTAATCGAAACAGGAAAGACCAAAATGGACGAACTTGGTTAAGTTGGATGATTCTTGGACCAAATCCTCTTTCTTGGTTCCAAACTTCATCAAAGGGTTTAATGTGTCATATTACATCAATCTATGCTTGCCATTTGGCTTCGGTCAACTTTGGAGCTAATCGAAACAGGAAAGACCAAAATGGACGAACTTGGTTAAGTTGGATGATTCTTGGACCAAATCCATCTTTCTTGGTTCCAAACTTCATCAAAGGGTTTAATGTGTCATATTACATCAATCTATGCTTGCCATTTGGCTTCGGTCAACTTTGGAGCTAATCGAAACGAGGAAAGACCAAAATGGACGAACTTGGTTAAGTTGGATGATTCTTGGACCAAATCCATCTTTCTTGGTTCCAAACTTCATCAAAGGGTTTAATGTGTCATATTACATCAATCTATGCTTGCCATTTGGCTTCGGTCAACTTTGGAGCTAATCGAAACAGGAAAGACCAAAATGGACGAACTTGGTTAAGTTGGATGATTCTTGGACCAAATCCATCTTTCTTGGTTCCAAACTTCATCAAAGGGTTTAATGTGTCATATTACATCAATCTATGCTTGCCATTTGGCTTCGGTCAACTTTGGAGCTAATCGAAACAGGAAAGACCAAAATGGACGAACTTGGTTAAGTTGGATGATTCTTGGACCAAATCCATCTTTCTTGGTTCCAAACTTCATCAAAGGGTTTAATGTGTCATATTACATCAATCTATGCTTGCCATTTGGCTTCGGTCAACTTTGGAGCTAATCGAAACGAGGAAAGACCAAAATGGACGAACTTGGTTAAGTTGGATGATTCTTGGACCAAATCCATCTTTCTTGGTTCCAAACTTCATCAAAGGGTTTAATGTGTCATATTACATCAATCTATGCTTGCCATTTGGCTTCGGTCAACTTTGGAGCTAATCGAAACAGGAAAGACCAAAATGGACGAACTTGGTTAAGTTGGATGATTCTTGGACCAAATCCATCTTTCTTGGTTCCAAACTTCATCAAAGGGTTTAATGTGTCATATTACATCAATCTATGCTTGCCATTTGGCTTCGGTCAACTTTGGAGCTAATCGAAACGAGGAAAGACCAAAATGGACGAACTTGGTTAAGTTGGATGATTCTTGGACCAAATCCATCTTTCTTGGTTCCAAACTTCATCAAAGGGTTTAATGTGTCATATTACATCAATCTATGCTTGCCATTTGGCTTCGGTCAACTTTGGAGCTAATCGAAACAGGAAAGACCAAAATGGACGAACTTGGTTAAGTTGGATGATTCTTGGACCAAATCCTCTTTCTTGGTTCCAAACTTCATCAAAGGGTTTAATGTGTCATATTACATCAATCTATGCTTGCCATTTGGCTTCGGTCAACTTTGGAGCTAATCGAAACGAGGAAAGACCAAAATGGACGAACTTGGTTAAGTTGGATGATTCTTGGACCAAATCCATCTTTCTTGGTTCCAAACTTCATCAAAGGGTTTAATGTGTCATATTACATCAATCTATGCTTGCCATTTGGCTTCGGTCAACTTTGGAGCTAATCGAAACAGGAAAGACCAAAATGGACGAACTTGGTTAAGTTGGATGATTCTTGGACCAAATCCTCTTTCTTGGTTCCAAACTTCATCAAAGGGTTTAATGTGTCATATTACATCAATCTATGCTTGCCATTTGGCTTCGGTCAACTTTGGAGCTAATCGAAACGAGGAAAGACCAAAATGGACGAACTTGGTTAAGTTGGATGATTCTTGGACCAAATCCATCTTTCTTGGTTCCAAACTTCATCAAAGGGTTTAATGTGTCATATTACATCAATCTATGCTTGCCATTTGGCTTCGGTCAACTTTGGAGCTAATCGAAACGGGAAAGACCAAAATGGACGAACTTGGTTAAGTTGGATGATTCTTGGACCAAATCCTCTTTCTTGGTTCCAAACTTCATCAAAGGGTTTAATGTGTCATATTACATCAATCTATGCTTGCCATTTGGCTTCGGTCAACTTTGGAGCTAATCGAAACAGGAAAGACCAAAATGGACGAACTTGGTTAAGTTGGATGATTCTTGGACCAAATCCATCTTTCTTGGTTCCAAACTTCATCAAAGGGTTTAATGTGTCATATTACATCAATCTATGCTTGCCATTTGGCTTCGGTCAACTTTGGAGCTAATCGAAACGAGGAAAGACCAAAATGGACGAACTTGGTTAAGTTGGATGATTCTTGGACCAAATCCATCTTTCTTGGTTCCAAACTTCATCAAAGGGTTTAATGTGTCATATTACATCAATCTATGCTTGCCATTTGGCTTCGGTCAACTTTGGAGCTAATCGAAACAGGAAAGACCAAAATGGACGAACTTGGTTAAGTTGGATGATTCTTGGACCAAATCTCTCTTTCTTGGTTCCAAACTTCATCAAAGGGTTTAATGTGTCATATTACATCAATCTATGCTTGCCATTTGGCTTCGGTCAACTTTGGAGCTAATCGAAACGAGGAAAGACCAAAATGGACGAACTTGGTTAAGTTGGATGATTCTTGGACCAAATCCATCTTTCTTGGTTCCAAACTTCATCAAAGGGTTTAATGTGTCATATTACATCAATCTATGCTTGCCATTTGGCTTCGGTCAACTTTGGAGCTAATCGAAACAGGAAAGACCAAAATGGACGAACTTGGTTAAGTTGGATGATTCTTGGACCAAATCCTCTTTCTTGGTTCCAAACTTCATCAAAGGGTTTAATGTGTCATATTACATCAATCTATGCTTGCCATTTGGCTTCGGTCAACTTTGGAGCTAATCGAAACAGGAAAGACCAAAATGGACGAACTTGGTTAAGTTGGATGATTCTTGGACCAAATCCATCTTTCTTGGTTCCAAACTTCATCAAAGGGTTTAATGTGTCATATTACATCAATCTATGCTTGCCATTTGGCTTCGGTCAACTTTGGAGCTAATCGAAACAGGGAAAGACCAAAATGGACGAACTTGGTTAAGTTGGATGATTCTTGGACCAAATCCATCTTTCTTGGTTCCAAACTTCATCAAAGGGTTTAATGTGTCATATTACATCAATCTATGCTTGCCATTTGGCTTCGGTCAACTTTGGAGCTAATCGAAACAGGAAAGACCAAAATGGACGAACTTGGTTAAGTTGGATGATTCTTGGACCAAATCCTCTTTCTTGGTTCCAAACTTCATCAAAGGGTTTAATGTGTCATATTACATCAATCTATGCTTGCCATTTGGCTTCGGTCAACTTTGGAGCTAATCGAAACAGGGAAAGACCAAAATGGACGAACTTGGTTAAGTTGGATGATTCTTGGACCAAATCCATCTTTCTTGGTTCCAAACTTCATCAAAGGGTTTAATGTGTCATATTACATCAATCTATGCTTGCCATTTGGCTTCGGTCAACTTTGGAGCTAATCGAAAGAGGAAAGACCAAAATGGACGAACTTGGTTAAGTTGGATGATTCTTGGACCAAATCCATCTTTCTTGGTTCCAAACTTCATCAAAGGGTTTAATGTGTCATATTACATCAATCTATGCTTGCCATTTGGCTTCGGTCAACTTTGGAGCTAATCGAAACAGGAAAGACCAAAATGGACGAACTTGGTTAAGTTGGATGATTCTTGGACCAAATCCATCTTTCTTGGTTCCAAACTTCATCAAAGGGTTTAATGTGTCATATTACATCAATCTATGCTTGCCATTTGGCTTCGGTCAACTTTGGAGCTAATCGAAACGAGGAAAGACCAAAATGGACGAACTTGGTTAAGTTGGATGATTCTTGGACCAAATCATCTTTCTTGGTTCCAAACTTCATCAAAGGGTTTAATGTGTCATATTACATCAATCTATGCTTGCCATTTGGCTTCGGTCAACTTTGGAGCTAATCGAAACGAGGAAAGACCAAAATGGACGAACTTGGTTAAGTTGGATGATTCTTGGACCAAATCCATCTTTCTTGGTTCCAAACTTCATCAAAGGGTTTAATGTGTCATATTACATCAATCTATGCTTGCCATTTGGCTTCGGTCAACTTTGGAGCTAATCGAAACAGGAAAGACCAAAATGGACGAACTTGGTTAAGTTGGATGATTCTTGGACCAAATCCATCTTTCTTGGTTCCAAACTTCATCAAAGGGTTTAATGTGTCATATTACATCAATCTATGCTTGCCATTTGGCTTCGGTCAACTTTGGAGCTAATCGAAACAGGAAAGACCAAAATGGACGAACTTGGTTAAGTTGGATGATTCTTGGACCAAATCCATCTTTCTTGGTTCCAAACTTCATCAAAGGGTTTAATGTGTCATATTACATCAATCTATGCTTGCCATTTGGCTTCGGTCAACTTTGGAGCTAATCGAAACGAGGAAAGACCAAAATGGACGAACTTGGTTAAGTTGGATGATTCTTGGACCAAATCCATCTTTCTTGGTTCCAAACTTCATCAAAGGGTTTAATGTGTCATATTACATCAATCTATGCTTGCCATTTGGCTTCGGTCAACTTTGGAGCTAATCGAAACAGGAAAGACCAAAATGGACGAACTTGGTTAAGTTGGATGATTCTTGGACCAAATCTCTTTCTTGGTTCCAAACTTCATCAAAGGGTTTAATGTGTCATATTACATCAATCTATGCTTGCCATTTGGCTTCGGTCAACTTTGGAGCTAATCGAAACAGGAAAGACCAAAATGGACGAACTTGGTTAAGTTGGATGATTCTTGGACCAAATCCATCTTTCTTGGTTCCAAACTTCATCAAAGGGTTTAATGTGTCATATTACATCAATCTATGCTTGCCATTTGGCTTCGGTCAACTTTGGAGCTAATCGAAACGAGGAAAGACCAAAATGGACGAACTTGGTTAAGTTGGATGATTCTTGGACCAAATCCATCTTTCTTGGTTCCAAACTTCATCAAAGGGTTTAATGTGTCATATTACATCAATCTATGCTTGCCATTTGGCTTCGGTCAACTTTGGAGCTAATCGAAACAGGAAAGACCAAAATGGACGAACTTGGTTAAGTTGGATGATTCTTGGACCAAATCCATCTTTCTTGGTTCCAAACTTCATCAAAGGGTTTAATGTGTCATATTACATCAATCTATGCTTGCCATTTGGCTTCGGTCAACTTTGGAGCTAATCGAAACAGGGAAAGACCAAAATGGACGAACTTGGTTAAGTTGGATGATTCTTGGACCAAATCCATCTTTCTTGGTTCCAAACTTCATCAAAGGGTTTAATGTGTCATATTACATCAATCTATGCTTGCCATTTGGCTTCGGTCAACTTTGGAGCTAATCGAAACAGGAAAGACCAAAATGGACGAACTTGGTTAAGTTGGATGATTCTTGGACCAAATCCATCTTTCTTGGTTCCAAACTTCATCAAAGGGTTTAATGTGTCATATTACATCAATCTATGCTTGCCATTTGGCTTCGGTCAACTTTGGAGCTAATCGAAACGAGGAAAGACCAAAATGGACGAACTTGGTTAAGTTGGATGATTCTTGGACCAAATCCATCTTTCTTGGTTCCAAACTTCATCAAAGGGTTTAATGTGTCATATTACATCAATCTATGCTTGCCATTTGGCTTCGGTCAACTTTGGAGCTAATCGAAAGGAAAGACCAAAATGGACGAACTTGGTTAAGTTGGATGATTCTTGGACCAAATCCATCTTTCTTGGTTCCAAACTTCATCAAAGGGTTTAATGTGTCATATTACATCAATCTATGCTTGCCATTTGGCTTCGGTCAACTTTGGAGCTAATCGAAACAGGAAAGACCAAAATGGACGAACTTGGTTAAGTTGGATGATTCTTGGACCAAATCATCTTTCTTGGTTCCAAACTTCATCAAAGGGTTTAATGTGTCATATTACATCAATCTATGCTTGCCATTTGGCTTCGGTCAACTTTGGAGCTAATCGAAACGAGGAAAGACCAAAATGGACGAACTTGGTTAAGTTGGATGATTCTTGGACCAAATCCATCTTTCTTGGTTCCAAACTTCATCAAAGGGTTTAATGTGTCATATTACATCAATCTATGCTTGCCATTTGGCTTCGGTCAACTTTGGAGCTAATCGAAACAGGAAAGACCAAAATGGACGAACTTGGTTAAGTTGGATGATTCTTGGACCAAATCCTCTTTCTTGGTTCCAAACTTCATCAAAGGGTTTAATGTGTCATATTACATCAATCTATGCTTGCCATTTGGCTTCGGTCAACTTTGGAGCTAATCGAAACGAGGAAAGACCAAAATGGACGAACTTGGTTAAGTTGGATGATTCTTGGACCAAATCCATCTTTCTTGGTTCCAAACTTCATCAAAGGGTTTAATGTGTCATATTACATCAATCTATGCTTGCCATTTGGCTTCGGTCAACTTTGGAGCTAATCGAAACAGGAAAGACCAAAATGGACGAACTTGGTTAAGTTGGATGATTCTTGGACCAAATCCTCTTTCTTGGTTCCAAACTTCATCAAAGGGTTTAATGTGTCATATTACATCAATCTATGCTTGCCATTTGGCTTCGGTCAACTTTGGAGCTAATCGAAAGAGGAAAGACCAAAATGGACGAACTTGGTTAAGTTGGATGATTCTTGGACCAAATCCATCTTTCTTGGTTCCAAACTTCATCAAAGGGTTTAATGTGTCATATTACATCAATCTATGCTTGCCATTTGGCTTCGGTCAACTTTGGAGCTAATCGAAACAGGAAAGACCAAAATGGACGAACTTGGTTAAGTTGGATGATTCTTGGACCAAATCCATCTTTCTTGGTTCCAAACTTCATCAAAGGGTTTAATGTGTCATATTACATCAATCTATGCTTGCCATTTGGCTTCGGTCAACTTTGGAGCTAATCGAAACGAGGAAAGACCAAAATGGACGAACTTGGTTAAGTTGGATGATTCTTGGACCAAATCCATCTTTCTTGGTTCCAAACTTCATCAAAGGGTTTAATGTGTCATATTACATCAATCTATGCTTGCCATTTGGCTTCGGTCAACTTTGGAGCTAATCGAAACAGGAAAGACCAAAATGGACGAACTTGGTTAAGTTGGATGATTCTTGGACCAAATCTCTCTTTCTTGGTTCCAAACTTCATCAAAGGGTTTAATGTGTCATATTACATCAATCTATGCTTGCCATTTGGCTTCGGTCAACTTTGGAGCTAATCGAAACAGGAAAGACCAAAATGGACGAACTTGGTTAAGTTGGATGATTCTTGGACCAAATCCATCTTTCTTGGTTCCAAACTTCATCAAAGGGTTTAATGTGTCATATTACATCAATCTATGCTTGCCATTTGGCTTCGGTCAACTTTGGAGCTAATCGAAATGAGGAAAGACCAAAATGGACGAACTTGGTTAAGTTGGATGATTCTTGGACCAAATCCATCTTTCTTGGTTCCAAACTTCATCAAAGGGTTTAATGTGTCATATTACATCAATCTATGCTTGCCATTTGGCTTCGGTCAACTTTGGAGCTAATCGAAACAGGGAAAGACCAAAATGGACGAACTTGGTTAAGTTGGATGATTCTTGGACCAAATCTCTCTTTCTTGGTTCCAAACTTCATCAAAGGGTTTAATGTGTCATATTACATCAATCTATGCTTGCCATTTGGCTTCGGTCAACCTTGGAGCTAATCGAAACAGGAAAGACCAAAATGGACGAACTTGGTTAAGTTGGATGATTCTTGGACCAAATCTCTCTTTCTTGGTTCCAAACTTCATCAAAGGGTTTAATGTGTCATATTACATCAATCTATGCTTGCCATTTGGCTTCGGTCAACTTTGGAGCTAATCGAAACAGGGAAAGACCAAAATGGACGAACTTGGTTAAGTTGGATGATTCTTGGACCAAATCTCTCTTTCTTGGTTCCAAACTTCATCAAAGGGTTTAATGTGTCATATTACATCAATCTATGCTTGCCATTTGGCTTCGGTCAACCTTGGAGCTAATCGAAACAGGGAAAGACCAAAATGGACGAACTTGGTTAAGTTGGATGATTCTTGGACCAAATCTCTCTTTCTTGGTTCCAAACTTCATCAAAGGGTTTAATGTGTCATATTACATCAATCTATGCTTGCCATTTGGCTTCGGTCAACTTGGAGCTAATCGAAATGAGGAAAGACCAAAATGGACGAACTTGGTTAAGTTGGATGATTCTTGGACCAAATCTATCTTTCGTGGTTCCAAACTTCATCAAAGGGTTTAATGTGTCATATTACATCAATCTATGCTTGCCATTTGGCTTCGGTCAACTTTGGAGCTAATCGAAATGAGGAAAGACCAAAATGGACGAACTTGGTTAAGTTGGATGATTCTTGGACCAAATCTATCTTTCTTGGTTCCAAACTTCATCAAAGGGTTTAATGTGTCATATTACATCAATCTATGCTTGCCATTTGGCTTCGGTCAACCTTGGAGCTAATCGAAATGAGGAAAGACCAAAATGGACGAACTTGGTTAAGTTGGATGATTCTTGGGCCAAATCTATCTTTCGTGGTTCCAAACTTCATCAAAGGGTTTAATGTGTCATATTACATCAATCTATGCTTGCCATTTGGCTTCGGTCAACTTTGGAGCTAATCGAAACGGGGAAAGACCAAAATGGACGAACTTGGTTAAGTTGGATGATTCTTGGACCAAATCTCTCTTTCTTGGTTCCAAACTTCATCAAAGGGTTTAATGTGTCATATTACATCAATCTATGCTTGCCATTTGGCTTCGGTCAACTTTGGAGCTAATCGAAAAGGGAAAGACCAAAATGGACGAACTTGGTTAAGTTGGATGATTCTTGGACCAAATCTCTCTTTCTTGGTTCCAAACTTCATCAAAGGGTTTAATGTGTCATATTACATCAATCTATGCTTGCCATTTGGCTTCGGTCAACTTTGGAGCTAATCGAAACAGAGGAAAACCAAAATGGACGAACTTGGTTAAGTTGGATGATTCTTGGACCAAATCTCTCTTTCTTGGTTCCAAACTTCATCAAAGGGTTTAATGTGTCATATTACATCAATCTATGCTTGCCATTTGGCTTCGGTCAACCTGGAGCTAATCGAAATGAGGAAAGACCAAAATGGACGAACTTGGTTAAGTTGGATGATTCTTGGACCAAATCTCTCTTTCTTGGTTCCAAACTTCATCAAAGGGTTTAATGTGTCATATTACATCAATCTATGCTTGCCATTTGGCTTCGGTCAACCTTGGAGCTAATCGAAACTAGGAAAGACCAAAATGGACGAACTTGGTTAAGTTGGATGATTCTTGGACCAAATCTCTCTTTCTTGGTTCCAAACTTCATCAAAGGGTTTAATGTGTCATATTACATCAATCTATGCTTGCCATTTGGCTTCGGTCAACTTTGGAGCTAATCGAAACAGGGAAAGACCAAAATGGACGAACTTGGTTAAGTTGGATGATTCTTGGACCAAATCTCTCTTTCTTGGTTCCAAACTTCATCAAAGGGTTTAATGTGTCATATTACATCAATCTATGCTTGCCATTTGGCTTCGGTCAACTTTGGAGCTAATCGAAACAGGGAAAGACCAAAATGGACGAACTTGGTTAAGTTGGATGATTCTTGGACCAAATCTCTCTTTCTTGGTTCCAAACTTCATCAAAGGGTTTAATGTGTCATATTACATCAATCTATGCTTGCCATTTGGCTTCGGTCAACCTTGGAGCTAATCGAAATGAGGAAAGACCAAAATGGACGAACTTGGTTAAGTTGGATGATTCTTGGGCCAAATCTATCTTTCGTGGTTCCAAACTTCATCAAAGGGTTTAATGTGTCATATTACATCAATCTATGCTTGCCATTTGGCTTCGGTCAACTTTGGAGCTAATCGAAACAGGGAAAGACCAAAATGGACGAACTTGGTTAAGTTGGATGATTCTTGGACCAAATCTCTCTTTCTTGGTTCCAAACTTCATCAAAGGGTTTAATGTGTCATATTACATCAATCTATGCTTGCCATTTGGCTTCGGTCAACCTTGGAGCTAATCGAAACAGGGAAAGACCAAAATGGACGAACTTGGTTAAGTTGGATGATTCTTGGACCAAATCTCTCTTTCTTTGTTCCAAACTTCATCAAAGGGTTTAATGTGTCATATTACATCAATCTATGCTTGCCATTTGGCTTCGGTCAACTTTGGAGCTAATCGAAATAGGGAAAGACCAAAATGGACGAACTTGGTTAAGTTGGATGATTCTTGGACCAAATCTCTCTTTCTTGGTTCCAAACTTCATCAAAGGGTTTAATGTGTCATATTACATCAATCTATGCTTGCCATTTGGCTTCGGTCAACCTTGGAGCTAATCGAAACAGGAAAGACCAAAATGGACGAACTTGGTTAAGTTGGATGATTCTTGGACCAAATCTCTCTTTCTTGGTTCCAAACTTCATCAAAGGGTTTAATGTGTCATATTACATCAATCTATGATTGCCATTTGGCTTCGGTCAACTTTGGAGCTAATCGAAACAGGGAAAGACCAAAATGGACGAACTTGGTTAAGTTGGATGATTCTTGGACCAAATCTCTCTTTCTTGGTTCCAAACTTCATCAAAGGGTTTAATGTGTCATATTACATCAATCTATGATTGCCATTTGGCTTCGGTCAACTTTGGAGCTAATCGAAACAGGGAAAGACCAAAATGGACGAACTTGGTTAAGTTGGATGATTCTTGGACCAAATCTCTCTTTCTTGGTTCCAAACTTCATCAAAGGGTTTAATGTGTCATATTACATCAATCTATGCTTGCCATTTGGCTTCGGTCAACCTTGGAGCTAATCGAAATGAGGAAAGACCAAAATGGACGAACTTGGTTAAGTTGGATGATTCTTGGCCAAATCTATCTTTCGTGGTTCCAAACTTCATCAAAGGGTTTAATGTGTCATATTACATCAATCTATGATTGCCATTTGGCTTCGGTCAACTTTGGAGCTAATCGAAACAGGGAAAGACCAAAATGGACGAACTTGGTTAAGTTGGATGATTCTTGGACCAAATCTCTCTTTCTTTGTTCCAAACTTCATCAAAGGGTTTAATGTGTCATATTACATCAATCTATGCTTGCCATTTGGCTTCGGTCAACCTTGGAGCTAATCGAAACAGGGAAAGACCAAAATGGACGAACTTGGTTAAGTTGGATGATTCTTGGACCAAATCTATCTTTAGTGGTTCCAAACTTCATCAAAGGATTTAATGTGTCATATTACATCAATCTATGCTTGCCATTTGGCTTCGGTCAACTTTGGAGCTAATCGAAACAGGGAAAGACCAAAATGGACGAACTTGGTTAAGTTGGATGATTCTTGGACCAAATCTCTCTTTCTTGGTTCCAAACTTCATCAAAGGGTTTAATGTGTCATATTACATCAATCTATGATTGCCATTTGGCTTCGGTCAACTTTGGAGCTAATCGAAATGAGGAAGGACCAAAATGGACGAACTTGGTTAAGTTGGATGATTCTTGGGCCAAATCTATCTTTCGTGGTTCCAAACTTCATCAAAGGGTTTAATGTGTCATATTACATCAATCTATGCTTGCCATTTGGCTTCGTTCAACTTTGGAGCTAATCGAAATGAGGAAAGACCAAAATGGACGAACTTGGTTAAGTTGGATGATTCTTGGGCCAAATCTATCTTTCGTGGTTCCAAACTTCATCAAAGGGTTTAATGTGTCATATTACATCAATCTATGATTGCCATTTGGCTTCGGTCAACCTTGGAGCTAATCGAAACAAGGAAAGACCAAAATGGACGAACTTGGTTAAGTTGGATGATTCTTGGGCCAAATCTATCTTTCGTGGTTCCAAACTTCATCAAAGGGTTTAATGTGTCATATTACATCAATCTATGCTTGCCATTTGGCTTCGTTCAACTTTGGAGCTAATCGAATTGAGGAAAGACCAAAATGGACGAACTTGGTTAAGTTGGATGATTCTTGGACCAAATCTCTCTTTCTTGGTTCCAAACTTCATCAAAGGGTTTAATGTGTCATATTACATCAATCTATGCTTGCCATTTGGCTTCGGTCAACCTTGGAGCTAATCGAAACAAGGAAAGACCAAAATGGACGAACTTGGTTAAGTTGGATGATTCTTGACCAAATCTCTCTTTCTTGGTTCCAAACTTCATCAAAGGGTTTAATGTGTCATATTACATCAATCTATGCTTGCCATTTGGTTTCGGTCAACCTTGGAGCTAATCGAAACGAGGAAAGACCAAAATGGACGAACTTGGTTAAGTTGGATGATTCTTGGGGCAAATCTATCTTTTGAGGTTCCAAACTTCATCAAAGGGTTTAATGTGTCATATTACATCAATCTATGCTTGCCATTTGGCTTCGGTCAACTTGGAGCTAATCGAAACAGGGAAAGACCAAAATGGACGAACTTGGTTAAGTTGGATGATTCTTGGACCAAATCTCTCTTTCTTGGTTCCAAACTTCATCAAAGGGTTTAATGTGTCATATTACATCAATCTATGCTTGCCATTTGGCTTCGGTCAACTTTGGAGCTAATCGAAACAAGGAAAGACCAAAATGGACGAACTTGGTTAAGTTGGATGATTCTTGGACCAAATCTCTCTTTCTTGGTTCCAAACTTCATCAAAGGGTTTAATGTGTCATATTACATCAATCTATGCTTGCCATTTGGCTTCGGTCAACCTTGGAGCTAATCGAAACGAGGAAAAACCAAAATGGACGAACTTGGTTAAGTTGATGATTCTTGGACCAAATCTCTCTTTCTTGGTTCCAAACTTCATCAAAGGGTTTAATGTGTCATATTACATCAATCTATGCTTGCCATTTGGCTTCGGTCAACTTTGGAGCTAATCGAAATGAGGAAAGACCAAAATGGACGAACTTGGTTAAGTTGGATGATTCTTGGCCAAATCTATCTTTCGTGGTTCCAAACTTCATCAAAGGGTTTAATGTGTCATATTACATCAATCTATGATTGCCATTTGGCTTCGGTCAACCTTGGAGCTAATCGAAACAAGGAAAGACCAAAATGGACGAACTTGGTTAAGTTGGATGATTCTTGGGCCAAATCTATCTTTCGTGGTTCCAAACTTCATCAAAGGGTTTAATGTGTCATATTACATCAATCTATGCTTGCCATTTGGCTTCGTTCAACTTTGGAGCTAATCGAATTGAGGAGAGACCAAAATGGACGAACTTGGTTAAGTTGGATGATTCTTGGAGCAAAATCTCTCTTTCTTGGTTCCAAACTTCATCAAAGGGTTTAATGTGTCATATTACATCAATCTATGCTTGCCATTTGGCTTCGGTCAACCTTGGAGCTAATCGAAACAAGGAAAGACCAAAATGGACGAACTTGGTTAAGTTGGATGATTCTTGAGCAAATCTCTCTTTCTTGGTTCCAAACTTCATCAAAGGGTTTAATGTGTCATATTACATCAATCTATGCTTGCCATTTGGCTTCGGTCAACCTTGGAGCTAATCGAAACGAGGAAAGACCAAAATGGACGAACTTGGTTAAGTTGGATGATTCTTGGACCAAATCTATCTTTTTGGTTCCAAACTTCATCAAAGGGTTTAATGTGTCATATTACATCAATCTATGCTTGCCATTTGGCTTCGGTCAACTTTGGAGCTAATCGAAACAGGGAAAGACCAAAATGGACGAACTTGGTTAAGTTGGATGATTCTTGGACCAAATCTCTCTTTCTTGGTTCCAAACTTCATCAAAGGGTTTAATGTGTCATATTACATCAATCTATGATTGCCATTTGGCTTCGGTCAACCTTGGAGCTAATCGAAACAAGGAAAGACCAAAATGGACGAACTTGGTTAAGTTGGATGATTCTTGGACCAAATCTCTCTTTCTTGGTTCCAAACTTCATCAAAGGGTTTAATGTGTCATATTACATCAATCTATGCTTGCCATTTGGCTTCGGTCAACCTTGGAGCTAATCGAAACGAGGAAAAACCAAAATGGACGAACTTGGTTAAGTTGGATGATTCTTGGACCAAATCTATCTTTCTTGGTTCCAAACTTCATCAAAGGGTTTAATGTGTCATATTACATCAATCTATGCTTGCCATTTGGCTTCGGTCAACCTTTGAGCTAATCGAAACGAGGAAAGACCAAAATGGACGAACTTGGTTAAGTTGGATGATTCTTGGACAAATCTATCTTTCGTGGTTCCAAACTTCATCAAAGGGTTTAATGTGTCATATTACATCAATCTATGCTTGCCATTTGGCTTCGGTCAACTTTGGAGCTAATCGAAAGAAAAAAGACCAAAATGGACGAACTTGGTTAAGTTGATGATTCTTGGACCAAATCTCTCTTTCTTGGTTCCAAACTTCATCAAAGGGTTTAATGTGTCATATTACATCAATCTATGATTGCCATTTGGCTTCGGTCAACTTTGGAGCTAATCGAAATGAGGAAAGACCAAAATGGACGAACTTGGTTAAGTTGGATGATTCTTGGACCAAATCTATCTTTCGTGGTTCCAAACTTCATCAAAGGGTTTAATGTGTCATATTACATCAATCTATGCTTGCCATTTGGCTTCGGTCAACCTTGGAGCTAATCGAAACAAGGAAAGACCAAAATGGACGAACTTGGTTAAGTTGGATGATTCTTGGGCCAAATCTATCTTTCGTGGTTCCAAACTTCATCAAAGGGTTTAATGTGTCATATTACATCAATCTATGCTTGCCATTTGGCTTCGGTCAACTTTGGAGCTAATCGAAACGAGGAAAGACCAAAATGGACGAACTTGGTTAAGTTGGATGATTCTTGGACCAAATCTCTCTTTCTTGGTTCCAAACTTCATCAAAGGGTTTAATGTGTCATATTACATCAATCTATGCTTGCCATTTGGCTTCGGTCAACCTTGGAGCTAATCGAAACAGGAAAGACCAAAATGGACGAACTTGGTTAAGTTGGATGATTCTTGGACCAAATCTCTCTTTCTTTGTTCCAAACTTCATCAAAGGGTTTAATGTGTCATATTACATCAATCTATGATTGCCATTTGGCTTCGGTCAACTTTGGAGCTAATCGAAATAGGGAAAGACCAAAATGGACGAACTTGGTTAAGTTGGATGATTCTTGGACCAAATCTCTCTTTCTTTGTTCCAAACTTCATCAAAGGGTTTAATGTGTCATATTACATCAATCTATGCTTGCCATTTGGCTTCGGTCAACCTTGGAGCTAATCGAAACAGGGAAAGACCAAAATGGACGAACTTGGTTAAGTTGGATGATTCTTGGACCAAATCTCTCTTTCTTGGTTCCAAACTTCATCAAAGGGTTTAATGTGTCATATTACATCAATCTATGATTGCCATTTGGCTTCGGTCAACTTTGGAGCTAATCGAAACAGGGAAAGACCAAAATGGACGAACTTGGTTAAGTTGGATGATTCTTGGACCAAATCTCTCTTTCTTGGTTCCAAACTTCATCAAAGGGTTTAATGTGTCATATTACATCAATCTATGATTGCCATTTGGCTTCGGTCAACTTTGGAGCTAATCGAAACAGGGAAAGACCAAAATGGACGAACTTGGTTAAGTTGGATGATTCTTGGACCAAATCTCTCTTTCTTGGTTCCAAACTTCATCAAAGGGTTTAATGTGTCATATTACATCAATCTATGCTTGCCATTTGGCTTCGGTCAACCTTGGAGCTAATCGAAATGAGGAAAGACCAAAATGGACGAACTTGGTTAAGTTGGATGATTCTTGGGCCAAATCTATCTTTCGTGGTTCCAAACTTCATCAAAGGGTTTAATGTGTCATATTACATCAATCTATGATTGCCATTTGGCTTCGGTCAACTTTGGAGCTAATCGAAACAGGGAAAGACCAAAATGGACGAACTTGGTTAAGTTGGATGATTCTTGGACCAAATCTCTCTTTCTTTGTTCCAAACTTCATCAAAGGGTTTAATGTGTCATATTACATCAATCTATGCTTGCCATTTGGCTTCGGTCAACCTTGGAGCTAATCGAAACAGGGAAAGACCAAAATGGACGAACTTGGTTAAGTTGGATGATTCTTGGACCAAATCTATCTTTCGTGGTTCCAAACTTCATCAAAGGGTTTAATGTGTCATATTACATCAATCTATGCTTGCCATTTGGCTTCGGTCAACTTTGGAGCTAATCGAAACAGGGAAAGACCAAAATGGACGAACTTGGTTAAGTTGGATGATTCTTGGACCAAATCTCTCTTTCTTGGTTCCAAACTTCATCAAAGGGTTTAATGTGTCATATTACATCAATCTATGATTGCCATTTGGCTTCGGTCAACTTTGGAGCTAATCGAAATGAGGAAAGACCAAAATGGACGAACTTGGTTAAGTTGGATGATTCTTGGGCCAAATCTATCTTTCGTGGTTCCAAACTTCATCAAAGGGTTTAATGTGTCATATTACATCAATCTATGCTTGCCATTTGGCTTCGTTCAACTTTGGAGCTAATCGAAATGAGGAGAGACCAAAATGGACGAACTTGGTTAAGTTGGATGATTCTTGGGCCAAATCTATCTTTCGTGGTTCCAAACTTCATCAAAGGGTTTAATGTGTCATATTACATCAATCTATGATTGCCATTTGGCTTCGGTCAACCTTGGAGCTAATCGAAACAAGGAAAGACCAAAATGGACGAACTTGGTTAAGTTGGATGATTCTTGGGCCAAATCTATCTTTCTTGGTTCCAAACTTCATCAAAGGGTTTAATGTGTCATATTACATCAATCTATGCTTGCCATTTGGCTTCGTTCAACTTTGGAGCTAATCGAATTGAGGAAAGACCAAAATGGACGAACTTGGTTAAGTTGGATGATTCTTGGACCAAATCTCTCTTTCTTGGTTCCAAACTTCATCAAAGGGTTTAATGTGTCATATTACATCAATCTATGCTTGCCATTTGGCTTCGGTCAACCTTGGAGCTAATCGAAACAAGGAAAGACCAAAATGGACGAACTTGGTTAAGTTGGATGATTCTTGACCAAATCTCTCTTTCTTGGTTCCAAACTTCATCAAAGGGTTTAATGTGTCATATTACATCAATCTATGCTTGCCATTTGGCTTCGGTCAACCTTGGAGCTAATCGAAACGAGGAAAGACCAAAATGGACGAACTTGGTTAAGTTGGATGATTCTTGGGGCAAATCTATCTTTTTGGTTCCAAACTTCATCAAAGGGTTTAATGTGTCATATTACATCAATCTATGCTTGCCATTTGGCTTCGGTCAACTTTGGAGCTAATCGAAACAGGGAAAGACCAAAATGGACGAACTTGGTTAAGTTGGATGATTCTTGGACCAAATCTCTCTTTCTTGGTTCCAAACTTCATCAAAGGGTTTAATGTGTCATATTACATCAATCTATGATTGCCATTTGGCTTCGGTCAACTTTGGAGCTAATCGAAACAAGGAAAGACCAAAATGGACGAACTTGGTTAAGTTGGATGATTCTTGGACCAAATCTCTCTTTCTTGGTTCCAAACTTCATCAAAGGGTTTAATGTGTCATATTACATCAATCTATGCTTGCCATTTGGCTTCGGTCAACCTTGGAGCTAATCGAAACGAGAAAAAACCAAAATGGACGAACTTGGTTAAGTTGATGATTCTTGGACCAAATCTCTCTTTCTTGGTTCCAAACTTCATCAAAGGGTTTAATGTGTCATATTACATCAATCTATGCTTGCCATTTGGCTTCGGTCAACTTTGGAGCTAATCGAAATGAGGAGAGACCAAAATGGACGAACTTGGTTAAGTTGGATGATTCTTGGGCCAAATCTATCTTTCGTGGTTCCAAACTTCATCAAAGGGTTTAATGTGTCATATTACATCAATCTATGCTTGCCATTTGGCTTCGGTCAACCTTGGAGCTAATCGAAACAAGGAAAGACCAAAATGGACGAACTTGGTTAAGTTGGATGATTCTTGGGCCAAATCTATCTTTCTTGGTTCCAAACTTCATCAAAGGGTTTAATGTGTCATATTACATCAATCTATGCTTGCCATTTGGCTTCGGTCAACTTTGGAGCTAATCGAATTGAGGAGAGACCAAAATGGACGAACTTGGTTAAGTTGGATGATTCTTGGACCAAATCTCTCTTTCTTGGTTCCAAACTTCATCAAAGGGTTTAATGTGTCATATTACATCAATCTATGCTTGCCATTTGGCTTCGGTCAACCTTGGAGCTAATCGAAACAAGGAAAGACCAAAATGGACGAACTTGGTTAAGTTGGATGATTCTTGACCAAATCTCTCTTTCTTGGTTCCAAACTTCATCAAAGGGTTTAATGTGTCATATTACATCAATCTATGCTTGCCATTTGGCTTCGGTCAACCTTGGAGCTAATCGAAACGAGGAAAGACCAAAATGGACGAACTTGGTTAAGTTGGATGATTCTTGGACCAAATCTATCTTTTTGGTTCCAAACTTCATCAAAGGGTTTAATGTGTCATATTACATCAATCTATGCTTGCCATTTGGCTTCGGTCAACTTGGAGCTAATCGAAACAGGGAAAGACCAAAATGGACGAACTTGGTTAAGTTGGATGATTCTTGGACCAAATCTCTCTTTCTTGGTTCCAAACTTCATCAAAGGGTTTAATGTGTCATATTACATCAATCTATGATTGCCATTTGGCTTCGGTCAACCTTGGAGCTAATCGAAACAAGGAAAGACCAAAATGGACGAACTTGGTTAAGTTGGATGATTCTTGGACCAAATCTCTCTTTCTTGGTTCCAAACTTCATCAAAGGGTTTAATGTGTCATATTACATCAATCTATGCTTGCCATTTGGCTTCGGTCAACTTGGAGCTAATCGAAACGAGAAAAGACCAAAATGGACGAACTTGGTTAAGTTGGATGATTCTTGGACCAAATCTATCTTTCGTGGTTCCAAACTTCATCAAAGGGTTTAATGTGTCATATTACATCAATCTATGCTTGCCATTTGGCTTCGGTCAACCTTGGAGCTAATCGAAACGAGGAAAGACCAAAATGGACGAACTTGGTTAAGTTGGATGATTCTTGGACCAAATCTCTCTTTCTTGGTTCCAAACTTCATCAAAGGGTTTAATGTGTCATATTACATCAATCTATGCTTGCCATTTGGCTTCGGTCAACTTTGGAGCTAATCGAAACGAGGAAAGACCAAAATGGACGAACTTGGTTAAGTTGGATGATTCTTGGACCAAATCTATCTTTCTTGGTTCCAAACTTCATCAAAGGGTTTAATGTGTCATATTACATCAATCTATGCTTGCCATTTGGCTTCGGTCAACTTTGGAGCTAATCGAAAGAAAAAAGACCAAAATGGACGAACTTGGTTAAGTTGGATGATTCTTGGACCAAATCTCTCTTTCTTGGTTCCAAACTTCATCAAAGGGTTTAATGTGTCATATTACATCAATCTATGATTGCCATTTGGCTTCGGTCAACTTTGGAGCTAATCGAAATGAGGAAAGACCAAAATGGACGAACTTGGTTAAGTTGGATGATTCTTGGACCAAATCTCTCTTTCTTGGTTCCAAACTTCATCAAAGGGTTTAATGTGTCATATTACATCAATCTATGCTTGCCATTTGGCTTCGGTCAACTTGGAGCTAATCGAAACAAGGAAAGACCAAAATGGACGAACTTGGTTAAGTTGGATGATTCTTGGGCCAAATCTATCTTTCTTGGTTCCAAACTTCATCAAAGGGTTTAATGTGTCATATTACATCAATCTATGCTTGCCATTTGGCTTCGTTCAACTTTGGAGCTAATCGAAAGAGGAAAGACCAAAATGGACGAACTTGGTTAAGTTGGATGATTCTTGGACCAAATCTCTCTTTCTTGGTTCCAAACTTCATCAAAGGGTTTAATGTGTCATATTACATCAATCTATGCTTGCCATTTGGCTTCGGTCAACCTTGGAGCTAATCGAAACAAGGAAAGACCAAAATGGACGAACTTGGTTAAGTTGGATGATTCTTGGACCAAATCTATCTTTTGGTTCCAAACTTCATCAAAGGGTTTAATGTGTCATATTACATCAATCTATGCTTGCCATTTGGCTTCGGTCAACTTGGAGCTAATCGAAACAGGAAAGACCAAAATGGACGAACTTGGTTAAGTTGGATGATTCTTGGACCAAATCTCTCTTTCTTGGTTCCAAACTTCATCAAAGGGTTTAATGTGTCATATTACATCAATCTATGCTTGCCATTTGGCTTCGGTCAACTTTGGAGCTAATCGAAACGAGGAAAGACCAAAATGGACGAACTTGGTTAAGTTGGATGATTCTTGGACCAAATCTATCTTTCTTGGTTCCAAACTTCATCAAAGGGTTTAATGTGTCATATTACATCAATCTATGCTTGCCATTTGGCTTCGGTCAACTTTGGAGCTAATCGAAAGAAAAGACCAAAATGGACGAACTTGGTTAAGTTGGATGATTCTTGGACCAAATCTCTCTTTCTTGGTTCCAAACTTCATCAAAGGGTTTAATGTGTCATATTACATCAATCTATGCTTGCCATTTGGCTTCGGTCAACTTTGGAGCTAATCGAAACAGGAAAGACCAAAATGGACGAACTTGGTTAAGTTGGATGATTCTTGGACCAAATCTCTCTTTCTTGGTTCCAAACTTCATCAAAGGGTTTAATGTGTCATATTACATCAATCTATGCTTGCCATTTGGCTTCGGTCAACTTTGGAGCTAATCGAAACGAGGAAAGACCAAAATGGACGAACTTGGTTAAGTTGGATGATTCTTGGACCAAATCTCTCTTTCTTGGTTCCAAACTTCATCAAAGGGTTTAATGTGTCATATTACATCAATCTATGCTTGCCATTTGGCTTCGGTCAACCTTGGAGCTAATCGAAACGAGGAAAGACCAAAATGGACGAACTTGGTTAAGTTGGATGATTCTTGGACCAAATCTATCTTTCTTGGTTCCAAACTTCATCAAAGGGTTTAATGTGTCATATTACATCAATCTATGCTTGCCATTTGGCTTCGGTCAACTTTGGAGCTAATCGAAACAGGGAAAGACCAAAATGGACGAACTTGGTTAAGTTGGATGATTCTTGGACCAAATCTCTCTTTCTTGGTTCCAAACTTCATCAAAGGGTTTAATGTGTCATATTACATCAATCTATGCTTGCCATTTGGCTTCGGTCAACTTTGGAGCTAATCGAAACAGGGAAAGACCAAAATGGACGAACTTGGTTAAGTTGGATGATTCTTGGACCAAATCTCTCTTTCTTGGTTCCAAACTTCATCAAAGGGTTTAATGTGTCATATTACATCAATCTATGCTTGCCATTTGGCTTCGGTCAACTTTGGAGCTAATCGAAATGAGGAAAGACCAAAATGGACGAACTTGGTTAAGTTGGATGATTCTTGGACCAAATCTCTCTTTCTTGGTTCCAAACTTCATCAAAGGGTTTAATGTGTCATATTACATCAATCTATGCTTGCCATTTGGCTTCGGTCAACTTTGGAGCTAATCGAAACAGGGAAAGACCAAAATGGACGAACTTGGTTAAGTTGGATGATTCTTGGACCAAATCTCTCTTTCTTGGTTCCAAACTTCATCAAAGGGTTTAATGTGTCATATTACATCAATCTATGCTTGCCATTTGGCTTCGGTCAACTTTGGAGCTAATCGAAACAGGGAAAGACCAAAATGGACGAACTTGGTTAAGTTGGATGATTCTTGGACCAAATCTCTCTTTCTTGGTTCCAAACTTCATCAAAGGGTTTAATGTGTCATATTACATCAATCTATGCTTGCCATTTGGCTTCGGTCAACTTGGAGCTAATCGAAAGGAGGAAAGACCAAAATGGACGAACTTGGTTAAGTTGGATGATTCTTGGACCAAATCTCTCTTTCTTGGTTCCAAACTTCATCAAAGGGTTTAATGTGTCATATTACATCAATCTATGCTTGCCATTTGGCTTCGGTCAACCTTGGAGCTAATCGAAACGAGGAAAGACCAAAATGGACGAACTTGGTTAAGTTGGATGATTCTTGGACCAAATCTCTCTTTCTTGGTTCCAAACTTCATCAAAGGGTTTAATGTGTCATATTACATCAATCTATGCTTGCCATTTGGCTTCGGTCAACTTTGGAGCTAATCGAAACAGGGAAAGACCAAAATGGACGAACTTGGTTAAGTTGGATGATTCTTGGACCAAATCTATCTTTCTTGGTTCCAAACTTCATCAAAGGGTTTAATGTGTCATATTACATCAATCTATGCTTGCCATTTGGCTTCGGTCAACTTTGGAGCTAATCGAAACAAGGAAAGACCAAAATGGACGAACTTGGTTAAGTTGGATGATTCTTGGACCAAATCTCTCTTTCTTGGTTCCAAACTTCATCAAAGGGTTTAATGTGTCATATTACATCAATCTATGCTTGCCATTTGGCTTCGGTCAACTTTGGAGCTAATCGAAACGAGGAAAGACCAAAATGGACGAACTTGGTTAAGTTGGATGATTCTTGGACCAAATCTCTCTTTCTTGGTTCCAAACTTCATCAAAGGGTTTAATGTGTCATATTACATCAATCTATGCTTGCCATTTGGCTTCGGTCAACTTTGGAGCTAATCGAAACGAGGAAAGACCAAAATGGACGAACTTGGTTAAGTTGGATGATTCTTGGACCAAATCTATCTTTCTTGGTTCCAAACTTCATCAAAGGGTTTAATGTGTCATATTACATCAATCTATGCTTGCCATTTGGCTTCGGTCAACCTTGGAGCTAATCGAAACGAGGAAAGACCAAAATGGACGAACTTGGTTAAGTTGGATGATTCTTGGACCAAATCTCTCTTTCTTGGTTCCAAACTTCATCAAAGGGTTTAATGTGTCATATTACATCAATCTATGCTTGCCATTTGGCTTCGGTCAACTTTGGAGCTAATCGAAACAAGGAAAGACCAAAATGGACGAACTTGGTTAAGTTGGATGATTCTTGGACCAAATCTCTCTTTCTTGGTTCCAAACTTCATCAAAGGGTTTAATGTGTCATATTACATCAATCTATGCTTGCCATTTGGCTTCGGTCAACTTTGGAGCTAATCGAAACGAGGAAAGACCAAAATGGACGAACTTGGTTAAGTTGGATGATTCTTGGACCAAATCTCTCTTTCTTGGTTCCAAACTTCATCAAAGGGTTTAATGTGTCATATTACATCAATCTATGCTTGCCATTTGGCTTCGGTCAACTTTGGAGCTAATCGAAACGAGGAAAGACCAAAATGGACGAACTTGGTTAAGTTGGATGATTCTTGGACCAAATCTCTCTTTCTTGGTTCCAAACTTCATCAAAGGGTTTAATGTGTCATATTACATCAATCTATGCTTGCCATTTGGCTTCGGTCAACCTTGGAGCTAATCGAAACGAGGAAAGACCAAAATGGACGAACTTGGTTAAGTTGGATGATTCTTGGACCAAATCTCTCTTTCTTGGTTCCAAACTTCATCAAAGGGTTTAATGTGTCATATTACATCAATCTATGCTTGCCATTTGGCTTCGGTCAACTTTGGAGCTAATCGAAACAAGGAAAGACCAAAATGGACGAACTTGGTTAAGTTGGATGATTCTTGGACCAAATCTCTCTTTCTTGGTTCCAAACTTCATCAAAGGGTTTAATGTGTCATATTACATCAATCTATGCTTGCCATTTGGCTTCGGTCAACTTTGGAGCTAATCGAAACAGGAAAGACCAAAATGGACGAACTTGGTTAAGTTGGATGATTCTTGGACCAAATCTCTCTTTCTTGGTTCCAAACTTCATCAAAGGGTTTAATGTGTCATATTACATCAATCTATGCTTGCCATTTGGCTTCGGTCAACTTTGGAGCTAATCGAAACAGGAAAGACCAAAATGGACGAACTTGGTTAAGTTGGATGATTCTTGGACCAAATCTCTCTTTCTTGGTTCCAAACTTCATCAAAGGGTTTAATGTGTCATATTACATCAATCTATGCTTGCCATTTGGCTTCGGTCAACTTTGGAGCTAATCGAAACAAGGAAAGACCAAAATGGACGAACTTGGTTAAGTTGGATGATTCTTGGACCAAATCTCTCTTTCTTGGTTCCAAACTTCATCAAAGGGTTTAATGTGTCATATTACATCAATCTATGCTTGCCATTTGGCTTCGGTCAACTTTGGAGCTAATCGAAACAGGGAAAGACCAAAATGGACGAACTTGGTTAAGTTGGATGATTCTTGGACCAAATCTCTCTTTCTTGGTTCCAAACTTCATCAAAGGGTTTAATGTGTCATATTACATCAATCTATGCTTGCCATTTGGCTTCGGTCAACTTTGGAGCTAATCGAAACGAGGAAAGACCAAAATGGACGAACTTGGTTAAGTTGGATGATTCTTGGACCAAATCTCTCTTTCTTGGTTCCAAACTTCATCAAAGGGTTTAATGTGTCATATTACATCAATCTATGCTTGCCATTTGGCTTCGGTCAACTTTGGAGCTAATCGAAACAGGGAAAGACCAAAATGGACGAACTTGGTTAAGTTGGATGATTCTTGGACCAAATCTCTCTTTCTTGGTTCCAAACTTCATCAAAGGGTTTAATGTGTCATATTACATCAATCTATGCTTGCCATTTGGCTTCGGTCAACTTGGAGCTAATCGAAACGAGGAAAGACCAAAATGGACGAACTTGGTTAAGTTGGATGATTCTTGGACCAAATCTCTCTTTCTTGGTTCCAAACTTCATCAAAGGGTTTAATGTGTCATATTACATCAATCTATGCTTGCCATTTGGCTTCGGTCAACTTTGGAGCTAATCGAAACGAGGAAAGACCAAAATGGACGAACTTGGTTAAGTTGGATGATTCTTGGACCAAATCTCTCTTTCTTGGTTCCAAACTTCATCAAAGGGTTTAATGTGTCATATTACATCAATCTATGCTTGCCATTTGGCTTCGGTCAACTTTGGAGCTAATCGAAACAAGGAAAGACCAAAATGGACGAACTTGGTTAAGTTGGATGATTCTTGGACCAAATCTCTCTTTCTTGGTTCCAAACTTCATCAAAGGGTTTAATGTGTCATATTACATCAATCTATGCTTGCCATTTGGCTTCGGTCAACTTTGGAGCTAATCGAAACAGGGAAAGACCAAAATGGACGAACTTGGTTAAGTTGGATGATTCTTGGACCAAATCTCTCTTTCTTGGTTCCAAACTTCATCAAAGGGTTTAATGTGTCATATTACATCAATCTATGCTTGCCATTTGGCTTCGGTCAACTTTGGAGCTAATCGAAACGAGGAAAGACCAAAATGGACGAACTTGGTTAAGTTGGATGATTCTTGGACCAAATCTCTCTTTCTTGGTTCCAAACTTCATCAAAGGGTTTAATGTGTCATATTACATCAATCTATGCTTGCCATTTGGCTTCGGTCAACTTTGGAGCTAATCGAAACAGGGAAAGACCAAAATGGACGAACTTGGTTAAGTTGGATGATTCTTGGACCAAATCTCTCTTTCTTGGTTCCAAACTTCATCAAAGGGTTTAATGTGTCATATTACATCAATCTATGCTTGCCATTTGGCTTCGGTCAACCTTGGAGCTAATCGAAACGAGGAAAGACCAAAATGGACGAACTTGGTTAAGTTGGATGATTCTTGGACCAAATCTCTCTTTCTTGGTTCCAAACTTCATCAAAGGGTTTAATGTGTCATATTACATCAATCTATGCTTGCCATTTGGCTTCGGTCAACTTTGGAGCTAATCGAAACGAGGAAAGACCAAAATGGACGAACTTGGTTAAGTTGGATGATTCTTGGACCAAATCTCTCTTTCTTGGTTCCAAACTTCATCAAAGGGTTTAATGTGTCATATTACATCAATCTATGCTTGCCATTTGGCTTCGGTCAACTTTGGAGCTAATCGAAACAGGAAAGACCAAAATGGACGAACTTGGTTAAGTTGGATGATTCTTGGACCAAATCTCTCTTTCTTGGTTCCAAACTTCATCAAAGGGTTTAATGTGTCATATTACATCAATCTATGCTTGCCATTTGGCTTCGGTCAACTTTGGAGCTAATCGAAACGAGGAAAGACCAAAATGGACGAACTTGGTTAAGTTGGATGATTCTTGGACCAAATCTCTCTTTCTTGGTTCCAAACTTCATCAAAGGGTTTAATGTGTCATATTACATCAATCTATGCTTGCCATTTGGCTTCGGTCAACTTTGGAGCTAATCGAAACGAGGAAAGACCAAAATGGACGAACTTGGTTAAGTTGGATGATTCTTGGACCAAATCTCTCTTTCTTGGTTCCAAACTTCATCAAAGGGTTTAATGTGTCATATTACATCAATCTATGCTTGCCATTTGGCTTCGGTCAACTTTGGAGCTAATCGAAACAGGAAAGACCAAAATGGACGAACTTGGTTAAGTTGGATGATTCTTGGACCAAATCTCTCTTTCTTGGTTCCAAACTTCATCAAAGGGTTTAATGTGTCATATTACATCAATCTATGCTTGCCATTTGGCTTCGGTCAACTTTGGAGCTAATCGAAACGAGGAAAGACCAAAATGGACGAACTTGGTTAAGTTGGATGATTCTTGGACCAAATCTCTCTTTCTTGGTTCCAAACTTCATCAAAGGGTTTAATGTGTCATATTACATCAATCTATGCTTGCCATTTGGCTTCGGTCAACTTTGGAGCTAATCGAAACAAGGAAAGACCAAAATGGACGAACTTGGTTAAGTTGGATGATTCTTGGACCAAATCTCTCTTTCTTGGTTCCAAACTTCATCAAAGGGTTTAATGTGTCATATTACATCAATCTATGCTTGCCATTTGGCTTCGGTCAACTTTGGAGCTAATCGAAACAGGAAAGACCAAAATGGACGAACTTGGTTAAGTTGGATGATTCTTGGACCAAATCTCTCTTTCTTGGTTCCAAACTTCATCAAAGGGTTTAATGTGTCATATTACATCAATCTATGCTTGCCATTTGGCTTCGGTCAACTTTGGAGCTAATCGAAACGAGGAAAGACCAAAATGGACGAACTTGGTTAAGTTGGATGATTCTTGGACCAAATCTCTCTTTCTTGGTTCCAAACTTCATCAAAGGGTTTAATGTGTCATATTACATCAATCTATGCTTGCCATTTGGCTTCGGTCAACTTTGGAGCTAATCGAAACAGGGAAAGACCAAAATGGACGAACTTGGTTAAGTTGGATGATTCTTGGACCAAATCTCTCTTTCTTGGTTCCAAACTTCATCAAAGGGTTTAATGTGTCATATTACATCAATCTATGCTTGCCATTTGGCTTCGGTCAACTTTGGAGCTAATCGAAACGAGGAAAGACCAAAATGGACGAACTTGGTTAAGTTGGATGATTCTTGGACCAAATCTCTCTTTCTTGGTTCCAAACTTCATCAAAGGGTTTAATGTGTCATATTACATCAATCTATGCTTGCCATTTGGCTTCGGTCAACTTTGGAGCTAATCGAAACGAGGAAAGACCAAAATGGACGAACTTGGTTAAGTTGGATGATTCTTGGACCAAATCTCTCTTTCTTGGTTCCAAACTTCATCAAAGGGTTTAATGTGTCATATTACATCAATCTATGCTTGCCATTTGGCTTCGGTCAACTTTGGAGCTAATCGAAACAGAAAGACCAAAATGGACGAACTTGGTTAAGTTGGATGATTCTTGGACCAAATCTCTCTTTCTTGGTTCCAAACTTCATCAAAGGGTTTAATGTGTCATATTACATCAATCTATGCTTGCCATTTGGCTTCGGTCAACTTTGGAGCTAATCGAAACAGGAAAGACCAAAATGGACGAACTTGGTTAAGTTGGATGATTCTTGGACCAAATCTCTCTTTCTTGGTTCCAAACTTCATCAAAGGGTTTAATGTGTCATATTACATCAATCTATGCTTGCCATTTGGCTTCGGTCAACTTTGGAGCTAATCGAAACAGGAAAGACCAAAATGGACGAACTTGGTTAAGTTGGATGATTCTTGGACCAAATCTCTCTTTCTTGGTTCCAAACTTCATCAAAGGGTTTAATGTGTCATATTACATCAATCTATGCTTGCCATTTGGCTTCGGTCAACTTTGGAGCTAATCGAAACAAGGAAAGACCAAAATGGACGAACTTGGTTAAGTTGGATGATTCTTGGACCAAATCTCTCTTTCTTGGTTCCAAACTTCATCAAAGGGTTTAATGTGTCATATTACATCAATCTATGCTTGCCATTTGGCTTCGGTCAACTTTGGAGCTAATCGAAACAGGAAAGACCAAAATGGACGAACTTGGTTAAGTTGGATGATTCTTGGACCAAATCTCTCTTTCTTGGTTCCAAACTTCATCAAAGGGTTTAATGTGTCATATTACATCAATCTATGCTTGCCATTTGGCTTCGGTCAACTTTGGAGCTAATCGAAACAGGAAAGACCAAAATGGACGAACTTGGTTAAGTTGGATGATTCTTGGACCAAATCTCTCTTTCTTGGTTCCAAACTTCATCAAAGGGTTTAATGTGTCATATTACATCAATCTATGCTTGCCATTTGGCTTCGGTCAACTTTGGAGCTAATCGAAACGAGGAAAGACCAAAATGGACGAACTTGGTTAAGTTGGATGATTCTTGGACCAAATCTCTCTTTCTTGGTTCCAAACTTCATCAAAGGGTTTAATGTGTCATATTACATCAATCTATGCTTGCCATTTGGCTTCGGTCAACTTTGGAGCTAATCGAAACGAGGAAAGACCAAAATGGACGAACTTGGTTAAGTTGGATGATTCTTGGACCAAATCTCTCTTTCTTGGTTCCAAACTTCATCAAAGGGTTTAATGTGTCATATTACATCAATCTATGCTTGCCATTTGGCTTCGGTCAACTTTGGAGCTAATCGAAACAGGAAAGACCAAAATGGACGAACTTGGTTAAGTTGGATGATTCTTGGACCAAATCTCTCTTTCTTGGTTCCAAACTTCATCAAAGGGTTTAATGTGTCATATTACATCAATCTATGCTTGCCATTTGGCTTCGGTCAACTTTGGAGCTAATCGAAACGAGGAAAGACCAAAATGGACGAACTTGGTTAAGTTGGATGATTCTTGGACCAAATCTCTCTTTCTTGGTTCCAAACTTCATCAAAGGGTTTAATGTGTCATATTACATCAATCTATGCTTGCCATTTGGCTTCGGTCAACTTTGGAGCTAATCGAAACAGGAAAGACCAAAATGGACGAACTTGGTTAAGTTGGATGATTCTTGGACCAAATCTCTCTTTCTTGGTTCCAAACTTCATCAAAGGGTTTAATGTGTCATATTACATCAATCTATGCTTGCCATTTGGCTTCGGTCAACTTTGGAGCTAATCGAAACAGGAAAGACCAAAATGGACGAACTTGGTTAAGTTGGATGATTCTTGGACCAAATCTCTCTTTCTTGGTTCCAAACTTCATCAAAGGGTTTAATGTGTCATATTACATCAATCTATGCTTGCCATTTGGCTTCGGTCAACTTTGGAGCTAATCGAAACGAGGAAAGACCAAAATGGACGAACTTGGTTAAGTTGGATGATTCTTGGACCAAATCTCTCTTTCTTGGTTCCAAACTTCATCAAAGGGTTTAATGTGTCATATTACATCAATCTATGCTTGCCATTTGGCTTCGGTCAACTTTGGAGCTAATCGAAACGAGGAAAGACCAAAATGGACGAACTTGGTTAAGTTGGATGATTCTTGGACCAAATCTCTCTTTCTTGGTTCCAAACTTCATCAAAGGGTTTAATGTGTCATATTACATCAATCTATGCTTGCCATTTGGCTTCGGTCAACTTTGGAGCTAATCGAAACAGGGAAAGACCAAAATGGACGAACTTGGTTAAGTTGGATGATTCTTGGACCAAATCTCTCTTTCTTGGTTCCAAACTTCATCAAAGGGTTTAATGTGTCATATTACATCAATCTATGCTTGCCATTTGGCTTCGGTCAACTTTGGAGCTAATCGAAACGAGGAAAGACCAAAATGGACGAACTTGGTTAAGTTGGATGATTCTTGGACCAAATCTCTCTTTCTTGGTTCCAAACTTCATCAAAGGGTTTAATGTGTCATATTACATCAATCTATGCTTGCCATTTGGCTTCGGTCAACTTTGGAGCTAATCGAAACAGGAAAGACCAAAATGGACGAACTTGGTTAAGTTGGATGATTCTTGGACCAAATCTCTCTTTCTTGGTTCCAAACTTCATCAAAGGGTTTAATGTGTCATATTACATCAATCTATGCTTGCCATTTGGCTTCGGTCAACTTTGGAGCTAATCGAAACAGGAAAGACCAAAATGGACGAACTTGGTTAAGTTGGATGATTCTTGGACCAAATCTCTCTTTCTTGGTTCCAAACTTCATCAAAGGGTTTAATGTGTCATATTACATCAATCTATGCTTGCCATTTGGCTTCGGTCAACTTTGGAGCTAATCGAAACGAGGAAAGACCAAAATGGACGAACTTGGTTAAGTTGGATGATTCTTGGACCAAATCTCTCTTTCTTGGTTCCAAACTTCATCAAAGGGTTTAATGTGTCATATTACATCAATCTATGCTTGCCATTTGGCTTCGGTCAACTTTGGAGCTAATCGAAACAGGAAAGACCAAAATGGACGAACTTGGTTAAGTTGGATGATTCTTGGACCAAATCTCTCTTTCTTGGTTCCAAACTTCATCAAAGGGTTTAATGTGTCATATTACATCAATCTATGCTTGCCATTTGGCTTCGGTCAACTTTGGAGCTAATCGAAACAAGGAAAGACCAAAATGGACGAACTTGGTTAAGTTGGATGATTCTTGGACCAAATCTCTCTTTCTTGGTTCCAAACTTCATCAAAGGGTTTAATGTGTCATATTACATCAATCTATGCTTGCCATTTGGCTTCGGTCAACTTTGGAGCTAATCGAAACGAGGAAAGACCAAAATGGACGAACTTGGTTAAGTTGGATGATTCTTGGACCAAATCTCTCTTTCTTGGTTCCAAACTTCATCAAAGGGTTTAATGTGTCATATTACATCAATCTATGCTTGCCATTTGGCTTCGGTCAACTTTGGAGCTAATCGAAACGAGGAAAGACCAAAATGGACGAACTTGGTTAAGTTGGATGATTCTTGGACCAAATCTCTCTTTCTTGGTTCCAAACTTCATCAAAGGGTTTAATGTGTCATATTACATCAATCTATGCTTGCCATTTGGCTTCGGTCAACTTTGGAGCTAATCGAAACAGGGAAAGACCAAAATGGACGAACTTGGTTAAGTTGGATGATTCTTGGACCAAATCTCTCTTTCTTGGTTCCAAACTTCATCAAAGGGTTTAATGTGTCATATTACATCAATCTATGCTTGCCATTTGGCTTCGGTCAACTTTGGAGCTAATCGAAACAGGAAAGACCAAAATGGACGAACTTGGTTAAGTTGGATGATTCTTGGACCAAATCTCTCTTTCTTGGTTCCAAACTTCATCAAAGGGTTTAATGTGTCATATTACATCAATCTATGCTTGCCATTTGGCTTCGGTCAACTTTGGAGCTAATCGAAACGAGGAAAGACCAAAATGGACGAACTTGGTTAAGTTGGATGATTCTTGGACCAAATCTCTCTTTCTTGGTTCCAAACTTCATCAAAGGGTTTAATGTGTCATATTACATCAATCTATGCTTGCCATTTGGCTTCGGTCAACTTTGGAGCTAATCGAAACAGGAAAGACCAAAATGGACGAACTTGGTTAAGTTGGATGATTCTTGGACCAAATCTCTCTTTCTTGGTTCCAAACTTCATCAAAGGGTTTAATGTGTCATATTACATCAATCTATGCTTGCCATTTGGCTTCGGTCAACTTTGGAGCTAATCGAAACGAGGAAAGACCAAAATGGACGAACTTGGTTAAGTTGGATGATTCTTGGACCAAATCTCTCTTTCTTGGTTCCAAACTTCATCAAAGGGTTTAATGTGTCATATTACATCAATCTATGCTTGCCATTTGGCTTCGGTCAACTTTGGAGCTAATCGAAACAAGGAAAGACCAAAATGGACGAACTTGGTTAAGTTGGATGATTCTTGGACCAAATCTCTCTTTCTTGGTTCCAAACTTCATCAAAGGGTTTAATGTGTCATATTACATCAATCTATGCTTGCCATTTGGCTTCGGTCAACTTTGGAGCTAATCGAAACAGGAAAGACCAAAATGGACGAACTTGGTTAAGTTGGATGATTCTTGGACCAAATCTCTCTTTCTTGGTTCCAAACTTCATCAAAGGGTTTAATGTGTCATATTACATCAATCTATGCTTGCCATTTGGCTTCGGTCAACTTTGGAGCTAATCGAAACGAGGAAAGACCAAAATGGACGAACTTGGTTAAGTTGGATGATTCTTGGACCAAATCTCTCTTTCTTGGTTCCAAACTTCATCAAAGGGTTTAATGTGTCATATTACATCAATCTATGCTTGCCATTTGGCTTCGGTCAACTTTGGAGCTAATCGAAACGAGGAAAGACCAAAATGGACGAACTTGGTTAAGTTGGATGATTCTTGGACCAAATCTCTCTTTCTTGGTTCCAAACTTCATCAAAGGGTTTAATGTGTCATATTACATCAATCTATGCTTGCCATTTGGCTTCGGTCAACTTTGGAGCTAATCGAAACAGGGAAAGACCAAAATGGACGAACTTGGTTAAGTTGGATGATTCTTGGACCAAATCTCTCTTTCTTGGTTCCAAACTTCATCAAAGGGTTTAATGTGTCATATTACATCAATCTATGCTTGCCATTTGGCTTCGGTCAACTTTGGAGCTAATCGAAACAGGAAAGACCAAAATGGACGAACTTGGTTAAGTTGGATGATTCTTGGACCAAATCTCTCTTTCTTGGTTCCAAACTTCATCAAAGGGTTTAATGTGTCATATTACATCAATCTATGCTTGCCATTTGGCTTCGGTCAACTTTGGAGCTAATCGAAACGAGGAAAGACCAAAATGGACGAACTTGGTTAAGTTGGATGATTCTTGGACCAAATCTCTCTTTCTTGGTTCCAAACTTCATCAAAGGGTTTAATGTGTCATATTACATCAATCTATGCTTGCCATTTGGCTTCGGTCAACTTTGGAGCTAATCGAAACGAGGAAAGACCAAAATGGACGAACTTGGTTAAGTTGGATGATTCTTGGACCAAATCTCTCTTTCTTGGTTCCAAACTTCATCAAAGGGTTTAATGTGTCATATTACATCAATCTATGCTTGCCATTTGGCTTCGGTCAACTTTGGAGCTAATCGAAACGAGGAAAGACCAAAATGGACGAACTTGGTTAAGTTGGATGATTCTTGGACCAAATCTCTCTTTCTTGGTTCCAAACTTCATCAAAGGGTTTAATGTGTCATATTACATCAATCTATGCTTGCCATTTGGCTTCGGTCAACTTTGGAGCTAATCGAAACAAGGAAAGACCAAAATGGACGAACTTGGTTAAGTTGGATGATTCTTGGACCAAATCTCTCTTTCTTGGTTCCAAACTTCATCAAAGGGTTTAATGTGTCATATTACATCAATCTATGCTTGCCATTTGGCTTCGGTCAACTTTGGAGCTAATCGAAACGAGGAAAGACCAAAATGGACGAACTTGGTTAAGTTGGATGATTCTTGGACCAAATCTCTCTTTCTTGGTTCCAAACTTCATCAAAGGGTTTAATGTGTCATATTACATCAATCTATGCTTGCCATTTGGCTTCGGTCAACTTTGGAGCTAATCGAAACAGGAAAGACCAAAATGGACGAACTTGGTTAAGTTGGATGATTCTTGGACCAAATCTCTCTTTCTTGGTTCCAAACTTCATCAAAGGGTTTAATGTGTCATATTACATCAATCTATGCTTGCCATTTGGCTTCGGTCAACTTTGGAGCTAATCGAAACAGGAAAGACCAAAATGGACGAACTTGGTTAAGTTGGATGATTCTTGGACCAAATCTCTCTTTCTTGGTTCCAAACTTCATCAAAGGGTTTAATGTGTCATATTACATCAATCTATGCTTGCCATTTGGCTTCGGTCAACTTTGGAGCTAATCGAAACAGGAAAGACCAAAATGGACGAACTTGGTTAAGTTGGATGATTCTTGGACCAAATCTCTCTTTCTTGGTTCCAAACTTCATCAAAGGGTTTAATGTGTCATATTACATCAATCTATGCTTGCCATTTGGCTTCGGTCAACTTTGGAGCTAATCGAAACGAGGAAAGACCAAAATGGACGAACTTGGTTAAGTTGGATGATTCTTGGACCAAATCTCTCTTTCTTGGTTCCAAACTTCATCAAAGGGTTTAATGTGTCATATTACATCAATCTATGCTTGCCATTTGGCTTCGGTCAACTTTGGAGCTAATCGAAACGAGGAAAGACCAAAATGGACGAACTTGGTTAAGTTGGATGATTCTTGGACCAAATCTCTCTTTCTTGGTTCCAAACTTCATCAAAGGGTTTAATGTGTCATATTACATCAATCTATGCTTGCCATTTGGCTTCGGTCAACTTTGGAGCTAATCGAAACGAGGAAAGACCAAAATGGACGAACTTGGTTAAGTTGGATGATTCTTGGACCAAATCTCTCTTTCTTGGTTCCAAACTTCATCAAAGGGTTTAATGTGTCATATTACATCAATCTATGCTTGCCATTTGGCTTCGGTCAACTTTGGAGCTAATCGAAACGAGGAAAGACCAAAATGGACGAACTTGGTTAAGTTGGATGATTCTTGGACCAAATCTCTCTTTCTTGGTTCCAAACTTCATCAAAGGGTTTAATGTGTCATATTACATCAATCTATGCTTGCCATTTGGCTTCGGTCAACTTTGGAGCTAATCGAAACAGGAAAGACCAAAATGGACGAACTTGGTTAAGTTGGATGATTCTTGGACCAAATCTCTCTTTCTTGGTTCCAAACTTCATCAAAGGGTTTAATGTGTCATATTACATCAATCTATGCTTGCCATTTGGCTTCGGTCAACTTTGGAGCTAATCGAAACGAGGAAAGACCAAAATGGACGAACTTGGTTAAGTTGGATGATTCTTGGACCAAATCTCTCTTTCTTGGTTCCAAACTTCATCAAAGGGTTTAATGTGTCATATTACATCAATCTATGCTTGCCATTTGGCTTCGGTCAACTTTGGAGCTAATCGAAACAGGGAAAGACCAAAATGGACGAACTTGGTTAAGTTGGATGATTCTTGGACCAAATCTCTCTTTCTTGGTTCCAAACTTCATCAAAGGGTTTAATGTGTCATATTACATCAATCTATGCTTGCCATTTGGCTTCGGTCAACTTTGGAGCTAATCGAAACGAGGAAAGACCAAAATGGACGAACTTGGTTAAGTTGGATGATTCTTGGACCAAATCTCTCTTTCTTGGTTCCAAACTTCATCAAAGGGTTTAATGTGTCATATTACATCAATCTATGCTTGCCATTTGGCTTCGGTCAACTTTGGAGCTAATCGAAACGAGGAAAGACCAAAATGGACGAACTTGGTTAAGTTGGATGATTCTTGGACCAAATCTCTCTTTCTTGGTTCCAAACTTCATCAAAGGGTTTAATGTGTCATATTACATCAATCTATGCTTGCCATTTGGCTTCGGTCAACTTTGGAGCTAATCGAAACAGGAAAGACCAAAATGGACGAACTTGGTTAAGTTGGATGATTCTTGGACCAAATCTCTCTTTCTTGGTTCCAAACTTCATCAAAGGGTTTAATGTGTCATATTACATCAATCTATGCTTGCCATTTGGCTTCGGTCAACTTTGGAGCTAATCGAAACGAGGAAAGACCAAAATGGACGAACTTGGTTAAGTTGGATGATTCTTGGACCAAATCTCTCTTTCTTGGTTCCAAACTTCATCAAAGGGTTTAATGTGTCATATTACATCAATCTATGCTTGCCATTTGGCTTCGGTCAACTTTGGAGCTAATCGAAACGAGGAAAGACCAAAATGGACGAACTTGGTTAAGTTGGATGATTCTTGGACCAAATCTCTCTTTCTTGGTTCCAAACTTCATCAAAGGGTTTAATGTGTCATATTACATCAATCTATGCTTGCCATTTGGCTTCGGTCAACTTTGGAGCTAATCGAAACAGGGAAAGACCAAAATGGACGAACTTGGTTAAGTTGGATGATTCTTGGACCAAATCTCTCTTTCTTGGTTCCAAACTTCATCAAAGGGTTTAATGTGTCATATTACATCAATCTATGCTTGCCATTTGGCTTCGGTCAACTTTGGAGCTAATCGAAACAGGAAAGACCAAAATGGACGAACTTGGTTAAGTTGGATGATTCTTGGACCAAATCTCTCTTTCTTGGTTCCAAACTTCATCAAAGGGTTTAATGTGTCATATTACATCAATCTATGCTTGCCATTTGGCTTCGGTCAACTTTGGAGCTAATCGAAACGAGGAAAGACCAAAATGGACGAACTTGGTTAAGTTGGATGATTCTTGGACCAAATCTCTCTTTCTTGGTTCCAAACTTCATCAAAGGGTTTAATGTGTCATATTACATCAATCTATGCTTGCCATTTGGCTTCGGTCAACTTTGGAGCTAATCGAAACGAGGAAAGACCAAAATGGACGAACTTGGTTAAGTTGGATGATTCTTGGACCAAATCTCTCTTTCTTGGTTCCAAACTTCATCAAAGGGTTTAATGTGTCATATTACATCAATCTATGCTTGCCATTTGGCTTCGGTCAACTTTGGAGCTAATCGAAACGAGGAAAGACCAAAATGGACGAACTTGGTTAAGTTGGATGATTCTTGGACCAAATCTCTCTTTCTTGGTTCCAAACTTCATCAAAGGGTTTAATGTGTCATATTACATCAATCTATGCTTGCCATTTGGCTTCGGTCAACTTTGGAGCTAATCGAAACGAGGAAAGACCAAAATGGACGAACTTGGTTAAGTTGGATGATTCTTGGACCAAATCTCTCTTTCTTGGTTCCAAACTTCATCAAAGGGTTTAATGTGTCATATTACATCAATCTATGCTTGCCATTTGGCTTCGGTCAACTTTGGAGCTAATCGAAACAGGGAAAGACCAAAATGGACGAACTTGGTTAAGTTGGATGATTCTTGGACCAAATCTCTCTTTCTTGGTTCCAAACTTCATCAAAGGGTTTAATGTGTCATATTACATCAATCTATGCTTGCCATTTGGCTTCGGTCAACTTTGGAGCTAATCGAAACGAGGAAAGACCAAAATGGACGAACTTGGTTAAGTTGGATGATTCTTGGACCAAATCTCTCTTTCTTGGTTCCAAACTTCATCAAAGGGTTTAATGTGTCATATTACATCAATCTATGCTTGCCATTTGGCTTCGGTCAACTTTGGAGCTAATCGAAACAGGGAAAGACCAAAATGGACGAACTTGGTTAAGTTGGATGATTCTTGGACCAAATCTCTCTTTCTTGGTTCCAAACTTCATCAAAGGGTTTAATGTGTCATATTACATCAATCTATGCTTGCCATTTGGCTTCGGTCAACTTTGGAGCTAATCGAAACGAGGAAAGACCAAAATGGACGAACTTGGTTAAGTTGGATGATTCTTGGACCAAATCTCTCTTTCTTGGTTCCAAACTTCATCAAAGGGTTTAATGTGTCATATTACATCAATCTATGCTTGCCATTTGGCTTCGGTCAACTTTGGAGCTAATCGAAACGAGGAAAGACCAAAATGGACGAACTTGGTTAAGTTGGATGATTCTTGGACCAAATCTCTCTTTCTTGGTTCCAAACTTCATCAAAGGGTTTAATGTGTCATATTACATCAATCTATGCTTGCCATTTGGCTTCGGTCAACTTTGGAGCTAATCGAAACAAGGAAAGACCAAAATGGACGAACTTGGTTAAGTTGGATGATTCTTGGACCAAATCTCTCTTTCTTGGTTCCAAACTTCATCAAAGGGTTTAATGTGTCATATTACATCAATCTATGCTTGCCATTTGGCTTCGGTCAACTTTGGAGCTAATCGAAACGAGGAAAGACCAAAATGGACGAACTTGGTTAAGTTGGATGATTCTTGGACCAAATCTCTCTTTCTTGGTTCCAAACTTCATCAAAGGGTTTAATGTGTCATATTACATCAATCTATGCTTGCCATTTGGCTTCGGTCAACTTTGGAGCTAATCGAAACGAGGAAAGACCAAAATGGACGAACTTGGTTAAGTTGGATGATTCTTGGACCAAATCTCTCTTTCTTGGTTCCAAACTTCATCAAAGGGTTTAATGTGTCATATTACATCAATCTATGCTTGCCATTTGGCTTCGGTCAACTTTGGAGCTAATCGAAACAGGAAAGACCAAAATGGACGAACTTGGTTAAGTTGGATGATTCTTGGACCAAATCTCTCTTTCTTGGTTCCAAACTTCATCAAAGGGTTTAATGTGTCATATTACATCAATCTATGCTTGCCATTTGGCTTCGGTCAACTTTGGAGCTAATCGAAACAGGAAAGACCAAAATGGACGAACTTGGTTAAGTTGGATGATTCTTGGACCAAATCTCTCTTTCTTGGTTCCAAACTTCATCAAAGGGTTTAATGTGTCATATTACATCAATCTATGCTTGCCATTTGGCTTCGGTCAACTTTGGAGCTAATCGAAACGAGGAAAGACCAAAATGGACGAACTTGGTTAAGTTGGATGATTCTTGGACCAAATCTCTCTTTCTTGGTTCCAAACTTCATCAAAGGGTTTAATGTGTCATATTACATCAATCTATGCTTGCCATTTGGCTTCGGTCAACTTGGAGCTAATCGAAACAGGAAAGACCAAAATGGACGAACTTGGTTAAGTTGGATGATTCTTGGACCAAATCTCTCTTTCTTGGTTCCAAACTTCATCAAAGGGTTTAATGTGTCATATTACATCAATCTATGCTTGCCATTTGGCTTCGGTCAACTTTGGAGCTAATCGAAATGAGGAAAGACCAAAATGGACGAACTTGGTTAAGTTGGATGATTCTTGGACCAAATCTCTCTTTCTTGGTTCCAAACTTCATCAAAGGGTTTAATGTGTCATATTACATCAATCTATGCTTGCCATTTGGCTTCGGTCAACTTTGGAGCTAATCGAAACGAGGAAAGACCAAAATGGACGAACTTGGTTAAGTTGGATGATTCTTGGACCAAATCTCTCTTTCTTGGTTCCAAACTTCATCAAAGGGTTTAATGTGTCATATTACATCAATCTATGCTTGCCATTTGGCTTCGGTCAACTTTGGAGCTAATCGAAACAGGGAAAGACCAAAATGGACGAACTTGGTTAAGTTGGATGATTCTTGGACCAAATCTCTCTTTCTTGGTTCCAAACTTCATCAAAGGGTTTAATGTGTCATATTACATCAATCTATGCTTGCCATTTGGCTTCGGTCAACTTTGGAGCTAATCGAAACGAGGAAAGACCAAAATGGACGAACTTGGTTAAGTTGGATGATTCTTGGACCAAATCTCTCTTTCTTGGTTCCAAACTTCATCAAAGGGTTTAATGTGTCATATTACATCAATCTATGCTTGCCATTTGGCTTCGGTCAACTTTGGAGCTAATCGAAACAGGGAAAGACCAAAATGGACGAACTTGGTTAAGTTGGATGATTCTTGGACCAAATCTCTCTTTCTTGGTTCCAAACTTCATCAAAGGGTTTAATGTGTCATATTACATCAATCTATGCTTGCCATTTGGCTTCGGTCAACTTTGGAGCTAATCGAAACGAGGAAAGACCAAAATGGACGAACTTGGTTAAGTTGGATGATTCTTGGACCAAATCTCTCTTTCTTGGTTCCAAACTTCATCAAAGGGTTTAATGTGTCATATTACATCAATCTATGCTTGCCATTTGGCTTCGGTCAACTTTGGAGCTAATCGAAACGAGGAAAGACCAAAATGGACGAACTTGGTTAAGTTGGATGATTCTTGGACCAAATCTCTCTTTCTTGGTTCCAAACTTCATCAAAGGGTTTAATGTGTCATATTACATCAATCTATGCTTGCCATTTGGCTTCGGTCAACTTTGGAGCTAATCGAAACAGGGAAAGACCAAAATGGACGAACTTGGTTAAGTTGGATGATTCTTGGACCAAATCTCTCTTTCTTGGTTCCAAACTTCATCAAAGGGTTTAATGTGTCATATTACATCAATCTATGCTTGCCATTTGGCTTCGGTCAACTTTGGAGCTAATCGAAACAGGGAAAGACCAAAATGGACGAACTTGGTTAAGTTGGATGATTCTTGGACCAAATCTCTCTTTCTTGGTTCCAAACTTCATCAAAGGGTTTAATGTGTCATATTACATCAATCTATGCTTGCCATTTGGCTTCGGTCAACTTTGGAGCTAATCGAAACAGGGAAAGACCAAAATGGACGAACTTGGTTAAGTTGGATGATTCTTGGACCAAATCTCTCTTTCTTGGTTCCAAACTTCATCAAAGGGTTTAATGTGTCATATTACATCAATCTATGCTTGCCATTTGGCTTCGGTCAACTTTGGAGCTAATCGAAACAGGGAAAGACCAAAATGGACGAACTTGGTTAAGTTGGATGATTCTTGGACCAAATCTCTCTTTCTTGGTTCCAAACTTCATCAAAGGGTTTAATGTGTCATATTACATCAATCTATGCTTGCCATTTGGCTTCGGTCAACTTTGGAGCTAATCGAAACAGGAAAGACCAAAATGGACGAACTTGGTTAAGTTGGATGATTCTTGGACCAAATCTCTCTTTCTTGGTTCCAAACTTCATCAAAGGGTTTAATGTGTCATATTACATCAATCTATGCTTGCCATTTGGCTTCGGTCAACTTTGGAGCTAATCGAAACAGGAAAGACCAAAATGGACGAACTTGGTTAAGTTGGATGATTCTTGGACCAAATCTCTCTTTCTTGGTTCCAAACTTCATCAAAGGGTTTAATGTGTCATATTACATCAATCTATGCTTGCCATTTGGCTTCGGTCAACTTTGGAGCTAATCGAAACAGGAAAGACCAAAATGGACGAACTTGGTTAAGTTGGATGATTCTTGGACCAAATCTCTCTTTCTTGGTTCCAAACTTCATCAAAGGGTTTAATGTGTCATATTACATCAATCTATGCTTGCCATTTGGCTTCGGTCAACTTTGGAGCTAATCGAAACGAGGAAAGACCAAAATGGACGAACTTGGTTAAGTTGGATGATTCTTGGACCAAATCTCTCTTTCTTGGTTCCAAACTTCATCAAAGGGTTTAATGTGTCATATTACATCAATCTATGCTTGCCATTTGGCTTCGGTCAACTTTGGAGCTAATCGAAACAGGGAAAGACCAAAATGGACGAACTTGGTTAAGTTGGATGATTCTTGGACCAAATCTCTCTTTCTTGGTTCCAAACTTCATCAAAGGGTTTAATGTGTCATATTACATCAATCTATGCTTGCCATTTGGCTTCGGTCAACTTTGGAGCTAATCGAAACGAGGAAAGACCAAAATGGACGAACTTGGTTAAGTTGGATGATTCTTGGACCAAATCTCTCTTTCTTGGTTCCAAACTTCATCAAAGGGTTTAATGTGTCATATTACATCAATCTATGCTTGCCATTTGGCTTCGGTCAACTTTGGAGCTAATCGAAATGAGGAAAGACCAAAATGGACGAACTTGGTTAAGTTGGATGATTCTTGGACCAAATCTCTCTTTCTTGGTTCCAAACTTCATCAAAGGGTTTAATGTGTCATATTACATCAATCTATGCTTGCCATTTGGCTTCGGTCAACTTTGGAGCTAATCGAAACAGGAAAGACCAAAATGGACGAACTTGGTTAAGTTGGATGATTCTTGGACCAAATCTCTCTTTCTTGGTTCCAAACTTCATCAAAGGGTTTAATGTGTCATATTACATCAATCTATGCTTGCCATTTGGCTTCGGTCAACTTTGGAGCTAATCGAAACAGGGAAAGACCAAAATGGACGAACTTGGTTAAGTTGGATGATTCTTGGACCAAATCTCTCTTTCTTGGTTCCAAACTTCATCAAAGGGTTTAATGTGTCATATTACATCAATCTATGCTTGCCATTTGGCTTCGGTCAACTTTGGAGCTAATCGAAACAGGGAAAGACCAAAATGGACGAACTTGGTTAAGTTGGATGATTCTTGGACCAAATCTCTCTTTCTTGGTTCCAAACTTCATCAAAGGGTTTAATGTGTCATATTACATCAATCTATGCTTGCCATTTGGCTTCGGTCAACTTTGGAGCTAATCGAAACAGGGAAAGACCAAAATGGACGAACTTGGTTAAGTTGGATGATTCTTGGACCAAATCTCTCTTTCTTGGTTCCAAACTTCATCAAAGGGTTTAATGTGTCATATTACATCAATCTATGCTTGCCATTTGGCTTCGGTCAACTTTGGAGCTAATCGAAACGAGGAAAGACCAAAATGGACGAACTTGGTTAAGTTGGATGATTCTTGGACCAAATCTCTCTTTCTTGGTTCCAAACTTCATCAAAGGGTTTAATGTGTCATATTACATCAATCTATGCTTGCCATTTGGCTTCGGTCAACTTTGGAGCTAATCGAAACGAGGAAAGACCAAAATGGACGAACTTGGTTAAGTTGGATGATTCTTGGACCAAATCTCTCTTTCTTGGTTCCAAACTTCATCAAAGGGTTTAATGTGTCATATTACATCAATCTATGCTTGCCATTTGGCTTCGGTCAACTTTGGAGCTAATCGAAACAGGGAAAGACCAAAATGGACGAACTTGGTTAAGTTGGATGATTCTTGGACCAAATCTCTCTTTCTTGGTTCCAAACTTCATCAAAGGGTTTAATGTGTCATATTACATCAATCTATGCTTGCCATTTGGCTTCGGTCAACTTTGGAGCTAATCGAAACGAGGAAAGACCAAAATGGACGAACTTGGTTAAGTTGGATGATTCTTGGACCAAATCTCTCTTTCTTGGTTCCAAACTTCATCAAAGGGTTTAATGTGTCATATTACATCAATCTATGCTTGCCATTTGGCTTCGGTCAACTTTGGAGCTAATCGAAACGAGGAAAGACCAAAATGGACGAACTTGGTTAAGTTGGATGATTCTTGGACCAAATCTCTCTTTCTTGGTTCCAAACTTCATCAAAGGGTTTAATGTGTCATATTACATCAATCTATGCTTGCCATTTGGCTTCGGTCAACTTTGGAGCTAATCGAAACAGGAAAGACCAAAATGGACGAACTTGGTTAAGTTGGATGATTCTTGGACCAAATCTCTCTTTCTTGGTTCCAAACTTCATCAAAGGGTTTAATGTGTCATATTACATCAATCTATGCTTGCCATTTGGCTTCGGTCAACTTTGGAGCTAATCGAAACAGGGAAAGACCAAAATGGACGAACTTGGTTAAGTTGGATGATTCTTGGACCAAATCTCTCTTTCTTGGTTCCAAACTTCATCAAAGGGTTTAATGTGTCATATTACATCAATCTATGCTTGCCATTTGGCTTCGGTCAACTTTGGAGCTAATCGAAACAGGAAAGACCAAAATGGACGAACTTGGTTAAGTTGGATGATTCTTGGACCAAATCTCTCTTTCTTGGTTCCAAACTTCATCAAAGGGTTTAATGTGTCATATTACATCAATCTATGCTTGCCATTTGGCTTCGGTCAACTTTGGAGCTAATCGAAACGAGGAAAGACCAAAATGGACGAACTTGGTTAAGTTGGATGATTCTTGGACCAAATCTCTCTTTCTTGGTTCCAAACTTCATCAAAGGGTTTAATGTGTCATATTACATCAATCTATGCTTGCCATTTGGCTTCGGTCAACTTTGGAGCTAATCGAAACAGGAAAGACCAAAATGGACGAACTTGGTTAAGTTGGATGATTCTTGGACCAAATCTCTCTTTCTTGGTTCCAAACTTCATCAAAGGGTTTAATGTGTCATATTACATCAATCTATGCTTGCCATTTGGCTTCGGTCAACTTTGGAGCTAATCGAAACGAGGAAAGACCAAAATGGACGAACTTGGTTAAGTTGGATGATTCTTGGACCAAATCTCTCTTTCTTGGTTCCAAACTTCATCAAAGGGTTTAATGTGTCATATTACATCAATCTATGCTTGCCATTTGGCTTCGGTCAACTTTGGAGCTAATCGAAACAGGAAAGACCAAAATGGACGAACTTGGTTAAGTTGGATGATTCTTGGACCAAATCTCTCTTTCTTGGTTCCAAACTTCATCAAAGGGTTTAATGTGTCATATTACATCAATCTATGCTTGCCATTTGGCTTCGGTCAACTTTGGAGCTAATCGAAATGAGGAAAGACCAAAATGGACGAACTTGGTTAAGTTGGATGATTCTTGGACCAAATCTCTCTTTCTTGGTTCCAAACTTCATCAAAGGGTTTAATGTGTCATATTACATCAATCTATGCTTGCCATTTGGCTTCGGTCAACTTTGGAGCTAATCGAAACAGGGAAAGACCAAAATGGACGAACTTGGTTAAGTTGGATGATTCTTGGACCAAATCTCTCTTTCTTGGTTCCAAACTTCATCAAAGGGTTTAATGTGTCATATTACATCAATCTATGCTTGCCATTTGGCTTCGGTCAACTTTGGAGCTAATCGAAACGAGGAAAGACCAAAATGGACGAACTTGGTTAAGTTGGATGATTCTTGGACCAAATCTCTCTTTCTTGGTTCCAAACTTCATCAAAGGGTTTAATGTGTCATATTACATCAATCTATGCTTGCCATTTGGCTTCGGTCAACTTTGGAGCTAATCGAAACGAGGAAAGACCAAAATGGACGAACTTGGTTAAGTTGGATGATTCTTGGACCAAATCTCTCTTTCTTGGTTCCAAACTTCATCAAAGGGTTTAATGTGTCATATTACATCAATCTATGCTTGCCATTTGGCTTCGGTCAACTTTGGAGCTAATCGAAACGAGGAAAGACCAAAATGGACGAACTTGGTTAAGTTGGATGATTCTTGGACCAAATCTCTCTTTCTTGGTTCCAAACTTCATCAAAGGGTTTAATGTGTCATATTACATCAATCTATGCTTGCCATTTGGCTTCGGTCAACTTTGGAGCTAATCGAAACGAGGAAAGACCAAAATGGACGAACTTGGTTAAGTTGGATGATTCTTGGACCAAATCTCTCTTTCTTGGTTCCAAACTTCATCAAAGGGTTTAATGTGTCATATTACATCAATCTATGCTTGCCATTTGGCTTCGGTCAACTTTGGAGCTAATCGAAACAGGAAAGACCAAAATGGACGAACTTGGTTAAGTTGGATGATTCTTGGACCAAATCTCTCTTTCTTGGTTCCAAACTTCATCAAAGGGTTTAATGTGTCATATTACATCAATCTATGCTTGCCATTTGGCTTCGGTCAACTTTGGAGCTAATCGAAACGAGGAAAGACCAAAATGGACGAACTTGGTTAAGTTGGATGATTCTTGGACCAAATCTCTCTTTCTTGGTTCCAAACTTCATCAAAGGGTTTAATGTGTCATATTACATCAATCTATGCTTGCCATTTGGCTTCGGTCAACTTTGGAGCTAATCGAAACAGGGAAAGACCAAAATGGACGAACTTGGTTAAGTTGGATGATTCTTGGACCAAATCTCTCTTTCTTGGTTCCAAACTTCATCAAAGGGTTTAATGTGTCATATTACATCAATCTATGCTTGCCATTTGGCTTCGGTCAACTTTGGAGCTAATCGAAATGAGGAAAGACCAAAATGGACGAACTTGGTTAAGTTGGATGATTCTTGGACCAAATCTCTCTTTCTTGGTTCCAAACTTCATCAAAGGGTTTAATGTGTCATATTACATCAATCTATGCTTGCCATTTGGCTTCGGTCAACTTTGGAGCTAATCGAAACAGGAAAGACCAAAATGGACGAACTTGGTTAAGTTGGATGATTCTTGGACCAAATCTCTCTTTCTTGGTTCCAAACTTCATCAAAGGGTTTAATGTGTCATATTACATCAATCTATGCTTGCCATTTGGCTTCGGTCAACTTTGGAGCTAATCGAAACGAGGAAAGACCAAAATGGACGAACTTGGTTAAGTTGGATGATTCTTGGACCAAATCTCTCTTTCTTGGTTCCAAACTTCATCAAAGGGTTTAATGTGTCATATTACATCAATCTATGCTTGCCATTTGGCTTCGGTCAACTTTGGAGCTAATCGAAACAGGAAAGACCAAAATGGACGAACTTGGTTAAGTTGGATGATTCTTGGACCAAATCTCTCTTTCTTGGTTCCAAACTTCATCAAAGGGTTTAATGTGTCATATTACATCAATCTATGCTTGCCATTTGGCTTCGGTCAACTTTGGAGCTAATCGAAACGAGGAAAGACCAAAATGGACGAACTTGGTTAAGTTGGATGATTCTTGGACCAAATCTCTCTTTCTTGGTTCCAAACTTCATCAAAGGGTTTAATGTGTCATATTACATCAATCTATGCTTGCCATTTGGCTTCGGTCAACTTTGGAGCTAATCGAAACAGGAAAGACCAAAATGGACGAACTTGGTTAAGTTGGATGATTCTTGGACCAAATCTCTCTTTCTTGGTTCCAAACTTCATCAAAGGGTTTAATGTGTCATATTACATCAATCTATGCTTGCCATTTGGCTTCGGTCAACTTTGGAGCTAATCGAAACGAGGAAAGACCAAAATGGACGAACTTGGTTAAGTTGGATGATTCTTGGACCAAATCTCTCTTTCTTGGTTCCAAACTTCATCAAAGGGTTTAATGTGTCATATTACATCAATCTATGCTTGCCATTTGGCTTCGGTCAACTTTGGAGCTAATCGAAACGAGGAAAGACCAAAATGGACGAACTTGGTTAAGTTGGATGATTCTTGGACCAAATCTCTCTTTCTTGGTTCCAAACTTCATCAAAGGGTTTAATGTGTCATATTACATCAATCTATGCTTGCCATTTGGCTTCGGTCAACTTTGGAGCTAATCGAAACGAGGAAAGACCAAAATGGACGAACTTGGTTAAGTTGGATGATTCTTGGACCAAATCTCTCTTTCTTGGTTCCAAACTTCATCAAAGGGTTTAATGTGTCATATTACATCAATCTATGCTTGCCATTTGGCTTCGGTCAACTTTGGAGCTAATCGAAACAGGAAAGACCAAAATGGACGAACTTGGTTAAGTTGGATGATTCTTGGACCAAATCTCTCTTTCTTGGTTCCAAACTTCATCAAAGGGTTTAATGTGTCATATTACATCAATCTATGCTTGCCATTTGGCTTCGGTCAACTTTGGAGCTAATCGAAACGAGGAAAGACCAAAATGGACGAACTTGGTTAAGTTGGATGATTCTTGGACCAAATCTCTCTTTCTTGGTTCCAAACTTCATCAAAGGGTTTAATGTGTCATATTACATCAATCTATGCTTGCCATTTGGCTTCGGTCAACTTTGGAGCTAATCGAAAAGAGGAAAGACCAAAATGGACGAACTTGGTTAAGTTGGATGATTCTTGGACCAAATCTCTCTTTCTTGGTTCCAAACTTCATCAAAGGGTTTAATGTGTCATATTACATCAATCTATGCTTGCCATTTGGCTTCGGTCAACTTTGGAGCTAATCGAAACAGGGAAAGACCAAAATGGACGAACTTGGTTAAGTTGGATGATTCTTGGACCAAATCTCTCTTTCTTGGTTCCAAACTTCATCAAAGGGTTTAATGTGTCATATTACATCAATCTATGCTTGCCATTTGGCTTCGGTCAACTTTGGAGCTAATCGAAACGAGGAAAGACCAAAATGGACGAACTTGGTTAAGTTGGATGATTCTTGGACCAAATCTCTCTTTCTTGGTTCCAAACTTCATCAAAGGGTTTAATGTGTCATATTACATCAATCTATGCTTGCCATTTGGCTTCGGTCAACTTTGGAGCTAATCGAAACGAGGAAAGACCAAAATGGACGAACTTGGTTAAGTTGGATGATTCTTGGACCAAATCTCTCTTTCTTGGTTCCAAACTTCATCAAAGGGTTTAATGTGTCATATTACATCAATCTATGCTTGCCATTTGGCTTCGGTCAACTTTGGAGCTAATCGAAAGAGGAAAGACCAAAATGGACGAACTTGGTTAAGTTGGATGATTCTTGGACCAAATCTCTCTTTCTTGGTTCCAAACTTCATCAAAGGGTTTAATGTGTCATATTACATCAATCTATGCTTGCCATTTGGCTTCGGTCAACTTTGGAGCTAATCGAAACAGGAAAGACCAAAATGGACGAACTTGGTTAAGTTGGATGATTCTTGGACCAAATCTCTCTTTCTTGGTTCCAAACTTCATCAAAGGGTTTAATGTGTCATATTACATCAATCTATGCTTGCCATTTGGCTTCGGTCAACTTTGGAGCTAATCGAAACGAGGAAAGACCAAAATGGACGAACTTGGTTAAGTTGGATGATTCTTGGACCAAATCTCTCTTTCTTGGTTCCAAACTTCATCAAAGGGTTTAATGTGTCATATTACATCAATCTATGCTTGCCATTTGGCTTCGGTCAACTTTGGAGCTAATCGAAACGAGGAAAGACCAAAATGGACGAACTTGGTTAAGTTGGATGATTCTTGGACCAAATCTCTCTTTCTTGGTTCCAAACTTCATCAAAGGGTTTAATGTGTCATATTACATCAATCTATGCTTGCCATTTGGCTTCGGTCAACTTTGGAGCTAATCGAAATGAGGAAAGACCAAAATGGACGAACTTGGTTAAGTTGGATGATTCTTGGACCAAATCTCTCTTTCTTGGTTCCAAACTTCATCAAAGGGTTTAATGTGTCATATTACATCAATCTATGCTTGCCATTTGGCTTCGGTCAACTTTGGAGCTAATCGAAATGAGGAAAGACCAAAATGGACGAACTTGGTTAAGTTGGATGATTCTTGGACCAAATCTCTCTTTCTTGGTTCCAAACTTCATCAAAGGGTTTAATGTGTCATATTACATCAATCTATGCTTGCCATTTGGCTTCGGTCAACTTTGGAGCTAATCGAAACGAGGAAAGACCAAAATGGACGAACTTGGTTAAGTTGGATGATTCTTGGACCAAATCTCTCTTTCTTGGTTCCAAACTTCATCAAAGGGTTTAATGTGTCATATTACATCAATCTATGCTTGCCATTTGGCTTCGGTCAACTTTGGAGCTAATCGAAACAGGAAAGACCAAAATGGACGAACTTGGTTAAGTTGGATGATTCTTGGACCAAATCTCTCTTTCTTGGTTCCAAACTTCATCAAAGGGTTTAATGTGTCATATTACATCAATCTATGCTTGCCATTTGGCTTCGGTCAACTTTGGAGCTAATCGAAACGAGGAAAGACCAAAATGGACGAACTTGGTTAAGTTGGATGATTCTTGGACCAAATCTCTCTTTCTTGGTTCCAAACTTCATCAAAGGGTTTAATGTGTCATATTACATCAATCTATGCTTGCCATTTGGCTTCGGTCAACTTTGGAGCTAATCGAAACAGGAAAGACCAAAATGGACGAACTTGGTTAAGTTGGATGATTCTTGGACCAAATCTCTCTTTCTTGGTTCCAAACTTCATCAAAGGGTTTAATGTGTCATATTACATCAATCTATGCTTGCCATTTGGCTTCGGTCAACTTTGGAGCTAATCGAAATGAGGAAAGACCAAAATGGACGAACTTGGTTAAGTTGGATGATTCTTGGACCAAATCTCTCTTTCTTGGTTCCAAACTTCATCAAAGGGTTTAATGTGTCATATTACATCAATCTATGCTTGCCATTTGGCTTCGGTCAACTTTGGAGCTAATCGAAATGAGGAAAGACCAAAATGGACGAACTTGGTTAAGTTGGATGATTCTTGGACCAAATCTCTCTTTCTTGGTTCCAAACTTCATCAAAGGGTTTAATGTGTCATATTACATCAATCTATGCTTGCCATTTGGCTTCGGTCAACTTTGGAGCTAATCGAAATGAGGAAAGACCAAAATGGACGAACTTGGTTAAGTTGGATGATTCTTGGACCAAATCTCTCTTTCTTGGTTCCAAACTTCATCAAAGGGTTTAATGTGTCATATTACATCAATCTATGCTTGCCATTTGGCTTCGGTCAACTTTGGAGCTAATCGAAACAGGAAAGACCAAAATGGACGAACTTGGTTAAGTTGGATGATTCTTGGACCAAATCTCTCTTTCTTGGTTCCAAACTTCATCAAAGGGTTTAATGTGTCATATTACATCAATCTATGCTTGCCATTTGGCTTCGGTCAACTTTGGAGCTAATCGAAAGGGAAAGACCAAAATGGACGAACTTGGTTAAGTTGGATGATTCTTGGACCAAATCTCTCTTTCTTGGTTCCAAACTTCATCAAAGGGTTTAATGTGTCATATTACATCAATCTATGCTTGCCATTTGGCTTCGGTCAACTTTGGAGCTAATCGAAACGAGGAAAGACCAAAATGGACGAACTTGGTTAAGTTGGATGATTCTTGGACCAAATCTCTCTTTCTTGGTTCCAAACTTCATCAAAGGGTTTAATGTGTCATATTACATCAATCTATGCTTGCCATTTGGCTTCGGTCAACTTTGGAGCTAATCGAAACAGGAAAGACCAAAATGGACGAACTTGGTTAAGTTGGATGATTCTTGGACCAAATCTCTCTTTCTTGGTTCCAAACTTCATCAAAGGGTTTAATGTGTCATATTACATCAATCTATGCTTGCCATTTGGCTTCGGTCAACTTTGGAGCTAATCGAAACAGGGAAAGACCAAAATGGACGAACTTGGTTAAGTTGGATGATTCTTGGACCAAATCTCTCTTTCTTGGTTCCAAACTTCATCAAAGGGTTTAATGTGTCATATTACATCAATCTATGCTTGCCATTTGGCTTCGGTCAACTTTGGAGCTAATCGAAACGAGGAAAGACCAAAATGGACGAACTTGGTTAAGTTGGATGATTCTTGGACCAAATCTCTCTTTCTTGGTTCCAAACTTCATCAAAGGGTTTAATGTGTCATATTACATCAATCTATGCTTGCCATTTGGCTTCGGTCAACTTTGGAGCTAATCGAAATGAGGAAAGACCAAAATGGACGAACTTGGTTAAGTTGGATGATTCTTGGACCAAATCTCTCTTTCTTGGTTCCAAACTTCATCAAAGGGTTTAATGTGTCATATTACATCAATCTATGCTTGCCATTTGGCTTCGGTCAACTTTGGAGCTAATCGAAACGAGGAAAGACCAAAATGGACGAACTTGGTTAAGTTGGATGATTCTTGGACCAAATCTCTCTTTCTTGGTTCCAAACTTCATCAAAGGGTTTAATGTGTCATATTACATCAATCTATGCTTGCCATTTGGCTTCGGTCAACTTTGGAGCTAATCGAAATGGGAAAGACCAAAATGGACGAACTTGGTTAAGTTGGATGATTCTTGGACCAAATCTCTCTTTCTTGGTTCCAAACTTCATCAAAGGGTTTAATGTGTCATATTACATCAATCTATGCTTGCCATTTGGCTTCGGTCAACTTTGGAGCTAATCGAAATGAGGAAAGACCAAAATGGACGAACTTGGTTAAGTTGGATGATTCTTGGACCAAATCTCTCTTTCTTGGTTCCAAACTTCATCAAAGGGTTTAATGTGTCATATTACATCAATCTATGCTTGCCATTTGGCTTCGGTCAACTTTGGAGCTAATCGAAATGAGGAAAGACCAAAATGGACGAACTTGGTTAAGTTGGATGATTCTTGGACCAAATCTCTCTTTCTTGGTTCCAAACTTCATCAAAGGGTTTAATGTGTCATATTACATCAATCTATGCTTGCCATTTGGCTTCGGTCAACTTTGGAGCTAATCGAAACAGGAAAGACCAAAATGGACGAACTTGGTTAAGTTGGATGATTCTTGGACCAAATCTCTCTTTCTTGGTTCCAAACTTCATCAAAGGGTTTAATGTGTCATATTACATCAATCTATGCTTGCCATTTGGCTTCGGTCAACTTTGGAGCTAATCGAAACAGGGAAAGACCAAAATGGACGAACTTGGTTAAGTTGGATGATTCTTGGACCAAATCTCTCTTTCTTGGTTCCAAACTTCATCAAAGGGTTTAATGTGTCATATTACATCAATCTATGCTTGCCATTTGGCTTCGGTCAACTTTGGAGCTAATCGAAATGAGGAAAGACCAAAATGGACGAACTTGGTTAAGTTGGATGATTCTTGGACCAAATCTCTCTTTCTTGGTTCCAAACTTCATCAAAGGGTTTAATGTGTCATATTACATCAATCTATGCTTGCCATTTGGCTTCGGTCAACTTTGGAGCTAATCGAAATGAGGAAAGACCAAAATGGACGAACTTGGTTAAGTTGGATGATTCTTGGACCAAATCTCTCTTTCTTGGTTCCAAACTTCATCAAAGGGTTTAATGTGTCATATTACATCAATCTATGCTTGCCATTTGGCTTCGGTCAACTTTGGAGCTAATCGAAACAGGGAAAGACCAAAATGGACGAACTTGGTTAAGTTGGATGATTCTTGGACCAAATCTCTCTTTCTTGGTTCCAAACTTCATCAAAGGGTTTAATGTGTCATATTACATCAATCTATGCTTGCCATTTGGCTTCGGTCAACTTTGGAGCTAATCGAAATGAGGAAAGACCAAAATGGACGAACTTGGTTAAGTTGGATGATTCTTGGACCAAATCTCTCTTTCTTGGTTCCAAACTTCATCAAAGGGTTTAATGTGTCATATTACATCAATCTATGCTTGCCATTTGGCTTCGGTCAACTTTGGAGCTAATCGAAACGAGGAAAGACCAAAATGGACGAACTTGGTTAAGTTGGATGATTCTTGGACCAAATCTCTCTTTCTTGGTTCCAAACTTCATCAAAGGGTTTAATGTGTCATATTACATCAATCTATGCTTGCCATTTGGCTTCGGTCAACTTTGGAGCTAATCGAAATGAAAGACCAAAATGGACGAACTTGGTTAAGTTGGATGATTCTTGGACCAAATCTCTCTTTCTTGGTTCCAAACTTCATCAAAGGGTTTAATGTGTCATATTACATCAATCTATGCTTGCCATTTGGCTTCGGTCAACTTTGGAGCTAATCGAAATGAGGAAAGACCAAAATGGACGAACTTGGTTAAGTTGGATGATTCTTGGACCAAATCTCTCTTTCTTGGTTCCAAACTTCATCAAAGGGTTTAATGTGTCATATTACATCAATCTATGCTTGCCATTTGGCTTCGGTCAACTTTGGAGCTAATCGAAAAAGGAAAGACCAAAATGGACGAACTTGGTTAAGTTGGATGATTCTTGGACCAAATCTCTCTTTCTTGGTTCCAAACTTCATCAAAGGGTTTAATGTGTCATATTACATCAATCTATGCTTGCCATTTGGCTTCGGTCAACTTTGGAGCTAATCGAAATGAGGAAAGACCAAAATGGACGAACTTGGTTAAGTTGGATGATTCTTGGACCAAATCTCTCTTTCTTGGTTCCAAACTTCATCAAAGGGTTTAATGTGTCATATTACATCAATCTATGCTTGCCATTTGGCTTCGGTCAACTTTGGAGCTAATCGAAACAGGAAAGACCAAAATGGACGAACTTGGTTAAGTTGGATGATTCTTGGACCAAATCTCTCTTTCTTGGTTCCAAACTTCATCAAAGGGTTTAATGTGTCATATTACATCAATCTATGCTTGCCATTTGGCTTCGGTCAACTTTGGAGCTAATCGAAATGAGGAAAGACCAAAATGGACGAACTTGGTTAAGTTGGATGATTCTTGGACCAAATCTCTCTTTCTTGGTTCCAAACTTCATCAAAGGGTTTAATGTGTCATATTACATCAATCTATGCTTGCCATTTGGCTTCGGTCAACTTTGGAGCTAATCGAAACAGGAAAGACCAAAATGGACGAACTTGGTTAAGTTGGATGATTCTTGGACCAAATCTCTCTTTCTTGGTTCCAAACTTCATCAAAGGGTTTAATGTGTCATATTACATCAATCTATGCTTGCCATTTGGCTTCGGTCAACTTTGGAGCTAATCGAAATGAGGAAAGACCAAAATGGACGAACTTGGTTAAGTTGGATGATTCTTGGACCAAATCTCTCTTTCTTGGTTCCAAACTTCATCAAAGGGTTTAATGTGTCATATTACATCAATCTATGCTTGCCATTTGGCTTCGGTCAACTTTGGAGCTAATCGAAATGAGGAAAGACCAAAATGGACGAACTTGGTTAAGTTGGATGATTCTTGGACCAAATCTCTCTTTCTTGGTTCCAAACTTCATCAAAGGGTTTAATGTGTCATATTACATCAATCTATGCTTGCCATTTGGCTTCGGTCAACTTTGGAGCTAATCGAAATAGGGAAAGACCAAAATGGACGAACTTGGTTAAGTTGGATGATTCTTGGACCAAATCTCTCTTTCTTGGTTCCAAACTTCATCAAAGGGTTTAATGTGTCATATTACATCAATCTATGCTTGCCATTTGGCTTCGGTCAACTTTGGAGCTAATCGAAATGAGGAAAGACCAAAATGGACGAACTTGGTTAAGTTGGATGATTCTTGGACCAAATCTCTCTTTCTTGGTTCCAAACTTCATCAAAGGGTTTAATGTGTCATATTACATCAATCTATGCTTGCCATTTGGCTTCGGTCAACTTTGGAGCTAATCGAAATGAGGAAAGACCAAAATGGACGAACTTGGTTAAGTTGGATGATTCTTGGACCAAATCTCTCTTTCTTGGTTCCAAACTTCATCAAAGGGTTTAATGTGTCATATTACATCAATCTATGCTTGCCATTTGGCTTCGGTCAACTTTGGAGCTAATCGAAACAGGGAAAGACCAAAATGGACGAACTTGGTTAAGTTGGATGATTCTTGGACCAAATCTCTCTTTCTTGGTTCCAAACTTCATCAAAGGGTTTAATGTGTCATATTACATCAATCTATGCTTGCCATTTGGCTTCGGTCAACTTTGGAGCTAATCGAAATGAGGAAAGACCAAAATGGACGAACTTGGTTAAGTTGGATGATTCTTGGACCAAATCTCTCTTTCTTGGTTCCAAACTTCATCAAAGGGTTTAATGTGTCATATTACATCAATCTATGCTTGCCATTTGGCTTCGGTCAACTTTGGAGCTAATCGAAACAGGGAAAGACCAAAATGGACGAACTTGGTTAAGTTGGATGATTCTTGGACCAAATCTCTCTTTCTTGGTTCCAAACTTCATCAAAGGGTTTAATGTGTCATATTACATCAATCTATGCTTGCCATTTGGCTTCGGTCAACTTTGGAGCTAATCGAAAAGGAAAGACCAAAATGGACGAACTTGGTTAAGTTGGATGATTCTTGGACCAAATCTCTCTTTCTTGGTTCCAAACTTCATCAAAGGGTTTAATGTGTCATATTACATCAATCTATGCTTGCCATTTGGCTTCGGTCAACTTTGGAGCTAATCGAAATGAGGAAAGACCAAAATGGACGAACTTGGTTAAGTTGGATGATTCTTGGACCAAATCTCTCTTTCTTGGTTCCAAACTTCATCAAAGGGTTTAATGTGTCATATTACATCAATCTATGCTTGCCATTTGGCTTCGGTCAACTTTGGAGCTAATCGAAACAGGGAAAGACCAAAATGGACGAACTTGGTTAAGTTGGATGATTCTTGGACCAAATCTCTCTTTCTTGGTTCCAAACTTCATCAAAGGGTTTAATGTGTCATATTACATCAATCTATGCTTGCCATTTGGCTTCGGTCAACTTTGGAGCTAATCGAAACAGGAAAGACCAAAATGGACGAACTTGGTTAAGTTGGATGATTCTTGGACCAAATCTCTCTTTCTTGGTTCCAAACTTCATCAAAGGGTTTAATGTGTCATATTACATCAATCTATGCTTGCCATTTGGCTTCGGTCAACTTTGGAGCTAATCGAAACAAGGAAAGACCAAAATGGACGAACTTGGTTAAGTTGGATGATTCTTGGACCAAATCTCTCTTTCTTGGTTCCAAACTTCATCAAAGGGTTTAATGTGTCATATTACATCAATCTATGCTTGCCATTTGGCTTCGGTCAACTTTGGAGCTAATCGAAATGAGGAAAGACCAAAATGGACGAACTTGGTTAAGTTGGATGATTCTTGGACCAAATCTCTCTTTCTTGGTTCCAAACTTCATCAAAGGGTTTAATGTGTCATATTACATCAATCTATGCTTGCCATTTGGCTTCGGTCAACTTTGGAGCTAATCGAAATGAGGAAAGACCAAAATGGACGAACTTGGTTAAGTTGGATGATTCTTGGACCAAATCTCTCTTTCTTGGTTCCAAACTTCATCAAAGGGTTTAATGTGTCATATTACATCAATCTATGCTTGCCATTTGGCTTCGGTCAACTTTGGAGCTAATCGAAACAGGGAAAGACCAAAATGGACGAACTTGGTTAAGTTGGATGATTCTTGGACCAAATCTCTCTTTCTTGGTTCCAAACTTCATCAAAGGGTTTAATGTGTCATATTACATCAATCTATGCTTGCCATTTGGCTTCGGTCAACTTTGGAGCTAATCGAAACGAGGAAAGACCAAAATGGACGAACTTGGTTAAGTTGGATGATTCTTGGACCAAATCTCTCTTTCTTGGTTCCAAACTTCATCAAAGGGTTTAATGTGTCATATTACATCAATCTATGCTTGCCATTTGGCTTCGGTCAACTTTGGAGCTAATCGAAACAGGGAAAGACCAAAATGGACGAACTTGGTTAAGTTGGATGATTCTTGGACCAAATCTCTCTTTCTTGGTTCCAAACTTCATCAAAGGGTTTAATGTGTCATATTACATCAATCTATGCTTGCCATTTGGCTTCGGTCAACTTTGGAGCTAATCGAAATGAGGAAAGACCAAAATGGACGAACTTGGTTAAGTTGGATGATTCTTGGACCAAATCTCTCTTTCTTGGTTCCAAACTTCATCAAAGGGTTTAATGTGTCATATTACATCAATCTATGCTTGCCATTTGGCTTCGGTCAACTTTGGAGCTAATCGAAACAGGGAAAGACCAAAATGGACGAACTTGGTTAAGTTGGATGATTCTTGGACCAAATCTCTCTTTCTTGGTTCCAAACTTCATCAAAGGGTTTAATGTGTCATATTACATCAATCTATGCTTGCCATTTGGCTTCGGTCAACTTTGGAGCTAATCGAAATGAAAGACCAAAATGGACGAACTTGGTTAAGTTGGATGATTCTTGGACCAAATCTCTCTTTCTTGGTTCCAAACTTCATCAAAGGGTTTAATGTGTCATATTACATCAATCTATGCTTGCCATTTGGCTTCGGTCAACTTTGGAGCTAATCGAAATGAGGAAAGACCAAAATGGACGAACTTGGTTAAGTTGGATGATTCTTGGACCAAATCTCTCTTTCTTGGTTCCAAACTTCATCAAAGGGTTTAATGTGTCATATTACATCAATCTATGCTTGCCATTTGGCTTCGGTCAACTTTGGAGCTAATCGAAACAGGAAAGACCAAAATGGACGAACTTGGTTAAGTTGGATGATTCTTGGACCAAATCTCTCTTTCTTGGTTCCAAACTTCATCAAAGGGTTTAATGTGTCATATTACATCAATCTATGCTTGCCATTTGGCTTCGGTCAACTTTGGAGCTAATCGAAATGAAAGACCAAAATGGACGAACTTGGTTAAGTTGGATGATTCTTGGACCAAATCTCTCTTTCTTGGTTCCAAACTTCATCAAAGGGTTTAATGTGTCATATTACATCAATCTATGCTTGCCATTTGGCTTCGGTCAACTTTGGAGCTAATCGAAATGAGGAAAGACCAAAATGGACGAACTTGGTTAAGTTGGATGATTCTTGGACCAAATCTCTCTTTCTTGGTTCCAAACTTCATCAAAGGGTTTAATGTGTCATATTACATCAATCTATGCTTGCCATTTGGCTTCGGTCAACTTTGGAGCTAATCGAAACAGGGAAAGACCAAAATGGACGAACTTGGTTAAGTTGGATGATTCTTGGACCAAATCTCTCTTTCTTGGTTCCAAACTTCATCAAAGGGTTTAATGTGTCATATTACATCAATCTATGCTTGCCATTTGGCTTCGGTCAACTTTGGAGCTAATCGAAATGAGGAAAGACCAAAATGGACGAACTTGGTTAAGTTGGATGATTCTTGGACCAAATCTCTCTTTCTTGGTTCCAAACTTCATCAAAGGGTTTAATGTGTCATATTACATCAATCTATGCTTGCCATTTGGCTTCGGTCAACTTTGGAGCTAATCGAAATGAGGAAAGACCAAAATGGACGAACTTGGTTAAGTTGGATGATTCTTGGACCAAATCTCTCTTTCTTGGTTCCAAACTTCATCAAAGGGTTTAATGTGTCATATTACATCAATCTATGCTTGCCATTTGGCTTCGGTCAACTTTGGAGCTAATCGAAACAGGGAAAGACCAAAATGGACGAACTTGGTTAAGTTGGATGATTCTTGGACCAAATCTCTCTTTCTTGGTTCCAAACTTCATCAAAGGGTTTAATGTGTCATATTACATCAATCTATGCTTGCCATTTGGCTTCGGTCAACTTTGGAGCTAATCGAAATGAGGAAAGACCAAAATGGACGAACTTGGTTAAGTTGGATGATTCTTGGACCAAATCTCTCTTTCTTGGTTCCAAACTTCATCAAAGGGTTTAATGTGTCATATTACATCAATCTATGCTTGCCATTTGGCTTCGGTCAACTTTGGAGCTAATCGAAATGAGGAAAGACCAAAATGGACGAACTTGGTTAAGTTGGATGATTCTTGGACCAAATCTCTCTTTCTTGGTTCCAAACTTCATCAAAGGGTTTAATGTGTCATATTACATCAATCTATGCTTGCCATTTGGCTTCGGTCAACTTTGGAGCTAATCGAAACAGGGAAAGACCAAAATGGACGAACTTGGTTAAGTTGGATGATTCTTGGACCAAATCTCTCTTTCTTGGTTCCAAACTTCATCAAAGGGTTTAATGTGTCATATTACATCAATCTATGCTTGCCATTTGGCTTCGGTCAACTTTGGAGCTAATCGAAATGAGGAAAGACCAAAATGGACGAACTTGGTTAAGTTGGATGATTCTTGGACCAAATCTCTCTTTCTTGGTTCCAAACTTCATCAAAGGGTTTAATGTGTCATATTACATCAATCTATGCTTGCCATTTGGCTTCGGTCAACTTTGGAGCTAATCGAAATGAGGAAAGACCAAAATGGACGAACTTGGTTAAGTTGGATGATTCTTGGACCAAATCTCTCTTTCTTGGTTCCAAACTTCATCAAAGGGTTTAATGTGTCATATTACATCAATCTATGCTTGCCATTTGGCTTCGGTCAACTTTGGAGCTAATCGAAACAGGAAAGACCAAAATGGACGAACTTGGTTAAGTTGGATGATTCTTGGACCAAATCTCTCTTTCTTGGTTCCAAACTTCATCAAAGGGTTTAATGTGTCATATTACATCAATCTATGCTTGCCATTTGGCTTCGGTCAACTTTGGAGCTAATCGAAAATAGGAAAGACCAAAATGGACGAACTTGGTTAAGTTGGATGATTCTTGGACCAAATCTCTCTTTCTTGGTTCCAAACTTCATCAAAGGGTTTAATGTGTCATATTACATCAATCTATGCTTGCCATTTGGCTTCGGTCAACTTTGGAGCTAATCGAAATGAGGAAAGACCAAAATGGACGAACTTGGTTAAGTTGGATGATTCTTGGACCAAATCTCTCTTTCTTGGTTCCAAACTTCATCAAAGGGTTTAATGTGTCATATTACATCAATCTATGCTTGCCATTTGGCTTCGGTCAACTTTGGAGCTAATCGAAACAGGGAAAGACCAAAATGGACGAACTTGGTTAAGTTGGATGATTCTTGGACCAAATCTCTCTTTCTTGGTTCCAAACTTCATCAAAGGGTTTAATGTGTCATATTACATCAATCTATGCTTGCCATTTGGCTTCGGTCAACTTTGGAGCTAATCGAAATGAGGAAAGACCAAAATGGACGAACTTGGTTAAGTTGGATGATTCTTGGACCAAATCTCTCTTTCTTGGTTCCAAACTTCATCAAAGGGTTTAATGTGTCATATTACATCAATCTATGCTTGCCATTTGGCTTCGGTCAACTTTGGAGCTAATCGAAATGAGGAAAGACCAAAATGGACGAACTTGGTTAAGTTGGATGATTCTTGGACCAAATCTCTCTTTCTTGGTTCCAAACTTCATCAAAGGGTTTAATGTGTCATATTACATCAATCTATGCTTGCCATTTGGCTTCGGTCAACTTTGGAGCTAATCGAAACAGGAAAGACCAAAATGGACGAACTTGGTTAAGTTGGATGATTCTTGGACCAAATCTCTCTTTCTTGGTTCCAAACTTCATCAAAGGGTTTAATGTGTCATATTACATCAATCTATGCTTGCCATTTGGCTTCGGTCAACTTTGGAGCTAATCGAAAGGAGAAAGACCAAAATGGACGAACTTGGTTAAGTTGGATGATTCTTGGACCAAATCTCTCTTTCTTGGTTCCAAACTTCATCAAAGGGTTTAATGTGTCATATTACATCAATCTATGCTTGCCATTTGGCTTCGGTCAACTTTGGAGCTAATCGAAATGAGGAAAGACCAAAATGGACGAACTTGGTTAAGTTGGATGATTCTTGGACCAAATCTCTCTTTCTTGGTTCCAAACTTCATCAAAGGGTTTAATGTGTCATATTACATCAATCTATGCTTGCCATTTGGCTTCGGTCAACTTTGGAGCTAATCGAAACAGGGAAAGACCAAAATGGACGAACTTGGTTAAGTTGGATGATTCTTGGACCAAATCTCTCTTTCTTGGTTCCAAACTTCATCAAAGGGTTTAATGTGTCATATTACATCAATCTATGCTTGCCATTTGGCTTCGGTCAACTTTGGAGCTAATCGAAACAGGGAAAGACCAAAATGGACGAACTTGGTTAAGTTGGATGATTCTTGGACCAAATCTCTCTTTCTTGGTTCCAAACTTCATCAAAGGGTTTAATGTGTCATATTACATCAATCTATGCTTGCCATTTGGCTTCGGTCAACTTTGGAGCTAATCGAAACAGGGAAAGACCAAAATGGACGAACTTGGTTAAGTTGGATGATTCTTGGACCAAATCTCTCTTTCTTGGTTCCAAACTTCATCAAAGGGTTTAATGTGTCATATTACATCAATCTATGCTTGCCATTTGGCTTCGGTCAACTTTGGAGCTAATCGAAATGAGGAAAGACCAAAATGGACGAACTTGGTTAAGTTGGATGATTCTTGGACCAAATCTCTCTTTCTTGGTTCCAAACTTCATCAAAGGGTTTAATGTGTCATATTACATCAATCTATGCTTGCCATTTGGCTTCGGTCAACTTTGGAGCTAATCGAAATGAGGAAAGACCAAAATGGACGAACTTGGTTAAGTTGGATGATTCTTGGACCAAATCTCTCTTTCTTGGTTCCAAACTTCATCAAAGGGTTTAATGTGTCATATTACATCAATCTATGCTTGCCATTTGGCTTCGGTCAACTTTGGAGCTAATCGAAACAGGAAAGACCAAAATGGACGAACTTGGTTAAGTTGGATGATTCTTGGACCAAATCTCTCTTTCTTGGTTCCAAACTTCATCAAAGGGTTTAATGTGTCATATTACATCAATCTATGCTTGCCATTTGGCTTCGGTCAACTTTGGAGCTAATCGAAACAGGAAAGACCAAAATGGACGAACTTGGTTAAGTTGGATGATTCTTGGACCAAATCTCTCTTTCTTGGTTCCAAACTTCATCAAAGGGTTTAATGTGTCATATTACATCAATCTATGCTTGCCATTTGGCTTCGGTCAACTTTGGAGCTAATCGAAATGAGGAAAGACCAAAATGGACGAACTTGGTTAAGTTGGATGATTCTTGGACCAAATCTCTCTTTCTTGGTTCCAAACTTCATCAAAGGGTTTAATGTGTCATATTACATCAATCTATGCTTGCCATTTGGCTTCGGTCAACTTTGGAGCTAATCGAAACAGGGAAAGACCAAAATGGACGAACTTGGTTAAGTTGGATGATTCTTGGACCAAATCTCTCTTTCTTGGTTCCAAACTTCATCAAAGGGTTTAATGTGTCATATTACATCAATCTATGCTTGCCATTTGGCTTCGGTCAACTTTGGAGCTAATCGAAATGAGGAAAGACCAAAATGGACGAACTTGGTTAAGTTGGATGATTCTTGGACCAAATCTCTCTTTCTTGGTTCCAAACTTCATCAAAGGGTTTAATGTGTCATATTACATCAATCTATGCTTGCCATTTGGCTTCGGTCAACTTTGGAGCTAATCGAAATGAGGAGAGACCAAAATGGACGAACTTGGTTAAGTTGGATGATTCTTGGACCAAATCTCTCTTTCTTGGTTCCAAACTTCATCAAAGGGTTTAATGTGTCATATTACATCAATCTATGCTTGCCATTTGGCTTCGGTCAACTTTGGAGCTAATCGAAACAGGGAAAGACCAAAATGGACGAACTTGGTTAAGTTGGATGATTCTTGGACCAAATCTCTCTTTCTTGGTTCCAAACTTCATCAAAGGGTTTAATGTGTCATATTACATCAATCTATGCTTGCCATTTGGCTTCGGTCAACTTTGGAGCTAATCGAAACAGGGAAAGACCAAAATGGACGAACTTGGTTAAGTTGGATGATTCTTGGACCAAATCTCTCTTTCTTGGTTCCAAACTTCATCAAAGGGTTTAATGTGTCATATTACATCAATCTATGCTTGCCATTTGGCTTCGGTCAACTTTGGAGCTAATCGAAACAGGAAAGACCAAAATGGACGAACTTGGTTAAGTTGGATGATTCTTGGACCAAATCTCTCTTTCTTGGTTCCAAACTTCATCAAAGGGTTTAATGTGTCATATTACATCAATCTATGCTTGCCATTTGGCTTCGGTCAACTTGGAGCTAATCGAAATGAGGAAAGACCAAAATGGACGAACTTGGTTAAGTTGGATGATTCTTGGACCAAATCTCTCTTTCTTGGTTCCAAACTTCATCAAAGGGTTTAATGTGTCATATTACATCAATCTATGCTTGCCATTTGGCTTCGGTCAACTTTGGAGCTAATCGAAATGAGGAAAGACCAAAATGGACGAACTTGGTTAAGTTGGATGATTCTTGGACCAAATCTCTCTTTCTTGGTTCCAAACTTCATCAAAGGGTTTAATGTGTCATATTACATCAATCTATGCTTGCCATTTGGCTTCGGTCAACTTTGGAGCTAATCGAAACAGGGAAAGACCAAAATGGACGAACTTGGTTAAGTTGGATGATTCTTGGACCAAATCTCTCTTTCTTGGTTCCAAACTTCATCAAAGGGTTTAATGTGTCATATTACATCAATCTATGCTTGCCATTTGGCTTCGGTCAACTTTGGAGCTAATCGAAATGAGGAAAGACCAAAATGGACGAACTTGGTTAAGTTGGATGATTCTTGGACCAAATCTCTCTTTCTTGGTTCCAAACTTCATCAAAGGGTTTAATGTGTCATATTACATCAATCTATGCTTGCCATTTGGCTTCGGTCAACTTTGGAGCTAATCGAAACAGGGAAAGACCAAAATGGACGAACTTGGTTAAGTTGGATGATTCTTGGACCAAATCTCTCTTTCTTGGTTCCAAACTTCATCAAAGGGTTTAATGTGTCATATTACATCAATCTATGCTTGCCATTTGGCTTCGGTCAACTTTGGAGCTAATCGAAACAGGGAAAGACCAAAATGGACGAACTTGGTTAAGTTGGATGATTCTTGGACCAAATCTCTCTTTCTTGGTTCCAAACTTCATCAAAGGGTTTAATGTGTCATATTACATCAATCTATGCTTGCCATTTGGCTTCGGTCAACTTTGGAGCTAATCGAAACAGGGAAAGACCAAAATGGACGAACTTGGTTAAGTTGGATGATTCTTGGACCAAATCTCTCTTTCTTGGTTCCAAACTTCATCAAAGGGTTTAATGTGTCATATTACATCAATCTATGCTTGCCATTTGGCTTCGGTCAACTTTGGAGCTAATCGAAATGAGGAAAGACCAAAATGGACGAACTTGGTTAAGTTGGATGATTCTTGGACCAAATCTCTCTTTCTTGGTTCCAAACTTCATCAAAGGGTTTAATGTGTCATATTACATCAATCTATGCTTGCCATTTGGCTTCGGTCAACTTTGGAGCTAATCGAAATGAGGAAAGACCAAAATGGACGAACTTGGTTAAGTTGGATGATTCTTGGACCAAATCTCTCTTTCTTGGTTCCAAACTTCATCAAAGGGTTTAATGTGTCATATTACATCAATCTATGCTTGCCATTTGGCTTCGGTCAACTTTGGAGCTAATCGAAACAGGAAAGACCAAAATGGACGAACTTGGTTAAGTTGGATGATTCTTGGACCAAATCTCTCTTTCTTGGTTCCAAACTTCATCAAAGGGTTTAATGTGTCATATTACATCAATCTATGCTTGCCATTTGGCTTCGGTCAACTTTGGAGCTAATCGAAATGAGGAAAGACCAAAATGGACGAACTTGGTTAAGTTGGATGATTCTTGGACCAAATCTCTCTTTCTTGGTTCCAAACTTCATCAAAGGGTTTAATGTGTCATATTACATCAATCTATGCTTGCCATTTGGCTTCGGTCAACTTTGGAGCTAATCGAAACAGGGAAAGACCAAAATGGACGAACTTGGTTAAGTTGGATGATTCTTGGACCAAATCTCTCTTTCTTGGTTCCAAACTTCATCAAAGGGTTTAATGTGTCATATTACATCAATCTATGCTTGCCATTTGGCTTCGGTCAACTTTGGAGCTAATCGAAACAGGGAAAGACCAAAATGGACGAACTTGGTTAAGTTGGATGATTCTTGGACCAAATCTCTCTTTCTTGGTTCCAAACTTCATCAAAGGGTTTAATGTGTCATATTACATCAATCTATGCTTGCCATTTGGCTTCGGTCAACTTTGGAGCTAATCGAAACAGGGAAAGACCAAAATGGACGAACTTGGTTAAGTTGGATGATTCTTGGACCAAATCTCTCTTTCTTGGTTCCAAACTTCATCAAAGGGTTTAATGTGTCATATTACATCAATCTATGCTTGCCATTTGGCTTCGGTCAACCTTGGAGCTAATCGAAACAGGGAAAGACCAAAATGGACGAACTTGGTTAAGTTGGATGATTCTTGGACCAAATCTCTCTTTCTTGGTTCCAAACTTCATCAAAGGGTTTAATGTGTCATATTACATCAATCTATGCTTGCCATTTGGCTTCGGTCAACTTTGGAGCTAATCGAAATGAGGAAAGACCAAAATGGACGAACTTGGTTAAGTTGGATGATTCTTGGACCAAATCTCTCTTTCTTGGTTCCAAACTTCATCAAAGGGTTTAATGTGTCATATTACATCAATCTATGCTTGCCATTTGGCTTCGGTCAACTTTGGAGCTAATCGAAAAGGGAAAGACCAAAATGGACGAACTTGGTTAAGTTGGATGATTCTTGGACCAAATCTCTCTTTCTTGGTTCCAAACTTCATCAAAGGGTTTAATGTGTCATATTACATCAATCTATGCTTGCCATTTGGCTTCGGTCAACTTTGGAGCTAATCGAAATGAGGAAAGACCAAAATGGACGAACTTGGTTAAGTTGGATGATTCTTGGACCAAATCTCTCTTTCTTGGTTCCAAACTTCATCAAAGGGTTTAATGTGTCATATTACATCAATCTATGCTTGCCATTTGGCTTCGGTCAACTTTGGAGCTAATCGAAACAGGGAAGACCAAAATGGACGAACTTGGTTAAGTTGGATGATTCTTGGACCAAATCTCTCTTTCTTGGTTCCAAACTTCATCAAAGGGTTTAATGTGTCATATTACATCAATCTATGCTTGCCATTTGGCTTCGGTCAACTTTGGAGCTAATCGAAACAGGGAAAGACCAAAATGGACGAACTTGGTTAAGTTGGATGATTCTTGGACCAAATCTCTCTTTCTTGGTTCCAAACTTCATCAAAGGGTTTAATGTGTCATATTACATCAATCTATGCTTGCCATTTGGCTTCGGTCAACTTTGGAGCTAATCGAAACAGGGAAAGACCAAAATGGACGAACTTGGTTAAGTTGGATGATTCTTGGACCAAATCTCTCTTTCTTGGTTCCAAACTTCATCAAAGGGTTTAATGTGTCATATTACATCAATCTATGCTTGCCATTTGGCTTCGGTCAACTTTGGAGCTAATCGAAATGAAGAAAGACCAAAATGGACGAACTTGGTTAAGTTGGATGATTCTTGGACCAAATCTCTCTTTCTTGGTTCCAAACTTCATCAAAGGGTTTAATGTGTCATATTACATCAATCTATGCTTGCCATTTGGCTTCGGTCAACTTTGGAGCTAATCGAAATGAGGAAAGACCAAAATGGACGAACTTGGTTAAGTTGGATGATTCTTGGACCAAATCTCTCTTTCTTGGTTCCAAACTTTCAAAGGGTTTAATGTGTCATATTACATCAATCTATGCTTGCCATTTGGCTTCGGTCAACTTTGGAGCTAATCGAAACAGGGAAAGACCAAAATGGACGAACTTGGTTAAGTTGGATGATTCTTGGACCAAATCTCTCTTTCTTGGTTCCAAACTTCATCAAAGGGTTTAATGTGTCATATTACATCAATCTATGCTTGCCATTTGGCTTCGGTCAACTTTGGAGCTAATCGAAATGAGGAGAGACCAAAATGGACGAACTTGGTTAAGTTGGATGATTCTTGGACCAAATCTCTCTTTCTTGGTTCCAAACTTCATCAAAGGGTTTAATGTGTCATATTACATCAATCTATGCTTGCCATTTGGCTTCGGTCAACTTTGGAGCTAATCGAAACAGGGAAGACCAAAATGGACGAACTTGGTTAAGTTGGATGATTCTTGGACCAAATCTCTCTTTCTTGGTTCCAAACTTCATCAAAGGGTTTAATGTGTCATATTACATCAATCTATGCTTGCCATTTGGCTTCGGTCAACTTTGGAGCTAATCGAAACAGGAAAGACCAAAATGGACGAACTTGGTTAAGTTGGATGATTCTTGGACCAAATCTCTCTTTCTTGGTTCCAAACTTCATCAAAGGGTTTAATGTGTCATATTACATCAATCTATGCTTGCCATTTGGCTTCGGTCAACTTTGGAGCTAATCGAAACAGGGAAAGACCAAAATGGACGAACTTGGTTAAGTTGGATGATTCTTGGACCAAATCTCTCTTTCTTGGTTCCAAACTTCATCAAAGGGTTTAATGTGTCATATTACATCAATCTATGCTTGCCATTTGGCTTCGGTCAACTTTGGAGCTAATCGAAATGAAGAAAGACCAAAATGGACGAACTTGGTTAAGTTGGATGATTCTTGGACCAAATCTCTCTTTCTTGGTTCCAAACTTCATCAAAGGGTTTAATGTGTCATATTACATCAATCTATGCTTGCCATTTGGCTTCGGTCAACTTTGGAGCTAATCGAAACAGGGAAAGACCAAAATGGACGAACTTGGTTAAGTTGGATGATTCTTGGACCAAATCTCTCTTTCTTGGTTCCAAACTTCATCAAAGGGTTTAATGTGTCATATTACATCAATCTATGCTTGCCATTTGGCTTCGGTCAACTTTGGAGCTAATCGAAACAGGAAAGACCAAAATGGACGAACTTGGTTAAGTTGGATGATTCTTGGACCAAATCTCTCTTTCTTGGTTCCAAACTTCATCAAAGGGTTTAATGTGTCATATTACATCAATCTATGCTTGCCATTTGGCTTCGGTCAACTTTGGAGCTAATCGAAACAGGGAAAGACCAAAATGGACGAACTTGGTTAAGTTGGATGATTCTTGGACCAAATCTCTCTTTCTTGGTTCCAAACTTCATCAAAGGGTTTAATGTGTCATATTACATCAATCTATGCTTGCCATTTGGCTTCGGTCAACTTTGGAGCTAATCGAAACAGGAAAGACCAAAATGGACGAACTTGGTTAAGTTGGATGATTCTTGGACCAAATCTCTCTTTCTTGGTTCCAAACTTCATCAAAGGGTTTAATGTGTCATATTACATCAATCTATGCTTGCCATTTGGCTTCGGTCAACTTTGGAGCTAATCGAAACAGGGAAAGACCAAAATGGACGAACTTGGTTAAGTTGGATGATTCTTGGACCAAATCTCTCTTTCTTGGTTCCAAACTTCATCAAAGGGTTTAATGTGTCATATTACATCAATCTATGCTTGCCATTTGGCTTCGGTCAACTTTGGAGCTAATCGAAACAGGAAAGACCAAAATGGACGAACTTGGTTAAGTTGGATGATTCTTGGACCAAATCTCTCTTTCTTGGTTCCAAACTTCATCAAAGGGTTTAATGTGTCATATTACATCAATCTATGCTTGCCATTTGGCTTCGGTCAACTTTGGAGCTAATCGAAACAGGGAAAGACCAAAATGGACGAACTTGGTTAAGTTGGATGATTCTTGGACCAAATCTCTCTTTCTTGGTTCCAAACTTCATCAAAGGGTTTAATGTGTCATATTACATCAATCTATGCTTGCCATTTGGCTTCGGTCAACTTTGGAGCTAATCGAAACAGGAAAGACCAAAATGGACGAACTTGGTTAAGTTGGATGATTCTTGGACCAAATCTCTCTTTCTTGGTTCCAAACTTCATCAAAGGGTTTAATGTGTCATATTACATCAATCTATGCTTGCCATTTGGCTTCGGTCAACTTTGGAGCTAATCGAAATAGGAAAGACCAAAATGGACGAACTTGGTTAAGTTGGATGATTCTTGGACCAAATCTCTCTTTCTTGGTTCCAAACTTCATCAAAGGGTTTAATGTGTCATATTACATCAATCTATGCTTGCCATTTGGCTTCGGTCAACTTTGGAGCTAATCGAAACAGGAAAGACCAAAATGGACGAACTTGGTTAAGTTGGATGATTCTTGGACCAAATCTCTCTTTCTTGGTTCCAAACTTCATCAAAGGGTTTAATGTGTCATATTACATCAATCTATGCTTGCCATTTGGCTTCGGTCAACTTTGGAGCTAATCGAAATGAGGAAAGACCAAAATGGACGAACTTGGTTAAGTTGGATGATTCTTGGACCAAATCTCTCTTTCTTGGTTCCAAACTTCATCAAAGGGTTTAATGTGTCATATTACATCAATCTATGCTTGCCATTTGGCTTCGGTCAACTTTGGAGCTAATCGAAACAGGGAAAGACCAAAATGGACGAACTTGGTTAAGTTGGATGATTCTTGGACCAAATCTCTCTTTCTTGGTTCCAAACTTCATCAAAGGGTTTAATGTGTCATATTACATCAATCTATGCTTGCCATTTGGCTTCGGTCAACTTTGGAGCTAATCGAAACGAGGAAAGACCAAAATGGACGAACTTGGTTAAGTTGGATGATTCTTGGACCAAATCTCTCTTTCTTGGTTCCAAACTTCATCAAAGGGTTTAATGTGTCATATTACATCAATCTATGCTTGCCATTTGGCTTCGGTCAACTTTGGAGCTAATCGAAACAGGGAAAGACCAAAATGGACGAACTTGGTTAAGTTGGATGATTCTTGGACCAAATCTCTCTTTCTTGGTTCCAAACTTCATCAAAGGGTTTAATGTGTCATATTACATCAATCTATGCTTGCCATTTGGCTTCGGTCAACTTTGGAGCTAATCGAAACAAGAAAGACCAAAATGGACGAACTTGGTTAAGTTGGATGATTCTTGGACCAAATCTCTCTTTCTTGGTTCCAAACTTCATCAAAGGGTTTAATGTGTCATATTACATCAATCTATGCTTGCCATTTGGCTTCGGTCAACTTTGGAGCTAATCGAAACAGGGAAAGACCAAAATGGACGAACTTGGTTAAGTTGGATGATTCTTGGACCAAATCTCTCTTTCTTGGTTCCAAACTTCATCAAAGGGTTTAATGTGTCATATTACATCAATCTATGCTTGCCATTTGGCTTCGGTCAACTTTGGAGCTAATCGAAACAGGGAAAGACCAAAATGGACGAACTTGGTTAAGTTGGATGATTCTTGGACCAAATCTCTCTTTCTTGGTTCCAAACTTCATCAAAGGGTTTAATGTGTCATATTACATCAATCTATGCTTGCCATTTGGCTTCGGTCAACTTTGGAGCTAATCGAAATGAGGAGAGACCAAAATGGACGAACTTGGTTAAGTTGGATGATTCTTGGACCAAATCTCTCTTTCTTGGTTCCAAACTTCATCAAAGGGTTTAATGTGTCATATTACATCAATCTATGCTTGCCATTTGGCTTCGGTCAACTTTGGAGCTAATCGAAATGAGGAAAGACCAAAATGGACGAACTTGGTTAAGTTGGATGATTCTTGGACCAAATCTCTCTTTCTTGGTTCCAAACTTCAAAGGGTTTAATGTGTCATATTACATCAATCTATGCTTGCCATTTGGCTTCGGTCAACTTTGGAGCTAATCGAAACAGGGAAAGACCAAAATGGACGAACTTGGTTAAGTTGGATGATTCTTGGACCAAATCTCTCTTTCTTGGTTCCAAACTTCATCAAAGGGTTTAATGTGTCATATTACATCAATCTATGCTTGCCATTTGGCTTCGGTCAACTTTGGAGCTAATCGAAATGAGGAAAGACCAAAATGGACGAACTTGGTTAAGTTGGATGATTCTTGGACCAAATCTCTCTTTCTTGGTTCCAAACTTCATCAAAGGGTTTAATGTGTCATATTACATCAATCTATGCTTGCCATTTGGCTTCGGTCAACTTTGGAGCTAATCGAAACAGGGAAAGACCAAAATGGACGAACTTGGTTAAGTTGGATGATTCTTGGACCAAATCTCTCTTTCTTGGTTCCAAACTTCATCAAAGGGTTTAATGTGTCATATTACATCAATCTATGCTTGCCATTTGGCTTCGGTCAACTTTGGAGCTAATCGAAACAGGGAAAGACCAAAATGGACGAACTTGGTTAAGTTGGATGATTCTTGGACCAAATCTCTCTTTCTTGGTTCCAAACTTCATCAAAGGGTTTAATGTGTCATATTACATCAATCTATGCTTGCCATTTGGCTTCGGTCAACTTTGGAGCTAATCGAAACGAGGAAAGACCAAAATGGACGAACTTGGTTAAGTTGGATGATTCTTGGACCAAATCTCTCTTTCTTGGTTCCAAACTTCATCAAAGGGTTTAATGTGTCATATTACATCAATCTATGCTTGCCATTTGGCTTCGGTCAACTTTGGAGCTAATCGAAATAGGGAAAGACCAAAATGGACGAACTTGGTTAAGTTGGATGATTCTTGGACCAAATCTCTCTTTCTTGGTTCCAAACTTCATCAAAGGGTTTAATGTGTCATATTACATCAATCTATGCTTGCCATTTGGCTTCGGTCAACTTTGGAGCTAATCGAAACGAGGAAAGACCAAAATGGACGAACTTGGTTAAGTTGGATGATTCTTGGACCAAATCTCTCTTTCTTGGTTCCAAACTTCATCAAAGGGTTTAATGTGTCATATTACATCAATCTATGCTTGCCATTTGGCTTCGGTCAACTTTGGAGCTAATCGAAACAGGAAAGACCAAAATGGACGAACTTGGTTAAGTTGGATGATTCTTGGACCAAATCTCTCTTTCTTGGTTCCAAACTTCATCAAAGGGTTTAATGTGTCATATTACATCAATCTATGCTTGCCATTTGGCTTCGGTCAACTTTGGAGCTAATCGAAACAGGGAAAGACCAAAATGGACGAACTTGGTTAAGTTGGATGATTCTTGGACCAAATCTCTCTTTCTTGGTTCCAAACTTCATCAAAGGGTTTAATGTGTCATATTACATCAATCTATGCTTGCCATTTGGCTTCGGTCAACTTTGGAGCTAATCGAAACGAGGAAAGACCAAAATGGACGAACTTGGTTAAGTTGGATGATTCTTGGACCAAATCTCTCTTTCTTGGTTCCAAACTTCATCAAAGGGTTTAATGTGTCATATTACATCAATCTATGCTTGCCATTTGGCTTCGGTCAACTTTGGAGCTAATCGAAATAGGGAAAGACCAAAATGGACGAACTTGGTTAAGTTGGATGATTCTTGGACCAAATCTCTCTTTCTTGGTTCCAAACTTCATCAAAGGGTTTAATGTGTCATATTACATCAATCTATGCTTGCCATTTGGCTTCGGTCAACTTTGGAGCTAATCGAAACGAGGAAAGACCAAAATGGACGAACTTGGTTAAGTTGGATGATTCTTGGACCAAATCTCTCTTTCTTGGTTCCAAACTTCATCAAAGGGTTTAATGTGTCATATTACATCAATCTATGCTTGCCATTTGGCTTCGGTCAACTTTGGAGCTAATCGAAACAGGGAAAGACCAAAATGGACGAACTTGGTTAAGTTGGATGATTCTTGGACCAAATCTCTCTTTCTTGGTTCCAAACTTCATCAAAGGGTTTAATGTGTCATATTACATCAATCTATGCTTGCCATTTGGCTTCGGTCAACTTTGGAGCTAATCGAAATAGGGAAAGACCAAAATGGACGAACTTGGTTAAGTTGGATGATTCTTGGACCAAATCTCTCTTTCTTGGTTCCAAACTTCATCAAAGGGTTTAATGTGTCATATTACATCAATCTATGCTTGCCATTTGGCTTCGGTCAACTTTGGAGCTAATCGAAACGAGGAAAGACCAAAATGGACGAACTTGGTTAAGTTGGATGATTCTTGGACCAAATCTCTCTTTCTTGGTTCCAAACTTCATCAAAGGGTTTAATGTGTCATATTACATCAATCTATGCTTGCCATTTGGCTTCGGTCAACTTTGGAGCTAATCGAAATAGGGAAAGACCAAAATGGACGAACTTGGTTAAGTTGGATGATTCTTGGACCAAATCTCTCTTTCTTGGTTCCAAACTTCAAAGGGTTTAATGTGTCATATTACATCAATCTATGCTTGCCATTTGGCTTCGGTCAACTTTGGAGCTAATCGAAACAAGGAAAGACCAAAATGGACGAACTTGGTTAAGTTGGATGATTCTTGGACCAAATCTCTCTTTCTTGGTTCCAAACTTCATCAAAGGGTTTAATGTGTCATATTACATCAATCTATGCTTGCCATTTGGCTTCGGTCAACTTTGGAGCTAATCGAAACAAGGAAAGACCAAAATGGACGAACTTGGTTAAGTTGGATGATTCTTGGACCAAATCTCTCTTTCTTGGTTCCAAACTTCATCAAAGGGTTTAATGTGTCATATTACATCAATCTATGCTTGCCATTTGGCTTCGGTCAACTTTGGAGCTAATCGAAACAGGAAAGACCAAAATGGACGAACTTGGTTAAGTTGGATGATTCTTGGACCAAATCTCTCTTTCTTGGTTCCAAACTTCATCAAAGGGTTTAATGTGTCATATTACATCAATCTATGCTTGCCATTTGGCTTCGGTCAACTTTGGAGCTAATCGAAACAGGGAAAGACCAAAATGGACGAACTTGGTTAAGTTGGATGATTCTTGGACCAAATCTCTCTTTCTTGGTTCCAAACTTCATCAAAGGGTTTAATGTGTCATATTACATCAATCTATGCTTGCCATTTGGCTTCGGTCAACTTTGGAGCTAATCGAAACAGGGAAAGACCAAAATGGACGAACTTGGTTAAGTTGGATGATTCTTGGACCAAATCTCTCTTTCTTGGTTCCAAACTTCATCAAAGGGTTTAATGTGTCATATTACATCAATCTATGCTTGCCATTTGGCTTCGGTCAACTTTGGAGCTAATCGAAACGAGGAAAGACCAAAATGGACGAACTTGGTTAAGTTGGATGATTCTTGGACCAAATCTCTCTTCTTGGTTCCAAACTTCATCAAAGGGTTTAATGTGTCATATTACATCAATCTATGCTTGCCATTTGGCTTCGGTCAACTTTGGAGTAATCGAAACAGGGAAAGACCAAAATGGACGAACTTGGTTAAGTTGGATGATTCTTGGACCAAATCTCTCTTTCTTGGTTCCAAACTTCATCAAAGGGTTTAATGTGTCATATTACATCAATCTATGCTTGCCATTTGGCTTCGGTCAACTTTGGAGCTAATCGAAACAGGAAAGACCAAAATGGACGAACTTGGTTAAGTTGGATGATTCTTGGACCAAATCTCTCTTTCTTGGTTCCAAACTTCATCAAAGGGTTTAATGTGTCATATTACATCAATCTATGCTTGCCATTTGGCTTCGGTCAACTTTGGAGCTAATCGAAACAAGGAAAGACCAAAATGGACGAACTTGGTTAAGTTGGATGATTCTTGGACCAAATCTCTCTTTCTTGGTTCCAAACTTCATCAAAGGGTTTAATGTGTCATATTACATCAATCTATGCTTGCCATTTGGCTTCGGTCAACTTTGGAGTTAATCGAAAGAGGGAAAGACCAAAATGGACGAACTTGGTTAAGTTGGATGATTCTTGGACCAAATCTCTCTTTCTTGGTTCCAAACTTCATCAAAGGGTTTAATGTGTCATATTACATCAATCTATGCTTGCCATTTGGCTTCGGTCAACTTTGGAGCTAATCGAAACGAGGAAAGACCAAAATGGACGAACTTGGTTAAGTTGGATGATTCTTGGACCAAATCTCTCTTTCTTGGTTCCAAACTTCATCAAAGGGTTTAATGTGTCATATTACATCAATCTATGCTTGCCATTTGGCTTCGGTCAACTTTGGAGCTAATCGAAACAGGGAAAGACCAAAATGGACGAACTTGGTTAAGTTGGATGATTCTTGGACCAAATCTCTCTTTCTTGGTTCCAAACTTCATCAAAGGGTTTAATGTGTCATATTACATCAATCTATGCTTGCCATTTGGCTTCGGTCAACTTTGGAGCTAATCGAAACAGGGAAAGACCAAAATGGACGAACTTGGTTAAGTTAGATGATTCTTGGACCAAATCTCTCTTTCTTGGTTCCAAACTTCATCAAAGGGTTTAATGTGTCATATTACATCAATCTATGCTTGCCATTTGGCTTCGGTCAACTTTGGAGCTAATCGAAACGAGGAAAGACCAAAATGGACGAACTTGGTTAAGTTGGATGATTCTTGGACCAAATCTCTCTTCCTTGGTTCCAAACTTCATCAAAGGGTTTAATGTGTCATATTACATCAATCTATGCTTGCCATTTGGCTTCGGTCAACTTTGGAGTAAATCGAAATAGGGAAAGACCAAAATGGACGAACTTGGTTAAGTTGGATGATTCTTGGACCAAATCTCTCTTTCTTGGTTCCAAACTTCATCAAAGGGTTTAATGTGTCATATTACATCAATCTATGCTTGCCATTTGGCTTCGGTCAACTTTGGAGCTAATCGAAACAGGAAAGACCAAAATGGACGAACTTGGTTAAGTTGGATGATTCTTGGACCAAATCTCTCTTTCTTGGTTCCAAACTTCATCAAAGGGTTTAATGTGTCATATTACATCAATCTATGCTTGCCATTTGGCTTCGGTCAACTTTGGAGTTAATCGAAACAGGGAAAGACCAAAATGGACGAACTTGGTTAAGTTGGATGATTCTTGGACCAAATCTCTCTTTCTTGGTTCCAAACTTCATCAAAGGGTTTAATGTGTCATATTACATCAATCTATGCTTGCCATTTGGCTTCGGTCAACTTTGGAGCTAATCGAAACGAGGAAAGACCAAAATGGACGAACTTGGTTAAGTTGGATGATTCTTGGACCAAATCTCTCTTTCTTGGTTCCAAACTTCATCAAAGGGTTTAATGTGTCATATTACATCAATCTATGCTTGCCATTTGGCTTTGGTCAACTTTGGAGCTAATCGAAACAGGGAAAGACCAAAATGGACGAACTTGGTTAAGTTAGATGATTCTTGGACCAAATCTCTCTTTCTTGGTTCCAAACTTCATCAAAGGGTTTAATGTGTCATATTACATCAATCTATGCTTGCCATTTGGCTTCGGTCAACTTTGGAGCTAATCGAAACGAGGAAAGACCAAAATGGACGAACTTGGTTAAGTTGGATGATTCTTGGACCAAATCTCTCTTTCTTGGTTCCAAACTTCATCAAAGGGTTTAATGTGTCATATTACATCAATCTATGCTTGCCATTTGGCTTCGGTCAACTTTGGAGCTAATCGAAATAGGGAAAGACCAAAATGGACGAACTTGGTTAAGTTAGATGATTCTTGGACCAAATCTCTCTTTCTTGGTTCCAAACTTCATCAAAAGGTTTAATGTGTCATATTACATCAATCTATGCTTGCCATTTGGCTTCGGTCAACTTTGGAGCTAATCGAAACGAGGAGTGACCAAAATGGACGAACTTGGTTAAGTTGGATGATTCTTGGACCAAATCTCTCTTCTTGGTTCCAAACTTCATCAAAGGGTTTAATGTGTCATATTACATCAATCTATGCTTGCCATTTGGCTTCGGTCAACTTTGGAGTAATCGAAACAGGGAAAGACCAAAATGGACGAACTTGGTTAAGTTGGATGATTCTTGGACCAAATCTCTCTTTCTTGGTTCCAAACTTCATCAAAGGGTTTAATGTGTCATATTACATCAATCTATGCTTGCCATTTGGCTTCGGTCAACCTTGGAGTTAATCGAAATAGGGAAAGACCAAAATGGACGAACTTGGTTAAGTTAGATGATTCTTGGACCAAATCTCTCTTTCTTGGTTCCAAACTTCATGAAATGTGTCATATTACATCAATCTATGCTTGCCATTTGGCTTCGGTCAACTTTGGAGCTAATCGAAACGAGGAAAGACCAAAATGGACGAACTTGGTTAAGTTGGATGATTCTTGGACCAAATCTCTCTTTCTTGGTTCCAAACTTCATCAAAGGGTTTAATGTGTCATATTACATCAATCTATGCTTGCCATTTGGCTTCGGTCAACTTTGGAGTTAATCGAAATAGGGAAAGACCAAAATGGACGAACTTGGTTAAGTTGGATGATTCTTGGACCAAATCTCTCTTTCTTGGTTCCAAACTTCATCAAAGGGTTTAATGTGTCATATTACATCAATCTATGCTTGCCATTTGGCTTTGGTCAACTTTGGAGCTAATCGAAACGAGGAAAGACCAAAATGGACGAACTTGGTTAAGTTGGATGATTCTTGGACCAAATCTCTTTCTTGGTTCCAAACTTCATCAAAGGGTTTAATGTGTCATATTACATCAATCTATGCTTGCCATTTGGCTTTGGTCAACTTTGGAGCTAATGAAACGAGGAAAGACCAAAATGGACGAACTTGGTTAAGTTGGATGATTCTTGGACCAAATCTCTCTTTCTTGGTTCCAAACTTCATCAAAGGGTTTAATGTGTCATATTACATCAATCTATGCTTGCCATTTGGCTTCGGTCAACTTTGGAGTTAATCGAAACAGGGAAAGACCAAAATGGACGAACTTGGTTAAGTTAGATGATTCTTGGACCAAATCTCTCTTTCTTGGTTCCAAACTTCATCAAAGGGTTTAATGTGTCATATTACATCAATCTATGCTTGCCATTTGGCTTCGGTCAACTTTGGAGCTAATCGAAACGAGGAAAGACCAAAATGGACGAACTTGGTTAAGTTGGATGATTCTTGGACCAAATCTCTCTTTCTTGGTTCCAAACTTCATCAAAGGGTTTAATGTGTCATATTACATCAATCTATGCTTGCCATTTGGCTTCGGTCAACTTTGGAGTTAATCGAAACAGGGAAAGACCAAAATGGACGAACTTGGTTAAGTTGGATGATTTTGGACCAAATCTCTCTTTCTTGGTTCCAAACTTCATCAAAGGGTTTAATGTGTCATATTACATCAATCTATGCTTGCCATTTGGCTTCGGTCAACTTTGGAGCTAATCGAAATGAGGAAAGACCAAAATGGACGAACTTGGTTAAGTTGGATGATTCTTGGACCAAATCTCTCTTTCTTGGTTCCAAACTTCATCAAAGGGTTTAATGTGTCATATTACATCAATCTATGCTTGCCATTTGGCTTCGGTCAACTTTGGAGCTAATCGAAACGAGGAAAGACCAAAATGGACGAACTTGGTTAAGTTGGATGATTCTTGGACCAAATCTCTCTTTCTTGGTTCCAAACTTCATCAAAGGGTTTAATGTGTCATATTACATCAATCTATGCTTGCCATTTGGCTTCGGTCAACTTTGGAGTTAATCGAAACAAGGAAAGACCAAAATGGACGAACTTGGTTAAGTTGGATGATTCTTGGACCAAATCTCTCTTTCTTGGTTCCAAACTTCATCAAAGGGTTTAATGTGTCATATTACATCAATCTATGCTTGCCATTTGGCTTCGGTCAACTTTGGAGTTAATCGAAAGAGGGAAAGACCAAAATGGACGAACTTGGTTAAGTTGGATGATTCTTGGACCAAATCTCTCTTTCTTGGTTCCAAACTTCATCAAAGGGTTTAATGTGTCATATTACATCAATCTATGCTTGCCATTTGGCTTCGGTCAACTTTGGAGCTTATCGAAACGAGGAAAGACCAAAATGGACGAACTTGGTTAAGTTGGATGATTCTTGGACCAAATCTCTCTTTCTTGGTTCCAAACTTCATCAAAGGGTTTAATGTGTCATATTACATCAATCTATGCTTGCCATTTGGCTTCGGTCAACTTTGGAGCTAATCAAAACAGGGAAAGACCAAAATGGACGAACTTGTTAAGTTAGATGATTCTTGGACCAAATCTCTCTTTCTTGGTTCCAAACTTCATCAAAGGGTTTAATGTGTCATATTACATCAATCTATGCTTGCCATTTGGCTTTGGTCAACTTTGGAGCTAATCGAAACAGGGAAAGACCAAAATGGACGAACTTGGTTAAGTTAGATGATTCTTGGACCAAATCTCTCTTTCTTGGTTCCAAACTTCATCAAAGGGTTTAATGTGTCATATTACATCAATCTATGCTTGCCATTTGGCTTCGGTCAACTTTGTAGCTAACGAAACGAGGAGTGACCAAAATGGACGAACTTGGTTAAGTTGGATGATTGTTGGACCAAATCTCTCTTCCTTGGTTCCAAACTTCATGAAAGGGTTTAATGTGTCATATTACATCAATCTATGCTTGCCATTTGGCTTCGGTCAACTTTGGAGTAAATCGAAATAGGGAAAGACCAAAATGGACGAACTTGGTTAAGTTGGATGATTCTTCGACCAAATCTCTCTTTCTTGGTTCCAAACTTTATCAAAGGGTTTAATGTGTCATATTACATCAATCTATGCTTGCCATTTGGCTTTGGTCAACTTTGGAGCTAATCGAAACAGGAAAAGACCAAAATGGACGAACTTGGTTAAGTTAGATGATTCTTTGACCAAATCTCTCTTTCTTGGTTCCAAACTTCATCAAAGGGTTTAATGTGTCATATTACATCAATCTATGCTTGCCATTTGGCTTCGGTCAACTTTGGAGTTAATCGAAACAGGGAAAGACCAAAATGGACGAACTTGGTTAAGTTGGATGATTCTTCGACCAAATCTCTCTTTCTTGGTTCCAAACTTCATGAAAGGGTTTAATGTGTCAATTACATCAATCTATACTTGACATTTGGCTTCGGTCAACTTTGTAGCTATTGGAAACGAGGAGTGACCAAAATGGACGAACTTGGTTAAGTTGGATGATTCTTGGACCAAATCTCTCTTTCTTGGTTCCAAACTTCATCAAAGGGTTTAATGTGTCATATACATCAATCTATGCTTGCCATTTGGCTTTGGTCAACTTTGGAGCTAATTGAAACAGGGAAAGACCAAAATGGACGAACTTGGTTAAGTTAGATGATTCTTGGACCAAATCTCTCTTTCTTGGTTCCAAACTTCATCAAAGGGTTTAATGTGTCATATTACATCAATCTATGCTTGCCATTTGGCTTCGGTCAACTTTGTAGCTAATGGAAACGAGGAGTGACCAAAATGGACGAACTTGGTTAAGTTGGATGATTGTTGGACCAAATCTCTCTTCCTTGGTTCCAAACTTCATGAAAGGGTTTAATGTGTCATATTACATCAATCTATGCTTGCCATTTGGCTTCGGTCAACTTTGGAGTAAATCGAAATAGGGAAAGACCAAAATGGACGAACTTGGTTAAGTTAGATGATTCTTGGACCAAATCTCTCTTTCTTGGTTCCAAACTTCATCAAAAGGTTTAATGTGTCATATTACATCAATCTATGCTTGCCATTTGGCTTCGGTCAACTTTGTAGCTAATGGAAACGAGCAGTGACAAAATGGACGAACTTGCTTAAGTTGGATGATTGTTGGACCAAATCTCTCTTCCTTGGTTCCAAACTTCATGAAAGGGTTTAATGTGTCATATTACATCAATCTATGCTTGCCATTTGGCTTCGGTCAACTTTGGAGTTAATCGAAACAGGGAAAGACCAAAATGGACGAACTTGGTTAAGTTGGATGATTCTTCGACCAAATCTCTCTTTCTTGGTTCCAAACTTCATCAAAGGGTTTAATGTGTCATATTACATCAATCTATGCTTGCCATTTGGCTTCGGTCAACTTGGAGTTAATCGAAATAGGGAAAGACCAAAATGGACGAACTTGGTTAAGTTAGATGATTCTTGGACCAAATCTCTCTTTCTTGGTTCCAAACTTCATGAAATGTGTCAATTACATCAATCTATGCTTCCATTTGGCTTCGGTCAACTTTGTAGCTAATGGAAACGAGGAGTGACCAAAATGGACGAACTTGGTTAAGTTGGATGATTGTTGGACCAAATCTCTCTTCCTTGGTTCCAAACTTCATGAAAGGGTTTAATGTGTCATATTACATCAATCTATGCTTGCCATTTGGCTTTGGTCAACTTTGGAGCTAATCGAAACGAGGAAAGACCAAAATGGACGAACTTGGTTAAGTTGGATGATTCTTGGACCAAATCTCTCTTTCTTGGTTCCAAACTTCATCAAAGGGTTTAATGTGTCATATTACATCAATCTATGCTTGCCATTTGGCTTTGGTCAACTTTGGAGCTAATGAAACGAGGAAAGACCAAAATGGACGAACTTGGTTAAGTTGGATGATTCTTGGACCAAATCTCTCTTCCTTGGTTCCAAACTTCATGAAAGGGTTTAATGTGTCATATTACATCAATCTATGCTTGCCATTTGGCTTTGGTCAACTTTGGAGTTAATCGAAACAGGGAAAGACCAAAATGGACGAACTTGGTTAAGTTAGATGATTCTTGGACCAAATCTCTCTTTCTTGGTTCCAAACTTCATCAAAGGGTTTAATGTGTCATATTACATCAATCTATGCTTGCCATTTGGCTTCGGTCAACTTTGGAGTTAATCGAAACAAGGAAAGACCAAAATGGACGAACTTGGTTAAGTTGGATGATTCTTGGACCAAATCTCTCTTTCTTGGTTCCAAACTTCATCAAAGGGTTTAATGTGTCATATTACATCAATCTATGCTTGCCATTTGGCTTCGGTCAACTTTGGAGTAATCGAAATAGGGAAAGACCAAAATGGACGAACTTGGTTAAGTTGGATGATTCTTGGACCAAATCTCTCTTTCTTGGTTCCAAACTTCATCAAAGGGTTTAATGTGTCATATTACATCAATCTATGCTTGCCATTTGGCTTCGGTCAACTTTGAGCTAATGGAAACGAGGAGTGACCAAAATGGACGAACTTGGTTAAGTTGGATGATTGTTGGACCAAATCTCTCTTTCTTGGTTCCAAACTTCATGAAAGGGTTTAATGTGTCATATTACATCAATCTATGCTTGCCATTTGGCTTCGGTCAACTTTGGAGTTAATCGAAATAGGGAAAGACCAAAATGGACGAACTTGGTTAAGTTGGATGATTCTTCGACCAAATCTCTCTTTCTTGGTTCCAAACTTTATCAAAAGGTTTAATGTGTCATATTACATCAATCTATGCTTGCCATTTGGCTTTGGTCAACTTTGGAGCTAATTGAAACAAGGAAAGACCAAAATGGACGAACTTGGTTAAGTTAGATGATTCTTGGACCAAATCTCTCTTTCTTGGTTCCAAACTTCATGAAAGGGTTTAATGTGTCATATTACATCAATCTATGCTTGCCATTTGGCTTCGGTCAACTTTGGAGTTAATCGAAACAGGGAAAGACCAAAATGGACGAACTTGGTTAAGTTAGATGATTCTTGGACCAAATCTCTCTTTCTTGGTTCCAAACTTCATCAAAGGGTTTAATGTGTCATATTACATCAATCTATGCTTGCCATTTGGCTTCGGTCAACTTTGGAGTTAATCGAAATAGGGAAAGACCAAAATGGACGAACTTGGTTAAGTTGGATGATTCTTGGACCAAATCTCTCTTTCTTGGTTCCAAACTTCATCAAAGGGTTTAATGTGTCATATTACATCAATCTATGCTTGCCATTTGGCTTTGGTCAACTTTGGAGCTAATCGAAACAAGGAAAGACCAAAATGGACGAACTTGGTTAAGTTAGATGATTCTTGGACCAAATCTCTCTTTCTTGGTTCCAAACTTCATCAAAGGGTTTAATGTGTCATATTACATCAATCTATGCTTGCCATTTGGCTTCGGTCAACTTTGGAGTTAATCGAAACAGGGAAAGACCAAAATGGACGAACTTGGTTAAGTTAGATGATTCTTGGACCAAATCTCTCTTTCTTGGTTCCAAACTTCATCAAAGGGTTTAATGTGTCATATTACATCAATCTATGCTTGCCATTTGGCTTCGGTCAACTTTGGAGTTAATCGAAATAGGGAAAGACCAAAATGGACGAACTTGGTTAAGTTGGATGATTCTTGGACCAAATCTCTCTTTCTTGGTTCCAAACTTCATCAAAAGGTTTAATGTGTCATATTACATCAATCTATGCTTGCCATTTGGCTTTGGTCAACTTTGGAGCTAATCGAAACGAGGAAAGACCAAAATGGACGAACTTGGTTAAGTTGGATGATTCTTGGACCAAATCTCTCTTTCTTGGTTCCAAACTTCATGAAAGGGTTTAATGTGTCATATTACATCAATCTATGCTTGCCATTTGGCTTCGGTCAACTTTGGAGTTAATCGAAATAGGGAAAGACCAAAATGGACGAACTTGGTTAAGTTGGATGATTCTTGGACCAAATCTCTCTTTCTTGGTTCCAAACTTCATCAAAGGGTTTAATGTGTCATATTACATCAATCTATGCTTGCCATTTGGCTTCGGTCAACTTTGGAGTTAATCGAAACAAGGAAAGACCAAAATGGACGAACTTGGTTAAGTTAGATGATTCTTGGACCAAATCTCTCTTTCTTGGTTCCAAACTTCATCAAAGGGTTTAATGTGTCATATTACATCAATCTATGCTTGCCATTTGGCTTCGGTCAACTTTGGAGTTAATCGAAACAGGGAAAGACCAAAATGGACGAACTTGGTTAAGTTGGATGATTCTTGGACCAAATCTCTCTTTCTTGGTTCCAAACTTCATCAAAGGGTTTAATGTGTCATATTACATCAATCTATGCTTGCCATTTGGCTTCGGTCAACTTTGGAGCTAATGGAAACGAGGAAAGACCAAAATGGACGAACTTGGTTAAGTTGGATGATTCTTGGACCAAATCTCTCTTTCTTGGTTCCAAACTTCATCAAAGGGTTTAATGTGTCATATACATCAATCTATGCTTGCCATTTGGCTTTGGTCAACTTTGGAGCTAATCGAAACAGGGAAAGACCAAAATGGACGAACTTGGTTAAGTTAGATGATTCTTGGACCAAATCTCTCTTTCTTGGTTCCAAACTTCATCAAAGGGTTTAATGTGTCATATTACATCAATCTATGCTTGCCATTTGGCTTCGGTCAACTTTGTAGCTAATGGAAACGAGGAGTGACCAAAATGGACGAACTTGGTTAAGTTGGATGATTCTTGGACCAAATCTCTCTTCCTTGGTTCCAAACTTCATGAAAGGGTTTAATGTGTCATATTACATCAATCTATGCTTGCCATTTGGCTTCGGTCAACTTTGGAGTAAATCGAAATAGGGAAAGACCAAAATGGACGAACTTGGTTAAGTTAGATGATTCTTGGACCAAATCTCTCTTTCTTGGTTCCAAACTTCATCAAAAGGTTTAATGTGTCATATTACATCAATCTATGCTTGCCATTTGGCTTCGGTCAACTTTGGAGCTAATCGAAACGAGGAGTGACCAAAATGGACGAACTTGGTTAAGTTGGATGATTCTTGGACCAAATCTCTCTTTCTTGGTTCCAAACTTCATGAAAGGGTTTAATGTGTCATATTACATCAATCTATGCTTGCCATTTGGCTTCGGTCAACTTTGGAGTTAATCGAAACAGGGAAAGACCAAAATGGACGAACTTGGTTAAGTTGGATGATTCTTGGACCAAATCTCTCTTTCTTGGTTCCAAACTTCATCAAAGGGTTTAATGTGTCATATTACATCAATCTATGCTTGCCATTTGGCTTCGGTCAACTTTGGAGTTAATCGAAATAGGGAAAGACCAAAATGGACGAACTTGGTTAAGTTGGATGATTCTTGGACCAAATCTCTCTTTCTTGGTTCCAAACTTCATCAAAAGGTTTAATGTGTCATATTACATCAATCTATGCTTGCCATTTGGCTTCGGCAACTTTGGAGTTAATCGAAACAGGGAAAGACCAAAATGGACGAACTTGGTTAAGTTGGATGATTCTTGGACCAAATCTCTCTTTCTTGGTTCCAAACTTCATGAAAGGGTTTAATGTGTCATATTACATCAATCTATGCTTGCCATTTGGCTTCGGTCAACTTTGTAGCTAATGGAAACGAGGAAAGACCAAAATGGACGAACTTGGTTAAGTTGGATGATTCTTGGACCAAATCTCTCTTTCTTGGTTCCAAACTTCATCAAAGGGTTTAATGTGTCATATTACATCAATCTATGCTTGCCATTTGGCTTTGGTCAACTTTGGAGCTAATCGAAACAGGGAAAGACCAAAATGGACGAACTTGGTTAAGTTAGATGATTCTTGGACCAAATCTCTCTTTCTTGGTTCCAAACTTCATCAAAGGGTTTAATGTGTCATATTACATCAATCTATGCTTGCCATTTGGCTTCGGTCAACTTTGTAGCTAATGGAAACGAGGAAGTGACCAAAATGGACGAACTTGGTTAAGTTGGATGATTCTTGGACCAAATCTCTCTTCCTTGGTTCCAAACTTCATGAAAGGGTTTAATGTGTCATATTACATCAATCTATGCTTGCCATTTGGCTTCGGTCAACTTTGGAGTAATCGAAATAGGGAAAGACCAAAATGGACGAACTTGGTTAAGTTAGATGATTCTTGGACCAAATCTCTCTTTCTTGGTTCCAAACTTCATCAAAAGGTTTAATGTGTCATATTACATCAATCTATGCTTGCCATTTGGCTTCGGTCAACTTTGGAGCTAATCGAAACGAGGAAAGACCAAAATGGACGAACTTGGTTAAGTTGGATGATTCTTGGACCAAATCTCTCTTCTTGGTTCCAAACTTCATGAAAGGGTTTAATGTGTCATATTACATCAATCTATGCTTGCCATTTGGCTTCGGTCAACTTTGGAGTTAATCGAAACAGGGAAAGACCAAAATGGACGAACTTGGTTAAGTTAGATGATTCTTGGACCAAATCTCTCTTTCTTGGTTCCAAACTTCATCAAAGGGTTTAATGTGTCATATTACATCAATCTATGCTTGCCATTTGGCTTCGGTCAACTTTGGAGTTAATCGAAATAGGGAAAGACCAAAATGGACGAACTTGGTTAAGTTGGATGATTCTTCGACCAAATCTCTCTTTCTTGGTTCCAAACTTCATCAAAAGGTTTAATGTGTCATATTACATCAATCTATGCTTGCCATTTGGCTTTGGTCAACTTTGGAGCTAATTGAAACGAGGAAAGACCAAAATGGACGAACTTGGTTAAGTTGGATGATTCTTGGACCAAATCTCTCTTTCTTGGTTCCAAACTTCATGAAAGGGTTTAATGTGTCATATTACATCAATCTATGCTTGCCATTTGGCTTCGGTCAACTTTGGAGTTAATCGAAATAGGGAAAGACCAAAATGGACGAACTTGGTTAAGTTAGATGATTCTTGGACCAAATCTCTCTTTCTTGGTTCCAAACTTCATCAAAGGGTTTAATGTGTCATATTACATCAATCTATGCTTGCCATTTGGCTTCGGTCAACTTTGGAGTTAATCGAAAGAAGGAAAGACCAAAATGGACGAACTTGGTTAAGTTAGATGATTCTTGGACCAAATCTCTCTTTCTTGGTTCCAAACTTCATCAAAGGGTTTAATGTGTCATATTACATCAATCTATGCTTGCCATTTGGCTTCGGTCAACTTTGGAGTTAATCGAAACAGGGAAAGACCAAAATGGACGAACTTGGTTAAGTTAGATGATTCTTGGACCAAATCTCTCTTTCTTGGTTCCAAACTTCATCAAAGGGTTTAATGTGTCATATTACATCAATCTATGCTTGCCATTTGGCTTCGGTCAACTTTGTAGCTAACGGAAACGAGGAGTGACCAAAATGGACGAACTTGGTTAAGTTGGATGATTGTTGGACCAAATCTCTTTCTTGGTTCCAAACTTCATGAAAGGGTTTAATGTGTCATATTACATCAATCTATGCTTGCCATTTGGCTTCGGTCAACTTTGGAGTAATCGAAATAGGGAAAGACCAAAATGGACGAACTTGGTTAAGTTGGATGATTCTTCGACCAAATCTCTCTTTCTTGGTTCCAAACTTCATCAAAGGGTTTAATGTGTCATATTACATCAATCTATGCTTGCCATTTGGCTTTGGTCAACTTTGGAGGTAATCGAAACAGGAAAAGACCAAAATGGACGAACTTGGTTAGTTAGATGATTCTTGACCAAATCTCTCTTTCTTGGTTCCAAACTTCATCAAAGGGTTTAATGTGTCATATTACATCAATCTATGCTTGCCATTTGGCTTCGGTGAACTTTGGAGTTAATCGAAACAGGGAAAGACCAAAATGGACGAACTTGGTTAAGTTGGATGATTCTTCGACCAAATCTCTCTTTCTTGGTTCCAAACTTCATGAAAGGGTTTAATGTGTCATATTACATCAATCTATGCTTGACATTTGGCTTCGGTCAACTTTGTAGCTATTGGAAACGAGGAGTGACCAAAATGGACGAACTTGGTTAAGTTGGATGATTCTTGGACCAAATCTCTCTTACTTGGTTCCAAACTTCATCAAAGGGTTTAATGTGTCATATACATCAATCTATGCTTGCCATTTGGCTTTGGTCAACTTTGGAGCTAATTGAAACAGGGAAAGACCAAAATGGACGAACTTGGTTAAGTTAGATGATTCTTGGACCAAATCTCTCTTTCTTGGTTCCAAACTTCATCAAAGGGTTTAATGTGTCATATTACATCAATCTATGCTTGCCATTTGGCTTCGGTCAACTTTGTAGCTAATGGAAACGAGGAGTGACCAAAATGGACGAACTTGGTTAAGTTGGATGATTCTTGGACCAAATCTCTCTTCCTTGGTTCCAAACTTCATGAAAGGGTTTAATGTGTCATATTACATCAATCTATGCTTGCCATTTGGCTTCGGTCAACTTTGGAGTAATCGAAATAGGGAAAGACCAAAATGGACGAACTTGGTTAAGTTAGATGATTCTTGGACCAAATCTCTCTTTCTTGGTTCCAAACTTCATCAAAAGGTTTAATGTGTCATATTACATCAATCTATGCTTGCCATTTGGCTTCGGTCAACTTTGTAGCTAATGGAAACGAGGAGTGACCAAAATGGACGAACTTGGTTAAGTTGGATGATTGTTGGACCAAATCTCTCTTCCTTGGTTCCAAACTTCATGAAAGGGTTTAATGTGTCATATTACATCAATCTATGCTTGCCATTTGGCTTCGGTCAACTTTGGAGTTAATCGAAACAGGGAAAGACCAAAATGGACGAACTTGGTTAAGTTGGATGATTCTTCGACCAAATCTCTCTTTCTTGGTTCCAAACTTCATCAAAGGGTTTAATGTGTCATATTACATCAATCTATGCTTGCATTTGGCTTCGGTCAACTTTGGAGTTAATCGAAATAGGGAAAGACCAAAATGGACGAACTTGGTTAAGTTAGATGATTCTTGGACCAAATCTCTCTTTCTTGGTTCCAAACTTCATGAAATGTGTCAATTACATCAATCTATGCTTCCATTTGGCTTCGGTCAACTTTGTAGCTAATGGAAACGAGGAGTGACCAAAATGGACGAACTTGGTTAAGTTGGATGATTGTTGGACCAAATCTCTCTTCCTTGGTTCCAAACTTCATGAAAGGGTTTAATGTGTCATATTACATCAATCTATGCTTGCCATTTGGCTTTGGTCAACTTTGGAGCTAATCGAAACGAGGAAAGACCAAAATGGACGAACTTGGTTAAGTTGGATGATTCTTGGACCAAATCTCTCTTTCTTGGTTCCAAACTTCATCAAAGGGTTTAATGTGTCATATTACATCAATCTATGCTTGCCATTTGGCTTTGGTCAACTTTGGAGCTAATGAAACGAGGAAAGACCAAAATGGACGAACTTGGTTAAGTTGGATGATTCTTGGACCAAATCTCTCTTCCTTGGTTCCAAACTTCATGAAAGGGTTTAATGTGTCATATTACATCAATCTATGCTTGCCATTTGGCTTTGGTCAACTTTGGAGTTAATCGAAACAGGGAAAGACCAAAATGGACGAACTTGGTTAAGTTAGATGATTCTTGGACCAAATCTCTCTTTCTTGGTTCCAAACTTCATGAAAGGGTTTAATGTGTCATATTACATCAATCTATGCTTGCCATTTGGCTTCGGTCAACTTTGGAGTTAATCGAAACAAGGAAAGACCAAAATGGACGAACTTGGTTAAGTTCGATGATTCTTGGACCAAATCTCTCTTTCTTGGTTCCAAACTTCATGAAAGGGTTTAATGTGTCATATTACATCAATCTATGCTTGCCATTTGGCTTCGGTCAACTTTGGAGTTAATCGAAACAGGGAAAGACCAAAATGGACGAACTTGGTTAAGTTAGATGATTCTTGGACCAAATCTCTCTTTCTTGGTTCCAAACTTCATCAAAGGGTTTAATGTGTCATATTACATCAATCTATGCTTGCCATTTGGCTTCGGTCAACTTTGTAGCTTATGGAAACGAGGAGTGACCAAAATGGACGAACTTGGTTAAGTTGGATGATTGTTGGACCAAATCTCTCTTACTTGGTTCCAAACTTCATGAAAGGGTTTAATGTGTCATATTACATCAATCTATGCTTGCCATTTGGCTTCGGTCAACTTTGGAGTTAATCGAAATAGGGAAAGACCAAAATGGACGAACTTGGTTAAGTTGGATGATTCTTGGACCAAATCTCTCTTTCTTGGTTCCAAACTTCATCAAAAGGTTTAATGTGTCATATTACATCAATCTATGCTTGCCATTTGGCTTTGGTCAACTTTGGAGCTAATTGAAACGAGGAAAGACCAAAATGGACGAACTTGGTTAAGTTGGATGATTCTTGGACCAAATCTCTCTTTCTTGGTTCCAAACTTCATGAAAGGGTTTAATGTGTCATATTACATCAATCTATGCTTGCCATTTGGCTTCGGTCAACTTTGGAGTTAATCGAAATAGGGAAAGACCAAAATGGACGAACTTGGTTAAGTTAGATGATTCTTCGACCAAATCTCTCTTTCTTGGTTCCAAACTTCATCAAAGGGTTTAATGTGTCATATTACATCAATCTATGCTTGCCATTTGGCTTCGGTCAACTTTGGAGCTAATCGAAACGAGGAAAGACCAAAATGGACGAACTTGGTTAAGTTGGATGATTCTTGGACCAAATCTCTCTTCCTTGGTTCCAAACTTCATCAAAGGGTTTAATGTGTCATATTACATCAATCTATGCTTGCCATTTGGCTTCGGTCAACTTTGGAGTTAATCGAAACAGGGAAAGACCAAAATGGACGAACTTGGTTAAGTTGGATGATTCTTGGACCAAATCTCTCTTTCTTGGTTCCAAACTTCATCAAAGGGTTTAATGTGTCATATTACATCAATCTATGCTTGCATTTGGCTTCGGTCAACTTTGGAGTTAATCAAAATAGGGAAAGACCAAAATGGACGAACTTGGTTAAGTTAGATGATTCTTGGACCAAATCTCTCTTTCTTGGTTCCAAACTTCATCAAAGGGTTTAATGTGTCATATTACATCAATCTATGCTTGCCATTTGGTTTCGGTCAACTTTGGAGTTAATCGAAACAGAAAGACCAAAATGGACGAACTTGGTTAAGTTAGATGATTCTTGGACCAAATCTCTCTTTCTTGGTTCCAAACTTCATCAAAGGGTTTAATGTGTCATATTACATCAATCTATGCTTGCCATTTGGCTTCGGTCAACTTTGTAGCTAATGGAAACGAGGAAAGACCAAAATGGACGAACTTGGTTAAGTTGGATGATTCTTGGACCAAATCTCTCTTCCTTGGTTCCAAACTTCATGAAAGGGTTTAATGTGTCATATTACATCAATCTATGCTTGCCATTTGGCTTCGGTCAACTTTGGAGTTAATCGAAACAGGGAAAGACCAAAATGGACGAACTTGGTTAAGTTGGATGATTCTTCGACCAAATCTCTCTTTCTTGGTTCCAAACTTCATCAAAGGGTTTAATGTGTCATATTACATCAATCTATGCTTGCCATTTGGCTTTGGTCAACTTTGGAGCTAATCGAAATGAGGAAAGACCAAAATGGACGAACTTGGTTAAGTTCGATGATTCTTGGACCAAATCTCTCTTTCTTGGTTCCAAACTTCATGAAAGGGTTTAATGTGTCATATTACATCAATCTATGCTTCCATTTGGCTTCGGTCAACTTTGGAGCTAACGAAAACGAGGAGACCAAAATGGACGAACTTGGTTAAGTTGGATGATTCTTGGACCAAATCTCTCTTTCTTGGTTCCAAACTTCATGAAAGGGTTTAATGTGTCATATTACATCAATCTATGCTTGGCATTTGGCTTCGGTCAACTTTGGAGTAATCGAAACAGGGAAAGACCAAAATGGACGAACTTGGTTAAGTTAGATGATTCTTGGACCAAATCTCTCTTTCTTGGTTCCAAACTTCATCAAAGGGTTTAATGTGTCATATTACATCAATCTATGCTTGCCATTTGGTTTCGGTCAACTTTGGAGTTAATCGAAACAGAGAGACCAAAATGGACGAACTTGGTTAAGTTAGATGATTCTTGGACCAAATCTCTCTTTCTTGGTTCCAAACTTCATGAAAGGGTTTAATGTGTCATATTACATCAATCTATGCTTCCATTTGGCTTCGGTCAACTTTGTAGCTAATGGAAACGAGGAAAGACCAAAATGGACGAACTTGGTTAAGTTGGATGATTCTTGGACCAAATCTCTCTTTCTTGGTTCCAAACTTCATCAAAGGGTTTAATGTGTCATATTACATCAATCTATGCTTGCCATTTGGCTTCGGTCAACTTTGGAGCTAATCGAAACGAGGAAAGACCAAAATGGACGAACTTGGTTAAGTTGGATGATTCTTGGACCAAATCTCTCTTTCTTGGTTCCAAACTTCATGAAAGGGTTTAATGTGTCATATTACATCAATCTATGCTTGCCATTTGGCTTCGGTCAACTTTGGAGTTAATCGAAACAAGGAAAGACCAAAATGGACGAACTTGGTTAAGTTCGATGATTCTTGGACCAAATCTCTCTTTCTTGGTTCCAAACTTCATGAAAGGGTTTAATGTGTCATATTACATCAATCTATGCTTGCCATTTGGCTTCGGTTAACTTTGGAGTTAATCGAAACAGGGAAAGACCAAAATGGACGAACTTGGTTAAGTTAGATGATTCTTGGACCAAATCTCTCTTTCTTGGTTCCAAACTTCATCAAAGGGTTTAATGTGTCATATTACATCAATCTATGCTTGCCATTTGGCTTTGGTCAACTTTGGAGCTAATCGAAACGAGGAAAGACCAAAATGGACGAACTTGGTTAAGTTCGATGATTCTTGGACCAAATCTCTCTTTCTTGGTTCCAAACTTCATCAAAGGGTTTAATGTGTCATATTACATCAATCTATGCTTGCCATTTGGCTTCGGTCAACTTTGTAGCTTATGGAAACGAGGAAGTGACCAAAATGGACGAACTTGGTTAAGTTGGATGATTGTTGGACCAAATCTCTCTTTCTTGGTTCCAAACTTCATGAAAGGGTTTAATGTGTCATATTACATCAATCTATGCCATTTGGCTTCGGTCAACTTTGGAGTTAATCGAAATAGGGAAAGACCAAAATGGACGAACTTGGTTAAGTTGGATGATTCTTGGACCAAATCTCTCTTTCTTGGTTCCAAACTTCATCAAAGGGTTTAATGTGTCATATTACATCAATCTATGCTTGCCATTTGGCTTTGGTCAACTTTGGAGCTAATTGAAAAGAGGAAAGACCAAAATGGACGAACTTGGTTAAGTTCGATGATTCTTGGACCAAATCTCTCTTCCTTGGTTCCAAACTTCATGAAAGGGTTTAATGTGTCATATTACATCAATCTATGCTTGCCATTTGGCTTCGGTGAACTTTGGAGTTAATCGAAACAGGGAAAGACCAAAATGGACGAACTTGGTTAAGTTAGATGATTCTTGGACCAAATCTCTCTTTCTTGGTTTCAAACTTCATCAAAGGGTTTAATGTGTCATATTACATCAATCTATGCTTGCCATTTGGCTTCGGTCAACTTTGGAGCTAATGGAAACGAGGAAAGACCAAAATGGACGAACTTGGTTAAGTTGGATGATTCTTGGACCAAATCTCTCTTACTTGGTTCCAAACTTCATGAAAGGGTTTAATGTGTCATATTACATCAATCTATGCTTGCCATTTGGCTTCGGTCAACTTTGGAGTTAATCGAAATAGGGAAAGACCAAAATGGACGAACTTGGTTAAGTTGGATGATTCTTGGACCAAATCTCTCTTTCTTGGTTCCAAACTTCATCAAAGGGTTTAATGTGTCATATTACATCAATCTATGCTTGCCATTTGGCTTTGGTCAACTTTGGAGCTAATTGAAATGAGGAAAGACCAAAATGGACGAACTTGGTTAAGTTCGATGATTCTTGGACCAAATCTCTCTTCCTTGGTTCCAAACTTCATGAAAGGGTTTAATGTGTCATATTACATCAATCTATGCTTGCCATTTGGCTTCGGTCAACTTTGGAGTTAATCGAAACAGGGAAAGACCAAAATGGACGAACTTGGTTAAGTTGGATGATTCTTCGACCAAATCTCTCTTTCTTGGTTCCAAACTTATGAAAAGGGTTTAATGTGTCATATTACATCAATCTATGCTTGCCATTTGGCTTTGGTCAACTTTGGAGCTAATTGAAATGAGGAAAGACCAAAATGGACGAACTTGGTTAAGTTCGATGATTCTTGGACCAAATCTCTCTTTCTTGGTTCCAAACTTCATCAAAGGGTTTAATGTGTCATATTACATCAATCTATGCTTCCATTTGGCTTCGGTCAACTTTGTAGCTAACGAAAACGAGAAAGACCAAAATGGACGAACTTGGTTAAGTTGGATGATTGTTGGACCAAATCTCTCTTACTTGGTTCCAAACTTCATGAAAGGGTTTAATGTGTCATATTACATCAATCTATGCTTGGCATTTGGCTTCGGTCAACTTTGGAGTAATCGAAACAGGGAAAGACCAAAATGGACGAACTTGGTTAAGTTAGATGATTCTTGGACCAAATCTCTCTTTCTTGGTTCCAAACTTCATCAAAGGGTTTAATGTGTCATATTACATCAATCTATGCTTGCCATTTGGTTTCGGTCAACTTTGGAGTTAATCGAAACAGAGAGACCAAAATGGACGAACTTGGTTAAGTTAGATGATTCTTGGACCAAATCTCTCTTTCTTGGTTCCAAACTTCATCAAAGGGTTTAATGTGTCATATTACATCAATCTATGCTTCCATTTGGCTTCGGTCAACTTTGTAGCTAATGGAAACGAGGAAAGACCAAAATGGACGAACTTGGTTAAGTTGGATGATTCTTGGACCAAATCTCTCTTTCTTGGTTCCAAACTTCATCAAAGGGTTTAATGTGTCATATTACATCAATCTATGCTTGCCATTTGGCTTCGGTCAACTTTGGAGCTAATCGAAACGAGGAAAGACCAAAATGGACGAACTTGGTTAAGTTGGATGATTCTTGGACCAAATCTCTCTTCTTGGTTCCAAACTTCATGAAAGGGTTTAATGTGTCATATTACATCAATCTATGCTTGCCATTTGGCTTCGGTCAACTTTGGAGTTAATCGAAACAAGGAAAGACCAAAATGGACGAACTTGGTTAAGTTCGATGATTCTTGGACCAAATCTCTCTTTCTTGGTTCCAAACTTCATGAAAGGGTTTAATGTGTCATATTACATCAATCTATGCTTGCCATTTGGCTTCGGTTAACTTTGGAGTTAATCGAAACAGGGAAAGACCAAAATGGACGAACTTGGTTAAGTTAGATGATTCTTGGACCAAATCTCTCTTTCTTGGTTCCAAACTTCATCAAAGGGTTTAATGTGTCATATTACATCAATCTATGCTTGCCATTTGGCTTTGGTCAACTTTGGAGCTAATTGAAACGAGGAAAGACCAAAATGGACGAACTTGGTTAAGTTCGATGATTCTTGGACCAAATCTCTCTTCTTGGTTCCAAACTTCATGAAAGGGTTTAATGTGTCATATTACATCAATCTATGCTTGCCATTTGGCTTCGGTCAACTTTGTAGCTTATGGAAACGAGGAGTGACCAAAATGGACGAACTTGGTTAAGTTGGATGATTGTTGGACCAAATCTCTCTTACTTGGTTCCAAACTTCATGAAAGGGTTTAATGTGTCATATTACATCAATCTATGCCATTTGGCTTCGGTCAACTTTGGAGTTAATCGAAATAGGGAAAGACCAAAATGGACGAACTTGGTTAAGTTGGATGATTCTTGGACCAAATCTCTCTTTCTTGGTTCCAAACTTCATCAAAAGGTTTAATGTGTCATATTACATCAATCTATGCTTGCCATTTGGCTTTGGTCAACTTTGGAGCTAATCGAAAAGAGGAAAGACCAAAATGGACGAACTTGGTTAAGTTCGATGATTCTTGGACCAAATCTCTCTTCCTTGGTTCCAAACTTCATGAAAGGGTTTAATGTGTCATATTACATCAATCTATGCTTGCCATTTGGCTTCGGTGAACTTTGGAGTTAATCGAAACAGGGAAAGACCAAAATGGACGAACTTGGTTAAGTTAGATGATTCTTGGACCAAATCTCTCTTTCTTGGTTCCAAACTTCATCAAAGGGTTTAATGTGTCATATTACATCAATCTATGCTTGCCATTTGGCTTCGGTCAACTTTGGAGCTAATGGAAACGAGGAGTGACCAAAATGGACGAACTTGGTTAAGTTGGATGATTGTTGGACCAAATCTCTCTTACTTGGTTCCAAACTTCATGAAAGGGTTTAATGTGTCATATTACATCAATCTATGCTTGCCATTTGGCTTCGGTCAACTTTGGAGTTAATCGAAATAGGGAAAGACCAAAATGGACGAACTTGGTTAAGTTGGATGATTCTTCGACCAAATCTCTCTTTCTTGGTTCCAAATTCATCAAAGGGTTTAATGTGTCATATTACATCAATCTATGCTTGCCATTTGGCTTTGGTCAACTTTGGAGCTAATTGAAATGAGGAAAGACCAAAATGGACGAACTTGGTTAAGTTCGATGATTCTTGGACCAAATCTCTCTTCCTTGGTTCCAAACTTCATGAAAGGGTTTAATGTGTCATATTACATCAATCTATGCTTGCCATTTGGCTTGGTCAACTTTGGAGTTAATCGAAACAGGGAAAGACCAAAATGGACGAACTTGGTTAAGTTAGATGATTCTTGGACCAAATCTCTCTTTCTTGGTTCCAAACTTCATCAAAGGGTTTAATGTGTCATATTACATCAATCTATGCTTGCCATTTGGTTTCGGTCAACTTTGGAGTTAATCGAAACAGGGAAAGACCAAAATGGACGAACTTGGTTAAGTTAGATGATTCTTGGACCAAATCTCTCTTTCTTGGTTCCAAACTTCATCAAAGGGTTTAATGTGTCATATTACATCAATCTATGCTTCCATTTGGCTTCGGTCAACTTTGGAGCTAATGGAAACGAGGAGTGACCAAAATGGACGAACTTGGTTAAGTTGGATGATTCTTGGACCAAATCTCTCTTACTTGGTTCCAAACTTCATGAAAGGGTTTAATGTGTCATATTACATCAATCTATGCTTGCCATTTGGCTTTGGTAACTTTGGAGCTAATCGAAATGAGGAAAGACCAAAATGGACGAACTTGGTTAAGTTCGATGATTCTTGGCCAAATCTCTCTTCCTTGGTTCCAAACTTCATGAAAGGGTTTAATGTGTCATATTACATCAATCTATGCTTGCCATTTGGCTTCGGTCAACTTTTGAGTTAATCGAAATAGGGAAAGACCAAAATGGACGAACTTGGTTAAGTTAGATGATTCTTGGACCAAATCTCTCTTTCTTGGTTCCAAACTTCATCAAAAGGTTTAATGTGTCATATTACATCAATCTATGCTTGCCATTTGGCTTTGGTCAACTTTGGAGCTAATGGAAACGAGGAAAGACCAAAATGGACGAACTTGGTTAAGTTGGATGATTCTTGGACCAAATCTCTCTTTCTTGGTTCCAAACTTCATCAAAAGGTTTAATGTGTCATATTACATCAATCTATGCTTGCCATTTGGCTTTGGTCAACTTTGGAGCTAATTGAAATGAGGAAAGACCAAAATGGACGAACTTGGTTAAGTTCGATGATTCTTGGACCAAATCTCTCTTCCTTGGTTCCAAACTTCATGAAAGGGTTTAATGTGTCATATTACATCAATCTATGCTTGCCATTTGGCTTCGGTCAACTTTGGAGTAATCGAAACAGGGAAAGACCAAAATGGACGAACTTGGTTAAGTTAGATGATTCTTGGACCAAATCTCTCTTCTTGGTTCCAAACTTCATCAAAGGGTTTAATGTGTCATATTACATCAATCTATGCTTGCCATTTGGCTTGGTCAACTTTGGAGTTAATCGAAACAGGGAAAGACCAAAATGGACGAACTTGGTTAAGTTAGATGATTCTTGGACCAAATCTCTCTTTCTTGGTTCCAAACTTCATCAAAGGGTTTAATGTGTCATATTACATCAATCTATGCTTGCCATTTGGTTTCGGTCAACTTTGGAGTTAATCGAAACAGGGAAAGACCAAAATGGACGAACTTGGTTAAGTTAGATGATTCTTGGACCAAATCTCTCTTTCTTGGTTCCAAACTTCATCAAAGGGTTTAATGTGTCATATTACATCAATCTATGCTTCCATTTGGCTTCGGTCAACTTTGGAGCTAATGGAAACGAGGAAAGACCAAAATGGACGAACTTGGTTAAGTTGGATGATTCTTGGACCAAATCTCTCTTACTTGGTTCCAAACTTCATGAAAGGGTTTAATGTGTCATATTACATCAATCTATGCTTGCCATTTGGCTTTGGTCAACTTTGGAGCTAATGAAATGAGGAAAGACCAAAATGGACGAACTTGGTTAAGTTCGATGATTCTTGGCCAAATCTCTCTTTCTTGGTTCCAAACTTCATCAAAGGGTTTAATGTGTCATATTACATCAATCTATGCTTGCCATTTGGTTTCGGTCAACTTTGGAGTTAATCGAAACAGGGAAAGACCAAAATGGACGAACTTGGTTAAGTTAGATGATTCTTGGACCAAATCTCTCTTTCTTGGTTCCAAACTTCATCAAAGGGTTTAATGTGTCATATTACATCAATCTATGCTTCCATTTGGCTTCGGTCAACTTTGGAGCTAATGGAAACGAGGAAAGACCAAAATGGACGAACTTGGTTAAGTTAGATGATTCTTGGACCAAATCTCTCTTCTTGGTTCCAAACTTCATGAAAGGGTTTAATGTGTCATATTACATCAATCTATGCTTGCCATTTGGTTTCGGTCAACTTTGGAGTTAATCGAAACAGGGAAAGACCAAAATGGACGAACTTGGTTAAGTTCGATGATTTTTCGACCAAATCTCTCTTTCTTGGTTCCAAACTTCATGAAAGGGTTTAATGTGTCATATTACATCAATCTATGCTTGCCATTTGGCTTCGGTCAACTTTGGAGTTAATCGAAATAGGGAAAGACCAAAATGGACGAACTTGGTTAAGTTAGATGATTCTTCGACCAAATCTCTCTTTCTTGGTTCCAAACTTCATCAAAGGGTTTAATGTGTCATATTACATCAATCTATGCTTGCCATTTGGCTTTGGTCAACTTTGGAGCTAATGGAAACGAGGAAAGACCAAAATGGACGAACTTGGTTAAGTTGGATGATTCTTGGACCAAATCTCTCTTTCTTGGTTCCAAACTTCATCAAAGGGTTTAATGTGTCATATTACATCAATCTATGCTTGCCATTTGGCTTTGGTCAACTTTGGAGCTAATCGAAACGAGGAAAGACCAAAATGGACGAACTTGGTTAAGTTCGATGATTCTTGGACCAAATCTCTCTTCTTGGTTCCAAACTTCATCAAAGGGTTTAATGTGTCATATTACATCAATCTATGCTTGCCATTTGGTTTCGGTCAACTTTGGAGTTAATCGAAACAGGGAAAGACCAAAATGGACGAACTTGGTTAAGTTCGATGATTCTTGGACCAAATCTCTCTTCCTTGGTTCCAAACTTCATGAAAGGGTTTAATGTGTCATATTACATCAATCTATGCTTGGCATTTGGCTTTGGTCAACTTTGGAGTTAATCGAAACAGGGAAAGACCAAAATGGACGAACTTGGTTAAGTTAGATGATTCTTGGACCAAATCTCTCTTTCTTGGTTCCAAACTTCATGAAAGGGTTTAATGTGTCATATTACATCAATCTATGCTTGCCATTTGGCTTCGGTGAACTTTGGAGTTAATCGAAACAGGGAAAGACCAAAATGGACGAACTTGGTTAAGTTCGATGATTTTTGGACCAAATCTCTCTTTCTTGGTTCCAAACTTCATCAAAGGGTTTAATGTGTCATATTACATCAATCTATGCTTGCCATTTGGCTTCGGTCAACTTTGTAGCTAATGGAAACGAGAAAGACCAAAATGGACGAACTTGGTTAAGTTGGATGATTCTTGGACCAAATCTCTCTTTCTTGGTTCCAAACTTCATGAAAGGGTTTAATGTGTCATATTACATCAATCTATGCTTTGCATTTGGCTTCGGTTAACTTTGGAGTTAATCGAAACAGGGAAAGACCAAAATGGACGAACTTGGTTAAGTTAGATGATTCTTGGACCAAATCTCTCTTTCTTGGTTCCAAACTTCATCAAAGGGTTTAATGTGTCATATTACATCAATCTATGCTTGCCATTTGGCTTCGGTCAACTTTGGAGCTAATTGAAACGAGGAAAGACCAAAATGGACGAACTTGGTTAAGTTCGATGATTCTTGGACCAAATCTCTCTTCCTTGGTTCCAAACTTCATGAAAGGGTTTAATGTGTCATATTACATCAATCTATGCTTGCCATTTGGCTTTGGTCAACTTTGGAGTTAATCGAAACAGGGAAAGACCAAAATGGACGAACTTGGTTAAGTTAGATGATTCTTGGACCAAATCTCTCTTTCTTGGTTCCAAACTTCATCAAAGGGTTTAATGTGTCATATTACATCAATCTATGCTTGCCATTTGGCTTCGGTCAACTTTGTAGCTAATGGAAACGAGAAGTGACCAAAATGGACGAACTTGGTTAAGTTGGATGATTGTTGGACCAAATCTCTCTTACTTGGTTCCAAACTTCATGAAAGGGTTTAATGTGTCATATTACATCAATCTATGCTTGCCATTTGGCTTTGGTCAACTTTGGAGCTAATTGAAATGAGGAAAGACCAAAATGGACGAACTTGGTTAAGTTCGATGATTTTTGGACCAAATCTCTCTTTCTTGGTTCAAAACTTCATCAAAGGGTTTAATGTGTCATATTACATCAATCTATGCTTGCATTTGGCTTCGGTTAACTTTGGAGTTAATCGAAACAGGGAAAGACCAAAATGGACGAACTTGGTTAAGTTAGATGATTCTTGGACCAAATCTCTCTTTCTTGGTTCCAAACTTCATCAAAGGGTTTAATGTGTCATATTACATCAATCTATGCTTGCCATTTGGCTTTGGTCAACTTTGGAGCTAATTGAAACGAGGAAAGACCAAAATGGACGAACTTGGTTAAGTTCGATGATTCTTGGACCAAATCTCTCTTCCTTGGTTCCAAACTTCATGAAAGGGTTTAATGTGTCATATTACATCAATCTATGCTTGGCATTTGGCTTTGGTCAACTTTGGAGTTAATCGAAACAGGGAAAGACCAAAATGGACGAACTTGGTTAAGTTAGATGATTCTTGGACCAAATCTCTCTTTCTTGGTTCCAAACTTCATCAAAGGGTTTAATGTGTCATATTACATCAATCTATGCTTGCCATTTGGCTTCGGTCAACTTTGTAGCTAATGGAAACGAGAAAGACCAAAATGGACGAACTTGGTTAAGTTGGATGATTCTTGGACCAAATCTCTCTTACTTGGTTCCAAACTTCATGAAAGGGTTTAATGTGTCATATTACATCAATCTATGCTTGCCATTTGGCTTTGGTCAACTTTGGAGCTAATCGAAATAAGGAAAGACCAAAATGGACGAACTTGGTTAAGTTCGATGATTCTTGGACCAAATCTCTCTTCCTTGGTTCCAAACTTCATGAAAGGGTTTAATGTGTCATATTACATCAATCTATGCTTGCCATTTGGCTTTGGTCAACTTTGGAGCTAATTGAAATGAGGAAAGACCAAAATGGACGAACTTGGTTAAGTTCGATGATTTTCGACCAAATCTCTCTTTCTTGGTTCCAAACTTCATCAAAGGGTTTAATGTGTCATATTACATCAATCTATGCTTGCATTTGGCTTCGGTTAACTTTGGAGTTAATCGAAATAGAGAAAGACCAAAATGGACGAACTTGGTTAAGTTGGATGATTCTTGGACCAAATCTCTCTTTCTTGGTTCCAAACTTCATGAAAGGGTTTAATGTGTCATATTACATCAATCTATGCTTGGCATTTGGCTTTGGTCAACTTTGGAGTTAATCGAAACAGGGAAAGACCAAAATGGACGAACTTGGTTAAGTTAGATATTCTTGGACCAAATCTCTCTTTCTTGGTTCCAAACTTCATCAAAGGGTTTAATGTGTCATATTACATCAATCTATGCTTGCCATTTGGCTTCGGTCAACTTTGGAGTTAATCGAAACAGGGAAAGACCAAAATGGACGAACTTGGTTAAGTTCGATGATTTTTGGACCAAATCTCTCTTTCTTGGTTCCAAACTTCATCAAAGGGTTTAATGTGTCATATTACATCAATCTATGCTTGCATTTGGCTTCGGTCAACTTTGGAGTTAATCGAAACAGAGAAAGACCAAAATGGACGAACTTGGTTAAGTTAGATGATTCTTGGACCAAATCTCTCTTTCTTGGTTCCAAACTTCATCAAAGGGTTTAATGTGTCATATTACATCAATCTATGCTTGCCATTTGGCTTCGGTCAACTTTGGAGCTAATGGAAACGAGAAAGACCAAAATGGACGAACTTGGTTAAGTTGGATGATTCTTGGACCAAATCTCTCTTTCTTGGTTCCAAACTTCATGAAAGGGTTTAATGTGTCATATTACATCAATCTATGCTTGCCATTTGGCTTTGGTCAACTTTGGAGCTAATTGAAATGAGGAAAGACCAAAATGGACGAACTTGGTTAAGTTCGATGATTTTTGGACCAAATCTCTCTTTCTTGGTTCAAACTTCATCAAAGGGTTTAATGTGTCATATTACATCAATCTATGCTTGCATTTGGCTTCGGTTAACTTTGGAGTTAATCGAAACAGGGAAAGACCAAAATGGACGAACTTGGTTAAGTTAGATGATTCTTGGACCAAATCTCTCTTTCTTGGTTCCAAACTTCATCAAAGGGTTTAATGTGTCATATTACATCAATCTATGCTTGCCATTTGGCTTTGGTCAACTTTGGAGCTAATGAAACGAGGAAAGACCAAAATGGACGAACTTGGTTAAGTTCGATGATTCTTGGACCAAATCTCTCTTCCTTGGTTCCAAACTTCATGAAAGGGTTTAATGTGTCATATTACATCAATCTATGCTTGCCATTTGGCTTTGGTCAACTTTGGAGTTAATCGAAACAGGGAAAGACCAAAATGGACGAACTTGGTTAAGTTAGATGATTCTTGGACCAAATCTCTCTTTCTTGGTTCCAAACTTCATCAAAGGGTTTAATGTGTCATATTACATCAATCTATGCTTGCCATTTGGCTTCGGTCAACTTTGTAGCTAATGGAAACGAGAAAGACCAAAATGGACGAACTTGGTTAAGTTGGATGATTGTTGGACCAAATCTCTCTTTCTTGGTTCCAAACTTCATGAAAGGGTTTAATGTGTCATATTACATCAATCTATGCTTGCCATTTGGCTTTGGTCAACTTTGGAGCTAATTGAAATAAGGAAAGACCAAAATGGACGAACTTGGTTAAGTTCGATGATTCTTGGACCAAATCTCTCTTCCTTGGTTCCAAACTTCATGAAAGGGTTTAATGTGTCATATTACATCAATCTATGCTTGGCATTTGGCTTTGGTCAACTTTGGAGCTAATCGAAATGAGGAAAGACCAAAATGGACGAACTTGGTTAAGTTCGATGATTTTTGGACCAAATCTCTCTTTCTTGGTTCCAAACTTCATCAAAGGGTTTAATGTGTCATATTACATCAATCTATGCTTGCATTTGGCTTCGGTCAACTTTGGAGCTAATCGAAACAGGGAAAGACCAAAATGGACGAACTTGGTTAAGTTCGATGATTCTTGGACCAAATCTCTCTTTCTTGGTTCCAAACTTCATGAAAGGGTTTAATGTGTCATATTACATCAATCTATGCTTGGCATTTGGCTTTGGTCAACTTTGGAGTTAATCGAAACAGGGAAAGACCAAAATGGACGAACTTGGTTAAGTTAGATGATTCTTGGACCAAATCTCTCTTTCTTGGTTCCAAACTTCATCAAAGGGTTTAATGTGTCATATTACATCAATCTATGCTTGCCATTTGGCTTCGGTGAACTTTGGAGTTAATCGAAACAGGGAAAGACCAAAATGGACGAACTTGGTTAAGTTCGATGATTTTTGGACCAAATCTCTCTTTCTTGGTTCCAAACTTCATGAAAGGGTTTAATGTGTCATATTACATCAATCTATGCTTGCCATTTGGCTTTGGTCAACTTTGGAGCTAATTGAAATAAGGAAAGACCAAAATGGACGAACTTGGTTAAGTTCGATGATTCTTGGACCAAATCTCTCTTCCTTGGTTCCAAACTTCATCAAAGGGTTTAATGTGTCATATTACATCAATCTATGCTTGCCATTTGGCTTTGGTCAACTTTGGAGCTAATTGAAATGAGGAAAGACCAAAATGGACGAACTTGGTTAAGTTCGATGATTTTTGGACCAAATCTCTCTTTCTTGGTTCAAAACTTCATCAAAGGGTTTAATGTGTCATATTACATCAATCTATGCTTGCATTTGGCTTCGGTCAACTTTGGAGTTAATCGAAACAGGGAAAGACCAAAATGGACGAACTTGGTTAAGTTAGATGATTCTTGGACCAAATCTCTCTTTCTTGGTTCCAAACTTCATCAAAGGGTTTAATGTGTCATATTACATCAATCTATGCTTGCCATTTGGCTTTGGTCAACTTTGGAGCTAATTGAAACGAGGAAAGACCAAAATGGACGAACTTGGTTAAGTTCGATGATTCTTGGACCAAATCTCTCTTCCTTGGTTCCAAACTTCATGAAAGGGTTTAATGTGTCATATTACATCAATCTATGCTTGCCATTTGGCTTTGGTCAACTTTGGAGTTAATCGAAACAGGGAAAGACCAAAATGGACGAACTTGGTTAAGTTAGATGATTCTTGGACCAAATCTCTCTTTCTTGGTTCCAAACTTCATCAAAGGGTTTAATGTGTCATATTACATCAATCTATGCTTGCCATTTGGCTTTGGTGAACTTTGGAGTTAATCGAAACAGGGAAAGACCAAAATGGACGAACTTGGTTAAGTTGGATGATTCTTGGACCAAATCTCTCTTCCTTGGTTCCAAACTTCATCAAAGGGTTTAATGTGTCATATTACATCAATCTATGCTTGCCATTTGGCTTTGGTCAACTTTGGAGCTAATTGAAATGAGGAAAGACCAAAATGGACGAACTTGGTTAAGTTGGATGATTCTTGGACCAAATCTCTCTTCCTTGGTTCCAAACTTCATGAAAGGGTTTAATGTGTCATATTACATCAATCTATGCTTGCCATTTGGCTTTGGTCAACTTTGGAGTTAATCGAAACAGGGAAAGACCAAAATGGACGAACTTGGTTAAGTTAGATGATTCTTGGACCAAATCTCTCTTTCTTGGTTCCAAACTTCATCAAAGGGTTTAATGTGTCATATTACATCAATCTATGCTTGCCATTTGGCTTCGGTCAACTTTGGAGTTAATCGAAACAGGGAAAGACCAAAATGGACGAACTTGGTTAAGTTAGATGATTCTTGGACCAAATCTCTCTTTCTTGGTTCCAAACTTCATCAAAGGGTTTAATGTGTCATATTACATCAATCTATGCTTGCCATTTGGCTTTGGTCAACTTTGGAGCTAATTGAAACGAGGAAAGACCAAAATGGACGAACTTGGTTAAGTTGGATGATTCTTGGACCAAATCTCTCTTCCTTGGTTCCAAACTTCATGAAAGGGTTTAATGTGTCATATTACATCAATCTATGCTTGGCATTTGGCTTTGGTCAACTTTGGAGTTAATCGAAACAGGGAAAGACCAAAATGGACGAACTTGGTTAAGTTAGATGATTCTTGGACCAAATCTCTCTTTCTTGGTTCCAAACTTCATCAAAGGGTTTAATGTGTCATATTACATCAATCTATGCTTGCCATTTGGCTTCGGTCAACTTTGGAGTTAATCGAAACAGGGAAAGACCAAAATGGACGAACTTGGTTAAGTTCGATGATTCTTGGACCAAATCTCTCTTCTTGGTTCCAAACTTCATCAAAGGGTTTAATGTGTCATATTACATCAATCTATGCTTGCCATTTGGCTTTGGTCAACTTTGGAGCTAATCGAAATGAGGAAAGACCAAAATGGACGAACTTGGTTAAGTTCGATGATTTTTCGACCAAATCTCTCTTTCTTGGTTCCAAACTTCATCAAAGGGTTTAATGTGTCATATTACATCAATCTATGCTTGCATTTGGCTTCGGTCAACTTTGGAGTTAATCGAAACAGGGAAAGACCAAAATGGACGAACTTGGTTAAGTTCGATGATTCTTGGACCAAATCTCTCTTCCTTGGTTCCAAACTTCATGAAAGGGTTTAATGTGTCATATTACATCAATCTATGCTTGGCATTTGGCTTTGGTCAACTTTGGAGTTAATCGAAACAGGGAAAGACCAAAATGGACGAACTTGGTTAAGTTAGATGATTCTTGGACCAAATCTCTCTTCCTTGGTTCCAAACTTCATCAAAGGGTTTAATGTGTCATATTACATCAATCTATGCTTGCCATTTGGCTTTGGTCAACTTTGGAGCTAATCGAAATGAGGAAAGACCAAAATGGACGAACTTGGTTAAGTTCGATGATTCTTGGACCAAATCTCTCTTCTTGGTTCCAAACTTCATGAAAGGGTTTAATGTGTCATATTACATCAATCTATGCTTGGCATTTGGCTTTGGTCAACTTTGGAGTTAATCGAAACAGGGAAAGACCAAAATGGACGAACTTGGTTAAGTTAGATGATTCTTGGACCAAATCTCTCTTTCTTGGTTCCAAACTTCATCAAAGGGTTTAATGTGTCATATTACATCAATCTATGCTTGCCATTTGGCTTTGGTCAACTTTGGAGCTAATTGAAATGAGGAAAGACCAAAATGGACGAACTTGGTTAAGTTCGATGATTCTTGGACCAAATCTCTCTTCCTTGGTTCCAAACTTCATGAAAGGGTTTAATGTGTCATATTACATCAATCTATGCTTGGCATTTGGCTTTGGTCAACTTTGGAGTTAATCGAAACAGGGAAAGACCAAAATGGACGAACTTGGTTAAGTTAGATGATTCTTGGACCAAATCTCTCTTTCTTGGTTCCAAACTTCATCAAAGGGTTTAATGTGTCATATTACATCAATCTATGCTTGCCATTTGGCTTCGGTCAACTTTGGAGTTAATCGAAACAGGGAAAGACCAAAATGGACGAACTTGGTTAAGTTCGATGATTTTTGGACCAAATCTCTCTTTCTTGGTTCCAAACTTCATCAAAGGGTTTAATGTGTCATATTACATCAATCTATGCTTGCCATTTGGCTTTGGTTAACTTTGGAGTTAATCGAAACAGGGAAAGACCAAAATGGACGAACTTGGTTAAGTTAGATGATTCTTGGACCAAATCTCTCTTTCTTGGTTCCAAACTTCATCAAAGGGTTTAATGTGTCATATTACATCAATCTATGCTTGCCATTTGGCTTCGGTCAACTTTGTAGCTAATGGAAACGAGGAGTGACCAAAATGGACGAACTTGGTTAAGTTGGATGATTGTTGGACCAAATCTCTCTTTCTTGGTTCCAAACTTCATCAAAGGGTTTAATGTGTCATATTACATCAATCTATGCTTGCCATTTGGCTTCGGTCAACTTTGGAGTTAATCGAAATAGGGAAAGACCAAAATGGACGAACTTGGTTAAGTTGGATGATTCTTGGACCAAATCTCTCTTCCTTGGTTCCAAACTTCATGAAAGGGTTTAATGTGTCATATTACATCAATCTATGCTTGCCATTTGGCTTTGGTCAACTTTGGAGTTAATCGAAACAGGGAAAGACCAAAATGGACGAACTTGGTTAAGTTAGATGATTCTTGGACCAAATCTCTCTTCCTTGGTTCCAAACTTCATCAAAGGGTTTAATGTGTCATATTACATCAATCTATGCTTGCCATTTGGCTTCGGTCAACTTTGGAGTTAATCGAAACAAGGAAAGACCAAAATGGACGAACTTGGTTAAGTTCGATGATTTTGGACCAAATCTCTCTTTCTTGGTTCCAAACTTCATCAAAGGGTTTAATGTGTCATATTACATCAATCTATGCTTGCCATTTGGCTTCGGTTAACTTTGGAGTTAATCGAAACAGGGAAAGACCAAAATGGACGAACTTGGTTAAGTTAGATGATTCTTGGACCAAATCTCTCTTTCTTGGTTCCAAACTTCATCAAAGGGTTTAATGTGTCATATTACATCAATCTATGCTTGCCATTTGGCTTCGGTCAACTTTGTAGCTAATGGAAACGAGGAAAGACCAAAATGGACGAACTTGGTTAAGTTGGATGATTCTTGGACCAAATCTCTCTTTCTTGGTTCCAAACTTCATGAAAGGGTTTAATGTGTCATATTACATCAATCTATGCTTGCCATTTGGCTTTGGTCAACTTTGGAGCTAATCGAAACGAGGAAAGACCAAAATGGACGAACTTGGTTAAGTTCGATGATTCTTGGACCAAATCTCTCTTCCTTGGTTCCAAACTTCATCAAAGGGTTTAATGTGTCATATTACATCAATCTATGCTTGCCATTTGGCTTTGGTCAACTTTGGAGCTAATCGAAATGAGGAAAGACCAAAATGGACGAACTTGGTTAAGTTCGATGATTCTTGGACCAAATCTCTCTTTCTTGGTTCCAAACTTCATCAAAGGGTTTAATGTGTCATATTACATCAATCTATGCTTGCCATTTGGCTTTGGTCAACTTTGGAGCTAATTGAAATGAGGAAAGACCAAAATGGACGAACTTGGTTAAGTTCGATGATTCTTGGACCAAATCTCTCTTTCTTGGTTCCAAACTTCATCAAAGGGTTTAATGTGTCATATTACATCAATCTATGCTTGCATTTGGCTTCGGTCAACTTTGGAGTTAATCGAAACAGGGAAAGACCAAAATGGACGAACTTGGTTAAGTTCGATGATTCTTGGACCAAATCTCTCTTCCTTGGTTCCAAACTTCATCAAAGGGTTTAATGTGTCATATTACATCAATCTATGCTTGCCATTTGGCTTTGGTCAACTTTGGAGTTAATCGAAACAGGGAAAGACCAAAATGGACGAACTTGGTTAAGTTAGATGATTCTTGGACCAAATCTCTCTTTCTTGGTTCCAAACTTCATCAAAGGGTTTAATGTGTCATATTACATCAATCTATGCTTGCCATTTGGCTTCGGTCAACTTTGGAGTTAATCGAAACAGGGAAAGACCAAAATGGACGAACTTGGTTAAGTTCGATGATTTTGGACCAAATCTCTCTTTCTTGGTTCCAAACTTCATCAAAGGGTTTAATGTGTCATATTACATCAATCTATGCTTGGCATTTGGCTTCGGTTAACTTTGGAGTTAATCGAAACAGGGAAAGACCAAAATGGACGAACTTGGTTAAGTTAGATGATTCTTGGACCAAATCTCTCTTTCTTGGTTCCAAACTTCATCAAAGGGTTTAATGTGTCATATTACATCAATCTATGCTTGCCATTTGGCTTTGGTCAACTTTGGAGCTAATTGAAACGAGGAAAGACCAAAATGGACGAACTTGGTTAAGTTGGATGATTCTTGGACCAAATCTCTCTTTCTTGGTTCCAAACTTCATCAAAGGGTTTAATGTGTCATATTACATCAATCTATGCTTGCCATTTGGCTTTGGTCAACTTTGGAGCTAATCGAAATAAGGAAAGACCAAAATGGACGAACTTGGTTAAGTTAGATGATTCTTGGACCAAATCTCTCTTTCTTGGTTCCAAACTTCATCAAAGGGTTTAATGTGTCATATTACATCAATCTATGCTTGCCATTTGGCTTTGGTCAACTTTGGAGCTAATCGAAACGAGGAAAGACCAAAATGGACGAACTTGGTTAAGTTCGATGATTCTTGGACCAAATCTCTCTTCCTTGGTTCCAAACTTCATCAAAGGGTTTAATGTGTCATATTACATCAATCTATGCTTGCCATTTGGTTTCGGTCAACTTTGGAGTTAATCGAAACAGGGAAAGACCAAAATGGACGAACTTGGTTAAGTTAGATGATTCTTGGACCAAATCTCTCTTTCTTGGTTCCAAACTTCATCAAAGGGTTTAATGTGTCATATTACATCAATCTATGCTTGCCATTTGGCTTCGGTCAACTTTGGAGTTAATCGAAACAGGGAAAGACCAAAATGGACGAACTTGGTTAAGTTCGATGATTCTTGGACCAAATCTCTCTTTCTTGGTTCCAAACTTCATCAAAGGGTTTAATGTGTCATATTACATCAATCTATGCTTGCCATTTGGCTTTGGTCAACTTTGGAGCTAATCGAAATAAGGAAAGACCAAAATGGACGAACTTGGTTAAGTTGGATGATTCTTGGACCAAATCTCTCTTTCTTGGTTCCAAACTTCATGAAAGGGTTTAATGTGTCATATTACATCAATCTATGCTTGCCATTTGGTTTCGGTCAACTTTGGAGTTAATCGAAACAGGGAAAGACCAAAATGGACGAACTTGGTTAAGTTAGATGATTCTTGGACCAAATCTCTCTTTCTTGGTTCCAAACTTCATCAAAGGGTTTAATGTGTCATATTACATCAATCTATGCTTGCCATTTGGCTTCGGTCAACTTTGTAGCTAATGGAAACGAGAAAGACCAAAATGGACGAACTTGGTTAAGTTGGATGATTCTTGGACCAAATCTCTCTTACTTGGTTCCAAACTTCATGAAAGGGTTTAATGTGTCATATTACATCAATCTATGCTTGCCATTTGGCTTTGGTCAACTTTGGAGCTAATTGAAATAAGGAAAGACCAAAATGGACGAACTTGGTTAAGTTGGATGATTCTTGGACCAAATCTCTCTTCCTTGGTTCCAAACTTCATGAAAGGGTTTAATGTGTCATATTACATCAATCTATGCTTGCATTTGGCTTTGGTCAACTTTGGAGTTAATCGAAACAGGGAAAGACCAAAATGGACGAACTTGGTTAAGTTAGATGATTCTTGGACCAAATCTCTCTTTCTTGGTTCCAAACTTCATCAAAGGGTTTAATGTGTCATATTACATCAATCTATGCTTGCCATTTGGCTTCGGTGAACTTTGGAGTTAATCGAAACAGGGAAAGACCAAAATGGACGAACTTGGTTAAGTTCGATGATTTTTGGACCAAATCTCTCTTTCTTGGTTCCAAACTTCATCAAAGGGTTTAATGTGTCATATTACATCAATCTATGCTTGCCATTTGGCTTCGGTTAACTTTGGAGTTAATCGAAACAGAGAAAGACCAAAATGGACGAACTTGGTTAAGTTAGATGATTCTTGGACCAAATCTCTCTTTCTTGGTTCCAAACTTCATCAAAGGGTTTAATGTGTCATATTACATCAATCTATGCTTGCCATTTGGCTTTGGTCAACTTTGGAGCTAATCGAAACAGGGAAAGACCAAAATGGACGAACTTGGTTAAGTTCGATGATTCTTGGACCAAATCTCTCTTTCTTGGTTCCAAACTTCATCAAAGGGTTTAATGTGTCATATTACATCAATCTATGCTTGCCATTTGGCTTCGGTCAACTTTTGAGTTAATCGAAATAGGGAAAGACCAAAATGGACGAACTTGGTTAAGTTAGATGATTCTTGGACCAAATCTCTCTTTCTTGGTTCCAAACTTCATGAAAGGGTTTAATGTGTCATATTACATCAATCTATGCTTGCCATTTGGCTTCGTTCAACTTTGGATTAATCGAAATAGGGAAAGACCAAAATGGACGAACTTGGTTAAGTTGGATGATTCTTCGACCAAATCTCTCTTTCTTGGTTCCAAACTTCATCAAAGGTTTAATGTGTCATATTACATCAATCTATGCTTGCCATTTGGCTTTGGTCAACTTTGGAGCTAATTGAAACGAGGAAAGACCAAAATGGACGAACTTGGTTAAGTTCGATGATTCTTGGACCAAATCTCTCTTTCTTGGTTCCAAACTTCATGAAAGGGTTTAATGTGTCATATTACATCAATCTATGCTTGCCATTTGGCTTCGGTCAACTTTGGAGTTAATCGAAACAGGGAAAGACCAAAATGGACGAACTTGGTTAAGTTAGATGATTCTTGGACCAAATCTCTCTTTCTTGGTTCCAAACTTCATCAAAGGGTTTAATGTGTCATATTACATCAATCTATGCTTGCCATTTGGCTTCGGTCAACTTTGGAGCTAATGGAAACGAGGAAAGACCAAAATGGACGAACTTGGTTAAGTTGGATGATTCTTGGACCAAATCTCTCTTCTTGGTTCCAAACTTCATGAAAGGGTTTAATGTGTCATATTACATCAATCTATGCTTGCCATTTGGCTTTGGTCAACTTTGGAGCTAATCGAAATGAGGAAAGACCAAAATGGACGAACTTGGTTAAGTTCGATGATTCTTGGCCAAATCTCTCTTTCTTGGTTCCAAACTTCATCAAAGGGTTTAATGTGTCATATTACATCAATCTATGCTTGCCATTTGGCTTTGGTCAACTTTGGAGTTAATCGAAACAGGGAAAGACCAAAATGGACGAACTTGGTTAAGTTAGATGATTCTTTGACCAAATCTCTCTTTCTTGGTTCCAAACTTCATCAAAGGGTTTAATGTGTCATATTACATCAATCTATGCTTGCCATTTGGCTTCGGTCAACTTTGGAGCTAATGGAAACGAGGAAAGACCAAAATGGACGAACTTGGTTAAGTTGGATGATTCTTGGACCAAATCTCTCTTCCTTGGTTCCAAACTTCATGAAAGGGTTTAATGTGTCATATTACATCAATCTATGCTTGGCATTTGGCTTTGGTCAACTTTGGAGTTAATCGAAACAGGGAAAGACCAAAATGGACGAACTTGGTTAAGTTAGATGATTCTTGGACCAAATCTCTCTTTCTTGGTTCCAAACTTCATCAAAGGGTTTAATGTGTCATATTACATCAATCTATGCTTGCCATTTGGCTTCGGTCAACTTTGGAGTTAATCGAAACAAGGAAAGACCAAAATGGACGAACTTGGTTAAGTTGGATGATTTTTGGACCAAATCTCTCTTTCTTGGTTCCAAACTTCATCAAAGGGTTTAATGTGTCATATTACATCAATCTATGCTTGCCATTTGGCTTCGGTCAACTTTGGAGTTAATCGAAACAGGGAAAGACCAAAATGGACGAACTTGGTTAAGTTAGATGATTCTTGGACCAAATCTCTCTTTCTTGGTTCCAAACTTCATCAAAGGGTTTAATGTGTCATATTACATCAATCTATGCTTGCCATTTGGCTTCGGTCAACTTTGGAGCTAATGGAAACGAGGAAAGACCAAAATGGACGAACTTGGTTAAGTTGGATGATTCTTGGACCAAATCTCTCTTTCTTGGTTCCAAACTTCATGAAAGGGTTTAATGTGTCATATTACATCAATCTATGCTTGCCATTTGGCTTCGGTCAACTTTGGAGTTAATCGAAACAGGGAAAGACCAAAATGGACGAACTTGGTTAAGTTAGATGATTCTTGGACCAAATCTCTCTTTCTTGGTTCCAAACTTCATCAAAGGGTTTAATGTGTCATATTACATCAATCTATGCTTGCCATTTGGCTTCGGTCAACTTTGGAGCTAATGAAACGAGGAAAGACCAAAATGGACGAACTTGGTTAAGTTGGATGATTCTTGGACCAAATCTCTCTTTCTTGGTTCCAAACTTCATCAAAGGGTTTAATGTGTCATATTACATCAATCTATGCTTGCCATTTGGCTTTGGTCAACTTTGGAGCTAATCGAAACGAGGAAAGACCAAAATGGACGAACTTGGTTAAGTTGGATGATTCTTGGACCAAATCTCTCTTTCTTGGTTCCAAACTTCATCAAAGGGTTTAATGTGTCATATTACATCAATCTATGCTTGCCATTTGGCTTCGGTCAACTTTGGAGTTAATCGAAACAGGGAAAGACCAAAATGGACGAACTTGGTTAAGTTAGATGATTCTTGGACCAAATCTCTCTTTCTTGGTTCCAAACTTCATCAAAGGGTTTAATGTGTCATATTACATCAATCTATGCTTGCCATTTGGCTTTGGTCAACTTTGGAGCTAATCGAAACGAGGAAAGACCAAAATGGACGAACTTGGTTAAGTTCGATGATTCTTGGACCAAATCTCTCTTTCTTGGTTCCAAACTTCATCAAAGGGTTTAATGTGTCATATTACATCAATCTATGCTTGCCATTTGGCTTCGGTCAACTTTGGAGCTAATGGAAACGAGGAAAGACCAAAATGGACGAACTTGGTTAAGTTGGATGATTCTTGGACCAAATCTCTCTTTCTTGGTTCCAAACTTCATCAAAGGGTTTAATGTGTCATATTACATCAATCTATGCTTGCCATTTGGCTTCGGTCAACTTTGAGTTAATCGAAATAGGGAAAGACCAAAATGGACGAACTTGGTTAAGTTGGATGATTCTTGGACCAAATCTCTCTTTCTTGGTTCCAAACTTCATCAAAGGGTTTAATGTGTCATATTACATCAATCTATGCTTGCCATTTGGCTTTGGTCAACTTTGGAGCTAATTGAAATGAGGAAAGACCAAAATGGACGAACTTGGTTAAGTTGGATGATTCTTGGACCAAATCTCTCTTTCTTGGTTCCAAACTTCATGAAAGGGTTTAATGTGTCATATTACATCAATCTATGCTTGCCATTTGGCTTTGGTCAACTTTGGAGTTAATCGAAACAGGGAAAGACCAAAATGGACGAACTTGGTTAAGTTAGATGATTCTTGGACCAAATCTCTCTTTCTTGGTTCCAAACTTCATCAAAGGGTTTAATGTGTCATATTACATCAATCTATGCTTGCCATTTGGCTTCGGTCAACTTTGGAGTTAATCGAAACAGGGAAAGACCAAAATGGACGAACTTGGTTAAGTTAGATGATTCTTGGACCAAATCTCTCTTTCTTGGTTCCAAACTTCATCAAAGGGTTTAATGTGTCATATTACATCAATCTATGCTTCCATTTGGCTTCGGTCAACTTTGGAGCTAATGGAAACGAGGAGAAAGACCAAAATGGACGAACTTGGTTAAGTTGGATGATTGTTGGACCAAATCTCTTTTCTTGGTTCCAAACTTCATCAAAGGGTTTAATGTGTCATATTACATCAATCTATGCTTGCCATTTGGCTTCGGTCAACTTTGGAGTTAATCGAAACAGGGAAAGACCAAAATGGACGAACTTGGTTAAGTTCGATGATTCTTCGACCAAATCTCTCTTTCTTGGTTCCAAACTTCATCAAAAGGTTTAATGTGTCATATTACATCAATCTATGCTTGCCATTTGGCTTTGGTCAACTTTGGAGTTAATCGAAACAGGGAAAGACCAAAATGGACGAACTTGGTTAAGTTAGATGATTCTTGGACCAAATCTCTCTTTCTTGGTTCCAAACTTCATCAAAGGGTTTAATGTGTCATATTACATCAATCTATGCTTGCCATTTGGCTTCGGTCAACTTTGGAGCTAATGGAAACGAGGAAAGACCAAAATGGACGAACTTGGTTAAGTTGGATGATTCTTGGACCAAATCTCTCTTTCTTGGTTCCAAACTTCATCAAAAGGTTTAATGTGTCATATTACATCAATCTATGCTTGCCATTTGGCTTTGGTCAACTTTGGAGCTAATCGAAATGAGGAAAGACCAAAATGGACGAACTTGGTTAAGTTCGATGATTCTTGGACCAAATCTCTCTTCCTTGGTTCCAAACTTCATGAAAGGGTTTAATGTGTCATATTACATCAATCTATGCTTGGCATTTGGCTTTGGTCAACTTTGGAGTTAATCGAAACAAGGAAAGACCAAAATGGACGAACTTGGTTAAGTTAGATGATTCTTGGACCAAATCTCTCTTTCTTGGTTCCAAACTTCATCAAAGGGTTTAATGTGTCATATTACATCAATCTATGCTTGCCATTTGGTTTCGGTCAACTTTGGAGTTAATCGAAACAGGGAAAGACCAAAATGGACGAACTTGGTTAAGTTAGATGATTCTTTGACCAAATCTCTCTTTCTTGGTTCCAAACTTCATCAAAGGGTTTAATGTGTCATATTACATCAATCTATGCTTGCCATTTGGCTTCGGTCAACTTTGGAGCTAATCGAAACGAGGAAAGACCAAAATGGACGAACTTGGTTAAGTTGGATGATTCTTGGACCAAATCTCTCTTTCTTGGTTCCAAACTTCATGAAAGGGTTTAATGTGTCATATTACATCAATCTATGCTTGCATTTGGCTTTGGTCAACTTTGGAGCTAATTGAAATGAGGAAAGACCAAAATGGACGAACTTGGTTAAGTTGGATGATTCTTGGACCAAATCTCTCTTTCTTGGTTCCAAACTTCATGAAAGGGTTTAATGTGTCATATTACATCAATCTATGCTTGCCATTTGGCTTTGGTCAACTTTGGAGCTAATGGAAACGAGGAAAGACCAAAATGGACGAACTTGGTTAAGTTGGATGATTCTTGGACCAAATCTCTCTTTCTTGGTTCCAAACTTCATGAAAGGGTTTAATGTGTCATATTACATCAATCTATGCTTGCCATTTGGCTTCGGTCAACTTTGGAGTTAATCGAAATTGGGAAAGACCAAAATGGACGAACTTGGTTAAGTTGGATGATTCTTGGACCAAATCTCTCTTTCTTGGTTCCAAACTTCATGAAAGGGTTTAATGTGTCATATTACATCAATCTATGCTTGCCATTTGGCTTCGGTGAACTTTGGAGTTAATCGAAACAGGGAAAGACCAAAATGGACGAACTTGGTTAAGTTCGATGATTCTTGGACCAAATCTCTCTTTCTTGGTTCCAAACTTCATCAAAGGGTTTAATGTGTCATATTACATCAATCTATGCTTGCCATTTGGCTTCGGTCAACTTTGTAGCTAATGGAAACGAGGAGTGACCAAAATGGACGAACTTGGTTAAGTTGGATGATTGTTGGACCAAATCTCTCTTTCTTGGTTCCAAACTTCATCAAAGGGTTTAATGTGTCATATTACATCAATCTATGCTTGCCATTTGGTTTCGGTCAACTTTGGAGTTAATCGAAACAGGGAAAGACCAAAATGGACGAACTTGGTTAAGTTAGATGATTCTTGGACCAAATCTCTCTTTCTTGGTTCCAAACTTCATCAAAGGGTTTAATGTGTCATATTACATCAATCTATACTTCACATTTGGCTTCGGTCAACTTGTAGCTAATGGAAACGAGGAGTGACAAAAATGGACGAACTTGGTTAAGTAGGATGATTGTTGGACCAAATCTCTCTTACTTGGTTCCAAACTTCAAGAAAGGGTTTAATGTGTCATATTACATCAATCTATGCTTGCCATTTGGCTTCGGTGAACTTTGGAGTTAATCGAAACAGGGAAAGACCAAAATGGACGAACTTGGTTAAGTTCGATGATTTTTCGACCAAATCTCTCTTTCTTGGTTCCAAACTTCATCAAAGGGTTTAATGTGTCATATTACATCAATCTATGCTTGGCATTTGGCTTCGGTTAACTTTGGAGTTAATCGAAACAGGGAAAGACCAAAATGGACGAACTTGGTTAAGTTAGATGATTCTTTGACCAAATCTCTCTTTCTTGGTTCCAAACTTCATCAAAGGTTTAATGTGTCATATTACATCAATCTATGCTTGCCATTTGGCTTTGGTCAACTTTGGAGCTAATTGAAACGAGGAAAGACCAAAATGGACGAACTTGGTTAAGTTCGATGATTCTTGGACCAAATCTCTCTTCCTTGGTTCCAAACTTCATGAAAGGGTTTAATGTGTCATATTACATCAATCTATGCTTGCCATTTGGCTTCGGTCAACTTTGGAGTTAATCGAAACAGGGAAAGACCAAAATGGACGAACTTGGTTAAGTTAGATGATTCTTGGACCAAATCTCTCTTTCTTGGTTCCAAACTTCATCAAAGGGTTTAATGTGTCATATTACATCAATCTATGCTTGCCATTTGGCTTCGGTCAACTTTGGAGCTAATGGAAACGAGGAGTGACCAAAATGGACGAACTTGGTTAAGTTCGATGATTCTTGGACCAAATCTCTCTTCTTGGTTCCAAACTTCATGAAAGGGTTTAATGTGTCATATTACATCAATCTATGCTTGGCATTTGGCTTCGGTCAACTTTGGAGTTAATCGAAACAAGGAAAGACCAAAATGGACGAACTTGGTTAAGTTCGATGATTCTTCGACCAAATCTCTCTTTCTTGGTTCCAAACTTCATCAAAGGGTTTAATGTGTCATATTACATCAATCTATGCTTGCCATTTGGCTTTGGTCAACTTTGGAGCTAATTGAAACGAGGAAAGACCAAAATGGACGAACTTGGTTAAGTTCGATGATTCTTGGACCAAATCTCTCTTCCTTGGTTCCAAACTTCATGAAGGGTTTAATGTGTCATATTACATCAATCTATGCTTGCCATTTGGCTTCGGTGAACTTTGGAGTTAATCGAAACAGGGAAAGACCAAAATGGACGAACTTGGTTAAGTTAGATGATTCTTGGACCAAATCTCTCTTTCTTGGTTCCAAACTTCATCAAAGGGTTTAATGTGTCATATTACATCAATCTATGCTTGCCATTTGGCTTCGGTCAACTTTGTAGCTAATGGAAACGAGGAGCGACCAAAATGGACGAACTTGGTTAAGTTGGATGATTGTTGGACCAAATCTCTCTTACTTGGTTCCAAACTTCATGAAAGGGTTTAATGTGTCATATTACATCAATCTATGCTTGCATTTGGCTTTGGTCAACTTTGGAGCTAATTGAAATGAGGAAAGACCAAAATGGACGAACTTGGTTAAGTTGGATGATTCTTGGACCAAATCTCTCTTTCTTGGTTCCAAACTTCATCAAAGGTTTAATGTGTCATATTACATCAATCTATGCTTGCCATTTGGCTTTGGTCAACTTTGGAGCTAATGGAAACGAGGAAAGACCAAAATGGACGAACTTGGTTAAGTTGGATGATTGTTGGACCAAATCTCTCTTACTTGGTTCCAAACTTCATGAAAGGGTTTAATGTGTCATATTACATCAATCTATGCTTGCCATTTGGCTTCGTTGAACTTTGGAGTTAATCGAAATTGGGAAAGACCAAAATGGACGAACTTGGTTAAGTTGGATGATTGTTCGACCAAATCTCTCTTCCTTGGTTCCAAACTTCATGAAAGGGTTTAATGTGTCATATTACATCAATCTATGCTTGCCATTTGGCTTCGGTGAACTTTGGAGTTAATCGAAACAGGGAAAGACCAAAATGGACGAACTTGGTTAAGTTCGATGATTCTTCGACCAAATCTCTCTTTCTTGGTTCCAAACTTCATCAAAGGGTTTAATGTGTCATATTACATCAATCTATGCTTGCCATTTGGCTTCGGTCAACTTTGTAGCTAATGGAAACGAGGAGTGACCAAAATGGACGAACTTGGTTAAGTTGGATGATTGTTGGACCAAATCTCTCTTTCTTGGTTCCAAACTTCATCAAAGGGTTTAATGTGTCATATTACATCAATCTATGCTTGCCATTTGGTTTCGGTCAACTTTGGAGTTAATCGAAATAGGGAAAGACCAAAATGGACGAACTTGGTTAAGTTGGATTATTCTTGGACCAAATCTCTCTTCCTTGGTTCCAAACTTCATGAAAGGGTTTAATGTGTCATATTACATCAATCTATGCTTGCCATTTGGCTTCGGTGAACTTTGGAGTTAATCGAAACAGGGAAAGACCAAAATGGACGAACTTGGTTAAGTTCGATGATTCTTCGACCAAATCTCTCTTTCTTGGTTCCAAACTTCATCAAAGGGTTTAATGTGTCATATTACATCAATCTATGCTTGCCATTTGGCTTCGGTCAACTTTGTAGCTAATGGAAACGAGGAGTGACCAAAATGGACGAACTTGGTTAAGTTGGATGATTGTTGGACCAAATCTCTCTTTCTTGGTTCCAAACTTCATCAAAGGGTTTAATGTGTCATATTACATCAATCTATGCTTGCCATTTGGTTTCGGTCAACTTTGGAGTTAATCGAAACAGGGAAAGACCAAAATGGACGAACTTGGTTAAGTTAGATGATTCTTGGACCAAATCTCTCTTTCTTGGTTCCAAACTTCATCAAAGGGTTTAATGTGTCATATTACATCAATCTATGCTTCCATTTGGCTTCGGTCAACTTGTAGCTAATGGAAACGAGGAGTGACAAAATGGACGAACTTGGTTAAGTAGGATGATTGTTGGACCAAATCTCTCTTACTTGGTTCCAAACTTCAAGAAAGGGTTTAATGTGTCATATTACATCAATCTATGCTTGCCATTTGGCTTCGGTGAACTTTGGAGTTAATCGAAACAGGGAAAGACCAAAATGGACGAACTTGGTTAAGTTCGATGATTTTTCGACCAAATCTCTCTTTCTTGGTTCCAAACTTCATCAAAGGGTTTAATGTGTCATATTACATCAATCTATGCTTGGCATTTGGCTTCGGTTAACTTTGGAGTTAATCGAAACAGGGAAAGACCAAAATGGACGAACTTGGTTAAGTTAGATGATTCTTTGACCAAATCTCTCTTTCTTGGTTCCAAACTTCATCAAAGGGTTTAATGTGTCATATTACATCAATCTATGCTTGCCATTTGGCTTCGGTCAACTTTGTAGCTAATGGAAACGAGGAGTGACCAAAATGGACGAACTTGGTTAAGTTGGATGATTGGTGGACCAAATCTCTCTTACTTGGTTCCAAACTTCATGAAAGGGTTTAATGTGTCATATTACATCAATCTATGCTTGCCATTTGGCTTGGGTGAACTTTGGAGTTAATCGAAACAGGGAAAGACCAAAATGGACGAACTTGGTTAAGTTCGATGATTCTTCGACCAAATCTCTCTTTCTTGGTTCAAAACTTTATCAAAAGGTTTAATGTGTCATATTACATCAATCTATGCTTGGCATTTGGCTTTGGTCAACTTTGGAGTTAATCGAAACAGGGAAAGACCAAAATGGACGAACTTGGTTAAGTTAGATATTCTTGGACCAAATCTCTCTTTCTTGGTTCCAAACTTCATCAAAGGGTTTAATGTGTCATATTACATCAATCTATGCTTGCCATTTGGCTTCGGTCAACTTTGGAGTTAATCGAAACAGGGAAAGACCAAAATGGACGAACTTGGTTAAGTTCTATGATTTTTGGACCAAATCTCTCTTTCTTGGTTCCAAACTTCATCAAAGGGTTTAATGTGTCATATTACATCAATCTATGCTTGCATTTGGCTTCGGTTAACTTTGGAGTTAATCGAAACAGGGAAAGACCAAAATGGACGAACTTGGTTAAGTTAGATGATTCTTTGACCAAATCTCTCTTTCTTGGTTCCAAACTTCATCAAAGGGTTTAATGTGTCATATTACATCAATCTATGCTTGCCATTTGGCTTCGTTGAACTTTGGAGTTAATCGAAATTGGGAAAGACCAAAATGGACGAACTTGGTTAAGTTGGATGATTCTTCGACCAAATCTCTCTTCCTTGGTTCCAAACTTCATGAAAGGGTTTAATGTGTCATATTACATCAATCTATGCTTGCCATTTGTTTTCGGTGAACTTTGGAGTTAATCGAAACAGGGAAAGACCAAAATGGACGAACTTGGTTAAGTTAGATGATTCTTGGACCAAATCTCTCTTTCTGGGTTCCAAACTTCATCAAAGGGTTTAATGTGTCATATTACATCAATCTATGCTTGCCATTTGGCTTCGGTCAACTTTGTAGCTAATGGAAACGAGGAGCGACCAAAATGGACGAACTTGGTTAAGTTGGATGATTGTTGGACCAAATCTTTCTTACTTGGTTCCAAACTTCATGAAAGGGTTTAATGTGTCATATTACATCAATCTATGCTTGCATTTGGCTTTGGTAAACTTTGGAGCTAATTGAAATGAGGAAAGACCAAAATGGACGAACTTGGTTAAGTTGGATGATTCTTGGACCAAATCTCTCTTTCTTGGTTCCAAACTTCATCAAAGGTTTAATGTGTCATATTACATCAATCTATGCTTGCCATTTGGCTTTGGTCAACTTTGGAGCTAATGGAAACGAGGAAAGACCAAAATGGACGAACTTGGTTAAGTTGGATGATTGTTGGACCAAATCTCTCTTACTTGGTTCCAAAATTCATGAAAGGGTTTAATGTGTCATATTACATCAATCTATGCTTGCCATTTGGCTTCGTTGAACTTTGGAGTTAATCGAAATTGGGAAAGACCAAAATGGACGAACTTGGTTAAGTTGGATTATTGTTCGACCAAATCTCTCTTCCTTGGTTCCAAACTTCATGAAAGGGTTTAATGTGTCATATTACATCAATCTATGCTTGCCATTTGGCTTCGGTGAACTTTGGAGTTAATCGAAACAGGGAAAGACCAAAATGGACGAACTTGGTTAAGTTCGATGATTCTTCGACCAAATCTCTCTTTCTTGGTTCCAAACTTCATCAAAGGGTTTAATGTGTCATATTACATCAATCTATGCTTGCCATTTGGCTTCGGTCAACTTTGTAGCTAATGGAAACGAGGAGTGACCAAAATGGACGAACTTGGTTAAGTTGGATGATTGTTGGACCAAATCTCTCTTTCTTGGTTCCAAACTTCATCAAAGGGTTTAATGTGTCATATTACATCAATCTATGCTTGCCATTTGGTTTCGGTCAACTTTGGAGTTAATCGAAATAGGGAAAGACCAAAATGGACGAACTTGGTTAAGTTGGATGATTGTTCGACCAAATCTCTCTTCCTTGGTTCCAAACTTCATGAAAGGGTTTAATGTGTCATATTACATCAATCTATGCTTGCCATTTGGCTTCGGTGAACTTTGGAGTTAATCGAAACAGGGAAAGACCAAAATGGACGAACTTGGTTAAGTTCGATGATTCTTCGACCAAATCTCTCTTTCTTGGTTCCAAACTTCATCAAAGGGTTTAATGTGTCATATTACATCAATCTATGCTTGCCATTTGGCTTCGGTCAACTTTGTAGCTAATGGAAACGAGGAGTGACCAAAATGGACGAACTTGGTTAAGTTGGATGATTGTTGGACCAAATCTCTCTTTCTTGGTTCCAAACTTCATCAAAGGGTTTAATGTGTCATATTACATCAATCTATGCTTGCCATTTGGTTTCGGTCAACTTTGGAGTTAATCGAAACAGGGAAAGACCAAAATGGACGAACTTGGTTAAGTTAGATGATTCTTGGACCAAATCTCTCTTTCTTGGTTCCAAACTTCATCAAAGGGTTTAATGTGTCATATTACATCAATCTATGCTTCACATTTGGCTTCGGTCAACTTGTAGCTAATGGAAACGAGGAGTGACCAAAATGGACGAACTTGGTTAAGTAGGATGATTGTTGGACCAAATCTCTCTTACTTGGTTCCAAACTTCAAGAAAGGGTTTAATGTGTCATATTACATCAATCTATGCTTGCCATTTGGCTTCGGTGAACTTTGGAGTTAATCGAAACAGGGAAAGACCAAAATGGACGAACTTGGTTAAGTTCGATGATTTTTCGACCAAATCTCTCTTTCTTGGTTCCAAACTTCATCAAAGGGTTTAATGTGTCATATTACATCAATCTATGCTTGGCATTTGGCTTCGGTTAACTTTGGAGTTAATCGAAACAGGGAAAGACCAAAATGGACGAACTTGGTTAAGTTAGATGATTCTTTGACCAAATCTCTCTTTCTTGGTTCCAAACTTCATCAAAGGGTTTAATGTGTCATATTACATCAATCTATGCTTGCCATTTGGCTTCGTTGAACTTTGGAGTTAATCGAAATTGGGAAAGACCAAAATGGACGAACTTGGTTAAGTTGGATGATTCTTGGACCAAATCTCTCTTCCTTGGTTCCAAACTTCATGAAAGGGTTTAATGTGTCATATTACATCAATCTATGCTTGCCATTTGGCTTCGGTCAACTTTGTAGCTAATGGAAACGAGGAAAGACCAAAATGGACGAACTTGGTTAAGTTGGATGATTCTTGGACCAAATCTCTCTCTTCTTGGTTCCAAACTTCATGAAAGGGTTTAATGTGTCATATTACATCAATCTATGCTTGCCATTTGGCTTCGGTGAACTTTGGAGTTAATCGAAACAGGGAAAGACCAAAATGGACGAACTTGGTTAAGTTCGATGATTCTTCGACCAAATCTCTCTTTCTTGGTTCCAAACTTCATCAAAAGGTTTAATGTGTCATATTACATCAATCTATGCTTGGCATTTGGCTTTGGTCAACTTTGGAGTTAATCGAAACAGGGAAAGACCAAAATGGACGAACTTGGTTAAGTTAGATATTCTTGGACCAAATCTCTCTTTCTTGGTTCCAAACTTCATCAAAGGGTTTAATGTGTCATATTACATCAATCTATGCTTGCCATTTGGCTTCGGTCAACTTTGGAGTTAATCGAAACAGGGAAAGACCAAAATGGACGAACTTGGTTAAGTTCGATGATTTTTCGACCAAATCTCTCTTTCTTGGTTCCAAACTTCATCAAAGGGTTTAATGTGTCATATTACATCAATCTATGCTTGCATTTGGCTTCGGTTAACTTTGGAGTTAATCGAAACAGGGAAAGACCAAAATGGACGAACTTGGTTAAGTTAGATGATTCTTGGACCAAATCTCTCTTTCTTGGTTCCAAACTTCATCAAAGGGTTTAATGTGTCATATTACATCAATCTATGCTTGCCATTTGGCTTCGTTGAACTTTGGAGTTAATCGAAATTGGGAAAGACCAAAATGGACGAACTTGGTTAAGTTGGATGATTCTTGGACCAAATCTCTCTTCCTTGGTTCCAAACTTCATGAAAGGGTTTAATGTGTCATATTACATCAATCTATGCTTGCCATTTGCTTCGGTCAACTTTGGAGTTAATCGAAACAGGGAAAGACCAAAATGGACGAACTTGGTTAAGTTGGATGATTCTTGGACCAAATCTCTCTTCCTTGGTTCCAAACTTCATGAAAGGGTTTAATGTGTCATATTACATCAATCTATGCTTGCCATTTGGCTTCGGTCAACTTTGGAGTTAATCGAAACAGGGAAAGACCAAAATGGACGAACTTGGTTAAGTTGGATGATTCTTGGACCAAATCTCTCTTTCTTGGTTCCAAACTTTATCAAAAGGTTTAATGTGTCATATTACATCAATCTATGCTTGGCATTTGGCTTTGGTCAACTTTGGAGTTAATCGAAACAGGGAAAGACCAAAATGGACGAACTTGGTTAAGTTAGATGATTCTTGGACCAAATCTCTCTTTCTTGGTTCCAAACTTCATCAAAGGGTTTAATGTGTCATATTACATCAATCTATGCTTGCCATTTGGCTTCGGTCAACTTTGGAGTTAATCGAAACAGGGAAAGACCAAAATGGACGAACTTGGTTAAGTTGGATGATTCTTTGACCAAATCTCTCTTTCTTGGTTCCAAACTTCATCAAAGGGTTTAATGTGTCATATTACATCAATCTATGCTTGCCATTTGGTTTCGGTCAACTTTGGAGTTAATCGAAACAGGGAAAGACCAAAATGGACGAACTTGGTTAAGTTAGATGATTCTTGGACCAAATCTCTCTTTCTTGGTTCCAAACTTCATCAAAGGGTTTAATGTGTCATATTACATCAATCTATACTTCACATTTGGCTTCGGTCAACTTGTAGCTAATGGAAACGAGGAGTGACAAAAATGGACGAACTTGGTTAAGTTGGATGATTGTTGGACCAAATCTCTCTTACTTGGTTCCAAACTTCAAGAAAGGGTTTAATGTGTCATATTACATCAATCTATGCTTGCCATTTGGCTTCGGTCAACTTTGGAGTTAATCGAAACAGGGAAAGACCAAAATGGACGAACTTCGTTAAGTTCGATGATTTTTCGACCAAATCTCTCTTTCTTGGTTCCAAACTTCATCAAAGGGTTTAATGTGTCATATTACATCAATCTATGCTTGGCATTTGGCTTCGGTTAACTTTGGAGTTAATCGAAACAGGGAAAGACCAAAATGGACGAACTTGGTTAAGTTAGATGATTCTTTGACCAAATCTCTCTTTCTTGGTTCCAAACTTCATCAAAGGGTTTAATGTGTCATATTACATCAATCTATGCTTGCCATTTGGCTTCGGTCAACTTTGTAGCTAATGGAAACGAGGAGTGACCAAAATGGACGAACTTGGTTAAGTTGGATGATTCTTGGACCAAATCTCTCTTACTTGGTTCCAAACTTCATGAAAGGGTTTAATGTGTCATATTACATCAATCTATGCTTGCCATTTGGCTTCGGTCAACTTTGGAGTTAATCGAAACAGGGAAAGACCAAAATGGACGAACTTGGTTAAGTTCGATGATTCTTGGACCAAATCTCTCTTTCTTGGTTCAAAACTTCATCAAAAGGTTTAATGTGTCATATTACATCAATCTATGCTTGGCATTTGGCTTTGGTCAACTTTGGAGTTAATCGAAACAGGGAAAGACCAAAATGGACGAACTTGGTTAAGTTAGATATTCTTGGACCAAATCTCTCTTTCTTGGTTCCAAACTTCATCAAAGGGTTTAATGTGTCATATTACATCAATCTATGCTTGCCATTTGGCTTCGGTGAACTTTGGAGTTAATCGAAACAGGGAAAGACCAAAATGGACGAACTTCGTTAAGTTCTATGATTTTTCGACCAAATCTCTCTTTCTTTGTTCCAAACTTCATCAAAGGGTTTAATGTGTCATATTACATCAATCTATGCTTGCATTTGGCTTCGGTTAACTTTGGAGTTAATCGAAACAGGGAAAGACCAAAATGGACGAACTTGGTTAAGTTAGATGATTCTTTGACCAAATCTCTCTTTCTTGGTTCCAAACTTCATCAAAGGGTTTAATGTGTCATATTACATCAATCTATGCTTGCCATTTGGCTTCGTTGAACTTTGGAGTTAATCGAAATTGGGAAAGACCAAAATGGACGAACTTGGTTAAGTTGGATTATTGTTCGACCAAATCTCTCTTTCTTGGTTCCAAACTTCATGAAAGGGTTTAATGTGTCATATTACATCAATCTATGCTTGCCATTTGTTTTCGGTCAACTTTGGAGTTAATCGAAACAGGGAAAGACCAAAATGGACGAACTTGGTTAAGTTGGATGATTGTTGGACCAAATCTCTCTTCCTTGGTTCCAAACTTCATGAAAGGGTTTAATGTGTCATATTACATCAATCTATGCTTGCCATTTGGCTTCGGTGAACTTTGGAGTTAATCGAAACAGGGAAAGACCAAAATGGACGAACTTGGTTAAGTTGGATGATTCTTGGACCAAATCTCTCTTTCTTGGTTCAAAACTTTATCAAAAGGTTTAATGTGTCATATTACATCAATCTATGCTTGGCATTTGGCTTTGGTCAACTTTGGAGTTAATCGAAACAGGGAAAGACCAAAATGGACGAACTTGGTTAAGTTAGATGATTCTTGGACCAAATCTCTCTTTCTTGGTTCCAAACTTCATCAAAGGGTTTAATGTGTCATATTACATCAATCTATGCTTGCCATTTGGCTTCGGTGAACTTTGGAGTTAATCGAAACAGGGAAAGACCAAAATGGACGAACTTGGTTAAGTTGGATGATTTTTCGACCAAATCTCTCTTTCTTGGTTCCAAACTTCATCAAAGGGTTTAATGTGTCATATTACATCAATCTATGCTTGCATTTGGCTTCGGTTAACTTTGGAGTTAATCGAAACAGGGAAAGACCAAAATGGACGAACTTGGTTAAGTTAGATGATTCTTTGACCAAATCTCTCTTTCTTGGTTCCAAACTTCATCAAAGGGTTTAATGTGTCATTTTACATCAATCTATGCTTGCCATTTGGCTTCGTTGAACTTTGGAGTTAATCGAAATTGGGAAAGACCAAAATGGACGAACTTGGTTAAGTTGGATGATTCTTCGACCAAATCTCTCTTCCTTGGTTCCAAACTTCATGAAAGGGTTTAATGTGTCATATTACATCAATCTATGCTTGCCATTTGTTTTCGGTCAACTTTGGAGTTAATCGAAACAGGGAAAGACCAAAATGGACGAACTTGGTTAAGTTGGATGATTCTTGGACCAAATCTCTCTTCCTTGGTTCCAAACTTCATGAAAGGGTTTAATGTGTCATATTACATCAATCTATGCTTGCCATTTGGCTTCGGTCAACTTTGGAGTTAATCGAAACAGGGAAAGACCAAAATGGACGAACTTGGTTAAGTTGGATGATTCTTGGACCAAATCTCTCTTTCTTGGTTCCAAACTTCATCAAAAGGTTTAATGTGTCATATTACATCAATCTATGCTTGCCATTTGGCTTTGGTCAACTTTGGAGCTAATTGAAATGAGGAAAGACCAAAATGGACGAACTTGGTTAAGTTGGATGATTCTTGGACCAAATCTCTCTTCCTTGGTTCCAAACTTCATGAAAGGGTTTAATGTGTCATATTACATCAATCTATGCTTGCCATTTGGCTTTGGTCAACTTTGGAGCTAATCGAAACGAGGAAAGACCAAAATGGACGAACTTGGTTAAGTTGGATGATTCTTGGACCAAATCTCTCTTTCTTGGTTCCAAACTTCATCAAAGGGTTTAATGTGTCATATTACATCAATCTATGCTTGCCATTTGGTTTCGGTCAACTTTGGAGTTAATCGAAACAGGGAAAGACCAAAATGGACGAACTTGGTTAAGTTCGATGATTCTTGGACCAAATCTCTCTTTCTTGGTTCCAAACTTCATCAAAGGGTTTAATGTGTCATATTACATCAATCTATGCTTGCCATTTGGCTTCGGTCAACTTTGGAGTTATTCAAAACAGGGAAAGACCAAAATGGACGAACTTGGTTAAGTTTGATGATTGTTGGACCAAATCTCTCTTCTTGGTTCCAAACTTCATCAAAGGGTTTAATGTGTCATATTACATCAATCTATGCTTGCCATTTGGCTTCGGTCAACTTTGGAGTTAATCGAAACAGGGAAAGACCAAAATGGACGAACTTGGTTAAGTTCGATGATTCTTGGACCAAATCTCTCTTTCTTGGTTCCAAACTTCATCAAAAGGTTTAATGTGTCATATTACATCAATCTATGCTTGCCATTTGGCTTTGGTCAACTTTGGAGCTAATCGAAACGAGGAAAGACCAAAATGGACGAACTTGGTTAAGTTAGATGATTCTTGGACCAAATCTCTCTTTCTTGGTTCCAAACTTCATGAAAGGGTTTAATGTGTCATATTACATCAATCTATGCTTGCCATTTGGCTTCGGTCAACTTTGGAGTTAATCGAAATAGGGAAAGACCAAAATGGACGAACTTGGTTAAGTTGGATGATTCTTGGACCAAATCTCTCTTTCTTGGTTCCAAACTTCATCAAAGGTTTAATGTGTCATATTACATCAATCTATGCTTGCCATTTGGCTTTGGTCAACTTTGGAGCTAATCGAAATGAGGAAAGACCAAAATGGACGAACTTGGTTAAGTTGGATGATTCTTGGACCAAATCTCTCTTTCTTGGTTCCAAACTTCATCAAAGGGTTTAATGTGTCATATTACATCAATCTATGCTTGCCATTTGGTTTCGGTCAACTTTGGAGTTAATCGAAACAGGGAAAGACCAAAATGGACGAACTTGGTTAAGTTCGATGATTCTTGGACCAAATCTCTCTTTCTTGGTTCCAAACTTCATCAAAGGGTTTAATGTGTCATATTACATCAATCTATGCTTGCCATTTGGCTTTGGTCAACTTTGGAGCTAATCGAAATGAGGAAAGACCAAAATGGACGAACTTGGTTAAGTTGGATGATTCTTGGACCAAATCTCTCTTTCTTGGTTCCAAACTTCATCAAAGGGTTTAATGTGTCATATTACATCAATCTATATTTGCCATTTGGCTTCGGTCAACTTTGGAGCTAATCGAAACGAGGAAAGACCAAAATGGACGAACTTGGTTAAGTTAGATGATTCTTGGACCAAATCTCTCTTTCTTGGTTCCAAACTTCATCAAAGGGTTTAATGTGTCATATTACATCAATCTATGCTTGCCATTTGGCTTCGGTCAACTTTGGAGCTAATCGAAACGAGAAAGACCAAAATGGACGAACTTGGTTAAGTTGGATGATTCTTGGACCAAATCTCTCTTTCTTGGTTCCAAACTTCATCAAAGGGTTTAATGTGTCATATTACATCAATCTATGCTTGCCATTTGGCTTTGGTCAACTTTGGAGCTAATCGAAACGAGGAAAGACCAAAATGGACGAACTTGGTTAAGTTGGATGATTCTTGGACCAAATCTCTCTTTTTTGGTTCCAAACTTCATCAAAGGGTTTAATGTGTCATATTACATCAATCTATGCTTGCCATTTGGCTTTGGTCAACTTTGGAGCTAATCGAAACGAGGAAAGACCAAAATGGACGAACTTGGTTAAGTTGGATGATTCTTGGACCAAATCTCTCTTTCTTGGTTCCAAACTTCATCAAAGGGTTTAATGTGTCATATTACATCAATCTATGCTTGCCATTTGGCTTCGGTTAACTTTGGAGCTAATCGAAACAGGGAAAGACCAAAATGGACGAACTTGGTTAAGTTAGATGATTCTTGGACCAAATCTCTCTTTCTTGGTTCCAAACTTCATCAAAGGGTTTAATGTGTCATATTACATCAATCTATGCTTGCCATTTGGCTTCGGTCAACTTTGGAGCTAATGGAAACGAGGAGAGACCAAAATGGACGAACTTGGTTAAGTTGGATGATTCTTGGACCAAATCTCTCTTTCTTGGTTCCAAACTTCATCAAAGGGTTTAATGTGTCATATTACATCAATCTATGCTTGCCATTTGGCTTTGGTAACTTTGGAGCTAATCGAAACAGGGAAAGACCAAAATGGACGAACTTGGTTAAGTTAGATGATTCTTGGACCAAATCTCTCTTTCTTGGTTCCAAACTTCATCAAAGGGTTTAATGTGTCATATTACATCAATCTATGCTTGCCATTTGGCTTCGGTCAACTTTGTAGCTAATGGAAATGAGGAAAGACCAAAATGGACGAACTTGGTTAAGTTGGATGATTCTTGGACCAAATCTCTCTTTCTTGGTTCCAAACTTCATCAAAGGGTTTAATGTGTCATATTACATCAATCTATGCTTGCCATTTGGCTTCGGTCAACTTTGGAGCTAATCGAAATAGGGAAAGACCAAAATGGACGAACTTGGTTAAGTTAGATGATTCTTGGACCAAATCTCTCTTTCTTGGTTCCAAACTTCATCAAAGGGTTTAATGTGTCATATTACATCAATCTATGCTTGCCATTTGGCTTCGGTCAACTTTGGAGCTAATGGAAACGAGGAAAGACCAAAATGGACGAACTTGGTTAAGTTAGATGATTCTTGGACCAAATCTCTCTTTCTTGGTTCCAAACTTCATCAAAGGGTTTAATGTGTCATATTACATCAATCTATGCTTGCCATTTGGCTTCGGTCAACTTTGTAGCTAATGGAAACGAGGAAAGACCAAAATGGACGAACTTGGTTAAGTTGGATGATTCTTGGACCAAATCTCTCTTTCTTGGTTCCAAACTTCATCAAAGGGTTTAATGTGTCATATTACATCAATCTATGCTTGCCATTTGGCTTTGGTCAACTTTGGAGCTAATCGAAACGAGGAAAGACCAAAATGGACGAACTTGGTTAAGTTGGATGATTCTTGGACCAAATCTCTCTTTTTGGTTCCAAACTTCATCAAAGGGTTTAATGTGTCATATTACATCAATCTATGCTTGCCATTTGGCTTTGGTCAACTTTGGAGCTAATCGAAACGAGGAAAGACCAAAATGGACGAACTTGGTTAAGTTGGATGATTCTTGGACCAAATCTCTCTTTCTTGGTTCCAAACTTCATCAAAGGGTTTAATGTGTCATATTACATCAATCTATGCTTGCCATTTGGCTTCGGTCAACTTTGGAGCTAATCGAAACAGGGAAAGACCAAAATGGACGAACTTGGTTAAGTTGGATGATTCTTGGACCAAATCTCTCTTTCTTGGTTCCAAACTTCATCAAAGGGTTTAATGTGTCAATTACATCAATCTATGCTTGACATTTGGCTTCGGTCAACTTTGTAGCTAATGGAAACGAGGAGAGACCAAAATGGACGAACTTGGTTAAGTTGGATGATTCTTGGACCAAATCTCTCTTTCTTGGTTCCAAACTTCATCAAAGGGTTTAATGTGTCATATTACATCAATCTATGCTTGCCATTTGGCTTTGGTCAACTTTGGAGCTAATCGAAACGAGGAAAGACCAAAATGGACGAACTTGGTTAAGTTGGATGATTCTTGGACCAAATCTCTCTTTTTTGGTTCCAAACTTCATCAAAGGGTTTAATGTGTCATATTACATCAATCTATGCTTGCCATTTGGCTTTGGTCAACTTTGGAGCTAATCGAAACGAGGAAAGACCAAAATGGACGAACTTGGTTAAGTTGGATGATTCTTGGACCAAATCTCTCTTTCTTGGTTCCAAACTTCATCAAAGGGTTTAATGTGTCATATTACATCAATCTATGCTTGCCATTTGGCTTCGGTCAACTTTGGAGCTAATCGAAACAGGGAAAGACCAAAATGGACGAACTTGGTTAAGTTGGATGATTCTTGGACCAAATCTCTCTTTCTTGGTTCCAAACTTCATCAAAGGGTTTAATGTGTCATATTACATCAATCTATGCTTGCCATTTGGCTTCGGTAAACTTTGGAGCTAATCGAAACGAGGAAAGACCAAAATGGACGAACTTGGTTAAGTTGGATGATTCTTGGACCAAATCTCTCTTTCTTGGTTCCAAACTTCATCAAAGGGTTTAATGTGTCATATTACATCAATCTATGCTTGCCATTTGGCTTTGGTCAACTTTGGAGCTAATCGAAACGAGGAAAGACCAAAATGGACGAACTTGGTTAAGTTGGATGATTCTTGGACCAAATCTCTCTTTTTTGGTTCCAAACTTCATCAAAGGGTTTAATGTGTCATATTACATCAATCTATGCTTGCCATTTGGCTTTGGTCAACTTTGGAGCTAATCGAAACGAGGAAAGACCAAAATGGACGAACTTGGTTAAGTTGGATGATTCTTGGACCAAATCTCTCTTTCTTGGTTCCAAACTTCATCAAAGGGTTTAATGTGTCATATTACATCAATCTATGCTTGCCATTTGGCTTCGGTCAACTTTGGAGCTAATCGAAACAGGGAAAGACCAAAATGGACGAACTTGGTTAAGTTAGATGATTCTTGGACCAAATCTCTCTTTCTTGGTTCCAAACTTCATCAAAGGGTTTAATGTGTCATATTACATCAATCTATGCTTGCCATTTGGCTTCGGTCAACTTTGTAGCTAATGGAAACGAGGAAAGACCAAAATGGACGAACTTGGTTAAGTTGGATGATTCTTGGACCAAATCTCTCTTTTTTGGTTCCAAACTTCATCAAAGGGTTTAATGTGTCATATTACATCAATCTATGCTTGCCATTTGGCTTTGGTCAACTTTGGAGCTAATCGAAACAGGAAAAGACCAAAATGGACGAACTTGGTTAAGTTGGATGATTCTTGGACCAAATCTCTCTTTCTTGGTTCCAAACTTCATCAAAGGGTTTAATGTGTCATATTACATCAATCTATGCTTGCCATTTGGCTTCGGTCAACTTTGGAGTTAATCGAAATAGGGAAAGACCAAAATGGACGAACTTGGTTAAGTTGGATGATTCTTGGACCAAATCTCTCTTTCTTGGTTCCAAACTTCATCAAAAGGTTTAATGTGTCATATTACATCAATCTATGCTTGCCATTTGGCTTTGGTCAACTTTGGAGCTAATTGAAAAGAGGAAAGACCAAAATGGACGAACTTGGTTAAGTTGGATGATTCTTGGACCAAATCTCTCTTTCTTGGTTCCAAACTTCATCAAAGGGTTTAATGTGTCATATTACATCAATCTATGCTTGCCATTTGGCTTCGGTCAACTTTGGAGTTAATCGAAATAGGGAAAGACCAAAATGGACGAACTTGGTTAAGTTGGATGATTCTTGGACCAAATCTCTCTTTCTTGGTTCCAAACTTCATCAAAGGGTTTAATGTGTCATATTACATCAATCTATGCTTGCATTTGGCTTCGGTCAACTTTGGAGTTAATCGAAACAGGGAAAGACCAAAATGGACGAACTTGGTTAAGTGGATGATTCTTGGACCAAATCTCTCTTTCTTGGTTCCAAACTTCATCAAAGGGTTTAATGTGTCATATTACATCAATCTATGCTTGCCATTTGGCTTCGGTCAACTTTGGAGTTAATCAAAACAGGGAAAGACCAAAATGGACGAACTTGGTTAAGTTCGATGATTCTTGGACCAAATCTCTCTTTCTTGGTTCCAAACTTCATCAAAGGGTTTAATGTGTCATATTACATCAATCTATGCTTGCCATTTGGCTTCGGTCAACTTTGGAGTTAATCGAAACAGGGAAAGACCAAAATGGACGAACTTGGTTAAGTTAGATGATTCTTGGACCAAATCTCTCTTTCTTGGTTCCAAACTTCATCAAAGGGTTTAATGTGTCATATTACATCAATCTATGCTTGCCATTTGGCTTCGGTCAACTTTGGAGTTAATCGAAATAGGGAAAAACCAAAATGGACGAACTTGGTTAAGTTGGATGATTCTTGGACCAAATCTCTCTTTCTTGGTTCCAAACTTCATCAAAAGGTTTAATGTGTCATATTACATCAATCTATGCTTGCCATTTGGCTTTGGTCAACTTTGGAGCTAATTAAAACGAGGAAAGACCAAAATGGACGAACTTGGTTAAGTTGGATGATTCTTGGACCAAATCTCTCTTCCTTGGTTCCAAACTTCATGAAGGGTTTAATGTGTCATATTACATCAATCTATGCTTGCCATTTGGCTTCGGTCAACTTTGGAGTTAATCGAAACAGGGAAAGACCAAAATGGACGAACTTGGTTAAGTTGGATGATTCTTGGACCAAATCTCTCTTTCTTGGTTCCAAACTTCATCAAAGGGTTTAATGTGTCATATTACATCAATCTATGCTTGCCATTTGGCTTTGGTCAACTTTGGAGCTAATCGAAACGAGGAAAGACCAAAATGGACGAACTTGGTTAAGTTGGATGATTCTTGGACCAAATCTCTCTTTTTTGGTTCCAAACTTCATCAAAGGGTTTAATGTGTCATATTACATCAATCTATGCTTGCCATTTGGCTTCGGTCAACTTTGGAGCTAATCGAAACAGGGAAAGACCAAAATGGACGAACTTGGTTAAGTTAGATGATTCTTGGACCAAATCTCTCTTTCTTGGTTCCAAACTTCATCAAAGGGTTTAATGTGTCATATTACATCAATCTATGCTTGCCATTTGGCTTCGGTCAACTTTGTAGCTAATGGAAACGAGGAAAGACCAAAATGGACGAACTTGGTTAAGTTGGATGATTCTTGGACCAAATCTCTCTTTCTTGGTTCCAAACTTCATCAAAGGGTTTAATGTGTCATATTACATCAATCTATGCTTGCCATTTGGCTTCGGTCAACTTTGGAGTTAATCGAAACAGGGAAAGACCAAAATGGACGAACTTGGTTAAGTTAGATGATTCTTGGACCAAATCTCTCTTTCTTGGTTCCAAACTTCATCAAAGGGTTTAATGTGTCATATTACATCAATCTATGCTTGCCATTTGGCTTCGGTCAACTTTGGAGTTAATCGAAACAAGGAAAGACCAAAATGGACGAACTTGGTTAAGTGGATGATTCTTGGACCAAATCTCTCTTTCTTGGTTCCAAACTTCATCAAAGGGTTTAATGTGTCATATTACATCAATCTATGCTTGCCATTTGGCTTCGGTCAACTTTGGAGTTAATCGAAACAGGGAAAGACCAAAATGGACGAACTTGGTTAAGTTGGATGATTCTTGGACCAAATCTCTCTTTCTTGGTTCCAAACTTCATCAAAGGGTTTAATGTGTCATATTACATCAATCTATGCTTGCCATTTGGCTTCGGTCAACTTTGGAGTTAATCGAAACAGGGAAAGACCAAAATGGACGAACTTGGTTAAGTTAGATGATTCTTGGACCAAATCTCTCTTTCTTGGTTCCAAACTTCATCAAAGGGTTTAATGTGTCATATTACATCAATCTATGCTTGCCATTTGGCTTCGGTCAACTTTGGAGCTAATCGAAACAGGGAAAGACCAAAATGGACGAACTTGGTTAAGTTGGATGATTCTTGGACCAAATCTCTCTTTCTTGGTTCCAAACTTCATCAAAGGGTTTAATGTGTCATATTACATCAATCTATGCTTGCCATTTGGCTTCGGTTAACTTTGGAGCTAATCGAAATAGGGAAAGACCAAAATGGACGAACTTGGTTAAGTTGGATGATTCTTGGACCAAATCTCTCTTTCTTGGTTCCAAACTTCATCAAAGGGTTTAATGTGTCAATTACATCAATCTATATTTGACATTTGGCTTCGGTCAACTTTGTAGCTAATGGAAACGAGGAGAGACCAAAATGGACGAACTTGGTTAAGTTGGATGATTCTTGGACCAAATCTCTCTTTCTTGGTTCCAAACTTCATCAAAGGGTTTAATGTGTCATATTACATCAATCTATGCTTGCCATTTGGTTTGGTCAACTTTGGAGTTAATCGAAATAGGGAAAGACCAAAATGGACGAACTTGGTTAAGTTGGATGATTCTTGGACCAAATCTCTCTTTCTTGGTTCCAAACTTCATCAAAGGGTTTAATGTGTCATATTACATCAATCTATGCTTGCCATTTGGCTTCGGTCAACTTTGGAGTTAATCGAAACAGGGAAAGACCAAAATGGACGAACTTGGTTAAGTTGGATGATTCTTGGACCAAATCTCTCTTTCTTGGTTCCAAACTTCATCAAAGGGTTTAATGTGTCATATTACATCAATCTATGCTTGCCATTTGGCTTCGGTCAACTTTGGAGCTAATCGAAACAGGGAAAGACCAAAATGGACGAACTTGGTTAAGTTGGATGATTCTTGGACCAAATCTCTCTTTCTTGGTTCCAAACTTCATCAAAGGGTTTAATGTGTCAATTACATCAATCTATATTGCCATTTGGCTTCGTCAACTTTGTAGCTAATCGAAACGAGGAGAGACCAAAATGGACGAACTTGGTTAAGTTGGATGATTCTTGGACCAAATCTCTCTTTCTTGGTTCCAAACTTCATCAAAGGGTTTAATGTGTCATATTACATCAATCTATGCTTGCCATTTGGCTTCGGTCAACTTTGTAGCTAATCGAAACGAGGAAAGACCAAAATGGACGAACTTGGTTAAGTTGGATGATTCTTGGACCAAATCTCTCTTTCTTGGTTCCAAACTTCATCAAAGGGTTTAATGTGTCATATTACATCAATCTATGCTTGCCATTTGGCTTTGGTCAACTTTGGAGCTAATCGAAACAGGGAAAGACCAAAATGGACGAACTTGGTTAAGTTGGATGATTCTTGGACCAAATCTCTCTTTCTTGGTTCCAAACTTCATCAAAGGGTTTAATGTGTCATATTACATCAATCTATGCTTGCCATTTGGCTTCGGTCAACTTTGGAGCTAATCGAAATAGGGAAAGACCAAAATGGACGAACTTGGTTAAGTTAGATGATTCTTGGACCAAATCTCTCTTTCTTGGTTCCAAACTTCATCAAAGGGTTTAATGTGTCATATTACATCAATCTATGCTTGCCATTTGGCTTTGGTCAACTTTGGAGCTAATCGAAACGAGAAAGACCAAAATGGACGAACTTGGTTAAGTTGGATGATTCTTGGACCAAATCTCTCTTTCTTGGTTCCAAACTTCATCAAAGGGTTTAATGTGTCATATTACATCAATCTATGCTTGCCATTTGGCTTCGGTCAACTTTGGAGCTAATCGAAACAGGGAAAGACCAAAATGGACGAACTTGGTTAAGTTGGATGATTCTTGGACCAAATCTCTCTTTCTTGGTTCCAAACTTCATCAAAGGGTTTAATGTGTCATATTACATCAATCTATGCTTGCCATTTGGCTTCGGTCAACTTTGGAGCTAATCGAAACAGGAAAAGACCAAAATGGACGAACTTGGTTAAGTTGGATGATTCTTGGACCAAATCTCTCTTTCTTGGTTCCAAACTTCATCAAAGGGTTTAATGTGTCATATTACATCAATCTATGCTTGCCATTTGGCTTCGGTCAACTTTGGAGCTAATCGAAACAGGGAAAGACCAAAATGGACGAACTTGGTTAAGTTGGATGATTCTTGGACCAAATCTCTCTTTCTTGGTTCCAAACTTCATCAAAGGGTTTAATGTGTCATATTACATCAATCTATGCTTGCCATTTGGCTTCGGTCAACTTTGGAGCTAATCGAAACAGGGAAAGACCAAAATGGACGAACTTGGTTAAGTTGGATGATTCTTGGACCAAATCTCTCTTTCTTGGTTCCAAACTTCATCAAAGGGTTTAATGTGTCATATTACATCAATCTATATTGCCATTTGGCTTCGGTCAACTTTGTAGCTAATCGAAACGAGGAAAGACCAAAATGGACGAACTTGGTTAAGTTGGATGATTCTTGGACCAAATCTCTCTTTCTTGGTTCCAAACTTCATCAAAGGGTTTAATGTGTCATATTACATCAATCTATGCTTGCCATTTGGCTTCGGTCAACTTTGGAGCTAATCAAAACGAGGAAGGACCAAAATGGACGAACTTGGTTAAGTTGGATGATTCTTGGACCAAATCTCTCTTTCTTGGTTCCAAACTTCATCAAAGGGTTTAATGTGTCATATTACATCAATCTATGCTTGCCATTTGGCTTTGGTCAACTTTGGAGTTAATCGAAACAGGGAAAGACCAAAATGGACGAACTTGGTTAAGTTTGATGATTCTTGGACCAAATCTCTCTTTCTTGGTTCCAAACTTCATCAAAGGGTTTAATGTGTCATATTACATCAATCTATGCTTGCCATTTGGCTTCGGTCAACTTTGGAGCTAATCGAAACAGGGAAAGACCAAAATGGACGAACTTGGTTAAGTTGGATGATTCTTGGACCAAATCTCTCTTTCTTGGTTCCAAACTTCATCAAAGGGTTTAATGTGTCATATTACATCAATCTATGCTTGCCATTTGGCTTCGGTCAACTTTGGAGCTAATCGAAACAGGGAAAGACCAAAATGGACGAACTTGGTTAAGTTGGATGATTCTTGGACCAAATCTCTCTTTCTTGGTTCCAAACTTCATCAAAGGGTTTAATGTGTCATATTACATCAATCTATATTTCCATTTGGCTTCGGTCAACTTTGTAGCTAATGGAAACGAGGAAAGACCAAAATGGACGAACTTGGTTAAGTTGGATGATTCTTGGACCAAATCTCTCTTTCTTGGTTCCAAACTTCATCAAAGGGTTTAATGTGTCATATTACATCAATCTATGCTTGCCATTTGGCTTCGGTCAACTTTGGAGCTAATCGAAACAGGGAAAGACAAAATGGACGAACTTGGTTAAGTTGGATGATTCTTGGACCAAATCTCTCTTTCTTGGTTCCAAACTTCATCAAAGGGTTTAATGTGTCATATTACATCAATCTATGCTTGCCATTTGGCTTCGGTCAACTTTGGAGCTAATCGAAACAGGGAAAGACCAAAATGGACGAACTTGGTTAAGTTGGATGATTCTTGGACCAAATCTCTCTTTCTTGGTTCCAAACTTCATCAAAGGGTTTAATGTGTCATATTACATCAATCTATGCTTGCCATTTGGCTTCGGTCAACTTTGTAGCTAATGGAAACAAGGAAAGACCAAAATGGACGAACTTGGTTAAGTTGGATGATTCTTGGACCAAATCTCTCTTTCTTGGTTCCAAACTTCATCAAAGGGTTTAATGTGTCATATTACATCAATCTATGCTTGCCATTTGGCTTTGGTCAACTTTGGAGCTAATCGAAACAGGAAAAGACCAAAATGGACGAACTTGGTTAAGTTGGATGATTCTTGGACCAAATCTCTCTTTCTTGGTTCCAAACTTCATCAAAAGGTTTAATGTGTCATATTACATCAATCTATGCTTGCCATTTGGCTTCGGTCAACTTTGGAGCTAATCGAAACAGGGAAAGACCAAAATGGACGAACTTGGTTAAGTTGGATGATTCTTTGACCAAATCTCTCTTTCTTGGTTCCAAACTTCATCAAAGGTTTAATGTGTCATATTACATCAATCTATGCTTGCCATTTGGCTTCGGTCAACTTTGGAGCTAATCGAAACAGGGAAAGACCAAAATGGACGAACTTGGTTAAGTTGGATGATTCTTGGACCAAATCTCTCTTTCTTGGTTCCAAACTTCATCAAAGGGTTTAATGTGTCATATTACATCAATCTATGCTTGCCATTTGGCTTCGGTCAACTTTGGAGCTAATCGAAATGAGGAAAGACCAAAATGGACGAACTTGGTTAAGTTGGATGATTCTTGGACCAAATCTCTCTTTCTTGGTTCCAAACTTCATCAAAGGGTTTAATGTGTCATATTACATCAATCTATGCTTGACATTTGGCTTCGGTCAACTTTGTAGCTAATCGAAACGAGGAAAGACCAAAATGGACGAACTTGGTTAAGTTGGATGATTCTTGGACCAAATCTCTCTTTCTTGGTTCCAAACTTCATCAAAGGGTTTAATGTGTCATATTACATCAATCTATGCTTGCCATTTGGCTTTGGTCAACTTTGGAGCTAATGGAAACGGGAAAGACCAAAATGGACGAACTTGGTTAAGTTGGATGATTCTTGGACCAAATCTCTCTTTCTTGGTTCCAAACTTCATCAAAGGGTTTAATGTGTCATATTACATCAATCTATGCTTGCCATTTGGCTTTGGTCAACTTTGGAGCTAATCGAAACAGGAAAAGACCAAAATGGACGAACTTGGTTAAGTTGGATGATTCTTGGACCAAATCTCTCTTTCTTGGTTCCAAACTTCATCAAAAGGTTTAATGTGTCATATTACATCAATCTATGCTTGCCATTTGGCTTCGGTCAACTTTGGAGCTAATCGAAACAGGGAAAGACCAAAATGGACGAACTTGGTTAAGTTGGATGATTCTTGGACCAAATCTCTCTTTCTTGGTTCCAAACTTCATCAAAGGGTTTAATGTGTCATATTACATCAATCTATGCTTGCCATTTGGCTTTGGTCAACTTTGTAGCTAATGGAAACGAGGAAAGACCAAAATGGACGAACTTGGTTAAGTTGGATGATTCTTGGACCAAATCTCTCTTTCTTGGTTCCAAACTTCATCAAAGGGTTTAATGTGTCATATTACATCAATCTATGCTTGCCATTTGGCTTTGGTCAACTTTGGAGCTAATCGAAATAGGAAAAGACCAAAATGGACGAACTTGGTTAAGTTGGATGATTCTTGGACCAAATCTCTCTTTTTGGTTCCAAACTTCATCAAAGGGTTTAATGTGTCATATTACATCAATCTATGCTTGCCATTTGGCTTTGGTCAACTTTGTAGCTAATCGAAACGAGGAAAGACCAAAATGGACGAACTTGGTTAAGTTGGATGATTCTTGGACCAAATCTCTCTTTCTTGGTTCCAAACTTCATCAAAGGGTTTAATGTGTCATATTACATCAATCTATGCTTGCCATTTGGCTTTGGTCAACTTTGGAGCTAATCGAAACGAGGAAAGACCAAAATGGACGAACTTGGTTAAGTTGGATGATTCTTGGACCAAATCTCTCTTTTTGGTTCCAAACTTCATCAAAGGGTTTAATGTGTCATATTACATCAATCTATGCTTGCCATTTGGCTTTGGTCAACTTTGGAGCTAATCGAAACGAGGAAAGACCAAAATGGACGAACTTGGTTAAGTTGGATGATTCTTGGACCAAATCTCTCTTTCTTGGTTCCAAACTTCATCAAAGGGTTTAATGTTTGCCATTTGGCTTCGGTTAACTTTGGAGCTAATCGAAACAAGGAAAGACCAAAATGGACGAACTTGGTTAAGTTAGATGATTCTTGGACCAAATCTCTCTTTCTTGGTTCCAAACTTCATCAAAGGGTTTAATGTGTCATATTACATCAATCTATGCTTGCCATTTGGCTTTGGTCAACTTTGGAGCTAATCGAAACGAGGAAAGACCAAAATGGACGAACTTGGTTAAGTTGGATGATTCTTGGACCAAATCTCTCTTTCTTGGTTCCAAACTTCATCAAAGGGTTTAATGTGTCATATTACATCAATCTATGCTTGCCATTTGGCTTCGGTCAACTTTGGAGCTAATCGAAATAGGGAAAGACCAAAATGGACGAACTTGGTTAAGTTGGATGATTCTTGGACCAAATCTCTCTTTCTTGGTTCCAAACTTCATCAAAGGGTTTAATGTGTCATATTACATCAATCTATGTTTGCCATTTGGCTTCGGTCAACTTTGGAGCTAATCGAAACAGGGAAAGACCAAAATGGACGAACTTGGTTAAGTTGGATGATTCTTGGACCAAATCTCTCTTTCTTGGTTCCAAACTTCATCAAAGGGTTTAATGTGTCATATTACATCAATCTATGTTTGCCATTTGGCTTCGGTTAACTTTGGAGCTAATCGAAACAGGGAAAGACCAAAATGGACGAACTTGGTTAAGTTGGATGATTCTTGGACCAAATCTCTCTTTCTTGGTTCCAAACTTCATCAAAGGGTTTAATGTGTCAATTACATCAATCTATATTTGACATTTGGCTTCGGTCAACTTTGTAGCTAATGGAAACGAGGAGAGACCAAAATGGACGAACTTGGTTAAGTTGGATGATTCTTGGACCAAATCTCTCTTTCTTGGTTCCAAACTTCATCAAAGGGTTTAATGTGTCATATTACATCAATCTATGCTTGCCATTTGGCTTTGGTCAACTTTGGAGTTAATCGAAACAGGGAAAGACAAAAATGGACGAACTTGGTTAAGTTGGATGATTCTTGGACCAAATCTCTCTTTCTTGGTTCCAAACTTCATCAAAGGGTTTAATGTGTCATATTACATCAATCTATGCTTGCCATTTGGCTTCGGTCAACTTTGTGGCTAATCGAAATGGGGAAAGACCAAAATGGACGAACTTGGTTAAGTTGGATGATTCTTGGACCAAATCTCTCTTTCTTGGTTCCAAACTTCATCAAAGGGTTTAATGTGTCATATTACATCAATCTATGCTTGCCATTTGGCTTTGGTCAACTTTTGAGCTAATCGAAATAGGGAAAGACCAAAATGGACGAACTTGGTTAAGTTGGATGATTCTTGGACCAAATCTCTCTTTCTTGGTTCCAAACTTCATCAAAGGGTTTAATGTGTCATATTACATCAATCTATGCTTGACATTTGGCTTCGGTCAACTTTGGGCTAATGGAAATGGGGAAAGACCAAAATGGACGAACTTGGTTAAGTTGGATGATTCTTGGACCAAATCTCTCTTTCTTGGTTCCAAACTTCATCAAAGGGTTTAATGTGTCAATTACATCAATCTATATTTGACATTTGGCTTCGGTCAACTTTGTAGCTAATGGAAACGAGGAGAGACCAAAATGGACGAACTTGGTTAAGTTGGATGATTCTTGGACCAAATCTCTCTTTCTTGGTTCCAAACTTCATCAAAGGGTTTAATGTGTCATATTACATCAATCTATGCTTGCCATTGGCTTCGGTCAACTTTGGAGCTAATCGAAACAGGGAAAGACCAAAATGGACGAACTTGGTTAAGTTGGATGATTCTTGGACCAAATCTCTCTTTCTTGGTTCCAAACTTCATCAAAGGGTTTAATGTGTCATATTACATCAATCTATGCTTGCCATTTGGCTTTGGTCAACTTTGGAGTTAATCGAAACAGGGAAAGACCAAAATGGACGAACTTGGTTAAGTTGGATGATTCTTGGACCAAATCTCTCTTTCTTGGTTCCAAACTTCATCAAAGGGTTTAATGTGTCATATTACATCAATCTATGCTTGCCATTTGGCTTCGGTTAACTTTGGAGCTAATCGAAATAGGGAAAGACCAAAATGGACGAACTTGGTTAAGTTGGATGATTCTTGGACCAAATCTCTCTTTCTTGGTTCCAAACTTCATCAAAGGGTTTAATGTGTCAATTACATCAATCTATGCTTGACATTTGGCTTCGGTCAACTTTGTGGCTAATGGAAATGGGGAGAGACCAAAATGGACGAACTTGGTTAAGTTGGATGATTCTTGGACCAAATCTCTCCTTCTTGGTTCCAAACTTCATCAAAGGGTTTAATGTGTCATATTACATCAATCTATGCTTGCCATTTGGCTTCGGTCAACTTTGGAGCTAATCGAAACAGGGAAAGACCAAAATGGACGAACTTGGTTAAGTTGGATGAATCTTGGACCAAATCTCTCTTTCTTGGTTCCAAACTTCATCAAAGGGTTTAATGTGTCATATTACATCAATCTATGCTTGCCATTTGGCTTTTGTCAACTTTGGAGTTAATCGAAATAAAGAAAGACCAAAATGGACGAACTTGGTTAAGTTGGATGATTCTTGGACCAAATCTCTCTTTCTTGGTTCCAAACTTCATCAAAGGGTTTAATGTGTCATATTACATCAATCTATGCTTGCCATTTGGCTTCGGTCAACTTTGGAGCTAATCGAAATAGGGAAAGACCAAAATGGACGAACTTGGTTAAGTTGGATGATTCTTGGACCAAATCTCTCTTTCTTGGTTCCAAACTTCATGAAAGGGTTTAATGTGTCATATTACATCAATCTATGCTTGCCATTTGGCTTCGGTCAACTTTGGAGCTAATCGAAATAGGGAAAGACCAAAATGGACGAACTTGGTTAAGTTGGATGATTCTTGGACCAAATCTCTCTTTCTTGGTTCCAAACTTCATCAAAGGGTTTAATGTGTCAATTACATCAATCTATACTTGACATTTGGCTTCGGTCAACTTTGGGCTAATGGAAATGGGGAGAGACCAAAATGGACGAACTTGGTTAAGTTGGATGATTCTTGGACCAAATCTCTCTTTCTTGGTTCCAAACTTCATCAAAGGGTTTAATGTGTCATATTACATCAATCTATGCTTGCCATTTGGCTTTGGTCAACTTTGGAGCTAATCGAAATAGGGAAAGACCAAAATGGACGAACTTGGTTAAGTTAGATGATTCTTGGACCAAATCTCTCTTTCTTGGTTCCAAACTTCATCAAAAGGTTTAATGTGTCATATTACATCAATCTATGCTTGCCATTTGGCTTTGGTCAACTTTGGAGCTAATAGAAACAAGGAAAGACCAAAATGGACGAACTTGGTTAAGTTCGATGATTCTTAGACCAAATCTCTCTTACTTGGTTCCAAACTTCATGAAAGGGTTTAATGTGTCATATTACATCAATCTATGCTTGCCATTTGGCTTTTGTCAACTTTGGAGTTAATCGAAACAAGGAAAGACCAAAATGGACGAACTTGGTTAAGTTGGATGATTCTTGGACCAAATCTATCTTTCGTGGTTCCAAACTTCATCAAAGGGTTTAATGTGTCATATTACATCAATCTATGCTTGCCATTTGGCTTTGGTCAACTTTGGAGTTAATCGAAATAGGGAAAGACCAAAATGGACGAACTTGGTTAAGTTGGATGATTCTTGGACCAAATCTCTCTTTCTTGGTTCCAAACTTCATCAAAGGGTTTAATGTGTCAAATTACATCAAACTATATTTCACATTTGGCGTCGGTGAAGTTTGTAGCTAATGGAAACGAGGAGAGACCAAAATGGACGAACTTGGTTAAGTTGGATGATTCTTGGACCAAATCTCTCTTTCATGGTTCCAAACTTCATCAAAGGGTTTAATGTGTCATATTACATCAATCTATGCTTGCCATTTGGATTCGGTCAACTTTGCAACTAATCGAAACAGGGAAAGACAAAATGGACGAACTTGGTTAAGTTAGATGATTCTTGAACCAAATCTCTCTTTCTTGGTTCCAAACTTCATCAAAGGGTTTAATGTGTCATATTACATCAATCTATGCTTGCCATTTGGCTTCGGTCAACTTTGGAGCTAATCGAAATAGGGAAAGACCAAAATGGACGAACTTGGTTAAGTTGGATGATTCTTGGACCAAATCTCTCTTTCTTGGTTTCAAATTTCATCAAAGGGTTTAATGTGTCATATTACATCAATCTATGCTTGCCATTTGGCTTCGGTTAACTTTGGAGCTAATCGAAGTAAGGAAAGACCAAAATGGACGAACTTGGTTAAGTTGGATGATTCTTGGACCAAATCTCTCTTTCTTGGTTCCAAACTTCATCAAAAGGTTTAATGTGTCAAATTACATCAATCTATATTTGACATTTGGCGTCGGTGAAGTTTGTAGCTAATGGAAACGAGGAGAGACCAAAATGGACGAACTTGGTTAAGTTGGATGATTCTTGGACCAAATCTCTCTTTCTTGGTTCCAAACTTCATCAAAGGGTTTAATGTGTCATATTACATCAATCTATGCTTGCCATTTGGATTCGGTCAACTTTGGAGCTAATCGAAACAGGGAAAGACCAAAATGGACGAACTTGGTTAAGTTGGATGAATCTTGGACCAAATCTCTCTTTCTTGGTTCCAAACTTCATCAAAGGGTTTAATGTGTCATATTACATCAATCTATGCTTGCCATTTGGCTTTTGTCAACTTTGGAGTTAATCGAAATAAAGAAAGACCAAAATGGACGAACTTGGTTAAGTTGGATGATTCTTGGACCAAATCTCTCTTTCTTGGTTCCAAACTTCATCAAAGGGTTTAATGTGTCATATTACATCAATCTATGCTTGCCATTTGGCTTCGGTCAACTTTGGAGCTAATCGAAATAGGGAAAGACCAAAATGGACGAACTTGGTTAAGTTGGATGATTCTTGGACCAAATCTCTCTTTCTTGGTTCCAAACTTCATCAAAGGGTTTAATGTGTCATATTACATCAATCTATGCTTGCCATTTGGCTTCGGTCAACTTTGGAGCTAATCGAAATAGGGAAAGACCAAAATGGACGAACTTGGTTAAGTTGGATGATTCTTGGACCAAATCTCTCTTTCTTGGTTCCAAACTTCATCAAAGGGTTTAATGTGTCATATTACATCAATCTATGCTTGCCATTTGGCTTCGGTCAACTTTGTGGCTAATCGAAATGGGGAGAGACCAAAATGGACGAACTTGGTTAAGTTGGATGATTCTTGGACCAAATCTCTCTTTCTTGGTTCCAAACTTCATCAAAGGGTTTAATGTGTCATATTACATCAATCTATGCTTGCCATTTGGCTTTGGTCAACTTTGGAGCTAATCGAAATAGGGAAAGACCAAAATGGACGAACTTGGTTAAGTTGGATGATTCTTGGACCAAATCTCTCTTTCTTGGTTCCAAACTTCATCAAAAGGTTTAATGTGTCATATTACATCAATCTATGCTTGCCATTTGGCTTTGGTCAACTTTGGAGCTAATCGAAACAAGGAAAGACCAAAATGGACGAACTTGGTTAAGTTGGATGATTCTTGGACCAAATCTCTCTTTCTTGGTTCCAAACTTCATCAAAGGGTTTAATGTGTCATATTACATCAATCTATGCTTGCCATTTGGCTTTTGTCAACTTTGGAGTTAATCGAAACAAGGAAAGACCAAAATGGACGAACTTGGTTAAGTTGGATGATTCTTGGACCAAATCTCTCTTTCGTGGTTCCAAACTTCATCAAAGGGTTTAATGTGTCATATTACATCAATCTATGCTTGCCATTTGGCTTTGGTCAACTTTGGAGCTAATCGAAATAGGGAAAGACCAAAATGGACGAACTTGGTTAAGTTGGATGATTCTTGGACCAAATCTCTCTTTCTTGGTTCCAAACTTCATCAAAGGGTTTAATGTGTCAAATTACATCAAACTATATTTCACATTTGGCTTCGGTGAACTTTGTAGCTAATGGAAACGAGGAGAGACCAAAATGGACGAACTTGGTTAAGTTGGATGATTCTTGGACCAAATCTCTCTTTCTTGGTTCCAAACTTCATCAAAGGGTTTAATGTGTCATATTACATCAATCTATGCTTGCCATTTGGCTTCGGTCAACTTTGGAGCTAATCGAAACAGGGAAAGACCAAAATGGACGAACTTGGTTAAGTTAGATGATTCTTGGACCAAATCTCTCTTTCTTGGTTCCAAACTTCATCAAAGGGTTTAATGTGTCATATTACATCAATCTATGCTTGCCATTTGGCTTCGGTCAACTTTGGAGCTAATCGAAATAGGGAAAGACCAAAATGGACGAACTTGGTTAAGTTGGATGAATCTTGGACCAAATCTCTCTTTCTTGGTTTCAAACTTCATCAAAGGGTTTAATGTGTCATATTACATCAATCTATGCTTGCCATTTGGCTTCGGTCAACTTTGGAGCTAATCGAAACAAGGAAAGACCAAAATGGACGAACTTGGTTAAGTTGGATGATTCTTGGACCAAATCTCTCTTTCTTGGTTCCAAACTTCATCAAAAGGTTTAATGTGTCAAATTACATCAATCTATTTGACATTTGGCTTCGGTCAACTTTGTAGCTAATGGAAACGAGGAGAGACCAAAATGGACGAACTTGGTTAAGTTGGATGATTCTTGGACCAAATCTCTCTTTCTTGGTTCCAAACTTCATCAAAGGGTTTAATGTGTCATATTACATCAATCTATGCTTGCCATTTGGCTTCGGTCAACTTTGGAGCTAATCGAAACAGGGAAAGACCAAAATGGACGAACTTGGTTAAGTTGGATGATTCTTGGACCAAATCTCTCTTTCTTGGTTCCAAACTTCATCAAAGGGTTTAATGTGTCATATTACATCAATCTATGCTTGCCATTTGGCTTTTGTCAACTTTGGAGTTAATCGAAATAAAGAAAGACCAAAATGGACGAACTTGGTTAAGTTGGATGATTCTTGGACCAAATCTCTCTTTCTTGGTTCCAAACTTCATCAAAGGGTTTAATGTGTCATATTACATCAATCTATGCTTGCCATTTGGCTTCGGTCAACTTTGGAGCTAATCGAAATAGGAAAGACCAAAATGGACGAACTTGGTTAAGTTGGATGATTCTTGGACCAAATCTCTCTTTCTTGGTTCCAAACTTCATCAAAGGGTTTAATGTGTCATATTACATCAATCTATGCTTGCCATTTGGCTTCGGTCAACTTTGGAGCTAATCGAAATAGGGAAAGACCAAAATGGACGAACTTGGTTAAGTTGGATGATTCTTGGACCAAATCTCTCTTTCTTGGTTCCAAACTTCATCAAAGGGTTTAATGTGTCATATTACATCAATCTATGCTTGCCATTTGGCTTTGGTCAACTTTGGAGCTAATCGAAATAAGGAAAGACCAAAATGGACGAACTTGGTTAAGTTGGATGATTCTTGGACCAAATCTCTCTTTCTTGGTTCCAAACTTCATCAAAGGGTTTAATGTGTCATATTACATCAATCTATGCTTGCCATTTGGCTTCGGTCAACTTTGGAGCTAATCGAAATGAGGAAAGACCAAAATGGACGAACTTGGTTAAGTTGGATGATTCTTGGACCAAATCTCTCTTTCTTGGTTCCAAACTTCATCAAAGGGTTTAATGTGTCATATTACATCAATCTATGCTTGCCATTTGGCTTCGGTCAACTTTGGAGCTAATCGAAATGAGGAAAGACCAAAATGGACGAACTTGGTTAAGTTGGATGATTCTTGGACCAAATCTCTCTTTCTTGGTTCCAAACTTCATCAAAGGGTTTAATGTGTCATATTACATCAATCTATGCTTGCCATTTGGCTTTGGTCAACTTTGGAGCTAATCGAAATAAGGAAAGACCAAAATGGACGAACTTGGTTAAGTTGGATGATTCTTGGACCAAATCTCTCTTTCTTGGTTCCAAACTTCATCAAAGGGTTTAATGTGTCATATTACATCAATCTATATTTGACATTTGGCTTCGGTCAACTTTGGAGCTAATCGAAACGAGGAAAGACCAAAATGGACGAACTTGGTTAAGTTGGATGATTCTTGGACCAAATCTCTCTTTCTTGGTTCCAAACTTCATCAAAGGGTTTAATGTGTCATATTACATCAATCTATGCTTGACATTTGGCTTCGGTCAACTTTGGAGCTAATCGAAACAGGGAAAGACCAAAATGGACGAACTTGGTTAAGTTGGATGATTCTTGGACCAAATCTCTCTTTCTTGGTTCCAAACTTCATCAAAGGGTTTAATGTGTCATATTACATCAATCTATGCTTGCCATTTGGCTTTGGTCAACTTTGGAGTTAATCGAAATAAGGAAAGACCAAAATGGACGAACTTGGTTAAGTTGGATGATTCTTGGACCAAATCTCTCTTTCTTGGTTCCAAACTTCATCAAAGGGTTTAATGTGTCATATTACATCAATCTATGCTTGCCATTTGGCTTTGGTCAACTTTGGAGCTAATCGAAACAGGAAAGACCAAAATGGACGAACTTGGTTAAGTTGGATGATTCTTGGACCAAATCTCTCTTTCTTGGTTCCAAACTTCATCAAAGGGTTTAATGTGTCATATTACATCAATCTATGCTTGCCATTTGGCTTCGGTCAACTTTGGAGCTAATTAAAACAGGGAAAGACCAAAATGGACGAACTTGGTTAAGTTGGATGATTCTTGGACCAAATCTCTCCTTCTTGGTTCCAAACTTCATCAAAGGGTTTAATGTGTCATATTACATCAATCTATGCTTGCCATTTGGCTTCGGTCAACTTTGGAGCTAATCGAAACAGGGAAAGACCAAAATGGACGAACTTGGTTAAGTTGGATGATTCTTGGACCAAATCTCTCTTTCTTGGTTCCAAACTTCATCAAAGGGTTTAATGTGTCATATTACATCAATCTATGCTTGCCATTTGGCTTTGGTCAACTTTGGAGCTAATCGAAATAAGGAAAGACCAAAATGGACGAACTTGGTTAAGTTGGATGATTCTTGGACCAAATCTCTTTTCTTGGTTCCAAACTTCATCAAAGGGTTTAATGTGTCATATTACATCAATCTATGCTTGCCATTTGGCTTCGGTCAACTTTGGAGCTAATCGAAACGAGGAAAGACCAAAATGGACGAACTTGGTTAAGTTGGATGATTCTTGGACCAAATCTCTCCTTCTTGGTTCCAAACTTCATCAAAGGGTTTAATGTGTCATATTACATCAATCTATGCTTGCCATTTGGCTTCGGTCAACTTTGTAGCTAATGGAAACGAGGAGAGACCAAAATGGACGAACTTGGTTAAGTTGGATGATTCTTGGACCAAATCTCTCTTTCTTGGTTCCAAACTTCATCAAAGGGTTTAATGTGTCATATTACATCAATCTATGCTTGACATTTGGCTTCGGTCAACTTTGGAGCTAATCGAAATGAGGAAAGACCAAAATGGACGAACTTGGTTAAGTTGGATGATTCTTGGACCAAATCTCTCTTCTTGGTTCCAAACTTCATCAAAGGGTTTAATGTGTCATATTACATCAATCTATGCTTGCCATTTGGCTTCGGTCAACTTTGGAGCTAATCGAAACAGGGAAAGACCAAAATGGACGAACTTGGTTAAGTTTGATGATTCTTGGACCAAATCTCTCTTTCTTGGTTCCAAACTTCATCAAAGGGTTTAATGTGTCATATTACATCAATCTATGCTTGCCATTTGGCTTTGGTCAACTTTGGAGCTAATCGAAACGAGGAAAGACCAAAATGGACGAACTTGGTTAAGTTGGATGATTCTTGGACCAAATCTCTCTTTCTTGGTTCCAAACTTCATCAAAGGGTTTAATGTGTCAATTACATCAATCTATGCTTGCCATTTGGCTTTGGTCAACTTTGGAGCTAATTGAAACGAGGAAAGACCAAAATGGACGAACTTGGTTAAGTTGGATGATTCTTGGACCAAATCTCTCTTTTTTGGTTCCAAACTTCATCAAAGGGTTTAATGTGTCATATTACATCAATCTATGCTTGCCATTTGGCTTTGGTCAACTTTGAGCTAATCGAAACGAGGAAAGACCAAAATGGACGAACTTGGTTAAGTTGGATGATTCTTGGACCAAATCTCTCTTTCTTGGTTCCAAACTTCATCAAAGGGTTTAATGTTTGCCATTTGGCTTCGGTTAACTTTGGAGCTAATCGAAACAGGGAAAGACCAAAATGGACGAACTTGGTTAAGTTGGATGATTCTTGGACCAAATCTCTCTTTCTTGGTTCCAAACTTCATCAAAGGGTTTAATGTGTCATATTACATCAATCTATGCTTGCCATTTGGCTTCGGTCAACTTTGGAGCAAATCGAAACAGGGAAAGACCAAAATGGACGAACTTGGTTAAGTTGGATGATTCTTGGACCAAATCTCTCCTTCTTGGTTCCAAACTTCATCAAAGGGTTTAATGTGTCATATTACATCAATCTATATTTGACATTTGGCTTCGGTCAACTTTGTAGCTAATCGAAACGAGGAGAGACCAAAATGGACGAACTTGGTTAAGTTGGATGATTCTTGGACCAAATCTCTCTTTCTTGGTTCCAAACTTCATCAAAGGGTTTAATGTGTCAATTACATCAATCTATATTTGCCATTTGGCTTCGGTCAACTTTGGAGCTAATGGAAACGAGGAGAGACCAAAATGGACGAACTTGGTTAAGTTGGATGATTCTTGGACCAAATCTCTCTTTCTTGGTTCCAAACTTCATCAAAGGGTTTAATGTGTCATATTACATCAATCTATGCTTGCCATTTGGCTTTGGTCAACTTTGGAGCTAATCGAAACGCGGAAAGACCAAAATGGACGAACTTGGTTAAGTTGGATGATTCTTGGACCAAATCTCTCTTTCTTGGTTCCAAACTTCATCAAAGGGTTTAATGTGTCATATTACATCAATCTATGCTTGCCATTTGGCTTTGGTCAACTTTGGAGCTAATCGAAACAGGAAAAGACCAAAATGGACGAACTTGGTTAAGTTGGATGATTCTTTGACCAAATCTCTCTTTCTTGGTTCCAAACTTCATCAAAAGGTTTAATGTGTCATATTACATCAATCTATGCTTGCCATTTGGCTTTGGTCAACTTTGGAGCTAATCGAAACGAGGAAAGACCAAAATGGACGAAATTGGTTAAGTTGGATGATTCTTGGACCAAATCTCTCTTTCTTGGTTCCAAACTTCATCAAAGGGTTTAATGTTTGCCATTTGGCTTCGGTTAACTTTGGAGCTAATCGAAACAAGGAAAGACCAAAATGGACGAACTTGGTTAAGTTAGATAATTCTTGGACCAAATCTCTCTTTCTTGGTTCCAAACTTCATCAAAGGGTTTAATGTGTCATATTACATCAATCTATGCTTGCCATTTGGCTTTGGTCAACTTTGCAGCTAATCGAAACGAGGAAAGACCAAAATGGACAACTTGGTTAAGTTAGATGATTTTGGACCAAATCTCTCTTTCTTGGTTCCAAACTTCATCAAAGGGTTTAATGTGTCATATTACATCAATCTATGCTTGCCATTTGGCTTCGGTGAACTTTGGAGCTAATCGAAATAGGGAAAGACCAAAATGGACGAACTTGGTTAAGTTGGATGAATCTTGGACCAAATCACTATTTCTTGGTTCCAAACTTCATCAAAGGGTTTAATGTGTCATATTACATCAATCTATGTTGCCATTTGGCTTCGGTCAACTTTGGAGCTAATCGAAACAGGGAAAGACCAAAATGGACGAACTTGGTTAAGTTGGATGATCTTGGACCAAATCTCTCTTTCTTGGTTCCAAACTTCATCAAAGGGTTTAATGTGTCATATTACATCAATCTATGTTTGCAATTTGGCTTCGGTTAACTTTGGAGCTAATCGAAACAGGGAAAGACCAAAATGGACGAACTTGGTTAAGTTGGATGATTCTTGGACCAAATCTCTCTTTCTTGGTTCCAAACTTCATCAAAGGGTTTAATGTGTCAATTACATCAATCTACATTTGACATTTGGCTTCGGTCAACTTTGTAGCTAATGGAAACAAGGAGAGACCAAAATGGACGAACTTGGTTAAGTTGGATGATTCTTGGACCAAATCTCTCCTTCTTGGTTCCAAACTTCATCAAAGGGTTTAATGTGTCATATTACATCAATCTATGCTTGCCATTTGGCTTTGGTCAACTTTGGAGTTAATCGAAACAGGGAAAGACCAAAATGGACGAACTTGGTTAAGTTGGATGATTCTTGGACCAAATCTCTCTTTCTTGGTTCCAAACTTCATCAAGGGTTTAATGTGTCATATTACATCAATCTATGCTTGCCATTTGGCTTCGGTCAACTTTGGGCTAATGGAAATGGGGAGAGACCAAAATGGACGAACTTGGTTAAGTTGGATGAATCTTGGACCAAATCTCTCTTTCTTGGTTCTAAACTTCATCAAAGGGTTTAATGTGTCATATTACATCAATCTATGTTTGCCATTTGGCTTTGGTCAACTTTGGAGCTAATCGAAATAGTGAAAGACCAAAATGGACGAACTTGGTTAAGTTGGATGATTCTTGGAGCAAATCTCTCTTACTTGGTTCCAAACTTCATGAAAGGGTTTAATGTGTCATATTACATCAATCTATGCTTGCCATTTGGCTTTTGTCAACTTTGGAGTTAATCGAAACAAGGAAAGACCAAATTGGACGAACTTGGTTAAGTTGGATGATTCTTGGACCAAATCTATCTTTCGTGGTTCCAAACTTCATCAAAGGGTTTAATGTGTCATATTACATCAATCTATGCTTGCCATTTGGCTTTGGTCAACTTTGGAGTTAATCGAAACAGGGAAAGACCAAAATGGACGAACTTGGTTAAGTTGGATGATTCTTGGACCAAATCTCTCTTTCTTGGTTCCAAACTTCATCAAAGGGTTTAATGTGTCATATTACATCAATCTATGCTTGCCATTTGGCTTCGGTCAACTTTGTGGCTAATGGAAATGGGGAGAGACCAAAATGGACGAACTTGGTTAAGTTGGATGATCTTGGACCAAATCTCTCTTTCTTGGTTCCAAACTTCATCAAAAGGTTTAATGTGTCATATTACATCAATCTATGTTTGCCATTTGGCTTTGGTCAACTTTCGAGCTAATAGAAACAAGGAAAGACCAAAATGGACGAACCTAGTTAAGTTCGATGATTCTTAGAGCAAATCTCTCTTACTTGGGTCCAAACTTCATGAAAGGGTTTAATGTGTCATATTACATCAATCTATGCTTGCCATTTGGCTTTTGTCAACTTTGGAGTTAATCGAAACAAGGAAAGACCAAAATGGACGAACTTGGTTAAGTTGGATGATTCTTGGACCAAATCTATCTTTCGTGGTTCCAAACTTCATCAAAGGGTTTAATGTGTCATATTACATCAATCTATGCTTGCCATTTGCCTTTGGACATCTTTGGAGTTAATCGAAATAGGGAAATACCAAAATGGACGAACTTGGCTAAGTTGGATGATTCTTGGACCAAATCTCTCTTTCTTGGTTCCAAACTTCATCAAAGGGTTTAATGTGTCAAATTACATCAAACTATATTTCACATTTGGCGTCGGTGAAGTTTGTAGCTAATGGAAACGAGAAGACCAAAATGGACGAACTTGGTTAAGTTGGATGATTCTTGGACCAAATCTCTCTTTCATGGTTCCAAACTTCATCAAAGGGTTTAATGTGTCATATTACATCAATCTATGCTTGCCATATGGATTCGGTCAACTTTGCAACTAATCGAAACAGGGAAAGACAAATATGGACGAACTTGGTTAAGTTAGATGATTCTTGGACCAAATCTCTCTTTCTTGGTTCCAAACTTCATCAAAGGGTTTAATGTGTCATATTACATCAATCCATGCTTGCCATTTGGCTTCAGTCAACTTTGGAACTAATCGAAATAGGGAAACACCAAAATGGACGAACTTGGTTAAGTTGGATGACTCTTGGACCAAATCTCTCTTTCTTGGTTTCAAATTTCATCAAAGGGTTTAATGGGTAATATTACATCAATCTATGCTTGCCATTTGGCTTCGGTCAACTTTGGAGCTAATCGAAGTAAAGAAAGACCAAAATGGACGAACTTAGTTAAGTTGGATGATTCTTGGACCAAATCTCTCTTTCTTGGTTCTAAACTTCATCAAAAGGTTTAAGGTGTCAAATTATATCAAACTATATTTGACATTTGGCGTCGGTGAAGTTTGTAGCTAATGGAAACGAGGAGAGACCAAAATGGTCGAACTTGGTTAAGTTGGATGATTCTTGGACCAAATCTCTCTTTCTTGTTCCAAACTTCATCAAAGGGTTTAATGTGTCATATTACATCAATCTATGCTTGCCATTGGATTCGGTCAACTTTCCAGCTAATCGAAACAGGGAAAGACCAAAATGGACGAACTTGGTTAAGTTGGATGATTCTTGACCAAATCACTCTTTCTTGGTTCCAAACTTCATGAAAGGGTTTAATGTGTCATATTACATCAATCTATGCTTGCCATTTGGCTTTTGTCAACTTTGAGTTAATCGAAATAAGGAAAGACCAAAATGGACGAACTTGGTTAAGTTGGATGATTCTTGGACCAAATCTCTTTCTGGTTCCAAACTTCATCAAAGGGTTTAATGTGTCATATTACATCAATCTATGCTTGCCATTTGGCTTCGTTAACTTTGGAGGTAATCGAAATGAGGAAAGGCCAAAATGGACGAACTTGGTTAAGTTGGATGATTCTTAGACCAAATCTCTCTTTCTTGGTTCCAAACTTCATGAAAGGGTTTAATGTGTCATATTACATCAATCTATGCTTGCCATTTGGCTTTGGTCAACTTTGGAGTTAATCGAAATAAGGAAAGACCAAAATGGACGAACTTGGTTAAGTTGGATGATTCTTGGACCAAATCTCTCATTCTTGGTTCCAAACTTCATCAAAGGGTTTAATGTGTCATATTACATCAATCTATGCTTGCCATTTGGCTTTGGTCATCTTTGGAGCTAATCGAAATAAGGAGTGACCAAAATGGACGAACTTGGTTAAGTTGGATGAATCTTGGACCAAATCTCTCTTTCTTGGTTCCAAACTTCATCAAAGGGTTTAATGTGTCATATTACATCAATCTATGCTTGCCATTTGGCTTCGGTCATCTTTGGAGCTAATCGAAATAAGGAAAGACCAAAATGGATGAACTTGGTTAAGTTGGATGATTCTTGGACCAAATCTCTCTTTCTTGGTTCCAAACTTCATCAAAGGGTTTAATGTGTCAAATTACATCAAACTATATTTGACATTTGGCTTCGGTGAAGTTTGTAGCTAATGGAAACGGGAGAGACCAAATACGACCTTGGTAAAGTTGGATGATTCTTGGACCAAATCTCTCTTTCTTGGTTCCAAACTTCATGAAAGGGTTTAATGTGTCATATTACATCAATCTATGCTTGCCATTTGGCTTTGGTCAATTTTGGAGTTAATCGAAATAAGGAAAGACCAAAATGGACGAACTTGGTTAAGTTGGATGATTCTTGGACCAAATCTCTCTTTCTTGGTTCCAAACTTTATCAAAGGGTTTAATGGGTAATATTACATCAATCTATGCTTGCCATTTGGCTTCGGTCAACTTTGGAGCTAATCGAAATAAGGAAAGACCAAAATGGATGAACTTGGTTAAGTTGGATGATTCTTGGACCAAATCTCTCTTTCTTGGTTCCAAATTTCATCAAAGGGTTTAATGTGTCAAATTACATCAAACTATATTTGACATTTGGCGTCGGTGAAGTTTGTAGCTAATGGAAACGAGGAGAGACCAAAATGGTCGAACTTGGTTAAGTTGGTTGATTCTTGGACCAAATCTCTCTTTCATGGTTCCAAACTTCATCAAAGGGTTTACTGTGTCATATTACATCAATCTATGCTTGACATTTGGCTTCGGTCAACTTTGGAGCTAATCGAAACAGGGAAAGACCAAAATGGACGAACTTGGTTAAGTTGGATGAATCTTGGACCAAATCTCTCTTTCTTGGTTCCAAACTTCATCAAAGGGTTTAATGTGTCATATTACATCAATCTATGCTTCCCATTTGGCTTTGGTCAACTTTGGAGTTAATCGAAATAAGGAAAGACCAAATGGACGACCTTGGTTAAGTTGGATGATTCTTGGACCAAATCTCTCTTTCTTGGTTCCAAACTTCATCAAAGGGTTTAATGTGTCATATTACATCAATCTACGCTTGACATTTGGCTTCGGTCAACTTTGGAGCTAATCGAAACAGGGAAAGACCAAAATGGACGAACTTGGTTAAGTTGGATGAATCTTGGACCAAATCTCTCTTTCTTGGTTCCAAACTTCATCAAAGGGTTTAATGTGTCATATTGCATCAATCTATGCTTGCCATTTGGCTTAGGTCATCTTTGGAGCTAATCGAAATAAGGAAAGAGCAAAATGGATGAACTTGGTTAAGTTGGATGATTCTTGGACCAAATCTCTCTTTCTTGGTTCCAAACTTCATCAAAGGGTTTAATGTGTCAAATTACATCAAACTATATTTGACATTTGGCGTCGGTGAACTTTGTAGCTAATGGAAACGAGGAGAGACCAAATGGACGACCTTGGTAAAGTTGGATGATTCTTGGACCAAATCTCTCTTTCTTGGTTCCAAACTTCATCAAAGGGTTTAATGTGTCATATTACAACAATCTATGCTTGACATTTGGCTTCGGTCAACTTTGGAGCTAATCGAAACAAGGAAAGACCAAAATGGACGAACTTGGTTAAGTTGGATGAATCTTGGACCAAATCTCTCTTTCTTGGTTCCAAACTTCATGAAAGGGTTTAATGTGTCATATTACATCTATCTATGCTTGCCATTTGGCTTTGGTCAATTTTGGAGTTAATCGAAATAAGGAAAGACCAAAATGGACGAACTTGGTTAAGTTGGATGATTCTTGGACGAAATCTCTCTTTCTTGGTTCCAAACTTCATCAAAGGGTTTAATGTGTCATATTACATCAATCTATGCTTGCCATTTGGCTTCGGTCAACTTTGGAGCTAATCGAAATAAGGAAAGACCAAAATGGATGAACTTGGTTAAGTTGGATGATTCTTGGACCAAATCTCTCTTTCTTGGTTCCAAACTTCATCAAAGGTTTAATATGTCAAATTACATCAAACTATATTTGACATTTGGCGTCGGTGAAGTTTGTAGCTAATGGAAACGAGGAGAGACCAAAATGGACGAACTTGGTTAAGTTGGTTGATTCTTGGACCAAATCTCTCTTTCATGGTTCCAAACTTCATCAAAGGGTTTATGTGTCATATTACATCAATCTATGCTTGACATTTGGCTTCGGTCAACTTTGGAGCTAATGGAAACAGGGAAAGACCAAAATGGACGAACTTGGTTAAGTTAGATGAATCTTGGACCAAATCTCTCTTTCTTGGTTCCAAACTTCATCAAAGGGTTTAATGTGTCATATTGCATCAATCTATGCTTCCCATTTGGCTTTGGTCAACTTTGGAGTTAATCGAAATAAGGAAAGACCAAATGGACGAAATTGGTTCAGTTGGATGATTCTTGGACCAAATCTCTCTTTCTTGGTTCCAAACTTCATCAAAGGGTTTAATGTGTCATATTACATCAATCTATGCTTGCCATTTGGCTTCGGTCAACTTTGGAGCTAATCGAAACAGGGAAAGACCAAAATGGACGAACTTGGTTAAGTTGGATGATTCTTGGACCAAATCTCTCTTTCTTGGTTCCAAACTTCATCAAAGGGTTTAATGTGTCATATTACATCAATCTATGCTTGCCATTTGGCTTCGGTCAACTTTGGAGCTAATCGAAACAGGGAAAGACCAAAATGGACGAACTTGGTTAAGTTGGATGAATCTTGGACCAAATCTCTCTTTCTTGGTTCCAAACTTCATCAAAGGGTTTAATGTGTCATATTACATCAATCTATGCTTGCCATTTGGCTTAGGTCATCTTTGGAGCTAATCGAAATAAGGAAAGACCAAAATGGACGAACTTGGTTAAGTTGGATGATTCTTGGACCAAATCTCTCTTTCTTGGTTCCAAACTTCATCAAAGGGTTTAATGTGTCAAATTACATCAATCTATATTTGACATTTGGCTTCGGTCAAGTTTGTAGCTAATGGAAACGAGGAGAGACCAAATGGACGAACTTGGTTAAGTTGGATGATTCTTGGACCAAATCTCTCTTTCTTGGTTCCAAACTTCATCAAAGGGTTTAATGTGTCATATTACATCAATCTATGCTTGACATTTGGCTTCGGTCAACTTTGGAGCTAATCGAAACAAGGAAAGACCAAAATGGACGAACTTGGTTAAGTTGGATGATTCTTGGACCAAATCTCTCTTTCTTGGTTCCAAACTTCATCAAAGGGTTTAATGTGTCATATTACATCAATCTATGCTTGCCATTTGGCTTTGGTCAACTTTGGAGTTAATCGAAATAAGGAAAGACCAAAATGGACGAACTTGGTTAAGTTGGATGATTCTTGGACCAAATCTCTCTTTCTTGGTTCCAAACTTCATCAAAGGGTTTAATGGTAATATTACATCAATCTATGCTTGCCATTTGGCTTCGGTCAACTTTGGAGCTAATCGAAATAAGGAAAGACCAAAATGGACGAACTTGGTTAAGTTGGATGATTCTTGGACCAAATCTCTCTTTCTTGGTTCCAAACTTCATCAAAGGGTTTAATGTGTCAAATTACATCAAACTATATTTGACATTTGGCGTCGGTCAAGTTTGTAGCTAATGGAAACGAGGAGAGACCAAAATGGACGAACTTGGTTAAGTTGGATGATTCTTGGACCAAATCTCTCTTTCATGGTTCCAAACTTCATCAAAGGGTTTAATGTGTCATATTACATCAATCTATGCTTGCCATTTGGCTTCGGTCAACTTTGGAGCTAATGGAAACAGGGAAAGACCAAAATGGACGAACTTGGTTAAGTTGGATGAATCTTGGACCAAATCTCTCTTTCTTGGTTCCAAACTTCATCAAAGGGTTTAATGTGTCATATTACATCAATCTATGCTTGCCATTTGGCTTTGGTCAACTTTGGAGTTAATCGAAATAAGGAAAGACCAAATGGACGAACTTGGTTAAGTTGGATGATTCTTGGACCAAATCTCTCTTTCTTGGTTCCAAACTTCATCAAAGGGTTTAATGTGTCATATTACATCAATCTATGCTTGCCATTTGGATTCGGTCAACTTTGCAGCTAATCGAAACAGGGAAAGACCAAAATGGACGAACTTGGTTAAGTTGGATGATTCTTGGACCAAATCTCTCTTTCTTGGTTCCAAACTTCATCAAAGGGTTTAATGTGTCATATTACATCAATCTATGCTTGACATTTGGCTTCGGTCAACTTTGGAGCTAATCGAAACAGGGAAAGACCAAAATGGACGAACTTGGTTAAGTTGGATGATTCTTGGACCAAATCTCTCTTTCTTGGTTCCAAACTTCATCAAAGGGTTTAATGTGTCATATTACATCAATCTATGCTTGCCATTTGGCTTAGGTCAACTTTGGAGCTAATCGAAATAAGGAAAGACCAAAATGGACGAACTTGGTTAAGTTGGATGATTCTTGGACCAAATCTCTCTTTCTTGGTTCCAAACTTCATCAAAGGGTTTAATGTGTCAAATTACATCAAACTATATTTGACATTTGGCTTCGGTGAACTTTGTAGCTAATGGAAACGAGGAGAGACCAAATGGACGAACTTGGTTAAGTTGGATGATTCTTGGACCAAATCTCTCTTTCTTGGTTCCAAACTTCATCAAAGGGTTTAATGTGTCATATTACATCAATCTATGCTTGACATTTGGCTTCGGTCAACTTTGGAGCTAATCGAAACAAGGAAAGACCAAAATGGACGAACTTGGTTAAGTTGGATGAATCTTGGACCAAATCTCTCTTTCTTGGTTCCAAACTTCATGAAAGGGTTTAATGTGTCATATTACATCAATCTATGCTTGCCATTTGGCTTTGGTCAATTTTGGAGTTAATCGAAATAAGGAAAGACCAAAATGGACGAACTTGGTTAAGTTGGATGATTCTTGGACCAAATCTCTCTTTCTTGGTTCCAAACTTCATCAAAGGGTTTAATGGGTAATATTACATCAATCTATGCTTGCCATTTGGCTTCGGTCAACTTTGGAGCTAATCGAAATAAGGAAAGACCAAAATGGATGAACTTGGTTAAGTTGGATGATTCTTGGACCAAATCTCTCTTTCTTGGTTCCAAACTTCATCAAAGGGTTTAATGTGTCAAATTACATCAAACTATATTTGACATTTGGCGTCGGTGAAGTTTGTAGCTAATGGAAACGAGGAGAGACCAAAATGGTCGAACTTGGTTAAGTTGGATGATTCTTGGACCAAATCTCTCTTTCATGGTTCCAAACTTCATCAAAGGGTTTAATGTGTCATATTACATCAATCTATGCTTGACATTTGGCTTCGGTCAACTTTGGAGCTAATGGAAACAGGGAAAGACCAAAATGGACGAACTTGGTTAAGTTAGATGAATCTTGGACCAAATCTCTCTTTCTTGGTTCCAAACTTCATCAAAGGGTTTAATGTGTCATATTGCATCAATCTATGCTTGCCATTTGGCTTTGGTCAACTTTGGAGTTAATCGAAATAAGGAAAGACCAAATGGACGAAATTGGTTCAGTTGGATGATTCTTGGACCAAATCTCTCTTTCTTGGTTCCAAACTTCATCAAAGGGTTTAATGTGTCATATTACATCAATCTATGCTTGCCATTTGGATTCGGTAAACTTTGCAGCTAATCGAAACAGGGAAAGACCAAAATGGACGAACTTGGTTAAGTTGGATGATTCTTGGACCAAATCTCTCTTTCTTGGTTCCAAACTTCATCAAAGGGTTTAATGTGTCAAATTACATCAATCTATATTTGACATTTGGCGTCGCTGAACTTTGTAGCTAATGGAAATGAGGAGAGACCAAAATGGACGAACTTGGTTAAGTTGGATGATTCTTGGACCAAATCTCTCTTTCTTGGTTTCAAACTTCATCAAAGGGTTTAATGTGTCATATTACATCAATCTATGCTTGCCATTTGGCTTTGGTCAAATTTGTAGCTAATCGAAACAGGGAAAGACCCAAATGGACGAACTTGGTTAAGTTGGATGAATCTTGGGCCAAATCTCTCTTTCTTGGTTCAAACTTCATCAAAGGGTTTAATGTGTAATATTACATCAATCTATATTTGACATTTGGCTTCGGTGAAGTTTGTAGCTAATGGAAATGAGGAGAGACCAAAATGGACGAACTTGGTTAGTTGGATGATTCTTGGACCAAATCTCTCTTTCTTGGTTCCAAACTTCATCAAAGGGTTTAATGTGTCAAATTACATCAATCTATATTTGACATTTGGCGTCGGTGAAGTTTGGAGCTAATGGAAATGAGGAGAGACCAAAATGGACGAACTTGGTTAAGTTGGATGATTCTTGGACCAAATCTCTCTTTCTTGGTTTCAAACTTCATCAAAGGGTTTAATGTGTCATATTACATCAATCTATGCTTGCCATTTGGCTTTGGTCAACTTCGTAGCTAATCGAAACAGGGAAAGACCCAAATGGACAAACTTGGTTAAGTTGGATGAATCTTGGACCAAATCTCTCTTTCTTGGTTTCAAACTTCATCAAAGGGTTTAATGTGTAATATTACATCAATCTATATTTGACATTTGGCGTCGGTGAAGTTTGTAGCTAATGGAACCGAGGAGAGACCAAAATGGACGAACTTGGTTAGTTGGATGATTCTTGGACCAAATCTCTCTTTCTTGGTTCCAAACTTCATCAAAGGGTTTAATGTGTCATATTACATCAATTTATGCTTGCCATTTGGCTTCGGTCAACTTTGGAGCTAATCGAACTTAGGAGAGACCAAAATGGACGAACTTGGTTAAGTTGGATGATTCTTGGACCAAATCTCTCTTTCTTGGTTGCAAACTTCATCAAAGGGTTTAATGTGTCATATTACATCAATCTATGCTTGCCATTTGGCTTCGGTCAACTTTGGAGCTAATCAAAACAAGGAAAGACCAAAATGGACGAACTTGGTTAAGTTGGATGAATCTTGGGCCAAATCTCTCTTTGTTGGTTTCAAACTTCATCAAAGGGTTTAATGTGTCATATTACATCAATCTATGCTTGCCATTTGGCTTTGGTCAACTTCGTAGCTAATCGAAACAGGGAAAGACCCAAATGGACGAACATGGTTAAGTTGGATGAATCTTGGACCAAATCTCTCTTTCTTGGTTTCAAACTTCATCAAAGGTTTAACACTTCATCAAAGGGTTTAACGTATAATATTACATCAATCTATATTTGACATTTGGCTTCGGTGAAGTTTGTAGCTAATGGAAACGAGGAGAGACCAAAATGGACGAACTTGGTTAAGTTGGATGATTCTTGGACCAAATCTCTCTTTCATGGTTCCAAACTTCATCAAAGGGTTTAATGTGTCATATTACATCAATTTATGCTTGCCATTTGGCTTCGGTCAACTTTAGAGCTAATAGAACTTAGGAGAGACCAAAATGGACGAACTTGGTTAAGTTGGATGATTCTTGGACCAAATCTCTCTTTCTTGGTTGCAAACTTCATCAAAGGGTTTAATGTGTCATATTACATCAATCTATGCTTGCCATTTGGCTTTGGTCAACTTTGCAGCTAATCGAAACGAGGAAAGACCAAAATGGACAAACTTGGTTAAGTTGGATGATTCTTGGACCAAATCTCTCTTTCATGGTTCCAAACTTCATCAAAGGGTTTAATGTGTCATATTACATCAATTTATGCTTGCTATTTGGCTTCGGTCAACTTTGGAGGTAATCGAACTTAGGAGAGACCAAAATGGACGAACTTGGTTAAGTTGGATGAATCTTGGACCAAATCTCTCTTTCTTGGTTCCAAACTTCATCAAAGGGTTTAATGTGTCAAATTACATCAATCTATATTTGACATTTGGCGTCGCTGAAGTTTGTAGCTAATGGAAATGAGGAGAGACCAAAATGGTCGAACTTGGTTAAGTTGGATGATTCTTGGACCAAATCTCTCTTTCTTGGTTTCAAACTTCGTCAAAGGGTTTAATGTATCATATTACATCAATCTATGCTTGCCATTTGGCTTTGGTCAACTTCGTAGCTAATCGAAACAGGGAAAGACCCAAATGGACGAACTTGGTTAAGTTGGATGATTCTTGGACCAAATCTCTCTTTCTTGGTTCCAAACTTCATCAAAGGGTTTAATGTGTCATATTACATCAATCAATGCTTGCCATTTGGCTTCGGTCAACTTTGGAGCTAATCGAACTTAGGAGAGACCAAAATGGATGAACTTGGTTAAGTTGGATGATTCTTGGACCAAATCTCTCTTTCTTGGTTCCAAACTTCATCAAAGGGTTTAATGTGTCATATTACATCAATTTATGCTTGCCATTTGGCTTCGGTCAACTTTGGAGCTAATCGAACTTAGGAGAGTCCAATATGGACGAACTTAGTTAAGTTGGATGAACCTTGGACCAAATCTCTCTTTCTTGGTTCCAAACTTCATCAAAGGGTTTAATGTGTCATATTACATCAATCTATGCTTGCAATTTGGCTTCGGTCAAATTCGGAGCTAATCAAAACAGGGAAAGACCAAAATGGACGAACTTGGTTAAGTTGGATGAATCTTGGACCAAATCTCTCTTTGTTGGTTTCAAACTTCATCAAAGGGTTTACTGTATCATATTACATCAATCTATGCTTGCCATTTGGCTTTGGTCAACTTCGTAGCTAATCGAAACAGGGAAAGACCCAAATGGACGAACATGGTTAAGTTGGATGAATCTTGGACCAAATCTCTCTTTCTTGGTTTCAAACTTCATCAAAGGGATTAACACTTCATCAAAGGGTTTAACGTATAATATTGCATCAATCTATATTTGACATTTGGCGTCGGTGAAGTTTGTAGCTAATGGAAACGAGGAGAGACCAAAATGGACGAACTTGGTTAGTTGGATGATTCTTGGACCAAATCTCTCTTCCTTTGTTCCGAACTTCATCAAATGGTTTAATGTGTCATACTACATCAATCTATGCTTGTCATTTGGCTTTGGCCAAATTTGGGGTTAATCGAAACAGGGAAAGACCAAAATGGACGAACTTGGTTAAGTTTGATGAATCTTGGACCAAATCTCTCTTACTTGGTTCCAAACTTCATCAAAGGGTTTAATGTGTCATATTACATCAATCTATGCTTGCCATTTGGTTTTGGTAAACTTTAGAGCTATTCGAAACGAGGAAAGACCAAAATGGACAAACTTGGTTAAGTTCGATGATTCTTGGACCAAATCACTCTTTCTTGGTTCCAAACTTCATCAAAGGGTTTAATGTGTCATATTACATCAATCTATGCTTGCCATTTGGCTTCGGTTAACTTTGGAGCTAATCGAAATCAGGAAAGACCAAAATGGACGAACTTGGTTATGTTGGATGATTCTTGGACCAAATCTCTCTTTCTTGGTTCCAAACTTCATCAAAGGGTTTAATGTGTCATATTACATCAATCTATGCTTGCCATTTGGCTTCGGTCAACTTTGGAGCTAATCGAAATGAGGAGAGACCAAAATGGACGAACTTGGTTAAGTTGGATGATTCTTGGACCAAATCTCTCTTTCTTGGTTCCAAACTTCATCAAAGGGTTTAATGTGTCATATTACATCAATCTATGCTTGCCATTTGGCTTTGGTCAACTTTGGAGTTAATCGAAACAGGGAAAGACCAAAATGGACGAACTTGGTTAAGTTTGATGAATCTTGGACCAAATCTCTCTTACTTGGTTCCAAACTTCATCAAAGGGTTTAATGTGTCATATTACATCAATCTATGCTTGCCATTTGGTTTTGGTAAACTTTAGAGCTATTCGAAACGAGGAAAGACCAAAATGGACAAACTTGGTTAAGTTGGATGATTCTTAGACCAAATCACTCTTACTTGGTTCCAAACTTCATCAAAGGGTTTAATGTGTCATATTACATCAATCTATGCTTGCCATTTGGCTTCGGTTAACTTTGGAGCTAATCGAAATCAGGAAAGACCAAAATGGACGAACTTGGTTATGTTGGATGATTCTTGGACCAAATCTCTCTTTCTTGGTTCCAAACTTCATCAAAGGGTTTAATGTGTCAAATTACATCAATCTATATATGACATTTGGCGTCGGTGAAGTTTGTAGCTAATGGAAACGAGGAGAGACCAAAATGGACGAACTTGGTTAAGTTGGATGATTCTTGGACCAAATCTCTCTTTCATGGTTCCAAACTTCATCAAAGGGTTTAATGTGTCAATTACATCAATCTACACTTGACATTTGGCTTCGGTCAACTTTGTAGCTAATCGAAACGAGGAGTGACCAAAATGGACGAACTTGGTTAAGTTGGATGATTCTTGGACCAAATCTCTCTTTCTTGGTTCCAAACTTCATCAAAGGGTTTAATGTGTCATATTACATCAATCTATGCTTGCCATTTGGCTTTGGTCAACTTTGTAGCTAATCGAAATAGGGAAAGACCAAAATGGACGAACTTGGTTAAGTTGGATGATTCTTGGACCAAATCTCTCTTTCTTGGTTCCAAATTCATCAAAGGGTTTAATTGTGTCATATTACATCAATCTATGCTTGCCATTTGGCTTTGGTCAACTTTGTAGCTAATCGATACAGGGAAAGACCCAAATGGACGAACTTGGTTAAGTTGGATGATTCTTGGACCAAATCTCTCTTACTTGGTTCCAAACTTCATCAAGGGTTTAATGTGTCATATTACATCAATCTATGCTTGCCATTTGGCTTCGGTCAACTTTGGAGCTAATCGAAATGAGGAGAGACCAAAATGGACGAACTTGGTTAAGTTGGATGATTCTTGGACCAAATCTCTTTTTCTTGGTTCCAAACTTCATCAAAGGGTTTAATGTGTCATATTACATCAATCTATGCTTGCCATTTGGCTTTGGTCAACTTTGGAGTTAATCGAAACAGGGAAAGACCAAAATGGACGAACTTGGTTAAGTTTGATGAATCTTGGACCAAATCTCTCTTACTTGGTTCCAAACTTCATCAAAGGGTTTAATGTGTCATATTACATCAATCTATGCTTGCCATTTGGCTTTGGTCAACTTTGGAGCTATTCGAAACGAGGAAAGACCAAAATGGACGAACTTGGTTAAGTTGGATGATTCTTAGACCAAATCTCTCTTACTTGGTTCCAAACTTCATCAAAGGGTTTAATGTGTCATATTACATCAATCTATGCTTGCCATTTGGCTTTGGTCAACTTTGGAGTTAATCGAAACAGAGAAAGACCAAAATGGACGAACATGGTTAAGTTGGATGATTCTTGGACCAAATCTCAATGTCTTAGTTCCAAACTTCATCAAAGGGTTTAATGTGTCAAATTACATCAATCTATATATGACATTTGGCGTCGGTGAAGTTTGTAGCTAATGGAAACGAGGAGAGACCAAAATGGTCGAACTTGGTTAAGTTGGATGATTCTTGGACCAAATCTCTCTTTCATGGTTCCAAACTTCATCAAAGGGTTTAATGTGTCAATTACATCAATCTACAATTGACATTTGGCTTCGGTCAACTTTGTAGCTAATCGAAACGAGGAGTGACCAAAATGGACGAACATGGTTAAGTTGGATGATTGTTTGACCAAATCTCTCTTTCTTGGTTGCAAACTTCATCAAAGGGTTTAATGTGTCATATTACATCAATCTATGCTTGCCATTTGGCTTTGGTCAACTTTGTAGCTAATCAAAACAGGGAAAGACCCAAATGGACAAACTTGGTTAAGTTGGATGATTCTTGGACCAAATCTCTCTTTCTTGGTTCCAAACTTCATCAAAGGGTTTAATGTGTCATATTACATCAATCTATGCTTGCCATTTGGCTTTGGTCAACTTTGTAGCTAATCGAAACAGGGGAAGACCCAAATGGACGAACTTGGTTAAGTTGGATGATTCTTGGACCAAATCTCTCTTTCTTGGTTCCAAACTTCATCAAAGGGTTTAATGTGTCATATTACATCAATCTATGCTTGCCATTTAGCTTCGGTCAACTTTGGAGCTAATCGAAATGAGGAGAGACCAAAATGGACGAACTTGGTTAAGTTGATGAATCTTGGACCAAATCTCTCTTACTTGGTTCCAAACTTCATCAAAGGGTTTAATGTGTCATATTACATCAATCTATGCTTGCCATTTGGCTTTGGTCAACTTTGGAGTTAATCGAAACAGAGAAAGACCAAAATGGACGAACATGGTTAAGTTGGATGATTCTTGGACCAAATCTCAATGTCTTAGTTCCAAACTTCATCAAAGGGTTTAATGTGTCAAATTACATCAATCTATATATGACATTTGGCGTCGGTGAAGTTTGTAGCTAATGGAAACGAGGAGAGACCAAAATGGTCGAACTTGGTTAAGTTGGATGATTCTTGGACCAAATCTCTCTTTCATGGTTCCAAACTTCATCAAAGGGTTTAATGTGTCAATTACATCAATCTACACTTGACATTTGGCTTCGGTCAACTTTGGAGCTAATTGAAATGAGGAGAGACCAAAATGGACGAACTTGGTTAAGTTGGATGATTCTTGGACCAAATCTCTCTTTCTTGGTTCCAAACTTCATCAAAGGGTTTAATGTGTCATATTACATCAATCTATGCTTGCCATTTGGCTTTGGTCAACTTTGGAGTTAATCGAAATGAGGAGAGACCAAAATGGACGAACTTGGTTAAGTTTGATGAATCTTGGACCAAATCTCTCTTACTTGGTTCCAAACTTCATCAAAGGGTTTAATGTGTCATATTACATCAATCTATGCTTGCCATTTGGCTTTGGTCAACTTTGGAGCTATTCGAAACGAGGAAAGACCAAAATGGACGAACTTGGTTAAGTTGGATGATTCTTAGACCAAATCTTTCATACTTGGTTCCAAACTTCATCAAAGGGTTTAATGTGTCATATTACATCAATCTATGCTTGCCATTTGGCTTCGGTTAACTTTGGACCTAATTGAAATCAGGAAAGACCAAAATGTACGAACTTGGTTATGTTGGATGATTCTTGGACCAAATCTCTCTTTCTTGGTTCCAAACTTCATCAAAGGGTTTAATGTGTCAAATTACATCAATCTATAGATGACATTTGGCGTCGGTGAAGTTTGTAGCTAATGGAAACGAGGAGAGACCAAAATGGTCGAACTTGGTTAAGTTGGATGATTCTTGGACCAAATCTCTCTTTCATGGTTCCAAACTTCATCAAAGGGTTTAATGTGTCAACTTACATCAATCTACACTTGACATTTGGCTTCGGTCAACTTTGCAGCTAATCGAAACGAGGAGTGACCAAAATGGACGAACTTGGTTAAGTTGGATGATTGTTGGACCAAATCTCTCTTTCTTGGTTGCAAACTTCATCAAAGGGTTTAATATGTCATATTACATCAATCTATGCTTGCCATTTGGCTTTGGTCAACTTTGTAGCTAATCGAAATAGGGAAAGACCCAAATGGACGAACTTGGTTAAGTTGGATGATTCTTGGACCAAATCTCTCTTTCATGGTTCCAAACTTCATCAAAGGGTTTAATGTGTCAACTTACATCAATCTACACTTGACATTTGGCTTCGGTCATCTTTGGAGCTAATTGAAATAAGGAGAGACCAAAATGGACGAACTTGGTTAAGTTGGATGATTCCTGGACCAAATCTCTCTTACTTGGTTCCAAACTCCATCAAAGGGTTTAATGTGTCATATTACATCAATCTATGCTTGCCATTTGGCTTTGGTCAACTTTGGAGTTAATCGAAACAGAGAAAGACCAAAATGGACGAACATGGTTAAGTTCGATGATTCTTGGACCAAATCTCAATGTCTTAGTTCCAAACTTCATCAAAGGGTTTAATGTGTCAAATTACATCAATCTATATATGACATTTGGCGTCGGTGAAGTTTGTAGCTAATGGAAACGAGGAGAGACCAAAATGGTCGAACTTGGTTAAGTTGGATGATTCTTGGACCAAATCTCTCTTTCATGGTTCCAAACTTCATCAAAGGGTTTAATGTGTCAACTTACATCAATCTACACTTGACATTTGGCTTCGGTCAACTTTGGAGCTAATTGAAATGAGGAGAGACCAAAATGGACGAACTTGGTTAAGTTGGATGATTCTTGGACCAAATCTCTCTTTCTTGGTTCCAAACTTCATCAAAGGGTTTAATGTGTCATATTACATCAATCTATGCTTGCCATTTAGCTTCGGTCAACTTTGGAGCTAATCGAAATGAGGAGAGACCAAAATGGACGAACTTGGTTAAGTTGGATGATTCTTGGACCAAATCTCTCTTTCTTGGTTCCAAACATCATCAAAGGGTTTAATGTGTCATATTACATCAATCTATGCTTGCCCTTTAGCTTCGGTCAACTTTGGAGTTAATCGAAATGAGGAGAGACCAAAATGGACGAACTTGGTTAAGTTTGATGAATCTTGGACCAAATCTCTCTTACTTGGTTCCAAACTTCATCAAAGGGTTTAATGTGTCATATTACATCAATCTATGCTTGCCATTTGGCTTTGGTCAACTTTGGAGCTATTCGAAACGAGGAAAGACCAAAATGGACGAACTTGGTTAAGTTGGATGATTCTTAGACCAAATCTTTCATACTTGGTTCCAAACTTCATCAAAGGGTTTAATGTGTCATATTACATCAATCTATGCTTGCCATTTGGCTTCGGTTAACTTTGGACCTAATTGAAATCAGGAAAGACCAAAATGTACGAACTTGGTTATGTTGGATGATTCTTGGACCAAATCTCTCTTTCTTGGTTCCAAACTTCATCAAAGGGTTTAATGTGTCAAATTACATCAATCTATAGATGACATTTGGCGTCGGTGAAGTTTGTAGCTAATGGAAACGAGGAGAGACCAAAATGGTCGAACTTGGTTAAGTTGGATGATTCTTGGACCAAATCTCTCTTTCATGGTTCCAAACTTCATCAAAGGGTTTAATGTGTCAATTACATCAATCTACACTTGACATTTGGCTTCGGTCAACTTTGCAGCTAATCGAAACGAGGAGTGACCAAAATGGACGAACTTGGTTAAGTTGGATGATTGTTGGACCAAATCTCTCTTTCTTGGTTGCAAACTTCATCAAAGGGTTTAATGTGTCATATTACATCAATCTACGCTTGCCATTTGGCTTTGGTCAACTTTGTAGCTAATCGATACAGGGGAAGACCCAAATGGACGAACTTGGTTAAGTTGGATGATTGTTGGACCAAATCTCTCTTTCTTGGTTGCAAACTTCATCAAAGGGTTTAATATGTCATATTACATCAATCTATGCTTGCCATTTGGCTTTGGTCAACTTTGTAGCTAATCGAAATAGGGAAAGACCCAAATGGACGAACTTGGTTAAGTTGGATGATTCTTGGACCAAATCTCTCTTTCATGGTTCCAAACTTCATCAAAGGGTTTAATGTGTCAACTTACATCAATCTACACTTGACATTTGGCTTCGATCAACTTTGGAGCTAATTGAAATAAGGAGAGACCAAAATGGACGAACTTGGTTAAGTTGGATGATTCCTGGACCAAATCTCTCTTACTTGGTTCCAAACTTCATCAAAGGGTTTAATGTGTCATATTCCATCAATCTATGCTTGCCATTTGGCTTTGGTAAACTTTGGAGTTAATCGAAACAGGGAAAGACCAAAATGGACGAACCTGGTTAAGTTCGATGATTCTTGGACCAAATCTCAATTTCTTAGTTCCAAACTTCATCAAAGGGTTTAATGTGTCATATTACATCAATCTATTCTTGCCTATTGGCTTCGGTCAACTTTGGAGCTAATCGAAATAAGGAGAGACCAAAATGGACGAACTTGGTTAAGTAGGATGAATCTTGGACCAAATCTCTCTTACTTGGTTCCAAACTTCATGAAAGGGTTTAATGTGTCATATTACATCAATCTATGCTTGCCATTTGGCTTTGGTCAACTTTGGAGTTAATCGAAACAGGGAAAGACCAAAATAGACGAACTTGGTTAAGTTGGATGAATCTTGGACCAAATCTCTCTTTCGTGGTTTCAAACTTCATCAAAGGGTTTAATGTGTAATATTACATCAATCTATGCTTGCCAATTGGCTTCGGTCAACTTTGGAGCTAATCGAAATAAGGAAAGACCAAAATGGACGAACTTGGTTAAGTTGGATGATTCTTGAACCAAATCTCTCTTTCTTGGTTCCAAACTTCATCAAAGGGTTTAATGTGTCATATTACATCAATCGATGCTTGCCATTTGGCTTCAGTCAACTTTGGAGCTAATCAAAACAGGGAAAGACCAAAATGGACGAACTTGGTTAAGTTGGATGATTCTTGGACCAAATCTCTCTTTCTTGGTTCCAAACTTCATCAAAGGGTTTAATGTGTCAACTTACATCAATCTACACTTGACATTTGGCTTCTGTCAACTTTGTAGCTAATCGAAACAAGGAGTGACCAAAATGGATGAACTTGGTTAAGTTGGATGATTGTTGGACCAAATCTTTCTTTCTTGGTTCCAAACTTTATCAAAGGGTTTAATGTGTCATATTACATCAATCTATGCTTGCCATTTGGCTTCGGTCAACTTTGGAGCTAATTGAAATGAGGAGAGACCAAAATGGACGAACTTGGTTAAGTTGGATGATTCCTGGACCAAATCTCTCTTACTTGGTTCCAAACTTCATGAAAGGGTTTAATGTGTCATATTACATCAATCTATGCTTGCCATTTGGCTTTGGTCAACTTTGGAGCTATTCGAAACGAGGAAAGACCAAAATGGACGAAGTTGGTTAAGTTGGATGATTCTTGGACCAAATCTCTCTTTCTTGGTTCCAAACTTCATCAAAGGGTTTAATGTGTCATATTACATCAATCTATGCTTGCCATTTGGCTTCGGTCAACTTTGGAGCTAATTGAAATGAGGAGAGACCAAAATGGACGAACTTGGTTAAGTTGGATGATTCCTGGACCAAATCTCTCTTACTTGGTTCCAAACTTCATGAAAGGGTTTAATGTGTCATATTACATCAATCTATGCTTGCCATTTGGCTTTGGTCAACTTTTGAGCTATTCGAAACGAGGAAAGACCAAAATGGACGAACTTGGTTAAGTTCGATGATTCTTGGACCAAATCTCTCATACTTGGTTCCAAAATTCTTGAAAGGGTTTAATGTGTCATATTACATCAATCTATGCTTGCCATTTGGCTTTGGTTAACTTTGGGGTTAATCGAAACAGGGAAAGACGAAAATGGACGAACTTGGTTAAGTTGGATGAATCTTGGACCAAATGTCTCTTTCTTGGTTTCAAACTTCATCAAAGGGTTTAACGTGTAATATTACATCAATCTATGCTTGCCATTTGGCTTCGGTTAACTTTGGAGCTAATTGAAATCAGGAAAGACCAAAATGGACGAACTTGGTTATGTTGGATGATTCTTGGATCAAATCTCTCTTTCTTGGTTCCAAACTTCATCAAATGGTTTAATGTGTCAAATTACATCAATCTATATATGACATTTGGCGTCGGTGAAGTGTGTAGCTAATGGAAACGAGGAGAGACCAAAATGGACGAACTTGGTTAAGTTGGATGATTCTTGAACCAAATCTCTCTTTCTTGGTTCCAAACTTCAACAGAGGGTTTAATGTGTCATATTAAATCAATATATGCTTGGCATTTGGCTTCGGTCAACTTTGGAGCTAGTCAAAACGAGGAAACACCAAAATGGACGAACTTGGTGAAGTTGGATGAGTCTTGGACCAAATCTCTCTTTCTTGGTTCCAAACTTTATCAAACGGGTTTAATGTGGCATATTACATCAATCTATGCTTGCCATTCGGCTTTGGTTAACTTTGGAGCTAATCGAACTAATAAAAGACCAAAATGGATGAACTTCACTAAGTTGTATGATTCTTGGACCAAGTCTCTCTTTCTTGGTTCCAAACTCTATGCTTGCCATTAGGATTCGGTTAACTTTGGAGCTAATCGAAATGAGGAAAGACCAAAATTGATGCACTTGGTTAAGTTGGATGATTCTTGCAGCAAGTCTCTCTTTCCTAGTTCCAAACTTTATGAAAAGGGTTTAATGTGGCATATTACATCAATCTATGTTTGCTATTTGGCTTCGGTCAACTTTGCAGCTAATCGAACTGATAAAAGACCAAAATGGATGAACATGGTTAAGTTGGATGATCTTTGGACCAAGTCTCTCTTTCTTCATTCAAAACTTCATCAAAGGGTTTTAATGTGTCATATTACATCAATTTGTGCTTGCCATTGAGATTCGGTCCACTTTGGATCTGATCGAAATGAAGAAAGACCAAAATGGATGAATTTGTTTAAGTTGGATGATTCTTAGACTAAATCTCTCTTCCTTTGTTCGAAACTTCATCAAAGGGTTTAATGTGTCATATTACATAAATCTATACTTGGAATTTGGCTTCGGTCAAATTTGGAGCTAGTCAAAATGAGGAAAGATCAAAATGTACGAAATTGGTTAAGTTGGATGTTTCTTAGACCAAATCTCTCTTTCTTGGTTCCAAACTTCATCAAATGGTTTAATGTGTCATATAACATCAATATATGCTTGCCATTTGGCTTTGGTAATCTTTGGAGCTAATCAAAACAAGGAAAAGACCAAAATGGACGATCTTGGTTAAGTTATATGATTCTTGGAACAAATTTCTCTTCCTTTGTTGCAAACTTATTCAAAGGGTTTAATGTGTCATATTACATCAATCTATGCTTGGAGTTTGGGTTCGGTCAACTTTAGCGCTAATCAGAATGAAGAAAGCCCAAAATCGACGAACTTGGTTAAGTTGGATGATTTTTTGACCAAATCTCCCTTCCTTGGTTCCAAACTTTATCAAAAGGTTTAATGTGTCATATTACATTAATCTATGCTTGCCATTTGGATTCGGTCAAATTTAGATCTAATCGAAATGAAGAAAGACCAAAATGGACGAACTTGGTTAACTTGATGATTCTTGGACCAAATCTCTCTTTCTTGTTTCCAAACTTCATCAAAGTGTTTAATGTGTCATATTACATCAATCTATGCTTGGCATTTGGCTTCGGTCAACTTTAGAGCAAATAAAAATGAAGAATGACCAAAATGGATGAACTTGGTTAAGTTGGATGATTCTTTGGCCAAATCTCTCTTCCTTGGTTCCAAACTTCATCAAAGGGTTTAATGTGTCATATTACATCAATCTATGCTTGCCATTTGGCTTCGGTGAACTTTGGAGCTAATCAAAACAAGGAATGACCAAAATGGACGAACTTGGTTAAGTTGGATGATTCTTGAACAAATCTCTCTTCCTTTGTTCCAAACTTCATCAAAGGGTTTAATGTGTCATATTACATCAATTTATGCTTGGCATTTGGCTTCGGTCAATTGTGGAGCTAGTTAAAATGAGGAAAGACCAAAATGTACGAACTTGGTTAAGTTAGATGATTCTTGGACCAAATCTCTCTTTCTTAGTTCCAAACTTAATCAAAAGGGTTTAATGTGCCATATTACAACAATCTATGCTTGCTATTTGGCTTTAGTCAACTTTAGAGCTAAGCAAAATGAAAAAAGACCAAAATGGACGAACTTGGTTAATTTGGATGATTCTTGGAACAAATCTCTCTTTCTTGGTTCAAAACTTCATCAAAGGGTTTAATGTGTCATATTACATCAATTTATGCTTGGCATTTTGCTTCGGTCAACTATGGAGCTATTCAAAATGAGGAAAGACCAAAATGTACGAAATTCGTTAAGTTGGATGTTTCTTAGACCAAATCTCTCTTTCTTTGTTCCAAACATCATCAAATGGTTTTATGTGTCATATTACATGAATCTATGCTTGGTATTTGGCTTCGGTGAACTTTGGAGCTAATCGAAACAAGGAATGACCAAAATGTATGAACTTGGTTAAGTTGGATGATTCGTTGAACAAATCTCTCTTCCTTTGTTCCAAACTTCATCAAAGGGTTTAATGTGTCATATTACATCAATTTATGCTTGGCATTTGGCTTCGGTCAACTTTGGAGCTAGTCAAAATGAGGAAAGACCAAAATGTACGAAATTGGTTAAGTTGGATGATTCTTGGACCAAGTCTCTCTTTCTTGGTTCAAAACTTCCTCAAAGGGTTTAATGTGTCATATTATATCAATTTATGCTTACCATTTGGATTCGGTCAACTTTGGATCTGATCGAAATGAAGAAAGACCAAAACGGATGAAGTTGTTTAAGTTAGATGATTCTAGAACCAAACCTCTCTTTCTTTGTTCCAAACTTCATCAAAGGGTTTAATGTGTCATATTACATCAATCTATGTTTGCCATTTGGCTTCAGTAATCTTTGGAGCTAATAAAAACAAGGAAAGACCAAAATGGACGATCTTGGTTAAGTTGGATAATGCTTGGAACAAATCTCTCTTCCTTTGTTGCAAACTTCATCAAAGGGTTTAATGTGTCATATTACATCAATTTATGCTTGGCATTTGGCTTCGGTCAATTGTGGAGCTAGTTAAAATGAGGAAAGACCAAAATGTACGAACTTGGTTAAGTTAGATGATTCTTGGACCAAATCTCTCTTTCTTAGTTCCAAACTTAATCAAAAGGGTTTAATGTGCCATATTACAACAATCTATGCTTGCTATTTGGCTTTAGTCAACTTTAGAGCTAAGCAAAATGAAAAAACACCAAAATGGACGAACTTGGTTAATTTGGATGATTCTTGGAACAAATCTCTCTTTCTTGGTTCAAAACTTCATCAAAGGGTTTAATGTGTCATATTACATCAATTTATGCTTGGCATTTTGCTTCGGTCAACTATGGAGCTATTCAAAATGAGGAAAGACCAAAATGTACGAAATTCGTTAAGTTGGATGTTTCTTAGACCAAATCTCTCTTTCTTTGTTCCAAACATCATCAAATGGTTTAATTTGTCATATAACATCAATATATGCTTGCCATTTGGCTTCGGTAATCTTTGGAGCTAATCAAAACAAGCAAAGACCAAAATGGATGAGCTTGGTTAAGTTGAATGATTCTTGGAACAAATCTTTCTTCCTTTGTTCCAAACTTCATCAAAGGGTTTAATGTTTCATATTACATCAATTTATCCTTGGCAGTTGGCTTCGGTTAACTTTGGAGCTAGTCAAAATGAGGAAAGACAAAACTGTTCAAAATTGGTTGAGTTGGATGATTCTTGGACCAAGTCTCTCTTTCTTGGTTCAAAACTTCATGAAAGGGTTTAATGTGTCATATTACATCAATTTGTGCTTTCCATTTGGATTCAGTCAACTTTGGATCTGATCGAAATGAAGAAAGACGAAAATGGACGAATTTGTTTAAGTTGGATGATTCTTGGACCAAATCTCTCTTCCTTTGTTCCAAACTTCATTAAAGGGTTTAATTTGTCATATTACATCAATCTATGCTTGCTATTTGGCTTCGGTAATCTTTGGAGCTAATAAAAATAAGGATAGACTAAAATGGGCGAACTTGGTTAAGTTGGATGATTCTTGGAACAAATCTCTCTTCCTTTGTTCCAAACTTCATCAAAGGGTTTAATGTTTCATATTACATTAATTTATGCTTGGCATTTGGCTTCGGTTAACTTTGGAGCTAGTCAAAATGAGGAAAGACCAAACTGTTCAAAATTGGTTGAGTTGGATGATTCTTGGACCAAGTCTCTCTTTCTTGGTTCAAAACTCGATCAAAGGGTTTAATGTGTCATATTACATCAACTTATGCTTTCCATTTGGATTCAGTCAACTTTGGATCTGATCGAAATGAAGAATGACCAAAATGGACGAATTTGTTTAAGTTGGATTATTCTTGGACCAAATCTCTCTTTCTTTGTTCCAAACTTCATCAGAGGGTTTAATGTGTCATATTACATCAATTTATGCTTAGCATTTGGCTTCGGTCAACTTTGGAGCTAGTCAAAATGAGGAAAGACCAAATGTACGAAATTGGTTATGTTGGATGATTCTTGGAGTAAATCTCTCTTTCTTAGTTCCAAACTTGATCAAAAGGGTTTCATGTGGCAAAATACATCAATCTATGCTTGCCATTCAGCTTTGGTCAACTTAGGAGCTAATCGAACTGATAAAATTGATTAACATTGTTAAGTTGGATTATTCTTGGACCAAGTGTCTCTTTCTTGGTTCAAAACTTCATCAAAGGGTTTAATTTGTCATATTACATCAATTTATGCTTGCTATTTGAATTCGGTCAACTTTGGATCTGATCAAAATGAAGAAAGACCAAAATGGACGAACTTGGTTAAGTTGGATGATTCTTGCACCAAATCTCTCTTTCTTAGTTCCAAACTTCATCAAAAGAGTTTAATGTGGCATATTACATCAATCTACGCTTGCTATTTGGCTTCGGTTAACTTTGTAGCTACTTGAAATGAAGAAAGACCAAAATGGACGAACTTGTTTAAGTTGGATGATTCTTGGACCAAATCTCTCTTCCTTTGTTCCAAACTTTATCAAAAGGGTTTAATGTGGCATATTACATCAATCTATGCTTGCCATTCGGCTTCGGTCAACTTTGGAGCTAATCGAACCGATACAAGACCAAAATGGATGAACTTGGTTAAGTTAGATGATTCTTGGACCAAATCTCTCTTTCTTGGTTCAGAACATCATCAAAGGGTTTAATGTGTCATATTACATCAATCTATACTTGCTATTTGGCTTCGGTCAACTTTAGAGCTAATCAAAATGAAGAGAGACGAAAATGGACAAACTTGGCTAAGTTGGATGATTCTTGGACAAAATCTATCTTCCTTGGTTCCAAACTTCATCAATGGGTTTAATGTGTCATATTGCATCAATCTATGCTTGTCATTCGGCTTCGGTTAAATTTGGAGATAGTCAAAATGAGGAAAGACCAAAATAGACAAACTTGGTTAAGTTGGATGATTCTTGGACCAAATCTCTCTTTCTTGGTTCCAAACTTCATCAAAAGAGTTTAATGTGGCATATTACATCAATCTACGCTTGCTATTTGGCTTCGGTTAACTTTGGAGCTACTTGAAATGAAGAAAGACCAAAATGGACAAATTTGTTTAAGTTGTATGATTCTTAGAACAAATCTATCTTCCTTTGTTCCTAACTTCATCAAATGGCTTAATGTGTCATATTGCATCAATCTATGCTTGTCATTCGGCTTCGGTTAACTTTGGAGATAATCGAAATGAGGAAAGACCAAAATGGATGAACTTGGTTAAGTTGGATGATTCTTGGACCAAATCTCTCTTTCTTGGTTCCATACTTCATCAAAGTGTTTAATGTGTCATATTACATCAATCTATGCTTACCATTTGGATTCGGTCAACTTTTGATCTGATCGAAATGAAGAAAGACCAAAATGGACGAATTTGTTTAAGTTAAATGATTCTTGGACTAAATCTCTTTTCCTTTGTTCCAAATTTCATCAAAGGGTTTAATGTGTCATATTACATCAATCTATGCTTGCTATTTGGATTCGGTCAACTTTTGATCTGATCGAAATGAAGAAAGACCAAAATGGACGAATTTGTTTAAGTTGGATGATTCTTGGACCAAATCTCTCTTTCTTGGTTCCATACTTCATCAAAGTGTTTAATGTGTCATATTACATCAATCTATGCTTACCATTTGGATTCGGTCAACTTTTGATCTGATCGAAATCAAGAAAGACCAAAATGGACGAATTTGTTTAAGTTAGATGATTCTTGGACCAAATCTCTCTTCCTTTGTTCCAAACTTCATCAAAGGGTTTAATGTGTCATATTACATCAATCTATGCTTGCTATTTGGATTCGGTCAACTTTTGATCTGATCGAAATGAAGAAAGACCAAAATGGACGAATTTGTTTAAGTTGGATGATTCTTGGACCAAATCTCTCTTCCTTTGTTCCAAACTTTATCAAAAGGGTTTAATTTGTCATATTGCATCAATCTTTGCTTGTCATTCTGCTTCGGTTAACTTTGGAGATAGTCAAAATGAGGGAAGACCAAAATGGACGAATTTGTTTAAGTTGGATGATTCTTGGACCAAATCTCTTTTCCTTTGTTCCAAATTTCATCAAAGGGTTTAATGTGTCATATCAAATTAATCTATGCTTGCCATTTGGCTTCGGTCAACTTTAGAGCTAATCAAAATGAAGTAAGACAAAAATGGACAAACTTGGCTAAGTTAAATGATTCTTGGACAAAATCTCTCTTCCTTGGTTCCAAACTTCATCAAAGGGTTTAATGTGTCATATTACATCATTCTATACTTGCCATTTGGCTTCGGTTAACTTTGGAGTTAGTTGAAATGAAGAAAGACAAAAATGGATGAACTTGGTTAAGTTGGATGATTCTTGGACCAAATCTCTCTTTCTTGGTTCCATACTTCACCAAAGGGTTTAATGTGTCATATTACATCATTCTATGCTTGCCATTTGGCTTCGGTCAACTTTGGAGCTAATCGAAATAAGGAAAGACCAAAATGGATGAACTTAGTTAAGTTGGACGATACTTGGAACAAATCTCTCTTCCTTTGTGCCTAACCTAATCAAATGGCTTAATGTGTCATATTGCATCAATCTATACTTGTCATTCGGCTTCGGTTAACTTTGGAGATAGTCAAAATGAGGAAAGACCAAAATGGACAAACTTGGTTAAGTAGGATGATTCTTGGACCAAATCTCTGTTTCTTGGTTCCAAACTTTATCAAAAGGGTTTAATGTGGCAGATTACATCAATCTATGCTTGCTATTTGGATTCGGTCAACTTTTGATCTGATCGAAATCAAGAAAGACCAAAATGGACGAATTTGTTTAAGTTAGATGATTCTTGGACCAAATCTCTCTTCCTTTGTTCCAAACTTCATCAAAGGGTTTAATGTGTCATATTACATCAATCTATGCTTGCTATTTGGATTCGGTCAACTTTTGATCTGATCGAAATGAAGAAAGACCAAAATGGACGAATTTGTTTAAGTTGGATGATTCTTGGACCAAATCTCTCTTCCTTTGTTCCAAACTTTATCAAAAGGGTTTAATTTGTCATATTGCATCAATCTTTGCTTGTCATTCTGCTTCGGTTAACTTTGGAGATAGTCAAAATGAGGGAAGACCAAAATGGACGAATTTGTTTAGGTTGGATGATTCTTGGACCAAATCTCTCTTCCTTTGTTCCAAACTTTATCAAAAGGGTTTAATTTGTCATATTGCATCAATCTTTGCTTGTCATTCTGTTTCGGTTAACTTTGGAGATAGTCAAAATGAGCGAAGACCAAAATGGACAAACTTGGTTAAGTTGGATGATTCTTGGACCAAATCTCTCTTTCTTGGTTCCATACTGCATCAAAGGGTTTAATGTGTCATATTACATCAATCTATGCTTGCTATTTGGATTTGGTCAACTTTTGATTTGATCGAAATGAAGAAAGACCAAAATGGACGAATTTGTTTAAGTTAGATGATTCTTGGACCAAATCTCTCTTCCTTTGTTCCAAACTTCATCAAAGGGTATAATGTGTCATATTACATCAATCTATGCTTGCCATTTGGATTCGGTTAACTTTGGAGCTAGAGGAAATGTAGAAAGCCAAAATGGACAAACTTGGTTAAGTTGGATGATTCTTGGAGCAAATCTCTCTTTCTTGGTTCCAAACTTCATCAAAAGAGTTTAATGTGGCATATTACATCAATCTACGCTTGCTATTTCGCTTCGATCAACTTTAGAGCTAATCAAAATGAAGAGAGACGAAAATGGACAAACTTGGCTAAGTTGGATGATTCTGGGACAAAATCTCTCTTCCTTGGTTCCAAACTTCATCAAAGGGTTTAATGTGTCATTTTACATCATTCTATGCTTGCCATTTTGCTTCGGTCAACTTTGGAGCTAGTCGAAACGATAAATGACCAAAATGGACGAACTTGGTTAAGTTGGATGGTTCCAAACCTTATCAGAAGGGTTTAATGTGGCATATTACATCAATTTATGCTTGCCATTCGGCTTCGCTCAACTTCGGTTAACTTCGGAGCTAATCAAACTGATAAAAGACCAAAATGGACGAACTTGGTTAAGTTGGATGATTCGTGGACCAAATCTCTCTTTCTTGGTTCCATACTTCATCAAAGGGTTTAATGTGTCATATTACATCAATCTATGCTTGCCATTTGGATTCGGTCAACTTTTGATTTGATCGAAATGAAGAAAGACCAAAATAGATGAATTTGTTTAAGTTGGATGATTCTTGGACCAAATCTCTCTTCCTTTGCTCCAAAATTTATCAAAAGGGTTTAATGTGGCATGTTACATCAATCTATGCTTGCCATTCGGCTTCGGTCAACTTTGGAGCTAATCGAACCGATAAAAGACCAAAATGGATGAACTTGGTTAAGTTAGATGATTCTTAGACCAAATCTCTCTTTCTTGGTTCAGAACATCATCAAAGGGTTTAATGTGTCATATTACATCAATCTATGCTTGCTATTTGGGTTAGGTCAACTTCAGAGCTAATCAAAATAAAGAAAGACGAAAATGGACGAACTTGGCTAAGTTGGATGATTCTTGGACAAAATCTCTCTTCCTTGGTTCCAAACTTCATCAAAGGGTTTAATGTGTCATATTACATCATTCTATGCTTGCCATGTGGCTTCGGTCAACTTTGGAGCAAATCGAAACAAGGAAATACCAAAATGGATGAACTTGGTTAAGTTGGATGATTCTTAGAACAAATCTCTCTTCCTTTCTACCTAACTTCATCAAATGGCTTAATGTGTCATATTGCATCAATCTATGCTTGCCATTCGGCTTCGGTTAACTTTGGAGCTAGTCGAAATGAGGAAAGACCAAAATGGACGAACTTGGCTATGTTGGATGATTCTTGGACCAAATCTCTCTTTCTTGGTTCCATACTTCATCAAAGGGTTTAATGTGTCATCTTACATCAATCTATGCTTGCCATTTGGCTTCGGTTAACTTTGGAGTTAGTTGAAATGAGGAAAGACCAAAGTGGATGAACTCGGTTAAGTTGGATGATTCTTAGACCAAATCTTTCTTTCTTGGTTCCAAAGTTCATCAAAAGGGTTTAATGTGGCATATTACATCAATCTACGCTTGCTATTTGGCTTCGGTCAACTTTAGAGCTAATCAAAATGAAGAAAGACCAAAATGGACGAACCTTGTTAATTTGGATGATTCTTTGAACAACTGTCTCTTCCTTCGTTCCAAACTTCATCAAAGGGTTTAATTTGTCATATTAAAACAATCTATGCTTGGGTTTTGGCTTCGGTCAACTTTGGAGCTAATAGAAACGAGGAATGACCAAAATGGACGAACTTGGTTCAATTGGATGATTCTTGGACCAAATCTCTCTTCCTTTGTTCCAAACATCATCAAAGGGTTTAATGTGTCCTATTACATCAATCTATGCTTGCCATTTGGCTTCGGTTAACTTTGGAGTTAGTTGAAATGAGGAAAGACCAAAATGGATGAACTCGGTTAAGTTGGATGATTCTTGGACCAAATCTTTCTTTCTTGGTTCCAAACTTCATCAAAAGGGTTTAATGTGGCATATTACATCAATCTACGCTTGCTATTTGGCTTCGGTCAACTTTAGAGCTAATCAAAATGAAGAAAGACCAAAATGGACGAACCTTGTTAATTTGGATGATTCTTTGAGCAACTCTCTCTTCCTTCGTTCCAAACTTCATCAAAGGGTATAATGTGTCATATTAAAACAATCTATGCTTGGCTTTTGGCTTCGGTCAACTTTGGAGCTAGTCGAAATGAGGAATGACCAAAATGGATGAACTTGGTTAAGTTGTATGATTCTTGGACCAAATCTCTCTTCCTTTCTACCTAACTTCATCAAATGGCTTAATGTGTCATATTGCATCAATCTATGCTTGCCATTTGGCTTCGGTTAACTTTGGAGCTAGTCGAAACGAGGAAAGACCAAATTGGATGAACTTGGTTAAGCTGGGTGATTCTTGGACCAAATCTCTCTTCCTTTGTTCCAAACTTCAGCAAAGGGTTTAATGTATCATATTACGTCAATCTATACTTGCCATTTGGCTTCGATAATCTTTGGAGCTAATCAAAACAAGTAAAGATCAAAATGGACGAACTTGGTTAAGTGGGATGATTCTTGGAACAAATATCTCTTTCTTTGTTCCAAACTTCATCAAAGGTTTTAATGTGTCATATTGCATCAATCTATGCTTGCCATTCGGCTTCGGTTAATTTTGGAGCTAGTCGAAACGAGGAAAGACTAAAATGGACGAACTTGGTTAAGTTGGTTTGATTCTTGGACCAAATCTCTCTTTCTTGGTTCCAAACTTCGTCAAAAGGGTTTAATGTGCATATTACATCAATCTATGCTTGCCATTTGGCTTCGGTTAACTTTGGAGCTAATTAAACATATAAAAGACCAAAATGGACAAACTTGGTTAAGTTGGATGATTCTTGGACCAAATCTCTCTTTCTTGGTTCCATACTTCATTAAAGGGTTTAATGTGTCATATTACATCAATCTATACTTGTCATTTGGATTCGGTCAGCTTTGGATCTGATCGAAATGAAGAAAGACCAAAATGGACGAATTTGTTTAAGTTGGTTGATTCTTGGACCAAATCTCTCTTCCTTTGTTCCAAACTTCATCAAATGGCTTAATGTGACATATTACATCGATTTATGCTTGCCATTCGGCTTCGGTTAACTTTGGAGCTAATCAAAATAAGGAAAGACCAAAATGGACGAACTTGGTTAAGTGGAATGAATCTTGGAACAAATCTCTCTTCCTATGTCCCAAACTTCATCAAAAGGGTTTAATGTGCACATTACATCAATCTATGCTTGCCATTCGGCTTCGGTCAACTTTGGAGCTAATCAAACCTATAAAAGACAAAAATGGACGAACTTGGTAAAGTTGGATGATTGTTTGACCAAGTCTCTATTTCTTGGTTCCATACTTCATCAAAGGGTTTAATGTGTCATATTACATCATTCTATGCTTGCCATTTAACTTCGGTCAACTTTGGAGCTAATCGAAACAAAGAAAGACCAAAATGGATGAACTTGGTTAAGTTATATGATTCTTGGACCAAATCTCTCTTTCTGGGTTCCAAACTTCATTAAAGCGTTTAATGTCTCATATTACATCAATCTATCATTGCCATTTGGATTCGGTCAACTTTGGATCTGGTGGAAATAAACAAAGACCAAAACGGAAGAATTTGTTTAAGTTGGATGATTCTGGGACCAAATCTCTCTTCCTTTGTTCCTAACTTCATCAAATGGCTTAATGTGACATATTACATCGATTTATGCTTGCCATTCGGCTTCGGTTAACTTTGGAGCTCATCAAAATAAGGAAAGACCAAAATGGACGAACTTGGTTAAGTGGAATGAATCTTGGAACAAATCTCTCTTCCTGTGTTCCAAACTTCATCAAAGGGTTTAATGTGTCATATTACATCAATTTATGCTTGGCATTTGGCTTCGGTTAATTTTGGAGCTAGTGGAAACGAGGAAAGACCAAAATGGAAGAACTTGTTTAAGTTGGATGATTCTTGGACCAAATCTCTCTTTTTTGGTTCAGAACATCATCAAAGGGGTTAATGTGTCATATTACATCAATCTATGCTTGCCATTTGGATTTGGTCAACTTTGGATCTGATCGAAATGAAGAAAGACCAAAATGGACGAATTTGTTTAAGTTGGATGATTATTGGACCAAATCTCTCTTCCCTTGTTCCAAACTTCATCAAAGGGTTTAATGTGTCATATTACGTCAATCTATGCTTGCCATTAGGCTTCGGTAATCTTTGGAGCTAATCAAAACAAGGAAAGACCAAAATGAACGAACTTGGTTAAGTGAGATGATTCTTGGAAGAAATCTCTTTTCCTTTGTCCCAAACTTCATCAAAGGGTTTAATGTGACATATTACATCAATTTATGCTTGGCATTTGGCTTCAGTTAACTTTGGAGCTTGTCGGAATGAAGAAAGACCAAAATCGACGAACTTGGTTAAGTTGGATGATTCTTAGACCAAATCTCTCTTTCTTGGTTCCAAACTTCGTCAAAAGGGTTTAATGTGGCATATTACATCAATCTACGCTTGCCATTCGGCTTCGGTCAACTTTTGAGCTAATCAAACCTATAAAAGACCAAAATGGACGAACTTTGTTAAGTTGGATGGTTCTTGGACTAGATCTCTCTCTCTCTTGGCTCCATACTTCATCAAAGGGTTTAATGTGTCATATTATATCAATGTATGCTTTCCATTTAGATTCAGTCAACTTTGGATCTGATCGAAATGAAGAAAGACCAAAATGGACGAATTTTTTTACGTTGGATGATTCTTGGACCAAATCTCTCTTCCTTTATTCCAAACTTCATCAAAGGGTTTAATGTGTCATATTACCTCAATCTATGCTTGCCATTTGGCTTCGGTTAACTTTGGAGCTAGTCGAAATAAGGAAATACCAAAATGGACGAACGTGGTTTAGTTGGGTGATTCTTTGACCAAATCTCTCTTTCTTGGTTCCAAATTTCATCAAAAGGGTTTAATGTGGCATATTACATCAATCTGTGCTTGCCATTCAACTTCGGTCAACTTTGGAGCCAATCGAACCTATAAAAGATCAAAATGGACGAACTTGGTTAAGTTAGATGATTCTTGGACAGAATCTCTCATTCTTAGTTCTATACTTCGTCAAAGGGTTTAATGTGTCATATTACATCAATCTATGCTTGCCATTTGGCTTCGGTTAACTTTGGAGCTAGTCGAAACAAGGAAAGACCAAAATGGACGAACTTGGTTAAGCTGGATGATTCTTGAACCAAATCACTATTTCTTTGTTCAAAACATCATCAAAGGGTATAATGTGTCATATTACATTAATCTATGCTTGCTATTTGGCTTCGGTCAACTTTAGAGCTAATCAAAATGAAAAAAGACGAAAATGGTCAAACTTGGCAAAGTTGGATGATTCTTGGAGAAAATCTCTCTTCCTTGGTTTCAAACTTCATCAAAGGGTTGAATGTTTCATATTACGTCAGTCTATGCTTGCCATTTGGCTTCGGTAATCTTTGGAGCTAATCCAAACAAGGAAAGACCAAAAAGGATGAACTTGGTTAAGTGGGATGATTCTTGGAACAAATCTCTCTTCCTTTGTTCCAAACTTCATCAAAGGGTTTAATGTGTCATATTACATCAATCTATGCTTCCCATTTGGCTTCGGTTAACTTTGGAGCTAGTCGAAATAATGAAAGACCAAAATGGACGAACTTGGTTAAGTTAGATGATTCTTGGACTAAATCACTCTTTCTGGGTTCAAAACAACATCAAAGGGTTTAATGTGTCATATTACATCAATCTATCCTTACCAGTTGGATTCGGTCAACTTTGGATCTGACCGAAATGAAGAAAGACCAAAATGGACAAATTTGTTTAAGTGGGATGATTCTTGGAACAAATCTCTCTTCCTTGGTTCCAAACTTCATCAAAGGTTTTAATGTGTCATATTACATCAATTTATGCTTGGCATTTAGCTTCGGTTAACTTTGGAGTTAATCGAACCGATAAAAGACCAAAATGGATGAACTTTGTTAAGTTGGATGATGCTTGGACCAAATCTCTCTACTTGGTTCAAAACATCATCAAAGGGTTTAATGTGTCATATTACATCAATCTATGCTTGCTATTTGGCTTCGGTCAACTTTAGAGCTAATCAAAATGAAGAAAGACGAAAATGGTCAAACTTGGCTAAGTTGGATGATTCTTGGACAAAATCTCTCTTCCTTGGTTCCAAACTTCATCAAAGGGTTTAATGTGTCATATTACGTCAATCTATGCTTGCCATTTGGCTTCGGTAATCTTTGGAGCTAATCCAAACAAGGAAAGACAAAATGGACGAACATGGTTAAGTGGGATGATTCTTGGAACAAATCTCTCTTCCTTTGTTCCAAACTTCATCAATGGGTTTAATGTGTGATATTACATCAATTTACGCTTGGCATTTGGCTTCGGTTAACTTTGGAGCTAGTCAAAATGAGGAAAGACTAAAATGGAGAACTTGGTTAAGTTGGATGATTCTTGGACCAAATCTCTCTTTCTTAGCTCCAAATTTCATCAAAAGGGTTTAATGTGTCATATTACATCAATCTATGCTTGCCATTTGGATTCGGTCAACTTTGGATTTGATCGAAAGGAAGAAAGACCAAAATGGACAAATTTGTTTAAGTTTGATGATTCTTGGACCAAATCTCCCTTCCTTTGTTCCAAACTTCATCAAAGGGTTGAATGTGTCATATTACATCAGTCTATGCTTGCCATTTGGCTTCGGTAATCTTCAGAGCTAATTAAAACAAGTAAAAGACCAAAATGGACGAACTTGTTTAAGTGGGATGATTCTTGGAACAAATCTCTCTTCCTTTGTTCCAAACATCATCAAAGGGTTTAATTTGTCATATTACATCAATGTATGCTTGCCATTTGGCTTCGGTAATCTTTGGAGCTAATCCAAGCAACGAAAGACCAAAATGGACGAACTTGGTTAAGTGGGATGATTCTGGGACTAAATCACTCTTGTTGGGTTCAAAACAACATCAAAGGGTTTAATGTGTCATATTACATTAATCTATGCTTGCCATTTGGCTTCGGTTAACTTTGGAGCTAGTCGAAACAATGAAAGACCAAAATGGACGAACTTGGTTAAGTTAGATGATTCTTGGACTAAATCACTCTTTTTAGGTTCAAAACAACATCAAAGGGTTTAATGTGTCAAATTACATTAATCTATGCTTGCCATTTGGATTCTGTCAACTTTTGATCTGATCGAAATGAAGAAAGAGCAAAATGGACAAATTTGTTTAAGTTGGATGATTCTTGGACCAAATCTCCCTTCCTTTGTTCCAAACTTCATCAAAGGGTTAACTGTGTCATATTACGTCAATCTATGCTTTATATTTGGCTTCGGTAATCTTTGGAGCTAATTAAAACAAGGAAAGACCAAAATGGACGAACTTGGTTAAGTGGGATGATTCTTGTAACAAATCTCTCTTCCTTGGTTCCAAACTTCATCAAAGGATCTAATGTGTCATATTACATCAATCTATGCTTGCCATTTGGCTTCGGTATTCTTTGGAGCTAATCCACACTAGGAAAGACCAAAATGGACGAACTTGGTTAAGTGGGATGATTCTTAGAACAAATCTCTCTTCCTTTGTTCCAAACTTCATCAAAGGGTTTAATGTGTCATATTACATCAATCAATGTTTGCCATTTGGCTTCGGTTAACTTTGGAGCTAGTCGAAACAATGAAAGACCAAAATGGACGAACTTGTTTAAGTTGGATGATTCTTGGACCAAATCACTCTTTCTTGGTTCAAGACATTATCAAAGGGTTTAATGTGTCATATTACATCAATCTATGCTTGTCATTTGGATTCGGTCAACTTTGGATCTGATTGAAATGAAGAAAGACCGAAATGGACAAATTTGTTTAAGTTGGATGATTCTTGGACCAAATCTCTCTTCCTTTGTTTCAAACTTCATCAAAGGGTTGAATGTGTCATATTACGTCAATCTATACTTGCCATTTGGCTTCGGTATTCTTTGGAGCTAATCCACACTAGGAAAGACCAAAATGGACGAACTTGGTTAAGTGGGATGATTCTTAGAACAAATCTCTCTTCCTTTGTTCCAAACTTCATCAAAGGGTTTAATGTGTCACATTACATCAATCTATGCTTGCCATTTGGCTTCGGCTAACTTTGGAGCTAGTCGAAACAATGAAAGACCAAAATGGACGAACTTGTTTAAGTTGGATGATTCTTGGACCAAATCACTCTTTCTTGGTTCAAGACATTATCAAAGGGTTTAATGTATCATATTACATCAATCTATGCTTGTCATTTGGATTGGGTCAACTTTGGATCTGATTGAAATGAAGAAAGACCGAAATGGAAAAATTTGTTTAAGTTGGATGATTCTTGGACCAAATCTCTCTTCCTTTGTTTCAAACTTCATCAAAGGGTTGAATGTGTCATATTACGTCAATCTATACTTGCCATTTGGCTTCGGTATTCTTTGGAGCTAATCCACACTAGGAAAGACCAAAATGGACGAACTTGGTTAAGTGGGATGATTCTTAGAACAAATCTCTCTTCCTTTGTTCCAAACTTCATCAAAGGGTTTAATGTGTCACATTACATCAATCTATGCTTGCCATTTGGCTTCGGCTAACTTTGGAGCTAGTCGAACCAATGAAAAACCAAAATGGACGAACTTGTTTAAGTTGGATGATTCTTGGACCAAATCACTCTTTCTTGGTTCAAGACATTATCAAAGGGTTTAATGTGTCATATTACATCAATCTATGCTTGTCATTTGGATTGGGTCAACTTTGGATCTGATTGAAATGAAGAAAGACCGAAATGGAAAAATTTGTTTAAGTTGGATGATTCTTGGACCAAATCTCTCTTCCTTTGTTTCAAACTTCATCAAAGGGTTGAATGTGTCATATTACGTCAATCTATGCTTGCCATTTGGCTTCGGTATTCTTTGGAGCTAATCCACACTAGGAAAGACCAAAATGGACGAACTTGGTTAAGTGGGATGATTCTTAGAACAAATCTCTCTTCCTTTGTTCCAAACTTCATCAAAGGGTTTAATGTGTCATATTACATCAATCAATGTTTGCCATTTGGCTTCGGTTAACTTTGGAGCTAGTCGAAACAATGAAAGACCAAAATGGACGAACTTGTTTAAGTTGGATGATTCTTGGACCAAATCACTCTTTCTTGGTTCAAGACATTATCAAAGGGTTTAATGTGTCATATTACATCAATCTATGCTTGTCATTTGGATTCGGTCAACTTTGGATCTGATTGAAATGAAGAAAGACCGAAATGGACAAATTTGTTTAAGTTGGATGATTCTTGGACCAAATCTCCCTTCCTTTGTTCCAAACTTCATCAAAGGGTTGAATGTGTCATATTACATTAGTCTATGCTTGCCATTTGGCTTCGGTAATCTTCAGAGCTAATTAAAACAAGTAAAAGACCAAAATGGACGAACTTGTTTAAGTGGGATGATTCTTGGAACAAATCTCTCTTCCTTTGTTCCAAACATCATCAAAGGGTTTAATTTGTCATATTACATCAATGTATGCTTGCCATTTGGCTTCGGTAATCTTTGGAGCTAATCCAAGCAATGAAAGACCAAAATGGACGAACTTGGTTAAGTGGGATGATTCTGGGACTAAATCACTCTTGTTGGGTTCAAAACAACATCAAAGGGTTTAATGTGTCATATTACATTAATCTATGCTTGCCATTTGGCTTCGGTTAACTTTGGAGCTAGTCGAAACAATGAAAGACCAAAATGGACGAACTTGTTTAAGTTGGATGATTCTTGGACCAAATCACTCTTTCTTGGTTCAAGACATTATCAAAGGGTTTAATGTGTCATATTACATCAATCTATGCCTGCTATTTGGCTTCGGTCAACTTTAGAGCTAATCAAAATGAAGAAACACGAAAATAGTCAAACTTGGCTAAGTTGGATGATTCTTGGACAAAATCTCTCTTCCTTGGTTCCAAAGTTCATCAAAGGGTTTAATGTGTCATATTACATCAATCTATGATTGCCATTTAGGTTCGGTTAACTTTGGAGCTAGTCGAAACAATGAAAGACCAAAATGGACGAACTTGGTTAAGTTAGATGATTCTTGGACTAAATCACTCTTTTTGGGTTCAAAACAACATCAAAGGGTTTAATGTGTCAAATTACATCAATCTATGCTTACCATTTGGATTCTGTCAACTTTGGATCTGATTGAAATGAAGAAAGACCAAAATGGACAAATTTGTTTAAGTTGGATGATTCTTGGACCAAATCTCCCTTCCTTTGTTCCAAACTTCATCAAAGGGTTGACTGTGTCATATTACGTCAATCTATGCTTTATATTTGGCTTCGATAATCTTTGGAGCTAATCCAAACAAGGAAAGACCAAAAAGGATGAACTTGGTTAAGTGGGATGATTCTTGGAACAAATCTCTCTTCCTTTGTTCCAAGCTTCATCAAAGGATTTAATGTGTCATATTACATCAATCAATGTTTGCCATTTGGCTTCGGTTAACTTTGGAGCTAGTCGAAACAATGAAAGACCAAAATGGACGAACTTGTTTAAGTTGGATGATTCTTGGACCAAATCACTCTTTCTTGGTTCAAGACATTATCAAAGGGTTTAATGTGTCATATTACATCAATCTATGCTTGTCATTTGGATTCGGTCAACTTTGGATCTGATTGAAATGAAGAAAGACCGAAATGGACAAATTTGTTTAAGTTGGATGATTCTTGGACCAAATCTCTCTTCCTTTGTTTCAAACTTCATCAAAGGGTTGAATGTGTCATATTACGTCAATCTATACTTGCCATTTGGCTTCGGTATTCTTTGGAGCTAATCCACACTAGGAAAGACCAAAATGGACGAACTTGGTTAAGTGGGATGATTCTTAGAACAAATCTCTCTTCCTTTGTTCCAAACTTCATCAAAGGGTTTAATGTGTCATATTACATCAATCTATGTTTGCCATTTGGCTTCGGTTAACTTTGGAGCTAGTCGAAACAATGAAAGACCAAAATGGACGAACTTGTTTAAGTTGGATGATTCTTGGACCAAATCACTCTTTCTTGGTTCAAGACATTATCAAAGGGTTTAATGTGTCATATTACATCAATCTATGCCTGCTATTTGGCTTCGGTCAACTTTAGAGCTAATCAAAATGAAGAAACACGAAAATAGTCAAACTTGGCTAAGTTGGATGATTCTTGGACAAAATCTCTCTTCCTTGGTTCCAAAGTTCATCAAAGGGTTTAATGTGTCATATTACATCAATCTATGCTTGCCATTTAGGTTCGGTTAACTTTGGAGCTAGTCGAAACAATGAAAGACCAAAATGGACGAACTTGGTTAAGTTAGATGATTCTTGGACTAAATCACTCTTTTTGGGTTCAAAACAACATCAAAGGGTTTAATGTGTCAAATTACATCAATCTATGCTTACCATTTGGATTCTGTCAACTTTGGATCTGATCGAAATGAAGAAAGACCAAAATGGACAAATTTGTTTAAGTTGGATGATTCTTGGACCAAATCTCCCTTCCTTTGTTCCAAACTTCATCAAAGGGTTGACTGTGTCATATTACGTCAATCTATGCTTTATATTTGGCTTCGATAATCTTTGGAGCTAATCCAAACAAGGAAAGACCAAAAAGGATGAACTTGGTTAAGTGGGATGATTCTTGGAACAAATCTCTCTTCCTTTGTTCCAAGCTTCATCAAAGGATTTAATGTGTCATATTACATCAATCTATGCTTGCCATTTGGCTTCGGTTAACTTTGGAACTAGTCGAAACAATGAAAAACCAAAATGGACGAACTTGTTTAAGTTGGATGATTCTTGGACCAAATCACTCTTTCTTGGTTCAAGACATTATCAAAGGGTTTAATGTATCATATTACATCAATCTATGCTTGTCATTTGGATTGGGTCAACTTTGGATCTGATTGAAATGAAGAAAGACCGAAATGGAAAAATTTGTTTAAGTTGGATGATTCTTGGACCAAATCTCTCTTCCTTTGTTTCAAACTTCATCAAAGGGTTGAATGTGTCATATTACGTCAATCTATGCTTGCCATTTGGCTTCGGTATTCTTTGGAGCTAATCCACACTAGGAAAGACCAAAATGGACGAACTTGGTTAAGTGGGATGATTCTTAGAACAAATCTCTCTTCCTTTGTTCCAAACTTCATCAAAGGGTTTAATGTGTCATATTACATCAATCAATGTTTGCCATTTGGCTTCGGTTAACTTTGGAGCTAGTCGAAACAATGAAAGACCAAAATGGACGAACTTGTTTAAGTTGGATGATTCTTGGACCAAATCACTCTTTCTTGGTTCAAGACATTATCAAAGGGTTTAATGTGTCATATTACATCAATCTATGCTTGTCATTTGGATTCGGTCAACTTTGGATCTGATTGAAATGAAGAAAGACCGAAATGGACAAATTTGTTTAAGTTGGATGATTCTTGGACCAAATCTCTCTTCCTTTGTTTCAAACTTCATCAAAGGGTTGAATGTGTCATATTACGTCAATCTATACTTGCCATTTGGCTTCGGTATTCTTTGGAGCTAATCCACACTAGGAAAGACCAAAATGGACGAACTTGGTTAAGTGGGATGATTCTTAGAACAAATCTCTCTTCCTTTGTTCCAAACTTCATCAAAGGGTTTAATGTGTCATATTACATCAATCTATGTTTGCCATTTGGCTTCGGTTAACTTTGGAGCTAGTCGAAACAATGAAAGACCAAAATGGACGAACTTGTTTAAGTTGGATGATTCTTGGACCAAATCACTCTTTCTTGGTTCAAGACATTATCAAAGGGTTTAATGTGTCATATTACATCAATCTATGCCTGCTATTTGGCTTCGGTCAACTTTAGAGCTAATCAAAATGAAGAAACACGAAAATAGTCAAACTTGGCTAAGTTGGATGATTCTTGGACAAAATCTCTCTTCCTTGGTTCCAAAGTTCATCAAAGGGTTTAATGTGTCATATTACATCAATCTATGCTTGCCATTTAGGTTCGGTTAACTTTGGAGCTAGTCGAAACAATGAAAGACCAAAATGGACGAACTTGGTTAAGTTAGATGATTCTTGGACTAAATCACTCTTTTTGGGTTCAAAACAACATCAAAGGGTTTAATGTGTCAAATTACATCAATCTATGCTTACCATTTGGATTCTGTCAACTTTGGATCTGATCGAAATGAAGAAAGACCAAAATGGACAAATTTGTTTAAGTTGGATGATTCTTGGACCAAATCTCCCTTCCTTTGTTCCAAACTTCATCAAAGGGTTGACTGTGTCATATTACGTCAATCTATGCTTTATATTTGGCTTCGATAATCTTTGGAGCTAATCCAAACAAGGAAAGACCAAAAAGGATGAACTTGGTTAAGTGGGATGATTCTTGGAACAAATCTCTCTTCCTTTGTTCCAAGCTTCATCAAAGGATTTAATGTGTCATATTACATCAATCTATGCTTGCCATTTGGCTTCGGTTAACTTTGGAACTAGTCGAAACAATGAAAAACCAAAATGGACGAACTTGTTTAAGTTGGATGATTCTTGGACCAAATCACTCTTTCTTGGTTCAAGACATTATCAAAGGGTTTAATGTATCATATTACATCAATCTATGCTTGTCATTTGGATTGGGTCAACTTTGGATCTGATTGAAATGAAGAAAGACCGAAATGGAAAAATTTGTTTAAGTTGGATGATTCTTGGACCAAATCTCTCTTCCTTTGTTTCAAACTTTATCAAAGGGTTGAATGTGTCATATTACGTCAATCTATGCTTGCCATTTGGCTTCGGTATTCTTTGGAGCTAATCCACACTAGGAAAGACCAAAATGGACGAACTTGGTTAAGTGGGATGATTCTTAGAACAAATCTCTCTTCCTTTGTTCCAAACTTCATCAAAGGGTTTAATGTGTCATATTACATCAATCAATGTTTGCCATTTGGCTTCGGTTAACTTTGGAGCTAGTCGAAACAATGAAAGACCAAAATGGACGAACTTGTTTAAGTTGGATGATTCTTGGACCAAATCACTCTTTCTTGGTTCAAGACATTATCAAAGGGTTTAATGTGTCATATTACATCAATCTATGCTTGTCATTTGGATTCGGTCAACTTTGGATCTGATTGAAATGAAGAAAGACCGAAATGGACAAATTTGTTTAAGTTGGATGATTCTTGGACCAAATCTCTCTTCCTTTGTTTCAAACTTCATCAAAGGGTTGAATGTGTCATATTACGTCAATCTATACTTGCCATTTGGCTTCGGTATTCTTTGGAGCTAATCCACACTAGGAAAGACCAAAATGGACGAACTTGGTTAAGTGGGATGATTCTTAGAACAAATCTCTCTTCCTTTGTTCCAAACTTCATCAAAGGGTTTAATGTGTCATATTACATCAATCTATGTTTGCCATTTGGCTTCGGTTAACTTTGGAGCTAGTCGAAACAATGAAAGACCAAAATGGACGAACTTGTTTAAGTTGGATGATTCTTGGACCAAATCACTCTTTCTTGGTTCAAGACATTATCAAAGGGTTTAATGTGTCATATTACATCAATCTATGCCTGCTATTTGGCTTCGGTCAACTTTAGAGCTAATCAAAATGAAGAAACACGAAAATAGTCAAACTTGGCTAAGTTGGATGATTCTTGGACAAAATCTCTCTTCCTTGGTTCCAAAGTTCATCAAAGGGTTTAATGTGTCATATTACATCAATCTATGCTTGCCATTTGGGTTTGGTTAACTTTGGAGCTAGTCGAAACAATGAAAGACCAAAATGGACGAACTTGGTTAAGTTAGATGATTCTTGGACTAAATCACTCTTTTTGGGTTCAAAACAACATCAAAGGGTTTAATGTGTCAAATTACATCAATCTATGCTTGCCATTTGGATTCTGTCAACTTTGGATTTGACCGAAATGAAGAAAGACCAAAATGGACAAATTTGTTTAAGTTGGATGACTCTTGGACCAAATCTCCCTTCCTTTGTTCCAAACTTCATCAAAGGGTTGACTGTGTCATATTACGTCAATCTATGCTTTATATTTGGCTTCGATAATCTTTGGAGCTAATCCAAACAAGGAAAGACCAAAAAGGATGAACTTGGTTAAGTGGGATGATTCTTGGAACAAATATCTCTTCCTTTGTTCCAAACTTTATCAAAGGGTTTAATGTGTCATATTACATCAATCTATGCTTGCCATTTGGCTTCGGTTAACTTTGGAACTAGTCAAAACAATGAAAAACCAAAATGGACGAACTTATTTAAGTTGGATGATTCTTGGACCAAATCACTCTTTCTTGGTTCAAGACATAATCAAAGGGTTTAATGTATCATATTACATCAATCTATGCTTGTCATTTGGATTGGGTCAACTTTGGATCTGATTGAAATGAAGAAAGACCGAAATGGACAAATTTGTTTAAGTTGGATGATTCTTGGACCAAATCTCTCTTCCTTTGTTTCAAACTTCATCAAAGGGTTGAATGTGTCATATTACGTCAATCTATGCTTGCCATTTGGCTTCGGTATTCTTTGGAGCTAATCCACACTAGGAAAGACCAAAATGGACGAACTTGGTTAAGTAGGATGATTCTTAGAACAAATCTCTCTTCCTTTGTTCCAAACTTCATCAAAGGGTTTAATGTGTCATATTACATCAATCTATGTTTGCCATTTGGCTTCGGTTAACTTTGGAGCTAGTCGAAACAATGAAAGACCAAAATGGACGAACTTGTTTAAGTTGGATGATTCTTGGACCAAATCACTCTTTCTTGGTTCAAGACATTATCAAAGGGTTTAATGTGTCATATTACATCAATCTATGCTTGCCATTTGGGTTCGGTTAACTTTGGAGCTAGTCGAAACAATGAAAGACCAAAATGTACGAACTTGGTTAAGTTAGATGATTCTTGGACTAAATCACTCTTTTTGGGTTCAAAACAACATCAAAGGGTTTAATGTGTCAAATTACATCAATCTATGCTTGCCATTTGGATTCTGTCAACTTTGGATCTGATCGAAATGAAGAAAGACCAAAATGGACAAATTTGTTTAAGTTGGATGATTCTTGGACCAAATCTCCCTTCCTTTGTTCCAAACTTCATCAAAGGGTTGACTGTGTCATATTACGTCAATCTATGCTTTATATTTGGCTTCGATAATCTTTGGAGCTAATCCAAACAAGGAAAGACCAAAATGGACGAACTTGGTTAAGTGGGATGATTCTTAGAACAAATCTCTCTTCCTTTGTTCCAAACTTCATCAAAGGGTTTAATGTGTCATATTACATCAATCAATGTTTGCCATTTGGCTTCGGTTAACTTTGGAGCTAGTCGAAACAATGAAAGACCAAAATGGACGAACTTGTTTAAGTTGGATGATTCTTGGACCAAATCACTCTTTCTTGGTTCAAGACATTATCAAAGGGTTTAATGTGTCATATTACATCAATCTATGCTTGTCATTTGGATTCGGTCAACTTTGGATCTGATTGAAATGAAGAAAGACCGAAATGGACAAATTTGTTTAAGTTGGATGATTCTTGGACCAAATCTCTCTTCCTTTGTTTCAAACTTCATCAAAGGGTTGAATGTGTCATATTACGTCAATCTATACTTGCCATTTGGCTTCGGTATTCTTTGGAGCTAATCCACACTAGGAAAGACCAAAATGGACGAACTTGGTTAAGTGGGATGATTCTTAGAACAAATCTCTCTTCCTTTGTTCCAAACTTCATCAAAGGGTTTAATGTGTCATATTACATCAATCTATGTTTGCCATTTGGCTTCGGTTAACTTTGGAGCTAGTCGAAACAATGAAAGACCAAAATGGACGAACTTGTTTAAGTTGGATGATTCTTGGACCAAATCACTCTTTCTTGGTTCAAGACATTATCAAAGGGTTTAATGTGTCATATTACATCAATCTATGCTTGCCATTTGGGTTCGGTTAACTTTGGAGCTAGTCGAAACAATGAAAGACCAAAATGTACGAACTTGGTTAAGTTAGATGATTCTTGGACTAAATCACTCTTTTTGGGTTCAAAACAACATCAAAGGGTTTAATGTGTCAAATTACATCAATCTATGCTTGCCATTTGGATTCTGTCAACTTTGGATCTGATCGAAATGAAGAAAGACCAAAATGGACAAATTTGTTTAAGTTGGATGATTCTTGGACCAAATCACTCTTTCTTGGTTCAAGACATTATCAAAGGGTTTAATGTATCATATTACATCAATCTATGCTTGTCATTTGGATTGGGTCAACTTTGGATCTGATTGAAATGAAGAAAGACCGAAATGGAAAAATTTGTTTAAGTTGGATGATTCTTGGACCAAATCTCTCTTCCTTTGTTTCAAACTTCATCAAAGGGTTGAATGTGTCATATTACGTCAATCTATGCTTGCCATTTGGCTTCGGTATTCTTTGGAGCTAATCCACACTAGGAAAGACCAAAATGGACGAACTTGGTTTAGTGGGATGATTCTTGGAACAAATCTCTCTTCCTTTGTTCCAAACTTCATCAAAGGGTTTAATGTGTCACATTACATCAATTTATGCTTGCCATTTGGCTTCGGTTAACTTTGGAACTAGTCGAAACAATGAAAAACCAAAATGGACGAACTTGTTTAAGTTGGATGATTCTTGGACCAAATCACTCTTTCTTGGTTCAAGACATTATCAAAGGGTTTAATGTATCATATTACATCAATCTATGCTTGTCATTTGGATTGGGTCAACTTTGGATCTGATTGAAATGAAGAAAGACCGAAATGGAAAAATTTGTTTAAGTTGGATGATTCTTGGACCAAATCTCTCTTCCTTTGTTTCAAACTTCATCAAAGGGTTGAATGTGTCATATTACGTCAATCTATGCTTGCCATTTGGCTTCGGTATTCTTTGGAGCTAATCCACACTAGGAAAGACCAAAATGGACGAACTTGGTTAAGTGGGATGATTCTTGGAACAAATCTCTCTTCCTTTGTTCCAAACTTTATCAAAGGGTTTAATGTGTCATATTACATCAATCTATGCTTGCTATTTGGCTTCGGTCAACTTTAGAGCTAATTAAAATGAAGAAACACGAAAATAGTCAAACTTGGCTAAGTTGGATGATCCTTGGACAAAATCTCTCTTCCTTGGTTCCAAACTTCATCAAAGGGTTTAATGTGTCATATTACATCATTCTATGCTTGCCATTTGGCTTGGGTCAACTTCGGAGCTAATCTAAACAAGGAAATACCAAAATGGAAGAACTTGGTTAAGTTGGATGATTCATTGAACAAATCTCTCATCTTTTGTTCCTAACTTCCTCAAATGGTTTAATGTGTCATATTACATCAATCTATGCTTGCCATTTGGCTTCGGTTAACTTTGGAGCTAGTCGAAACAATGAAAGACCAAAATGGACGAACTTGGTTAAGTTAGATGATTCTTGGACTAAATCACTCTTTTTGGGTTCAAAACAACATCAAAGGGTTTAATGTGTCAAATTACATCAATCTATGCTTGCCATTTGGATTCTGTCAACTTTGGATCTGATCGAAATGAAGAAAGACCAAAATGGACAAATTTCTTTAAGTTGGATGATTCTTGGACCAAATCTCCCTTCCCTTGTTCCAAACTTCATCAAAGGGTTGACTGTGTCATATTACGTCAATCTATGATTTATATTTGGCTTCGGTAATCCTTGGAGATAATCAAAACAAGGAAAGACCAAAATGGACGAACTTGGTTAAGTGGGATGATTCTTGTAACAAATCTCTCTTCCTTTGTTCCAAACTTCATCAAAGGGTTTAATGTGTCATATTACATCAATCTATGCTTGCCATTTGGTTTCGGTAATCTTTGGAGCTAATCCAACCAAGGAAAGACCAAAAAGGATGAACTTGGTTAAGTGGGATGATTCTTGGAACAAATCTCTCTTCCTTTGTTCCAAACTTCATCAAAGGGTTTAATGTGTCATATTACATCAATCTATGCTTGCCATTTGGCTTCGGTTAACTTTGGAACTAGTGGAAACAATGAAAAACCAAAATGGACGAACTTGTTTAAGTTGGATGATTCTTGGACCAAATCACTCTTTCTTGGTTCAAGACATTATCAAAGGGTTTAATGTATCATATTACATCAATCTATGCTTGTCATTTGGATTGGGTCAACTTTGGATCTGATTGAAATGAAGAAAGACCGAAATGGAAAAATTTGTTTAAGTTGGATGATTCTTGGACCAAATCTCTCTTCCTTTGTTTCAAACTTCATCAAAGGGTTGAATGTGTCATATTACATCATTCTATGCTTGCCATTTGGCTTGGGTCAACTTCGGAGCTAATCGAAACAAGGAAATACCAAAATGGAAGAACTTGGTTATGTTGGATGATTCATTGAACAAATCTCTCATCTTTTGTTCCTAACTTCATCAAATGGCTTAATGTGTCATATTGCATCAATCTATGCTTGCCATTTGGCTTCGGTTAACTTTGGAGCTAGTCGAAATGAGGAAAGACTAAAATGGACGAACTTGGTAAAGTTGGATGATTCTTGGACCAAATCTCTCATTCTTAGTTCCATACTTCATCAAAGGGTTTAATGTGTCATATTACATCATTCTATGCTTGCGATTTGGCTTCGGTCAACTTTAGAGCCAATCAAAATGAAGAAAGACGAAAATAGCCAAACTTGGCTAAGGTGGATGATTCTTGGACAAAATCTCTCTTCCTTTGTTCCAAACATCATCAAATGGCTTAATGTGTCATATTGCATCAATCTATGCTTGCCATTTGGCTTCGGTTAACTTTGGAGCTAGTCGAAATGAGGAAAGACTAAAATGGACGAACTTGGTAAAGTTGGATGATTCTTGGACCAAATCTCTCATTCTTAGTTCCATACTTCATCAAAGGGTTTAATGTGTCATATTACATCAATCTACGCTTGCTATTTGGCTTCGGTCAACTTTAGAGCCAATCAAAATGAAGAAAGACGAAAATAGTCAAACTTGGATAAGGTGGATGATTCTTGGACAAAATCTCTCTTCCTTGGTTCCAAACTTCATCAAAGGGCTTAATGTGTCATATTACATCATTCTATGCTTGCCTTTTTGCTTCGGTCAGCTACGGAGCTAATCGAAACAAGGAAAGACCAAAATGGACGAACTTGGTTAAGTTGGATAATTCATTGAACAAATCTCTCATCTTTTGTTCCTAACTTCATCAAATGGCTTAATGTGTCATATTGCATCAATCTATGCTTGCCATTTGGCTTCGGTTAACTTTGGAGCTAGTCGAAATGAGGAAAGACTAAAATGGACGAACTTGGTAAAGTTGGATGATTCTTGGACAAAATCTCTCTTCCTTTGTTCCAAACTTCATCAAAGGGCTTAATGTGTCATATTACATCATTCTATGCTTGCCTTTTTGCTTCAGTCAACTTCGGAGCTAATCGAAACAAGGAAAGACCAAAATGGACGAACTTGGTTAAGTTGGATGATTCATTGAACAAATCTCTCTTCCTTTGTTCCTAACTTCATCAAATGGCTTAATGTGTCATATTGCATCAATCTATGCTTGCCATTTGGCTTCGGTTAACTTTGGAGCTAGTCGAAATGAGGAAAGACTAAAATGGACGAACTTGGTAAAGTTGTATGATTCTTGGACCAAATCTCTCATTCTTAGTTCCATACTTCATCAAAGGGTTTAATGTGTCATATTACATCAATCTACGCTTGCTATTTGGCTTCGGTCAACTTTAGAGCCAATCAAAATGAAGAAAGACGAAAATAGTCAAACTTGGATAAGGTGGATGATTCTTGGACAAAATCTCTCTTCCTTGGTTCCAAACTTCATCAAAGGGCTTAATGTGTCATATTACATCATTCTATGCTTGCCTTTTTGCTTCGGTCAGCTACGGAGCTAATCGAAACAAGGAAAGACCAAAATGGACGAACTTGGTTAAGTTGGATAATTCATTGAACAAATCTCTCTTCCTTTGTTCCTAACTTCATCAAATGGCTTAATGTGTCATATTACATCAATCTATGCTTGCCATTTGGCTTCGGTTAACTTTGGAGCTAGTCGAAATGAGGAAAGACTAAAATGGACGAACTTGGTAAAGTTGGATGATTCTTGGACCAAATCTCTCATTCTTAGTTCCATACTTCATCAAAGGGTTTAATGTGTCATATTACATCAATCTATGCTTGCCATTTGGCTTCGGTTAACTTTGGAGCTAGTCGAAATGAGGAAAGACTAAAATGGACGAACTTGGTAAAGTTGGATGATTCTTGGACCAAATCTCTCATTCTTAGTTCCATACTTTATCAAAAGGTTTAATGTGTCATATTACATCAATCTATGCTTGCTATTTGGCTTTGGTCAACTTTAGAGCCAATCAAAATGAAGAAAGACGAAAATAGTCAAACTTGGCTAAGGTGGATGATTCTTGGACAAAATCTCTATTCCTTGGTTCCAAACTTCATCAAAGGGCTTAATGTGTCATATTACATCATTCTATGCTTGCCTTTTTGCTTCGGTCAACTTCAGAGCTAATCAAAACAAGGAAAGACCAAAATGGACGAACTTGGTTAAGTTGGATGATTCATTGAACAAATCTCTCTTCCTTTGTTCCTCACTTCATCAAATGGCTTAATGTGTCATATTGCATCAATCTATGCTTGCCATTTGGCTTCGGTTAACTTTGGAGCTAGTCGAAATGAGGAAAGACTAAAATGGACGAACTTGGTAAAGTTGGATGATTCTTGGACCAAATCTCTCATTCTTAGTTCCATACTTCATCAAAGGGTTTAATGTGTCATATTACATCAATCTATGCTTGCCATTTGGCTTCGGTTAACTTTGGAGCTAGTCGAAATGAGGAAAGACTAAAATGGACGAACTTGGTAAAGTTGGATGATTCTTGGACCAAATCTCTCATTCTTAGTTCCATACTTTATCAAAAGGTTTAATGTGTCATATTACATCAATCTATGCTTGCTATTTGGCTTTGGTCAACTTTAGAGCCAATCAAAATGAAGAAAGACGAAAATAGTCAAACTTGGCTAAGGTGGATGATTCTTGGACAAAATCTCTATTCCTTGGTTCCAAACTTCATCAAAGGGCTTAATGTGTCATATTACATCATTCTATGCTTGCCTTTTTGCTTCGGTCAACTTCGGAGCTAATCGAAACAAGGAAAGACCAAAATGGACGAACTTGGTTAAGTTGGATGATTCATTGAACAAATCTCTCTTCCTTTGTTCCTCACTTCATCAAATGGCTTAATGTGTCATATTGCATCAATCTATGCTTGCCATTTGGCTTCGGTTAACTTTGGAGCTAGTCGAAATGAGGAAAGACTAAAATGGACGAACTTGGTAAAGTTGGATGATTCTTGGACCAAATCTCTCATTCTTAGTTCCATACTTCATCAAAGGGTTTAATGTGTCATATTACATCAATCTATGCTTGCCATTTGGCTTCGGTTAACTTTGGAGCTAGTCGAAATGAGGAAAGACTAAAATGGACGAACTTGGTAAAGTTGGATGATTCTTGGACCAAATCTCTCATTCTTAGTTCCATACTTCATCAAAGGGTTTAATGTGTCATATTACATCAATCTACGCTTGCTATTTGGCTTCGGTCAACTTTAGAGCCAATCAAAATGAAGAAAGACGAAAATAGTCAAACTTGGCTAAGGTGGATGATTCTTGGACAAAATCTCTCTTCCTTGGTTCCAAACTTCATCAAAGGGCTTAATGTGTCATATTACATCATTCTATGCTTGCCTTTTTGCTTCGGTCAGCTACGGAGCTAATCGAAACAAGGAAAGACCAAAATGGACGAACTTGGTTAAGTTGGATAATTCATTGAACAAATCTCTCTTCCTTTGTTCCTAACTTCATCAAATGGCTTAATGTGTCATATTACATCAATCTATGCTTGCCATTTGGCTTCGGTTAACTTTGGAGCTAGTCGAAATGAGGAAAGACTAAAATGGACGAACTTGGTAAAGTTGGATGATTCTTTGACCAAATCTCTCATTCTTAGTTCCATACTTTATCAAAAGGTTTAATGTGTCATATTACATCAATCTATGCTTGCTATTTGGCTTTGGTCAACTTTAGAGCCAATCAAAATGAAGAAAGACGAAAATAGTCAAACTTGGCTAAGGTGGATGATTCTTGGACAAAATCTCTATTCCTTGGTTCCAAACTTCATCAAAGGGCTTAATGTGTCATATTACATCATTCTATGCTTGCCTTTTTGCTTCGGTCAACTTCAGAGCTAATCAAAACAAGGAAAGACCAAAATGGACGAACTTGGTTAAGTTGGATGATTCATTGAACAAATCTCTCTTCCTTTGTTCCTCACTTCATCAAATGGCTTAATGTGTCATATTGCATCAATCTATGCTTGCCATTTGGCTTCGGTTAACTTTGGAGCTAGTCGAAATGAGGAAAGACTAAAATGGACGAACTTGGTAAAGTTGGATGATTCTTGGACCAAATCTCTCATTCTTAGTTCCATACTTCATCAAAGGGTTTAATGTGTCATATTACATCAATCTATGCTTGCCATTTGGCTTCGGTTAACTTTGGAGCTAGTCGAAATGAGGAAAGACTAAAATGGACGAACTTGGTAAAGTTGGATGATTCTTGGACCAAATCTCTCATTCTTAGTTCCATACTTTATCAAAAGGTTTAATGTGTCATATTACATCAATCTATGCTTGCTATTTGGCTTTGGTCAACTTTAGAGCCAATCAAAATGAAGAAAGACGAAAATAGTCAAACTTGGCTAAGGTGGATGATTCTTGGACAAAATCTCTATTCCTTGGTTCCAAACTTCATCAAAGGGCTTAATGTGTCATATTACATCATTCTATGCTTGCCTTTTTGCTTCGGTCAACTTCGGAGCTAATCGAAACAAGGAAAGACCAAAATGGACGAACTTGGTTAAGTTGGATGATTCATTGAACAAATCTCTCTTCCTTTGTTCCTCACTTCATCAAATGGCTTAATGTGTCATATTGCATCAATCTATGCTTGCCATTTGGCTTCGGTTAACTTTGGAGCTAGTCGAAATGAGGAAAGACTAAAATGGACGAACTTGGTAAAGTTGGATGATTCTTGGACCAAATCTCTCATTCTTAGTTCCATACTTCATCAAAGGGTTTAATGTGTCATATTACATCAATCTATGCTTGCCATTTGGCTTCGGTTAACTTTGGAGCTAGTCGAAATGAGGAAAGACTAAAATGGACGAACTTGGTAAAGTTGGATGATTCTTGGACCAAATCTCTCATTCTTAGTTCCATACTTCATCAAAGGGTTTAATGTGTCATATTACATCAATCTACGCTTGCTATTTGGCTTCGGTCAACTTTAGAGCCAATCAAAATGAAGAAAGACGAAAATAGTCAAACTTGGCTAAGGTGGATGATTCTTGGACAAAATCTCTCTTCCTTGGTTCCAAACTTCATCAAAGGGCTTAATGTGTCATATTACATCATTCTATGCTTGCCTTTTTGCTTCGGTCAGCTACGGAGCTAATCGAAACAAGGAAAGACCAAAATGGACGAACTTGGTTAAGTTGGATAATTCATTGAACAAATCTCTCTTCCTTTGTTCCTAACTTCATCAAATGGCTTAATGTGTCATATTACATCAATCTATGCTTGCCATTTGGCTTCGGTTAACTTTGGAGCTAGTCGAAATGAGGAAAGACTAAAATGGACGAACTTGGTAAAGTTGGATGATTCTTTGACCAAATCTCTCATTCTTAGTTCCATACTTTATCAAAAGGTTTAATGTGTCATATTACATCAATCTATGCTTGCTATTTGGCTTTGGTCAACTTTAGAGCCAATCAAAATGAAGAAAGACGAAAATAGTCAAACTTGGCTAAGGTGGATGATTCTTGGACAAAATCTCTATTCCTTGGTTCCAAACTTCATCAAAGGGCTTAATGTGTCATATTACATCATTCTATGCTTGCCTTTTTGCTTCGGTCAACTTCAGAGCTAATCAAAACAAGGAAAGACCAAAATGGACGAACTTGGTTAAGTTGGATGATTCATTGAACAAATCTCTCTTCCTTTGTTCCTCACTTCATCAAATGGCTTAATGTGTCATATTGCATCAATCTATGCTTGCCATTTGGCTTCGGTTAACTTTGGAGCTAGTCGAAATGAGGAAAGACTAAAATGGACGAACTTGGTAAAGTTGGATGATTCTTGGACCAAATCTCTCATTCTTAGTTCCATACTTCATCAAAGGGTTTAATGTGTCATATTACATCAATCTATGCTTGCCATTTGGCTTCGGTTAACTTTGGAGCTAGTCGAAATGAGGAAAGACTAAAATGGACGAACTTGGTAAAGTTGGATGATTCTTGGACCAAATCTCTCATTCTTAGTTCCATACTTTATCAAAAGGTTTAATGTGTCATATTACATCAATCTATGCTTGCTATTTGGCTGTGGTCAACTTTAGAGCCAATCAAAATGAAGAAAGACGAAAATAGTCAAACTTGGCTAAGGTGGATGATTCTTGGACAAAATCTCTATTCCTTGGTTCCAAACTTCATCAAAGGGTTGAATGTGTCATATTACGTCAATCTATGCTTGCCATTTGGCTTCGGTATTCTTTGGAGCTAATCCACACAAGGAAAGACCAAAATGGACGAACTTGGTTAAGTGGGATGATTCTTGGAACAAATCTCTCTTCCTTTGTTCCAAACTTCATCAAAGGGTTTAATGTGTCATATTACATCAATCTATGCTTGCTATTTGGCATCGGTCAACTTTAGAGCTAATCAAAATGAAGAAAGACGAAAATAGTGAAACTTGGCTAAGTTGGATGATTCTTGGACAAAATCTCTCTTCCTTGGTTCCAAACTTCATCAAAGGGTTTAATGTGTCATATTACATCATTCTATGCTTGCCATTTGGCTTGGGTCAACTTCGGAGCTAATTGAAACAAGGAAATACCAAAATGGAAGAACTTGGTTAAGTTGGATGATTCATTGAACAAATCTCTCATCTTTTGTTCCTAACTTCGTCAAATGGCTTAATGTGTCATATTGCATCAATCTATGCTTGCCATTTGGCTTCGGTTAACGTTGGAGCTAGTCGAAATGAGGAAAGACTAAAATGGACGAACTTGGTAAAGTTGGATGATTCTTGGACCAAATCTCTCATTCTTGGTTCCATACTTCATCAAAGGGTTTAATGTGTCATATTACGTCAGTCTATGCTTGCCATTTGGCTTCGGTAATCTTTCGAGCTAATCCAAACAAGGAAAGACCAAAATGGACGAACTTGGTTAAGCGGGATGATTCTTGGAACAAATCTCTCTTACTTTGTTCCAAACTTCATCAAAGGGTTTAATGTGTCATATGACATCAATCTATGCTTGCCATTTGGCTTCGGTTAACTTTGGAGGTAGTTGAAACAATGAAAGACCAAATTGGACGAACTTGGTTAAGTTAGATTATTCTTGGACTAAATCACTCTTTCTGGGTTCAAAACAACATCAAAGGGTTTAATGTATCATATTACATCAATCTATGCTTGCCATTTGGATTCGGTCAACTTTGGATCTGATCGAAATGAAGAAAGACCGAAATGGACTAATTTGTTTAAGTTGGATGATTCTTGGACCAAATCTCTCTTCCTTACTTCCAAACTTCATCAAAGGGTTGAATGTGTCATATTACGTCAATCTATGCTTGCCATTTGGCTTCGGTATTCTTTGGAGCTAATCCACACAAGGAAAGACCAAAATGGACGAACTTGGTTAAGTGGGATGATTCTTGGAACAAATCTCTCTTCCTTTGTTCCAAACTTCATCAAAGGGTTTAATGTGTCATATTACATCAATCTATGCTTGCTATTTGGCTTCGGTCAACTTTAGAGCTAATCAAAATGAAGAAAGACGAAAATAGTGAAACTTGGCTAAGTTGGATGATTCTTGGACAAAATCTCTCTTCCTTGGTTCCAAACTTCATCAAAGGGTTTAATGTGTCATATTACATCATTCTATGCTTGCCATTTGGCTTGGGTCAACTTCGGAGCTAATCGAAACAAGGAAAAACCAAAATGGAAGAACTTGGTTAAGTTGGATGATTCATTGAACAAATCTCTCATCTTTTGTTCCTAACTTCATCAAATGGCTTAATGTGTCATATTGCATCAATCTATGCTTGCCATTTGGCTTCGGTTAACGTTGGAGCTAGTTGAAATGAGGAAAGACTAAAATGGACGAACTTGGTAAAGTTAGATGATTCTTGGACCAAATCTCTCATTCTTGGTTCCATACTTCATCAATGGGTTTAATGTGTCATATTACATCAATCTAGGCTTGCCATTTGGATTCGGTCAACTTTAGAGCTAATCAAAATGAAGAAAGACGAAAATGGACGAACTTGGCTAAGGTGGATGATTCTTGGACAAAATCTCTCTTCCTTGGTTCCAAACTTCATCAAAGGGCTTAATGTGTCATATTACATCATTTTATGCTTGCCTTTTTGCTTCGGTCAACTTCGTAGCTAATCGAAACAAGGAAAGACCAAAATGGACGAACTTGGTTAAGTTGGATGATTCATTGAACAAATCTCTCTTCCTTTGTTCCTAACTTCATCAAATGGCTTAATGTGTCATATTGCATCAATCTATGCTTGCCATTTGGCTTCGGTTAACTTTGGAGCTAGTCGAAATGAGGAAAGACTAAAATGGACGAACTTGGTAAAGTTGGATGATTCTTGGACCAAATCTCTCATTCTTAGTTCCATACTTCATCAAAGGGTTTCATGTGTCATATTACATGAATCTAGGCTTGCCATTTGGATTCGGTCAACTTTAGAGCTAATCAAAATGAAGAAAGACGAAAATGGACGAACTTGGCTAAGGTGGATGATTCTTGGACAAAATCTCTCTTCCTTGGTTCCAAACTTCATCAAAGGGTTTAATGTGTCATATTACATCTTCTAGGCTTGCCATTTTGCTTCGGTCAACTTTGGAGCTAATCGAAACAAGGAAAGACCAAAATGGACGAACTTGGTTAAGTTAGATGATTGTTGGAACAAATCTCTCTTCCTTTGTTCCTAACTTCATCAAATGGCTTAATGTGTTATATTACATCAATCTATGCTTTCCATTCGGTTCGGTCAACTTTGGAGCTAGTCGAATCGAGGAAAGACCAAAATGGACGAACTTGGTTAAGTTGGATGATTCTTGGACCAAATCTCTCTTATTTGGTTCCAAACTTAATCAAAGTGTTTAATGTGTCATATTACATCAATCTATGTTTGTCATTTGGCTTCGGTCAACTTTAGAGCTAATTAAAACAAGGAAAAACCAAAATGGATAAACTTGGTTAAGTTAGATGATTCTTAGACTAAATCTCTCTTTCTTGGTTCCAAAGTTCATCAAAGGGTTTAATGTGTCATATTACATCAATCTATGCTTGGCATGTGACTTCTGTCAACTTTGGAGCTTATTGAAAGAACGAAAGACCAAAATGGACGAACTTGGTTAAGTTGGATGATTCTTGGACCAAATCTCTCTTACTTGGTTCCAAACTTAATCAAAGTGTTTAATGTGTCATATTACATCAATCTATGCTTGTCATTTGGCTTCGGTCAACTTTAGAGCTAATTAAAACAAGGAAAAACCAAAATGGATAAACTTGGTTAAGTTAGATGATTCTTAGACCAAATCTCTCTTTCTTGGTTCCAAAGTTCATCAAAGGGTTTAATGTGTCATATTACATCAATCTATGCTTGGCATGTGACTTCGGTCAACTTTGGAGCTTATTGAAAGAACGAAAGACCAAAATGGACGAACTTGGTTAAGTTGGATGATTCTTGGACCAAATCTCTCTTCCTTTGTTCCGAACTTCATCAAATGGTTTAATGTGTCATATTTCATCAATCTATGCTTGGTGTCACATCCTGGCCCAGCCCGTGAGCCGATGATACCTCAGGATGGAGCACTACTCAGGTATTGTCCCTTATCCCCAGGTGTCGAGTAATTGGTCTGCAGCATGTTCGTTCCTCGAACCCGGAACCTAAGGGTTTTGTTGGTACTTAACCCATGCCTCTTGACCCTCTCAGCTGCAGCTGAGATGGTCAACAGGTGTGGGTAAAGTCCCAGGGGTGTGATTGCAAACTTTTCCTTGCCAGAAATCACCAAAATCTTGGAGAACATAGGAGTGAGAAAATCCACGTTCTAGTGAGAGAAAGTGGCGAAAATTGAAGATTTCTTCCTCAAATCTGAAGGTTGTTCGGATGAATTGAAGTGTAGATGCATGGGTTAGGGTTTGTAGGTGATTTGAGAGTGATTAATCGGTAAAAATCAGAAGGAATGCGATTGGGTTGCGATTGGGTAGGTGAGAGATTTGAAATAGAAAAATTGTGAGAATGGTGGGTTGGGGGTTTTTAATTTTGCTAGTGGGCGCCACGGTGTAACACATTATTTTAACTCTTATATGTATGAAAAACACTTTTCATTTAACTCTATTTCATAAGGCAATTAGCAATTAGAAGTTTAAGTCTCAATTGGACAGCTTACTGGTTTAGACAGCTTGCTGCCCTGTTTTTGTAAAATATGAAAACGTGACATGTAAATGTGAGAAAATCATGAAAAGCTCCAGATTACAAGTTTAATGTGTCTATAACATGTGGTAAAAATTTCATACAAAATCTCGTTGGTTTGATGGGTCAATGAAGCAAAGTTTGTACACTGCCCTGTGTACTACGAGAATACTGTGTAGTTATTTTGGAAAACATTTTGGGCATGGAATTGTGCTCCAATTGCCACAGAATTTGGTATGGACAAATTTCAATATGTTAAATGCTTATTATAAAATTTTCAAGTTAAAAATCAGGGTTTAAAGCATATTACTCGATTTATCCTCTTAACCGCCAGAAAACCGGTTTAGGGTTATTATACATGCTTGAGTAAAATTCTATTAATTTACCTCTTCCCTCTATTCAGTCCATTTCTCATACATGAACTTAATAATACATCCTCATACATCAAGTGTTCAATTACAACAAGTAATTACACATTAATCATAATATTATACAATTTAAATCACAATCACACTCTATGTGAAGCTTGGTGGCCACCCTTGGTGTTTCTCCACCTGGAAATCATTGGTATTTCCACAAAAATGGATATGAGACCTCAAGTCTCAGTAGCTGATGAGCCAATTAGTGAATATACATGGTTAGAAATAGTTAATAATCTCAACCAACAGCATATGAATGCAAAGGAGACACCATGGTGCACATACTAACACATACTCACTTAGAACCACTTACTTGGCAGCTCTAAGCATCACAACATGATATTCCTCTTGAATATCACTTAAACACAGAAAAGAGGATAGATAATAGCATATCACAAACATTCACATCCATAGGCAATTACATGGCATGCAAGAAGAGGTTATGGAGTCATTAGCTACCTCAACTCTTAGCCTTCTTTCTCTTCTCCTTTCTTCCTTCTTTCCTTCCTTTGATGCAGCTCTCTATTTCTTTCCCTTGAGGTTGCCGACTTCCCCTTCTCCCTTCTCCTTTTATTTATTTTCTTTTTGCCTATTTTAGCTTCTATAATTATTTCCTTATATTAATTAATATCATAGGTAATTAGGGGTAGGGCAAGTGTGGCTTGTTTTGATTGGTTGTCTCCATTGACTCACCATTCTTCCTAACCGACCTTCCCTTGCTTCAGCTGCACAAGTCTCCTAATTCCCCTCCTCTCTTGCGCAAGCCTCACACAAGTCTCCCTTTCATTAACAACTCTTACAAAATATCACCACAAGTGCAATTATCACCTATGGCATGTTGTCAAGTTATGATTGGTGGGAGTGTCACCTCTTTAATTGCACACTTTCTAGAGGTTAAAAGCATGCAAGAGGCGTGGGTCCTTGGGGAGGCTAGCTGCTGCCTTCCTTTGGTCTAATTGTGACTAACTTGGTTACATACTAACCACCTCTCTAACTAGTAGTTCACTAAGATAGCCATTTAATCCAATTGCATTACTTATACCACACCTCTAACTCTTTAATTCCTTGATTAATTATTTAAAGTTCATTCCTCTTAGTTTACTTTATTTTTATGATAATAAGAATTACAATTACATAAGCACATACAATAGAAAGCAACCAAGAGTTCACCATTCACTTTCAATCATATTTCATCAATTAAGATAGAAATTAAATTCCATAGTCCTTTAACATGTTATAAAATCACATTGCAATTTATATGTGGCTATCACGAATAAAATAGAGGGATGTTGCATTTACTTGGGCTAATATACAATCATATAAATACATAACATCAATTTCATAGCTATATGTGCATGTACACATAATTATCATCCTTATACATATCCTTAGTATTCTCATACTTCACATTTGCATTTAGCAAACATTCCACTAATTAAATTATTCTAATGTTGATTTATATGCTTCTCTTAGAAAATTCAGGATGTTACACATGGCGCCAGGACACCGAGGAAAATATTTTTTAAAAAAAAAAAAAAATTTGGTAATTGCTACAGTGATGGGCGCCGTGGCACCCAAACGCTGGTTGCTCTCTGGAAGTGGGTGCCATGGCCCCCATAACTGGCGCCATGGCACCCAGAGCTTCTGGTTGTGTCCTTTTGTGTCTGAATTGCTCTGTTCTGGCTCCATGTTGTGTCCAATACCTATATGGCTTCAAATAATCGTTCGAAAGACTTTGAGTAGTAGAGAAATTGACTGAAATAACAATAAAACACACATAAAAATTAAAAAGGGAAAGAAATAAAAACCAATGGGTTGCCTCCCATAAGCGCTTGGTTTATCGTCCTCAGCCGGACTTTCTTTGGTTCTATGGGTTGTCTTGAAGAATGACAACATGCACGGGCATGTTTTCACTTGTTAAGTAGGGCTTCAATCTATGTCCATTCACCTTGAAATTTTGTCCGTGCTTCGATATTGTCATGGCTCCATATGGGGTTATAGATGTGATTGTATACAGACCATACCATCTTAATTTTAATTTTCCCGGATGAAGCTTTAATCTTGAGTTGAATAACAACACTTTCTGCCTAGGATATAAGTCCTTTCTTGCAATTTTTCTGTCATGCCATATCTTGACTTTTTTCCTTGTAAATGCGGGCATTTTCATAAGCTTCTCTTCTGAATTCATCCAATGCATTGAGTTGAAACATTCTATTTTGCTCGGCTGCACTTGGATCAAAATTCAGTAGCTTGACAACCCAATGTGCCTTGTGTTCTAACTCAACTGGTAAGTGGCACTCCTTCCCAAAGACTATGTTGTATGGTGACACGCTTAAAGGAGTCTTGAATGCTGTTCTATATGCCCAGAGTGCATCATCTAGCTTGAGAGACCAATCCTTCCTATTAGTGTGGACTATTTTCTCTAATATTCTTTTCAGCTCCCTGTTAGATACCTCCACTTGCCCACTAGTTTGTGGGTGATAGGGGGTGGCAATTTTGTATCTTACTCCATATTTGACAAGGAGAGCTTTGAGGTGTTGGTTGCAGAAGTGCTTCCCTCCATTACTAATTAGTGTTCTTGGTACTTGATGTACAGATTATGTTGTAGAAAATAAGTGTAGAATGGAGATGAAATAAGGATGGAATGAAGTGCAAGCGTACACTATCAATGTAGCTAGCAAGTATTCCGGGGTTGTCGTACCCAAGGGATTGTGATTGATTACTAGAGTGTATTAACTCCAATAATGCTCAAGCGATCGAATATAAGTGATGACAACAGAAAATCATAAAGTAAAATCAGTAGTAAAAATAAAAGATAATAGATGAATGATGCGTGATTGAACTATCAGAAAGGTGAGGCCTAGGGATTTAGATTTCACCACAAATCCTTGACATAGACATTCATGATTCAGTTATGACTTCTACGATTATTAATTGCTAGCCAGGATTCCCTAATCTAATTATCCTACCTTGGCGTGAGGTTGGAATAATCCTAATTATGATTACCAACCCTGCTATGGGCCAGTGCGAGTTGTAATAACCATAATTGCATTAAGTTCTTTGGACATCCCTTTCGGGTATTCTAGGAGATCTCCCTAGCTCCCTTGTAACTACACAGAATTCTGGGTATAGACCGCCACATAACCCTATGGATTTAACCCTCGTGGTCTAGGTTAACTAATCATCTTCCGAGTCATAGAAAACCCACGGATTTCTCCTTTCTAATTGGCCAGATCAGTCAAGAGTAAGTGCAGAAAATTAAACCTCAATTAAATAAAAGCTAGATCTGTCATAACATCATCAATCATGTATATACAAGTACTTGGGCTACATCTTAGCCCCTAGAGAGAAGATTAGTTACACATAATGATAGAAGAAAACATAATGCTGAAATAAAAGAACATGGAGATGGATGGGAGTGACGCCTTGCTTGCTTGCTGCTTTGTGGACTCTTGGATGCGTGGTTGGATGGTTGTTTGCTTCTTAGTCCTCCTTCCTATTTATAATTCCTCCAATCCTAATTAGACTCATTCTAGGACTCCATGTTTAATTACAATTCTTAGTTATAATGTAATCCTAATCATACTTTAATTAGGATTCTAATTAGAACAATCATTTTCCTAGTCCTACTTGAATTATGACTCTTAGATAAATTACAATTTTAATTACAAAGTCATTCCTAATCATACTCTAACTAGGACATTAAATTCTAGTAGGATTTACTAACTTTAATCCCACTCAAACTAGGACTCTTGAGAATTCAATTCCTTTGGTTGCATATCTCTTTTAGTTTCACTCCAACTAGGATTCCATGTAGTCCCATGCTTTCAAGACTTCAATCCCACTTGAATAATAATTCTAAAGAGTCTTCTAAGTCTTGGAGTCTTAATTCTTGTAGGAGAAGGATTCCGGAAGCCTTATCGGTTCAGAACTCTTTAGTTTAAGTGCAGAAATCATCCAGCTCGCAACGGCGAAGGCCTCGACTCGCCACGGCGAGCTAAGGCAGCAAAGGTCATGTTGCTCTCGGGTTCACCTCACCACGGCGAGCTCTGGCAGAATTGCTATTTTTCCCTTTTCTGCTTTTGGTTCCTTTTGGTGCTTGCTTCCTACAAAATAGTAAAATGACATTAAAAGCACCTTAATCTATATTTATTTGGGACTTAAATGCAAGGAAATTCATACTAAAATATCTATATAAATTACACTCATCAAACTCCCCCACACTTAGCTTTTTGCTCATCCTCGAGTAAAATTAAAGAGAAATAAAATAAGCAAGGCAGCAAGACTTTCAAAAAAGGACCTACTAACCATATTGGCTTCAGAATTATTCACTTGGGATTTATTGGAAACTAATTATCATATCACAATGCAAGATTATTCATTTCAAGATGGAATAGTCCCACACCCATGGTAGCTCTCAAAATAAACTATGGTTTAGGCTCAATTTCTCACTTAAGTGGATGTTGAAGCTTACCATATGATTGGGTTATCAAATCATGAAAGGTTATTAGAAAGGTATGAAAGTAAGTGCATATGTACATAATAACTCATTAAGTTTCATGAATTTAAATGCAATGAAGATGAATTTCCTCACATGAATAAATTCACTCTAATCTCTCAAGTGTTTAGAGGGTTGAATATACACTCAAGTCAATGCAATTGGAAATTTTTCCATAGGCTTGCTCATATATCAAATCTCCACCACTTTAAAAATAAACCACAAACACTAATCAAAGGGACTTTTTTAAGGGTTGTAATGGGGCTTTTAGGAAGGTAAAAAGGGTAAATGATGGTGAATATTGAGGTGAACACACCATGAAGAGGTTATGTGAATTCAAAGCTTCCCCTTTTGCTCAATCACTCTCCAACTTACCAAGCCTTATACTTGCATATTTTTCTCCCTTCTTTCTCATTCTTTTACTTTTCTTGCTGGTTTTCTTTTCATTTCTTTTCTTTTTACTTTTTCTTGGGAGATATTGCCGGGGATTGTTTCATTGATATTAGAGGAATTAACAAGATAGTGACTCAAGCACAATTTTTATTTTTTTGTTTTACTTTGAATTTTTTTTATTGATATTAGAGGACTTAACAAGATAGTGACTCAAGCACAATTTTTATTTTTTTGTTTTACTTTGAATTTTTTTTCTTCTCTTTTTCAGAAAAAAATTTTCTGGTGCATGAAGCAAATTTTAATCCTTTTGGATCCAGAATTGAAAAGACAATTCGAAGAATCCGAAAGGAGAAAAGAGTGGTAAAAAATTTGCAGCCAGAATTAGAAAGGATGGCAACCCCAAACAATCAACCGAATGAGGGACACATCCCTCTTCGCACCTTTGCTGTCCCAAAAATTCAAAATGCCATGTCAAGCATTCGAAATCCAGCAATACAGGCAAACAACTTTGAGATCAAACCAGCTCTAATTCAGATGGTCCAGAATAATCAATTTTCAGGAGCACCTAATGAGGATCCAAATCTGCACCTCTCTACTTTTCATGAGATATGTGGCACATTCAAATTCAACGGGGTGTCAGAGGAGGCAATCAAGCTCAGATTATTTTCTTTTTCACTCAGAGATGGAGCAAGAAGGTGGTTGAATTCTTTGCCACCCTGTTCAGTTGACACATGGGACTCCTTAGCCTAGAAATTTCTTACTAAATAGTTCCCTCCTTCGAAGACTACCAAGCTGAGAACTGAAATTGTAAATTTCACACAATTTGATAGAGAATCTCTCTATGATGCTTGGGAAAGATTCAAGGAGCTGCTAAGGAAGTGTCCACACCATGGCATGCAAGATTGGCTAGTCATGCAAGTATTTTATGGAGGATTAGGCCCTAACACCAAAACAGTGGTAGATGCAGCAGCTGGAGGAGCCTTTCTAAACAAGGATTATGCTGAAGCCTATGAGTTGTTTGAAGAGGTCACCACAAATGCCTCTGATTAGAGCTCTAGGAGGGATAATGACAAGAAAGTAGCTGGTATTCAAGATACTAATGCAATTGCAAAACTTTCATCCAAATTGGATCAAGTACTTTCTGCTTTACTCAAAGGAAACTCCATGGGAGGCGTGCAAGAACAAGCTGAGGAGGCAAACTATATGGGGAATAACAATCCCTACTTCAGCACCTACAATAATGGGTGGAGAAATCACCCTAATTTCTCATGGAAGAATTCAGGTCAAGGAGCGCCGCCTTTTCAACAATAACAACCTCCAAGGATGAATTTAGAAGAAGCAATGACCAAGCTGGCAGCATCACAAGCGGATCTCACAGAGAGAACCAATCAATTCATGGTCACCCCCAATGCTTCCATAAAGCAACTGGAGAACCAGGTGGGGCAGATCTCTCAACTTCTAACAACAAGATAACCTGGCTCACTACCTAGCACCACTGAAGCAAATCCAAGAGAGTATGTCAATGCCATTTTTCTAAGAAGTGGGAAGGTACCTGAGATTGACTTAAAAGAAACTCCCACAGCTGAAAGGGAGAATGAAGAAGAGCCCACGCCTAAAGAAGAGGCAGAATAGTCTGCACCTGAACCTGAGAAAGCACTTGAAATCATCCTAGAGAAGAGGCTAGAACAGCAGAAGCAGGAGGAGAAGCCAAAGTCCAAACTTTTTCTTGACAATCCTCCATTATACAAGCCGCCTCTTCCTTTTCCTAATAGGTTCAGAAAGCAAAAGTTAGACCAAGAGATAGCCAAATTTCTGGAGAACCATGAGACAGTTGCACTCACTGAAGAGTGCAGTGCAATCCTCCAAGGGAAGTTACCAACAAAGGCAAAAGATCCCGAAAAATTCACTGTACCCTACAAAATAGGTAGCACGGATGTGGGTAAGGCATTGTGTGATCTAGGGGCTAGTGTGAATCTAATGCCTCTTTCTTTGTTCAAGAAATTAGGCTTTAGGAAAGTAAAACCCACCAAAATGATTTTAGAATTTGCTGATAGATCCTTCAAACAACCATATGGTTTGATGGAAAGGGTCTTGATCAGAGTAGGCAAATTCTTCTTACTAGTGGATTTTATGGTACTTGATATGGGGGAGGATGCAAATATCCCCTTAATACTGGGAAGATCTTTCTTGGCAACTGGTAGAGCCATAATAGATCTAGTTGCTGGAGAGCTCAGATTGAGGGTCAATGAAGACCATGCAACTTTCAAACTTTTTGAAGACCCTGAGCCATGCAATACAAATGAAAAGCCCCAAGAAGAGAAAGTTGAAGTCAAAGCTGTGAAACTAATCCAACCTGCTGTCCAACCTACTTCAAAGGTAAAGAAGAAGAAAGCCAAGAATAAAAAGAGTAAAGGCAAGAGAATTCCAAAGTGGTGCTGTTCTAGACTCCCAACTTGCCTTAAGAAGATTCTGAAGATGGTTGGCTGCCCAAGCAAGAAAGGAAAGGGAGTTGGAGAGCTTATGATCTCTCCCTACAGCCCTCTAGATATGCCATGAAGCACCTGAGATAGTTAGGCTAAGGACTATAAACTAAGTGCTTGTTGGGAGGCAACCTAACGATTTTTCTTCCTTTCTCTTTTCCTTCTTTTTGTGTGTATAATTTTGCACTTTGTTTCTTTATTTTAGTCAGTAATTTCTACTACTTAGAGCCACTCAAACAATTATTTGAAGTTATGCAGGTGTTAGGAATCAAATGGGAGCAAATTTGATCGAATTCAGGACAAAAAACAAGACCAAATCAAGTTCAGCTCGCCACGGTGAGCTCTTCTAGAATCAATTCTGCCAAAGCTCGCCACTGCGAGAATCACTGTTAATCCGAAAAAAAAAAAAAAATTTCAAATTTTTGAAATTTTTTTCCAGCACCCTAGAGCCCCTTCCAGTACCTGTGAACTTCCAGCGCCCATCTTGCTGCCCAAGAACCGAGAAAAAAATAAAAATTCATCACCTGCCATGGACGACTCCGAGTAGGCTTCTTTTATCAGGTTGGACCTTTCCTTTATTTTTGTTTATTTTGCATTGAGGACACAACAAATTTTAAGTGTGGGGGAGGGACACATGTGCTTAGTTGAATAAGTAATTAGCCTAGTAATTGAGTGTTAGTAGTAGTAGTAGTATTTGTTTCGTTTTGCATAATTTTTTTTGTTTTTGCATGATTGTGAGTTTTTGACTGAGAACCATGGCTAAAGATGAAAATTTTGCTAAATTGATAATATCACGGGATAAGGAAAATTGATTTGATATGGAAACAATGCATCATTATTCATTTTATCCTATTCCCTTAATTATTGGAAAGCTTATGGGAAATTTGAGCTAACTTTGATTATGTGAGATCCCATATTGATAATTCCCATTATGTGCATAATTACTTTGATAGTGGAATGAATGAGAATGCATGAGGATGAATAATAGCCAATTGTGAGCTTTTGAGCCATAAGAGTTGTATATTTGAAGCTCTTAAATTGTTTCTGAGTGTGTCATGCAATTTTTTTTATTTTTCTAGAACTTGCTCTATTATACATGTTGAGACCACAATGAAATCATGGACATTAAGGTGATTAGGGCACCTAGGTTTAGCCATTTGAGCCTTTTATAGCCCACCTTGCATAATTACCACTAGTTGACCCTTAGCCTTTATTTCCTTCATGAAACCACATTTCAAGCCATATATCCTTCCTTTGATTTACCTATATTTTGAACCCAACACCTTCATGGATTTTGTGAATTTAAGGCATAGAAATGTTGCCTAGTTAGTAACTAAGGAAGTGGAAAGAAAGAGCCTCAAAAAGATGTGATCGAATAATGCTCAAGTGATCGAATATAAGTGCTGAAAGTAGAAAATCATAAAGTAAAATCAGTAGTAAAAATAAAAGAGAATAGATGAATGATGCGTGATTGAACTATCAGAAAAGGTGAGGCCTAGGGATTTAGATTTCACCACAAGTCTTTGACATAGACATTCATGATTTAGTTATGACTTCTACGATTATTAATTGCTAGCCAGGATTCCCTAATCTAATTATCCTACCTTGGCGTGAGGTCGGAATAATCCTAATTACGATTACCAACCCTGCTACGGGCCAGTGCGAGTTGTAATAACCATAATTGCATTAAGTTCTTTGGACATCCCTTTCAGATATTCTAGGGGATCTCCCTAGCTCCCTTGTAACTACACAGAATTCTGGGTATAGACCGCCACAGAACCCTATGGATTTAACCCTCGTGGTCTAGGTTAACTAATCATCTTCCGAGTCATAGAAAACCCACGGATTTCTCCTTTCTAATTGGCCAGATCAGTCAAGAGTAAGTGCAGAAAATTAAACCTTAATTAAATAAAAGCTAGATCTGTGATAACATCATCAATCATATCTATACAAGTACTTGGGCTACATCTTAGCCCCTAGATAGAAGATTAGTTACACATGATGATAGAAGAAAACATAATGCTGAAATAAAAGAACATGGAGATGGATGGGAGTGACGCCTTGCTTGCTTGCTGCTTTGTAGACTCTTGGATGTGTGGTTGGATGGTTGTTTGCTTCTTAGTCCTCCTTCCTATTTATAATTCCTCTAATCCTAATTAGACTCATTCTAGGACTCTATGTTTAATTACAATTCTTAGTTATAATGCAATCCTAATCATACTTCAATTAGGATTCTAATTAGAACAATCCTTTTCCTAGTCCTACTTAAATTATGACTCTTAGATAAATTACAACTTTAATTACAAAGTCATTCTTAATCATACTCTAACTAGGACATTAAATTCTAGTAGGATTTACCAACTTTAATCCCACTCAAACCAGGATTCTTGAGAATTCAATTCCTTTAGTTGCATATCTCTTTTAGTTTCACTCCAACTAGGATTCCATGTAGTCCCATGCTTTCAAGACTTCAATCCCACTTGAATAATAATTCTGAAGAGTCTTCTAATCTTGGAGTCTTAATTCTTGTAGGAGAAGGATTCCCAGAAGCCTTATCAGTTCAAAACTCTTCAGATCAAGTGCAGAAATCATCCAGCTCGCAATGGCGAAGGCCTCGACTCGCCATGGCGAGCTCTGGCAGAATTGCTATTTTTCCCTTTTCTGCTTTTGGTTCCTTTTGGTGCTTGCTTCCTACAAAATAGTAAAATGACATTAAAAGCACCTTAATCTATATTAATTTGGGACTTAAATGCAAGGGAATTCATACTAAAATATCTATATAAATTACACTTATCAGTACTCCAAAGTGGGAAAAGATGTTCTTTTTCAGAAATCTGTATACCACTTTGGAATCATTTGTAGGAGATGGAATAGCTTCTACCCATTTGGATACATAGTCCACTGTAACTAGGATATAAAGATTCCCATAGGATGATGAGAATGGTCCCATGAAATCAATGCCCCACACATCGAATAATTCAACTTCTAAGATGGGATTTTGAGGCATCTCATGTCTCTTAGATAGGTTTCCGGCTCTTTGACATTTATCACATCTTTCTACAAAAGATTGTGCATCTTTGAAGAGTGTTGGCCAATAGAAACCAAATTGAAGCACATTATTGGCTGTCTTGTGGGCTGCATAGTGCCCTACATAGCTGCTAGAATGGCAGCTTTCAAGGATGGCTCGAAATTCTTCTTCTGGGACACACATTCTGATCATATGATCATTGGATCTGTGATAAAGCATAGGGTTATCCCAAAAATAAAATCTTACCTCAGATAAGAATTTCTTTCTTTGTTGATAAGTTATTTCAGGTGGTAATTCGTGACAGGTTAGGTAGTTGACATAGTCAGCATACCATTGCCCATCTCTTCCTTGTCTGTTCCATCCTTTGTTTACAATTTTTCTAATGGAGAATACTTGCTCATCATGGAAGGAATCATCTATAGGAACAAAGTCATTAGCATGATATTCTAGCCTGTATAGGTGATCTGCTATGACATTGTCTGCTCCTTTCTTGTCCTTCATCTCCAGCTCAAATTCTTGCAATAGTAAAATCCATCTAATAAGTCTTGGCTTGGTATCTTTTTTGTTCAGCAAATATTTAAGTGTTGCATGGTCAGTGTAAACTATAGCCTTGCTGCCAATGAGATATGGTCTGAATTTATCAAAGGCATAGACCACAGCGAGTAGCTCTTTTTCAGTGATTGCATAATTAACTTGGGCAGCATCAAGAGTCTTACTTGTGAAGTAAATGGCTCTGAAATTTTTTTCTCTTGTCTGCCCTAGAACAGCCCCCACTACAAAGTCACTTGCATCACACATAATTTCGAATGGGGCTTTCCAATTAGGCGTGACAATGACAGGGGCAGTGATGAGTGCTTTCTTCAAAGTTTCAAATGTTGTTTTGCACTCTTTTGTGAATACAAAAGTTGCTTCCTTCAATAGAAGATTGCATAATGGTTTGGAAATTTTTGAGAAGTCTTTGATGAATCTTTTGTAAAATCCAGCATGTCCCAACTCCTTATTCCCTTGACAGTAGTTGGAGGGGGAAGTTTCTCAATCAGTTTCACTTTTGCCCGGTCAACCTGAATTCCTTCTAGTGATATTTTGTGGCCAAGAACTATTCCTTCATGTACCATAAAATGGCACTTCTCCCAATTCAGCACTAGGTTTGTCTCTTGGCATCTTTTGAGTACTAATGATAGATTATTCAAGAATGAATCAAATGAATTCCCAAAGACTGAGAAATCATCCATGAAAATTTCAATGAATTTTTCTACCATGTCTGAAAATAGTGATGTCATAAGCCTCTGAAAAGTAGCAGGTGCATTACATAACCCAAATGGCATTCTTCTAAAGGCGAATGTGCCATAGGGACATGTAAAAGTTATCTTCTCTTGATCTTCAGGGGCTATGAAAATTTGGTTATAGCCTGAATATCCATCCAAAAAACAGTAGAAATGATATCCAGCTAACCTGCCTAGCATCTGATTAATGAATAGCAGTGGAAAGTGATATTTTCTGGTTGCTTTGTTCAGCTTCCTGTAGTCGATGCACACTCTCCATCCAGTCACAGTTCTAGTAGGGATCAACTCATTGTTGCCATTTTCTACCACAGTGATTCTTCCCTTCTTTGGCACTACCTGCACAGGGCTCACCCAAGGGCTATCAGAAATAAGGTAGATAATGCCTGTATCAAGCCATTTTTGTACGTCTTTTCTAACCACCTCCTTCATCTTAGGGTTCAGCCTTCTTTGGTGCTCTATTGAGGGTTTGAAGTTCTCCTCCATGTAGATTTTGTGCATGCAAAGAGTGGGACTTATGCCTTTTATGTCAGCAATGGTCCACCCTATTGCTTTCTTTTTAACTCTCAGCAGCTTTTCTTCTTGTTCCTTTGTTAGGGAAGCAGAAAGAATTATGGGTAGGGACTCTGAATCTCCCAAATAGTTGTATTTCAAGTGTTCAGGTAATGGTTTCAGCTCCAATTTGGGTGCTTGCTCAATTGAAGGTTCGGTTGGGGCTTCAGGCTCTCCCAATTCTTCAGTAGGTTTCTTGATAAAAATTGGTGGAGTAGCCTCAAGTTGTTGGATGCAATCTTCAATCTCAGGATCTTCTTCTTATGTCATTCTAGCTAAGCATGCTTCAAGGGGTTCAAAATACTTTGAAAGTTACGCCACCTCCTTGATGCATTGGTCAATGATGTATGCTCTAAAGCAGGACTCTTCATCAGTTGGATGCTTTAGTGCTTTGAGGATATCAAAGGTCACTTCTTCTTCTTGTACTCTCAGAGTTAGGTTCCCTTTCTGTACATCAATTAGGGCTCTTCCAGTTGCTAAGAATGGCCTTCCTAGAATAATTGGGATTTCTTGATCTTTCTCCATATTTAATACTATGAAATTTGCAGGGAAGATGAATTTGTCAACTTTAACTAAAACATCTTCTACTATACCTCTTGGATATTTGATGGATCTATCTGCTAGTTGCAGAGATACAGTAGTGGGTTTGGATTCTCCAATGTTCAGCTTCTTGTAGACTAAGAGTGGCATTAGATTTATGCTAGCTCCCAAGTCACATAATGCTTTGCTGAAAAACTCCTAGCCTATAATGCATGGAATGGTGAAACTTCCAGGATCTTCAAGCTTTTGTGGTAGCTTCTTTTGGAGTATAGCACTGCACTCTTCAGTAAGTGCAACAATTTCATAATCTTGTAGCTTCCTTTTGTTGGACAGAATATCTTTCATGAACTTCACATAGCTTGGCATCTGCTCCAAAGCTTCTGCAAAAGGAATGTTAATATGTAATTTTTTAAATACCTCCATGAATTTTGCAAATTGCCTATCCAGCTTCTGTTTTTTGAATCTTTGTGGAAACGGTAAAGGCAGCTTTTATGGAGAAGGAATTTCTGCGCATGGCTTGTGCTTCAGCTTCTCTACTTGCTTCTGTTGTTCTTGCCTTTCTTCAGGAGTGACTTTAGGTGTTTGTTCAGCTTCAGATTCAGCTTCCTTCTCCTCCTCTTGTGGCGTGGGTGGTTCTTGGACAGCATCAAGAGTTTTTCCACTTCTCAGAGTTATAGCTTTCACATCCCTTGGATTGGCTTCAGTTGTGCATGGTAATGCATCAGGCTGCCTTGTGGTAAGCAGTTAAGAAATTTGGCCTACTTGGTTCTCCAATTGCTTAATTGAAGCATTTTTAGTCACCATAAATTAATTTGTCTTCTCAGTTAAATTAGCTTGGGATGTTGCAAGTTTGGCCATGGCTTCTTCTAGATTCACCTTTGGACGTTGCTGTTGTTGTTGTTGATAAGGAGGTGCTGCCTGTCCTGGGTTCTTCCATGAAAAATTAGGATGATTCCTCCATCTAGGATTGTAGGTCTTTGAGTAGGGATTATTGTTCCCTACATAGTGCACATCTTCGGCTTCTTCTTGCACAGCTTCCATGGGATTTCCTTTGAGTAATGCAGTGTGGAATGAAAGTATTTGGTCCAGTTTTGCTACAAGTATTGCAAGTGCATCTAAATCTTAGATACCAGCTACTTTCTTCTCATTATCCCTCCTAGAGCTCCAATCAGAGGCATTTGTTGTTACCTCTTCAAGTAACTCATAGGCTTCAGCATAGTCTTTGTTCAGAAAAGCTCCCCTAGCAGCTACATCTACAACTATCTTGGTGTTAGGGATTAATCCTCCATAGAATACTTACATGACTAGCCAGTCTTGCATTCCATGGTGTGGGTACTTCTTTAGCAGCTCCTTGAATCTTTCCCAAGCATCATAGAGAGATTCTTTCTTGAATTGATTGAAATTAACAATCTCAGTTCTCAACTTGGTAGTCTTCGAAGGAGGAAAATATTTAGTGAGAAATTTCTGTGCTAAAGAGTCCCATGTGTCAAGTGAACCAGGTGGCAAAGAATTCAGCCACCTTCTTGCTCCATCTCTGAGTGAAAAAAGAAAATAATATGAGCTTGATTGCCTCCTCTGACACCCTAATGTATTTGAATGTGTCATAGATCTTCAGAAAAGTGGAGAGATGCAGATTGGGGTCTTTATTAAGTGCTCCTGAAAGCTGATTATTTTGAACCATCTGGATCACAGCTGGTTTGATCTCAAAATTATTTGCTTCAACAGCTAGGCTTTGGATGCTTGACATAGCATTCTGTACTTTTGGGACAGCAAAGTTTCGAAGGGGAATATATCCCTCATTCGGTTGATTGTTTGGTGCTGCCATATTTTCCAGATCTGGCTGCAAGTTTTGAACTACTCTCCTTGCTCTCAAATTTCTTTTAATGGTCTTTTCGATTTCTGGATCAAAAGGTAGTAGATTTTGGTCCTTTGTTCTTCTCATGCACCAGAAAATTTTTTTGAAAAGTATGAAGAAAGAAGATCAAAGTAAAACAGAATAATAAAATAAAATTTTGCTTGAATCAACACTTTGTTAATTCCTCTAATATCAATGGCACAATCCCCGGAAACGGCGCCAAAAACTTGATTGCTCCTAAGTGAGTGTCGAGAATGGATAGAATTAGTGTGTGTGGCGTGATGTATATGGATATATATGGAACAATATGTGATGTGTTGGAACACAGTGCAAGTATACACTATCAGTGTAGCCAGCAAATATTTCGGGGGTTATCGTACCCAAGGGATTGTTATTGATTACCAGATTAATATAACTCTAGTATTATTCAAGCGATCGAATTGTGATGATGGGAGCAAAGTAAATAGATGCAAAAAATAAGTAAGCAATAACAGAAAAGTATATAGCAGAATTGATTGAGAGAATAATGATGAGAAATCTAGGGATTCAGATTTCACCACAATCGTCATGCATAGACATCCTTGATTCAATTATGAAGTTATAGAATTATCAATTGCTAGCCAGGATTCCCTAATCACATTAATCAGCCTTGGTATTAGGTCAGATCAAATATAATTACAATTACCAACCCTGCTACTAGTTTGTGCGAGTTGTAGCAACTATAATTGCATTAAGATCTATGGACATCCCTTTAGGGAGATTAGGGGAACGCCCTAATTCCCATGTGACTACATAGGGTCCTCGGTACTAGTCTGTCCTTAGCTCCACTATGGATTTAATTCGCTTAGTCTAGATTAACTAATCTCCAATCGGTCTCATAGCTAATCCACAATTTTCTTCAAAGTTACACCTCATGATTTTTACAAGTAAACAAGACAGTTTCCATACTTTGCTTAATTGACCTATCAAACCAACTAAATTTTCTACAAAAATTTTTCCACTTGTTCTGGACACATTAAACTTGATTTCTGGAGATTTCCATGATTTTTGGACAATTATACACCACGTTTCCATATTTTGTAAAAACAAGACAACAAGCAGTCAAAGCTTGAAAGCTGTCCACTTGAAACCAAAACTTTGTATTTTCAATTTTCTTAGTGAACTGATATCAATGGAAGGTTTTTTCATAAATTTGAAAGTTAAAATGGGGTGTTACAATTTTGGTACCAGAGCACAAGATTTAGGGACCATTGCTTGAAAAAAAAAAAAAAAACTTGAAAGAGTTGTTGTGTATGCTTGGTTATTCTTTCCTTGATGCTTGTAATGCAACTTGGGATGTTATGGCATGTATTGTTGTGTATATGTTTATGTGATTTCCTCTGATTGAGAGATTTGTGATGTTGATTATGAGTTGTTTACTGAATTCTTGAGATGGATGAATTTATAGGCTAGGGTATTTAGGAAATGACATGGACATAGGAGGATTTAGTAAGATGGAAATTTCCTTGTGGCATAAGTAGTGATTTGGATTCCTTTTGTGCCCAGGGATAAGATGCCTGTTTCTAAAAAGAGTACATTCTCTGATCCTGTAAGAGAACTTGCCATAGTAGTTGAAGGACTGGCTTCAAACCAAGCTGCCACTGCTCAATTACTTCAGCAGCTCTTGCAAGGAAATCATCAAACTAATGTGGGTGAAAGTGTCAATCAGCAAGGGAATCAACTTAATAGGTTGATGACCCAATTTAGAAAGGCAAATCCCCTATCCTTCTTTGGAGGAGCTGACCCAGATAGAGCTGAAAAGTGGTTAACTCAAATCGAGAAAATATTAAGCATCTTTGAATGCACTAGTAAACAGAAGGTGATAATGGCTACATACATGTTTGAAGGGGAAGCGGAATATTGATGGAGAGGAACTAAGATGCTACTAGAGAGCAAGGGAGAAGCGATAGATTGGGAAAGATTTGAAGAAGCTTATATGGAAAAGTATTTTCCGAAGAACATTAGAATTCAGAAAGAGACTGAATTTCTTACCTTGCAACAGGGAGATATGACCGTTGATGTGGGAATTAGGGTGTAGAAAATAGGTGTAGAATGGATGTGAAATAAAGGTGGAATGAAGTGCAAGCGAACACTATTAGTGTAGCCAGCAAGTATTCTTGGGTTGTCGTACCAAAGGGATTGTGATTGATTACTAGAGTGTATTAATTCCAATAATGCTCAAGCGATCAACTAAGAGTGATAAGAACAGTAGATCATGAAGTAAAATAGCAGTAATATAAAAGAGAATAGATGAATGATGTGTGATTGAAATATCAGATAAATGAGGTCTAGGGATTCAGATTTCACCACAAGTCCTTGACATAGTCTTTCATGATTCAATTATGACTTCTACGATTATTAATTGCTAGCCAGGATTCCCTAATCTAACCATCCTACCTTGGCGTGAGGTCGGAATAATCCTAATTACAATTACAACCCTGCTACGGACCAGTGCAAGTTGTAATAACCATAACTGCATTAAGTTCTATATGGACATCCTTTTCGGGTATTCTAGAGGATCTCCCTAGCTCCCTTGTAACTACACAAAATTCTGGGTATAGACCGCCACAGAACCTTATGGATTTAACCTCCATGGTCTAGGTTAACTAATCATCTTCCAAGTCATAGAGAACCCACGGATTTCTCCTTTCTAATTGGCCAGATCAGTCAAGAGTAAGTGCAGAAAATTAAACCTCAATTAAATAAAAGCTAGATCTGTGATAACATCATCAATCATGTCTATACAAGTTCTTCGGCTACATCTTAGCCCCTAGATAGAAGATTAGTTACACATGATGATGAAAGAAAACATAATGATAAAATAAGAAGACATGGTGTTGGTGAAGATGAGTGATGCCTTGTGGAAGGATGCCTTGAAGCTTGCTTGCTTTGATGTGGATGCTGCGTGGATGATCTATTTCCTGTCAGTCCTCCTTCTTATTTATATAGCCTCCAATCCTAGTTAGAGTCAACCTAGGACTTTAAGTTGTATTATAATTCCTAATCCTAATGTAATCCTAATCATCCTTTAATTAGGATTTTAATTACATAATAATTACACAACTCTAATCCTACTTGATTAATAATTCTTGAGAGTCTTCTATGTCTTGGAGTCTCAATTCTTGTAGGAGAAGGATTCTTGGAAGTTCAGATGGTTTAGAACTCTTCAATTAATCTTTAGAAGGCCTCACCACGGCGAGGTCAAGTTGAATAGCTCTGGTTGCTCTCGGGTAAGCCTCGCCACGGCGAGCTCTGGCAAAATGTTGAGATCTCTGTTTTGCTTCCAATTGAAGTCTAAACCTAAAACAAAAGGAAATCATATCAAATGCAACATCTTTTACCTTAATTAAGAATGCAAATGCAAGGGAATTGAATCATAAAAGTCTATACAAAATGTAATTATCAAACTCCACCAAACTTATCCTTTTGCTCGTCTCGAGTAAAATAAAACAAAAGCATAAATAAGGCAAACAAGGCTTTCACACCTAACTAACTTACTAACCATAGTTGGCATCAGAATTATTCTTATGGGATGTTCTGGAGTTCAATCATCATGTCATAATGCAATTTCATTCATACAACTATGAAATAATCCCAATGCCCCAAGGTAACTCTCAATAAGTAATGATATAGGCTCAATTCTACTCAATGAAATAATAGAATGAAAGTTCCATGTAATAGGGTAAAATAGGGTGATCAAATCATGAAAAGCCTTAGTGATAGTATAATCAAATGAACATATGCATAATAGTCACATAAACTCTAGGGAGTGAAAGTAGTGAGGGATGAATTCTCTCTCATGGGAATGAAATTCACTCATCTCACAAGTGTTTAGAGGGTCGGATTTTTCACTCAATTCAGGACAAACCAAGAAATTTCCATAGGCTTGCTTATATATCAACTCTCTATCACATCGACAAATCATGACACTAATCATAGGGTCTTTAAAAGGGTTGTAACTTGGCTAGGTGAAGGTGATAAAGGCTTAGGACACACTAAGAAGAAATCATGTGAATCCAGAGTTGCTTTTTATTTCACATACTCTCCAACTACTAGCTCAAATACTTCATCTTTTACTCCCTCTTTTCTTCTCTATTGTCTCTCCCTTTTCTTTGGCTTCTCGGTCTTTTGACCTTTTTCTTTTCTTTCTTTTTCTATCTTTTCCTTGCCCTTCTCATTCTAATTTTTCAGAGAATTTTTCTCATTTCTTCTTTTCTTGCTCACTGCTCTTTTTTCTAGGGAGATAATCCTCATTATGAGGCTATTCTTTTCTCTCTTTTTCTCTTAACTAGGGCGGAATATTTGCTTTCCCTGGATTCACACATTCTTTCAAAGTATTGGTGTCCATTTGGTGGAGGACTTGAGGAATGGAAAGGAGATCGGGATAGGGTGAACAGAAGGAAAGGGAAAGGCTCAAAAGGGTCAACTAGGGGGTAGCTCAACTTTCAAGGTTCTAATGTAGGGCATATCAACACCGAACATTCATATACTGAATGCTTTGTTTTTGCATGTTATGTGGTGTTTTTTCATGGTTATCGAGTGATTACTAATCAGCTCTACCATGATCCATAGTACTATTAGAAACAGGCTTGAATAGATTGGCTACAAAAGAGTTTAGGAAGGTACGGATGGGTTAACCTAAGTGCCCTAATCATCCTAGTATCTGAGATTTTGATGTGGTCTTGACTTGCATAATTGAGCAAGTTCTAGAAAAATCAAGGATGTCCTATTCACTCACAAACAACTAGCGAGCTTCATAGATGCAGCTCGACGGCTCAAAAGCTCACTAGGTAGAAATTCATCCACTCACATTTTGATTTACTCCAATATCTCATTAAACTAATGCATATAATAGGAATAAAATGGAATGTGGGTTCACATATTTTGACAAGGTAGGCTCAGAATTCCCAGAGGCTTTTCAATTAGAAACTAAACAGATAAGATGAACAATCATGCAGTATTTTCACAGTAATTGAACATCCTCATCCCATATAATCAGAATAGCACCATTTTCATCATTAGCCATGGTTTTCAGTTCAAAACACACAATCATACATTCATGCAAAAATTAAAGGTACAAACTAAAAGAAAAACAGAAAACACTCATTCATGCAAAAACAAATCCTACTCCTCTATGACTCAAAAATTTAAAATTTCTACTCTACTAGGCATAAGATTTGCCCTTCCCCCACACTTAGAAATATGCATTGTCCTCAATGCATTAAATAAGAATAAGTAAGGAAAGGGGTAACCTGGTAAGTGTGCCTAGTCGAAGTCCTCTGAGCTATCCTTATCAGCTTCTCTCTCTAGCGGTGGATGTGGTGCATAAGGTGGTGGTGGAGGAAGGGTTGGGAATGGTTGTAGTCCGGTATAACCCACTGCACCAGCTTCCAAGTATAATTCAACTATTTGGTGCCATTGGTTGTGCACGTTTCCCATTGATAGCTGAAGTCAATGTATGCATTTAGCTTTGTAGCCAATGCAGGGTCCATGAAACTCGGTTGGTGGAAGGGTGGTTGCTGTCCAGGAGCTACTGGAGGAACTGGTGGTTGGATTGGTGGAGGTGGCGGCATTGGTGGGTGTTGAGCTGTAGCTGCTGCTCCTCGGAGGGATGGTGGTTTGAGTCTGTCAAAGAAAGTCTGGCTCAGCATCCTTCCAGGCTTAGTTAAGGGCTCATCGGTTCCCCATTCCACTCCAGCATACTTACATAAGGCTGTGATCAGGTGAGGGAAGGGGATAGCCCTTTTTGTGGTTTGGAGTCCAGCACTACTTAAGGTATCTCTAGTGGCTGCTTCGATGTTGAATTGCCATCGGTTGTGGATTACCCATAAAAATTCTGCCCTTGCCTTGGAGACATCTGAGGTGTGGGTTGAAGGTAATATGCGGACAGAGATGAAATGTAGCCATGTTTTATATATCTTGTCTAGGCCAGCTTTGGGGAAATGGTGGAATTCTCCTTCTCTGGCTACCCATTCAGTCCCTTCAATGCAGATTCCTCTGGTGATGTCAGTGTAATCTCCAGAAAGACAAAATTAACTGAAACCTTGTTCTCCCAATGGCCACCTAGGGATTTCATATAGGTCATTGAATAATCTCTCACTAAAGTATACATGCTTCCCTCTGACCCAGCTCTCATAAGGAGTCTTTAGCTCTAGCATGTTTGCGTAAAACTCCCGTACGATGTTGATTACAACAGGCTCTGGTTGTTGGGAAAACTTCAACCATTGTCTCCATGCCATTTGGTTTGCAATTGGGGCAAAGCACGGTAGCTGCAAGTTAATGCCAAATTCCAGAATTGGGGGCTTCGTGGAGAGTTCTTCATACTGGTCTTGAGCTTTCTTGCTCTCAAAGCGGGTGGCATCATATGGAGGGCCTCTTGAGGTTAATGGGGCCTTCCTTTTTGCCACTTGCTTCTTAGGCATTTTTTTGCAAAAATTCACACCAAAACACACCAAGCATAGCACCAATTCTTGACAGAAAATTTAATTCACAATTAATCTCAAATCTAAGCACAAATCACCCAATTTCACAATTTCGCCCAATTGGCCTAATATGCAATTTTCCACTAATCACAATTTTCTCATCAATTATCATCACCAATCACTTATGCAACTATTAGATAGTCAATTAGCATCAATAAATAGAATATGCAACCATTAATTCAAGAACATGCATGCATATTCACCAATTTCGGATATGGGGGTTTTGGGGTATGAAGTTTGCAAATTTCTCCCAATTTAACCGATTAAAAGAGGTGGGTTAATGTCTACTTACCTGTATGATGCGAGATAAGATGATTCCATGCCTTTCCCGATCCAATTTCGGCCAAAATTTGCAGACACAGTATAGAGAGAAAGCTTTCGGCTAGAGAGAGAAAGTGAAAAATCTCTACTTTAATCTTGACAAAGCTTGGGGAAATTGATGTTTTGGTGAAAGAGGAAGTGATTTAGGGTGATTGGGGAGTATTTAACCGGCAAATTTAGGTTGGAATGTGAGGAGTGTGAATAGGTAGGTGAGGGTGAGTGAATGGGCAAATATGAGGAGTGGAGGCTGCAAATTCATTTTGAATTCTGGGATGTCTCACCGCGGCGAGTGGCAAACTTGTAATTTCCAAATTTTCGAATTTTTTTTTTCAAAAATTTGGTTCTGTGAAGTGTTCCTCGTCGTGGCGAGCCTTGGCCGAATTCAATGCTGGAAGAGCTTGCCGTGGCGAGCTAGACTTGATTTTGTCTTGAGTTTCGTCTTGAATTCGATCGATTCTGCTCCAGTTTGATTCTTATCATCTGCACGGCTTCAATTATCGAATTTAAATTTATTGAGTAGAAGAAAAGTAAGAGAGAAATAAAATTAAAACACACTAAAAATCTGAAAGAAATAACAAACCGATGGGTTGCCTCCCATAAGCGCCTGGTTTACAGTCCTCAGCCTGACGTTGTCTGATATCATGGAGGATCTTGAAGTCTGACAACATGCACTTGAATTTCTAGACTTGTGAGGTAGGGTTTCAATCGATGTCCATTTACTTTAAAGTTATGCTTGTTGCCTTTTAGTTCAATGGCTCCGAATAGGGTCACGTTAGTGACTGTATATAGTCCTGACTATCTTGATTTTAATTTACTTGGATGAAGTCTAAGTCTGGAGTTGAATAACAACACTTGTTGTCCAGGATGAAAGTTCTTTCTTGTAATCTTTTTATCATGCCAAGCTTTGGTTCTTTCTTTGTATATACGGCTGTTTCATATGCTTCCCTCCTGAATTCATCTAGTGCATTGAGTTGCAATAGGCGGTTCTATCCAGCTGCATGAGGGTCAAAATTCAGTAGCTTTACAGCCCAATAAGCTTTGTTGTTTCAGCTCCACTGGCAAGTGGCATTCCTTCCCGAAGACAATGTTGTATGGTGACATGCCTAGGGGAGTCTTGAATGTTGTTCTGTATGCCCAGAGTGCATCTGTTAGCTTCACGAACCAATCTTTTCTGTTGTTGTGGACTATTTTCTCTAGTATCCTCTTCAGCTCTCTGTTAGACACCTCCACTTGCCCACTGGTTTGTGGGTGATAAGGGGTGGCAATTTTATGCTTTACTCTATATTTTTCCAAGAGAGTTCTGAGTGATTTGTTGCAGAAGTGAGTGCCTACATCACATATGAATGTTCTTGGGACTCCAAAGTGGGCAAAGATGTTGTTTATGAGAAATTTCTGTACCACTTTAGAATCATTTGTTGGAGAGGCAGCAGCTTCTACCAATTTAGACACATAGTCCACTGCAACTAAGATATATAAATTGCCATATGATGATGGGAATGGTCCCATTAAGTCAATGCCCCAAACATAAAATAATTCAACTTCTAAGATTGGGTTTTGAGGCATCTCATGCTTCCTGGATAGATTTCCAATTCTCTGACATTTATCACATCTCTTTACGAAAGATTGTGCATCTTTGAAAAGTGTGGGCCAGAAAAATCCACTTTGCAGCACTTTAGTTGCAGTTTTGTGAGCTGCATAATGTTCAGCAGAGCTACTTGAATGGCAGCTCTCTAAAATGGAAGAATATTCTTCTTTTGGGACACACCTTCTGATCATGTGATCACTGCATCTGCGATAAAGCACAGGGTTATCCCAAAAATAATATTTTACCTCAGATAAAAATTTCTTTCTTTGTTGATAGGTTGCTTCAGGTGGGAGTTCATGGCTTGCTAGGTAGTTGACATAATCAGCATACCATGGATCATCTTTGTGTCTTTTTCTCCATCCATTAATTGTAACCATTTTTATGAAGAAGACTTGCTCATCAGGGAAGTGATCTGCTATTGGAATCTTGTTCATTACATTGCTTTCTAGTCTTGATAGATAATCTGCTATCAAGTTGTCTTTTCCCTTTTTGTCTTTGATTTCCAAATCGAATTCTTGTAATAAAAGAATCCATCTAATTAATCTTGGCTTGGCGTCTTTCTTGTTCAGCAAGTACTTCAACGCTACATGGTCAATGTATACTATGGTCTTGTTGCCAATGAGATAAGGTCTGAATTTGTCAAAGGCAAAGACCATAGCTAACAATTTTTTTTTCTATCGTGGCATAGTTGACTTGAGCAGGGTCAAGAGTCTTGCTTGTGTAGTAAATAGCTCGGAAAGTCTTGTCTCTTGTCTGTCCCAGGACAGCTCCTACTGCATAGTCACTTGCATCACACATTATCTCAAAAGGTTCACCCCATTTAGGTGCAATTATTATGGGAGCAGTGACAAGGGCTTTCTTCAAGGTTTCAAATGCAAGTGTGCATTCCTTTGTGAAAGAAAATTCTGCTTCTTTCAATAGAAGGTTGCATAATGGTTTTGTGATTTTTCAAAAATCCTTAATGAATCTCCTGTAGAATCTAGCATGCCCTAGAAAGCTCCTCACTCCTTTAACAATAGAAGGAGGAGGAAGTCTCTTAATTAGCTCCACTTTAGCTTTGTCTACCTGTATGCCTTCTAAGGATATCTTGTGGCCTAGAACAATGCCTTCCGTAACCATGAAGTGGTATTTTTCCCAATTCAGCACCAAATTTATTTCTTGGCACCTTTTTAGTACTAATGACAAGTTGTGAAGGCAAGAGTCAAATGAATTCCCAAATACAGAGAAATCATTCATGAAAATTTCTATCAAATTCTCCACCATGTTAGAAAATAATGCCATCATGAGCCTCTGAAATGTAGCAGGTGCATTACATAACCCAAATGACATCCTCCTAAATGCGAAGGTACCATAAAGGCATGTAAATGTTGTATTTTTTTTATCTTCAGGGGCTATGGTAATTTGATTATAGCCAGAATATCCATCCAGAAAATAATAGAAGGGATACCCTACTAGTCTGTCCAGCATCTGATTAATAAATGGCAATGGAAAGTGATCTTTTCTTGTTACTTTATTCAGCTTCCTGTAATCAATGCATACTCTTCATCCAGTCACTGTTCTAGTGGGAATTAGTTCATTGTTGTCATTTTTCACCATAGTAATTCCTCCTTTCTTTGGTACTACCTGCATAGGACTCACCCAAGGGCTGTCAGAAATAGGGTAAATTATACCTGCATCTAGCCATTTTTGTACTTCTTTTCTGACTACTTCTTTCATTTGTGGATTCAGTCTCCTCTGGTGCTCTACTGAAGGTTTGAAATTCTCCTCTATGTAGATCTTATGCATGCATAGGGTGGGACTTATGCCTTTGATGTCAGTAATGGTCCATCCTATTGCATCCTTGTTTACTCTGAGCACTCTTAGCAGCTTTTCTTCATGTTCTTTAGTCAGGGAAGTAGAGAGAATCACCAGTAGGGTCTCTGAATCTCCCAAGTAGCAGTACTTTAAGTGATCAGGTAATGGCTTCAGCTCCATTTTGGGTGGTTTCTCCTTTGAGGTTTCAGTTATGTCCCCTTGCTCTCCTAGTGCTTCGACAGGCTTCTTGATGAATACTGGTGGGGTGGCTTCAAGCTGTTGAATACATTCTTCAATATCAGGGTCTTCTTCTGGAGTCATTCCAGCTAAGCATGCTTCAAGTGGTTTTGAAAATTTTGAATTTTCCTTCACCTCTTGGATGCATTTCTCTATGAGATCTACTCTAAAATATGCTTCTTCATCAGCTGGATGCTTTAATGCCTTGAGGATGTCAAACGTTACTTCTTCTTCCTGCACTCTAAGGGTCAGATTCCCTTTTTGCACATCTATCAGGGCTCTCCCAATTGCTAGGAATGGTCTTGCCAGGATGATAGGGATCTCTTGATTTTCTTCCATATCTAGTACTATGAAATATGCAGGGAAGATGAATTTTTCAACTTTAACTAAAACATCCTCTACTATACCTCTTGGATATTTGATAGATCTGTCAGCTAGTTGCAGAGATACAGTAGTAGGCTTGGCTTCTCCAATATTCAATTTTCTGTAAACCGAAAGTGGCATGAGATTTATGTTAGCTCCAAGATCACATAGTGCTTTGCTGAAATACTCCTGGCCTATCACGCATGGAATGGTGAAGCTTCCAAGGTCTTCAAGCTTCTGTGGTAGCTTCTTTTGGAGTATAGCACTGCACTCTTCAGTAAGTACAATTGTCTCATACTCTTGCAGCTTTCTTTTGTTGGATAATATGTCTTTCATGAACTTTACATAGCTGGGCATTTGTTCCAAAGCTTCTGCAAAAGGAATGTTAATATGTAATTTTTTAAATACCTCCTGAAACTTTGCAAATTATTTCTCCAGCTTTTGCTTTCTGAATCTATTTGGGAACAGGAGAGGCAGCTTGTATGGTAGAGGATTGTCTGGGAAAAGCTTGGATCTTGGCTTCTCCACTACCTCCTGCATTTTTGGCCTCCCATCTAGTGTGTCTTCAGGTGCTTTTTCAGCTTCAATTTCAGCTTCTTTTTGTCCTTCAGGCATGGGTTCTTGGACAGCTTCTTGTGTCTTCCCACTTTTCAGAGTGATGGCTTTGACATCTCTTGGATTTGCTTTAGTTGTGCTGTTTGTCCTGAATTTTTCCATGAAAAATTTGGATGATTCCTCCAGCCTGGGTTGTAGGTCTTGGAGTAGGGATTATTATTCCCCACATAATTCACCTCTTCGGCTTCTTCTTGCATAGCCTCCATAGAATTTCCTTTGAGTAGAGGAGTGTGGAAAGAAAGTACCTGGTCTAATTTGGATGCAAGTGTTGCAATTGCATCATTGTCTTGAATTCCAACTACCTTCTTCTCATTATCCCTCCTAGAGCTCCAATCAGAGGCATTTGTGGTGACCTCTTCAAGCAACTCATAGGCTTCAACATAATCTTTATTCAAAAAGGCTCCTCCAACTGCTGCATCTACCACGGTCTTTGTGTTAGGGCTTAATCCTCTGTAGAACACTTGCATGACTAGCCAGTCTTGCATTCCATGGTGTGGACACTTCCTTAGCAGCTCCTTGAATCTCTCCCAAGCATCATAAAGAGATTCTCTGTCAAATTAATTGAAGTTAACAATCTCACTTCTCAGCTTGGTAGTTTTCGAAGGAGGGAAATATTTAGTGAGAAATTTCTGTGCTAAAGAGTCCCATGTGTCAACTGAACCAAGTGGCAAAGAATTCAGCCACCTTCTTGGTCCATCTTTGAGTGAAAAAGAAAATAATCTCAGCTTAATTGCTTATTCTGACACCCCATTGTATTTGAATGTGTCGCAGATTACCAGAAAAGTAGAGAGGTGCAGATTTGGATCTTCATTAGTTGCTCCTAAAAATTGATTATTTTGGATCATTTGAATCAGAGCTGGTTTGATCTCAAAATTGTTCGCCTCTACTGCTGGGTTTCGAATACTTTACATTGCGTTTTGAATTTTTGGGACAGCAAAGGTGCGAAGAGGGATGTGTCCCTCATTCAATGATTATTTGGTTCTGCCATCCTTTCCAATTCTGGCTGCAAGTTTCGAACAACTCTCTTTGCTCTCAGATTTATTTTGATTGTCTTTTCAATCTCTGGATCAAAAGGGAGTAAATTTCGGGATCTTGTTCTTCTCATGCACCAGAAAAATTCCTGAAAAGAAGAAGAAAGAAATTCAAAGTATAACAGAAAAATAAAAGTGCTTGTTAATTCCTCTAATATCAAGGGGACAATCCCTGGCAACGGCGCCAAAAACTTGATATGGAATTAGGGTGTAGAAAATAGGTGTAGAATGGATGTGAAATAAAGGTAAAATGAAGTGCAATCGAACACTATCAGTGTAGCCAGCAAGTATTCCGGGGTTGTCGTACCCAAGGGATTGTGATTAATTACTAGAGTGTATTAATTCCAATAATGCTCAAGCGATCGACTAAGAGTGATAAGAACAATAGATCATGAAGTAAAACAACAGTAATATAAACAAGAATAGATGAATGATGCGTGATTGAAATATCAGATAAATGAGGTCTAGGGATTTAGATTTCACCACAAGTCCTTGATATAGACTTTCATGATTTAGTTATGACTTCTACGATTATTAATTGCTAGCCAGGATTCCCTAATCTAACCATCCTACTTTGGCGTGAGGTCGGAATAATCCTAATTACAATTACTAACCCTGCTACGGACCAGTGCGAGTTGTAATAACCATAATTGCATTAAGTTCTATGGACATCCCTTGTCGGGTATTCTAGAGGATCTCCCTAGCTCCCTTGTAACTACACAAAATTCTAGGTATAGAATGCCATAGAACCCTATGGATTTAACCTCAGTAGTCTAGGTTAACTAATCATCTTCCGACTCATAGAGAACCCACGGATTTCTCCTTTCTAATTGGCCAGATCAGTCAAGAGTAAGTGTAGAAAATTAAACCTCAATTAAATAAAAGCTAGATCTATCATAACATCATCAATCATGTCTATACAAGTTCTTGGGCTACACCTTAGCCCCTAGATAGAAGATTAGTTACACAAGATGATGAAAGAAAATAGAATGATAAAATAAGAAGACATGGTGTTAGTGAAGATGAGTGATGCCTTGTGGAAGGATGCCTTGAAGCTTGCTTGCTTTGATGTGGATGATCTATTTCCTCTCAGTCCTCCTCTTTATTTATATAGCCTCCAATCCTAGTTAGAGTCAACCTAGGACTTTAAGTTGTATTATAATTCTTAATCCTAATGTAATCCTAATCATCCTTTAATTAGGATTTTAATTACATAATAATTACACAACTCTAATCCTACTTGATTAATAATTCTGGAGAGTCTTCTATGTCTTGGAGTCTCAATTCTTGTAGGAGAATGATTCCTGGAAGTTCAGATGGTTTAGAACTCTTCAATTAATCTTCGGAAGGCCTTCGGGTCGCCACGGCGAAGTGTAGCTTTGCCACGGCGAGCGGATGCTTGAAATTGCAATTTGCTCTCTAGAAGACCAACTGAATAACTCTGGTTGCTCTCGGGTAAGGCTTGCCACGGCGAGCTCTGGCAGAATGCTGAGATCCCTGTTTTGCTTCCAATTGAAGTCTAAACTTGAAACAAAAGGAAATCATATCAAATGCAACATGTTTTACTTTAATTAAGAATGCAAATGCAAGGGAATTGAATCATAAAAGTCTATACAAAATGTAATTATCAACCGTGGCACAATAAATAGCTAAATTTGAGGAGTTAGCTAAATTCTCTAAATATGCTAAAGAGAATATGAATGAAGAATGGAAGTGCATTCATTTGCAAAGGGGGTTGAAGCCGGAACAAAAGGACAGGGTGGCTGTCCTAGAGATTAGGGAATATTCCAAGTTAGTTAATATGCTTGGGATAGTTGAAGAAAACTATAATGCCTATTGAGTGAAGATGAGAAAGAGAGCTGAAAAGAGGAGCCAACCTCCCTTTGATAGGAGTAAAGCTCAAGGGAAAAGGCCAAAGTTTCCCAAGGCTCGACAACCTTCCATCACTTCCAAGGGTAATCAACCCTTGGTGGAGCCGAAAAATTGTCCAACATTTGGCAAGAACCATGGGAGCAGACCTTGTAGAGTTGGAACCGGATTATGCTATACTTGTGGCAAGCCCAGTCATATAGCTAAGTATTGCCCCTACAAGAAAAATAATGAAAAGACTTCAAAGCCTCAGCGTCAAGGAAGGGTGTTTGCTCTCACTCGAAAGGAATCATCTGAATCCCCTAACTTGATTACAGGTATGATTGCCCTGAATGATTCTACTGTGAATGCAATGTTTGATTCTGGTGCATCTCATTCTTTTGTTTCTTATGCATGTGCAAGATGTTTGGGTATGAACATGTCTGAATTACCATATAACTTATATGTTTCTACCCCGACTAGTAATTTTGTGAATGCCACCAAAGTTTGTTTAATTTGTAAAATCCAGTTTGGGGATACCTTTAGTACCTTGAACTTGGTATGTTGGCCTTTTAGAAGGGATTGATGTAATTATTGGCATTGATTGGTTGTCCGCCAATCATGCAATTTTAAATTGTTCCAATAAGACCATATCTTTACCTTGAACCTACTCTCTTCCAAGCCAAATAAAGAGATCTCCCATTTAAATGCCATGCATCTTGAGGTGCATGAATGTAAGGGGTATATGATCATCTTCTCCATTCAAGTGGGAATTGAAGAAGGTTTGGAAAGATTTCTAGTGGTTAAAGAATTTTCTGAAGTTTTTCCTAAGGATTTCAAAGGGCTGCCCCCAGATAGAGAAGTAGAGTTTGCCATAGATTTAGTACCTGGAGCTACACCAGTATCTAAGACTCCTTATAGGATGCCTCCAGTAGAATTAATGGAACTAAAGAAGCAAATAGAGGAACTACTGGACAAGGGGTTTATAAGACCAAGTGTTTCTCCTTGGGGAGCTCCAGTTTTATTTGTTAAGAAGAAGGATGGTAGCCTTAGGTTGTGTATAGAGTATAGGCAATTAAATAAGATGACCATTAAGAATAAGTATCCCTTGCCAAGAGTAGATGATCTCTTAGATCAATTAGAGGGAGCCTCAATATTTTCTAAGATTGATTTTAAGTTAGGATATCATCAATTAAAGGTTAGGGATATTAATGTACCTAAAACTGCTTTTAGGACTAGATATGGACATTATGAATTCCTTGTTATGCCTTTTGGATTGACTAATGCTCCCGCTGTATGTATGGATTATATGAATAGAATTTTTTGACCATTTCTAGATAAAGTTGTTGTAGTATTTATAGATGATATATTAGTATATTCTAAATCTCCTCAAGAGCATGAACAACATTTATGTATTGTACTCCAAATTCTTAAGGAAAAAGAATTATATGCTAAGCTTAGTAAGTGTGAGTTTTGGTTGACTGAAGTTACCTTTTTAGGCCATGTAGTGTCTAAAGAAGGTATATCAGCAGATCCCCATAAGGTTGAAGCCGTTTTAAGTTGGAAAAGGTGATGGAAACGTGACCACCATTGCTGCCAAGGAAGGCGCTGCTGCCAGCGCTGCCAATGGAGATGCAGCTGCTGCCAATGGACACGGTGCTGCCAGCACTGCACACGGAAATGTTGCTGCCAAGTGGAGTAGAGACCCACTTGAAGTGCCACTCGGTCCCATGACAAGAGCTAGGGCAAGGATGTTCAAGGAAGCCCTAAATGGGCTGGTGCAAGAAGCATTGGAGCAAGCCAATTCGTGGAGGCCCATGGAGCTTGGTCAACCGAAGCTAATATTCATGCCCAAGCTGGCCAGCAAATTGATTGAGCTATTTTAGGAATGATTGTATTAGGATTAGTCAACTATTTTCTTTTCCTAATTTTAGAAGTAAGCAGATTTTATTATATTACTTTTATTTTTTTTTATTTTCTGATTGAACAAGTTTCCTAAATTGTGTAAGCCTTTAAATAGGCCTCTTTGATTCAATAACAAATCAGAATATGCGTTTAAACAAATTGTGAGTTTTGCATCTTCTCTTTAGTTCTTTGAGAGCTATCCGACTTATCAATCAAGCATCCATCCTTGATTGTTGCGTCTTCATTATACCAAGGTTCACACCTCAATATAGGTGCTGGGTTGTGGTTCTTCCATACAAACCTGAAGTAGAAACGATCCTTAATCTAATTTCATTATGGGTTTTGTCACAATGTTGGCGGGGTTCGTATCAGTTGGTATCAGAGACTGCTTCTAGTCTCAGGTTTGCATTTGCTTTTTCTTTAAGTTATTTCAAATTCTGAATTCCTCTTCTCCATTCAGAATTCTGATAAAAAAAAAAATAGAACAACAAAAGAAATTGTCCAGATTCGGTTATTGCATTCCTAGTTTCCAGATTTTTGTTTGCTTGAATTCTGCTTATTTACTTTCCAGAATTCAGACTCAGTTATTGCCAATTAATTGTTCCAGATTTGGGCCACTAAATTCGTGCACCTCTGTTCCAGAAAATTCAGATCTGTTTGGTGTTATTTCGGGTGTAAATTGTGCCCAGAAATTCTGTATTTTTCCAGAATTAATTGATCTTGTTTGCGTGCACCTTGTGCCCAGAAAATTCTGCACTTTTCCAGATTTAATTGATCTTGTTTGGGTGTGAATTGTGCCCAGAAAATTCTGAATTTTTCCAGATTTAATTGTCTTATTTCGAGTGTGAATTGTGCCCAGAAAATTCTGCAATTTTCTAGAATTGATTGACCTTGTTCGGTTGAGAAACTTGCCCAGAAAAATTCTGTTTTTGGTTGCTTAGCTTAATAAAAACTCTTGAGAGGATTAAGAGTGGAAAAAGGCAAGAGTGACATACATTACGGAGAGCAAAAGCCAAATTATTCTCCTTGTAAACACGAGTGAATTAGAGTGCCAATCCTTAAGAGGAAACACGTGAGTTGTGTGAAGTGAGGGTTTATTTTACTAACATTTCTTCTTGCAGCAAAACATGTCTCATGATAGTGCCTTGGTAGGTGGAAGGGGTGGTGTAGATCCACAACCAGTGGTGGAGGCATTAACAAGAATGATGAGGGCAGAACTGGAAGCCTTACATGACAGAATCGATCGCATAGAAAATACCCAAAGGGAGCCACCTCGCGTTCCTAGAGGAGGCCGAGCTCCACCAAGGGAAGTAAGAGCTAAACCCAAGGAGTATGAAGGGGAGGCTTTGATGATGAGGACGAGCAGGGATCGACAATGGACCATAGGAGGTATGGTGGGCAGTTTAGAGAAGCTAGGAACCAGGAGGATAATAATTTGAGTAGCATCAAAATGACAATCCCATCGTTCCAAGGGAAGAATGATCCTGAAGTTTACCTAGAGTGGGAGAAGAAGGTGGAGTTGGTGTTCGATTGCCACCATTATTCTGAGGTAAAGAAGGTAAAACTGGCTGCTACAAACTTTTCTGATTATGCTATTATTTGGTGGGATCAGTTGACAATGAACAGGAGAAGAAATGGGGAACATCCAATAGAAACTTGGGATGAAATGAAGGCTGTGATGAAGAAGCAGTTCGTGCCTAATTACTACTATCGAGAGCTGTATAATAGGTTGCAGAACCTTAGGCAAGGGAGTCGAAGTGTGGAGGAATACGCTAAGGAGATGGAGGTAACCATGATCCGGGCTAACATCGAAGAAGATTGTGAGGCGACAATGGCAAGATTTCTGGATGGGTTAAATCGGGAAATCCACAATGCAGTTGAATTACAGCATTATCTGGAGCTGGAAGACATGGTACACATGGCTATTAAAATCGAGAGGCAACTCAAGACGGGAAGTAGCTCACGTGCCAGCCATAATCCAAGCACACCAGCTTGGAAGTCCAGCCAATGGAAGAGGGATGACAAGCTGTCCACGCCAAAGCCTAATCCAGAACTCAAACCAACCATGGCTAACCAAGGGGCTCAAGGTAAGCTAGATCTCTCCAACCCTCGAAACCGTGACATTAGATGCTATAGATGTCAAGTCAGCGATCACCTAGCTAATCAATGCCCGAATAAAAGAGTAATGGTGCTTAGAAACAATGGGGAAATCGAAACTGACCAAGAGTTGGATGATGACTCTATGCCACCATTGGAGGATGCCATTGATGATGAAGAGAGTGCTGCCCAAGGGGAGTTATTGGTAGCAAGGAGGGCTTTAAGTGTGCAAGTCTGTGTAAAAGATGAAGAACAGTGGGATAACATTTTCCATACTAGATGCCATGTCCAAGACAAGGTGCATAGTGTGATCATTGATGGTGGAAGCTGTACGAATGTTGCTAGCATAACCATGGTAGAAAAGTTATCACTTCCAACCATGAAGCACCCTCGGCCTTACAAGCTGCAATGGTTGAATAACAGTGGGGACGTGAATGTGCTTTGCTAGTTCCATTTTGCATTGGGAAGTACGAGGATGAAGTCTTGTGTGATGTGGTTCCAGTGCAAGCAGGGCATTTACTATTAGGGAGGCCGTGGCAATTTGATAGGAGAGCCAAGCATGACGGCTCCACCAACAAGTATTCTTTTATTCACAACCAAAGAACAATTACTCTTGTAGCATTAATGCCACAACAGGTCTATGAAGACCAAGTGAGGCTGCAAAAAGCGAGTGAACAAGATAAAAAAGAAAATGGCAGAAAAAAATTGAGGGAAAATCAAAAGGAAAAAGAGAGAGAGACAAAAAAAAAATGAGAGTGGAGTGAAAGTAAAAACAAATGTTTATGCCAAGGCAAGTGAGATCAAGAGAGCCTTAAATTTAAATCAACCAATGCTTGTACTTTTGTACAAGGAAGCACTCCTAAATACTAACCAATTGAATGAAGCTTTGCCACCTTCAGTTGTCTCTATTTTGCAGGATTATGAAGATGTCTTTCCCGAAGAGGTTCCTAATGGGCTACCTCAAATTCGAGGGATTGAACATCAAATTGACTTTGTACCATTCCATCCCAAACCAACCAGCCTATAGAGCTAATCTTGAAGAATCAAAGGAGCTACAGAGGCAAGTTGGTGAATTGATGGAGAAAGGGTATGTGAGGGAAAGCATGAGTCCTTGTGCTGTTCCAGTAATTTTGGTGCCCAAGAAGGATGGAACGTGGAGGATGTGTGTGGATTGCCAAGCCATAAACAACATCACGGTAAAGTATCGCCACCCCATTCCTCGCTTAGATGATATGTTAGATGAGCTGCATGGTTCTAATGTATTTTCTAAGATTGATTTGAAAAGTGGTTATCACCAAATTAGAATGAATGAAGGAGATGAATGGAAAACAACATTTAAAACAAAGTATGGTTTATATGAATGGTTAGTCATGCCATTTGGGTTAACTAATGCTCCTAGTACATTCATGAGATTGATGAACCATGTCTTGCGTGCATTTATTGGAAAATTTGTGGTTGTTTATTTTGATGATATTCTCATTTATAGCCACAATTTAAATGATCATTTGTTGCATTTAAGAGCTGTGATTGAAGTGCTTAGAACAGAAAAATTGTATGCTAACCTCAAGAAGTGCACATTTTGCACCGATAAGCTTGTATTTCTTGGTTTTGTTGTTAGTGCAAAAGGCATACAGGTTGATGAAGAAAAGATCCGAGCCATCCAAGAGTGGCCAAGTCCACAAGTGTAAGCCATGTTTGAAGTTTCCATGGACTTGCCAGCTTCTATCGGCGGTTCATGAAGGATTTCAACACCATAGCTGCACCCATTACCGAAGTAATCAAGAAGAATGCTGTGTTCAATTGGGGAGAGGAACAAGAGAAGGCGTTCCAGCTACTTAAGGAGAAATTAACTCATGCTCCTTTACTTGTTTTACCCGATTTTACTAATGCTTTTGAGATTGAATGCTATGCTTCAGGTATAGGTATTGGCGCTGTTCTTATGCAAGGAGGTAAACCAATCGCATACTTTAATGAGAAGATAAGTGGGGCTGCTTTGAAGTACCCTACTTATGTCAAGGAGCTGTATGCATTGGTTCGGACATTGGAGACTTGGCAGCACTATCTTTGGCCTAAGGAGTTCGTAATTCACACGGATCATGAGTCCTTAAAGCATCTTAAAGGGCAACACAAGCTGAACAAGAGGCATGCACACTAGGTAGAATTCATAGAGCAATTTCCCTATGTCATTCGGTACAAGCAAGGTAAGGAGAATGTGGTTGCCGATGCCCTTTCTCGTAGGTATGCCCTTATTTCTACTCTTGATGCAAAGCTGTTAGGATTTAAGTATATTAAAGAATTATATCCTACTGATCCAGAATTTTGTGAGGAATATACAGCATGTGAAAGGATAACGACTGAAAAGTTTTATAGGTTCGAAGGGTTTCTGTTTAGGGGAAATAAATTATGCATTCCCAACCGTTCAATTAGGTACTTATTAGTGAGGGAATCACATGGTGGGGGATTGATGGGTCACTTTGGGGTAGCTAAGACATTGGCTGTCCTACAAGAGCATTTTTATTGGCCACACATGAAGAAAGATGTCGAGAGACTTTGTCACTTGTAGGCAAGCTAAATCTAGGATACAACCCCATGGACTCTATACACCATTACCCATTCCTAGTGCACCTTGGACTGATATATCCATTGATTTTGTGTTAGGATTGCCTAGGACTAAACTTGGGAAAGATAGTGTGTTTGTTGTTGTTGACAGGTTCTCTAAAATGGCACATTTTATTCCTTGTCACAAGACGGACGATGCTTCAAACATTGCTGCCTTATTCTTTAGGGAAGTTGTGTGCTTACATGGAATCCCTAGGACTATAGTTTCGGATAGGGACACTAAATTCTTGAGTTATTTTTGGAAGACCTTGTGGTGTAAGTTAGGGACTAAGTTGCTATTTTCTACTACTTGCCACCCACAAACTGACGGTCAAACAGAAGTAGTAAATAGAACTCTATCCACACTGTTAAGGGTTGTTATTAAAAGAAACATCAAAGCATGGGAAGAATGCTTGCCACATGTTGAGTTTGCTTATAATCGTACTGTCCATTTTGCTACTAAATTTTCACCATTTGAAATTGTGTATGGTTTTAATCCACTAACTCCTTTGGATTTATCTCCTTTACCATTGACAGAATTTGTTAATTTAGATGGCAAAAAGAAAGCATAATTTGTCAAGCAAATTCATGAGAAGGCGCGGCTCAACATTGAAAGGAGGATTGAACAATATGCCAAGCAAGCAAACAAAGGGCGCCATTCAGTGATCTTTGAGCCCGGAGATTGGGTGTGGGTTCACATGAGAAAGGAACATTTTCCACAACAAAGGAAATCAAAGCTACTACCTCGAGGGGATGGTCCATTTCAAGTCATTGAAAGGATTAATGACAATGCTTACAAGATAGATTTTCCTAGTAAGTATAATGTCAGTGCTACTTTTAATATTTCTGACTTAAGCCATTTTGATGCAGGTGATGATTTAAGGTCAAATCATTTTCAAGAGGAGGGGAATGATGGAAATGTGACCACCATTGCTGCCAAGGAAGGCGCTATTGCCAGCACTGCCAATGGAGACGCAGCTGCTGCCAATGGACACGGTGCTGCCAGCACTGCGCACGGAAATGTTGCTGCCAAGTGGAGTAGAGACCCATTTGAAGTGCCACTCGGTCCCATGACAAGAGCTAGGGCAAGGAGGTTCAAGGAAGCCCTAAATGGGCTGGTGCAAGAAGCATTGGAGCAAGCCAATTCGTGGAGGCCCATGGAGCTTGGTCAACCGAAGCTAATTAACATGATTCATGCCCAAGCTGGCCAACAAATTGATTGAGCTATTTTAGGAATGATTGTATTAGGATTAGTCAACTATTTTCTTTTCCTAATTTTAGAAGTAAGCAGATTTTATTAGATTACTTTTATTTCTTTTATTTTCTAATTGAACAAGTTTCCTAAATTGTGTAAAGCCTTTAAATAGGCCTCTTTGATTCAATAACAAAACAGAATATGCGTTTAAAAAAATTGTGAGTTTTGCATCTTCTCTTTAGTTCTTTGAGAGCTATCCGACTTATCAATCAAGCATCCATCCTTGATTGTGGCGTCTTCATTATACCAAGGTTCACACCTCAATATAGGTGCTGGGTTGCGGTTCTTCCATACAAACCTAAAGTAGAAACGATCCTTAATCTAATTTCGTTATGGGTTTCATCACAATGTTGGCGGGGTTCGTATCAAAAGGCCTACAACCATCACGGAAGTTCGGAGTTTTCTAGGTTTGGCAGGTTATTACAGGAAGTTTATTCAAGGATTTTCACAAATTGCCCTACCCCTTACAAGGTTGACTAGGAAAGATCATCCTTCTGAATGGACTGAAGCTTGTGAAAAGTGCTTCCAAGAATTAAAAAATAAGTTGACTTCTGCTCCAGTACTAGTAATACCAAACCCTCACCAACCATTTACTCTATATAGTGATGCTTCTAAGAAGGGGCTAGGATGTGTGCTTATGCAGCAAGGAAAAGTAGTACCCTATGCCTCGAGACAACTTAGACCACACGAGGAAAATTGCCCCACACATGATTTAGAATTAGCAGTTGTAGTCTTTGCCCTTAAGATTTGGAGACATTACCTATATGGGGCAAAATTTGAGGTATATAAAGATAATAAGAGTTTGAAGTACTTGTTTGATCAAAAAGAATTAAACATGAGGCAAAGAAGATGGATTGAATTCCTTAAAGATTATGATGTAACCTTGAAGTATCAACCAGGGAAAGCAAATGTAGTAGCGGATGCCCTTAGTAGGAAATCCTCCCATATTGCCAATCTGATGCTTAAGGAACACAAGTTATTAGAGGAAATAAGGGATTTAAACCTAGCTACTATGACATTTAACCCTGGATGCTTAATGATGAGTGAGGTTAGGGTATATCAAAACCTGAAAGAAAAATTGGCAGAAGTTCAACAATCCGACCCTTATGCCCAAAGGATCAAAGACCAATTAAAAGCACGCAATTTCAAGGAATTTACGTTGAGTGATGAAGGGATATTGAAATTTAGAGATAGGACATATGTGCCCCTAAATGAGGACCTAAGGAGACAAATTCTTAAAGAAACACATAAGAGTAAATATACAATTCATCCAGGAATTGTTAAAATGTATAAAGATTTAAAGAAGGATTTTTGGTGGCCAAAAATGAAAAAGGACATAACGGAATTTGTAAATAAATGTCTAATGTGTCAACAAGTAAAAGCAGAACACCAAAAATTGGCGAGACTGTTACAACCCTTGGAGGTACCTTTATGGAAATGGGATAGCATATCCATGGATTTTATGCAAGGGTTGCCTCGAACTCCCTCTGGATATGATAGTATTTGGGTGGTAGTAGACAAATTAACTAAATCTGCACACTTTTTGGTTGTAAAGACTAATTGGACAATAGATAGGTTAGCAAAAGAATATATTAAGGAGATTGTAAGACTACATGGGGTCCCAAATAGTATAGTTTTTGATAGAGATCCTAGATTTACATCTAGATTTTGGAAATCTCTACAGAATGCATTGGGAACTAAATTAAATTTTAGTACAGCATATCATCCGTAAACAGATGGACAAACTGAAAGAACGATTCAGATTTTAGAAGATATGCTTAGGGCATGTCTATTAGATTTTAAAGGAAATTAGAATGATTATCTCCCATTAGCAGAATTTGCTTGCAATAATAGTTATCATTCTAGTATTCAAATGGCACCTTTTGAAGCTCTGTATGGAAGGAAATGTAGGTCCCCAATTTGTTGGACAGAATTAAAAGAAAGAAGCATATTGGGACCGCATCTTGTAGATGAGACTACAAAGCAAATTAAATTAATTTGAAGTAGGTTACAAAAAGCCCAAAGCAAACAAAAGAGCTATGCAGATAAACACATAAAACCACTAGAATTCAAAGAAGGGGATCATGTATTCCTTAAAGTTACACCCACCATAGGAGTGGGAAGATCTCTAAAGACCAAGAAACTACATCCTAGATACATTGGCCCCTTCCAAATTCTGAACAGAATTAGTCTTGTGGCTTACCAATTAGCACTTCCTCCGAACCTATCCAACCTCCATAATGTTTTCCATGTTTCTTATCTTAAAAAGTATTACCCAGACCCTTCACATGTAATAAGTCATGAAAGAATAGTTTTGCAAGACAACTTGCATTATACGGTAGAACCTGAAGGGATTCTGGACAGAAAATCTAAAAAGATGAGGAACAAGGAAATCCAATTAGTGAAAGTGCTATGGAAAGGTGCCACGAAGGAGGAAGCTACATGGGAAGTAGAAGATCAAATGAAAACAGATTATCCTCACCTCTTTGCTTAAGGTAAGCCAAATTTTGAGGACAAAATTTCTTTAAGAGGGGGAGAATTGTAACATCCCCTAATTAGATTACCTAATTGAACCATATGTATGATTTTATGTGCATCATCCATATTTATATGCATGTTCAAAGCATTCCCTAATTGAATCTTTTGAATTGAATGAGTTACATGTATGTGATTATACTAGTTATATTTCTAACTTTATGTGAGCAAACATGTGTGCATGTTGGTGATAAGTAGAAATTTAATACTTTGCATAGACATATGTAATTAGAATTATGTTATTTCACTCATAAGAACCAAGTTGAAAAAGGTTTGAAAACTAGTTGCACATTCACAATTAGCCAAAAGTAGGGAACAACTAGTTGAAATGGAATGAAGGAAGCTAAACTAGGTTAATGGCATTAAAGAGGCCTAGTACAAATTGAACCAAGAAGGCAGCAGCCTCCCCTCTTCAGACCCACGCCACTCACCCTTGCACAAGGTCAATAAAGTTGGCTTTGAGTTGGTGAAAGTGTCAACCAATAAAATAGTGACACTAGGCAAGGCTTGTGTGCATAAACTTATGATATTTATGCATGCAATAAATGAAGAAAAATTTAGAGAATTCTAGACAAGGAAGGTCGGCAAACTCAAGGCTGTAAGGGGGAGAGAAAAGAAATAAAAAGGGAAGGAAGAAGAGGAAGGCGTGGAGAAGAGAGGAAGAAAGACAAGAGAGAAAGCAAGCTTGTGTAACCCTAAGAGGTCTTGCTACTTCAATCACTTGAAGAATTAGCCATCTAATTAGCCTCAAAAGAGAAGGAGAGCTGCCATAGAGACTTTGGAAGAAAAACCCTAGAGCTATTCAAGAAAGAGTTGAAGACAAGAGGTAGTTGGTTTAATTCAAGCATAGGTTATGTGTGCTTGTAGGCTGAAATTTCTGCACTCTTGCTATTGTTATTTCTTGTCATTTGTGTATTGGAATTCAATGTTATCTTGTTTATTTGAATGGATGCTGGATTGCTGTTATTATGATGGTTTAGTGCCATATATGTTCTGCCCTAGATGAAAGCATGCAAACCCACAAGGTGTTATGGGAAGAGTATGAAGAAAGTTGTGTAACCATGGGGTATGGGGTATGCCAAATCAATCCAAAGTGGCATCTATGGACTGAATGATGTATGACTACCTCATAGGGGTAAGTAGTGCCAAAAAGAAAGCACTAAACAGACCTCACCCTATGAGCAAACAATGGTGCAAGAAGGGAGCACCAAGTCTATGTATGCTGTCCATAAAGACCCCTATACTTGGTTATGCCTCTTTCTTTGTAATTTCCTCTAATGACCTTCAATTATGTCATCCTTAAACCTTGGTAGAATGAGCTAACTACTGAGAAATCATTGGTTTCTCATATTATTAGTGTTGATGATTTTATACAGGTGACAAGCCAAAAGAGGTAACTCAAGATTGAATGTGGATGCTGGCTGTTTCCTATTATGATTAGAGCTGATCCTTGTGTAATGAATTTTTGAGGATTAAGTGGTGTAATTTGAATCATATCTAGAGTATTTTAAAGTAGATACTTGTCTCTTGTATATTATATACTCATGTGAATTCTAAAGATGACAGATTTTAGACTAGTACACCTTGTGATGAAATTCTACTTTTCTGGCCAGTTAGAAACCATGAATTATTAGTACTTTCAAACCACGAGATAATTATGTAAAATTATTTTCCCAGGCTCATGAAACACTATAATTCACGCATACCAATTTTCAGAATTTTTGGCTTAGCCAATTAATACATAAAATTCTTCAAAGTTACACCTCATGATTTTTACCGGTAAACAGGACAGTTTCCATACTTTGCTTAATTGACCTATCAAACCAACTAAATTTTGTACAAAAATTTTTCCACCTGTTCTGGACACATTAAAATTGATTTATGGAGATTTCCATGATTTTTAGACAATTATACACCATGTTTCCATATTTTGTAAAAACATAACAGCAAGCAGTCAAAGCTTGAAAGCTGTCCACTTGAAACCAAAACTTTTTATTTTCAATTTTCTTAGTGAACTGATATCAATGGACGGTATTTTCATAAATTTGAAAGTTAAAATGGGGTGTTACATAGGGCGCTAGCTAGTTTGCCCACCCACATAGGTAGTGTGCCAGCTAGCAAGCCCACTAGCACAGGTAGCAAGCATGCCTACCAGCACAGGCAACATGTTAGTGAGCAAGACAACCCACATAGGCAATGTGCTCATCCAGCATTCCCAACTGCACGTTCAGCATGCCCATCCAACATGCCCACTTGCACAGGCAGTGTGCTAGCAAGTTATTCCCACGTGGACAAGCACCATTCCAACCAGCAATCTCACCCACACTTGCAATGTGCCAAGGAGCAAGACCACTTGCACAGGCTACATAACTAGCCAGTATGCCTTCCTACACAACCAACATGCCCACCCTCATAAAGCATTGTGTCAAGCTAGATTACTAGGCCAACACAGGCAGCGTGCCCAACCTGCATGCCCACTCGCACAGGCAGTGTGTCGAGTCAGAATTCTAACCCTCACAGAAAGCATGCTAGCCAGTGAACCCACCAGGAAGCCAAGTGCCCTGCCAACTTGCCACTTGCAAGGAAGCCAACCTTCGCAGGGAGCGTACTAGTTAGTAAGCCAACTAGTGTAGGCAACATGCCCAACCAACACGCCCACTCGCACAAGCAGTGTGCTAGCTAGCAATCCCACTAGCACAACTAGCTTGCCCACTTGCATAGCTAGTGTGCCCAGCAAGCATGCCCACCCGTACAGGCAGCGTGCGAGCGAGTATGCCTACCTGCATAGGCAACATGTTACCTAGCAAGCCCAACAGCATAGGCAACATGCCCAAGCATCATGCCCACCTAGACAGGCAGCATGCCAACTAGCACGCCTACTTGCACAGGTAGTGTGCTTGTGAGCAATCCACCTACATAGGCAGCGTGCCCAACCATGATGCCCTCTCACACATGGAGTGTGTTAACCCTCACTGGTGCCATACCAAGCTAGCATTCCTGCCAGGATAGGCAGCGTGCCCAACCTCCATGCCCACTCGCATAGACAATGTGCCAACCATGCATTCCCACTAGCATAGGCAATGTGCTAGTGAGAAATCCCACCCACAAAAGAAGCATGCTAGCCAGCAGGCCCACTTGCATAGGCAGTGTGCCCTGCTAGCATGCCACCCACACTAGCAGTGCGTCTACTCGCATAAGTAGCGTGTTCACCTGCATAGGCAGTGTGCCCACCCACACAGGCAATGTGCCCATCTACATAGATAGTGTGCTTATCTAGCATGTCTTCTAGCAAAGGAAAAATGCCCACCAATACAGGCAGCCTACCCATAGGCGACGTGCCCAGCCAATATGCTAACTTGTACAAGCAAAAAGTTGGAGAGGAAGACAACCCACATAGGCAATGTGTTCATTCAACATGCCCACCCACACAGTCAGCTTGCTCAGCCAGCACGCCCACCCACATAGGCAGCGTGCCGGCATGTATGGCAACTAGCACAAGCAATATGCCCAACCATCTTGCCCACCCAGAAAAGCACCATACCAATTAACAAGCTCACCTACACTTGCAGTGTGTCAAGGAGCAAATCCACATACATAGGCTACGTGCCCAGCATGCACACCCTCCCATGCAACTAACATGCCCACCCTCAAAGGCATTGTGCCAAGCTGGCATACCTAGCCTACATCCCCACTCGCACAAGTAGCGTGCCAACAACAAATTACACCCTCACAAGAGCCGTCCTAGCTAGCAAACCCACTCGCACGGCTAGCATGCCCACCCGCACCAAGAATGTGCTAGCCAATGTGCTCATTAATCATGCCCACTCGTATAGGGAATTGTCCACCTGCATAAGTGTTAAGACTTATTTTAGTCACATTTCAGCCCCATATTTTCTTAGTTTAGTGGCATATTTTTAGACTATTTCATTTGATTTAAATTACTTTTTAGATTCTTGAATTCATATGGATGATAATATAAATTGTGCTTAATTGTATGTTTTTAACTAACATTTGTATTTTCACAAGTGATTAATTTCCAAGCATTGAAGAGCCAAGCTAAAAAGAAGCAGAATGGTAATTCTGCCAGACCTCGCCATGGCGAGGTGTTCCAAAGAGCAATGCTGCCAGTTCTACCAATGCTTGTCGTGGCGAGTTATCCGCTTCGCCGTGGCGAGCTAGAGAAATTATGCACCTGTTTTGAAGAGTTCTGAACCAATTAGACTTTCGGGGAGCATTGTCATACAAAATTGAAGAATCCTAAACCTAGAAGACTCTATAGAAACATGGTTCAAGTAGAATTAAAGTCTTGAAGTAATATATCCACTTAGTGTCCTAGTTAGAGTATAATTAGGATTGACTTGTACTTAGAGATATAATTTAATTAAGAGTCCCATTTTGAGTCTAACTAGGAGTGGATATATTATAAATAGCCAAAGAGGCTGGAGAGGAGAGACACCACCACACCATGCCACACCATCCATGCATCCAAGAGACACACATTAACAACAAAGAAGACCACTGCTGAGAAGACATTCATCATTTGTCCCTATTGCCGAAACACTAATATTCTTTTCTCTTTTGTTTATTTTTGTTCAAGTTGATCATGCTTTCAGTCTAGAATTTTGCTGGATCTGTTAGATGGTAGCTTAATTTCTTTTACTTAGCTGGACTTATCTAAGCCATGATACCAAATTTGTGAGACAAGATTATGATTTTAATGTTAGATAAATTAATTTGAGTATTTTGAAATTATTTGTTAGCATTATCATTGAATCTGTTTGGATTTATTGGAGTAGCTAACCAGCATCTTCAACTGATTCATATTGTTAGCCAATTAAGTAAATCTGGAACCTTAATTAGTCAGCACAAGTAACAACTAGTTAATCTTAGAATTGGATTGATTAGAATAATTTAAGATCTGAATTACATAAAGCCACTGGTGGACCTTTATGGTTTAGGTTAGATGATGTTTTCCATAGATCTTAATGCTCCAAGCTCGGTTAAATCTCATGCGTTGGTGTATTGAGGTTATTGGACTTGGTAGGTTTTTAGCTCAGACGTTCTAGTTACAAAACAAACGGTAAGGGAAAATAGGGAATTTTGTCATACAAAGTTATACAGTCTAGCTATTCGAAATTAATTTACCTATGTGTCAATGATCGAATTTTTGTTATCACGGTAGGGATATGTCGATGCTAAGCATGCTGTTAAGACTCATTTTAGTCACATTTCAGCCCCATATTTTCTTGGTTTAGTGGCACATTCTTAGACTATTTCATTTGATTTAATCACTTTTTAGATTCTTGAACTCATATGGATGATATTATAAATTGAGCTTAATTGCATGTTTTTAACTAACATTTGTATTTTCACAAGTGATTAATTTCTATGCCAAGAACAAACATTGACAAGCATTGAAGAGTCAAGCTGGAAAATAGAAAAATAGCAATGCTGCCAGTGGGCGCTGTGGCATTGCATTCCAGAGACCATCGCTGCCAATTCTGCCAATGGACGCCGTGGCGCCCATATCTCACCGCCATGGCGCTCAAAGCCTGCATTGATGCGATTTTGAGGAGTTTTAAGCCAAGTCAATTACCGGGAAGCCTTGTCATACAAGGATTGGGATTCCTAAGCTTGGAAGACTCTTTTGAAGCATGATTAAAGTGGAATTAAAGTCTTGGAATAATATATTCACTTAGTGTCCTAGTTAGAGTATGATTAGGATTTACTTGTACTTAGAGATATAATTTAATTAAGAGTCCTATTTTGAGTCTAACTAGGAGTAGATATATTATAAATAGCCAAAGGGGCTGGAGACCACCAACCATGCCAATACACAATCATCCACGCATACACAGTTGCTACCAGAACTGGAACCACACCACGACACACATCAAGGGCTAAGAAGACACTCAACCATAGTCCCTATTGCCGAGACTCCATCTAGTATTTTTCTCTCTTGTTATTCTTGTTCAAAGTGGCCATGCTTTTAGTCCAGAATTTTGCTGGATCTATTAGTATGGTAGTTTAATTTCTTATATGCTTAGCTAGACATATCTAAACCATGATGCCAAATTTGTGAGACAAGTTTATGATTTGAATGTTTGATAAATTGATTTTGAGTATTCTGAAATTATTTGACAGCATTGTTATTGAATATATTTGGATCTGTTTGGAGTAGCTAACCAACCTATTTGAATGATTCATATTGTTAGCCAATTAAGTAAGTCTAGAACCTTAATTAATTAGCACAAGTAACAACTAGTTAATCTTAGAATTAGGTTTATTAGAATAATTTCATATCTGAATTACATAAAGCCGCTGGTGGGCCTTCATGGTTTAGGTTAGATGATGTTTTCCATAGATCTTAATGCTCCAAGTTCAGTTAAATCTCATGCGCTGGTGTATTGAGGTTATTGGGCTTGGTAGATTTTTAGCTCAGACGTTCTAGTCACAAAACAAACGGTAAGGGAAAATAGGAAATTTTGTCGTACAAAGTTCTACAGTCTAGCTATTCAAAATTAATTTACCTATGTGTCAATGATCGAATTTGTGTCAATCATGGTGAGGATATGTCGATGCTAAGCATGCTTTATTCAATTATTTACTCAATCTACTTTGCTTTACTCTTCTTTATTCTCTTTTCTTTGCTTTCTTTACATTCTGCTCAGAATTTTAATTCAGCAACCATATTCAAAATCCCCCCTTTAATTTGGTTACTTCTAGTAGTATTCTTTTCTTTTCTTAAGCAATCTTATTAGATTAAATACTCGCTTCCTCGTGGGATCGATCCTACTTGCCCTATATTATATTATATAATTTTAAGGGAGTAGTGAATTAATTTGTGAGCCTACGACAGCTCTTACACATGCCTTCTTAATTCTATTACTCAATCTATACACTTTCCTTTACTTGTCTTTATTTTTCTTTACTCTCTTTGGTTTACTTGCTGCCCAGACTTTTTAATTCTGCAATTATATATCCAAAACCCCCCTTTTTCCTTAATTGTGTGATTGGTATATTAGGTTAGCTAGTTATATTTTCCATTAGGTTATTCTCATAGTTAGTAGTGTGTTATTTCTTTTATTAGTAGTAGTTTATTACTTGCTTTTAAATCAATCCTATTAGATTAAATACACGCTTCCTCGTGGGATCGATCCTACTTGCCCTATATTATATTACATAATTTTAAGGGAGTAGTGAATTAATTTGTGAGTCAACAACAACTCTTACAATTTTTGGCGCCATTACCGGGGAAGCAACAATTTAATCTTTTAAAATTGTTAGTATTTTATGTGTTTTTTTTTTTTTTGAATTTTATAGGTTTAATTTATTTATGTTCTTGAGGAGTGGAAGAATACCTTCCAGCTGCCAAGACCAAACAGAATTGGAAGAAAGGTTCAACATCAACCCATTATTCGAACTTGACACTACAGCTGAAAGGGAGGTGGCAACCTTGAAACAGTTGGCAGAACTAGACTTAACAATTCAGCCATTGGCAATAACATATCCAGTCCTTGCTGTTCCTTTGAAGCTCAATTTTGGATTCATCAACTTGCTGCCCAAATTTCGTGGAAGGCCAGGAGAGGATCCATACCGCCACATCAATGAATTTATGATCACCTGCTCAACCATTCAGCAAGAGGGAGTTTCCGAAGATCAAGTGATGTCGAGAGCATTCCCTTTCACATTGCAAGATGCAGCCAAAGATTGGTTGTATTACTTGATGCCCGAATCTATCACCTCATGGCAGCAGCTTCACAAAACATTTTTGGAAAAAAAATTTCCAGCATCTCGCATTGGGTCAATTCGAAAAGAAATATGCGGAATCAAGCAAGCCAGTGGTGAGACTTTATATGAGTATTGGGAGCGCTTCAACAAATTATGTGCATCATGTCCAAAGCACCAAATCATTGACCAACTTCTCATCCAATATTTTTATGAGGGATTAACATCCCATGACCGAGGAATGATCGATACTGCAAGTGGCGGAGCTCTCGTAGACAAAACACCTGCATAAGCCCAAGCTCTAATTAACAACATGGCTCAGAACTCTCAACAATTTGGGGAAAGGAGCGGTTCTTTCTTGCACCGTCCTAATGCCGCAAGCAACACTAATGCATAACTTACCCAGCTGCAAGCCATAATAAATCAAATGGTGATTGGTTCAGCTTCAGCACCTGTTTGTGTTATATGCACAGCTCCAGGACACATGACTAATTCATGTCCTAATTTACAACAGCCGGGAGAGGTAAATGCCATGTACAATAACAGAAGGTATGACCCCTTTGCTCCTACCTACAATGAGGGGTGGAGAGATCACCCAAATCTCAGATATGGGCTAACCAGAAATAACCCTCCAGGATTAGATCAAGTTCAATGCCCTCCACCACAAGTGCAAGCTGCTAATAAAACTCAGTTAATGATCGAACAACTAATGAAGCAAATGGACAAGAATTTCACTAAATTGAGGCATGATTCTGCAAATAAATTCCAAACTCTAGAAGGCCAAATCAAGCAACTACAAAATCGCATATCCAACAATAAAGTGATGGTTGGGAATTTTCAAGCCCAAATAAACAACAGGTTACCTTCTCAACCATTTGCCAATCCCAAGGAAAGCGTGAATACTATCATACCACGAAGTGGGCGTGGGCTGCACCCTAGCTCATCTACTGTGAAACCAAGAGAGAGGGAAGATGAAAATAGGTACATTCCAAAGCCTCCATTCCCTCAAAGGTTCATGCAAAAGGAGCAATTGCAGCAGCCATTACCAGCACCTGAACAACCCCTGCAAAAAGCACCGGAACAAGGAAAATCTGGGCAGCTGCAAGATTTGGAAAGCAAAACAGCAGCAATAAGACGCCATTCTAGCAGCAGAAAAAGGAAGAAACAAAGATGGAAAAATTTGGAGAAAATAGTACATTTCAAAGCCTCCATTCCCTCAAAGATTCATGCAAATGAAGCACGAAGAGGCCAATCAAGAAATTTTGGAAACATTCCGAAAAGTGGAGGTAAATATTCCACTGCTGGATGCTATCAAGCAAGTTCCAAGGTACGCTAAATTTCTTAAGGAACTTTGCACTTTTAAAAGAAAATTAATTGGGAATGAGAAAATTAGTGTAGGAGAGAATGTTTCTACTGTTTTTCAAAAGAAAATTCCCACAAAATGCCAAGATCCAGGGATGTTCACTATCCCCTGTAAAATTGGCAATACTTCTTTTGGAAAAGCTATGATAGACCTAGGAGCTTCAATTAATGTCATGCCTAGAAATATCTATGAAAAATTGAACCTAGGAAAATTAAAGGAAACTGGCTTAATAATTCAACTAGCAGATAGAAGTAATGTTTACCCAGATGGAGTCATAAAAGATGTCCTTGTGTAAGTCAATGAATTAGTATTCCTTGTTAACTTTTATGTGCTTGATAAGGAGATGAGGGTAACTCAGGAAATACTCCATTGCTTTTAGGGAGACCATTCTTAAAAACTTGAAGGACTAAAATTGATGTGCACAATAGTAGTTTAACTATGGAATTTGATGGTGAGGTCATTAAATTTAATATATTTGATGCCATTAGATATCCTGCTAATGTTAACTACTTATATGCGTTGGATGTTATTGATGAAATGTCCCGAAAAGTGTATGAATTAGAAAAATCTGATGAGTTAGAAACTATCATTACTAAAAGCATGCTTGATAGGGATGTGGCTGAAAATGATTTTATGTTGAATGATGCTTTGGTAGATACAATTTCAGCATTGAACACCTCACATCAAATGCATGCAGACTCATATTTACTTCTCCCTACACAACATGTTAAAATTGTTTCATCTCACATTTAACCTCCTACCCTAGACTTGAAACCTCTGCCTGAAAATCTAAAATATGTGTATTTAGGGGAAAAGGAAACATTACCTGTGATAATTTCAAATTCCTTGACTGATCTACAGGAAGAAAAATTGGTTAGAGTCCTTAGGGAATATAAAGAAGCTATTGGGTGGACATTATTAGACCTAAAAGGTTTAAGTCCTACGTTATCCACCCATAAGCTATTGGGTGGACATTCGAAGTTGATTGAGTGGGAATTAAATTATTTGATGTATTGAATTACTCATCATAAATTCTGGTGATGAAAAGTATGTGTCAGCCTTGAATTCTATTTTTCATGCTATGTACTTAGCATGAATCAGACATGTAATTTTAATCTATAACATATTGTTTTTTCACTTTTTTTTTTAGAAGTTTGTTAATATGAGTCTTTTTACAAGTACAATGATCAGGATTAAGCAAGTTGCTCATAAGGGGAGAACTAAATCCTCTCAAAGGGAAAGAGCCTCAGCCTCTAAGGCCATTTTTTTTTAGTATTCATGATCAAATGTGAGTTCATTAGTTGAGAGAACTGCATCATCAGTACCATCTGCACCTATCTCTTCTACTACACCATCTACCCCTACTTCTCTTGTTGCTTAAGAGTACATCTTCTACTTCCATGTCTCCTATGCTTGAAAGGAGGACCATGTGCATCCATGATACACATTTGTTCATTCTCTTCAAGGTGAATGATGATAAGAAATGCATTAGGAAGTTGGAGACTGTTAGGACTCATTTTAGTCACATTTCAGTCCATATTTTCTTGGTTTACTGACATATTCTTAGGATATTTCATTTGATTTAAATCACTTTTCAGATTCTTGAGTTAATATGGGTGATAATATAAATTGAGCTTAATTGCATGTTTTTAACTAACATTTGTATTTTCACAAGTGATTAATTTCCAAGCATTGACAAGCATTGAAAAGTGATAATCACATTTTATATAGAATTTTATGGTTCAATTCCCTTGCATTTATGACCACAATTATGGTAAAACATATTGCTTTTGATGCCATTTCTGTTAGATGCAGGTTTAGGTTGAAGTTGGAAGCGAAAAGCGAACATATCCCATTTTGCCAGCCTTCGATGTGGCGAGCTCCTTGCTTCACCTTGGCAAAGTGAACCCGAGAGGAAAGTTTCCATTCTGCCATGCTTCGCCATGGCGAGTTGGGGCCTTCGCCGTGGTAAGCTGCAAGGTTGTTGGACCTGTTCTAAAGAGTTTTAACCCAACTTGACTTCCAGGAATCCTTCTCCTACAAGAATTAAGACTCCAAGACATAGAAGACTCTCCAGAATCATGATTAAAGTGGGATTGAAGTCTTGCAAGTGTGAAGCCAATTAGAGTCCTAGTTAAACTAAAATAGGAATGATTTTGTAATTGAACTATTAGAGACCTAATGTGAGTAGAACTAGGAATAGGCATATATTATAAATAGGAAGCAAGGCTGGACACAAGAAAAAAACACCATGCCAACATATCATCGATGCATTCAAGAGCCACGCATCAAGCGCAGAAGACATTCATCCATTATCCCTATTGCCGAAGCACTAGTATTTTCTCTTTTGTTTATTTTCGTACAAGTTGACCATGCTTTGATTCCAAAATTTTGCTGGATCTATTAGCATGGTAGCTTAATTTCTTATATGCTTAGCTAGACTTATCAAAGCCATGATACCAAATTTGTGAGACAATATTATGATTTGAATGTTAAATAAATTAATTTGAGTATTTTGAAATTATTTAACAGCATTGCTATTGAATCTATTTGGATCTGTTTGGAGTAGCTAACCAACCTATTTGAATGGTTCATATTGTTAGCCAATTAGTTAAGTTTGGAACCTTAAGTAATTGGCACAAGTAACAACTAGTTAATCTTAGAATTGGATTAGTTAGAATAATTTCATATCTGAATTACATAAAACCACTGGTGGACCTTTATGGTTCAGGTTAGAGGATGTTTTCCATGGATCTTAATGCTCCAAGTTCGGTTAAATCTCATGCGCTGGTGTATTGAGGTTATTGGACTTGGTAGGGTTTGTGCTTAGACGTTCTAGTTACAAAACAAATGGTAAGGGAAGATAGGGAATTTTGTCGTACAAAGTTCTACAGTCTAGCTATTTGAAATTAATTTACCTATGTGTTAATGATCAAGTTTGTGTTATCATGGTGAGGATATGTCGATGCTAAGCATGCTTATCTCAATTATTCAATCTATTCACTTTTCTTTCTATTTTACTGCCCATAATTTTAATTCAACAAATATATATTCAAACCCCCCCTTTCATGTATTTAGGTTAATTAGTAGGTAATTCATCTAGGTAGTTTACTTTTCTGTTATTTCCATTCATAGTTTACTTTCTTTTAAAGCAATCTTATTAGATTAAATACACGCTTCCTCGTGGGAACAATTCTACTTGCCCTATACTATATTATATTTCAAGGGAGTAGTAATTTAATTTGTCAGTCAACGACAACTCTACAGAGACCAAGATTGTCCTCCAAGCCAGGATACTGAATACTGAGCTGCTAGAGGAGGTGGGCATTCTTTAGAGGGTCCCAGAGATGATTAGGAGTGTCAAGTTTGATAGATTGCTAGAGATACTAAATACTCTAGTGTATAGAGAGTTAGTCTACTAGTTCATTATCACCACAGAGATCACCAACACCCTCACTAATGCAGGAAAGTGAAGGAAGCCAAAGACTATCATTTTCAGACTGGGAAGCGTATAGAGGGAGATGAGCCTTGACTAGTTTACTGAGAAGGTTGGTATCCTTACTAGAGAATTATTTCATGAAGCTAGGAGGGCAAGATTGAGCTTGCCTTTTGGAGGATAGCCCAGGAGTGGTTAGCCAGAAGTACCTAATGATCCACAAATGCATGAGAGTAGGTGTTATCCCACATTATGGTTAGCTATGTGGTAAGGATGTTTGAGAAGTACAAACGAATGAATAAGTTTGTAGCCATACCATGTGGAGCAATCATTACTAGATTAGCTACGAGCTTGAGGGTTATTACTGAACCTAAGGGGTTATTGAGATCTCCACTTTGCAGCTACTGAGGGCTACTAATCTTCTTCATATGAAGATAATCAAGTAGAGGATAGACGTACATGGACATATCACACTCTTTGGGATCAGCCACCAAGGGATACACTTGAGGCGAGGATGACATTGATCTTGATATGCCTCCATTGGAGACAACTGATATTTGATTCCTCCACCATGACAACTAAAGTATCCCACTCCTATTTCTACTCCTATGCCAACTTCTACTCCTAAAATTGCCATTCTTGACAGACCATCACCATCTTCCACTATATCTGGGGATGAGTTGCTGATTGCTTGATAAGTAGAATTTTTAATGTCATTTCACTACTTTGCAGGACCAAGCACAAAAAGGAGTCAAACGAAGCGAAGTGGCAATTTTTGCATAGTCTAGCGCTGTGGCGCTACCTTCCAGAATTGCACACTTCCATTCTAACAATGCTCGCCATGGCGCTGCCTTCCAAAGACTTATTGCCAACTTTCGCCGTGGCGCCCAGAACCGATACCGGGGCATATTTGAAAAGTTCTAAGCCAAGTAAACTACTAGGAAGCCTTGTCATACAAGGATTAAGAATCCTAAGCCCAGAAGACTCTCTGGAATCATGGTTCTAGTGGGATTGAAGTCTTGAAAGTGTGAAGCCACTTGGTGTCCTAGTTAGAGTATGATTAGGAATGACTTGTACTTAGAGCTGTAATTCAATTAAGAGTCCTATTTTGAGTCTAACTAGGAGTAGATGCACTATAAATAACCAAGCAGGGCTGAATACAAAGGGGACGACGAAAAAAGCATCCATCATCACAGCAACAAGGCGTCTCACATCTCTACCTTTCTTTTCATCTTTTATTACTTTGTAATTATGTTTTATTTCACTATCATGAGTAACTAAACTCCATTCTAGGGCCTAAGATGTAGCCCAATTTCTTGTATAGACTGGATTGATGAAGTTATGAAAGCTTTATGTTTTATTCAATTGAGATTTGATTTTCTACACTTCACTCTTGATTGATCTGGCCAATTAGTTGGGGTAAATCTGTGGGTTCTCTATGACTTAGGTGACGATTAGTTAACCTAGACCATGAAAGTTAAATCCATAGTGGAGCTTAGGACAGATCCATATCGAGGACCCTGTGTAGCTGCATGGGAGCTAGGGAGTTCTCCTAGACCTCCCTAAGGGATGTCCATAGAATATAATGCAATTATAGTTGCTACAACTCACACAGATCTGACCTAACACCAAGGCTGATTGATGTGATTAGGGAGTCTTGGCTAGCAATTGATAATTTTGGAATTTCATAACCGAATCAAGAAAGTCCATACATAGGAATTATGGTGAAATCTGAATCCCTAGGACTTAATACATATTATTTTTTTTTTACACATAATATACTCTTTCTTTCTCTTAAATTTTATGCTGATTTACTTTTCTTTATCTTGCCTTCATTCATTATATTTCGACCGCTTGAGCAATACCGGACTTATATTACTCTGGTAATCAAGAACAATCCCTTAGGTACAACAACCCCAGAATACTTACTGGTTGCACTGATAGTGTATGCTTACACTTTATTCCATCCATCTATTTCACACACATCAAGTTTTTAGTGCCGTTGCCGGGGATTGTGCCGTTGATATTAAAGGAATTAACGAGGTGTTGACTCAAGCACAATTTTATTTTTCTGTTTTTACTTTGAATTTCTTTCTTCTATTTTCAGGAGAATTTTCTGGTGCATTAGAAGTACAAGAACCTGAAATCTACTCCCTTTCGATCCAGAAATTGAGAAGACATTAAAAGTAATCTAAGAGCAAAAAGAGTAGTCAGAAATTTGTAGCCAGAGCTAAAGAAGATGGTAGCACTAAACAACTAGCCGAATGAAGGACATATTCCTCTCAGAACCTTTCATGTCCCAAAAATTCAAAATGCTATGTCTAGTATTCGAAGCAAACAACTTTGAGATCAAACCTATTGTAATTCAGATGGTCCAGAATAATCAATTTTTTGGAGCACCTAATGAAGATCCAAATCTGCATCTCTCAACCTTCTTGTAGATATGTGACACATTCAAATACAATGGGGTGTCAGAGGAGGCAATCAAGCTCAGATTATTTTCTTTCTCACTCAAAGATGGAGCAAGAAGGTGGCTGAATTCTTTGCCACCAGGTTCGGTTGATACATGGGACTCCTTAGCACAAAAATTTCTTACTAAATACTTCCCTCCTTCGAAGATTACCAAGCTAAGAACTGAGATTGTCAATTTCACTCAATTTGATAGAGAATCTCTCTACGATGCTTAGGAAAGATTCAAGGAGCTGCTAAGGAAGTGCCCACACCATCGAATGCAATATTGGCTAATAATGCAAGTATTCTATGGAGGATTGAGCACAAACACAAAAATAGTTGTAGATGCAGTAGCTGGAGGAGCTTTTCTAAATAAAGATTATGCTGAAGACTATGAGTTGCTTGAAGAGGTCACCACAAATGCCTCTGATTGGAGCTCTATGAGAGATAATGAGAAGAAAGTAGCTGGTATTCAAGATGCGATGCAATTGCCAAACTTTCAGCTAAATTGGACCAGGTACTCTCTTTCCATACTGCTCTACTCAAAGGAAATTCTATGGAGGTTGTACAAGAAGAAACTTAAGAGGTGAACTATGTGGGAAATAACAATCCCTACTCCAAGACCTATAATCCAAGGTGGAGAAATCACCCCAATTTTTCATGGAAGAATCAAGGTCAAGGAATGTCTCATTTTTAACAACAACAACAGCAACCTCCAAGGATGAATTTAGAAGAAACCATGGCCAAACTTGCAGCATCCCAGGCTAATCTTACAGAGAAGACTAATCAGTTCATGGTCACTACAAATGCTTCCATCAAGCAATTGGAAAACCAGGTAGGGCAGATCTCTCAACTTCTCACCACAAGGCACCCTGGTACACTACCTACCACAATTGAAGCTAACCCAAGGGACGTGGAAGCCATCACTCTGAGAAGTGGAAAAGTTCTTGAAGCTATCCAAGAACCCACGCCACAAGAGGAAAAAAAGGAACTCAAAATTGAAGCTGAAAAAGTACCTGAAATCACACAAGAAAAGAGGTTAGAACCGTAGAAGCAGGAGGAGAAGCCAAAGTCCAAACAACTCAAGACTCTCCTTGTCAAATATGGAGTAAGAGACAAAATTTCCACCCCCTATCACCTACAAGAAGGATTGGTCCTTGAAGTTGAAAAGGATATTAGAGAAAACCGTCCACACCAATAGGAAGGACTGGTCCTTGAAGCTGGATGATGCACTTTGGGCTTACAGAATAGCATTCAAGACTCCCTTAGACATGTCACCATATAACATAGTCTTTGGGAAAGAGTGTCATCTACTAGTAGAGTTGGAGCATAAAGCATATTGGGCTGTGAAGCTGCTGAATTTTGATCCACAAGCAGTAGGACAGAATAGATTGCTTCAACTGAATGCATTGGATGAATTCAGGAGAGAAGCATATGAAAATGCCTGCATTTATAAAGAAAGAATCAACGCCTAGCATGACAAGAAAATCTCAAGAAAGGACTTCTATCTTGGACAACAAGTGCTGCTGTTTAACTCAAGACTGAAGCTACATCCAGGTAAGCTGAAATCATGATGGTTTGGACCTTTCACAGTCACAAAGGTAATACTATATGGAGCCATAGAGATAAAGAAGGACGGATAAGCATTCAAGGTGAACGGGCACAGATTGAAGCCTTACCTCACTAGTAGACAAACACCTGTGCATGCTGTCACTATCCCAAACCTTACATGAATCCAGAGAAAGTCAAGATGAGGACTATAAACCAAGCACTTATGGGAGGCAACCCATCGATTTTTCTCTTCTTTCCTTTTCCTTTTTTTGTGTGTTTAATTTTTTCATGTTCTTTTCTTTCTTTAATTGTTCAAGTTTTTCTACTACTCGGAGCCACTCAAACAATTATTTGAAACCATGCAAGTGTTGGACGCAAATTGGAGCAAGAATTAGTCGATTTCGGCACAAAACGACATGAAAACAAAGTTTTAGGCGCCATGGCCTCGATCTAGGTGCAAAAAACTTGATGTGCGAATTATAGGTAGAAGAAAAGGGATGAAATAGCATGTGAATGATGATCGAATAAAGTGCAAGCGAACACTATCAGTGTAGCCAGCAAGTATTCCGAGGTTGTCGTACCCAAGGGATTGTGATTGATTACTAGAGTATACTAACTCCAATAATGCTCAAGCGATCTTAAGAGAGTGATAACAGCAATAAAACAACAATAAAAGGAAAGTAATTAGAATAAGGTATTCGAAAGAAATAGGAGATAAAGGCCTAGGGATTCAGAATTCACCACAAGTCCTTGGTATAGACTTTCATGATTCAGTTATGACTTTCCATAATCATTAATTACTAGCCAGGATTCCCTAATCTAATCAGCCTACCTTGGCGTGAGGTTAGAGTGATTCTAATTACAATTACCAACCCTGCTACGGGCCAGTGCGAGTTGTAATAACCATAATTGCATTAAGTTTCATGGACATCCCTTTCGGGTATTCTAGGGGATCTCCCTTGTGACTACACAGAATTTTGGGTATAGACAGCCTCAAAACTCTATGGATTTAACCCCCGTGGTCTAGGTTAACTAATTATCTTCTAAGTCACAGAGAACCCACAAGTTTCTCTAACTAATTGGCCAGAAAAGTTAAGAGTGAAGAACAAAAAATTAAACCTCAATTAAATAAAAGCTGGAATTATCATAACATCATCAATCATGTCTATACAAGTACTTGGGCTACCTCTTAGCCCCTAGAGAAGAAATTAGCTACACATGATGGTGAAAGAAAACATAATGGTAAAATAAGAAAACATGGAAGTGGTGAGAATGGGTGACGTCTTGCTTGCTTCCTTGGATGCTTGGATGGCTTGCTACTTCTTAGTCCTCCTTCCTACTTATAATATCTCTATTCCTAATTAGACTCATCCTAGGACTCTAAGTTGAGTTAAAATTCCTAGTTATAATGTAATCCTAATCATACTTTAATTAGGATTCTAATTACAATGCAATTACACAACTTCATTCCTATGTTAATAATAATTCTGGAGAGTCTTCTATGTCTTGGAGTCTTAATTCTTGTAGGAGAAGGATTCTCGGAAGCCTAATTGGTTCAAAACTCTTCAAAACAGGTCCAAGAAGTTTCCAGCTCGCCACAGCGAAGCATAGCAGAATTAAATTGTTCCTTTTGGGTTCACTTCGCCACGGCGAAGCTTGGCAGAATAGGGAACTTTGCCTTTTTGCTTCCAACTTCTCCCTGAACCTGCATCACACAGAAATGACATCAAAAGAAATGTGTGTTACCATAATTGTGGACATAAATGGAAGGGAATTGAACCATAAAAGTCTATATAAATTACACTCATCACATGGCTTTAGAAATCACATTGCATTCGGGAAGCAGGCACTATGGCACAAACCCTGGGTGCCACAGCACCCTGCACTGTTCACTCTGCCATTAATTTTCAAAAAATAAAATTAAGAAAGTGCCCCTCGCCATGGCGCCGGTTATGGAGGCTACAACGCCCCATTCCAGAACCAAAACCTCAGCAGCCCTCTCCTCTTCACACTTCTCCCATTTCACCGATCTTTCACCCTAAAACTGCTTCCATTCACCTCCAAACACATCCAAACACCCATTATTCCAAAGAACATCAAGATTTGAAGAGAAAATCTTCCTTTTCTGTGCTTTCTCTCTCTAAAACGAGCATTTTTCTCTCTCTACTGTTGGTGTTTTTGCTTACAAATTGGCAAAGAGAGGCTTGGGATCACTTCCAAATACTTCATAGAGGTAAATTCTCACCTTCCCACACAATTTAATTGGTCAAATTTTGAGAAATTGATGCATTTCATACCTTGAATCTGTATGGTCAAGAATGACTTGGTGGAGAATTTGGGCTTGACTTTGTTAGTGCATGTGGATTAAATTGTGTCTATTTGGTCTAATAGTCACTATATTTTTGATTGTTTACTTGAAATTCAATTTGGAAGTGAGGATTTAATTTGAGGAGTGTGTATGCTTTGAACTATATTGTGCCATTTTGAGGGTGCTGGAAATTTTCCATACTATTGTGTAGAATTGGTGCTTTGTTTTCTTTGTTCTTTGAGCTATTTTGCAGCCACAATGCCATTGAAACGATTGGGCAAAAGGAAGGGATCCTCTTCCTCTCAACCACCATAGTACGATGCCAGTACATTCGTGAGCAAGAAGGCACAAGATACCTTTGAGGAATTGTGCACCAAACCAGTCATAGCAGAATTTGGCATTGACCTTCGATTGTCATGCTACACTCCCCTAGCAAACTAAATGGCATGGAAAGAATGGTTGAAGAAACCCTATGAGAGTTGGTTGAGGGGCCGATATGTGACCTTTGATGGAGACATCATCAATGACCTCTACGAGATCCCGAGGATTGCAGTTGGAGAACGTGGCCTATATTATTTTCTTGCCCAAGGTGATTATAATGACATCACCAGAGGACTCTGCATTGAAGGCACACAGTGGGTCACTAGGGAAGGGGAATTCTACCATTTCCCCAAGGTAGGCCTGGACAAAATTTACAAGACCTAGCTCCACTTCATTTTAGTCCGCCTACTGCCCTCCACTCACACTTCAGATATTACCAAGATGAGGGCAGAATTTTTATGGGCAATCCACAACCGGTGGAGATATCAGGTGGGAGAAACTATCATAGAGACCTTATGCACCATTAGACAAACCTCCAACAAAAAGGTCATTACCTTTCCTCACCTTATCACCACCTTAAGCAAGAAAGTTGGAGTGACTTGGGTAGATACAGAACCCTGGTAGAGCCAGGAAGGATGCGAACAAAACATTCTTTGATCACCTTAAACCACTATCACTTCGAGGCGCTCCAGCAGCACCACCACCGGTGCCTCCACCGCATTCTCCTACGCCTCTTGCAGCACTAGAGCAGTAGCCACCACCCCATCACCTAGGATACATGGACCCTGCACTAGCTCACAAGCTCAATAGCTTCATTGACTACAGCTACCAGTGGTATGACACCTCCACCCAATGGTATCACGTAGCTAAGCACTACTTACAAGCTGGTACAGCTGGTCATCCTGCCTTGCCTCCATTTCCCACCTGGCCACCTCAACCACATGCTGCTCCACCACCAGAGGATGAGAAGGAATCTTCCAGGGATGACTCCGACTAGGCTACTGCACCAGGTTGCCCCTTTCCTTAATCTTTTTATTTTTGCATTGAGGACAATGCCATGTTTAAGTGTGGGGGAGGGACATACATGATTCTTAGCCTAGTACTTAATTATTTATGTCTTGTTTGAGTAGTAGTAGTACTTATGTTAGTTTTTTTGTTATATTTTGCATGAATGACTGAAAATTTTTAATTTTTAGTTTTTGCATGATTGTGTGTGTGTGTTTGACTGAAAACCATGGCTCATGATGAAAATAGTGCTTAACTGATTATATGGGATGAGGAATCTTAAATCGTTATGGAAGAATGCATGGTTGTTTATTTTATCTATTCCATTTTTGGTTGAAAAGCCTCTGGGAATTATGAGCTAACCCTATGTATGTGTGAACCCACACTCATTAGTGAAATTCCCATAGTATGCATAAGTTTACTGAGATATTGGAGTAAATCAAAATGTGTGAGGATGAATTATCCCCTGGTGAGCTTTTGAGCTGTCGAGCTGCATCAATGAAGCTCGCCTTTTATTTGTGAGTGAACAGGGCATCCTTGATTTCTCTAGAACTTGCTTTGTTATGCATCTTGAGACCACATTGAAATCACATACACTAGGATGATTAGGGCATTTAGGTTTACCCATCTACATCTCCCCAAACCCTTTTGTAGCCAATTTGTTCAAGCCTATTTCTGATAGGAATGTGGATCATGGTAGAGTCGATTAGTTCTTACTTGGCTACCGTGAAACCACACTACATTAGGAGCAAACACATAGCATCCAATTAAGGGATGGTGTGTGTTGACTTCCTATACATCTTAAACTTGAAAGTTGAGCTACCCCCTAGTTGACCCTTTTGAGCTTCTCCTTTCCCTTCCTTTAACCCTATCTCTATCCCTATCCCATTCCTCTGTTCCTCCTCTAAGTGGACACTGACACCTTGAAGGAATGTGTGAATTCAAGGCAGGAAAGATCACATATAGGAAAGCAAGAAAAATAACCCCAAAAGAGGTAAAAAAACTCCCCTGAAAAAGAAAAGAAAAAAGGGAAATGAGCAAGAAAAGAAGAAAAGAGTAAAAGCACTGAAAAATTTAGAAAAAGAAAGAAAAGAAAAAGGTCAAGAAGCCAAAGAAAAAGGGAGTAAAAGATGAGTATTTGGGCTAATGGTTGGAAAGTATGTGAAATAAAGGGTAGTTCTGAATTCACATAGTCTATTCTTGGTGTATCCTAAGCTTTTATCACCTTTAGCAGGCCCCATTACAACCCTTAAAAGTTCCTTTGATTAGAGGATGTGATTTATTACTAGTGGTGGAGAGTTGCTATATGAGCAAGCCTATGGAAAAATCTTGGTTGTCCTAAAATGAGTGAAAATCCAACCTCGAAACACTTGTGAGATGAGAGAATATTACACCCTTGAGAGAAATTCATCCCTCATTACATATACTTCATGAAACTTAATTAGTTATTATACATATATTCACTTGATTATATACCTTATATCTTCATTATGGCTTTTCATGATATGATTACCATATTACATGGAACTTTCCTTCTATTACCTCATTGAGTGAGAATTGAACCTAAATCATTACTTATTGTGAGAGTTACCTTGGGAATTTGGGACTATTTCATTTTGTGATAAATGATCTTGCATTGTGACATGATGATTAGACTCCTAAACATCCCATGTGAATAATTCTGATGCCAATATGGTTAGTAAGTCAGTTGTGTGAAAGCCTTGTTGTCTTGCTTATTTATTTGTCTTTAGTTTTACTCGGGACGAGTAAAAGGATAACTGTGGGGGGGGGGTTTGATAAGTATAATTTATATAGATATTTTGATATCATTTCCCTTGCATTTTCGTTCCCAATTAAAGTAAAACATGATGCTTTTAATGTCATTTCACTACTTTGCAGGACCAAGCACTGAAAGGAGTCAAACGAAGCAAAGTGGCAATTTTTACATAGTCTGGCGCAGTGGCGCTACCTTCCAGAATTGCACACTTCCATTCTGCCAATGCTCGCCGTGGCACTGCCTACCAGAGACTTATTTTCAACTTTCGTCGTGATGCCCAGAGTTCACGCCGTGGCACCCAGAATCGATACCGAGGAGAATTTGAAGAGTTCTAAGCCAAGTAAACTATTGAAAAGTATTGTCATACAAGGATTAAGACTCCTAAGCCCAGAAGACTCTCCAAAATCATGGTTCAAGTGGGATTGAAGTCTTGAAAGTGTGAAGCCACTTGGTGTCCTAGTTAGAGTATGATTAGGAATGACTTGTACTTAGAGTTGTAATTCAATTAAGAGTCATATTTTGAGTCTAACCAGGAATAGATGCACTATAAATAACTAAGCAGGGCTGAATACAAAGGGGACAACGAAAAAAGCATCCATCATCAGAACAAAAAGGCGTCTCACATCTCTACCTTTCTTTTCATCTTTTATTATTTTGTCATTGTGTTTTATTTCATTATCATGAGTAACTAAACTCCATTCTAGGGGCTAAATGTAGCCCAATTTCTTGTATAGACTGGATTGATGAAGTTATGAAAGCCTTATGTTTTATTCAATTGAGATTTGATTTTCTACACTTCACTCTTGACTGATCTGGCCAATTAGTTAGGGGAAATCTGTGGGTTCTCTATGACTCGGGTGACGATTAGTTAACCTAGACCATGAAAGGTAAATCCATAGTGAAGCTTAGGACAGATCTGTACCAAGGACCCTGTTTAGCCGCATGGGAACTAGGGAGTTCCCCTAGACCTCCCTAAGGGATGTTCATAGAACTTAATGCAATTATAGTTGCTACAACTAGCACAGACCAGTACCAGGGTTGGTAATTATAGTTAGATTCGATCTGACCTAACACTAAGGCTGGTTGATGTGATGAGGGAGTCCTGGCTAGCAATTGATAATTCTGGAATTTCATAACCGAATCAAGAAAGTCTATACATAGGAATTGTGGTGAAATCTGAATCCCTAGGCCTTAATACATTGTTTCTTTTACACGCAATCTACTCTTTCTTTCTCTTGAATTTTATGCTGATTTACTTTTCTTCATCTTGCCTTCATTCATTATATTTCGACTGCTTGAGCAATACTGGACTTATATTACTCTGGTAATCAAGAACAATCCCTTGGGTACGACAACCCCAGAATACTTGTTGGCTGCACTAATAGTGTACGCTTGTATTTTATTCCATCCATCTATTTCACATTTATTTCAAGTACATCACTGCTCTACAAATCAGGGTTAGTTTTCATTGAGCTCATTATAAGTGGCAGCATCAGCAGGCGAGATAGTTTGTTGTAGCCTAGGGTGCAAGATTTGTAGAGCCACCTCCACTACCTTCTCTTACTGCCCTAGCTCCCATATTCCCACCAGTTGAGAGACCACAACACCTGAGCATATTGATACCTTCGAGGATGCCACATGATGAGTGTAAATTATATAGACATTTTGGCATGAATTCCCTTGCATTTAAGTTCCAAATTAATATAGATTAAGGTGCTTTTAATGTCATTTTACTATTATGCAGGAACCAAGCACCAAAAGGAGTCAATGAAGCAAAATCCAGAATTTCATCCAAGCTTGGGCGCCGTGGCGCCCTATCCCAAAATGCATGCTTCCATTGTAACATCCTGAATTTTCTAAGAGAAGAATATAAATCTACACTAGAATAATTTAATTAGTGGTATGTTTGCTAAATGCAAATGTGAAGTGTGAGAATACTAAGGATATCTATAAGGATGATATTTATGTGTACATGAACATATAGCTAGGAATTTGATGTTATGTATTTATATGGTTGTATATTAGCCCAAGTTTAGTAAGAACATATATATATATATATATACGTAAGGCATTATAAAATGGAAATAAATGATGTCATTTAGTTGGAAACCAAAAGAGATAAGAAGCTATATAGTTATCTAGTTCAAATTTGACTAGTTGTAATATCACCTAGTTCAATAGCAAGGAAACTAATTGAATAGGAACTAGAAGTTGTAATTGAACGAAATGCCATGACTTGGCCTAAGTGGAATGAACTTTGAATAATTAATTAAGGAATTAAAGAATTAGAAATGTGGTATAAATTAGTGCAATTGGATTAAATGGTTATCTAAGTGAACTACTAGTTAGGGAAATGGTTAGAATGTGACCAAATTGGTCCTAATTGGACCAAATGAAGCCAGCATGCCTTTAGCCTCTAGAAACTTTGCAATTAATAAGGGGACACTCCCATCAATGAAAACTTGACAAAATACCATAGGTGATAATTGCACTTTGGTGATATTTTGTGAGACAAATAATAGAAATAATAAAGGGAGGCATAGTGGAGACTTGTGCATGAAGGAGAGCTGAAGACAAAGGTAAGTTGGTTAGGGGAGTGGAGCAGGAGAAAAGAGGCTGACCACTTTATTAAAGAGGGGTTTGAGTCAATGGAGACAACCAATCATCCAGCCATACTATTAATTACCCATAATATTAATTAATTTAAGGAAATAATTATAGAAAATAAATTAGATAAAAAGCAAATAAATAAAAGGGGGAAGTGAGGGGAGGAGGTTGGCAACTTAAAGGAAAGGAAAGAAATAGAGAGAGTTGCAGCAAAGGAAGGAAAGAAAGGAAATAGAGGAGTTGCAGAAAGAAGGAACATACCAAGGAGAAAAGAGAGAAAGGAGTAGCGTGGGAAAGTATAGGATGAGGGTGGCAGCAGAGCTTCAGTAAAAGGAAAGGAGGAAGAGAAAGAAGAAAGGAGAAGGTATTTACAGCTTAGGCAAGAAGAGAAACAAAGCTAGGAGTTAAGGTAGCTAATGACTCCCTTTAACCTCTTCTTGCATGCTATATAGTTGCCTATGGGTGTGAGTGTTTATGGTATGCTATTATCTATATTCTTTGCTGTGTTTAAATGGTATTCATGAGGATTATCATGTTGTGGTGCTTAGAGCTGCCAAGGAAGTAGTTCTAAGTGAGTATGTGTTATTATGTGCATCATGGTGTTTCCTTTGCATTCATATGCCGTTTATTGAGATTAATAACTAGTACCAATCTTGTATATTTACTAAGTGCCTCATTAGCTACTGAGACTTGAAGTCTCATATCCATTTTTATGGAAATATCGATAATTTCCAGGTGGAGAAACACCAAGGGTGGCTGTCAAGCTTAACATGAGTGTGGTTGTGATTCATACTGTAAAATGTCATGATTAATGTGCAATTATTTGCTTTAGTTGAATATTCAATGTATAAGGATGTAATGTTATGTTCATAAATGAGAAATGAACTGAATAGATGGAAGAGGAAAATTAATAGAATTTTACTCAAGTATGTACAATAATTCTAAAACCGGTTTTCTAGCAGTTAAGAGGATAAATCAAGTAAGATGCTTTAAACCCTGAGTTTTAACCTAAAAATTTTACAACAAGTGTTTGACATATTGAATTCATCCATACCAATTTTCGTGGCAATTGGAACACAATTCCATGCCAAAATAATTTTCCAAAATAGCTAAACAGTATTCTCGCAGTAAACAGGGCAGTGTACAGGCTTTGCTAAATTGACCCATCAACCTAACGAGATTTTGTATGAAATTTTTACCACATGTTCTAAATACATTTACTTGTAATCTAGAGCTTTTCATGATTTTTAGAAATTTATACATCACTTTTTTTTTTTATATTTTACAAGAATAGGGCAACAAGCTGTCTCAACCAGTAAACTGTTTAATTGAGACTTGAATTTCTAATTGGTATTTGTCTTATTGAATTGAGTGAAATGAAAAGTGTTTTCATGAATATAAGAGTAGAATATGGTGTTACATGCTAGCCCTTGCTGCCTATTTATAATGATCTCATTCCTAGCTTCACTTCACTAAGGACTCTCATGCTCTTCCTAAGTTTACTCCAACCAGGATTGCTAAATGGAACAATCCACTTCCTAATTTTACTTGAACTAGGATTTCAAGCAGTCTAGTTGGCTTCAAAGACTTTCATTCTGCTCAAGCAAGAGTTCCAAGTGGCTAAGGATTGCTTTCCTCACACAATTGGGTTGAATTGGCCAATGCTGGAAACTGGGCTGCGCCATGGCACCCCACAGTGCCCAAACACAGCTTGCTTGAATTTCTTGGCGCCACAGCGCCCTGTTCCCATGCCATGGCGATAGGTTTGGCTGAAATGTTGGATTTTGCTTCCTTTGGCTCCTTTTGGTGCATTGGCCCTGCAAAATAGTAAAATGACATCAAAAGCACCTTAATCTACATCAATTTGGGACTTAAATGCAAGGGAATTCATACCAAAATGTCTATATAATTTACACTCATCAATGCCCACTTGCATAAGTAGCATACCAGCTAGCAAACCCACCAAAACTGGTAGCGTGCCTAGCAATCTTGCCTGCCCACACAGGTAGCATACCAAATTCTCATGCCCACCTGCACAAGCTATTTGGCTAAGTAACATGCCCACCTGCACAAGTATTGCGCCAAGCCAACATGCCTAACCACAGAGGCATAATACCAACCAACAAACCCACTAGCAATAGAAGCATGACCAACCAGAATGCACCACGCACAAGTAGCGTACTAGCCAGCTAACCCACTATCACTTGTAGCATGCCCACTCGTATATGTTGCATGCCTAGCAATCTAGCCCACCCACACAGGCAACGTACCAACTAGCAAACTTATTAACACTGGCACCGTGTCCAATGAGTATGGCCACCTGCACATGATAAGTGCCTAGCAATCTTGCTTACCTATATAAGCAACTTGCCAAGCCAGCATGTGCACCCATGCAGGCAACATGCCTAGCCATCTAGCCCACACGAACAAGTAGCGATGGGCCAACATGCCCAACCGCATAGGCAACTTGCTCAGCTAGGATGTCTACTTGCATAAGCAGCGTACCAGCTAGTATGCCTACTCAAACATGCATCGTGCTTATCAACCTTATGACCTGTGTAGGCAGCATACTAGCCCACAAACCAACCAGCATTAGTAGCATGCCTAGCAATCTTGCCTACTCGCACAAGCAGTGTGTCAAACCTGCATGTCCACCCACACAAGCTATGCGGCCAAGTAGAATGCCCAACCTCAAAGTAGGGTACCAGCTAGCAAACTTACTAGCACTAGAAGCGTGTCCAACCAGCATGCCTGCCTATAAAGCTTGTGTGGTCAAGTAGCATGCCCAACCATACAGGCACCTTGCTAAGCCAACATGCCCAACCACATAGGCAACATGCTCAGCCAGCATGCCCACTCGCACAAACATCGTGCCAACCAACAAACTGACACACATAGGCACTGTACCTAGTTGGCATGCCCACCCACAAATGCACCTTTCCAGCCAACAAACTTATTAGCAAAGATAGCATGCCTAGCCACACAAACTTATTTCATATGTAGTGTGCCTAGCAATCTTGCCCACCTACATAGGCAGCATACCTAACCAACATGCCCACCTACATAGATAGCGTGCCCAACCAACATGCCCACCTACATAGGGTGCTTGCCCAGCCAACAAGCCCACACACACAAGTAGCTGCTAGCTAACAAGATAACTAGGGAGACACCGTGCTAAGCTAGCATGCCTACTCAAATAAGCAGTGTGCCCAACCAACATGCCTACTCCCCTAGGCAATGTGCCTAACCAATTAGCCCACTTGCACAAGCAGTATGCCCAATGAGAATTCCCAACTGCATAGTTGGCATGCCTAACTAGCATGCCCACTTGCACAAGTAGTGTGTCCAGCCAACAAGCCAAACTACACAAGTGGCATGCCCAACCACATAGGTAGCTTGCCCAACCAATATGCCTACTCGTACAAGCAACAGGCATAGCCAACTAGCCTACTCACGCATGTAGCTTGCCTAGCCAATATGCCTAACTACAACGCAGTGTGCCCAGCTAGCATGCCTACCCACACAAGTAGCTTGCCCAGCTAACATGCCTACTCGCACAAGCACAACAACTAACCAACTAGCTCACCCCCACAAGATGTTTGCCTAGTTAGCAGGCCTAATTGCACAAGTCGTGCACAAGCCAACTAGGCATTATATGAAGCCAGCATGCCAAACTACATAGACAGCATGCCCAGCCAACATGACCCGCACAGGTAGCGTGCCTTGTCAGCATGCCCACTTGCTCATTTTACCGTACCAACCAGCAAATCCACCAACATAGGTAACCTACCTAGTTAATTGTGCCCCCACATATGTAGCATGTGGAGTAATCTTGCCCACCCGTATATGTAGCATACCCAACCAACATGCCCACCTAGATAAGTAGCGGCTAGCCACAACGACGAATGCAGAGCAACTGTGTAAAGCCAACATGCCCACCTACATATGCAGCGTACTAGTCAACTAATGCACTGATGAGTGTAAATTATATAGATATTTTGGCATGAATTCCCTTGCATTTAAATCCCAAATTAATATAGATTAAGATGCTTTTAATGTAATTTTACTATTTTGCAGGAACCAAGCACCAAAAGGAACCAAATGTAGAAAAACAGTAAATTACAAAAATGCCACTCGCCGTGGCAACCGCTACCAGAAACTACCAAAATCAATTCTGCCATAGCTCGCAGTGGTGAGCTACTCAATTCACCTTGGCGAGCTGGAAAATTTCTGCACTTGATCTGAAGAGTTCTGAGCTGATTAGGCTTCTAAGAATTCTTCTACTACAAGAATTAAGACTCCAAGACATAGAAGACTCTCCAGAACTATTATTCAAGTTGGATTGAAGTCTTGAAAGCATGGGACTACATGGAATCCTAGTTGGAGTGAAACTAAAAGAGATATGCAACCAGAGGAGTTAAATTCTCAAGAATCCTGGTTTGAGGGGGGTTTAAAGTTGTTAAATCCTACTAGAATGATGTGTCCTAGTTAGAGTATGATTAGGAATGACTTTGTAATTAAAGTAGTAATTCATCTAAGAGTCCTAATTCAAGTAGGACTATGAAGAGGATTATTCTAAATAGAATTCTAGTTTGAGTAAACTTGGGGAGAATATCAAGAATCCTAATGTGAGTAAAATTAGGATTGTCTACATTATAAATAAGCATCATTGGCAGCTTGGCAAAGAGGAAGGCGCAAGGAGCAAGGATCCATACAACACTTTTCTTCTACCCCGTTTATTTCTTTCCATGTTTTCTTTCTATTATGTTATGTGTTTAAGTTACACTATGTGTAACTAATTTCTTCTCTAGGGGCTAAGATGTAGCCCAAGTACTTGTATAGACATGATTGATTGATGTTATGACAATTCCATCTTTTATTTAATTGAGGTTTAATGTTATGCACTTCACTCTTGACTGATATAGCCAATTAGAAAGGAGAAACTTGTAGGTTTTCTATGACTCGGAAGATGATTAGTTAACTTAGACCATGAGGGTTAAATCCATAAGGTTCTAAGGCTGTCTATACCTCAGATGTTGTGTAGTTACAAGGGAGCTAGGGAGATCCCCTAGAATACCCGAAAGGGATGTCCATGGAACTTAATGCAATTATGGTTATTACAACTCGCACTGGCCCGTAGCAGGGTTGGTAATTGTAATTAGGATCACTTTGACCTCACGCCAAGGTAGGTTGATTAGATTAGGGAATCCTGGCTAGCAATTAATAATTGTGGAAAGTCATAACTGAATCATGAAAGTCTATACCAAGGACTTGTGGTGAAATCTGAATCCCTAGGCCTTTATTCATTATTTCTTCTACTCTTATTCATCCTCTATTTCTCTTACTGTTATGCTATTTTATTTTAGTTTATATTGTTGTTATCATTCTCTTCCGATCATTTGAGCATTATTGGAGTTCTAGTACTCTAGTAATCAATCACAATCCCTTGGGTACGACAACCCCGGAATACTTGCTGGCTACATTGATAGTGTACGCTTGCACTTCATTCCATCTCTATTTCACATCCATTCTACCGCTAATTCTATATCTGCAATTCTTACATCAAGTTTTTGGCACCATTACTGGGGATTGTTTCATTGATATTGGAGGAATTAACAAGATAGTGACTCAAGCACAATTTTATTTTTTCGTTTTACTTTGAATTTCTTTCTTCTACTTTTCAAGAAAATTTTTTTGGTGCATGAGAAGAACAAGATCCCAGAATTTACTCTCTTTTGATCCAGAGATTGAAAAGACCATTAAAAGAAATCTGAGAGCAAAGTTTTGAACTTGCAGCCAAAATTGGAAAGGATGGCAGCCCCAAACGAGCAGCCGTGTGGAGGACACATCCCTCCTCGCACCTTTGTTGTCCGAAAAATTCAAAACGCAATGTCTAGTATTCGAAATCCAGCAGTAGAGGCGAACAATTTTGAGATCAAACCAGCTTTGATTCAGATGGTCCAGAATAATCAATTTTCAGGAGCACCTAATGAAGATCCAAATCTGCACCTCTCTACTTTTCTAGAGATATGTGACACATTCAAATATAATAGGATGTCAGAGGAGGCAATTAAGTTGAGATTATTTTCTTTTTCTCTCATAGATGGAGCAAGAAGGTGGCTGAATTCCTTGCCACCCCGTTCAGTTGACAAATGGGATGCCTTAGCACAGAAATTTCTCACTAAATATTTTCCTCCTTTGAAGACTACCAAGCTGAGCACTGAGATTGTCAACTTTAATCAATTTGACAGAGAATCTCTTTATGATGCCTGGGAAAGATTCAAGGAGTTGCTAAGGAAGTGCCCACATAATGGAATGCAAGATTGGCTTGTTATGCAAGTATTTTATGGTGGATTGAGCACAAACACCAAGACAGTTGTAGATGCAACAGCTAGAGGAGCTTTCTTGAACAAAGATTATGCTGAAGCCTATGAGTTGCTTGAATAGGTCACCACAAATGCCTTTAATTGGAGCTCTAGGAGGGATAATGACAAGAAAGTAGCTGGCATTCAAGACACTAATGCAATTGCAAATCTTTCATCTAAATTGGATCAGGTACTTTCTCTCCACACCGCCCTACTCAAAGGAAATTCCATGGGAGGTGTGCAACAAGAAGCTGAGAAGGTGAACTATCTGGGGAACAACAATCTCTACTCCAGCACCTACAATACTGGGTGGAGAAATTACCCCAATTTTTCATGGAAGAATTCAGATCAAGGAGTGCTGCCTTTTCAACAACAACAGCAACCTCCAAGGATGAATTTAGAGGAAGCAATGGCCAAGCTGGCAGTATCACAAGCAGACCTTACAGAGAGAACCAACCAATTCATAGTCACCACCAATGCTTCCATAAAGCAACTAGAGAACCAGGAGGGGCAGATCTCTCAACTTCTGACAACAAGACAACCTGGCTCACTACCTAGCACCACCGAAGCAAATCCAAGAGAGCATGTTAATGCCATTTTTCTGAGAAGTGGGAAGGTAGCTGAGATTGACTTGAAAAAGACTCCCACAGCTGAAGGGGAGAAAGAAGAGAAGCCCACGCCTAAAGAAGGGACTAAATAGGCTGCACTTGAACCTGAGAAAGCACCTGAATGCACACCAGAGGAGAGGCCAGAACTGCAGAAGTAGGAGGAGAAGCCAAAGTCCAAACTTTTTCCTGACAATCCTCCACCATACAAGCCACCTCTTGTAACATCCCAAATTTTCTAAGAGAAGAATATAAATCTACATTAGAATAATTTAATTAGTGGTATCTTTGCTAAATGCAAATGTGAAGTATGAGAATATTAAGGATATGTATGAGGATGATATTTGTGTGTGCATGCACATATAGCTAGGAAATTGATTTTATGTATTTATATGTTTGTATATTAGCCCAAGTAAATGTAACATCCCTCTATTTTATTCATGATAGCCACATATAAATTGTAATGTGATTTTATAACATCTTAAAGGACTATGGAATTTAATTTCTATCTTAATTGATGAAATATGATGGAAAGTGAATGGTGAACTCTTGGTTGCTTTCTATCATATGTGCATATGTAATTGTGATTCTCATTATCATAAAAATGAAGTGAACTAAGTGGAATGAACTTTGAATAATTAATTAAGGAATTAAAGAAGTTAGAAATGTGGTGTAAACTAGTGCAATTAAATGGCATGGTTACCTAAGTGAACTACTAGTTAGGGAGATGGTTAGAATGTGACTAAATTGGTCACAATTGGACCAAATGAAGGCAGCAGCTGGTCTCCCCAGGTTCCACGCCATTTTGCATGCCTTTCTAGAAATGGTGCATGTAAAGAGGGGACACTCCCACCAATCATTGCTTGACAAAATGCCATAGTAAGATAACTGCAATTTGATATTTTGTATGATATTTTGTGAGACTTGCGTATGAAAGGGGGAGGCATAATGGGGGCTTGCGCAAGGAGGAGAGCTGAAGGCTGAAGGTCGGTTAGGGAAGTGGTGACTCAATAAAGACAACTAATCACCAAGCCACACTTGTCCATACTACTAATTACCCATAATATTACTAATTTAAGGAAATAATTATAGAAAATAAATTAGATAAAAAGCAAATAAATAAAGGGGGAAGAGGGGAAGAAGGTCGGCAACGTCAAGGCAGAGCTGCAGGAAAGGAATTAGAAGAGCTGCAGCAAAGGAAAAGAAGGAAAGAAAGAAGAGAACCAAAGCTAGGAGTTAAGGTAGCTAATGACTCCCTTAATCTCTTCTTGCATGCTATATAATTGCCTATGGGTGTGAGTACTTGTGGTATGCTATTATCTATATTCTTTGCTGTGTTAAAGTGATATTCAAGAGGAATATCATGTTGTGGTGCTTAGAGCTGCCAAGGAGGTAGTTCTAAGTGAGTATGTGCTATTATATGCCTCATGGTGTTTCCTTTGCATCCATATGTCATTTAATGAGATTAGTAACTAGTACCAATCATGTATGTTACTAATTGACTCATTAGCTACTAAGACTTCATCCATTTTTGTGGAAATATCAATGAATTCCAGGTGGAGAAACTCCAAGGGTGGCTGCCAAGTTTAACATAGAGTGTGGTTGTGATTCAAATTGTAAAATGACATGATTAATGTATGATTATTTGTTTTAGTTGAATATTTGATGTATAAGGATGTATTGTTATGTTCACAAATGAGAAATGAACTGAATAGATGGAAGAGGTAAATTAATAGAATTTTACTCAAGCATGTACAATAACCCTAAAACCGGTTTCTGGCAGTTAAGAGGATAAATCAAGTAAGATGCTTTAAGCCCTGAGTTTTTATTTGAAAATCTTACAGCAAGCATTTGACATATTGAATTTCATCTATACCAGTTTTCGTGGCAATTGGAGCACAAATCCATGCCCAAATAATTTTCCAAAGTAGCTAAACAGTATTCTCGCAGTACACAGGGCAGTATACAAACTTTACTTAAATGACCCATCAAACCAACGAGATTTTGTATGAAATTTTTACCACATGTTCTAGACACACTAAACTTTTAATCTGGATCTTTTCATGATTTTCTGACGTTTATATGTCACGTTTTCATATTTTACAAGAACAGGGCAGCAAGCTGCCTAAACCAGTAAGCTGTCCAATTGAGACTTAAACTTCTAATTGGTATTTGCCTTATTGAATTGAGTCAAATGAAAGGGATTTTCATGGATATAAGATTTAAAATAAGGTATTACATTTGAAAGGGATTTTCATGGATATAAGAGTTAAAATAAGGTGTTACATTTTTGGTATCAGAGATTTCAAAAATTTGGTTCAATGAACAATGTTCCTCGCCGTGGTGAGCCTTGGCCGAATCCAATGCTGGAAGAGCTCGCCGTGGAAAGCTGGACTTGATTTTGACTTGCTTTTCGTCTTGAATTCGATCAATTTTACTCCAGTTTGATTCCTATCACCTGCACGGCTTCAATTATTGAATTTAAATTTATTTAGTAAAAGAAAAGTACAAGAGAAATAAAAATTAAAACACACTAAAAATATGAAAGAAATAAAAATTGATGGGTTGCCTCCCATAAGCGCTTGGTTTATAGTCCTCAGCCTGACTTTGTCTGATATCATGGAGGATATTGAAGTTTGACAACATGCACTTGAATCTCTGGACTTGTGAGGTATGGTTTTAATAAATGTCCATTTACTTTGAAGTTGTGCTTGTTTCCTTTTAGTTCAATGGCTCCGAATGGTGTCACATTAGTGACTGTATATGGTCCTGACCATCTTGATTTTAACTTACCTGGATGAAGTTTGAGTCTGGAGTTGAATAACAACACTTGTTGTCCAGGATGAAAGTTCTTTCTTGTGATCTTTTTGTCATGCCAAGCTTTGGTTCTTTCCTTGTATATGCGGCTTTTTTCATATGCTTCCCTCCTGAATTCATCTAGTGCATTGAGTTGCAATAGGCGGTTCTGTCCAGCTGCATGAGGGTCAAAATTTAGTAGCTTTACAGCCCAATAAGCTTTATGTTCCAGCTCCACTGGCAAGTGGCATTCCTTCCCGAAGATAATGTTGTATGGTGACATGCCTAGGGGATTCTTGAATGCTGTTCTGTATGCCCAGAGTGCATCTGTTAGCTTTACGAACCAATCTCTTCTGTTGTTGTGGACTGTTTTCTCTAGTATCCTCTTCAGCTCTCTGTTAGACACCTCCACTTGCCCACTAGTTTGTGGGTAATAAGGGGTGGCAATTTTATGCTTTACTCCATATTTCTCCAAGAGAGTTCTGAGTGGTTTGTTGCAGAAGTGAGTGCCTCGATCACTTATCAATGTTCTTGGGACTCCAAAGCGGGCAAATATGTTGTTTCTATGAAATTTCTGGACCACTTTGGAATCATTTGTTGGAGAGGCAGCAGCTTCTACCCATTTAGACATATAGTCCACTGCAACTAAGATGTATAAATTGCCATATAATGATGGGAATGGTCCCATGAATTCAATGCCCCAAAAATCAAATAATTCAACTTCTAAAATTGGGTTTTGAGGCATCTCATGCTTCCTGGATAAATTCCCAGTTCTTTGACATTTATCACAACTCTTTACGAAAGATTGTGCATCTTTGAAGAGTGTGGGCCAGAAAAATCCACTTTGCAGCACTCTAGTTGCTGTTTTGTGAGCTGCATAATGTCCGGCATAGCTACTTGAATGGCAGCTCTCTAAAATAAAACAATACTCTTCTTCTGGGACGCACCTTCTAATCATATGATCACTGCATCTGCGATAAAGCACAGGCTTATCCCAAAAATAATATTTTACCTAAGATAAAAATTTCTTCCTTTGTTGATATGTTGCTTCAGGTGGGAGTTCATGGCTGGCTAAGTAGTTGACATAATCAGCAACTTTGGAGCTAATCGAAACAAAGACAGTCCAAAATGGACGAACTTGGTTAAGTTGGATGATTCTTGGACCAAATCTCTCTTCCTTTGTTCCAAACTTCCTCAAAGGGTTTAATGTGTCATATTACATCAATCTATGCTTGCCATTTGGCTTCGATCAACTTTGGAGCTAGTCAAAACAAGGAAAGACAAAAATGGACGAACTTGGTTAAGTTGGATGATTCTTGGACCAAATCTCTCTTCCTTTATTCCAAACTTCAACAAAGGGTTTAATGTGTCATATTACATCAATCTATGCTTGCCATTGGGCTTCGATCAACTTTGGAGCTAGTCGAAACGAGGAAAGACCAAAATGGACGAACTTTGTTAAGTTGGATGATTCTTGGACCAAATCTCACTTTCTTGGTTCCAAACTACATCAAAAGGTTTAATGTGTCATATTACATCAATCTATGCTTGCCATTTGGCTTTGGCCAACTTTAGAGCTAATCAAAATGAAGAAAGACCAAAATGGACGAACTTGGTTAAGTTGGATGATTCTTGGACCAAATCTCACTTTCTTGGTTCCAAACTACATCAGAAGGTTTAATGTGTCATATTACATCAATCTATGGTTTCCATTTGGCTTCGGCCAACTTTAGAGCTAATCAAAATGAAGAAAGACCAAAATGGACGAACTTGGTTAAGTTGGATGATTCTTGGACCAAATCTCACTTTCTTGGTTCCAAACTACATCAGAAGGTTTAATGTGTCATATTACATCAATCTATGGTTTCCATTTGGCTTCGGCCAACTTTAGAGCTAATCAAAATGAAGAAAGACCAAAATGGACGAACTTGGTTAAGTTGGATGATTCTTGGACCAAATCTCACTTTCTTGGTTCCAAACTACATCAGAAGGTTTAATGTGTCATATTACATCAATCTATGCTTTCCATTTGGCTTCGGCCAACTTTAGAGCTAATCGAAACGAAGACAGTCCAAAATGGACGAACTTGGTTAAGTTGGATGATTCTTGGACCAAATATCTCTTCGTTTGTTCCAAACTTCATCAAATGGTTTTATGTGTCATATTACATCAATCTATGCTTGCAATTTGGCTTCGATCAACTTTGGAGGTAGTCGAAATGAGGAAAGAACAAAATGGACGAACTTGGTTAAGTTGGATGATTCTTGGACCAAATCTCACTTTCTTGGTTCCAAACTACATCAGAAGGTTTAATGTGTCATATTACATCAATCTATGCTTTCCATTTGGCTTCGGCCAACTTTAGAGCTAATCGAAACGAAGACAGTCCAAAATGGACGAACTTGGTTAAGTTGGATGATTCTTGGACCAAATATCTCTTCGTTTGTTCCAAACTTCATCAAATGGTTTTATGTGTCATATTACATCAATCTATGCTTGCAATTTGGCTTCGATCAACTTTGGAGGTAGTCGAAATGAGGAAAGAACAAAATGGACGAACTTGGTTAAGTTGGATGATTCTTGGACCAAATCTCACTTTCTTGGTTCCCAACTTCCTCAAAGGGTTTAATATGTAATATTACATCACTCTATGCTTGGCATTTCGCTTCGGTCAACTTTGGAGCTAATCGAAGGGAAGACAGTAAAAAATGGACGAACTTGGTTAAGTTGGATGATTCTTGGACCAAATCTCACTTTCTTGGTTCCAAACTTCATCAAAGGGTTTAATATGTCATATTACATCAATCTATACTTGGCATTTGGCTTCGATCAACTTTGTAGCTAGTCGAAACAAGGAAAGACCAAAATGGATGAACTTGGTTAAGTTGGATGATTCTTGGACAAAATCTCTCTTCCTTTGTTCCAAACTTCATCAAAGGGTTTAATGTGACATATTACATCAATCTATGCTTGCCATTTGGCTTCGATCAACTTTGGACCTAGTTGAAACGAGGAAAGACCAAAATGGACGAACTTGGTTAAGTTGGATGATTCTTGGACCAAATCTCACTTGGTTCCAAACTACATCAGAAGGTTTAATGTGTCATATTACATCAATCTATGCTTGCCATTTGGCTTCGGCCAACTTTAGAGCTAATCAAAATGAAGAAAGACCAAAATGGACAAACTTGGTATGGTGGGATCAAACTCTCAAAGATAGAAGAAGGTTTGAAGAGCCGCCTGTTGACACATGGGAGGAAATGAAGAGAATGATGAGGAGGCGATTTGTGCCTTCATATTACCATAGAGAGCTGCACAACAAGCTGCAAAGACTCACCCAAGGCAGCAAGAGCGTGGATAAATATTTCAAAGAAATGGAAGTGGCAATAATTAGAGCGAATGTGGTGGAAGAAAGGGAAGCAACCATGGCACGGTTTTTGCATGGCTTAAACCGAGATATTAGTGACATTGTGGAGCTGCAACATTATGTAGAATTGGAAGAATTGGTGCACTAAGCAATGAAGGTGGAGCAGTGATGTGCGGATTAGGGTATAGAAAATAGATGTGGAATGAATGTGAAATAGGGGTGGAATGAAGTGCAAGCGAACATTATCAGTGTAGCCAGTAAGTATTCCGGGGTTGTCGTACCCAAGGAATTTTAATTGATTACTAGAGTATATTTAACTCCAATAATGCTCAAGCGATCGAAAGAGGATGATAACAGCAATATAACATAAAAGAAAATAGTAAATAAAAGTAGAGTAGGACGTGAGTAGAAGAAATAAGAGATAAAGCCTAGGGATTCAGATTTCACCACAAGTCCTTGGTATAGACTTTCATGATTCAGTTATGACTTCAACAATTATTAATTGCTAACCAGGATTCCCTAATCTAATTATCCTACCTTGGCGTGAGGTTGGAGTGATCCTAATTACAATTACCAACCCTGCTACGGGCTAGTACGAGTTGTAATAAGCATAATTGCATTAAGTTCTTTGGACATCCCTTTCGGGTAATCTAGGGGATCTCCCTAGCTCCCTTGTAACTACATAGAATTCTGGGTATAGACAGCCTCAAAACCCTATGGATTTAACCCCCGTGGTCTAGGTTAACTAATCATCTTCTGAGTCATAGAGAACCCACAGATTTCTCTAACTAATTGGCCAGAAAAGTTAAGAGTGAAGTGCAGAAAATTAAACCTCAATTAAATAAAAGATCAAATTGTCATAACATCATCAATCATATCTTTACAAGTACTTGGGCTACATCTTAGCCCCTAGAGAAGAAATTAGTTACACATGATGATAAAATAAAACATAATGCTGAAATAGGAAAACATGGAGATGGATGGGAGTGACGCCTTGCTTGGTTGCTGCCTTGTGGATTCTTGGATGCGTAGATGGATGGTTGGTTGCTTCTCAGCCCTCCTTCCTATTTATAATCCCTCCATTCCTAGTTAGATTCATTCTAGGACTCTAAGTTGCATTACAATTCTTAGTTATAATGTAATCCTAATCATACTTTAATTAGGATTCCAAATGGCTGCACACTTTCAAGACTTCAATCCCACTTGAACAATGATTATGGAGAGTCTTCTAGGCTTGAAAGTCCTAGTCCTTGTAGGACACTACTTCTCGAAAGTCAATTTGGTTTAGAACTCTTCAAAACAGCTCCAGATGTCATCCAGCTCGCCACGACGAAGGCCTTGACTTGCCACGGCGAGGAATGGCAGAATGGCTAAGTTCCTCTCGAGTTCACCTCGCCACGGTGAGGAAGGGAGCTCGCCACGGCGAGCTCTAGCAGAATTGCTATTTTTCCCTTTTCTACTTTTGGTTCCTTTTGGTGCTTGGTTCCTACAAAAATGTAAAATGAAATTAAAAGCACCTTAATCTATATTAATTTGGGACTTAAATGCAAGGGAATTCATGCCAAAATATCTATATAAATTACACTCATCAAACTCCCCCACACTTAGCTTTTTGCTCGTCCTTGAGTAAAACTAAAGAGAAATAAAATAAGCAAGGCAGCAAGACTTTTAAAAATTAACTTACTAACCATATTGGCTTTAGAATTATTCACTTGGGATTCATGGGAAATCAATAATCATATCAGAATGCAAGATTACTCATTTCAAGATGGAATAGTCCCCCACCTAGGGTAACTCTCAAAATAAACAATGGTTAAGCTCAATTTCTCACTTAAGTGGATATTAAAAGTTGCCATATAAATGGGGTATCAAATCATGGAAGGCCATTAGAAAGATATAAGGTATAAAGTGAGTGCAAATGTACATAATAACTTATCAAGTTTCATGAAATTAAATGCAAAGAAGATGAATTTCCTCACATGAATAAATTCACTATAATCTCTCAAGTGTTTAGAGGGTTAATCGTACACTCAAGTCAATGCAATTGGAAATTTTTCCATAGGCTTGCCCATATATCAAATCTCCACCACTTTATAATAAACCACAAACATTAATCAAAGGGACTTTTTAAGGGCTGTAATGGGGCTTTAGGAAGGTGAAAGAGTTTAATGGTAGTGAATATCAAGGGTAAAATACACCAAGAAGAGACTTATGTGAATATAAGGCTACCCTTTAGCTCACTTACTCTCCAACTTACCAACCCACATACTTGCATATTTTTCTTCTCCCTTCTTTCTAATTCTTTTGCTTTTCTTGCTACTTTTCTTTTCATTTCATTTCTTTTTATATTTCCAGAATTTTTCCAGATTTTCTTTTGGGAGATTTTCACATTTTTTTTGAGGCTCTTTCTTTCCACTTCCCTAGTTACTAACTAGGCAACAATTCCATGCCTTAGATTCACACAATCCTTCAAAGTGTTGGGTTAAAAAATATGGGTAAATCAAAGGAAGGATATATGGCTTGAAATGTGGATAAAAGAAGGAAATTAAAGGCTAAGGCTCAAAAAGGGTCAACTAATGGTAATTATGCAAGGTGGGCTATAAAAGGCTAAAATGGCTAAACCTAGGTGCCCTAATCACCTTAGTGTCATGGTTTCAATGTGGTCTCAACATGCATAATAGAGCAAGTTCTAGAAAAATCAAAAAAATTGCATGACACACTCAGAACAATTTAAGAGCTTCAAATATGTAACTCTTATGGCTCAAAAGCTCACAATTGGCTATTATTCATCCTCATGTATTCTCATTCATTCCACTATCAAAGTAATTATGCACATAATGGGAATTATCAATATGGGATCTCACATAATTAAAGTTAGCTCAAAATTCCCATAGGCTTTCCAATAATCAATGGAATAAGAGTTAATGAATAATCATGCATCGTTTCCATATTAACTCAAGTTTCCTCATCCTATAGTATCATCAGTTAAGCAAAACTTTCATCTTTAGCCATGGTTTTCAGTCAAAACACACAATCATGCAATCACACAATCACACAAAACAAAAATAAAAATTTTCATGCAATTATGCAAACTAAACAAGTACTACTACTACTCAAATACTCAATTACTAGGCTACTTAATTATTCAACTAAACACATGTGTCCCTCCCCCACACTTAAAATTTGTAGTGTCCTCAATGCAAAATAAAAAAAAAAGTAAGGGAAAGGTCCAACCTGATAGAAGTAGCCTACTCGGAGTCGTCCATGGCAGGTGATGAATTATTATTTTTTTCTCGGTTCTTGGTCAGCAAGAGGGGCTGCTGGAAGTTCACAGGCACTGGAAGGGGTGCTGGGGTATTGGAAAAAAAAAATTCAATTTTTTTTTTTTTGGGGTCATGAATAGTAACTCTCGCCGTGGCGAGCTTTGGCATAATTGATTCTGGAAGAGCTCGCCGTGGCGACTTGGGACTTTGTCGTGGCAAGCAGAACTTCAATTTTTGCCCTTTTTTGTCCCGAAATTGATCAATTATGCTCCCATTTGATACCTAACACCTGCATAGCTTCAAATAATTGTTTGAGTGGCTGTAAGTAGTAGAAATTACTGACTAAAATAAAGAAAACAAAGTGTAAAATTAAACACACAAAAAGAAAAGGAAAGAAAAAGTAAGAAAAAACCGTTGGGTTGCCTCCCAACAAGCACTTAGTTTATAGTCTTTAGCCTGACTATCTCAGACACTTCATGGCACATCTAGAGGGTTGTAGGGAGAGATCATAAGCTCTCCAACTCCCTTTCCTTTCTTGCTTGGGCAGCGAACCATCTTTAATATCTTCTCAAGGCAAGTTGGGAATCCAAAACAACACCACTCTGGAATTCCCTTGCATTTCTTCTTTTTAGTCTTGGCTTTCTTTTTCTTTTTCTTTGCATTTGGGGCTTTGACAGCATGTTAGACTAGTTTCACAGCCTTGACTTCAACCTTCTCTTCTTGGAGCTTTTCATTTGTATTGCATGGCTCAGGGTCTTCAAAAAGTTTGAAAGTGGCATGGTCTTCATTGACCCTCAATCTGAGCTCTCCAGCAGCTAGATCTATTATAGCTCTACCAGTTGCCAAGAAAGATCTTCCCAGTATTAAAGGGATATCTGCATCCTCTCCCATATCAAGTACTACACAGTCCACTGGGAAGAAGAATTTGCCTACTCTGATCAGGACATTTTCCACCAAACCATATGGGTGTTTAATGGATCTATCAGCAAACTCTAGAATCATCTTAGTGGGCTTTACTTTCCTAAAGCCCAATTTCTTGAACAAAGAGAGAGGCATTAGATTCACACTAGCCCCTAGATCACACAATGCCTTACCCACATCCATGTTACCTATTTTACAGGGTACAGTGAATTTTCCTGGATCTTTTGCCTTTGTTGGTAACTTCCCTTGAAGGATTACACTACACTCTTCAGTGAGTGCAAATGTTTCATGGTCGTCAAGAAATTTGGTAGTCTCTTAGTCCAGCTTCTGCTTTCTGAACCTATTAGAAAAAGGAAGAGGCGGCTTGTATGGTGGAGGATTATCTGGGAAAAGCTTGGATCTTGGCTTCTCCACTTGCTTTTGCGGTTTTGGCCTCTCCTTTGGTGTGCATTCAGGTGCTTTCTCAGGTTTAGGTTCAGGTTGTTTTGCTTTTCCTTCAGGCGTGGGCTTCTCTTCTTTCTCCCCTTCAGCTGTGGGAGTTTCTTTCAAGTCAATCTCAGCTACCTTCCCACTTCTCAGAAAAATGGCATTGACATGCTCTCTTGGATTTGCTTCAGTGGTGCTAGGTAGTGTTCCAGGTTGTCTTGTTGTCAGATGTTGAGAGATCTTCCCCACCTGGTTCTCTAGTTGCTTTATGGAAGCATTGATGGTGACCATGAATTGATTGGTTCTCTCAGTGAGGTCCGCTTGTGATGCTGCCAGCTTGGCCATTGCTTCCTCTAAATTCATCCTTGGAGGTTGTTGTTGTTGAAAAGACAGCACTCCTTGACCTAAATTCTTCCATGCTAAATTGGGTTGATTTCTCCACCCATTATTGTAGGTGCTGGAGTAGGGATTGTTATTCCCCAGATAGCTCACCTCCTTAACTTCTTCTTGCACTCCTCCCATGGAGTTTCTTTTGAGTCAAGCAGAAAGTACTTGATCCAATTTGGATGAAAGTTTTGCAATTGCATTAGTATCTTGAATACCAGCTACTTTCTTGTCCTTATCCCTCCTAGAGCTCCAATCAGAGGCATTTGTGGTAACCTCTTCAAGTAACTCATATGCTTTAGCATAATCCTTGTTTAGAAAGGCTCCTCCAGCTGCTGCATCTACCACTGTTTTGGTGTTAGGGCCTAATCCTCTATAAAATACTTGCATGACTAGCCAATCTTGCATGCCATGGTGTGGACACTTCCTTAGCAGCTCCTTGAATCTTTCCCAAGCATCATAGAAAGATTCTCTATTAACTTGTGTGAAATTCACAATTTCAGTTCTCCGCTTGGTAGTCTTCGATGGAGGGAAGTATTTTGTAAGAAATTTCTGGGCTAAGGAGTCCCATGTGTCAACTGAACTGGGTGGCAAAGAATTCAGCCACCTTCTTGCTCCTTCTCTGAGTGAAAAAGAAAATAACCGGAGCTTGATTGCCTCCTCTGACACCCCATTGTATTTGAATATGTCACATATCTCTAGAAAAGTAGAGAGGTGCAGATTTGGATCCTCATTAGGTGCTCCTGAAAATTGATTATTCTGGACCATCTAAATTAAAGCTGGTTTGATCTCAAAGTTGTTCGCCTCTACTACTGGATTTCAAATGCTTGACATGGTGTTTTGAATTTTTGGGATAGCAAAGGTGCGAGAGGCATGTGTCCCTCATTCGGTTGATTATTTGGTGCTGCCATCACTTCCAGCTCTGGCTGCAAGTTCTGAACTACTCTCTTTACTCTCAGATTTCTTTTGATTGTCTTTTCAATCTCTGGATCAAGAGGGAGTAAATTTCGGGATCTTGTTCTTCTCATGCACCAGAAAATTCCTGAAAAGAAGAAGAAAGAAATTTCAAAGTAAAACAAAAAAAAAAAATAAAAGTGCTTGAGTCATTATCTTATTAATTCCTCTAATATCAATGAAACAATCCCCGGCAACGGCGCCAAAAACTTTATGTGCGGATTAGGGTGTAGAAAATAGATGTGGAATGAATGTGAAATAGGGGTGGAATGAAGTGCAAGTGAACACTATCAGTGTAGCCAGCAAGTATTCCTGGTTGTCGTACCCAAGGGATTGTAATTGATTACTAGAGTATATTTAACTCCAATAATGCTCAAGCGATCGAAAGAGGATGATAACAGCAATATAACATAAAAGAAAACAGTAAATAAAAGTAGAGTAGGACGTGAGTAGAAGCAATAAGAGATAAGGCCTAGGGATTCAGATTTCACCACAAGTCCTTGGTATAGACTTTCATGATTCAGTTATGACTTCAACGATTATTAATTGCTAGCCAGGATTCCCTAATCTAATTATCCTACCTTGGCTTGAGGTCGGAGTGATCCTAATTACAATTACGAACCCTGCTACGGGCTAGTGCGAGTTGTAATAAGCATAATTGCATTAAGTTCTTTGGACATCCCTTTCGGGTAATCTAGGGGATCTCCCTAGCTCCCTTGTAACTACATAGAATTCTGGGTATAGACAGCCTCAAAACCCTATGGATTTAACCCCCGTGGTCTAGGTTAACTAATCATCTTTTGAGTCATAGAGAACCCACAGATTTCTCCAACTAATTGGCCAGAAAAGTTAAGAGTGAAGTGCAAAAAATTAGACCTCAATTAAATAAAAGATGGAATTGTCATAACATCATCAATCATATCTTTACAAGTACTTGGGCTACATCTTAGCCCCTAGAGAAGAAATTAGTTACACATGATGATAAAATAAAACATAATGCTGAAATAGGAAAACATGGAGATGGATGGGAGTGACGCCTTGCTTGCTTGCTGCCTTGTGGATTCTTGGATGCGTGGATGGATGGTTGGTTGCTTCTCAGCCCTCCTTCCTATTTATAATCCCTCCATTCCTAGTTAGATTCATTCTAGGAATCTAAGTTGCATTACAATTCTTAGTTATAATGTAATCCTAATCATACTTTAATTAGGATTCCAAATGGCTGCACACTTTCAAGACTTCAATCCCACTTGAACAATGATTTTGGAGAGTCTTCTAGGCTTGAGAGTCCTAGTCCTTGTAGGACACTACTTCCCGGAAGTCAATTTGGTTTAGAACTCTTCAAAACAGCTTCAAATGTCATCCAGCTCGCCACGGCGAGGAATGGCAGAATGGCTAAGTTCCTCTCGGGTTCACCTCACCACGGTGAGGGAGGGAGCTCGCCACGACGAGCTCTGGCAGAATTGCTATTTTTCCCTTTTCTGCTTTTGGTTCCTTTTGGTGCTTGGTTCCTACAAAATAGTAAAATGACATTAAAAGCACCTTAATCTATATTAGTTTGGGACTTAAATGCAAGGGAATTCATGCCAAAATATGTATATAAATTACACTCATCAAGTAGCAACTCAGAAGGAAAAGTTACAGCAAGAAGAACACCCCCACTTTCAACACACAAAGGTGGAAGGACAGGTCAAAGAAGGAGGGTGCTTCAACTTCTCAAATTGCAGCCGCTGATCCAAAAGGAAAGGCACCAAGTAAGTCCAATGAACCCCTTGGTAATAATAGAAACCGTGATACCAAATGCTTCAAATGTTTGGGCATGGGCCACATAGCTTTTCAATGTCCAACCAAGAAGGTGATGGTGCTGAAAAATAATGGAGAGTACACCACAGAATCCTCATCCAATTCTGCTACATCTAGTGAAGAGGAGTATGAGGGTGAAGAGGAGAAGCCACTAGAAGGGGATTTGCTCATGGTAAGGAGGCTGTTAGGCAGCCAAGTGAAGAAGGAAGAAGATACTAGCCAAAGGGAGAATATCTTCCATACAAGATGCCTAATTCAAGGAAAGGTATGCTCTTTAATAATTGATGGAGGAAGTTGTGCAAATGTGGCTAGTACAAGGCTGGTTTCCAAGCTGAATTTGGAGACTAAACTGCACCCAAGGCCATACAAGCTTCAATGGTTGAATGAAGCAGTGGAAATGACAGTTAACAAGCAAGTAGAGGTTTGCTTGTCCATTGGAAAATATTCTGATACTATTTTGTGTGATGTAGTTCCTATGGAGGCAAGTCACATGCTACTTGGAAGGCCTTGGCAGTATGATAAAAGAGCCAACCATGATGGCTATTCCAATAAATTTTCTTTTCTGAACAACAATCAAAAGATCACTCTTGTACCATTGACACTCAAAGAGGTTAGAGAGGATCAAGAAAAAATGAGAGAAAAGAAAGAAAAAGAAGAGTTGAATGAAAAGAAAAATAGCCAAGACCAAGAGAGGGAAAAGGCTGAAATTAAAAAAAATAAAAAGCCAGAAAAAAAAATAGAGAGAAAATAGAAGTGAAAGAAAATTTTCTAGTAAAAGAAAGAGAGGTGAAGAGGGCATTCTTATCCGAGCAGCCAATGTACTTGCTGTATTGCAAGGGCTATGGCTTAATTTCTAACATTACTAATGCCAATTCTTTGCCTAGTGTTGTTGAATATGTTTTGCAGGAATTTTGTGATGTGTTTCCAAAAGAAATTCCCAAAGGCTTGCCACCAATAAGAGGAATAGAGCACCATATTGACCTTGTACCTGGAGCATCTTTGCCCACTAGGCCAGCATACCAGAGTAATCCACAACAAACCAAGGAAATACAAAGGCAAGTGGAGGACCTAATGTGCAAAGGCTAGGTGAAGGAAAGCATGAGTCTTTGTGCTGTACCAGTCATTCTGGTATCCAAGAAGGATGGAAGCTGGAGGATGTGCATGGATTGTAGGGCTATCAACAACATCACAATCAGGTATAGACACCCAATCCCTAGACTTGATGATTTGTTAGATGAATTGTATGGTGCTTGTTTATTTTCGAAAATTGATTTGAAGAGTGGGTACCATCAAATTCGGATAAGGGAAGGGGATGAGCGGAAAACTGCCTTTAAAACAAAGCATAGCTTGTATGAATGGCTAGTAATGCCTTTCGGTTTAACTAATGCACGTAGCACTTTTATGAGGCTTATGAACCATGTCTTGAGAGAGTTTTTAGGCAAGTTTGTAGTTGTGTACTTTGATGATATTCTGATTTACAGCAAGAATCTAGATGAACATATTGAACACTTGAAAGCTGTCTTGCATGTGCTTAGGAAGGAAAGATTGTATGCAAATATGGACAAATGCACCTTTTGTACAGATCATGTCAAATTCTTAGGATTTGTTATTAATTCCCAAGGTGTGCATGTAGATGAAGAAAAAATTAAAGCCATTCAAGATTGGCCAACCCCTAAGAATGTGAGTGAAGTTAGGAGCTTTCATGGCTTAGCTAGCTTCTATAGGAGGTTTGTTAGAGACTTTAGCACTTTGGCAGCACCTCTTAATGAACTTGTTAAGAAAAAGGTTAGGTTTAAATGGAGGGAAAAACAAGAGCATGCATTCACTACACTCATGGAAAAACTCACTCATGCACCAATACTTGCATTGCCTAATTTTGCTAAATCATTTGAACTTGAATGTTATGCATCTAATGTTGGTATTGGGGCTGTTCTAATGCAAGAGGGACATCCCATTGCATATTTTAGTGAGAAATTGAATGGTGCAGTGCTGAATTATTCTACATATGATAAGGAGTTGTATGCCTTGGTAAGGGCTTTACAAACTTGGCAGCACTACCTTCTGCCAAAAGAATTTGTCATTCACAGTGACCATGAGTCCTTGAAGTACATGAAGGGGTAAGGCAAGCTGAACAAGAGGCACGCCAAGTGGGTTGAGTTTCTTGAACAATTCCCATATGTAATCAAGCACAAGAAAGGTAAGAGTAATGTGGTAGCCGATGCACTTTCAAGAAGGTATGTTTTACTATCTACTTTTGAAACAAAAATATTTGGTTTTGAGCATATCAAAGAATTATATGAGCATGATCCAGACTTTTCTGCAAAGTATTCTACATGTGTGCATACTTCTGAAAATGGATACTTTAGGCATAATGATTTCCTGTTTAAGGATAATTGGTTATGTGTGCCAAAAGGGTCCATAAGAGAGTTACTTGTGAGAGAGGCACATGAGGGAGGTTTAATGGGGCATTTTGGGGTTCAAAAGACATTAGACATACTGCATGAACATTTCTATTGGCCACACATGAAACATGATGTGCATAAATTCTGTGACCGATGCATTGTATGTAAGAAAGCAAAGTCTAAGGTAATGCCTCATGGACTTTATACTCCTTTACCAATTCCTGAATTTCCTTGGATTGAAGTTTTAGGATTGCCACGAACAAGGAATGGGAAGGATCCCATATTTGTAGTGGTGCACAGGTTTTCCAAAATGGCTCACTTCATACCTTGCAAGAAAGCGGATGATGCCAGCCATGTTGCAGAATTATTCTTCAAGGAAGTGGTGTATTTGCATGGGCTGCCAAGAAGCATTGTGTCGACACAAAATTCCTAAGCCACTTCTGGAGAACATTGTGGGGTAAGTTGGGAACCATGCTCCTCTTCTCCACAACATGCCATCCCCGAACTGATGGGCAAACGGAGGTAGTAAACAGAACTCTTTCTTCATTACTTAGGGCTTTTATTAAAAGGAACATTAAGTCATGGGAAGATTGTCTAGCCCATGTAGAATTTGCATATAATAGGGCTGTCCATAGCACAACACAATTTTCTCCATTTGAAATTGTGTATAGATTCAATCCTTTAACCCCTCTTGATTTGTTGCCATTACCTAACACCTCTGTTTTAAAGCATAAAGATGGAAGGGCTAAAGCTGAATTTGTCAAGAAGTTGCATGAACAGGTGAAGGCTTAAATTGAGAAAAAGACCGAAAGCTATGCAAAACAAGCCAACAAGGGAAGAAAGAAAGTTGTGTTTGAACTCGGTGATTGGGTGTGGGTACACCTACGGAAAGAAAGATTTCCTGTCCAAAGGAAATCCAAACTTCAGCCAAGAGGCGATGGACCTTTCCAAGTGCTTTCCAAGATAAATGACAATGCTTATAAGATTGATCTACCAGGTGAGTTTGGTGTTAGTGCTACTTTTAATGTAGCTGATTTATCTCCTTTTGATGCAGGTTTAGAAGAATTTGATTCGAGGTCGAATTCACTCAAAGAAGGAGGGAATGATGGGAATCAAACAAGCTGGAGTCCTAATGAAGAAGCATTGCAAGGACTTGGAGGTCCAATGACAAGGGCTCGGGCCAAGAAAGCAAAGGAGGCTTTGAATTACATGGTGTCCACGTTGGTCGAGTCTAGTCCAACACAAGCTGAATTGAAGCCCAAGCTAGTTTATCTCCTAGTCCAAGGAGATGGGTTGTGATACAAGACGAGGCCAAAGGAAATGGGCTGAAATGCAAGCAAACCTACAAGGAAGGATGGGCTTTGGTGCAAGGCAGAATGGGTCTTAATAGGTTGTTTGTTAATTTTACAATTTGTAATAAGGAATGGGCATCATAGGCGCATAGGCCCAGACAATTTTTTCTATTGTTTTTCAGAATTATTGGTTGCCTTAGGTTTATTTCTGAATTAGCTAAGAAATATGGCTGCTAGGCGTGGGGGCTTCTTGGTTTCCACATCATGCAAGTTATGAAGCCATGCATTAGTGACAAATAATTACAAGTTGGTTACATAGCTGATAGTTATTAGTAATTAATGCTGGCAGCCAATGATTTCCTCTTTGTAACCCACACCAATTTGGAAATGAAGATCAGATTTGGATCTTCAAAATTTCTGACTTGTGAGAATTATCTCTAGGGTTCTTGTTGGAGCCAAAATTCTGATCTTATCAAGAGGCCAAGCTCTTGTGGCGATTAAACACTTCAAGCTTATCAACTCTCAAGGTTATGGCGCCTGACCATTTCTAATCTTATCCAATTTTTCCTTTCATTATGCACTGTTCACGCATACCATTTATGGGTCCTATTCTGTCACGCGATTAGGGGCTAGAATTGCATACAAATTCAACCTAAAGTCCTACCAGTATTTTGCTAATTAGGGCTGGACCACATCAAGTGGTATCATGATACGAACCCGCCTAACTCTGCCTCAAAAGCTAGCTTGTAGGGGGAGGATTGCGGACCCATATATATAACACCCAAGACCTCCTTCGCTAACCGATGTGGGACTTTGCCAATGTTCACTCGATAATCACCCTCACCATTGCACGGATCACGTCAAGTAATTAATAATTGTGAAACATCATAACTGAATCATGAAAGTCTATACCAAGGACTTGTGGTGAAATCTAAATCCCTAGACCTTTATTTCTTATTTCTTCTACTCATACTCCTACTCTAATTTCTTACTGTTATGCTGTTTTATTTTAGTTTATATTGCTATTATCATCCTCTTTTGACCACTTGAGCATTATTAGAGTTAATATACTCTAGTAATCAATCACAATCCCTTGGGTATGACAACCCTGGAATACTTGCTAGCTACATTGATGGTGTACGCTTGCACTTCATTCCATCTCTATTTCACATCCTATTTCACCTATTTTCTCCATCCACAATTCACACATCAAGTTTTTGGCGCTATTGCTGGAGATTGTTTCATTGATATTAGAGGAATTAACAAGATAGTGACTCAAGCACAATTTTATTTTTCTGTTTTACTTTGAATTTCTTTCTTCTCCTTTTCAAGAAAATTTTTTCTGGTGTATGAGAAGAACAAGAACTCGAAATTTACTCCCTTTTGATCCAGAAATCGAAAAGACCATCAAAAGAAATTTGAGAGCCAAGAGGGTAGTCAGAAATTTACAGCTAGAATTGGAGAAGATGGCAACCCCAAATAACAACCCGAATGGAGGACATATTCCTCTTAGAACCTTTGCTATCCCAAAGATCCAAAATGTTATGACTAGCATTCGAAGTCCAACAGTAGAAGCTAACAATTTTGAGATCAAACCAGCTGTGATTCACATGGTGCAAAATAATTAATTTTCAGGAGCACTTAATGAAGATCCTAATCTGCACTTCTCATCCTTTTTGGAGATCTGTGACACTTCAAATACAACGGGGTGTTAGAGGAGGCAATAAAGCTCAAACTATTTTCTTTTTCACTCAGAGATAGAGCAAGAAGGTGGTTGAATTCTTTGCCACCCGGTTCAGTTGACACATGGGACTCCCTAGCACATAAACTTCTCACAAAATACTTCCCTCCATCAAAGATAGCTAAGCTAAGGATAGAGATTGTCAACTATAGAATGCAATTTGACAGGGAATCCTTATATGATACATGGGAGAGATTCAAGGAGCTGTTAAGGAGATGTCCACAGCATGGAATGCAAGATTGGCTTGTGATGCAGGTGTTCTATGGTGGATTGGGCTCTCATACCAAGACTGTGGTAGATGCAGCTATTGGAAGAGCTTTCTTGAATAAAGATTATACTGAAGCATATGAGTTGCTTGAAGAGGTTACCACTAATGCCTTTGATTGGAACTCTAGGAGAGACAATGAGAGGAAAGTAGCTAGAATTCAGGATGCAGATGCACTAGCTAACCTAATAGCTAAAGTAGATCAGGTACTTTCTTTCCAAACACCATTGCTCAAGGGAAACTTCATGGGAGGTGTGCAAGAAGAAGCTACGGAGGTGACCTATTTGGGGAATAACAATCCCTACTCCAGCACCCATAATCCTGGGTGGAGAAATCACCCCAATTTCTCATGGAAGAATTCAAGTCAAGGAGCGCCGGCTTTTCAACAACAACCTCCAAGGATGAATTTAGAGGAAGCAATAGCCAAGCTGGAAGCATCACAAGCGGACCTCACTGAGAGGACCAATCAATTCATGGTCACTACTAATGCTTCCATAAAGCAACCAGAGAACCAGGTAGGCCAAATTTCTCAACTTTTGACTACTAGACAACCTGGTTCACTACCTAGCACCACTGAAGCAAATCCAAGAGAGCATGTCAATGCCATTTTTCTGAGAAGTGGGAAGGTAGCTGAGATTTCCTTGAAAGAGACTCCCACAACTGAAGGAGAGAATGAAGAGGAGCCCACGCCTAAAGAAGAAGCATAATAGCCTGAACCTGAACCTGAGAAGGCACCTGAAATCATCCCAGAAAAGAGGCCAGAACTACAGAAGCAGGAGGAGAAGCCAAAGTCCAAACTTTTTCCTAACAATCCTCCACCATACAAGTCGCCTATTCCTTTTCCTAATAGGTTCAGAAAGTAGAAGCTGGACCAAGAGACTACCAAATTTCTTGACGACCATGAGACAGTTGCACTCACTAAAGAGTGCAGTGCAATCCTCCAAGGGAAGTTACCAGCAAAGGCGAAAGATCTAGGGAAATTCATTGTACCCTGCAAAATAGGTAATATGGATGTGGTTAAGGCATTGCGTGATCTAGGGGCTAGTGTGAATCTAATGCCTCTCTTTTTATTCAAGAAATTGGGCATTAGGAAAGTAAAGCCCACCAAGATGATTCTAGAGTTTGCTGATAGATCCCTCAAACACCCATATGTTTGGTGGAAAACGTCCTGATCAGAGTAGGCAAATGCTTCTTCCCAGTGGACTATTTAGTACTTGATATGAGGGAGGATGCAGATATCCCCTTAATACTGGGAAGATCTTTCTTAGCAACTGGTAGAGCCATAATAGATCTAGCTGCTGGGGAGCTCAGATTTCAAACTTTTTGAAGACCCTGAGCCATGCAATACAAATGAAAAGCTCCAAGAAGAGAAGATTGAAGTCAAACCTGTGAAACTAGTACAACCTGCTGTCAAAGCACCAAATGCAAAGAAAAAGAAAAAGAAAGCCAAGAATAAAAAGAAGAAAGTCAAGGGAATTCCAGGGTAGTATTGTTCTGGATTCCCAACTTGCCTCAAGAAGATTCTGAAGATGGTTGGTTGCCTAAGCAAAGAAGGAAAGAAAGTGGGAGAGCTTGAGATCTCTCCCTACAGCCCTCTCGATGTGCCATGAAGAGCCTGAGATAGTCGGGCTAAGGACTATAAACCAAGTGCTTATGGGAGGCAACCCATCAGTTTTTAAATCCCTTCCCTTTCCTTCGTGTGTTTTATTTGTTTTCATGTTCTTTTTTTTTTCTTTAGTTAGCTAATTTTCTACTACTCAATACTTTTAAATTCAATTATGGAAGCCATGCAGGTGTTAGGAATCGAATAGGAACAAATTTAATTAAAATTGGGACAAAAATGAGCAAAATCAATGTTCTGCTCGCTATGGTGAAGTACCCAAGTCGCCACAACGAGCTCTTCCAACATGTAAATCAGACAAATCTCGCCACGACGAGCTGCCCGAGTCGCCACGGCGAGCATTACTGTTCACTTGACCCAAAAAAAAAGATAAAAAACAAAATTTCGAAAAAAAATTCCAGCACCACGGCGGCCCTTCCAACATGCCTATGAATGTCCAGCAGCCCTTGAACCCCTTCATCCACCATTTGCCGCCCAAGAACCAAAACATAATTCATCATCTTCCATGGACGACTCCGAGTATGCTACTTCTATTAGGTTGGACCTTTCCTTTACTTTTTTTTATTTTGTATTGAGGACACTGCAAATTTTAAGTGTGGGGGAAGGACACATGTATTTAGTTGAATAATTAAGTAGCCTAGTAATTGAGTGTTTGAATAGTAGTAGTAAATTTTTTAGTTTGCATGATTGCATGAAATGTTTTATTTTTGTTTTGCATGATTGTGTGTGTTGATTGAAAACCATGGCTAAAGATGAAAATTTTGCTTAACTGATAATATCATGGGATGAGGAAACTTGATTTGATATGGAAACAATGCATGATTATTCATTTTATCCTATTCCATTAATTATTGGAAAGCTTTTGGGAATTTTGAGCCAAATTTGATTATGTGAGATCCCATATTGATAATTCCCATTTTGTGCATAATTACTTTGATAGTAGAATGAATGAGAATGCATGAGGATGAATAATAGCCAATTGTGAGCTTTTGAGCCATAAGAGTTACATAGTTGAAGCTCTTAAAATTGTTTCTAAGTGTGTCATGCAAATTTTTTTGATTTTTCTAGAACTTGCTCTGTTATGCATGTTGAGACCACAGTGAAATCATGAACACTAAGGTGATTAGGGCACTTAGGTTTAGCCATTTTAGCCTTTATAGCCCACCTTGAATAATCACCACTAGTTGATCCCTTTTGAGCCTTAGTCTTCTATTCTTTTAACCACAAATTATGCCATGTACCCACTCCTTTAATTTAACCCTTATTTTTGAACCCGACACCTTGAAGGATTGTGTGAATTTAAGGCATGGAAATGCTGCCTAGTTAGTAACTAGGGAAGTGGCAAGAAAGAGCCTCAAAAAGATGTGAAAATCTCCCAAGAAAAAGTGCAGAAAAAAAAGCAAGAAAAGCAAAAGAATGAGAAAAAAGGGAGAAAAATATGCAAGTATGAGGCTTGGTAAGTGGAGAGTGACAAAGCTAAAGGGGAGCCTTATATTCACATAGTCTCTTCTTGGTATATGTTACCCTTAAATTTCACCACCATCATTTACCCTTCACCTTCCTAAAGCCGCATTGCAACCCTCAAAAAACCCTTTGATTAGCGTTTGTGGTTTATTATTAAGTGGTGGAGATTTGATATATGAGCAAGCCTATGGAAAAATTTCGAATTGCATTGACTTGAGTGTATATTCAACCCTCTAAACACTTGAGAGATTAGAGTGAATTTATTCATGTGAGTGAATTCATCTTCTTTGCATTTAATTTCATGAAACTTGATGAGTTATTATGTACATGTGCACTTCACCTTCTACCTTTCTAATGACTTTCCATGATTTGAAAACCCTTTCATATGGTAACTTTCAACATCCACTTGAGTGAGAAATTGAGCTTAAATCATTGTTTATTTTTTAGAGTTACTTAGGGTGTGAGACTATTTCATCTTGAATTGACTAATCTTGCATTGTGACATGTTGATTAAATTCCAATGAATCCCAAGTGAATAATTCTGAAGCCAATATGGTTAGTATGTCCTTCTTTTTGAAAGTCTTGCTACCTTGCTTATTTTGTTTCTCTTTAGTTTTACTCGAGGACAAGTAAAAGGCTAAGTGTGAGGGAGTTTGATGATTGTAATTTATATAGACTTTTTGGCATGAATTCCCTTTCATTTAATTCCCAAATTAATACAGGTTAAGGTGTTTTTAATGCCATTTTACTATTTTGCAGGAACCAAGCACCAAAAGGAACCAAATGCAGAAAAATAGTAAATTACGAAAATGACATTTTTCCAGAGCTCGCTGTGGTCGTGGCACCCTGGAGACTTTTTGAAGCAATTCTGAAGAGTTCTGAACCAAGTAAACTTCCCAGAAGCAGTGTCTTACAAGGACTAGGACTCTTAAGCTTAGAGACTCTCCAGAATCATTGTTCAAGTAGGATTGAAGTCTTGGAAGTGTGCAGTCATTTGGAATCCTATTTCAAGCATGATTAGGAATGACTTTATAATTAAAGTTATAATTCATCTAAGAGTCCTAATTCAAGTAGGACTAGGAAGAGGGTTATCCTAATGGGAATCCTAGTTTGAGAGAAACTAGAAGAGATATGCATCTATAGGAATCAAACTCTCAAGAGTCCTAGTGGAAGTGAAACTGAAGTTGCCAAAACAAATTAAATTCTCTACTATCCTAGTTTCAGTGGGATTTAAGTATTTAAATCATACTAGAATATTGTATGCCTAGTTAGAGTAAAATTAGGATTATATATGATAATTACATTTTATATAGATTATTTAGCCTCCATTCCCTTACATTTCAAGTCCCAATTATGGTAAAAACACTTTGTTGTTGATTAGATTTCATTGTTTTGCAGGTACACAGGCCAAGAGAAGCAAAATAGAAGAATTCATCATTCTGCCAATGGGTGCTGTGGCGCCCAAGCCTTGGCGCCGTGGCGCCATGTACCAGAGAACAAAACGAGGATTCTACCAATGGGCGCCGTGGCGCCCAGACTTTGCGCCGTGGCACCCAGGACCTATTTTAGAGCAGTTTGAGGACTTCCAAGCCCAGTGAACTTCCAAGGAGTTGTGCCATACAAGGATTAGAAGTCGATAACCTAGAAGACTCTTCGGAATAGAGTTTTAAGTTGGATTAAAGTTTTGAAGTGTGAAGCCCAATTAAAGCCTTAGTTAACGTAGGATTAGGATTCACTTGTAATTAGTCTTTTAATATTATTTAGAATCCTACTTAGAGTCTAATAGGGATTAGACATATTATAAATAGATCAAGGGGGCTGAACACAGAGGAAGAAGCAGCAACAATCCATCAAGATCCACAAGAGCAAGGCGTCACTCTAGTTCTTTCTTCTACTCTTTAATGTTTTCTTATTCTATCATCATGTGTTTTCCTGCTATCATGTGTAACTAAACTTCACTCTAGGGCTAAGATGTAGCCCAATCTGATTGTATAGACAAATTGAGGAAGTTATGATAGTTCATGTTTTATTCAATTGAGGTTTACTTTTCTGCACTTTACTCTTGATTGATCTGGCCAATTAATTGGGGAAAATTCGTGGGTTAGCTATGAGACCGATCGGAGATTAGTTAATCTAGACCAAGAGAATTAAATCCATAGTGGAGCTAAGGACAAACCAGTACCGAGGACCCTGTGTAGTCACATGGGAATTAGGGCATTCCCCTAATCTCCCTAAAGGGATGTCCATAGATCTTAATGCAATTATAGTTGCTACAACTCGCACAGACCAATAGTAAGGTTGGTAATTGTAATTAGATTTGATCTGACCTAATACCAAGGCTGATTAATTAAATTAGGGAATCCTGGCTAGCAATTGATAATTCTATAACTTCATAACTGAATCAAGGAAGTCTATACATGAAGATTGTGGTGAAATCTGAATCCCTAGATCTGTCATCATAATTCTCTCAATTAATTCTACTATATACTTTTCTGTTATTGCTTACTTATTTTCTACATTTATTTACTTTGCCTATCTCATCATAATTTGATCGTTTGAACAATACTGGAGTTATATTACTCTGGTAATCAATAACAATCCCTTGGGTACGACAACCCCCGGAGTGCTTGCTCACTACACTGATAGTGTATACTTGCACTGTGTTCCAACACATAACATATTGTGACATATATATACATCCATTCATGCCACACTCACACACTAAATCTATCCATTCATTACACTCACTTAGGAGCAATCAATATACATTTTAAATAGGCAGCAAGGAGATCACAAGAGGAGGAGGAAGGCGCAAGGAGCAAGGATCCACAACACTTCTTCTACCCCTTTTATTTCTTTCCATGTTTTCTTTCTTTATTGTTATGTGTTTAAGTTACACTATGTGTAACTACTTTCTTTTCTAGGGGCTAAGATGTAGCCCAAGTACTTGTATAGACAGGATTGATGATGTTATGATAATTCTAGCTTTTATTTAATTAAGGTTTAATTTTTTGCACTTCACTCTTGACTGATTTGGCCAATTAGTTAGGGGAAACTTATGGGTTTTCTATGACTCAGAAGATGACTAGTTAACTTAGACCATGAGGGTTAAATCCATAGGGTTTTGTGGCGGTCTATACCCAAAATCCTGTGTAATTATACGGGAGCTAGGGAGATCCCCTAGAATACCTGAAACGGATGTCCATGGAACTTAATGCAATTATGGTTATTACAACTCGCACTAGCCCGTAGCAGGGTTGGTAATTGTAATTAAAATCAATCTGACCTCACGCCAAGGTTGGTTGATTGGATTAGGGAATCCTGGCTAGTAATTAATAATTGTGGAACATCATAATTGAATCAGAAAGTATATACCAAGGACTTCTGGTGAAATCTAAATCCCTAGACCTTTATTTCTTATTTCTTCTACTCATACTCCTACTCTAATTTCTTACTGTTATGCTATTTTATTTTGGTCTATATTGTTGTTATCATCCTCTTTTGACTGCTTGAGCATTATTGGAGTTAATATACTCTAGTAATCAATCACAATCCCTTGGGTACGACAACCCCAGAATACTTGCTGGCTACATTGATAGTGTACGCTTGCACTTTATTCCATCTCTATTTCACATCCTATTTCACCTATTTTCTCCATCCACAATTCACACATCAAGTTTTTGACCTAAGCAAAGAAGGAAAGAGAGTGGGAGAGCTTAAGATTTCTCCCTACAGCCCTCTCGATGTGCCATGAAGAACCTGAGATAGTTAGGCTGAAGACTATAAACTAAGCACTTGTTGGGAGGCAACCCAACGGTTTTTCTTTCTTTGTCTTTTCTTTTCTTTCTGTGTGTTTAATTTTGCATTTGGTTTCTTTCTTTAAGTCAGTATTTTTCGCTACTTAGAGTCACTCAAACAATTATTTGGAGCTATGCAGGTTCTAGGTAACATTTGGAGCAAGATTTTAAAGATTTCGGCATAAAACAGCTTGAATTCAAATCCCAGGGTGCCATGGCCCTAGAAATCCATTTTGATTATGCCAGTGGGAGCCACGGCGCCGGTGCCACCTTAAAAAAAAAAAAACATTTTTTTTCAAATTTTCAAAAAAAATTTCCAGCACCACGGCTAGATGTCTGGGCACTACAGTGTAGCATGGCAGAATCGCAATGTTGCTCTCGGGTATAGGATGCCACGGTGCCAAGGGTTGGGCGCCACGACACTAGGTTCCAGAATTGCAATTTCCTTCATTTCGCTTCCATCGATGCTTGTACCTGCAAAATAGCGAAATACCATCAAAACCATCATGTTTTACCTTAATTGGGAATTGAAATGCAAGGGAAATGATATCAAAAAGTCTATATAAAATGTAATTATCAGGTGGGCTGGCTGGCTAGATATGGTTCCTATTCGGGTGGGATATTTGGCTAAGCAAGCAACCTCTATAGGTGGGCACACTTGCTGAGCACGATGCCTATACAATTGGGCTTGTTGGATGACACATTGCCTCTATAAGTGGGCAAGTTGGTTGGGCATGGTGCTTGTGCAGGTGGCCATGCTAGTTGGAGATGTGTGTGTGGGTCAACTTGTTAGCTCGGTATGTAGCTTGTGCTTGTCAGGTTGCTAGCTAGCACACTGCTTGCACTAGTGGTCATACAAGTTAGGCATAGTAGTTGTGTGGGTAGGCTTACTAGGCAGAACACTACTTGGGTGGGCAGGCTTACTTATTGGAACGCTAGCTATGTGAGTGGCTGATGTGCAGATTAGGGTGTAGAAAATATGTGTTGAATGGATGTTAAATAAGGATGGAATGAAGTGTAAGCGGCAAGTATTCCAGGGTTGTCGTACCCAAGGGATTATGATTAATTACTAGAGTGTATTAACTCCAATAATGCTCAAGCGATCGAATAAGAGTGATAACAACAATAAATCATAAAGTGAAACAACAGTAAAATAAAGGAAAATAGATGAATGATGCGTGATTAAAAGTTTAGAGAAGTAAGGCCTAGGGAATTCAGATTTCACCACAAGTCCTTGACATAGACGTTCATGATTCAGTTATGACTTCTACAATTATTAATTGCTAGCTAGGATTCCCTAATCTAACCATCCTACCTTGGTGTAAGGTCAGAATAATCCTAATTACAATTAGCAACCCTGCTATGGACCAGTGCGAGTTGTAATAACCATAATTACATTAAGTTCTATGGACATCCCTTTGGGGTATTCTAGGGGATCTCCCTAGCTCCATTGTAACTACACAGAATTCTGGGTATAGACCACCATAGAACCCTATAGATTTAACCCTCGTGGTCTAGGTTAACTAATCATCTTCCGAGTCATAGAGAACCCACAGATTTCTCCTTTCTAATTGACCAGATAAGTCAAGAGTAAGAGCAGAACATTAAACCTTAATTAAATAAAAGCTAGATCTGTCATAACATCATCAATCATGTCTATACAAGTACTTGGGCTACATCTTAGCCCCTAGATAGAAGATTAGTTACACATGATGATGAAAGAAAACATAATAGTAAAATAGGAAAACATGAAATTCGGATAGATGGATGACGCCTTGTGGAAGGATGCTTTTATGCTTGCTTGGTGTGGATGCTGCGATGGATGGATGCTTTCTCCTATCAGTCCTCCTTCTTATTTATATAGCCTCCAATCCTAATTAGACTCAACCTAGGACTTTTAGTTGCATTATAATTCTTAATCCTAATGTAATCCTAATCATCCTTTAATTAGGATTTTAATTACATAATAATTACACAACTTTAATCCTACTTGATTAATAATTCTGGAGAGTCTACTATGTCTTGGAGTCTCAATTCTTGTAGGAGAAGGATTCCCGGAAGTTCAGTTGGTTTAGAACTCTTCAATTAATCTTCGGAAGGTCTTCGGGTCGCTACGGCAAAGGGTCATCTCGCCACTGCGAGCTAAGACTCTGAATTGGATTTTACTCTCTGAAAGGCCTTGCCACTACAAGTCAAGGGTCTCGCCACGGCGAGCTCAAGCTGGTTTGGGGAAATTGCTCTCGGGGAGATCTCGCCATAGCGAGCTCTGGCAGAATGGGATTTTTGCCCTTTTTGCTTCCAGCTTCAACCTAACCCTGCATTAAACATAAATGGCATTCAAAGCAATATGTTTTACCATAATAATGGACATAATTGAAAGGGAATTTAACCTTAAAAGTCTATATAAAATGTAATTATCAGTGGCCGTGCTGGCTGTGCTGACTACTTTTGCATGTGAGTTTTTTGGCAAGTATGTTGCTTGTGTGAATGGGTATGATGGCACAACATGATGCCTATGTTGGTTGGCAAATTGGCTGGGCATACTGCATGTGCAGGTAGGATTGCTAACTAGCACATGTGAGTGGGCATGCTGGTTTGGCACGCTACCTATCGAGGGGCATAATGGCTAGTGTGTTGCTTGTGTAGGTGGGCATTCTAGCTAGCCTAGCTACTTGTGTTATTGGGCATACTGGTTGGGCACAGTCCTTATGCGGGTGGACTTGCTAGTTGGAACGCTTTGTGTTTTGGTAGTCATGCTGTCTATATGGGTAGGTTTATAAGATGGCACGTTGACTATGCAAGTGGGCACTCTAATGGGCACACTACCTATGCGAGTGGGCATGTTGGCTAGGTGGGCACGCTGGTTGGCCACGCTCTGTGTGCAAATGGGCATGCTGGCTCACCACATTGCATGTGTAAGGAAAGGGACAACCTGGTAAGCATGCCTAGTCAGTATCCCCAGAGCTGTCCTCATTAGCTGCTCTTTCTGGTGGTGGACGTGGTGCATATGGTGGTGATTGAGGGAGGATTGGGAATGGTGGTAGTCTGGTATGTCCCACTGCACCAGCTTCAAAATATTGTTCAGCTATCTAGTGCTATTGGTTGTGTACGTTGTGCCACTGGTAGCTGAAGTCAACATATTCATTGAGCTTTGTGGCCAATCAGGGTCCATAAAACCCAGTTGGTGGAAAGGAGGTTACTATCCAGGAACTGCTGGAGGAACTGGTGGTTAGATTGGCAGAGGTTGTGGCATTAGAGGATGTGGTGCTGCAGCTGCTGCTCCTCGGAGGGATGGTAGCTTGAGTCGGTCAAAGAAAGTTTAGCTCAACATTCATCCGGGTGCAGTCAAAGGTTCATCATCTCCCCATTCCAGTCCAGCGTGCTTGCACAAGGTAGTGATGAAGTGTGGAAAGGGGATTGCTCTCTTGTTTTCTTGAAGTCCAATACTGCCCAGAGCCACTCTAAGTGCCAATCCCACATTGAATCGCCATCTGTTGTGTATGGCCCATAAAAATTTTGCTCTTTGCTTGGAGACATCAGAGGTGTGGGTTGAAGGGAACAGGCGGGCTGAGATGAAGTGTAGCCACGTCTTGTAGATCTTATCTAGGCCCGCTTTGGGGAAATGATGGAATTCTCCTTCCCTTGTAACCCATTCGTTGGAGAGGCAACAACTTCTACCCATTTAGACACATAATCCACTACAACCAAGATGTATAAATTGCCATATGATGATGGGAATGGTCCCATGAAGTCAATACCCCAAACATCAAACAATTCGACTTCTAAGATTGGGTTTTGAGGCATCTCATGCTTCTTGGACAAATTCCCAACTCTTTGGCATTTATCACAACTTTTTACAAACGATTGTGCATCCTTAAAGAGTGTGGGCCAAAAATTCACTTTGCAGCACTTTGGTTATTGTTTTGTGAGTTGCATAATGTCCGGCATAGCTACTTGAATGGCAGCTCTCTAATATGGAAGAATATTCTTCTTCTGGGACGCACCTTCTGATCATATGATCACTGCATCTGCAATAAAGCACAGGGTTATCCCAAAAGTAATATTTTACCTCAGATAAAAATTTCTTCCTTTTTTGATAGGTTGCTTCAGGTGGGAGTTCATGGCTTGCTATGTAGTTGACATAATCAGCATACCATGGATCATCTTTACTTCTTTTTCTCCATCCATCAATTTCAACCGTCTTTATGGAAAAGACTTGCTCATCAAGGAAGTGATCTGCTACTGGAATCTTGTTCACAATATTGCTTTCTAGTCTTGAAAGATGATCTGCTATCAAGCTATCTTTTCCCCTCTTGTCTTTGATCTCCAAATAAAAGAATCCATCTGATTAGTCTTGACTTGGCATCTTTTTTATTCAACAGGTATTTTAATGCTGCATGGTTAGTGTATACTATGGTCTTGTTACCAATGAGATAAGGTCTAAATTTGTCAAAGGCAAAGACCACAGCTAACAATTCTTTTTCTGTTGTGGCATAGTTGACTTGAGCAGGATCAAGAGTCTTGCTTGTGTAGTAGATAGCTTTGAAGGTCTTGTCTCTTGTCTGTCCTAGAACAGCTCCTACTGCATAGTCACTTGCATCACACATTATTTCAAAAGGTTCTCCCCACTTTGGCATGATTATTATGGGAGCAGTGACAAGAGCTTTCTTCATGGTTTCGAATGCAATTGTGCATTCTTTTGTGAAAGAAAATCCTGTTTCCTTCAAGAGGAGGTTACATAATGGCTTTGTGATTTTTGAGAAATCCTTGATGAATTTCCTATAGAATCCTGCATACCCTAGAAAACTCCTCACTCCTTTAATAGTAAAAGGAGGGGTAAGTCTCTCAATCAGCTCCACCTTAGCTTTGTCAACCTGTATACTTTCTAAGGATATCCTATGGCCTAGAACAATGCCTTCTGTTACTATAAAGTGGCATTTTTCCCAATTCAGTACCAAATTTGTTTCTTGGCACCTTTTGAGTACTAATGACAGGTTGTGAAGGCAAGAGTCAAATGAGTTCCCGAATACTGAGAAATCATCTATGAACATCTCTATGAAATTCTCCACCATGTTAGAAAATAATGCCATCATGAGTCTCTGAAAAGTAGCAGGAGCATTACATAACCCAAATGGCATCCTCCTAAATGCGAAGGTACCATAGAGGCATGTAAATGTTGTCTTTTCTTGATCTTCAAGGGCTATGGCAATTTGGCCAGATCAGTCAAGAGTAAGAGCAGAACATTAAACCTCAATTAAATGAAAGGTAGATCTATCATAACATCATCAATCATGTCTATACAAGTACTTGGGCTACATCTTAGCCCCTAGATAGAAGATTAGTTACACATGATGATGAAAGAAAACATAATAGTAAAATAGGAAAACATGAAATTCGGATAGATGGATGACGCCTTGTGGAAGGATGCTTTGATGCTTGCTTGGTGTAGATGCTGCGATGGATGGATGCTTTCTCCTATCAGTCCTCCTTCTTATTTATATAGCCTCCAATCTTAATTAGACTCAACCTAGGACTTTTAGTTGCATTATAATTCCTAATCCTAATGTAATCTTAATCATCCTTTAATTAGGATTTTAATTACATAATAATTACACAACTCTTATCCTACTTGATTAATAATTCGGGAGAGTCTTCTATGTCTTGGGGTCTCAATTCTTGTAGGAGAAGGATTCCCGAAAGTTCAGTTGGTTTAGAACTCTTCAATTAATCTTCGGAAGGTCTTCGGGTCGCCACGGCGAACGGTCATCTCGCCACGGTGAGCTAAAACTCCAAATTGGATTTTGCTCTCTGGAAGGCCTCGCCACAACGAGTCAAGGGTCTCGCCACGGCGAGCTTTGGTAAAATGGGATTTTTGCCCTTTTTGCTTCCAGCTTCAACCTAACCCTGCATTAAACATAAATGGCATCAAAAGCAATATGTTTTACCATAATAATGGACATAATTGAAAGCGAATTTAACCTTAAAAGTCTATATAAAATGTAATTATCAGTGGTCGTGCTGGCTATGCTGACTACTTGTGCATGTGGGTTTCTTGGCAAGCCTGTTGCTTGTGTGAATGGGTATGATGGCACAACATGATGCCTGTGTTGGTTGGCAAATTGGCTGGGCATACTACATGTGCAGGTGGGATTGCTAACTGGCACATGTGAATGGCATGCTGGTTTGGCACGCTACCTATCGAGGGGCATAATGGCTAGTTTGTTGCTTGCGTAGGTGGGCATGCTAGCTAGCCTAGCTCCTTGTGTTATTGGGGATACTGGTTGGGCATAGTCCTTATGCGGGTGGGCTTGCTAGTTGGAACGCTTTGTGTTTTGGTAGTCATGTTGTTTATACAGGTAGGTTTGTAGGATGACACGTTGACTATGCAGGTGGGCACACTACCTATATGAGTGGGCATGTTCGCTAGGTGGGCAAGCTGGTTGGCCACGCTCTGTGTGCAAATGGGCATGCTGGCTTACCACATTGCCTGTGTAGGTGGGCATACTAGCTAGGCACACTGCTCGTGGGGGTGGGCTTGCTAAGTGGAACACTATTTGTGCTGGTGGTCATGCTAGTTAGGCATGGTTGTTGTGCGAGTGGATTGCTAGTTTGCCAGCTCCATGTGCAAGTGGCCTTGTTAGCAAGGCAAGCTACCTCTGCGCATGGGCACACTTTTTAGAAGACACGTCTCTTATACTAGTAAACGTGTTGGCTGGACACAATGCTTGTGCAAGTGGGCTTGCTGGCTAGCATGTTGCTTATGCAGGTTGGCATGTAGGTTGGGCACGTTGCCTATGAAGTGGGCTTCTTAACTTCCACACTACTATAAGGGCTTGCTAGCTTACACGTTGCCTATGCAGTTTGGCTTATTTGCTGGGCATGATCCTTGTGTTGGTGAGCTTGCAAGCTGATGTGATGCCTATGCGGGTGGTCATGCTAACTGGACATGCTTCCTATGTGGGTGGGCTTCTTGGCTTGCACTGATGGAAACGTGGCCACCAATGCTGCCAAGGGAGGCATTGCTGCCAGCACTACCAAAGGAGATGTTGCTGCCAAGGGAAATGATGCCGCCAAGTGGAGTAGAGACCCACTTGTAGTGCCACTTGGTTCCATGACAAGAGCTAGGGCAAAGAGGTTCAAGGAAGCATTAAATGGGCTGGTGCAAGAGGCCTTGGAGCAAGCTAGCTCATGGAGGCCCATGGAGCATGATCAACCGAGGATAGTCAACCTTCTTCACACCCAAAACGGGCCAGCAAATTGATTGGGAAATAATAGGGCTGATTGTATTTGATTAGGAAATTACAGGGCGGATTGTATTAGAATTAGTTATTTTATTTAGTTTCCTAATTTTAGAAGTAATCTGATTTGATTAGATTACATTATATTACTTTTATTTTATTTCCTTTTATGTTTAAACAAGATTTCCTATTCTTGTAATGCCTTTAAATAGGCCTCTTTGATTCAATAATATTCAGATTATGCGTTTTGATTAAATTGTGAGATTGCATACTCTCTTTAGTTCTTTGTGAGCTATTCAACTTATCAATCAAGTTTCCATCCCTTGATTGTGGCGTCTTCACTATAGCGAGGTTCACACCTCAATATAGGTGCTGGGTTGTGGTTCTTCCATACAAATTTGAAGTAGAAACGATCCTCAAACTAATTTCGTTATGGGTTTCGTCACAATGTTGGTGGGGTTCGTATCAGTTGGTATCAGAGCCTAATTCTGGTCTCAGGTTTGCTTTTCAATTGTGAATTCCTCTTCTCCATTCGGAAATCTGATAAAAAAAAACAAAAAGAGAACAACAAAAGAAAACAGCAAAGGGGAGATCGTGTTCTTGTTTCCCCATATTCAAAAAAAATATTAAAATATATATATATATATAGTCCAGAATTCAAATTTGGTTAGTGAAAAGTATATTTTCCAGATTTGATTTGAATTCTGCATTCTTAATCTTTCAGAATTCAGATTTAGTTATTGCCAATTAAGTTTCCAGATTTGATCATATGAATTCTGCATTCTTGCTTCCAGAATTCCGAGTTGTTTTTTCCAAATTATTCTTCCAGATTTTGGTTACTTGAATGCGTGCACCTTGTTCCAGATTTGGCCACTTAATTTGTATACCTTTTTGCCCAGAAAATTCTGTATTTTTCAGAATTGATTGGTCTTGTTAGGGTGTGAATTGTGCCCAGAAAAATTCTGTTCTTGGTTGATTAGCTTGATAAGAACTCTTGAGAGAATTAAGAGTGGAAAATGGCAAGAGTGATATGCATTACCGAGAGCAAAAGCCAAACTATTCTCCTTGTAAACATGAGTGAAATTAGAGTGTCAATCCCTTGAGTGTAAACATGTGAGTTGTGTGAAGTGAGGAATTTTTTTTACTAACATTTTCTTCTTGCAGCGAGCATGTCTCATGAAAGTGCTTCAGTAGGTGCAAGGGGTGGTGTAGATCCACAACCGATGATGAAGGCAATGACAAGAGAGGTGAGGAGAGTGATGAGAGCGGAACTGGAAGCCTTACATGACAGAATAGAACATGCACGCAGGGAGCCTCCTCGCGTGCCTAGAGGAGGCCGAGCTCCACCAAGGGGAGCAAGAGCTGAACCCGAGGACTATGAAGGGGAAGGCTTTGATGATGAAGATGATCGGTGTTCAACCATTGACCCTAGGAGGTATGGTGGACGGTTCAGAGGATTTAGAGAACCCATTCATGAAGATGCCCTATGATGAGTGTAAATTATATAGACATTTTGGCATGAATTCCCTTGCATTTAAGTCCCAAATTAATATAGATTAAGATGCTTTTAATGTCATTTGGCTGTTTTGCAGGTCCAAGCACCAACAGGAGCTAAAAGAATGAAAAGGGCAATTTTGCACAAGCTTGGGCGCGTTGTAGCGCCCATGTCCTGGCGCCATGGCGCCCTATCCCAGAACCAAGACTGCCAATGCTGCCAATCAGCGCCATGGCACCCTGGAGACTTTCTGAAGCAAATCTTAAGAGTTCCAAGCCAAGTGGACTTCCGGGAAGCAAAGTCCTACAAGGATTAGGACTCTCAAGCCTAGAAGACTGTCCGGAATCATTGTTCAAGTGGGATTGAAGTCTCGGAAGTGTGCAGCCATTTGGAATCCTATTTCAAGCATGATTGGGAATGATTTTGTGGCTGGAGTTGTAATTCAACTAAGAGTCCTAATTCAAGTAAAACTCTACTTGGAATCCTAGTTAGAGTAGAACTAAAAGAGATATGCAGCCATAAGAATTAAATTCTCAAGAATCCTAATGGGAGTGAAACTCAAGTTGCCAAAGTAAATTAAATTATCTACTATCCTAGTTTGAGTGGGATTAAAGTTGTTAAATCCTACTAGAATGATGTGTCCTAGTTAGAGTATGATTAGGAGTGATCTTTGTAATTAAAGTTATAATTCATCTAAGAGCCCTAAGTCAAGTAGGACTAGGAAGAGGATTGTTCCAAATAGAATCCTAGTTTGAGTAAACTTAGGAAGAATATTAAGAGCCTTAGTGTGAGTAAAATTAGGATTGTCTACATTATAAATAAGCATCATTGGCAGCTTGGCAAAGATGGGAGAGAGGAAGGCGCAAGGAGCAAGGAACCACTTCTTTTACGCAACTTCTTCTACCCCTTTTATTTCCATGTTTTCTTTCTTTTATGTTTTGTGTTTAAGTTACACTATGTGTAACTAATTTCTTTTCAAGGGCCTAGGATGTAGCCCAATTTCTTGTATAGACATGATTGATGATGTTATGACAATTCTATCTTTTATTCAATTGAGATTTAATTTTCTGCACTTCACTCTTGATTAATCTGGCCAATTAGTTGGGGGAAATCTATGGGTTACCGACCTGAGATTAGTTAATCTAGATCACGAAAGTTAAATCCATAGTGGAGCTGAGGATAGACCAGTACCGAGGACCCTGTGTAGCCACATGGGAATTTGGGCGTTCCCCTAACCTCCCTAAAGGGATATCCATAGAACTTAATGCAATTATAATTGCTACAACTAGCACAGACCAGTAGCAGGGTTGGTAATTGTAATTAGATTTAATCTGACCTAATACCAAGACTGATTGATATGATTAGGGAATCCTGGTTAGCAATTGATAATTGTGGAAAGTCATAACTGAATCATGAAAGTCTATACAAAGAAATTATGGTGAAATTTGAATCCCTAGGCTTTTATTCCTTATTTTCTCTCCAAGCATTCTTCATCTATTTCTCTAATTTTCATGCTGTTTTATTTTAGTTTATTTTGCTATTATCACTTTTATTATCCGCTTGAGCAATATTGGAGTTATACTACTCTAGTAATTAAGAACAATCCCTTGGGTACGACAACCCCCCGAAATATTTGCTGGCTACACTGATAGTGTATACTTGCACTGTGTTCCAACACATTACAAATTGTTCCATATACATCCATACATCACGCCACACACACATACAACTTCTATCTATTCACGACACTCACAAAGGAGGAATCAAGTTTTTGGCGCCGTTGCCGGGGATTGTTTCATTGATATTTGAGGAATTAACAAGATAGTGACTCAAGCACTCTTATTTTATTTTTCGGTTTTACTTTGAAATTTCTTTCTTCTCTTTTTCAGAAAAATTTTTCTGGTGCATGAAACAAAATTTAATCCCTTTGGATCTAGAAATTGAAAAGACAATTTGAAGAATCCAAAAGGAGAAAAGAGTAGTCAGAAATTTGCAGCCAGAATTGAAGAAGATGGCAGCCCCAAATAACAACCCGAATGGAGGACATATTCCTCTTAGAACCTTTGCTGTCCCAAAGATCCAAAATGCCATGTCAAGCATCCGAAGTCCAGCTGTAGAAGCAAACAAATTTGAGATCAAACCAGCTGTGATTCACATGGTGCAAAATAATCAATTTTCAAGAGCACTTAATGAAGATCCTAATCTGCACCTCTCATCCTTTTTGAAGATCTATGACACATTCAAATACAACGGGGTGTCAGAGGAGGCAATAAAGCTTAGATTATTTTCTTTTTCACTCAGAGATAGAGCAAGAAGGTGGCTGAATTCTTTGCCACCTAGTTCAGTTGACACATGGGACTCCCTAGCATATAAATTTCTCACAAAGTACTTCCCTCCATTAAAGACAGCCAAGCTAAGGATAGAGATTGTCAACTTTACACATTTTGACAGGGAATCCTTATATGATGCATGGGAGAGATTCAAGGAGCTGTTAAGGAGATGTCCACACCATGGGATACAGGATTAGCTTGTTATGCAGGTATTCTATGGCGGATTGGGCTCTCATACAAAGCCTATGAGTTACTTGAAAAGGTCACCACAAATGTCTCTGATTGGAACTCCATGAGAGACAATGAGAGGAAAGTAGCTAGTATTCAGGATGCAAATACACTAGCTAAACTATCAGCCAAACTGGACCAGTTTCTTTCCTTCCAAACATCATTACTCAAAGAAAACTCCATGAGAGGCGTGCAAGAAGAAGCTGAGGAGGTGAACTATCTGGGGAACAACAATCCCTACTCTAACACCCACAATCCTGGGTGGAGAAATCACCCTAATTTTTCATGGAAAAACCAAGATCAAGGAATGCCTCATTTTCAACAACAACCTCCCAAAACGAATCTAGAAGAGGTTATAGCAAAGCTGGTAGCATCTCAAGCAGAATTTACAGAAAAAACCACTCAATTTATGACGAGCACAAATGCCTCAATAAAGCAATTGGAGAACCAGGTGAGGCAGATCTCTCAACTTTTGACTACTAGACAACCAGGCTCACTACCTAGCACCACTGAAGCAAATCCAAGAGAGCATGTCAATGCCATTTTTCTGAGAAGTGGGAAGGTAGCTGAGATTGACTTGAAAGAAGCTCCCACAGCTGAAGGGGAGAAAGAAGAGAAGCCCACGCCTGAAGAAAGGACAAAACAGGCTGAACCTAAACCTGAGAGGGCACCTGAAAACATCCTAGAAAAGAGGCCAGAACTGCAGAAGTAGGAGGAGAAGCCAAAGTCCATACTTTTTCCTAACAATCCTCCACCACACAAGTTACCTCTTCCTTTTCCTAATAGGTTCAGAAAGCAAAAGCTAGACCAACAGACTGCCAAATTTATGGAGGACCATGAAACAGTTGCACTCACTGAAGAGTGCAGTGCCATCCTCTAAGGTAAGTTACCAGCAAAGGCAAAAGATCCTGAAAAATTCACTGTACCCTGCAAAATAGGTAAGATGGGTGTGGGTAAGGCATTGTGTGATCTAGGGGCTAGTGTAAATCTAATGCCTCCCTCTTTGTTCAAGAAATTAGGCTTTAGGAAAGTAAAGCCCACCAAGATGATTTTAGAGTTTGCTGATAGATCCCTCAAACACCTATATGGTTTGATGGAAAGCGTCCTGATCAAAGTAGGCAAATTCTTCTTCCTAGTGGATTTTGTGGTACTTGATATGGGGGAGGATGTAGATATCCCCTTAATACTAGGAAGATCTTTCTTGGCAACTGGTAGAGCCATAATAGATGTAGTTGCTGGAGAGCTCAGATTGAGGGTCAATGAAGACCATGCAACTTTCAAACTTTTTGAAGACCTTGAGCCATGCAATACAAATGAAAAGCCCCAAGAAGAGAAGGTTGAAGTCAAGGCTATGAAACTAGTACAGCTTGCTGTCAAAGCCCCAAATGCAAAGAAAAAGAAAAAGAAAGCCAAGAATAGAAAGAAGAAAGGCAAGGGAATTCCAGAGTGGTGCTGTTCTAGACTCCCAACTTGCCTTGAGAAGATATTAAAGATGGTTGGCTGCCCAAGCAAGAAAGGAAAGGGAGTTAGAGAGCTTATGATCTCTCCCTACAGCCCTCTCGATGTGCCATGAAGCACCTGAGATAGTCGGGCTAAGGACTATAAACTAAGCGCTTGTTGGGAGGCAACCCAACGATTTTTCTTCCCTTTTTCTTTTCCTTCTTTTTGTATGTTTAAGTTTGAATTTTGTTTCCTTCTTTTAGTCAGTAATTTCTGCTATTCAGAGTCACTCAAACAATTATTTGGAGTTATGTAGGTGTTAGGTATCAAAGGGGAGCATAATTGATCAATTTCGGGACAAAACGGAGCAAAAACAGGTTTCTGGGTGCCACGGCGCCCGTTACTGTTCACCTAACCCGAAAAAAAAAATCTTTGTTTTTTTCAAAATTTCAAAAAAAATTTCTAGCACCCCGCGCGGCCCTTCCAGCATGCTGATGAATGTCTAGCAACCCTTGAACCCCTTCATCCACCATTTACCACCCAATATGGTTAGTAGGTCCGTTTTGAAAGTCTTGCCACCTTGCTTATTTTATTTCTCTTTAGTTTTACTCGAGGACGAGGAAAAGGCTAAGTGTGGGGGAGTTTGATGAGTGTAATTTATATAGACATTTTGGCATTAATTCCCTTGCATTCAAGTCCCAAATTAATATAGATTAAGATCCTTTTAATGTCATTTGGTTGTTTTGTAGGTCAAAGCACCAACAGGAGCCAAGGAAGCAAAATGGAGAAAAGTACAATTCTGGTGCTTGGCACCGTGGCGCCCAATACCCGAGAGTAAATTGTCCATTCTGCCATCCAGCACTGTGGCGCCCTGGAGACTTTCTAAAGCAAATCTGAAGAGTTCCAAGCCAAGTGGACTTCCGGGAAGCAGTGTCCTACAAGGACTAGGACTCTCAAGCCTAGAAGACTCTTCGGAATCATTGTTCAAGTGGGATTGAAGTCTTTGAAGTGTGCAGCCATTTGGAATCCTAATTCAAGCATGATTGGGAATGATTTTTGTGGCTAGTGTTGTAATCCAACTAAAAGTCCTAATTTAAGTAAAACTCTACTTGGAATCCTAATTGGAGTGGAACTAAAAGAGATATGCAGCCATAAGAATTAAATTCTCAAGAATCCTAGTTTGAGTGGGATTGAAGTTGTTAAGCCCTACTAGAATTTAATGTCCTAGTTAGAGTATGATTAGGAGTGACTTTGTAATTAAAGTTGTAATTTATCTAAGAGTCATAATTCAAGTAAGACAAGGAAAAAAGATTGTTCTAAATAGAATCCTAATTAAAGTATAATTAGGATTACATTATAACTAAGAATTGTAATGCAACTTAGAGTCCTAGAATGAGTCTAACTAGGAATGGAGGGATTATAAATAGGAAGGAGGGCTGAGAAGCAAACTACCATCCATCTGATCACGCACAAGCAAGGAGAGCAAGGAGCAAGGTGTTTCATCTACCCCATTTAATTCTGTCCATGTTTTCTTTCTTTTATGTTATGTGTTTAGGTTACACGATGTGTAACTAATTTCTTTTCTAGGGGCTAAGATGTAGCCCAATTTCTTGTATAGACATGATTGATGATGTTATGACAATTCCATCTTTTATTCAATTTAGATTTAATTTTCTGGCCAATTAGTTGGGGGAAATTTGTGGGTTTTCTATGAGACCGACTGGAGATTAGTTAATCTAGACCACGAAAGTGAAATACATAGTGGAGCTAAGGACAGACCAATACCGAGGACCCTATGTAGCCACATGGGAATTAGGGAGTTCCCCTAACCTCCCTAAAGGGATGTTCATAGAACTTAATGCAATTATAGTTATTACAACTCGCACAGACTAGTAGCAGGGTTAGTAATTGTAATTAGATTTGATTTGACCTAATACCATGGCTGATTAATTAAATTAGGAAATCATAGCTAGCAATTGATAATTGTGGAAAGTCATAACTAAATCATGAAAGTCTATACAAAGGAATTATGGTGAAATTTGAATCCTTAGGCTTTTATTCCTTATTTTCTCTCCAAGCATTCTTCATCTAATTCTCTTACTTTTATGCTGTTTTCTTTTATGTTATTTTGCTGTTATCACTCTTATTTTTTGCTTGAGCAATATTGGAGTTATATTACTGATAGTGTATACTTGCTCACTACACTGATAGTGTATACTTGCACTGTGTTCCACACATCACATATTGTTCCATATATATACATCCATTCACGCTTATATCCATACTAAATTCATCCATTCGTGACACTCACTAAGGAGCAATCAGCACTACTTGCACAAGGCTCACCCATGGGCTATCAGAAATAGGGTAGATAATGTCTGCATCAAGCCATTTTTGTACTTCTTTTCTGACCACCTCCTTCATCTTGGGGTTCATCCTTCTTTGGTGCTCAATTGAGGGCTTGAAGTTCTCCTCCATGTAAATTTTGTGCATGCAAAGGGTAGGACTTATGCCTTTTATGTCAGCAATAGTTCACCCTATTGCTTTCTTGTTTTCTCTCAACAACTTTTATTCCTGTTCTTTTGTTAGGGAAGCAGAAAGAATTACTGGTAGGGACTCTGCATCTCCTAAATAGTTGTATTTCAAATGTTCTGGTAATGGTTTCAGCTCCAATTTGGGTGCTTGCTCAGTTGAAGGTTCGGTTGGGGCTTCAGGCTCCCCCAATTCTTTAGCAAGTTTCTTGATAAAAATTTGTGGGGTAGCCTCAAGTTGTTGTATGCATTCTTCAATCTCAGGATCTTCTGATGTCATGCTTCAAGGGGTTCAGAATACTTTGACAGTTGTGCCACCTCCTTAATGCATTGGTCAATGATGTCTGCTCTAAAGCAGGACTCTTCATCAGCTGGATGCTTTAGTGCTTTGAGGATATCAAAGGTCACTTCTTCTTCTTGTACTCTTAGGGTTAGGTTCCCTTTTTGTACATCAATTAGAGCTCTTCTAGTTGCTAAGAATGACCTTCCCAGAATGATTGGGATTTTTTTATCTTCCTCCATGTCTAATACTAAGAAAGCTGCAAGGAAGATAAACTTTAACTAAAACATCTTGTTATACCTCTTGGATATTTGATGAATCTATCTACCAGTTGCAGAGATATAGTAGTAGGTTTGGATTCTCCAATATTCAGCTTCTTGTAGACTGAGAGTGGCATTAAATTTATGCTCGCTCCCAAGTCACTGCACTCTTCAGTAAGTGCAACAGTTTCATAATCTTGTAGCTTCTTTTTGTTGGACATAATATCTTTCATGAATTTCACATAGTTGGGCATCTGCTCCAAAGCTTATGAAAAAGGAATGTTAATATGTAATTTTTTAAATACCTCCATGAATTTTGCAAATTGCCTGTCCAGCTTCTTATTTCTGAATCTTTAGGGAAACGGTAAAGGCGGCTTGTATGGAGAAGGAATTTCGCATGGCTTGTGCTTCGGCTTCTCTACTTGCTTTTGTTGTTCTTGCCTTTCTTCTGGAGCGACATTGGGTGCTTGTTCAGCTTCAGATTCAGCTCCCTTTTCTTCCTCTTGTGGCATGGAATCCTAGACAGCATCAATGGCTTTTCCACTTCTCAGAGTGATAGCTTTCACATCTCTTGGATTGGCTTCAGTTGTGCTTGGTAATACACCAGGCTGCCTTGTGGTAAGAAGTTGAGAGATCTAGCCTACTTGGTTCTCCAATTGCTTAATTGAAGCATTGGTAGTCACCATGAATTGATTTGTCTTTTCAGTTAAATCAACTTGAGATGTTGCAAGCTTGGCCATGGCTTCTTCTAGATTCATCCTTGGACGTTGCTGTTGTTGTTGTTGATAAGGAGGTGCTGCCTGTCCTGGGTTCTTCCATGAAAAATTAGGATGATTCCTCCATCCAGGATTGTATGTCTTTGAGTAGGGATTATTGTTCCCTACAAAGTGCACCTCTTCGGTGTCTTCTTGAATAGCTTCCATAGGATTTCCTTTCAGTAATGCAGTGTGGAATGAGAATACCTGGTCTAGTTTTGCAGCAAGTGTTGCAAATGCATCTGAATCTTGGATACCAGCTACTATTTTCTCATTATCCCTCCTAGAGCTCCAATCAGAGGCATTTGTTGTTACCTCTTCAAGCAACTCATAGGCCTCAGCATAGTCTTTGTTCAAAAAGGCTCCTCCAGCAGCTGCATCTACAACTGTCTTGGTGTTAGGAATTAATTCTCCATAGAATACTTGCATGACTAGCCAGTCTTACATTAAATGGTGTGGGCACTTCCTTAGCAGCTCCTTGAATCTTTCCCAAGCATCATAGAGAGATTCTCTCTCAAATTGACGGAAATTCACAATCTCAATTCTCAGCTTAGTAGTCTTTGAAGGAGGGAAATATTTAGTGAGAAATTTTTATGCTGAAGAGTCCCATGTGTCAAGTGAACCAGGTGGCAAAGAATTCAGCCACCTTCTAGCTCCATCTCTTAGTGAAAAAGAGAATAATCTGAGCTTGATTGCTTCCTCTGACACCCCGTTGTATTTGAAAGTATCACAGATCTCTAGAAAAGTAGAGAGGTGCAGATTTGGGTCTTCATTAGGTGCTCCTGAAAGTTGATTATTTTGAATCACCTGAATCACATCTAGTTTGATCTTAAAATTATTTGCTTCAACAGCTGGACTCCTGATGCTTGACATAGCATTCTGCACTTTTGGGACAACAAAGGTTCGAAGAGGAATATGCACCTCATTCGGTTGATTGTTTGGTGCTGCCATCTTTTCCAGATCTAGTTGCAAGTTCTGAACTACTCTCCTTGCTCTCAGATTTCTTTTAATGGTCTTTTCAATTTTTGGATCAAAAGGTAGTAGATTTCGGTCCTTTATTCTTCTCATGCACCAGAAATTTTTTCTAAAAAGTATGAAGAAAGAAGATCAAAGTAAAATAGAAAAATAAAAGAAAATTTTGCTTGAATCAACACATTGTTAATTCCTCTAATATCAATGGCACAATCCCCGGCAACGGCGCCAAAAACTTGATTACTCCTTAGTGAGTGTCGTAAATGGATAGATTTAGTGTGTGAGTATGGTGTGAATGGATGTATATATATGGAACAATATGTGATGTGTTGGAACATAGTGCAACTATACACTATCAGTGTAGTGAGCAAGTACTCCGAGGGTTGTTGTACCCAAGGGATTGTTATTGATTATCAGAGTAATATAACTCCAGTACTGTTCAAGCGATAGAATTGTGATAAGATAGGCAAAGTAAATAAATGCAGAAAATAAGTAAGCAATAACAGAAAAGTATATAGCAGAATTAATGGAGAGAATAATGATGAGAAATCTAGGGATTCAGATTTCACCATAATCTTCATGTATAGACTTCCTTGATTTAGTTATAAAGTTATAGAATTATCAATTGCTAGCCAGGATTCCCTAATCACATTAATCAGCCTTGGTATTAGGTCAGATAAAATCTAATTATAATTACCAACCCTGCTACTGGTCTGTGCAAGTTGTAGCAACTATAATTGCATTAAGTACTATGAACATCCCTTTAGGGAGATTAGGGGAACGCCCTAATTCCCATGTGACTACACAGGGTCCTCAGTACTAGTTTGTCCTTAGCTCCACTATGGATTTAATTCTCTTGGTCTAGATTAACTAATCTCCTGTCGGTCTCATAGCTAACCCACGAATTTTCCCCAATTAATTGGCTAGATCAATCAAGAGTAAAGTGCAAAAAAGTAAACCTCAATTGAATAAAACATGAACTGTCATAACTTCCTCAATTTGTCTATACAATCAGATCGGGCTACATCTTAGCCCTAGAGTGAAGTTTAGTTACACATGATAAAGGGAAAACACATGATGATAAAATAAGAAAACATAAAAGAGTAGAAGAAAAAACTAGAGCGATGCCTTGCTCTTGCGGATCTTGATGGGTTACTGTTGCTCTCTCCTCTACCTCTTGTGTTCAGCCCTCTTGATCTATTTATAATGTGTCTAATCCTTATTAGACTCAAAGTAGAATTCTAAATTATATTAAAAGACTAATTACAAATCAATCCTAATCCTACTTTAACTAAGGCTTTTAATTGGGCTTCACACTTCAAGACTTTAATTCAGCTTAAAACTCTATTCCGGAGAGTCTTCTAGGTTGTGGACTTCAAATCCTTGTATGGCACTACTCCTCGGAAGTCCTCAAAACAGCTCTGAAATAGGTCCTGGGAACCACGACGCCCATTGGCAGAATCCTCATTTTGCTCTCTGGTACATGGCGCCACGGCGCCCATTGGCAGAATGATGAATTCTTCTATTTTGCTTCTCTTAGCCTGTGTACCTGCAAAATAATGAAATCTAATCAACAACAAAGTGTTTTTTCCATAATTAGGACTTGAAATGTAAGGGAATTGAGGCTAAATAATCTATATAAAATGTACTTATCATTGAGCAAATTTTATCCAACCTCTCCATGCCATGTGGTTGGCAATTGGAGCAAAACAGGGCTCCGAGATATCAATGCCAAACTCAAGTATGGTTGGCTTGTTGTCCAGTTCTTCAAAATTATCCTCTACCTTCCTACTAATAAAGCGAGTGGCATCATATTCCGGCACTTGGGAGGATGAGGATGCCTTCCGCTTAGCCAATCTTTTGAGAGGCATTGTATCTGCAGATTTTACAAAAACAAAACAAACCAAATAGAGCACCTATTCCACTAATTTGAGCACAATAATCAGAATTCCCACAATGCTCTATTTTTCGAAAAATTTGCTATGCAAATAACGAGATGGCTATTGAAAAATCAGAGCAACCAATATTAACTAGGTACAATCAGTAATCAATTGCACAGGTTGCAGCCCACATGCATTCAAATTTCATACCCAAATACCAAAAAATCCCCAATTTCGGCCAAAGTTCCCAAGGAAGAATGTGGATGAAATATTTCAAATTTACACCGATTACTTTGAGTGGGTAAGTAAGAAAATACCTCTAGGAAGCCCAGGGGTGTGATTGCGAACCCTTCCTTGCCAAAAATCACCGAAAACTTCAAGAACAGAGGAGTGAGAAAATTCATGTTCAAGTGAGAGAAAGTGGCAAAAATGGAAGAGTTCTTCCTCAAATCTGAAGATTGTTCAGATGGATTGAAGTGTAGATGTAGGGGAAAGGGTTTGGAGGTGTTTTGGGAGTGATTAATCGGCAAAAATCTGAAGGAATGCGAAGGGTATGCGATTGGGTAGTTGAGAGGTTTGAAATATGAAAAGTTTGAGAATGGCAGGTGAGGGGTTTATAACTCTGCTAGTGGGTGCCGGGACACCGAGGGAATTAAATTTTTTTTTTAAAAAAAAAAAAATTTGGCAACTGCTATAGTGATGGGTGCCGTGGCGCCCAGAACATGGTTGCTCTCTGGAAGTGGGTGCCATGGCGCCATGGCGCCCAGAGCTTCTATTTGTGTCCATTTGTGTCCGAATTGCTCTGTTCGAGCTCCATGTTGTGTCCAATACCTGCTTGGCTTCAAATAATCGATTGAAGGAATATGAGTAGTAGAGAAATTGACTAAAATAACAATAAAACACACAAAAAATTAAAAAGGGAAAGAATTAAAAACCAATGGGTTGTCTCCCATAAGCGCTTGGTTTATAGTCCTCAGCCGGACTGTCTCTGATTGTATGGACTATCTTGAAGGATGACAATATGCACGGGCATGTTTTCACTTGTAAAGTAGGGCTTCAATCTGTGCCCATTCACCTTGAAAGTTTGTCCATCCCTCGTTATTGTTATGGCTCTATATGGGGTTATAGATGTGATTGTGTACGGACCATACCATCTTGATTTTAATTTTCCTGGATGAAGCTTTAATCTTGAGTTGAATAACAACACTTTCTGCCCAGGATATAAGTCCTTTCTTGCTAATTTTTGTCATGCCATATCTTGACTTTTTCCTTGTAAATGCGGGCATTGTCATAAGCTTCTCTTCTGAATTCATCTAGTGCATTGAGTTGAAGCATTCTGTTTTGCTCGGCTGCACTTAGATCAAAATTCAGTAGCTTGACAGCCCAATATGCTTTGTGCTCTAACTCAACTAGTAAGTGGCACTCCTTCCCAAAGACTATGTTGCATGGGGACATACCTAAGGGAGTCTTGAACTCTGTTCTATATGCCTAGAGTGCATCATCCAACTTGAGAGACCAATCATTCTTGTTAGTGTGGATTGTTTTCTCTAATATCCTTTTAAGCTCCCTGTTAGATACCTCCACTTGGCCACTGGTTTGTGGGTGATAGGGGGTGGCAATTTTGTGCCTTACTCCATATTTGACAAGGAGAGCTTTGAGGTGTTGGGGTGCTCCTAAAAATTGATTATTTTGAACCATATGGATCACAGTTGGTTTGATCTCAAAATTATTTGCTTCAACAGCTGGACTCCGGATGCTTGACATAGCATTCTGCACTTTTGGGATAGCAAAGGTTTGAAGGGGAATATGCACCTCATTCAGTTGATTGTTTGGTGCTGCCATCTTTTCCAGATCTGGCTGCAAGTTCCGAACTACTCTCCTTGCTCTCAGATTTCTTTGGTCTTTTCAATTTATGGATCAAAAGGTAGTAGATTTTGGTCCTTTGTTCTTCTCATGCACCAGAAAATTTTTCTAAAAAGTATGAAGAAAGAAGATCAAAGTAAAACAGAAAAATAAAATAAAATTTTGCTTGAATCAATACTTTGTTGATTCCTCTAATATCAATGGCACAATCCCCGGCAACGGCGCCAAAAACTTGATTGTTCCCAAATGAGTGTCGAGAATGTATAGAATTAGTGTGTGTGGCATGATGTATGGATGTATATGGAACAATATGTAATGTGTTAGAACACAGTGCAAGTATACACTATCAGTTTAGAGCAAGTATTCCGGGGGTTATCGTACCCAAGGGATTGTTCTTGATTACTAGAGTAGTATAACTCCAATATTGCTCAAGCGGATAATAAAAGTGATAACAGCAAAATAAACTAAAATAAAATAGCATGAAAATAAGAGAAAATAAGGAATAAAAGCCTAAGGATTCAAATTTCACCACAATTCCTTTGTATAGACTTTCATGATTCAGTTATGACTTTCCACAATTATCAATTGCTAACCAGGATTCCCCAATCACATCAATTAGCCTTGGTATTAGGTCAGATTAAATCTAATTACAATTACCAACCCTGCTACTGGTCTGTGCGAGTTGTAGCAACTATAATTGCATTAAGTTCTATGGATATCCCTTTAGGGAGGTTAAGGGAACGCCCTAATTCCCATGTGGCTACACAGGGTCCTTGGTACTGGTCTGTCCTCAGCTCCACTATGGATTTAACTTTCGTGGTCTAGATTAACTAATCTCCGGTTGGTCTCATAGAAAACCCACAAATTTCCCCCAACTAATTAGCCAGATCAATCAAGAGTGAAGTGCAGAAAATTAAATCTCAATTGAATAAAAGATGAAATTGTCATAACATCATCAATCATGTCTATACAAGAAATTGGGCTACATCCTAGGCCCTTGAAAAGAAATTAGTTACACATAGTGTAACTTAAAGACATAATATAAAAGAAAGAAAACATGGAAATAAAAGGGGTAGAAGAAGTTGTGTGGAAGAAGTGGTTCCTTGCTCCTTGCGCCTTCCTCTCTCCCCTTTTTGCCAAGCTGCCAATGATGCTTATTTATAATGTAGACAATCCTAATTTTACTCACATTAAGGCTCTTAATATTCTTCCTAAGTTTACTCAAACTAGGATTCTATTTAGAACAATCCTCTTCCTAGTCCTACTTGACTTAGGGCTCTTAGATGAATTATAACTTTAATTACAAAGATCGCTCCTAATCATACTCTAACTAGGACACATCATTCTAGTAGGATTTAACAACTTTAATCCCACTCAAACTAGATAGTAGATAATTTAATTTACTTAGGCAACTTGAGTTTCACTCCCATTAGGATTCTTGAGAATTTAATTCTTATGGCTGCATATCTCTTTTAGTTCTACTCTAACTAGGATTCCAAGTAGAGTTTTACTTGAATTAGGACTCTTAGTTGAATTACAACTCCAGCCACAAAATCATTCCCAATCATGCTTGAAATAGGATTCCAAATGGCTGCACACTTACAAGACTTCAATCCCACTTGAACAATGATTCTGGATAGTCTTCTAGGCTTGAGAGTCCTAATCCTTGTAGGACTTTGCTTCCCGGAAGTCCACTTAGCTTGGAACTCTTCAGATTTGCTTCAGAAAGTCTCCAGGGTGCCACGACGTGACTTCTAGGCGCCACAGCGCTGATTGGCATCATTGGCAGTCTTGGTTTTGGGATAGGGCGCCAGGACATGGGCGCTACAGCGCCCAAGCTTGTGCAAAATTGCCCTTTTCATTCGTTTAGCTCCTGTTGGTGCTTGGACCTACAAAACATCCAAATGACATTAAACGCATCTTAATCTATATTAATTTGGGACTTGAATGCAAGGGAATTCATGCCAAAATGTCTATATAATTTACACTCATCAGTTGACTATGTCAACTACCTCACCTGTCACGAATTGCCACCTGAAGCAACCTATCAACAAAGGAAGAAATTCTTATCTGAGGTAAGATTTTATTTTTGGGATAACCCTATGCTTTATCGCAGATGCAGTGATCATATGATCAGAAGGTGTGCCCCAGAAGAAGCATTTCGAGCCATCCTTGAAAGTTGCTATTCTAGTAGCTATGCAGGGCACTATGCAGCTCACAAGATAACCAATAAAGTACTTCAATCTAGTTTCTATTGGCCAACACTTTTCAAAGATGCATAATCTTTTGTATAAAGATGTGACAAATGTCAAAGAGCTGGAAATTTGTCCAAGAAACATGAGATGCCTCAAAATCCCATCTTGGAAATTGAATTATTTGACGTTTGGGGCATTGATTTCATGGGACCATTCCCAGCATCCAATGGGAATCTTTATATCCTAGTTGTTGTGGATTATGTATCCAAATGGGTAGAAGCTATTCCATCTCCTACAAATGATTCCAAAGTGGTACAAAGATTTCTGAAAAAAGAACATCTTTTCCCGCTTTGGAGTACCATGAACACTAATTAGTGATGGAGGGAAGCACTTCTGCAACCAACACCTCAAAGCTCTCATTGTCAAATATGGAGTAAGGCACAAAATTGCCACCCCCTATCACCCACAACCAAGTGGAGGTATCTAACAGGGAGCTAAAAAGGATATTAGAGAAAACAGTCCACAATAATAGGAAGGATTAGTCTTTCTAGCTAGATGATGCACTCTGGGCATATAGAACAAAATAACTTCTAAGAAAAAATACTATTGGCATAAAAAAATTATTAAATAATAAATTAAAATTTATTATAAAAAACGTATAAAGGGAAAAGAAATAGTGGAAATTTTTTTTTAAAAAAATAAGGGAGGATGAAAATTAAAACCTTAAAAGTAATGAGGGTTGATTTGTAATAAATGAAAATATTGTTGCAGAAATTTATATTAACCATTAATGCTAATAGCAAGTTGGTTAAATATGTGGGTTCCACTATTATACATTTTTCATAATTTTAGTGGCTCATTCAACTTGTTGGGCTGCTAGTACCTGTGACCATGGAGCCCTTCTTCCCCTTTAGGCCACTGGTCCGTAGCATCTGTATTGCCCACAATATGTTGTCTTGCCAAATTAACAAGCAAGTTAATTAAGTTAAATTTATTGATTATTGCATTAAAGTCTTGGTCTATTTGTTGGCATTTGCAACCTAAAATGCGAGAGCGAGTGGTAGACCCAGTATCGTCAAGCAGGGTATCATGGTGAGACAGCTTAATCCTACAAACAGAAAATGTCACTCTTATCACCGGTAACCCTCAATGCCACCGCTTTTGCACCAGACCTATAACTATATATATATTCTGCACTTCACACCATTTAATTCCGTCTTAATTAGCCATCATGTTTACTTGTATAAAACTTGTCAAGGTTGAACTTTACTTATTCCTTGGGTGATATGATTGCGTCATCTTAAATTTCTTGCTAACTTCGGTTCACTCAACGAAGCTTTTTATCCGATTGTTATATTTTTCAACAGTTCAATTTGATTGCTACATTGACAATACAGTTGTTGCCTTTCTTATATAAATATGTTCTTTATTTTTCTATCTTTTCGGGATTCTTATGATGTCTTCATTTTTGTACAATATGAATATAAAAAAGAAAAAGGTTATCTTTGTAATCATTCATGTGGCATGGGAATGGGCTATTGATTATGCATGCAATCATTCAGTTGGCAGACTGTTTCCTACATGTGAGCAAGTTGATTATACTATAGTTCAATCAGTCTTTATGATAATTAATCTCATTGGCAGATTGAACTTTATTGATTGATCTGTTAAGCTTTAAAGTTCCTTTAGACAGGAAAAGGTGGTAGAAAATTGAAGAATAACTTAACACAATAATTGAAGCTATGCAATAATCATTCGAAACTATTTATGGAGATAATCTAGGTTTTACAAATAAAGCAACTTAGCACTCTTCTACAACAAAAACACAGGGATCTTTATTGGGGTTGTTGTCAACATACTAGGTATTAATTAAATTATTATTTGTCACACATTATCTTTTGCACCAGATATTAACTAAAATATTATTTGTTACAAATTATCTTTTGTACCAAAAATTTACTTTGTACTAGGAAATTACCTTGCAACTCAAGGAAACATACATACTTGAACCAGAGCGCTAAGCTGCCGTCAAAGAATAATACTTGGCAATGCTATGAAATTTAGTGACACCCCAACTCGGGGACACTCTCCATCAAGCCTAGCGATACCCTAGCTTGGGGATACACTACATCAAGCCTAGCAAAACCCCAACTCGGGGACACACAATCAAATCTTGCGACACCCTGGTTGGGGGACACGCCTTATTTATACCTATGGATCTGTTACCAGATCGACAGCTCGGAACTCACACAAAAGCACTTTAACGTGCAAACTCCAATAGCAACACCCTAGCTTAGGGATATGCTCTACTTATATCTATTGGCCTATGACTAGATGGTTAGCTCGATATTCATTGAATACATTAGTATTGAATTACCTCCTTTGGATGTGCAATTGCATAATCGTACTAGTCTCGTGTGGTGTATACTATTGTTTTATATGAGAAAAGGAAAATCTTTCTAAGGTACATGATTTGATTTGGCACAAAACTTTGAAGCTTCATTACCCATATGTGTCAATCCTTAGTATGCAAGAGATCAAAATAACGATTTCCATGGGACCAAAAATTTAAACAAGGTACTGCAAGTGCAAGCTAGATTAAAATACTAACACAACACATTCAAATTCAATTCAACCTCAAACCGTAGCCTTCTCTTCGAAGCAAGAGATGTCGTTTTTTTCCTCTCTCGTAATCACTTTCTGTCTTTTGTATAATCTATTCTGAACACAACCCAGAAGGAAATTACTATATTATCCTTTCGAGATTTGCAGTGAAAATGTTTATTACAAATACACAAAAGTTTTCCCCAAGTAATTGAACGTTGGTACCATCATTCTGATAGCCAAGATATTTCTTTACTTATCATGTCAGCAACCTAACTTCTTACGCATGACTCTTCCTGTTTCTCGGGTAGTAAAGAGATTAATCCAACTAGCTTTTTCTTTTAAAAAAAAAAAAATCTTTGCTTTTGTATCTGTGAGGAATTTTTCTCTTATGAGATTGCAACGAATATATGTCCCAAAAAGGAAACCTAAGAAAAAGTGAAAAGGTAAAACAGCCACATTACGCAGTTCTTTTTCTTGTTCTATCAACTTCCTTTATTTCTATTTAAACTGAGTGCAACCTTTGCACCAGTGAGATAAATTTATTTTATTTGCTAAAAGTGTTCAGACGTTGTTCCTTTTTAAGATTGCTACTTTACTTTGTGAAAGTATGTGTTATTTTTTAGTTACGTACAAAGATTCCCAGTAGCTCATCTAGATATGTGTAAGTGCAAGCCTGTGAATACCTATGCAATAAGCATGCAGAAAATTAGTCAAACAAAATAAGAATGCCTATAAATGTCTTTGCAGTATTGGCTACTGCTGCCCCGGTATTCAAAGCTACCAGTACTCCAGCTAACCACTAACCTTACCAAATGACTCTAGTATATATGTATATATATTTATATATACAGCTTTAATCTAGATTTTATCATAATTTATCCGATCGAAACCTAAGGTAGATGTATGATGAGTTTACATGCTGCTGCAACTTTTAGCTTATCAATTTACCTTAATCTATGCCATTTATTTTCCCAAATAAAGGAATACGGTATTAGCCATAACAGTATTCTAGTTTCTTGTATCTTGCTTAGCTATATGACACATTAGTTTAGCTATGTTTCCAAATTGGCTAATTTTGATTATCAAGCTTCAATCCAGTAAATTCAGTATTTTATACTTCCTCACTAGCTAGATATGTAATTGCATTGCAGAAACTGTTCATCCAAGTTGCTCTTGTCTGTCCCATTTGTCCGATTAGTTATAGTAAACTATATGTGCCGTAACAGTACCACTTTATATGACCCAGAGCTATTGATTGTTTTTTTTAATGACTGTGTTTCTGTTTTATCTAACGTGGCACACTTGTCGTCTTGTATACATAGGATGTTTTGGTTTTAGCAGACGTTGTTGTGAGCTAAGCCATATGGATTTTATTATATTTTGTTCACACAGAGGAGAAGCCTTTACAAATGCAAGATGGCAACGATCTAAAAGTCAAACTGCATAAAGGACAAGAATATATACGTACAAGCAAATGATCAATGGTATAATTTGTTTGACATCTCCACAGGCTATATCTTCTGTTCAGGAAAAAGGGGAGAACAGAGAGGAAATACTCGACGTAGAAATTATCACAAAACGTAAAGATGTGTTGTGCCTACAAACTCAAGAAAATAAAAATAAAAATAAAAGAAGTTCATATACAACGATATTAGGGAAATGTTGTAACGTACCCTGTCGTTCCCTCACTCTATTTGTGTAGGACTTCTCATACATAGAAAAACAACTTAAACAATCGACATTGTGTCTGCCCTCTGTTAGATATTTCCAAAGACTTTAGTAGTTATTAGTAGGGCTTTGGTAGACATACAAAAGATAAACATTCTAGTTCGAAAGCTCGACTCATCAACCTTCCGACCAAGGGAGCTGATGATGTGGGCCAGATCATTGCAGACTATTAAGTAGGCCTTGACAGCCCAGGTCCATATAAATGAGCCTATGGCAACCATACCATTTAGAACTCCTTGGGCGGGCCCAATGCAGCCCAACCCAACATCCAGTAAAGCCGCGATTGAGCCTATATAAAGAAGAGAAATTATACCCGCAAGGGGATCATATTATTCTGACCGGGCATAAGCCACGCAACAGTATGCTTAATTGTTATTAATCTTTTGGGTAGACAAGAAAGATAGAAAGAAATAGGCAACGGAGAGTATAACAGAGCGATAGCCAAGCAACTTTGGGAAACAAATAAATAAATCAGCACTTGCAAGCACTTTATCTACCAATCCTGTACTGAAAATATTCACTTTTTATAGAATTATGGTATATATTTTAAAAAATATATAAATAAATTAGTCAAAACATCATTATTTTACATATTTAACACTAGGATAAGATCGAGAAGAAACGAGACAATAATGTTCGAGATGGGACCTACACAACGAGTCTTATCCCACTAGGTAAGTCAACTATATTGATTACATGATGCTATTGTCCTCTATCAGAAACCATATTTTTTTTGAAAAATTGTTAACTACAAGATCCTTTTTTATAACTTCTCCAAGTGTCCTTTTAAGTTTCTTTCTACACTTTTTCCCAGGGCTAAATACCATAAGGTCAACTTTTCTCACTGGTGCCTCAGTGGCCTCCTTCGCATATTCCAAATTACCTTAACCGATTTTATGTCATCTTCTCCTCAATAGGTGCTACTCTTATGTCTCCTCTTATGCAATCATTTTGTATCTTATCCTTTCTTGTCTGGCCACACATCTATCTCAGTATTCTCATTTTTGCTACCCCCACTTTGTGTTCCTGTTGTCCTTTCAAAGCCTAACATTCACTTCCGTATAGCATAGATGGTCAAATAGCAGTACAATAAAGCTTCCCTTCAAGCTTGATAGGTACATTATGGTCACAAATAACTCTCGAAGCCTTTCTCCAGTTAAACCATCCAGCTTGTATCCTACGTGTGACATCATCATCAATTTCTCCATCACTTGGTAAAATTTGGAATGAGATTGAGACAACACCTTATAAATTTGAGATGGGATGGGACAAGACAAGTGAATTTTGGGACGGGATTTTTTTTGTCCCAAACAAAGTTTGTTACTAAACCAAGAAACACAAATTCTTATCCCATATCCACACCCTAAGTGGTGCCATCCTTTTTCTGATCAAGTTTAATTCTATTTAGAAACTTAACACATAAACCATTTTTCTATTTTCGTTATTGTGATTTGCTCAAATGTTTAAGTTACAATTATCATACATGCAATTTTACTCACATTTGTGCAATTGAGAAAAGTTCTTCTCTTTTTAATTTGAAAAAAAAAAAAAACACTTCTATTTCATTTGTCAGCGTTTGAATTGGCTTTTGTGTGAAAGAAAAAGTACCTGTAGAATTCAAAAACTCCTTTTTTTTAGAAGAAAGTAAGGGGATGCTTTTGATAAAAGGAGAAGCATAAGTCATTTTGACTAATTTCAAATTATAATAATACCCCTAATTATTGTCATTTTAATATATTAAAAGCACTTCTACATTTATGCATCCAAATACCTTAACATAAAATAACTTCTCCTTTTAACTTTTACTTCTACTTCTCCTTTTGGCTTCTCCTTTTTTTAAAAGCCAATCCAAATGGGATCTAAGTGCAAAATAAGTATGCTTTTGTGAAACCAATGTACATACATCAAGATACAAAGCTTTTTTCCTTTTTGGTTATCATCATAATCAGGTTGGGGCCTTCTGAAATAATATCTTCCTATATAATGTTGGAAAAAGTGATGGAGGATAGCCTAAGTCACACAAAGTCATAATTTTTAAGGACTATTTTGCTACACCCAACAAAGCTTAGGCAAAATGTCCACTAAGATTAAATAGGCTCTTCTAACTCTCTCATGTAGACTCGAGTAGTAGAATAACAAAGAATTAAAATATTAAAATAGTAACCCAGAAGGAAGAATAATAAGGGAGTTAAGGGAGAAAAACAGAGGTTTGTATAGGAGCTCAACATATTGAGATAATGGATATTGGTAGGAGAAAATTTTTGCAACCTAGTGGCATGGTGGGGATGTTGTCGGAACAGTGAGATACGTGGGATATAGGGGAGATATCGTAAATCACAAATCAAATACAAGGTCAAAATATCGATTTTGGATAATGCAAAATAAAATATGATAGCCCATTTAACCCATCTCCTCTCTAGGCTATTTATCAACCCTTGTTAGACTTATAATTTCTCTATATTAAACAATGTGTGACGTTTTAAATACCCACAATTTTTCAACAATCCCCCACATATTTCAAAAGAACCAAAGGCTGGTTAAAGGTTTTTGATTGGGTTACACATATGGATGTAAATATTCGAATTTGGTGTCCTTAGACTATGAACTAGATCTAAACAAATAAGACTTAATGCATGGAATTATTGGTGAAGTTTATGGCTTCTGTAAGTGCTCACCTTGTAGTCACTTTACACCCCCTATAGTTTCTGTTGTTAATGTTGTTTTGCGGTATTATGGCCATGCACACACCTAGTGTTCATGGGTGCTCTAGAGATTTCACCACAATCTCTTAGGAGCAGCCACTCTCCACACTCATACAGGTAATTTCATCAAGTGTATCTAAAATGAATACACCACCCATAAGGGCTATGAAAATCATTAAAAGCATTTCACTCATCCCTTCAATCAATGCATTTGAGCACTTTCTCACACCATAAGAAGGGACTAAGTAAATGATAGTGATAGCAGAATTAACAAGTGACTTGTTATTACCCATATGAACCTTTTTCATGGGATCTCCAATCGCAAAGGTTGAGTTCCCATCACTCGTTAATTTCAATTGGCTTTTGTGCCATCCCCTCTATGTTTCAAGAATGATTTTCAGTCAGAGGATTGGCCAAATTCACTTCTGACTTTACATCATCAATCAATATTATACCATCTTTTAGGAGCTGCTTAATCACTCGATGAAATATATGCTAAGAAGTTTTTCTAACCACTTAGACTTTTTACTAGCCAATTCCAAAGTAATAAACTCTTGTAACATATAATGTTCGTTTGGCTGAACTCCAAATTACATCACCACAAAGGTGAACAACAACTAGTGGATTTGTCACGTCTAAATTTGAAAACTCAGTTTTCACCGCAATATTATTTTAATACGATGGGAAATCCACTATATAGGATACCATAATTTATGGTACCTCTCAAATATGTTCAACTACTCAATTTACCTAGCATGTGCTATGTATGGTCAAGTGAGCAATAGATTAACCTTTTCTTTCTTTAATTGGGTGTTACTATTACAAGGAGTTTGCATTGGCTTTCATCGAAATGACTAAACTTCCTAAGAAGTTTCTTAGTATAATATTCTTATTATAGTGATATATTATCACCATTCCTTATGACATTAACACCCAAGATAACACTTGTCTCACACATATCTTTTCCTTCCCCTACTAGTGTGTAGGAGGTAAACACATCTATGTTAACACATACATGCTTGCTAGCCCCAAAATCAATCACTCATTTGTCACATTGGCTACAAAGAGAGTTCAAGAAATGATTACAATGATTATGTCATCTCGTTTTGACCAAAGTTGCATTTGGCATAGGAGGATTGTCATTTCTCACTTCTTGCACTGTGCCACAAGGTGACCTGGCTCATCGCCCACAAGATAAACTCCCTTTTCATGAAAGTGGGGTTTTGAAAGCATAACCTTTGGGAAGCACCCCCACACTTTCAAATATTTTAAATTGGTTACATAACATTTCCATGACTTATTTTCAAATGCCTCACACATTCTTTTCTTGGACCTTTTTTTTTTTTTTTAACTCAAAGATTGTTTAGGCTAGTGGAACATTGGGCCCAACACAGCCAAATTCACCCATAAGATAATAAAAGTAGTAATGGGGATTTCTTTTAACAGCTTCAGTATTCTAATCTCACCCATGTACATACATACAATTAAAAAAAAAGAAGAGGCATAATCTCCTTCCCTAAATCACCACCCCCGTCACCCCTTCAGTCTCTCACTCAATTCACCCTTCACGCTCTTGAACTCCATTCCCTCACACCCCATCAAATGTCATCCTCATCACCTTGGTTGGCTAGATTTTCAATGTTGGGTCTTGTTTCATATTGAAACTTAGTTTAGGATATAGTTTCATATTCAAGACTCCCTTAGGCATGTCACCATACAACATAGTCTTTAGGAAGGAGTGCCACTTACCAGTTGACTTAGAGCACAAAGCATATTGGGCTATCAAGCTACTGAATTTTGATCCTAGTTGGGCAAAACAAAATGCTTCAACTCAATGCACTAGATGAATTCAGAAGAGACGCGTATGACAATGCCCATATTTACAAAGAAAAAGTCAAGATCTAGCATGACAAAAAAATAGCAAGAAAGGACTTATATCTTGGGCAGAAAGTGTTGTTATTCAACTCAAGATTAAAGCTTCATCCGGGAAAACTAAAATCAAGATGGTATGGTCCGTACACAATCACATCTATAACCCTATATGGAGCCACAACAATAACGAAGGACGGACAAACTTTCAAGGTGAATGAGCACAGATTGAAGCCCTACTTAACAAGTGAAAACATGCCTGTGCATGTAGTCATCCTTCAAGATAGTCCATAGAATCAGAGAAAGTCTGGTTGAGAACTATAAACTAAGTGCTTATGGGAGGCAACTAATTGGTTTTTAATTCTTTCCCTTTTTAAATTTTTGTGTGCTTTATTATTATTTCAGTCAATTTCTCTACTACTCATGATCTTTCAATCGATTATTTGAAGCCATATAGGTATTGGACACAACATGGAGCCAGAACAGAGCAATTCGGACACCAAAGAACACAAACAAAAGCTTTGGGCGCTACGGCACCCACTTCCACAGAGTAACCACGTTTTGGGTGCCTCGGCGCCCATCACTTTAGCAATTGCCAAATTTTTTTTAAAAAAAAAAAAAAAAATTAATTCCCTCGGTGTCCCGGTGCCGTGACGCCCACTAGTAGAGTTATAAACCCCCAACCCGCCATTCTCACACTTTTTCTATTTCAAACTTCTCAACTACCCAATCGCATACCCTTCACATTCCTTCATATTTTTTCCCATTAATCACTCCTAAAACACCTCCAAACCCTTTCCCATACATCTACACTTCAATCCATCCGAACAATCTTCAGATTTGAGGAAGAACTCTTCAATTTTTGCCACTTTCTCTCACTAGAACGTGGATTTTCTCACTCTTATGTTCTTGAAGTTTTCGGTGATTTCTGGCAAGGGAGGGTTCGCAATCACACCCTTGTGCTTCCTAGAGGTATTTTCTCACTTACCCACTTTACTTAATCAGTGTAAATTTGAAAATTTTCATCCACGTTCTTCCTTGGTAACTTTGGCCGAAATTGGGGATTTTTGGGTGTTTGGGTATGAAATTTGAATGCATGTGGGCTGAAATAGGTGCAATTGATTACTGATTATACCTAGTTAATATTGGTTGCTTGATTTTTCCATACCGGAGTTTGGCATTGATCTCTCAGAGCCTTGTTTTGCTCCGATTGCTAACCACATAGCATGGAGAGGTTGGCTAAAATTTTCTCAACAGCCAGAGCCCACACTAATAAACATTGTGAAGGAGTTTTATGCAAATTTGTTCGAATATCAGACTCCCTACACAAGCTGGGTGCGAGGCCACAAGGTACCTTTTGACTGGTACACCATTCATGATGTCTATGAGATCCCAAGTCTCCATGTAGGAGAGATGGGGCTGGGCACGTTCGCAGTTAGTGGGAATTACACAGTGGGTCACCAGAGATGGTGAATTTTACCACTTCCCCAAGACCGAATTAGATAAAATCAACAAGACGTGGCTGCACTTTATTGCAAACCGCTTATTCCCTTCCATGCATACATCTGAGGTCACAAAGCTGCGAGCGGAGTTCCTCTGGGCCATTCACAACAGGTGGAGGTTCAATGTAGGCCGCACCATCGCGGAGCACTTGGAGACAATTAGACAAATGACCAACAAGAAGGTGCTCCCATTTCCCCACTTGATAGTCGCACTATGCTTCAAAGCTGAAGTTGTGTGGGGGAACTCAGAGCCCATAGTCGAGCCAGGTCGAAAGTTAAACAAGACCTTCTTTGCTCGCCTGAAGCCACCTTACCTAAGAGGAGGCCCAGCAGCACCACCACAGCCACCCGCTCCACCTGTCCCACAAGCACCACCACCACCCAACCAGCAAGGGTTTATGGACCCTGCACTCGCCGCTAAGCTAAACACTTGGATAGAATTTAGCTATCAATATACTGAAGCAACCACCTGATGGTACCAGATAGCTTCAGAATACCTGGAAGCAAGTGCCGCCACACTGGCTTACCTCCATTCCCACATCTCCCTCGTCCACCACATGCTGCTCCACCACCACCAGCCGAAGAAGAAAGCTCAGAGGAGGACTCTAAGGGCACCGACTAGGCTGTCTTTCCAGGTTGGCTCTTTCCTTACTTTGTTTTAATTGATGCATTGAGGACAATGCAATATTTAAGTCTGGGGGAGAGTCATATTTCATTTTGCCTAGTAGTGAGTAGTTAAAATAAAAATTTTATTAGAGTAGTGGATTAGTTGTGTGTTTTCAATTGATTGCATGATTGTGTGTTTAGTTTAAATTTCTGTTTCTAAATAAATGCATGATTGTCTGTGTGTTTTCTGACTGAAAGCCATGGCTCATGATGAAACTGGTGCATTACTGATTAAATGGGATGAGGAATATTCAATTATTGTGGAAATAATGCATGATTGTTCATTTCATCTGTCCTGTTTTATGATTGAAAAACCTCTGGGAATTCTGAGCCTACCCTGTAATTGTGTGAACCCACATTGATTTGCTATTCCCTATATATGCATTAGTTTACTGAGATATTGGAGGAAACTAAAATGTGAGTGGATGAATTATCCCTTGGTGAGCTTTTGAGCCTAAGAGCTATATCATTAGAGCTCAACAATTGTTTGTAAATGAATAGGACATCCTTGATTTTTCTAGAACTTGTTTTGTTATACATTTTGAGACCACATTTAAATCACAAACACTAGGATGATTAGGGCACCTAGGATTACACCTTCTACCTTACTCTCACCCTTTAGTAGCCAATATGTTCAAGCCTGTTTCTGATAGTACTGTGGATCATGGTAGAGCTGATTAGTAATCACTTGATAACCATGAAAAACCACCACATAACCTGCAAAAACAGAGCATCCAGTTTAAGGATGGTCCGTTTTAATATCCCTTACATCAGAACCTTGAAAGCTGAGCTACCCCATACTAGTTGACCCTTTTGAGCCTTTCCCTTTCCTTTTGGTCACCCTATCATGATCTCTTTCCCATTCCTCAGTTCCTCTGCCAAATGGACACCAAAACTTTGAAAGAATGTGTGAATTCAGGGGGAGTAAAGAACTCCGCCCTAGTTGAGAGAAAATAATAGCCTCATAATGACGATTATCCCCCTAGAAAAAAGAGCAGTAAGCAAGAAAAGAAGAAATGAGAAAAATGCTCTGAAAAATTAAAATGAGAAGGGCCAGGAAAAGATAGAAAAGAAAAGAAAAGAAAAAGGTCAAAAGGGCAAGAAGCCAAAGAAAAAGGGGAGACAATAGAGAAGAAAAGAGGAAGTAAAAGATGAAGTATTTGAGCTAGTGGTTGGAGAGTATGTGAAATAAAGAATGACTTTGAATTCACATGATTCCTTCTTAGTAGGTCCTAAGCCTTTATCACCTTCACCTAGCCCCGTTACAACCCTTTGTAAGACCCTTTGATTAGTGTTGTGATTTATTGAAGAGGTGGAGATTTGATATATGAACAAGCCTATGGAAATTTCTTGGTTTTTTCCTGAATTGAGTGAAAATCTAAACCTTCAAACACTTGTGAGATGAGTGAATATCATTCCCATTAGAGAGAATTCATCCCTCATTACTTACACTCCCTAGAGTTTAAGTGGCTATTATGCATATATTCACTTTATTATATCATCACTATGACTTTTCATGATATTATCACCCTATTTTACCCTATTACATGGAAACTTTCATTGTACACTTCAATTAGTAAGAATTAAGCCTATATCACTTTGCATTGAGAGTTACCTTGGGAAATTTAGGAATATTTCATTGCATATTGAATGACCTTGCATTATGAAATGATGATTGAAGTCCAAACATCCCATATGAAGAATTCTTATGCTAAATATGGTTAGTAGGTCAGTTATGTGTGAAAGTCTTGCTATCTTGCATGCATGATTATATTTGATTTTACTCGGGACGAGTAAAAAGATAAGTGTGGGGGAGTTTGATAATTACATTTTATATAGATTATTTAGCATCAATTCCCTTACAATTCAATTCCCAATTATGGTAAAAACACTTTGATTTTGATTAGATTTCATTATGTTGCAGGTACACAGGCCAAGAGAAGCAAATTAGAAGAATTCCACTTTCTGCCAATGGGTGCCGTGGCGCCTAAGCCTTGGTGCCGTGTACCAGAGAGCGAAGTGTCCATTCTGCCAGTAGGCATCGTGGCGCCCAGGACCTGTTTCAAAGCTGTTTTGAGGACTTCCGAGGAGTTGTGCCATATAAGGATTAGAAGTCCACAACCTAGAAGACTCTCCGGAATAGAGTTTTAAGCTGAATTAAGGTCTTGAAGTGTGAAGCCCAATTAAAAGCCTTAGTTAAAGTAGGATTAGGATTGATTTGTAATTTGTCTTTTTAATATAATTTAGAGTTCTACTTTGAGTCTAATAAGGATTAGACATATTATAAATAGATCAAGAGGGATGAACACAAGAGAGAGGATAGAGCAACAATAACCCGTCAAGATCAGAAAGAGCAAGGCGTCACTCTAGTTCTTTCTTCTACTCTTTTATGTTTTCTTAATTTATCATCGTGTGTTTTCCCGTTATCATGTGTGACTAAACTTCACTCTAGGGCTAAGATGTAGCCTGATCTAATTGTATAGACAAATTGAGGAAGTTATGATAGTTCATGTTTTATTCAATTGAGGTTTACTTTTCTGCACTTTACTCTTGATTAATCTGGCCAATTAATTGGGGGAAATTCGTGGGTTAGCTATGAGACCGACCGGAGATTAGTTAATCTAGACCAAGAGAATTAAATCCATAGTGGAGCTAAGGATAGACCAGTACCGAGGACCCTGTGTAGTCACATGGGAATTAGGGCGTTCCCCTAATCTCCCTAAAGGGATGTCCATAGAACTTAATGCAATTATAGTTGCTACAACTCGCACAGACCAGTAGCAGGGTTGGCAATTATAATTAGATTTGATCTGACCTAATACCAAGGCTGATTAATGTGATTAGGGAATCCTGGCTAGCAATTGATAATTCTATAACTTCATAACTGAATCAAGGAAGTCTATACATAAAGATTGTGGTGAAATCTGAATCCTTAGATTTCTCATCATTATTCTCTCAATTAATTCTGCTATATACTTTTCTGTTATTGCTTACTTATTTTCTACATTTATTTACTTTGCCTATCTCATCACAATTCGATCGCTTGAACAATACTGGAGTTATATTACTCTGGTAATCAATAACAATCCCTTGGGTACGACAACCCCCGGAATAGTTGCTCACTACACTGATAGTGTATACTTGCACTGTGTTCCAACACATTACATATTGTTCCATATACATCCATACATCACGCCACACACACACTAATTCTATACATTCTCGACACTCATTTGGGAACAATCATGCCTAGCAATCTTGCCCACCCACATAGGCAGCATACCCAGCCAACATGCCCACCCACATAGGTTGCATACCCATCCAGTAGGCACACCCACACAAGTAGTGTCTAGCCAACAAGACAAATGGGGCAGCACTATGCTAAGGCAGCATGCCCACTCGTATAAGCAGCATAGCCCAGCTAGCATTCCATCCCTTAAATTATTTGTCGAAGGAGCATCCTCCAAACTTCGGTCATTGTAGTGAGATACCCTAGTGGATAAGTAACACCAACCTTGTCAACTTCGTGGGCTGAGCAACGAAACGCAAGTGTCACACCCACATGAGATCCTTGAGAAACATGTTCAGCTTGGACCACTCGCACCATGGGAACCCCTTGAGGTACATCCCAAGCTTATTCTGGGGGCGACTCACCAATGCTCGCAAATGAACCAAACCTTGCGGTATCTGGGTGGGGAATTGTAACATTGTTTGGCTCGGCAATAGGGCGATCCATAGAAGCAACCCTACCTCCCTTATGAAATTCCATTATTGACCTCACATCCACAATATGAGACATTGCTAGGACACGCTAATAGCTTACCTTGCGTACCGACCCAATCGCAATAAAAACAAAAAGGAAAAGTTCAAATCAAAAGGAAGAAGTAAACCAACCTGAGGAAGAAATAGTGTTAGTAAAAGATAGAGAAAGCGCAAATGACTGAAGAAGAAGGCACCAAAAGAAGCAAGAGCCACCAAGCAGTGTAAGCAAGAAAGTAAAAATCGATAGACGTAGACAAACAAGGGCAGTCGAATGAAAGAGGTGGGCCCTATTTATATAGTAAAAGGAAGAAGAATGGACGCTATAAACAAACCTCATAGAGAGAAGAGTAACAACTTAATAATGTCATATCTCGGGAAGCAAAAGGTAGCATTGTAGTTGCAGTAAAGGCAATAGTAATGGTAATGGTAAAAACAAGATTACGGGTTAAAATGACGGCACGCCTCAAAATAGACAAAAGGTTCGCAATCACGAATATAGGCACATGTTCATAAACACCAAGGTAAGATAGTTCTTAATGGCGTAATTAACAGAGGCGGCTAAGAAACATTTTGTTGAAAAAGAAAAAAACTCATTTTTGACATGAAAAAAGTTTTGGCAGGAAAATTTATTTTGGACATGAAAATTTTATTTTGGCAAAAAGAAACATTTTGTTGCATAAAATTTCCAACATGCCGAATCTTGTAGGCGAAACCTTTTTTTTTTTTTTGCGAAATCTTGTTGCCTTGAAATTCTACATATATATGTTCATTTGTTTTATTTCCAAACAAAATACAATGTCTTATTTAGCCCTCTTTACATGTTTTCTTATAAAGGGACACTATAAGCTTTGCTTGTGAAGGACCTCATTAAAAACATGTAAAGATAAACGACAAGTATTTTGTTTGGGAAATCCCTAGCTTCCCTAAGAAAGGACATGCATTGGATGAAAAATGTAATTCTTTTAACTTTTTTTTTTTTGGTTAATAGGAAAGATAAACTTGAAAGATTTTGTTTTTTTTTTTTAAAAAAAAAATCTTCTATTTTTTAAAAATCATTTATTATTGATGGGATGAATCATAATGGACCTCTCTTTAAGAAGATCTAGCTCAATCTATAGCATGCTTAGTAAGTGGTTGGTTTGGGCACTAAAACTTTCATGGCTTGGTATTGAGTTCCCTTTTGAATGCATCACACTTCTTTTGTGTTGACTCAAATGCTTTGATATTTAGTTTCTTTCTCCCTTATGTTTTCCCCAACTAATTTTTGTTGCTAGCACTAGTTAAGTCTTCATTCCATTCATTGTTCTTTTCACCTGGACCTTTGAATTTCAACTTGAACTTCAATTTTCCCCAGTATTTTCAACTTCATTTTGCCCTTGTGTTGGTGATGTTCTTGAAATCTAGAGATCATTACCAAAATGATTCCTTCAAGAAATGCATGAATTTTTGGTGAACTTAGAATTACAATTATCAATCATCAATCTTTTGAACACATGGCATTGTCAAGCTCAACTTTGCTTGAGAAGCCAAGTTTAACTTTCATGGTATGGATTGGGGAAATACCCCACTGCTAACAACATTTACCCCACCATAAGAAGTTACATTAGCAAACATCTCCACAACAGGGGTCATTTTACGTATGGGCACATTCACATTTTCCACCAATCCTTTCAACTTCAGATTTTCTTACAATAACCTTATCATGTCATTGACCTTTAACTCTAACTCATCAATTTCAACTTCAACATTATGCCTAGAACCCGGGTGCTTTGAAGTTCCTCCCAACAATCCCATCACTTCATTCATCTTTTACTTCAAATCATCCACTTCAGCTACCAAATTACGTTCTAAATTTTCTTGCTTTTCCATTACTAACACAGTTATAGTTTTGATGTTGAGCTTGATGGGTTGCTTAACAAAGTGCAATTAACTGAGCTAGAACTTCTTTGAGGGAGTCATTACAACTTATCCTGAAATATGTACACTAAGAGGAGAAAAGTGAATGAATTTGGGGAAAAGAATTTTTCTTTTTTTTTGGCATGACAATTATTCCTTGTTAAGATAATCTCATTTTTGGGCAAGAAACACAATTGAGCATATTGGCATGAAAAATACTTTTAGCAAGAATTTTTCTTCTTTGGCAAGAAAGATAAATGAGCTGAATTTGTTAGCTTCTAAATAGGAAATTTTGAAAGTGTAGATAAATGTGTCCTAGAGAGGGTGAATAGGACACTTAGAAAATTTTTGTAAATAAAATTTGTATAATGCAGAATCAAGCACAACATGTTAAGCTTCGTTTAAAACAATTTAAGCTTCATTTTGAAAACATTGAAGTAGTAAAACATAATATAACACAATGGTTTATAGTGGTTCGGTCACAATAATGATGACCTACATCCATTCCTCTCAAACACCTTTGAGAGAGTTTCTTCACCATCTCCACTGGTTTGCAAGCTTTCGGCAACTTTTTACAACTTCTCAGCAACTTTGTCTAAGCTTGGTTTTCCAGGATATACCAAGAACCTTTACAGTAGCAACTAAGTCTTTCACAAACTAAGTTTACCCTTTCTAGGGTTACAACCAAGTGTATGAAGGCTAATAGCCTTTACAAAGAATTGATTTGGAGATAAAATAATTAAGCACGAAAACGTGTTGCTATTACAACAGGTTTCCACTATGCCCAATACACCAAAAAGAATATCCCAAGTAGAAGTGTTGGTGTATGAAGATGAAGAAGAGAAAATGGAAACTTTGAAAGCTCTAGAGAATATTTGCAATATTACTTACTTCTTTCTTTCTTTCTAGTTGCAAAATGTGAGACCTTCTCTCCTTTATATAGATTCTTGGAAAGTGACTATTGGAGGGAGAAATTTTGAATTTTCTAATAAGCTCTTTCACTTGAACAACTCTCTTTCTCTTTGTATGCAATATCCTTGATTTTATGGTGTCTTTGGTTTTTGTCTCTTGTGCTTTTGCTTTTGTCTTCTAGTTCTTGAAATGTTTTCTACTACAAGCAACCCCTTAGTAGATTTTTAGTGCCCCAAGGTTGTCTTGGAAGTTGCAATTAGGTTTAAGAAAAGTCTATAGATTAACTATTGCAAGCAAGAGTGGATTTTGCCCAATATGTAAGATAGAAATATTTTCACAAATCTTAAAATGTTTTTCTCATCAAAATCAATTAAAAGGAGTGATAAAATTCCCATAAGCTAATAAATTCTTTCTGGCATGAGAAAATACTTTTTAGCTAGAAAATTTCTTTCCTTGGCAAGAAAAATAAATGAGCCTTTTAGCAAGAGAATTTCCTCTTTGGCAGGAAGAACAAATGAAATGAAATTATTAGCAATCACGTCTTTAGACAAGAAACTCATTTTTAATAAGGAAAGTAATTTTTAGCAAGAAAAAATCAAATGAGCTTAACAGTGTCGGCAAGAATGTCCTTTGCACAAGAATTTTTTTTTTGTTGAGAAAATAATTTTTGGTGGGGAAAGTAATTTTTGGCAAGAAAAATTCAAATAAACCGAACGTTATTGGCAAGAATGTTCTTTTGACAAAAACTCATTTTCTAGTTGAGAAAAATAATTTTTGGCAAGAAAATTCAAATAAGTCAAACATTGTTGGCAAGAATGTCCTTTGGACAAGAAACTCTTTTATTTTTGGCTAAGAAAATAATTTTTGGTAGGAAAAGTTCATAGGAGCCAAAATTGTCAACAAGGATACCATATGGACAAGAAAACTCATTTTTGGCAAGGAAAATTCGAATGCCCCGAATGTTGTCAGTAAAATGTCTTACAAACAAGAAATTCATTCTTGGTTGAGAAAATAACTTTTGGCAAGAAAAGTTTAAATGAGCTGAATGTTGTCAGTATGAATGTCCTTTGAACAAGAAACTCATTTTTGGCAAAGAAAATAAACTTTGGCTAGAAAATCCATTTTTCAGCATGGAAAATTCATTTTTGGTAGAGAAAATATTTTTTTGGCAAGAAAAATTTATTTTTGACTTGAAAATAATTTTGCAAGAAAAACCCAAATGAGTCAAATGTTGTGGGAAAACTTGTTCTTTGGACAAGACACTCATTCTTGGCATAAAAACTATTTTTTGGTGGAAAAACATTTTTGACAAAAAAAATATATTTGGCGAGAAAAATTCAAATGAGCTGAACAAGTCAACAATAATTTGTTATGGACATGAAACTCATTTTTAGTTGAGAAAATAATTTTTGGCAAGAAGAATTATCTGAATGAGCCAAACATTGTCGGCAAGAATGTCCCACGAAGAAGAAATTCATTTTTGTCAAGGAAAATAAGTTTTGGCAAGAAAATCTATTTTTGGTAGGAAAAATTCATTTTTAGCAAGAGAACATTGAATAAGTAGAAGTTTTCAACAAGAATGTCTTTTGGACTAGAAAATTCTTTTGGGCATGAAGATTTTATTTTTGGTAAGAAAATTTCTCTTTTGGTATAAAAAATTTGGCATGACAATCTATTTATTGGATGAATCATGGAAATATTTTCTTTTACTTTTTGATTATTGATTGAATTTTTGAAAATTGGTTGTTAACACGACTTTTGACTTTTAACATTTTTGCAAAAATATTTTGACCTTTCTCTCAAGCTAATATAGGAAAGCTCACACAACAAGAGTTTATTGCAAAATCTTTAATTCTTTTCTTTCTTTTTTTGAGAGAAAAACCCCTTTTTTGTCCCCTTTACACTATCACCAATTTCAAAAAGTACCCTAACGTTTTAAACTAGATAAAATGAAGCATTACATTTAAAGCCAAGAACAAAAGTGGACTTTATTGAGCTATTTTTTATCTGTACAAAAAGTTCACTTTTGTTATGAACTTGAAATGTAAGAGTTCGTTTTGTCTAATTTAACGTTAGAATACTTTTTGGAATTGGTGATAGTGTAAAGGGGATAACAAGGGGTTTCTCTCAAAAAATGAAAGAAAAGAATTAAAGATTTTGCAATAAACTCTTGTTGTGTGAGCTTTCCTGTATTGGTGATAATGTGAGGTAAAAAGAGGGTTTTCTCTTTTTTCTTTTGATGAAAATGAATCCCATGGTTGTGATAGATTTAGAAAAATGGTCATGAAACAAGACAAAATTATTTATTTATGCATATACAAACTTAGAATTTTTTTAGACTTTTTTTTATTTTATTGCTTTTTTTTTTTTTTTGTAATCTCAAAACAAAAGATATACTATATAATGACCACTATAAGAAAAATAAAGATTAACATTAGCCAAAAGCCCACACTAAACCCAAAAAGCCGACACTAATGGCCCAATTAATGTCAGCCCACTCAACGCAAAAATAAGCGTCGACTTTTAAGAAAACCTAGCTAATTAGCATTGGCCAAACTAACACAAATTAGACGCTATTGTCAATGATCATAGTTTGTGTGGCTGATGTTACATGCTAAACTTAGTGTTGGCCAAGCCTTTGTTAATATTGGGCAAATGTAAAAGAAGTATTTAACTTATCCACTCCACTACTAAACTCATATTTCAACCCTCTCATATCAATATTAAGCTTGTCATACATCCAACTACAATCATTTTGTAACATTTAAGCATCTAAATATATTAGATGTATAGAGTACTGCACGAACTTGAAAATATTTCAACAGCTTAATCTCTATATCATGCATATTTTCAAACAATTAATTTTAGCAATAATGTGACATTTCAAACTAAATAGGATTCCCACATAATATACAAACAACTTATTAAGCTTTGCTCTCCACTAACATAATATATAATTCACAAATGTCTAATATGTCAATAAATATAGCCTATCTAAGTTCAATCAAAACTAACATAAACATATTAACCAATCAAACAATAACATAACAAAAATAAGATACACTAAAATTCTCAATCATGCAATTGATATCCACTATACATATTTACTAAAATTACAATTCAAATTAAACAATTTAAATTGAATATATTCACAATGCATATTGATTAAACAATTTAAATTAAGCATACTAAAATTACAATCAATATAACAAACCAAACTTATAACTAACCAAAATTAATATAGCCAAGGAGATTGGACATACTTGCACAATTAGAGGGCGCTAGTAGAGCTAAAGGTACTTGAAATACAGAAAGATAATGAATTAGATAACAAAAAACAAGATTAACTGTGTTAGAGAGAAAATTCAAAATATTAAATTGAAGCTAATGCAATGGGGAGTTGATTACAACTCCATGAAAGCGGTGAGAGGTTCAAATGCACAAGAAAATCGAGTTTGGGGTGAGAGATAGAGGGAAAACCAAGAGAAAAAAAATAAGGAAAAGGAGGAAAATGAAGAGAAACAGATGCAAGATGAAGATATCACGGCATTGGCATCGGCCATGACTGACACTAATCTTTGCAACTTTTTTTTTTTTAAAAAAATTAGCATCGGTCATAGCCCATGCTATGCCGCAAAATTGACCAAAGAGAGAGCAATATTTTGTAGCATTAGCATTGGTCTAGTCAATGCAAAATATCTAGTCAACTTTGTTTGACCAGCAATGTCTACTTTTGCGTCAACTTGGCCGATGCTAATAGACGTGTAAACTTAGTGTCAACCATGGCCTAAGCAACTGCTCTTTTGATTTTTTTTTTCTTTTCTATGAGTTAGCATAGGCTTAGCTGACACTAACTTTCGTATCTTTTTACAATTTTTGTTGTAGTGGACAAGGAAACTCAAATTTATATATATTTCATTAGAAATATTTACAATTCCAAATCAAAAATAAGAATAATACAACTTTTTTCTCTTTTCTAGAAAAAAAAATTGACAATGATTGCTAAAACTCTTAGTTGTTGTACTTGGATCCCGACCATGAAGGCTCTTGAGAATAGTATACTTTTCAAAATTGTCTTCTAGAAGTCATATTAACAACCTTATTTTCTGTTTGTTTTTCTGAAAGTTCCTAAAAAGTCAAAATTAGAGAAAATGAGAAACATGAAGAATGCAAACTTTTAATAAAAGAAGAGAAGGAAAATGATAGGGTGCTCCTGCCCTTGTACTAATACCACAAGTCACCTTAAGGGTTAGGCTTTCTAGCCTATACGCAGGGTTCTAACCCAATTCGGACAATACTATGGTTGCATTAAGTGCATAGCTTGTTAATAGAGGTACATGTCCTAAAAAGGCTAGGTCCCTAAACTGCTCCCATCAAAATGACGAGGTTCAAATCTTATTAACTCAACCTTCAAATACTTAAAGCATTAGTGAGCCCAAATCAATAAAATGATAATCATGGTCCAAGTGAGAAGTCTCACGTATATTGCAGAAGCATAAAGTTTCAAGTGACAACACTAGGTTCCCTGCTAATCCTAAGATTAGGGACCCTAGGTATAGGGCCAAAAGTGTGTGTATGGTAAATGGGTTGGTGCTCATAAGTGGGAGGATGATGTGGTCTAGCCGAATGAGCAGAATTTATGGTAGGACTTTAGGTTGAAATTCGCATGCTTTCCCAGCCCAAATAGCGTGGCAAAAATTGACCCATAATGGGTTAGCGTGTGCAGCAAAAATGAAAGAAAATTGGGTGAGATTGGAAGATGGAGGCACCACAATCCCTAGGAATTGATAAGCCTATGTCGAAGATCGCCACAAGAGTTGGCCCCTTAATAAGATCAGTTTCTGGCTCAATGAAGAACCCTAGAGAGATAGGTCTCACCAAATTCTGAAATGAACATCCAAATCTGATTTTTCATTTCTCAATCGTGAATTACAAATAGAGATAGGTTTGCTGCCAGAAATGTAACTCCTATAGTGATAATTATGGTATGATTAATTAACAAGTGAGTGGCTTATGGGAGTCACTCAAGAAACCCACGGCAAGCCACCTTCATTGTTCCTATTTTATGATTTATTTAATTACTATCCTATGGCAGCCCATCCTTCAGAAACAAGTTTAAACAAGACATATCCCAATGTTTGGGCCTATGCGCGTAAACAAATATGGCTGCAGCCAACAACTTATTACAAGTTTATAAACTCAACAACTAGGTACTAATTCTCAGCCCATTTCACCTTGTATCTCAGCCCATTTTGCCTTGTATCTCAACCCATTTCCTTCATTAACAAGTGGACCAGGTTGGGCTTCAATTCTGCCAGCTTTGGGTTTGCTTCATTTAGAGATGGGTTGCTGCTATTTAGAGTTGCCACCATTTGGTTTAAGGCTTCTCTTGCTCTCTTAGCCCATGCCCTTGTCATTGGCCCACCAAGGCCTCGTATTGATTCTTCATTCGGGTTCCAGCTTGGTTGATTCATATCAGAGGAGCAAACAAACTTTATTTCTAAACTAACCAGCCCCACTTGTAAGGAGAATGTGCAATATATATATATACAAATTTAGAATAAAATAACTTGGCAAAAAGTAAAACAAGTAATGAATAAAATATAACTTTAGGTCATATCAAATTTTGCACAACTAATTTATTGGGCTTGACTTTCTAACTTATCCCTAGTAGAGTCTCCAAACTGTCACAACATACCCTTTGAGTAAGGTGAATGCTACGACAAATATTGGGATGACTTTATTTTTGAAAATTTATTTTTGGAGGCACCACCAATTGTTTTGCAATTAGGGTACAATTGGAAACTCTATTTATTTAAATTTTATTATTATTTTATTAGAAAAGCGCTCAACCATAGATGAGCTCGAGGAATCGATTATGTGTGGGGAAGGTGTTAGGCATGCCACAAACATTCACCAAAGGTGGTTACTCAAATTAGCTATGCAAAATATACAATACGGCCAAAATTGTACTTTATTCATTACTTAAAAATAAAATTACATACATTAATTAAAATGGTGGGAGATATTAAACATGTATGCATGATTTTTAAATGAACCTAGAGCCTTTACAACCTTCGGATGAATAAACCATTAATCTAGTGGCGCTTATCTCTACCTAGGTCTAATAATACAATATAGACTTATATAGGCAGGACCGACTATCCTTTCATAATAAGTGGACTATCGATCCTATAAATTCATTGTGTAATTCATTAAAATGTGTGCACATAAATTACAATTTAAAATTAGGAAGAATGATATAAGAAAAACTATATGAGAAAAATGACATAGTATAAAAATTAAAATTACAAATTTTCTCTTTTTTTTTTTTTATCAGTGCTGATGATGTGGCATTGCTGCGGACAGGGCAATGTTGACTTAGCATTCTTCAATAAAATAAGAAATAAATAAGCAAACAAAACAAAGAAAGTGAACCTAAGGCCCCAAGGCCTACATATCTTCTCTTTTTTCTCCTTTTTTAGCACCCCTTAATTTCTAACTGCACACACCCTTAAGCCCAATACATTATAGCCCCATATCTTCTCTTTCTCTTCTCACCCCTGTTCCTACTTCCTACACCTTGGCCCATCATCAGCTATTTTATTTTTGTAACCACCAGGCCCAAACCCAATTATTGTGAAAGCCTAGCTATTGGCTCCTATTCGCACCCCACTCTTTCCACACTCCCAGTATGCCAACCGAATAGTCATTTTTTCGTAGATTACTATTTACATCTCTTTAATTATGATTAACACTAGCACAGACTTACCTAAGCCCAATATGATATCTTATTATTGTTTTCTTTTCATATACCCCAAGCAGCAAACAGAAGCATAATGTGTCAAGGAAGAGGCTAAGAACAACACATTCAACATTAACAAAATTGAAATCCATCCTTATCACCAGTTTCCATTTAAGCATGCAATCACAAGGGAAACCCAAAAATGAATCATCTTTTCAACAGAACAAAATGGAAAATCAATTGTCGAATAACTTTCTCAGTCAAATCAAGCATGTTGACCATTTCTTTGAAGCAATAACTAGCAATTGGAGAGGTAAATAAAGAAACCCAAGCATAAAATCAAATTCACTTCCAACAATAATTAAGCAACGAAGGGCTCATGTCATTGATTGAAAAACTAGAATTTCAAAGAAGTAGATTATTCCTATGGAAGGTGACATGGACCAAAATTGATAGACTATTCTTTACATTTAGTCCCAACCTAATGGATAATCAAGGCACTAGGCAAAATTATGAGAAGATCCTCCCTAAATCTATATAAATGCCACATTATGAGTGAAAGAGGTAAGCAATTTTTTTTGACACAAATTCCTAGATTCTCACTCTATCTAATAGATTAGACATTAACTTGAGCATCAGAGGGTCCACGTTTGACCTCAACCTTTTCTTCTCTTTTTGCAGGACCAGCAAAACCTGACATAACCTAGGTTGTACTTGACCAAGAAAATTGTTCACAACAATTGGTGTAATTCGTGTGGATCGAACATGCGACCTCTAGATACCATGACATACCAGAATTTCTATACTCCTCAAAATGGGGGACCCAATAATGTATACTTCATTCCCAAAACACTCATAGAACCTCCACTAAGTATCTAAAATGACCAACAACCCCAAGCCAACTTAATCGGCCAACACTTGACTAGTTTGACCATTATGATGGACCATCTAGAAGCAATGAGGAGGGAAATAAAGGATTTAAGGGAGCAGAGACTTCTAGATTGAAAGGAAGTTGAAAAACTCCAATTGGAGAAGGAGGCGCATACTAAAACCCAAGAAGAACATGCTACCTTGATGTGTTAATTGTGGGTGAAATAATAGGGTGAAATAGGATGTGAATTATGGATGGAATAAAGTGCAAGCGAACACTATCATTGTAGCTAGCAAGTATTCCGGGGTTGTCATACCCAAGGGATTGTGATTGATTACTAGAGTACAGGAACTCTAATAATGCTCAAGCGGTCGAATAAGAATGATGACAGCAAAATAACATAAAAGAAAACAGCATAAACGTAAATTGAAGTAGGAGTATGAGTAGAAGAAATAAGGAATAAAGGCCAAGGGATTCAGATTTCACCACAAGTCCTTGGTATAGACTTTCATGATTCAGTTATGACTTTCCACAATTATTAATTGCTAGCCAGGATTCCCTAATCTCATAAACCAACCTTGGCATGAGGTCATATTGAATCTAATTACAATTACCAACCCTGTTACGGGCTAGTGCGAGTTGTAGCAACCATAATTGCATTAAGTTCCATGGACATCCCTTTAGGGTATTCTAGGGGATCTCCCTAGCTCTCATATGACTACACAAGATCTGAGGTATAGACAGCCTCAGAACCCTATGGATTTAACCTTCGTGGTCTAAGTTAACTAATCATCTTTCTAGTCATAGAGAACTCACAAATTTCTCCAACTAATTGGCCAGACCAGTTAAGAGTGAAGTGCAGAACATTAAACCTCAATTAATTAAAACATGGAATTGTCATAACATCAATCAATCATGTCTATTCAAGTAATTGGGCTACATCTTAGCCCCTAGAAAAGAAATTAGTTACACATAGTGTAACTTAAATACATAACATAAAAGAAAGAAAACATGGAAAGAAATAAAAGGGGTAGAAGAAGTGTTGTGGATCCTTGCTCCTTGCACCTTTCTCCTCTCTTGTGATCTCTTTGCTGACTATTTATAATGTATATATTCTTAATTTTACTCTAACTAGGATACAATATTCTAGTAGGATTTAAATACTTAAATCCCACTCAAACTAGGACAGTAGAGAATTTAATTTGCTTTGGCAACTTCAGATTCACTCCCACTAGGACTTTTGAGAATTTAATTCCTATGGTTGCATATCTCTTTTAGTTTCACTCCAACTAGGATTCCATGTAGTCCCATGCTTTCAAGACTTCAATCCCACTTGAATAATAATTCTGGAGAGTCTTCTATGTCTTGGAGTTTTAATTCTTGTAGGAGAAGGATTCCCGGAAGTCAAGTTGGGTCAAAACTCTTCAAAACAGCTCCAGAGGTCATCCAGCTCGCCACGGCAAAGGGGCAAGCTCGCCATGGCGAAACTTGGCAGAATGGCTAAGTTCCTCTTAGGTTCACCTTGCCACGGCGAATCCTGGCAGAATGGAGAATTGTGCCTTTTCGCTTCCAGCTTCCACCTGAACCTGTACCAAAAGGAAATTACATTAAAAGCAACATGTTTTACTATATTTAAGAGTATAATTGCAAGGGAAATGAATCATAAAAGTCTATATAAAATGTGATTATCATACCTCATATTCCTCGGAATACACCACCCCGTGCCAAGTAAATAGTGCCCAACCAATAGAACCTCTTACCCCCAGCAACCCTAATCATTATGGAACCAAACCCCATGTACCACTACCTTTGACAAGACAAGCCAAGCATTCATTCACCCCCAACATAACGACATGTCTCCTTCCATCTTACTTCAAACAACCTACCATAGTCCTATATGATGAATTGATAGACCTAGTGGAGCATGTGGATAGTTTCGAGAACGTGATGTTAATTTTGAGAGTAGAAGACAAAATTAAATGTGGAACCTTCCCAACTTCACTTCTAAAAGCCACCTTGTAATGGTTCAACAATCTACCTCCTTTGTCTATATCCAATTTTGATTAGCTGACCGAGCTTTTCATAGCCACATTTTCTACTAGCATAGCCCCATAGAAGACCTCTGCACTCCTAGCCACCCTTCAGTAAGAGGATGACGAACTTTGAGAGAGAACATTCAAAGATTCACCACCTTGTCTCTTCAGATCAAGGATCTCAAAGATGAAGTTACCATGTACACCCTGATAGATGGTCTACGAAGGGGTTAGATTCAAGGAGAGTGGTACTTTGAACCAACTTGACACACTCCAATGTCTACTTCAATTAGCTGGAAAAATACATCAAATTAGAAGAGGAGGAAAAAGAAATCCCCAAACAAACAAGAGAGAAGAACAATGAGAGAGAAAAAGAAAGAAGACCCCTAGTCTCATCAATATAACTACACCCCATAATAGACCAAGAGCACACATCTTACATATGATATACCATATTGGTTTGGCACAACTACCCCCGCCGGTCGAAGCTCGAATTGGACCAAGTGTCAAGAAATATTGTGAATATCTTAGGGTTAAGGGAATGACACCGAGGAATGCCAAGCGCTTAAAGATCTTATTAAAAATTTGATAAGGAAATGACACTTGTGTCGATTTAGGATATAAAATGAATCATTCTAGAAGAGCACAAGACATAGATAGCCTAGAGGTTGGGAACGTCCCCAAGAGGGATAGCGAGATAGATCCATCGACTAAAGAAAGACCCATGGATCCAATACTATTCAAAGGGGAGTATTTGGGGATTATAAACTCTATTTCAAGAGGGTTCACCGTAGCAGGGCCAATCACTAGGGGGCAGAAGTGGCATTTAAAGGTGTCAAAGAGACATCATCACATGGTCAAGTTTGAGGAAGTAAGAGGCAAAGGAGAGATGTGCCTGATCCTCCAATTACTTTCATCAAGGAATATTATGTGGACATACAAAGGAAGCATGATGACCTTGTAGTGATTAGTGCCATGGTAGCAAATTTCCAAGTAATGAAAATCTTGGTAGACTAGGGAAGCTCTGCTAGCATCTTGCTTCAAAAAACATTTGATCAAATGGTCATCCCTTACACTGAGCTAAAACACTATTAGGGCTTTTTAGGGTAGCAGCACCAATGACAAGATCAATATGCCTCCAACTTACCTTTGGAAAACCCCTAAATGAGGTAACAAAGGCAGTGGATTTTCTAGTATTTAGATGTCACTCACCATATAATGTGATTTTAGGTAGACATGCCCTGAATTAACTTAAGGTGGTAGTCTATACTCGATACTTGGTGATCAAATACCTAACTCTAGAAAGAAAGGTAGGAGTGATCAAGGGAAACCAAGTGATGGCAAGAGAATTGTGCCACAGGTGTCTGACCATTGAACCAACAAAGAAAGAAGAAAGTAGTAAGGGTCCAGAAAAGGCAAAACTTGTACTAGCCATGGAGTTAGACGTTAGAACTGACCTAAGAGAATCCAGACTGGAGCCTACTAAGGAGTTCAAGAAAGTACAAGTCAAAAATAAGCCAAGTTAAATGGTGCAAATCTAGACCCATCTCCACCCAAAACAACAGAAGTAGCTTGGGACCTCATGAGAAGCAATTCAGATGCCTTTGCATGGACAACAACATATATGGCAGGAATAGATTCCAACATTGTTTGTCATAAATTATCTATTAAACTTGGTACCTAACCTATTGCATAGAAAAAAAGAGTTTTTGGGCTAGAAAGGCAAGCAACCATTAGGGAAGAAGTTCAAAAGTTATTACAAGCGAGATTTATAAAGGAAGTGGCTTATTCATTCTAGTTGTTAATGTAATCACAGTAAAAGATTCAAATGAGAAATGGAGAACATGTACCAACTTCACAAACCTAAACAGTGCTTGCCTAAGGACCCTTACCCATTACCAAGCATAGATAGGTTCATGAATCAGGCGGTAGGGAATACATAATTGAGTTTCATAGATGCATGCACGGGTTACAATCAAATAAGGATGGACCCAAGGGATGATGACAAAGTAACTTTCATTACAGAGAACAAATGTTATTACTATAGGGCAATGCCGTTTGGACTTAAAAATGCCAGTGCTACATACTAGAGAGTTATGAACAAAATATTTAAAGATAAGTTAGGGCAAAATGTTATTGTATATGTAGATGATATTTTGGCCAAATCCATTAATTTTGAGCGACACTTGGAAGATTTGGGAGACTTTTTCCACCTTACGTCACTTTAATATAAATTTTCACCTCGACAAATGTGCCTTTGGGGCATTGGCAGGAGAATTTCCTAATTTTATGTTAACGAAAAAAGGAATTGAGGTGAATTTGGAGAAAATGTCAAGCTATCTGCAAAATGCACCCACCCTAGATAATCTAAGAAGTAAGAAGATTAACAAGAAGAATAATAGCTTTAGCTTGGTTCATGTCATAATCAGTTCAGAAATCTTCACCACTCTTTGTAGCTTTAAAAAATGTCAAAATTTTTGAATGGACGGGCAAATGTCAAGTCACTTTTGAAGAACTGAAAAAGTATTTGAAAACCCCACCAATATTAGCAACACCCCAGCTCAAGGAACGCTTTACATGTACCTATCGACTTGTGACCAAGTTGTTAGCTCGATACTTATTAGAGAGCACTCGAACGTGCAAACTCCCATTTACCTCACAAGTAATGAAGTTAAGATATCAATGAATTAAGAAACTGGCTTATGTCCTAGTACATGTTGCTAGGTGCTTACGACCATATTTTCAAAGTCATCAAGTAGTCATCCACACAAACCAACCTTTAAGGCAAATACTTCAAAATCTCAACCTTCCAGGATGACTGTTGGCATGGTCAATAGAGCTTTTAGAACATGGCATAACATTTGAACCTCGAGGTGCTATTTTTGGTGGAATTTACCTTAGCCCATCAAAGTTTAGATCAAAATAGTCAAAAGAAGCCATATTGGATACTATATGTAGATGGATCTTCAAGCAATAAGGGTTCCAGAGCAAGGATTATTATAAAATGCCCTAATCAAGTCGCCATAGAGTATGCTCTTAAGTTTGATTTCCTCACTTCAAATAATTAGGTTGAGTATAAAGCCTTAATTGTCAAACTAAAATTGGCTAAGGAAATGGGAGTTCAATGGCTAAATATATACTCAGATTCCTAGTTGTAGTAACTAAATAGGACCCTAGACTAGCAATGATAGCATTAATGAATGCATATATATATATATATATATATATATATATATATATATATATCTATATATATATATATATAGATATATATATATATATATATATATATATATGTATGTATCTATGTATACACACACACACACACACACACACACACACACACACACATATATATATATACTAGATCGATTGATTAATAAAATCTGATAGATACAGAAAGAAAAATTTGATTATCAAAATAAAAATTTAAATAATCTATAGCAGAATATAATCTTTGAAGAAAATTGGAAATAATTTGAAAATTTTCAATTTCTGTATTTATTGAAATAACAACTCTAAGTATTTAAAATACACTAGAAATTATTGATAACTATAACTTACAAGATTGTTGAAATTCTTGAAGATTGCAAACTTGAAAACTTCTAATAGATGCTTGAAAGGAAACAATTAAAGAAACAGTGCAAGAGTGCAGGGTGGAAGATGGAAGAAAGGTTTAGCTTCATAAGGGACTTTGATCAAGCTTGTTCCTTTATGATCTAATGACTATTGATAATAACATTTTATATAGATTATTTAGCCTCAATTCCCTTACATTTCAAGTCCCAATTATGGTAAAAACACTTTGCTTTTGATTAGATTTCTTTATGTTGCAGGTACACAAGGCAAGAGGAGAAAAAAAATTGAAGAATTCATCATTTTGCCAATGGGCGCCGTGGCATCGTGTACCAAAGGAGAACTTAACCATTCTTCCATTGGGCACCGTGGTGCCCATGCACTGGCGCTGTGGCACCATCTACCAGAGACGCAACATTGGCATTTTGCCAATGGGTGCCATGGCACCCAGAATCTGAACCGTGGCTCCCAGGACCTGTTTTGGAGCTGTTTTGTGACTTCCAAGCCCAGTGGACTTCTGAGAAGTTGTGCAATGCAAGGATTAAAAGTCCACAACCTAGAAGACTCTCCGGATTAGAGTTTTAAGAGGAATTAAAGTCTTGAAGTGTGAAGCCCAATTAAAGCCTTAATTAGAATAGGATTAGGATTCACTTGTAATTAGTCTTTTATTATTATTTGGAATCCTAATATGAGTATAATTAGGATTGAAGGCATTATAAATGGATCAAGAGGGCTGAACACAAGAGACACGAAGCGAGAGAGCAGCAGCAATAGCAAGATCCAAGAGCAAGGCGTTAACCCTATTATTTCTTCTACTCTTTTAATGTTTTCTTATTTTATGATTATGTGTTTCCCTAGTATTATGTGCAGTTAAACTTCCTTCTAGGGCTAAGATGTAGCCCAATCTGATTTTATAGACAAATTGAGGAAGTTATGACAGTTTATGTTTTATTCAATTGAGATTTACTTTTCTGCACTTTACCCTTGATTGATCTGGCCAATTAATTAGGGGAAATCAGTGGGTTAGCTATGATACCGACCGGAGATTAGTTAACCTAGACCAAGAGAATTAAATCCATAGTGGAGCTAAGGACAGACCAGTACCGAGGACCCTGTGTAGTCACATGGGAATTAGGGCGCTCCCCTAATCTCCCTAAAGGGATGTCCATAGATCTTAATGCAATTATAGTTGCTACAACTTGCACAGACCAGTAGCAGGGCTGGTAATTATAATTAGATTTGATCTGACCTAATACCAAGGCTAATTAATTAAATTAGGGAATCCTGGCTAGCAATTGATAATTCTATAACTGCATAACTGAATCAACGAAGTCTATGCATGAAGATTGTGGTGAAATCTGAATCCCTAGATCTCTCATCATAATTCTATTCTGTTACATACTTTTCTGTTATTACTACTTATTTTCTGCAATTATTTACTTTGTCTATCTCATCACAATTCGATCGTTTGAACAATACTGGAGTTATATTACTCTGGTAATCAATAACAATCCCTTGGGTACGACAACCCCCGGAATACTTGCTCACTACACTAATAGTGTATACTTGCACTGTGTTCCACACATCACATATTGTTCCATATACATCCATTCATTCACGCCGCACTCACACACTAAATCGATCCATTTGTGACACTCACTAAGGAGCAATCAACTATCTATTTATACAAGAATTTTATAAATATATTTTAAAATCTTGTTGAAGTCCCGCCCATGTGATTCTTTAACTGGTAGGATGCTTTTGAAAAAGTTGTTGGCCACCGCTTTTGAGTTTCGGCAAGATGCTTTTGAAAAAGTTGTTGGCCACCGCTACAAATGAAATCTCTTTTGAGTTTCGGCAGGATGCTTTTGAAAAAGTTGTCGGCCACCGCTACGCATGGAATCTTTTTTAGTATCGGCAGGATGCTTTTGAAAAAGTTGTCTGAAATTTGTCATCTAAAGATTCTGGTGGCATCATAACCGAGAGACACCAGTTCTGAGTTTTTAAAAGGCTAAATTTAATTATTTGAAAAATCTTGCTCCAGGTCTAAACCAAAGTAGTCGTCTTCATTTTGACCTATTTCTTCTTCTTCGTTATCTGATTCTTTCGAGGCAGTTGAGACGAGCTCAAATAACTTCTTTTAGAATTCTTCAGGTGATTTAGCTTGGGCTAGTTGAGCCATTATAACCGTCCTTTCTAATAAAAATTGTTAGTTTTGAACAGGAGCTTGTTTATTGACCGCAAATTCTGGACATTTATTGATCCATTTTTTTTACTAATTAAAGGGTGCAATATTCTAAATTATATTTTTTCCACCACTTGAATTTAATGATTCTGCCAAGGTGTTGAATTAATGGATTTCTGGGATTAATTTTTATTTCATAATCCCTGCACATAATCTAGGGAATTTTGAAATAAACCATGAAGTAAAAAGGTTTGACTTCTTCTACAAATTTAGTAGAAGATTTGAAGAGTGTATAAGCTTCTCGAATAGGATGTGGAAGGATAGCTTTTCCTGTTCCGAAGTGGTTGAACCATTCAAAAAACCAATTTGGAAAGATTTTATGACAATCTTTATTGAAATGGATAAACCATGAATGGGAAAAGCTTTTTAGAAAAAAAGACATTGAACTAGGCTTGCTTATAATCATAATAGTTGAATTTTACAGAAAATTTCTTTTATGTAAAGGGATTTTGGTTTTAGTCTTGAAAACTCAAAACCTTGAAGATATACATTTGGGAATATTAAATACCTTGAGGGCCTTGAATATGGGATATTTTGACTGATTGAGTGTCTATTAGGATTAATTCATAAAAGATTCTTTTCTTTTTTTGTATTGAATAAGGAATAAAGTGCCATTCTTGTTGAGAAGAGGAAGAAGGCATTATTGATTTAGCTGTTATTTCAGTGTTATCTCTTAGATGATGGTTTTCCAAGGGGCATAATGGCATAAAAAAAAATTTCTGGATATATTGGCATGTGTCTTGATTAGGGACTATAGCCTGAGCATAGGATTGATGTTTCTGAATTTGATTATTGGAGGTACTGGAGGATGAAGAAGAAATTTGAATGGCATAATCAGTAGGGGTTAATGTCTGATGTGCGAATTGTGGGTGAAGAAATAGGTGTAGAATGGATGTGAATTAAAGATGGAATGAACTGCAAGCATACACTATCTGTGTAGCCAGCAAGTATTCTGGGGTTGTCGTACCCAAAGGATTGTGATTGATTACTAGATTACTAAAACTCCAATAATGCTCAAGCAATCGTAAGAGAGTGATGACAGCAAAATAATATAAAGGAGAACACAGCATAACAGTAAGAAGAAATAAAGTAGGAATATCAGTAGAAGAAATAAGAGATAAAGGTCTAGGGATTCAGATTTCACCATAAGTCCTTGGTATAGACTTTCATGATTCAGTTATGACTTTCCACAATTATTAATTGCTAGCCAGGATTCCCAATTCTAATCAACCTACCTTGGCATGAGGTCGGAGTGATCCTAATTACAATTACTAACCCTGCTACGGGCCAGTGCGAGTTGTAATAACCATAATTTCATTAAGTTCCATGGACATCCCTTTCGGGCACTCTAGGGGATCTCCCTAGCTCCCTTGTAACTACATAGAATTCTGGGTATAGACAACCTCAAAATCCTATGGATTTAACCCCCATGGTCTAGGTTAAATAGAGAACCCACAAATTTCTCCAACTAATTAGCCAGAAAAGTTAAGAGTGAAGAACAGAAAATTAAACCTCAATTAAATAAAAGATGGAATTGTCATAACATCATCAATCATGTCTATACAAGTACTTGGGCTACATCTTAGCCCCTAGAGGAGAAATTAGTTACACATGATGATAAAAGAAAACATAATGCTAAAATAAAAGAACATGAAGATGGATGATGTGACACCTTGCTTGCTTGCTGCTTTGTGGACTCTTTGATGCGTGGTCCCTTTGCTTCTCAATCCTTCTTCCAATTTATAATTCCTCCAATTCTAATTAGACTCATTCTAGGACTCTATATTTAATTACAATTCTTAGTTATAATGTAATCCTAATCATACTTTAATTAGGATTCTAATTAGAACAATCCTCTTCCTTGAAATAGGACTTGTAGATGAATTACAACTTTAATTACAAAGTCATTCCTAATTATACTCTAGCTAGGACATTAAATTCTAGTAGGATTTAACACCTTTAATCCCACTCAAACTAGGACTCTTGAGAATTTAATTCCTTTGGTTGCATATCTCTTTTAGTTTCACTCCAACTAGGATTCCATGTAGTCCCATGCTTTCAAGACTTCAATCCCACTTGAATAATAATTCTGGAGAGTCTTCTATGTCTTGGAGTCTTAATTCTTGTAGGAGAAGGATTCCCGGAAGTCAAGTTGGGTCAAAACTCTTCAAAACAGCTCCAGAGGTCATCCAGCTCACCACGGCGAGCTATGGCAGAATGCTCCTTGTGCTCTCGGGTAGAACTCGCCACGGCGAGTGGCATTTTCGTAATTTTTCATTTTTCTGCATTTGGTTCCTTTTTGATACAAACCCCGCCAACATTGTGACGAAACCCATAACGAAATTAGTGTAAGGATCGTTTCTACTTCAAGTTTGTATGGAAACTGCAACCCATCACCTATATTGAGGTGTGAACCTTGGTATAATGAAGACGCCACAATCAAGGATGGATGCTTGATTTATAAGTCGGATAGCTCTCAAAGAACTACAGAGAAGATGCAAAACTCACAATTTGTTTAAACGCATATTCTGAATTTTATTGAACTCTAAAAGGCCTATTTAAAGGCATTACAAGAAAGCTTGTTTAATTCATAAAGGACTCAAAATTAAAGAAGGACTAGGACTCTAAATAAAAGAAGAATTCTAAATAAAGAAGGACTCTAACTCCTAAGTAAAGAAATACAAATCAAGCAAGGACTCTAATTAATCCCAAATTCGCCTTGGGCTTGAAGCATGTTGACAAGCCTAGGTTGATCATGCTCCATGGGCCTCCATGAACTAGCTTTGTTCTAAGACCTCTTGCAGCAGCCCATTCAATGCTTCCTTGAACCTCTTTGCCCTAGCTCTTGTCATGGGACCGAGTGGCACTACAAGTGGGTCCCTACTCCACTTGGTAGTAACGTCATCTCCCTTGGCAGCATTGGCAGCAACGTCGTCTCCCCTGGCAGCATTGCAGCAACGTCATCTTCCTTGGCAGCATTGGTGGCTACTTTTGCATCATTCCCTTCCTCTTGAAAAGGATTTGTCCTCAAATCTGCATGGTATACATAAAAGAGGAATATATTAGAAACAAGAGTTACATTACCCAAACTATACTTACCTTGAAGCTCTAATATATCAACTTCGGTATTGATATATTCAAAAACTTGGATCAAATCTTCTTCTCTTGTTTTCAGCTGAAATCTTGTTGGAAACATATGTATCTTCTTTCTCTTGTGTAATAATCCTCCAGGGTCAAATATTATCCTTTGGACAGCATTGCGTTGAACTTTCTCATGCAATTTTACTACACATAAAACTTTCAACTTCCCACTTAAGCTAGTATACTTATCAACATGTGATAGTAATCGATTCATGTGGGTTAATGAATTATAACCAAAGTGAAATAACAACATATTAGTAATCAACATAAATACTTTTCCATTTATGGGCCATTTGAATTTCACTACATATGCCATATGATCACCAAACCATGTCATACTAGGAATGATAAAATCTATTGATCCTATGATATGTTCTTCCCAATCACACAAAGAATTTTCAAGCACAAACTTCTTGTCCTTTTCAAGTAAGGAAGTAAAATGCTTAAAGAACTTTGAAAACTCAATCTTCAAGCAAGTACTAAACATACTACAAGGATTGCAAAGAACACAAGACTTTCCAAAGTACTTATATTCTAACAACTCTTCATCCCAAATTGGATTAGAAGTACCCCTTATTGAAGGAATATAAACCAAATTAGGATTCATAGTGTCATAAACATGAGCACTCATATGAATACTTGCATCACCACACACACTTGCAAAAAGAGAATATGAAGTTTTAGAATGAACAAATTTATCACACTTAAATTCTCTATGCAGTACCAAACAAAACAATGACACACATTAGAAAGCTCCTTGAAAGCATTAAAAACTCTCTCATGCACATTATTCAGCTTAATCATTTTGGCCAAACAGACTTGATTTCTCCAAAATTTCACATGTTCACGTATTTGCATAAAAGCATTTGCCAAACAAGCATTGGGCATTTTCTGAAAATCAAGATCTGCATGTAATCTTCTATTGGACTTACATTCCAATGACACCTCACATAAAATAGGAATAAGAATGTACCTTAAAGGAAGATTTTCAACACCTGCATGTTCTTTTTCGTGCTTGCATTTGATCGCATATAGCAAGGGCTCCATGAATTCAAGCCACTTCTCATGCCATTTCTTCAAATTTCTTTTTCTCACATTAGTTAACACATTTTGCAGATGCTCATGTTCAATGAAATTTCCATTATAGACCAAATCATCTCCAAAATATTCAACAGAAAAATTACACAAAAATGCACAAAAGAAACTATGAATCACACACAATTGATTTCCTTTTAAGAAAAGACTATCATGTTTATCAAGCTTGTCCAATGTAATTCCACATCCCTTGAAGACATGAAAATAGTTCAGCTTAGCAGTGCTTGAAGCTTTAATGAAATCAAATTCCAATGAATTCAATTCAAGTGCAAAGACAAGTGCATTCCTTGGTGATACTGAATCAAGAATCAAATGACTTTTAAAATCATGCAAGAAAGACACAGAAGCATAGTCGTCAAAATCCAATATCTTTGCATTAAGGGTTGATACTTTCCTTTGACATGAAGAATCAAGAACCATATTATCCCTAAAATGCAGCAAGGAATCAATAGCACAAGACAAGAAAAATTTATCACTCTTTTTCATGATAGTATGATCATGACAATAGGATTTACATATGTGACCTTCATGCATATGAGTTTCATGCTCCCAAATCAAGGAATTAACATGCCTATTGACAGATTTATGTTCGGCAGTTCCAATTGCATTCAACTTGTTAGAAAAATTAACATGATCCTCATATAATGTATTAACATGCTCAAGTCCTAAAGATTTTGCTCTACTACTAGAGAGTAGAATAAAATCACCTATGCAGAAATTTTTATCAGCTATTCCACCACAAACATCAATCATAATGATAATATTAGGATCATACTCAAACAAGTATTCAAATTTCTCAATCAATTTAGATTTACCACTAGGATCCATTGGAGTTTTCTCCTTTATAACACATGATGATCCACTTGGCAATTCCTTTGAGAAATCTCTATGAAAATTCTGCAAGAAAGAAAAATCACTAGAACAATAGTTAGGAGATCTAATTATGAAATCATGAGAAAAACTCACTTCTTTTTCACCCTCACATATAGTTTCTTTTCTCTCAAATTTTCTCTCTATTTCTTTTTCCTCCTCATTCTTTTTCTTCTCACTTTTCTCACATTCAATCACTCTATTCTTTTCTTTTGGACTCTCACTTCCATTTTTATCACTATTTTCTTTTTCAAAAGTTGCCTCATTTTCTTTTGCACTCTCATTCACTATTCTTTCAGAATTTTGCCTTTGAATTCTCTTTTGATCTTCAAGTGCCTCTTCTAGTTTTAGAGAAACTAACTTAATTTTTCTGTTATTCATGGAAAGAATGTATCTATTCTTTTTATCATGAGTACCCTTTCTTCCAACCTCCCAAGGATGCCCCAAGAGTAAGTGACAATCATACATTGGTGCCACATCACAAAGCACTTCATCCTTATAGTTGCCAATGGAGAATGCAACTAACACTTGATTTGTTACCCATATGTCTCCACTGCCTTCCATCCACTTCAGCCTATACGGTTTAGGATGCTTTAAGGTGGGTAAACTTAGCTTCCCAACCATCAAAGTACTAGCAAAGTTAGCATTCTTCTCACCATCAATGATCATGCTACATACTTTTTCATTCACATGGCATCTAGTTTGGAAGTGTTTAGGTTGCCTCTCACCACCAACTCCCTCAAGTTGCTTAATGGGTAGGACATCTTCATGAATGGGTTCTCTAAATCCTCTGAACAGTCCGCCATGCCTCCTAGAGTCAATGGTTGAACCCCAATCATCTTCATCATCAAAGCCTTCCCCTTCATACTCCTCAGATTCAGCTCTTACTCCCCTTGGTGGAGCTCGACCTCCTCTAGGCACACGAGGTGGCTCCCTGCGTGCATGTTATTTTCTGTCATGTAAGGCTTCCAGCTCCACTCTCATAATTCTCCTCACCTCTCTTGTCATTGCCTCCATCATCGGTTGTGGATCTACAACACCCCTTGCACCTACTACCTAAGCACTTTCATGAGACAAGCTCACTGCAAGAAGAGATGTTAGTAAAATAAATCCTCACTTCACACAACTCACGTGTTTCCTCTCAAAGATTGACACTCAATTTCACTCGTGTTTACAAGGAGAATAATTTGGCTTTTGCTCTCCGTAATGTATATCACTCTTGCCTTTTTCCACTCTTAATCCTCTCAAGAGTTCTTATTAGGCTAATCAACCAAGAACAGAATTTTTCTGGGCACAATTTCTCAACAGAACAAGGTCAATCAATTCTGGAAAATTGCAGAATTTTCTGGGCACAATTTACACCCGAAATAACACCAAACAGATCTGAGTTTTTCTGGACCCGAGGAGCACAAATTAGGTGGCCAAATCTGGAACAATTAATTTGCAATAACCGAAACTGAATTCTGGAAAAGGGTGCAGATTCAAGTAATCAATTCTGGAAGGATAATTTGCAAAAACTAAATCTGAATTCTGGAAACAAGAATGCAGAATTCAAGTAACCAATTCTGGGAGTATTATTTGCACAAATCAAATATGAAATCTGGAACAAGAACGCAGAATTGAAGAAACCAAATCTGGAAGATATCTTGCAATTAACCAATTTGAAATTCTGGACTTTATAAATGCAAGACACCAATTCGGAATTCTGGAATATATAAATGCAAGACACCAATTCTGGACTAAATAAATTCAAGCCTCCAATTCGGAATTCTGGAACATATATATATATAGATCTCTTTTTTTTTTTTTTTGAATATGGGGAACAAGAACAGCAACTTGCGTTCTTCCCTTTTTCTTTTGTTGTTTTCTTTCTTTCTTTTTTTTTTTGATCAGATTTCCGAATGGAGAAGAAGAAGTTCAGAATTGAAATAAACTCAAATAAAAGCAATTTAAAGGTAAGCAAACTTGAGACTAGAACCAGGCTCTGATACCAACTGATACGAACCCCGCCAACATTGTGACGAAACCCATAACGAAATTAGTGTAAGGATCGTTTCTACTTCAGGTTTGTATGGAAACTGCAACCCATCACCTATATTGAGGTGTGAACCTTGGTATAATGAAGACGCCACAATCAAGGATGGATGCTTGATTGATAAGTCGGATAGCTCTCAAAGAACTATAGAGAAGATGCAAAACTCATAATTTGTTTAAACGCATATTCTGAATTTTATTGAACTCTAAAAGGCCTATTTAAAGGCATTACAAGAAAGCTTGTTTAATTCATAAAGGACTCAAAATTAAAGAAGGACTAGGACTCTAAATAAAAGAAGAATTCTAAATAAAGAAGGACTCTAACTCCTAAGTAAAGAAATACAAATCAAGCAAGGACTCTAATTAATCCCAAATTCGCCTTGGGCTTGAAGCATGTTGACAAGCCTAGGTTGATCATGCTCCATGGGCCTCCATGAACTAGCTTTGTTCTAAGACCTCTTGCAGCAGCCCATTCAATGCTTCCTTGAACCTCTTTGCCCTAGCTCTTGTCATGGGACCGAGTGGCACTACAAGTGGGTCCCTACTCCACTTGGCAGTAACGTCATCTCCCCTGGAAGCATTGGCAGCAACGTCGTCTCCCCTAGCAGCATTGCAGCAACGTCATCTTCCTTGGCAGCATTGGTGGCTACTTTTGCATCACTTTTGGTGCTTGTTTCCTGCAAAATAGTAAAATGACATTAAAAGCACCTTAATCTATATTAATTTAGGACTTAAATGCAAGGGAATTCATACTAAAATATCTATATAATTTACACTCATCAAACTCCCCCACACTTAGCTTTTCGCTCGTCCTCGAGTAAAATTAAAGAGAAATAAAATAAGCAAGGCAACAAGACTTTCAAAAAGAGAAGGACCTACTAACCATATTGTCTTCAGAATTATTCACTTGGGATTCATGGGAAATCAATAATCATATCACAATGCAAGATTACTCATTCAAGATGGAATAGTCCCACATCCAAGGTAGCTCTCAAAATAAACTATGGTTTAGGCTCAATCTCTCACTCAAGTGGATGTTAAAAGTTACCATATAAATGGGTTATCAAATCATGGGAAACCTTTAGAAAGGCATAAGGTATAAAGTGAAGTGCATATCTACATAATAACTCATCAAATTTCATGAATTTAAATGCAAAGAAGATGAATTCCCTCACATGAATAAATTCACTCTAATCTCTCAAGTGTTTAGAGGGTTGAATATACACTCAAGTCAATGCAATTGGAAATTTTTCCACAGGTTTGCTCATATATCAAATCTCCACCACTAAATATTAAACCACAAACACCAATCAAAGGGTCTTTTGAGGGTTGTAATGGGGCTTTAGGAAGGTGAAAGGGTAAACGATGGTGGTGAAATTTAAGGGTAACATACACCAAGAAGAGACTTATGTGGATATAAGGCTACCCTTTAGCTCACTCACTCTCCATTTACCAAGCCTCATACTTGCATATTTTTCTCCCTTCTTTCTCATTCTTTTGCTTTTCTTGCTGTTTTTCTCTTCATTTCTTTTCTTTTTACTTTTCCAGAATTTTTCCATATTTTCTTTTTCTTTTTTTCTTTTCTGGATTTTTTCTTTTTCTTGGGAGATTTTCACATCTTTTTGAGGCTTTTTCTTTCCACTTCCCTAGTTACTAACTAGGCAACAATTCCATGCCTTAGATTCACACAATTCATCAAGGTGTTGGGTTCAAAATATAGGTAAATCAAAGGAAGCATATATGGCTTGAAATGTGGATAAAAGAAGGAAATAAAGGCTAAGGCTCAAAAAGGGTCAACTAATGGTGATTATGCAAGGTGGGCTATAAAAGGCTAAAATGGCTAAACCTAGGTGCCCTAATCACCTTAGTGTCATGGTTTCAATGTGGTCTCAACATGCATAATAGAGCAAGTTCTAGAAAAATCAAAAAAATTGCATGACACACTCTAAAACAATTTAAGAGCTTCAAATATGTAACTCTTATGGCTCAAAAGCTCACAATTGGTTAATATTCATCCTCATGCATTCTCATTCATTCCACTATCAAAGAAATTATGCACAAAATGAGAATTATCAATATGGGATCACACATATTCAAAGTTGGCTCAAAATTCCCATAGGCATTCCAATAGTTAATGGAATAAGATATAATGAATAATCATGCATTGCTTACATATCAAATCAAGTTTCCTCATCCCATAGTATTATCAGTTAAGCAAAATTTTCATCTTTAGCCATGATTCTCAGTCAAAACACACAATCATGCAATCACACTGATGAGTGTAAATTATATAGACATTTTAGCATGAATTCCCTTGCATTTAAGTCCCAAATTAATATAGATTAAGATGCTTTTAATGTCATTTGGCTGTTTTGCAGGTCCAAGCACCAACAGGAGCCAAAGCAAGAAAATCTAACATTTTAACCAAGCTTGGGCGCTGTGGCACCCAATACCCGAGAGTAAACTGCCAATGCTGCCATCCAGTGCCATGGCACCCAGAGATCTCGTCGTGGCGCCCAGGAGACTTTCTGAAGCAAATCTAAAGAGTTCTAAGCCAAGTGGACTTTCGAGAAGTAGTATCCTACAAGGATTAGGACTCTCAAGCCTAGAAGACTCTCCGGAATCATTGTTCAAGTAGGATTGAAGTCTTGGAAGTGTGCAGCCATTTGGAATCCTAATTTAAGCATGATTGGGAATGATTTTTGTGGCTAGAGTTGTAATCCAACTAAGAGTCCTAATTCAAGTAAAACTCTACTTGGAATCCTAGTTAGAGTGGAACTAAAAGAGATATAGTGTGATCTAATGCCTCTCTCTTTGTTCAAGAAATTGGGCTTTAGGAAAGTAAAGCCCACCAAGATGATTTTAGAGTTTGCTGATAGATCCCTCAAACACCCATATGGTTTGATGGAAAATGTCCTGATCAGAGTAGGCAAATTCTTTTTCCCAGTGGACTGTGTAGTACTTGATATGGGGGAGGATGCAGATATCCCCTTAATATTGGGAAGATCTTTCTTGGCAACTAGTAGAGCCATAATAGATGTAGCTGCTGGAGAGCTCAGATTGAGGGTTAATGAAGACCATGCCACTTTCAAACTTTTTGAAGACCCTCAACCATGCAATACAAATGAAAAGCCCCAAGAAGAGAAGGTTGAAGTCAAAGTTGTGAAACTAATCCAACCTGCTGTCTAACCTACTTCAAAGGTAAAGAAGAAGAAAGCCAAGAATAAAAAGAAGAAAGGCAAGGCAAGGCCAAAGTGGTGTTGTTCTGGATTCCCCATTTGCCTTGAGAAGATTCTGAAGATGGTAGGCTGCCCAAGCAAGCAAGGAAAGGGAGTAGGACAATTGATGATCTCTCCCTATAGTCCTCTAGATGTACCATGAAGAACCTGAGATAGTCAGGCTAAGGACTATAAACTAAGCGCTTGTTGGGAGGCAACCTAACGGTTTTTTCTTACTTTTTCCTTCTTTCTTTATGTGTGTTTAATTTTTCATTTTATTTCTTTCTTTAAGTCGGTATTTTCCGCTACTTAGAGCCACTCAAACAATTATTTGGAGTTATGCAGGTGTTAGGTATCAAATGGGAGCAGAATTGATCAATTTCAGGACAAAACGGAGCAAAAACAGGTTTCTAGGCGCCACAGCGCCCTATTCCAGTATTGAATCTGCCAGTGGGCACCACGGCGCCAAGTCTCGGCTCCACGACGCCCGTTACTGTTCACCCAACCTGAAAAAAAAAAATTGAAAATTTTCAAAAAAAATTTCTAACACCTCGGCACCCCTTCCAACATGCCTATGAATGTCCAGAAGCCCTTGATCCCTTTCATCCACCACTTGCCGCCCAAGAATCGAAACATAATTCATCATCCTCCATGGACAACTCCGAGTAGGCTACTTCTATCAGGTTGGACCTTTCCTTTACTTTTTTTATTTTGCATTGAGGACACTGCAAATTTTAAGTGTGGGGGAGGGACACATGTGTTTAGTTGAATAATTAAGTAGCCTAGAATTTGAGTGTCCAAGTAGAATAGTAGTAGTAGTATTTGTTTCATTTTGCATAATTTTATTTTAGCTCTTGCATGATTGTGTGATTGTGTGTTTTGACTGAAAACCATGGCTAGTGATGAAAATTGTGCTTAACTGATGATACTATGGGATGAGGAAACTTGATTTGATATGTAAACAATGCATTATTATTCATTATTCTTATTCCATTAATTATTGGAAAGCCTTTTGTGAATTTTGAGCTAACTTTGATTCTGTGTGATCACATATCCCATTATGTGCATAATTACTTTGATAGTAGAATGAATGAGAATACATGAGGATGAATATTAGCCAATTGTGAGCTTTTGAGCCATAAGAGTTGCATATTTGAAGCTCTTAAATTTGATTCTGAGTGTGTCATGCAAATTTTTTTTATTTTTCTAGAACTTGCTCTATTATACATGTTGAGACCACAATGAAACCATGGACACTAAGGTGATTAGGGCACCTAGGTTTAGCCATTTTAGCCTTTCATAGCCCACCTTGCATAATAATCACTAGTTGACCCTTTTTAAGCCTTAGCCTTTATTTTCTTCTTTTAACCACATTTTAAGCCATATACCCATTCCTTTGATTTACCTATATTTTGAACCCAACACTTTGAAGGATTGTGTGAATTTAAGGCATGAAAATGTTGCCTAGTTAGTAACTAGGGAAGTGGAAAGAAAGAACCTCAAAAAGATGTGAAAATCTTCCAAGAAAAAGTGTAAAAAAAAAAAAAAAATCTGGGAAAAGATAAAAGAAAAGAAATCTGAAAAAAGAATTTTCTAGAAAAATAAAGGAAAAGAAAAGAAAAATAGCCGAAAAGGTAAAAGAGAATGAGAAATAAGGCAGAAAAATATACAAATATGAGACTTGGTAAGTGGAGAGTAACTATGCTAAAGGGTAGCCTTATATTCACATAATCTCTTCTTGGTGTAGTTTTACCCTTAAATTTCACCATCATTAACCTTTCACCTTCCTAAAAGCCCCATTACAACCCTAAAAAGTCCCTTTGATTAGTGGTTGTGGTTTATTATTAAGTGGTGGAGATTTGATATATGAGCAAGCTTATGGAAGAATTTTCAATTGCATTCACTTGAGTATGTATTCAACCCTCTAAACACTTGAGAGATTGGAGTGAATTTTTATCCTTGTGAGGGAATTCATCTTCTTTGCATTTAATTTCATGAAACTTGATGAGTTATTATGTATATGTGCATTTAAATTATACCTTATACCTTTCTAATTGCTTTCCATGATTTGATAACCCATTTATATGGTAACTTTCAACATCCACTTGAGTGAGAAATTAAGCCTAAACCATAGTTTATTTTGAGAGCTACCTTGGGTGCCTTGAATTGAGTAATCTTGCATTGTGATATAATAATTAGTTTCCAATAAATCCCAAGTGAATGATTTTGAAGCCAATATGGTTAGTAGGTTCTTTTTGAAAGTCTTGTTGCCTTGCTTATTTTATTTCTCTTTACTTTTACTCAAGGACGAGCAAAAGGCTAAGTGTGGGGGAGTTTGATGAGTGTAAATTATATAGACATTTTAGCATGAATTCCCTTGCATTTAAGTCCCAAATTAATATAGATTAAGATGCTTTTAATGTCATTTGGCTGTTTTGCAGGTCCAAGCACCAACAAGAGCCAAAGCAAGAAAATCCAACATTTTAACCAAGCTTGGGCGCCGTGGCACCCAATACCTGAGAGTAAACTGCCAACGCTGCCATCCAGCGCCGTGGCGCCCAGGAGACTTTCTGAAGCAAATCTGAAGAGTTCCAAACCAAGTGGACTTCTGGGAAGTAATGTCCTACAAGGATTAGGACTCTCAAGCCTAGAAGACTCTCTGGAATCATTGTTCAAGTGGGATTTAAGTCTTGGAAGTGTGCAACCATTTGGAATCCTAATTCAAGCATGATTGGGAATGATTTTTGTGGCTAGAGTTGTAATCCAACTAAGAGTCCTAATTCAAGTAAAACTCTACTTGGAATCCTAGTTGGAGTGGAACTAAAAGAGATATGCAGCCATAAGAATTAAATTCTCAAGAATCCTAGTTTGAGTGGGATTGAAGTTGTTAAGCCCTACTAGAATTTAATGTCCTAGTTAGAGTATGATTAGGAGTGACTTTGTAATTAAAGTTGTAATTTATCTAAGAGTCATAATTCAAGTAAGACTAGGAAAATGATTGTTCTAAATAGAATCCTAATTAAAGTATAATTAGGATTACATTATAACTAAGAATTGTAATGCAACTTAGAGTCCTAGAATGAGTCTAACTAGGAATGGAGGGATTATAAATAGGAAGGAGGGCTGAGAAGCAAACTACCATCCATCCGACCACGCACAAGCAAGGAGAGCAAGGAGCAAGGCGTTTCATTTACCCCATTTAATTCTGTTCATGTTTTCTTTCTTTTATGTTATGTGTTTAGGTTACACTATGTGTAACTAATTTCTTTTCTAGGGGCTAGGATGTAGCCCAATTTCTTGTATAGACATGATTGATGATGTTATGACAATTCCATCTTTTATTAAATTGAGGTTTAATTTTCTGCACTTCACTCTTGACTTTTCTGGCCAATTAGTTAGGGGAAATTTGTGGGTTTTCTATGAGACCAACCAGAGATTAGTTAATCTAGACCACGAAAGTTAAATCCATAGTGGAGCTAAGGACAGACCAGTACCAAGGACCCTGTATAGCCACATGGGAATTAGGGTGTTCCCCTAACCTCCCTAAAGGGATGTCCACAGAACTAATTGCAATTATAGTTACTTACAACTCGCACAGACCAGTAGCAGGGTTGGTAATTGTAATTAGATTTGATCTGACCTAATACCAAGGCTAATTAATTAAATTAGGGAATCCTGGCTAGCAATTGATAATTGTGGAAAGTCATAACTGAATCATGAAAGTCTATACAAAGGAATTGTGGTGAAATCTGAATCCTTAGGTTTTTATTCCTTATTTTCTCTCCAAGCATTCTTCATCTAATTCTCTTATTTTCATGCTATTTTATTTTAGTTTATTTTGTTGTTATCACTCTTATTATCCGCTTGAGCAATATTGGAGTTATACTACTCTAGTAATCAAGAACAATCCCTTGGGTACGACAACCCCCGAAATACTTGCTCACTACACTGATAGTGTATACTTGCACTGTGTTCCACACATCACGTATTGTTCCATATATATATACATCCATTCACGCCACACTCACACACTAAATCTATCCATCTGTGACACTCACTAAGGAGCAATCACACACAATCATGCAAAAACGAAAAATTATGCAAAACAAAACAACTACTACTACTACTCAAATACTCACTTACTAGGCTACTTAATTATTCAACTAAACACATGTGTCCCTCCCCCACACTTAAAATTTGCAGTGTCCTCAATGCAAAATAAAAAAAAGTAAAGGAAAGGTCCAACCTAATAGAAGTAGCCTACTCGGAGTCGTCCATGGCAGGTGATGAATTTTTATTTTTTTCTTGGTTCTTGGGCAGCAAGAGGGGCTGCTGGAAGTTCATAGGCACTGGAAAGGGTGTCGGGGTATTGGAAAAAAAATTTTAAAAAATTTGAAAGAAAAACAAAATTTCAAATTTTTTTTTCAGGTGAATAGTAACTCTCACCGTGGCGAGCAATGGCAGAATTGATTCTGGAATAGCTCACCGTGGCGAGCTAATACTTCGCCGTGGCGAGCAGAACTTCGATTTTTGCCCGTTTCTGTCCCAAATTTGATCTATTATGCTCCCATTTGACACCTAACGCCTGCATAGCGTCAAATAATTGTTTGAGTGGCTTTAAGTAGTAGAAATTACTGGCTAAAATAAAGAAACAAAGTTCAAAATTAAACACACAAAAAGAAGGACAGGAGAAAGGAAGAAAAATTGTTGGGTTGTCTCCCAACAAGCGCTTTGTTTATAGTCTTTAGCTTCACTATCTCAGGTGCTTCATGGCACATCTAGAGGGCTGTAATGAGAAATCTTAAGTTCTCCAACTCCCTTTCCTTTCTTGCTTGGGCAGCCAACCATCTTTAAGATCTTCTTTAGGCAAGTTGGGAATCCAGAACAACACCACTCTGGAATTCTCTTGCCTTTACTCTTTTTATTCTTGGCTTTCTTTTTCTTTTTCTTTGCATTTGGGGCTTTGACAGCAGGCTGTACTTGTTTCACAGCCTTGACTTCAACCCGCTCTTCTTGGGGCTTTTCATTTGTATTACTTGGGGCAGCATCTTCAAAGAGTTTAAAAGTGGCATGGTCTTCATTGACCCTCAATCTGAGCTCTCCAGCAGCTAGATCTATTATGGCTCTACCAGTTGCCAAGAAAGATCTTCCTGGTATTAAGGGGATATCTGCATCCTCCCTCATATCAAGTACCACATAGTCTACTGGGAAGAAGAATTTGCCTACTCTGATCAGAACATTTTCCACCAAACCATATGGTCGTTTAAGGGATCTATCAGCAAACTCTAGAATCATCTTGGTGGGCTTTACTTTCCTAATGCCCATATTCTTGAATAAGGAGAGAGGCATTAGATTCACACTAGCCCCTAGATCACACAATGCCTTACCCACATCTATATTACCTATTTTGCAGGGTCTAGTGATTTTTCCGGGATCTTTTGCCTTTGCTGGTAACTTCCCTTGGAGAATTGCACTGCACTCTTCAGTGAGTACAACTGTTTCATGGTCCTCCAAAGATTTAGCAGTCTCTTGGTCCAGGTTTTGCTTTCTGAACCTATTAGGAAAAGGAAGAGGCGGCTTGTATGGTGGAGGATTGTCAGGAAAAAGTTTAGATCTTGGCTTCTCCTCCTGCTTTTGTGGTTCTGGCCTCTTCTCTGGGATGATTTTAGGTGGCTTCTCAGGTTCAGGTTCAGGCTGTTCTGCTTCTTCTTTAGGCCTGGGCTCCTCTTCATTCTCCCCTTCAATTGTGGGAGTTTCTTTCAAGTCAATCTCAGCTACCTTCCCACTTCTCAGAAAAATGGCATTGACATACTCTCTTGGATTTGCTTCAGTGGTGCTAGGTAGTGAGCCAAGTTGTCTTGTTGTCAGAAGTTGAGAGATCTGCCCCACTTGGTTCTCCAGTTGCTTTATGGAAGCATTAGTAGTGACCATGAATTGATTGGTCCTCTCAGTGAGGTCCGCTTGTGATGCTGCCAGCTTGGTCATTGCTTCTTCTAAATTCATCCTTGGAGGTTGTTATTGAAAAGGCAGCACTCCTTGATCTGAATTTTTCCATGAAAAATTGGGGTGATTTCTCCACCCATTATTGTAGGTGCTAGAGTAGGAATTATGATTCCCCAGATAGTTCACCTCCTTAGCTTCTTCTTGCATGCCTCCCATGGAGTTTCCTTTGAGTAAAGCAGAAAGTACTTGATCCAATTTGGATGAAAGTTTTGCAATTGCATCAGTATCTTGAATACCAGCTACTTTCTTGTCATTATCCCTCCTAGAGCTCCAATCAGAGGCATTTGTGGTGACCTCTTAAAGCAACTCATAGGCTTCAGCATAATCCTTATTTAGAAAGGCTCCTCCAGCAGCTGCATCTACCACAGTGTAGAGAGGTGTCGTAGCCTCACAAATTAATTTACTACACCCTTCAAAAGATAATATAGTGTAGGGCAAGTAGGATCGATCCCACGAGGAAGCGAGTATTTAATCTAGTAGGATTGCTTTAAAACAAATCAAACTACGAATGGAAATAAAAGAAAAATAAAACTACTAACTAGAGGAATTACTTAATACGAAATATAACCTCACTAGAACACAATAAAGGGGGGGTTTTGAGTAGACAATTGCTGAAATAAAAATTCTGGGCAGCAAGAAAATAAAAGAGAATAAAGAGAAGTGAATTAAAGGATACCGAGTGATAGAATTAATAAAGCATGCTTAGCATCAACAAATCCTCACCATGATAACACAAATTCGATCATGGACACATAGGTAAATTAATTTTGAATAGCTAGACTGTAGAACTTTATACGACAAAATTCCCTATTTTCCCTTACCGTTTGTTTTGTAACTAGAACGTCTAAGCTAAAAACCTACCAAGTCCAATAACCTCAATACACCAGCGCACAAGATTTAACCAGACTCGGAGCATTAAGATCTATGGAAAACATCATCTAACCTAAACCATAAAGGTCCACCAGTGGCTTTATGTAATTCAGATCTGAAATTATTCTAATCAATCCAATTCTAAGATTAACTAGTTGTTACTTGTGCTAATTAATTAAGGTTTCAGACTTACTTAATTGGCTAACAATATAAATAATTTAAATAGGTTGGTTGATCACTCCAAACAAATCCAAATGGATTCAATAACAATGCTGTCAAGTAATTTCAGAATACTCAAATCAATTTATTTAACATTAAAATCATAAACTTGTCTCACAAACTTGGTATCATGGCTTAGATATGTCTAGCTAAGCATAAAAGAAATTAAGCTACCATACTAACAGATCCAGCAAAATTCTGGACTAAAAGCATGGTTGCTTGAACAAAATAACAAAAGAGAAAAATACTAGATGGATCTCGGCAGTAGGAACAATGGTTGACTTCGGCTCTTGGATGTGTGGATGGTCAATTGCGAGGTGTGATTCCAGATCTGGCAGCAGCTATGAATGTGGCATGGGTGGTGGTGCCTTTTTCAGATCTGCACTCTTGATATATATATAAGGGATTAAATCCTAATCCTATTCAGCCTTGGCATCTTCCAGCAAGAGGGAAAACAGAATTCTTTTCCAACTCCAACTCTTCTTCTTAGCCACTTGATAAGTCCTTCTTTGATGAGGAAATTAATTATATTGGTATTGGAGTTGGCTTAGGATTCTCCTTTTTTATATTTTCAGCTCTACTTGGATATTTAATATACTTATCCTAGTTCTACTTAACATAGGACTCTTAGATGCATTATAAATTAAATTACAAAGTCATTCCTAATCATACTCTAATTAGGACACCAAGTAGATTTATTTTTCCAAGACTTTAATTCCACTTGATTCATGCTTTTGGAGAGTCTTCCAAGCTTAGGAGTCCCAATCCTTGTATGATAAGGCTTCCCGGTAGTTGAATTGGCTTAGGACTCCTCAGAATCACACCAGAAAATCTCCAGCTCTTCGATGCTTGTCAAAGCTTATTCTTGGCATGGAAATTAATCACTTGTGAAAATACAAATGTTAGTTAAAAACACGCAATTAAGCTCAATTTATATTATCATCCATATGCATTCAAGAATCTAAAAAATGATTTAAATCAAATGAAATAGTCTAAGAATGTGCCACTAATCCAAGAAAATTGTTGTTGAAATGTGACTAAAATGAGACCTAACAAATTCCCCCACACTTAAACTCTTGATCGTCCTCGATCAAATTAAGAACAAAACAAAGAAAATTCTTCTGAAAATTGGTAGTCACCATGTCAAGTAAGTCATCACCTCACAAACATAAGTAGATATGTCATTAAGCAAAGACTCTTAACTCAGATTTCACAATGCATAATGTGAATGACCCTCGCTGGATATATGTGTTTACACTCAATTCTCTCAAGTGTTTAGGTTTAAGGTATTCACTCTCAAGTTCATAATCATAAAGCAAGAGCTACCAAAATTTGATTTTCAGTTTTACCTTCACCTCTTAGAGTACATTGCATACTTGAATCAAAACGACTTTTCTTTGGTTGTAATGGGGCTTTTGGTAAGGTAAAAAGGATTAATGAAGATGAATCAAGGGTTAAGCTACACCAAGAAGAGATTATGTGAATTCAAAAGCATACTTTTTCAGCTCACTTATTCTCCACTATCAAGCCTCATACTTACATATTTTTCTGCTTCTCCCTTCTTTCTCATTCTTTTGCTTTTGCTTGCAAATTTCTTTTTCTTTTCTTTTTCCAGAATTTGTTTCCAGAAATTTTTGTTCTTTCCAGAATTCTTTCTTTTCTTTTTTTCTGGTCTTTTTCTGCACTTTGCTTTGGGAGATTTTCATATCTTTTGAGGCTCTTTCTTTCCACTTCCCTAGTTACTAACTAGGCAACAATTTTATGACTCAAATTCACATATTCATGCAAGGTGTTGGGTTCAAAAATATGGGTATATCAAAGGAATGGTATATGGCTTATGATGTGTTTAAAAGAAGGAAATAAGGGCTAATGCTCAAAAGTGGTCTACTAGTGGTAATTATGCAAGGTGGGCTATGAAAGGCTAAATTGGTTAAACCTAAGTGCCCAAATCACTTTCAAGCATGCAGATATAACTCTAAATATGTGGCAAGGCTTAGAACAAATTTCAGAGGTCTATACCCTGGATTGAACAAAATTCACACATGAAGAAAAATATCATATGAACTCTCAAGTTGGCATGAACGTCCCAACCTTCACTCGGCTCAAATAGCTCACTTGGATTTCATGATCAACCACATTATACAATGTATAGGTTTGAGATTTAGCTTTTGAGTTAGGATCCACATAGCCATACTCACTTATGTCATGGGTTATACTTGTTTAATATGAGGCTACACTTTCAAGAGATTTTCTTGTTTTCTCTTGAATGCAGAATTAAGAAGAAGATACAAGAATTCAGATGTAGAGAGTAGTTAAGTCATGCAAATATGCAGAATTTTCCATTCCTCCCCCCACACTTAAATTTTGCATTGTCCCTAATGCAAAGAAAAAAAATAGAAACATACTAAAATGGAAAAGATGCACAGATATAAAAATAAGAAAACATCACAGAAGTAAAAAATAGACAGAATTAAAAATGCAAACTTCCCTAAAATTAGCATGGGTTGCCTCCCAAGAAGCACCTTTGTTTTATGTCATTGGCTCGACATTCTTTATGCTTAAGGATCTTCCAGCCGAATTCCTTCCACTATGCAGGCAGCATCACCTTCATAAGATTTCTTCAACCTGTGCCTATTTGCTTTAAACATTTTGTTAGTAGTGAGGCTCCTAATCTTTATAGCCCCATAAGGATGGACATGAGTGACAACAAAATGGCCAAGCCACCTTGATTTATGTTTCCCAGGAAATAACCACGATTTTGATTTTTATAGCAGCACTTTTTTCCCTACATGAAACTCTTTCCTAGTTGACTTAGCATCATGCAATGCTTTTGATTTGGGCTTGGGGATTGCATTAGGTTCTAGAGCTATCTTATGGATGCCTAATGTAGGATTTAAACTTTTTATGTCAGACAATTTCCACCCACTAGCTTCTTCATTTTCCCTTAAATTTTCAGGCAAGGGTTTTAAATCTAGTGTAAGAGGTGAAACATGTGATGAAACAGCTTTAACATGCAGTGCAGGAAGAAATAAATATGAATCTGCATGCACTTGATGTGAGGAATTCAATGCAGAATTTTTATCTACCAAAGCATCATGCAATATAAAATTATTTTCGGCTGAATCCCTATCAAGCATGCTCTTTTTCAATTCATCTAGTTCATAAACTTCTTGAGAAATTTCATCAACCACATCCAATGCATATAAGTAGTTAACATCAGCACGATATCTAATGGCATCAAATATATTAAATTTAATAACCTCACCATCAAATTCCATTGTTAAACTACCATTGTATACATCAATTTTAGTCCTTGAAGTTTTTAAGAATGGTCTCCCTAGAAGCAATGGAATGTCCCCTGGCTTACCCTCATCTCCCATATCTAACACATAAAAATGAGCAGGGAATACTAATCCATTGACTTGCACAAGGGCATCTTCTATGACTCCATCCGGGTAAACATTACTTCTGTCAGCTAATTGAATTATCAAACCAGTTTCCTTTAAATTTCCTAGGTTCAATTTTTCATAGATATTTCTAGGCATGACATTAATTGATGCTCCTAGGTCTATCATAGCTTTTCCAAAAGAAGTATTTCCAATTTTACAGGGGATAGTGAACATCCCCGGATCGTGGCATTTTGTGGGAATTTTCTTTTGAAAAACAGCATAAACATTTTCGCCTACACTAATTTTCTCATTGCCAATTAATTTTCTTTTCGAAGTGCAAAGCTCTTTAAGAAATTTGGCGTACCTTGGGACTTGCTTAATAGCATCCAGCAATGGAATATTTACCTCAACCTTTCGGAATGTTTCCAGAATTTCTTGATTGGCCTCCTCGTGCTTCTTTTGCATGAATCTTTGAGGGAATGGAGGCTTCGGAATATACCTTCTTTCTTCAGATTTTTCCAGCTTTGTTTCTTCCTTTTTCTGCTGCTGGAAGTTCATTTTATCTCCGCTGTTTTGCTGCCCAGAATTGGCTTGGCAGCATTGCTCTTGCAGCTGCCCAGAACTGGGCTGTTTTGGTGCTTTTTGCAGCTGCTGTTCGGGTTGTTCAGGTGCTGGCAGCAGCTGTTGCAGTTGCTCCTTTGTCATGAACCTTTGAGGGAATGGTGGCTTTGGAATGTACCTATTTTCATCTTCCCTATCTCTTGGTTTCACAGTGGTCATGATAGCATTCACGCTTCCCTTAGGGTTGGCAAACGGATGGGAGGGTAGCCTATTATTCATTTGAGCTTGGAAATTCCCAAGAGTGACTTCATGGTTGGAGAGGCGAGTTTGTAGTTGCTTGATTTGGCCTTCTAGAGTTTGGAATTTGCTTTCTGAATCACACCTAAAATCACTGAAATCTTTCTTGAATTCGGTTTGCATAGAGCCCATTTGTTTCATAAGTTGTTCAAACATTAACTCAGTCTTGTCAGTGGCTTGAACTTGTGGTGGAGGGCATTGAATCTAATCAAATCCTGGTGGATTATTTCTAGGTGGCTCGTATCTGAGATTTGGGTGATCTCTCCACCCCTCATTGTAAGTAGGAGCAAAGGGATCATACCTTCTGTTATTGTACATAGCATTTATCTCTCCCGATTGTTGTAAATTAGGACATGAATTAGTCATGTGTCTTGGAGTTGTGCATATACCACAAACAGGTGCTGCAGCTGAAGCGATCACCATTTGATTTATTATGGCTTGCAGCTGGGTAAGTTGAGCATTAGGGTTGCTTGTGGCATTAGGAGGGTGCAAGAAAGAACCACTCCTTTCCCCAAATTGTTGAGAGTTCTGAGCCATGTTGTTAATTAGTGCTTGGGCTTGTGTAGGTGTTTTGTCTACGAGAGCTCCACCACTTGCAGCATCGATCATTCCTCGGTCATGGGATGTTAATCCCTCATAAAAGTATTGTATGAGAAGTTGGTCGCTAATTTGGTGCTTCAGACATGAGGCACACAATTTGTTGAAGCGCTCCCAATACTCATATAAAGTCTCACCACTGATTTGCTTGATTCCGCATATTTCTTTTCTAATGGAAGCAATACGGGATGCTGGAAAAAAAATTTCCAGAAACATTTTGTGAAGTTGCTGCCATGAGGTGATAGATCAAGGATTAAGTAGTACAACAAATCCTTGGCTGCATCTTGCAATGTGAAAGGAAAGGCTCGCAGCCTCACTTGATCTTCGGTAACTCCCTCTTGCTGAATGGTTGAGCAAGTGATCATAAATTCATTGATATGCCGGTATGGATCCTCTCCTGGCCTTCCACAAAATTTGGGCAGCATGTTGAGGAATCCAGAATTGAGCTTCAAAGGCACAGCAAGGGTAGGATATGCTATTGCCAATGGCTGAATTGTTAAGTCCGGTTCTGCCAACTGTTTCAAAGTTGCCATCTCCTTTTCAGATGTAGTGTCAGGTTCGAATAAGGGATTGATGTTGAACCTTTCTTTCAATTCTGTTTAGTCTTGGCGGCTGGAAATTATTCTTCCACTCCTCAAGAACATAAATCAATGAAACCTATAAAAATAAAAACAAAGAAAACACATAAAATACTAACAATCCTAAAAGATTAAATTGTTGCTTCCCCGGCAACGGTGCCAAAATTTGTAGAGAGGTGTCGTAGCCTCACAAATTAATTCACTACTCCCTTCAAAAGATAATATAGTGTAGGGCAAGTAGGATCGATCCTACGAGGAAGCGAGTATTTAATCTAGTAGAATTGCTTTAAAACAAATCAAACTACGAATGCAAATAAAGGAAAAATAAAACTACTAACTAGAGGAATTACTTAATACGAAATATAACCTAACTAGAACACAATAAAGGGGGGGTTTTGAGTAGACAATTGCTGAAATAAAAATTCTGGGCAGCAAGAAAATAAAAGAGAATAAAGAGAAGTGAATTAAAGGATACCGAGTGATAGAATTAATAAAGCATGCTTAGCATCGACAAATCCTCACCATGAAACACAAATTCGATCATTGACACATAGGTAAATTAATTTTGAATAGCTAGACTGTAGAACTTTGTACGACAAAATTCCCTATTTTCCCTTACCGTTTGTTTTATAACTAGAACGTCTGAGCTAAAAACCTACCAAGTCCAATAACCTCAATACACCAGCGCACAAAGATTTAACCGGACTAGGAGCATTAAGATCTATGGAAAACATCATCTAACCTAAACCATAAAGGTCCACCAGCGGCTTTATGTAATTCAGATCTGAAATTATTCTAATCAATCCAATTCTAAGATTAACTAGTTGTTACTTGTGCTAATTAATTAAGGTTCCAGACTTACTTAATTGGCTAACAATATGAATCATTTAAATAGGTTGGTTGATCACTCCAAACAAATCCAAATGGATTCAATAACAATGTTGTCAAATAATTTCAGAATACTCAAATCAATTTATCTAACATTAAAATCATAAACTTGTCTCACAAACTTGGTATCATGGCTTAGATATGTCTAGCTAAGCATAAAAGAAATTAAGCTACCATACTAACAGATCCAGAAAAATTCTGGACTGAAAGCATGGTTGCTTGAACAAAATAACAAAAGAGAAAAATACTAGATGGATCTCGGCAGTAGGAACAATGGTTGACTTCGGCTCTTGGATGTGTGGATGGTCAATTGCGAGGTGTGATTCCAAATCTGGCAGCAGCTATGAATGTGGCGTGGGTGGTGGTGCCTTTTTCAGATCTGCACTCTTGATATATATATAAGGGATTAAATCCTAATCCTATTCAGCCTTGGCATCTTCCAGCAAGAGGGAAAACAGAATTCTTTTCCAACTCCAACTCTTCTTCTTAGCCACTTGATAAGTCCTTCTTTGATGAGGAAATTAATTATATTGGTATTGGAGTTGGCTTAGGATTCTCCTTTTTTATATTTTCAGCTCTACTTGGATATTTAATATACTTATCCTAGTTCTACTTAACATAGGACTCTTAGATGCTTTATAAATTAAATTACAAAGTCATTCCTAATCATACTCTAATTAGGACACCAAGTAGATTTATTTTTCCAAGACTTTAATTCCTCTTGAATCATGCTTTTGGAGAGTCTTCCAAGCTTAGGAGTCCCAATCCTTGTATGATAAGGCTTCCCGGTAGTTGAATTGGCTTAGGACTCCTCATAATCACACCAGAAAATCTCCAGCTCTTCGATGCTTGTCAAAGCTTGTTCTTGGCATGGAAATTAATCACTTGTGAAAATACAAATGTTAGTTAAAAACATGCAATTAAGCTCAATTTATATTATCATCCATATGCATTCAAGAATCTAAAAAATGATTTAAATCAAATGAAATAGTCTAAGAATGTGCCACTAATCCAAGAAAATATAGGGTTGAAATGTGACTAAAATGAGACTTAACACACAGTCTTGGTATGAGAGCCCAATCCACCATAGAACACCTGCATCACGAGCCAATCTTGCATTCCATGCTGTGGACATCTCCTTAACAGCTCCTTGAATCTCTCCCATGCATCATATAAGGATTTCCTATTAACTTGTGTGAAGTTGACAGTCTCTGTTCTTAGCTTGGTTGTCTTTGATGGAGGGAAGTACTTTGTGAGAAATTTATATGCTAGGGAATCCCATGTGTCAACTGAACTGGGTGGCAAAGAATTCAGCCACCTTCTTGCTCCATCTCTGAGTGAAAAAGAAAAATAAAAATAAAAGTGCTTGAGTCACTATCTTGTTAATTTTTCTAATATCATTAAAACAATCCTCGGCAACGGCGCCAAAAACTTGATGTGCGAATTGTGGGTGAAGAAATAGGTGTAGAATGGATGTGAATTAAAGATGGAATGAAGTGCAAGCGTACACTATCAGTGTAGCCAGCAAGTATTCCGGGGTTGTCATACCCAAGGGATTGTGATTGATTACTAGAGTACTAAAACTCCAATAATGCTCAAGCGATCATAAGAGAGTAATGACAGCAAAATAATGTAAAGGAAAACAGCATAACAGTAAGAAGAGATAAAGTAGGAATATGAGTAGAAGAAATAAGAGACAAAGGTCTAGGGATTCAGATTTCACCACAAGTCCTTGGTATAGACTTTCATGATTCAGTTATGACTTTCCACAATTATTAATTGCTAGCCAGGATTCCCAAATCTAATCAACCTACCTTGGCATGAGGTCGGAGTGATCCTAATTACAATTACCAACCCTGCTACGGGCCAGTGCGAGTTGTAATAACCATAATTGCATTAAGTTCCATGGACATCCCTTTCGGGCACTCTAGGGGATCTCCCTAGCTCCCTTGTAACTACATAGAATTCTGGGTATAGACAGCCTCAAAATCCTATGGATTTAACCCCCATGGTCTAGGTTAACTAATCATCTTCCGAGTCACAAAGAACCCACAGATTTCTCCAACTAATTGGCCAAAAAAGTTAAGAGTGAAGAACAGAAAATTAAACCTCAATTAAATAAAAGATGGAATTGTCATAACATCATCAATGATGTCTATACAAGTACTTGGGCTACATCTTAGCCCCTAGAGGAGAAATTAGTTACACATGATGATAAAAGAAAACATAATGCTGAAATAAAAGAACATGAAGATGGATGATGTGACGCCTTGCTTGCTTGCTACTTTGTGGACTCTTTGATGCGTGGTCCCTTTGCTTCTCAATCCTCCTTCCTATTTATAATTCCTCCAATCCTAATTAGACTCATTCTAGGACTCTATGTTTAATTACAATTCTTAGTTATAATGTAATCCTAATCATACTTTAATTAGGATTCTAATTAGAACAATCCTCTTCCCTGAAATAGGACTTGTAGATGAATTACAACTTTGATTACAAAGTCATTCCTAATTATACTCTAACTAGGACATTAAATTCTAATAGGATTTAACAACTTTAATCCCACTCAAACTAGGACTCTTGAGAATTTAATTCCTTTGGTTGCATATCTCTTTTAGTTTCACTCCAACTAGGATTCCATGTAGTCCCATGCTTTCAAGACTTCAATCCCACTTGAATAATAATTCTGGAGAGTATTCTATGTCTTGGAGTCTTAATTCTTGTAGGAGAAGGATTCTCGAAAGTCAAGTTGGGTTAAAACTCTTCAAAACAACTCCAGAGGTCATCCAGCTCGCCACGGCGAGCTATGGCAGAATGCTCCTTGTGCTCTCGGGTAGAGCTCGCCAAGGCATTTTGTGGGAATTTTCTTTTGAAAAACTGCAGAAACATTCTCTCCTACACTAATTTTCTCATTGCCAATTAATTTTCTTTTAGAAGTGCAAAGTTCTTTAAGAAATTTAGTGTACCTTGGAACTTGCTTGATAGCATCCAGCAGTGGAATATTTACCTCCACTTTTCGGAATGTTTCCAGAATTTCTTTATTGGCCTCTTCGTGCTTCTTTTGCATGAACCTTTGAGGGAATTGTTAGGACTCATTTTAGTCATATTTTAACCCCATATTTTCTTGGTTTAGCGACACATTCTTAGGCTATTTCATTTGATTTAAATCTCCTTTTAGGTTCTTGAATTCATATGGATGATAATATAAATTGAGCTTAATTATATGTTGATGAGTATAATTTATATAGATATTTTGGTATGAATTCTCTTGCATTTAAGTCTTAAATTAAGGTATATTAAGGTGCTTTTAATGTCTTGTTACTATTTTGTAGGAACCAAGCACCAAAAAGAACCAAATGCAGGAAAACAGATAATTACGAAAATGCCACTTGCCGTGGTGAGCTCTACCCGAGAAGAACAAGATCAATTCTGCCACGGCGAGCTACCCGAGTCGCCGTGGCAAGCTGGATGACTTCCGGAGTTGTTTTAAAGAGTTCTGAACCAATAAGGCTTTCGGGAATCCTTCTCCTACAAGAACTAAGACTCCAAGACATAGAAGACTCTCTAGAATTATTATTCAAGTGGGATTGAAGTCTTGAAAGCATAGGACTACAAGAGTCCTAGTTTGAGTGGGATTAAAGTTGTTAAATCCTACTATAATGATGTGTCCTAGTTAGACCATGATTAGGAATGACTTTGTGATTAAAGTTGTAATTTATCTAAGAGTCATAATTCAAGTAGGACTAGGAAGAGGATTGTTCTAATTAGAATCCTAATTAAAGTATGATTAGGATTACATTATAACTAAGAATTGTAATGCAACTTAGAGTCCTAGATTGAGTCTAAACTAGGAGTGGATATTATAAATAGCCAAGGGAGCTGGAGAGGAGAGGAACCACATCACGCCAATACCAAATCATCCACGCCACAACACTTCACATTCAGAGCTGCTGCCAGATCTGGAACTCCTCCATGCACACCACCAAGAGCCACGCATCAAGAGCTGCAGAGATCCATTGTCCCTTTTGCCGAAAAGAGTATTTTCTCTTTTGTTTATTTTTGTTCAAGTGACCATGCTTGCAGTCCAGAATTTTGCTGGATCTGTTAGCATGGTAGCTTAATTTCTTTTATGCTTAGCTAGACATATCTAAGCCATGATACCAAATTTGTGAGACAAGATTATGATTTTAATGTTAGATAAATTGATTTTGAGTATTTTGAAATTATTTGACAGCATTGTTATTGAATTTATTTAGATTTGTTTGGAGTGATCAACCAACCTATTTGAATAATTCATATTGTTAGCCAATTAAGTAAGTCTGGAACCTTAATTAATCGGCACAAGTAACAACTAGTTAATCCTAGAATTAGGTTAATTAGAATAATTTCATATCTGAATTACATAAAGCCACTGGTGGACCTTTATGGTTCAGGTTAGATGATGTTTTCCATAGATCTTAATGCTCCAAGTCCGGTTAAATCTTGTGCGCTATTGTATTGAGGTTATTGGACTTGGTAGGTTTTTAGCTCAGACGTTCTAGTTACAAAACAAATGGTAAGGGAAAATAGGGAATTTTGTCGTACAAAGTTCTACAGTCTAGCTACTCGAAATTAATTTACCTATGTGTCAATGATCGAATTTGTGTTATCATGGTGAGGATATGTCGAAGCTAAGCATGCCTTATAAATTCTATCACTTAATCTACTCAATTTACTTGCCTTTATTTTTCTTTACTCTCTTTTTTTTACTTACTGCCCAGAAATTTTATTTCAGCAATTGCCTACTCAAACCCCCCCCTTTATTTTGTTCTAGTTAGGTTATATTTCATGATTCTTCTAGTTAGTAGTTTTATTTTTCCGTTATTTCAATTCGTAGTTTACTTTCTTTTACATCAATCTTAATAGATTAAAAACATGCTTCCTCGTGGGATCGATCCTACTTGCCCTAACTATATTATATCTTTAGGAAGTAGTGAATTAATTTGTGAGGCTACGACACCTCTCTCTACAGGAATGGAGGCTTCGGAATGTACCTATTTTCTCCAGATTTTTCCAGCTTTGTTTCTTCTTTTTTCTGCTGCTGGAATGGCGTCTTATTGCTACTATTTTGCTGTCCAGAATTTGGCTGGCAGCATTGCTCTTGCAGCTACCCAGATTTGCCTTGTTTCGGAGCTTTTTGCAGAATCTGTTCGGGCTGTTCAGGTGCTGGTAGCGGCTGCTGCAGTTGCTTCTTGAGATCTGGAACTTCTGTTTCATCTTCCCTATCTCTCAGCTGCAAAGTAGATGAGCTAGGGTGCAGCTCACACCTGCTTCGTGGCATGATAACATTCAAGCTTTCCTTTGGATTTGCAAACGGTTGTGAAGGTAACTTCTTGTTCATTTGGGCTTGGAAATTCCCAACCATCACTTCGTTGTTGGAGATGCAAGTTTGTAGTTGCTTGATTTGGCTTTTTAGAGTTTGGTTCTTCAATGCTTGGAAATTAATCACTTGTGAAAATACAAATGTTAGTTAAAAACATGCAATTAAGCTCAATTTATATTTTCATCCATATGAATTCAAGAATCTGAAAAGTTATTTAAATCAAATGAATTAGTCTAAGAATGTGCCACTAAACCAAGAAAATATGGGGCTGAAATGTGACTAAAATGAGTCCTAACAAATTCCCCCACACTTAAACTCTTGATCATCCTCGATCAAACTAAGAACAAAACAAAGAAACTATCCTGAGAATTGTAATTCACCATGTCAAGTAAGTCATCACCTCACAAACATAAGTAGATATGTCATTAAGCAAAGACTCCTATCTCAGATTTCACAATGCACAATGTAAATGATCCTCTCTGGATATATGTGGGGGGAGAATGGAAAATTCTGCATGTTTGCATGACTTAACTACTCTCTACATCTGAATTTTTGCATCTTCTTCTTAGTTCTGCATTCAAGAGAAAACAAGAAAATCTCTTGAAAGTGTAGTTTTCATATCAAAACAAGTATAACCCATGACATAAGTGAATATGGCTGAGTGGATCCTAACTCAAGCTAAATCTCAAACCTATACATTGTATAGTGTGATTGATCATGAGGTCCAAGTGAGTTATTTGAGCCAAGTGAAAGTTGGGGCATTCATGCCAACTTGAGAGTTCATATATATTTTTTTTCATGTTTGTATTTTGTTCAATCTAGGGTATAGACCTCTGAAATTTGCTCTAGGCCTTGCCACATGTTTAGAGTTATATCTGCATGCTTGAAAGTGATTAAGGCACTAGGATTTTAACACCACATAAGCCCAAATTGCCTTTCTTTCAACCAATTATATATATTTCCACTAGTTGACCATTTTTGAGCCTTAGCCTTTATTTCCTTTCTTTTAAGCACATCTTAAGCCAAACACCATTCCTTTGATTTATCCCCAATTTTGAACCCAACACCTTGAAGGATTGTGTGAAGTTATGGCATGGAAAGGTTGCCTAGTTAGTAACTAGGGAAGTCGAAAGAAAGAGCCTTCAAAAGATGTGAAAATCTCCCAAAGCAAAGTACAGAAAAAGTCCAAAAAAAGAAAAGAAAGAATTCTGGAAAGAAACAAATTCTGGAAAAAGAAAAAAAAATGATGAATGAAGAAAGAAAAGAAAAAAGGAAAAAATTCTGCAAGAAAAGCAAAAGAATGAAAAAGAAGGAAGAAGCAAAATATGTAGTTATGAGGCTTGATAGTGGAGAATAAGTGAGCTTAAAGGGTATGCCTTGAATTCACATAATCTCTTCTTGGTGTAGCTTAACCCTTGATTCCATCTTCATTAATCCTTTCTACCTTACCAAAAGCCCCATTACAACCAAGGAAAAGTCCTTTTGATTCAAGTATGCAATGTGCTCTAAGAGGTAGAGGTAAGACTAAAAATCAAATTTTAGTAGCTCTTGCTCTATGATTATGAACTTGAGAGTAAACACTTTAAACCAAAACCTTGAGAGAACTTGAGTGTAAACATATATATCCAGTGAGGATCATTCACATTATGCATCGTGAAATCTGAGATAAGAGTCTTTGCTTGATGACATATCTGCTATGTTTGTGAAGTGATGACTTACTTGACATGGTGACTACCAATTCTCAAGAGAGTTTTCTTTGTTTTGTTCTTAGTTTGATCGAGGACGATCAAGAGTTTAAGTGTGGGGGAATTTATTAGAACTCATTTTAGTCACATTTCAGCCCCATATTTTCTTGGTTTAGTGACACATTCTTAGGCTAATTCATTTGATTTAAATCACTTTTCAGATTCTTGAATTCATATGGATGATAATATAAATTGAGCTTAATTGCATGATTTTAACTAACATTTGTATTTTCACAAGTGATTAATTTCCAAGCATTGACAAGCATGAAGAGCCAAGCTGGAAAATTGAAGAATGCAATTCTACCAGCCTTCGCCATGGCGAAGTGAACCCGAGAGGAAAGTTTCTATTCTTCCATGCTTCGCCGTGGCGAGCTGCAGGGCTTTTGGACCTGTTTTGAAGAGTTTTAACCAAACTTGACTACCGGGAATCCTTCTCCTACAAGGATTGAGACTCCAAGCCATAGAAGACTCTCCAGAATCATGATTAAAGTGGGATTGAAGTCTTGCAAGTGTGAAGCCAATTAGAGACCTAGTTAAACTAAAATTAGGAATGATTTTGTAATTGAACTATTAGAGACCTAATGTGAGTAAAACTAGGAATAGGTATATATTATAAATAGGAAGCAAGGCTGCACACAAGAAGACACCACGCAACCACCACACCATCGATGCATCCAAGAGCCACGCATCAAGAGCTGAAGACATTCATCCATTGTTCCTACTGCCAAGACTCTATCTAGTATTTTTCTCTTTTGTTTAATTTTGTTTAAAGTGATCATGCTTTCAGTCCAGAATTTTGTTGGATCTCTTAGCGTGGTAGCTTAATTTCTTTTATGCTTAGCTAGACTTATCTAAGCCATGATACCAAATTTTTGAGACAAGATTATGATTTTAATGTTAGATAAATTAATTTGAGTATTCTGCAATTATTTGTTAGCATTATGATTGAATCTGTTTGAATTTGTTTGGAGTAGCTAACCAACCTATTTAACTTATTCATATTGTTAGCCAATTAAGTAAGTCTGGAACCTTAATTAGTCGGCACAAGTAACAACTAGTTAATCTTAGAATTAGATTAATTAGAATAATTTCAAATCTGAATTACATAAAGCCGCTGGTGGACCTTTATAGTTCAAGTAAGATGATGTTTTCCATAGATCTTTATACTCCAAGTTCAATTAAATTTCATGTGCTGGTGTATTGAGGTTATTGGACTTGATAGGTTTTGTGCTCAGATGTTCTAGTTACGAAACAAACGGTAAAAGGAAGATAGGAAACTTTGTCGTACAAAGTTCTACAGTCTAGCTATTCAAAATTAATTTACCTATGTGTCAATGATCGAATTTGTGTCAATCATGGTGAGGATATGTCGATGCTAAGCATGCTTCTCTCAATTATTCAGCAATTGCATATTCAAACCCCCCCCCTTTCGTGTGTTTAGGTATAGTAGAAATTAGGCTAGTTAGTAGTTTATTTTTCTGTTATTTCCTTTCATTTAAAGCAATTCTATTAGATAAAATACACGCTTCCTCGTGGGATCGATCCTACTTGCCTTATATTATATTATAATATTTTAAGGGAGTAGTGAATTAATTTGTGAGTATACGATAGCTCTACAAATTTTGGCGCCGCTGCCACGGAAGCAAAGTTTTATCTTTTAAGATTGTTAGTATTGGATGTGTTTTCTTTGTTTTGAATTTTATAGGTTTCATTTATTTATGTTCTTGAGGAGTGGAAGAATACTTTCCAGCTGCCAAGACCAAACAGAATTAGAAGAAAGGTTCAACATCAACCCATTATTCGAACCTGACACTACATCTAAAAGGGAGATGACAACCTTGAAATAGTTGGCAGAACTAGACTTAACAATTCAACCATTAGCGATAGCATATCCTGCCCTTTGCTGTTCCTTTGAAGCTCAATTCGGGATTCATTAACTTGCTGCCTAAATTTCATGGAAGGCCAGGAGAAGATCCATACCACCATATCAATGAATTTATGATAACTTGCTCAACCATTCAGCAAGAGGGAGTTACAAAAGATCAAGTGAAGCTGAGAGCTTTTCCTTTCACATTGCAAGATGCAGCCAAAGATTGGTTGTACTACCTAATGCCTGGATCTATCACCTCATGGCAGCAACTTCACAAAATGTTTATGGAAATTTTTTTTCCAGCATCTCGCATTGGATAATTCGGAAAGCGATATGTGGAATCAAGTAAGCCAGTTGATTGCTCCTAAGTGAGTGTCGAGAATGTATAGAATTAGTGTGTTTGTGGCGTGATATATGGATGTATGTGGAACAATATGTTATGTGTTGGAACACAGTGCAAGTATACACTATCAGTGTAGTGAGCATGTATTCCGGGGGTTGTCGTACCCAAGGGATTGTTATTGATTACCAGAGTAATATAACTCCAGTATTGTTCAAGCGATCAAATTGTGATGAGATAGGCAAGGTAATTAAATGCAAAAAATAAGTAAGCAATATCAGAAAAGTATATAGCAGATTTAATTGAGAGAATGATGATGAGAAATCTAGGGATTCAGATTTCACCACAATCTTCATGTATAGACTTCCTTAATTCAGTTATGAGGTTATAGAATTAATTATCAATTGCTAGTCAGGATTCCCTAATAACATTAATCAGCCTTGGTATTAGGTCAGATTAAATCTAATTACAATTACCAACCCTGCTACTGGTCTGTGCGAGTTGCAGCAACTATAATTATATTAAGTTCTATGGACATCCCTTTAGGGAGATTAGGGAACGCCCTAATTCCCATGTGACTACACAGGGTCCTCGATATTAGTCTGTCCTTAGCTCCACTATGGATTTAATTCTCTTGGTCTAGGTTAACTAATCTCTGGTCGGTCTCATAGCTAACTCATGAATTTCCCCTAATTAATTGGCCAAATCAATCAAGAGTAAAGTGCAAAAAAGTAAATCTCAATTGAATAAAACATGAACTGTCATAACTTCCTCAATTTGTCTATACAATCAGATCGGGTTACATCTTAGCCCTAGAGTGAAGTTTAGTTACACATGATAATAGGGAAACACATAATGGTAAAGTAAGAAAACATTAAAGAGTAGAAGAAAGAACTAGAGTGATGCCTTGCTCTTGTGTACTTGATTGATTGCTGCTTCCCTCCTCCTTATGTTCAGCCCTCTTAATCTATTTATAATGTGTCTAATCCTTATTAGACTCTAAGTAGGATTCTAAATATTATTAAAAGACTAATTACAAGTGAATCCTAATCCTACTTTAACTAAGGCTTTAATTGGGCTTCACACTTCAAGACTTTAATCCAGCTTTAAACTCTATTTCGAAGAGTCTTCTAGGTTGTGGACTTCTAATCCTTGTATGGCACAACTCCTTGGAAGTCCTCAAACTAGTCCGAAACAGGTCCTAGGCGCCACGACGCCCACTGGCAGAATGGACACTTCGCTCTCTGGTACACGGCTCCACAGCGCCCATTGGCAGAAAGTGGAATTCTTCCAATTTGCTTCTCTTGGCCTGTGTACTTGCAACATAATGAAATCTAATCAAAAGCAAAGTGTTTTTACCATAATTAGGACTTGAATTGTAAGGGAATTGATGCTAAATAATCTATATAAAATGTAATTATCAAACTCCCCCACACTTATCTTTTTCCTCATCCTGAGTAAAATCAAATATAATCATTCATGCAAGATAGCAAGACTTTCACACATAACTGACTTACTAACCATATTTAGCATCAGAATTAATTCATATGGGATTTCTGGAACTCATTTATCATTTCATAATGCAATGTCATTCAATATGCAGTGAAATATTCCCAAATTTCCCAAGGTAACTCTCAATGCAAAGTGATATGGGCTCAATTCTTACTAATTGAAGTTCAAAAGGAAATTTTTCATGTAATAGGGTGAAATAGGGTGGTCAAATCATGAAAAGTCATAGTGATGATATAATAAAGTGAATATATGCATAATAGCCACTTAAACTCTAGGGAGTGTAAGTAGTGAGGGATGAATTTTCTCTCATGGGAATTATATTCACTCATCTCACAAGTGTTTGGAGGGATAGATTTTCACTCATTTTAGGACAAAACCAAGAAATTCCCATAGGCTTGTTCATATATCAAATCTCCACCACTTCAATAAATCACAACACTAATCAAAGGGTCTTACAAAGGGTTGTAACGGGGCTAGGTGAAGGTCATAAAGGCTTAGGACCTACTAAGAAGGAATCATGTGAATTCAGAGTCTTTCTTTATTTCACATACTCTCCAACCACTAGCTCAAATACTTCATCTTTTACTTCCTCTTTTCTTCTCTATTGTCTCCCCTTTTTCTTTGGCTTCTTAGCCTTTTGACCTTTTTCTTTTCTTTTATTTTCTATCTTTTCCTGGCCCTTCTCATTCTAATTTTTTAGAGCATTTTTCTCTTTTCTTCTTTTCTTGCTCACTGCTATTTTTTCTAGGGCGATAATCCTCATTATGAGGCTATTATTTGCTCTCTTTTTCTCTCAACTAGGGCGGAGTTTTTACTCTCCCTGAATTCACACATTCCTTCAAAGTTTTGGTGTCCATTTGGCGGAGGAACTGAGGAATGGGAAAGAGATCATGATAGGGTGAACGGAAGGAAAGGGAAAGGGTCAACTAGGGGGTAGCTCAGCTTTCAAGGTTCTGATGTAGGGAATATTAAAACGGATCATCCTTAAACTGGATGCTCTGTTTTTGCATGTTATGTGGTGGTTTTTCATGGTTATCAAGTAATTACTAATCAGCTATACCATGATTCACGGTACTATCAGAAACAGGCTTGAACAGATTGGCTACTAAAGGGTGAGAGTAAGGTAGAAGGTGTAATCCTAGGTGCCCTAATCATCCTAGTGTTTGTGATTTAAATGTGGCCTCAAAATGTATAATAGAACAAGTTCTAGAAAAACCAAGGATGTCTTGTTCACTCACAAACAATTGCTGAGCTCTAATGATATAGCTCTTAGGCTCAAAAGCTCACCAGGGGATAATTCATCCACTCACATTTTAGTTTCCTCCAATATCTCAGTAAACTAATGCATATATAGCAAATCAATGTGGGTTCACACATTTACAGGGTAGGCTCAGAAGTCCCAGAATTTTTTCAATCATAAAATGGGATAAATGAAATGAACAATCATGCATTATTTCCACAATAATTGAATATTCCTCATCCCATATAATCAGTGATACACCATTTTCATCATGAGCCATGGTTTTCAGTCAGAAAACACACAAACAATCATGCATTTATTCATAAACAGAAATTTAAACTAAGCATACTAAAAACACACAATCATGCAATCAATTGAAAATATACAACTAATCCACTACTCAAATGAAAATTTTATTTTAACTACTTACTACTAGGCAAAATGAAATATGACTCTCTCCCACACTTAAATATTGCAGTGTCCTCAATGCATTAATTAAAACAGAATAAGGAAAGAGCCAACCTAGAAGGACAGCCTAGTCGGTGCCCTTAGAGTCCTCCTCTGAGCTTTCTCCTTCGGCTGGTGGTGGTGGAGCAGCATGTGGTGGTCTAGGGAGATGTGGGAATGGAGGTAAGCCAGTATGGCCTACTACACCCGCCTCCAGATATTCTTCAGCTATCTGGTACCATCGAGTGGTTGCTTCAGTGTATTGATAGCTGAAATCTATCTAGTATGGCCTACTGCACCTGCCTCCAGATATTCTTCAACTATCTGGTACCATCTAGGCACGCGAGGAGGCTCCCTTCGGGCATTTTCTCTGCAGTCTATTCTGTCATGTAAGGCTTCCAGCTCCGCTCTCATCATTCTCCCTACCTCTCTTGTCATTGCCTCCATCATTGGTTGTGGATCTACACCACCCCTTACACCTACCGATGCCTTTCATGAGACATGCTCGCTGCAAGAAGAAAATGTTAGTAAAAATAATTCCTCACTTCACACAACTCACGTGTTCTTCACTCAATGGATTGACATTCTAATTTCACTCGTGTTTACAAGGAGAATAAATTGGCTTTTGCTCTCCGTAATGTATATCACTCTTGCCTTTTTCCACTCTTAATTCTCTCAAGAGTTCTTATTAAGCTAATCAACCAAGAACAGAAATTTTTTTTCTGGGCACGTTTCACACCAGAACAAGGTAATTCAAATCTGCAAAATTGCAGAATTTTCTGGGCAAAATTTCACACCCGAAACAGCAATCAAATCTGGAAAAATTCAAAATTTTTTGGGCATAATTCACACCCGAAAACAACACCAATAATTAATTCTAAAAAATACAGAATTTTCTAGGCACAAAGGTATACGAATTAAGTGGCCAAATCTAGAACAAAAGTGCACGCATTCAAGTAACCAAAATCTAGAAGAATTATTTGTACAAACAAACTCAGAATTTTGGAACCAAGAATGCTGAATTCAAATGATCAAATCTGGAAACTTAATTGGCAATAACCGAATCTGAATTCTGGAAAAACAAGGATGCAAAATTCAAGCAAACAAGTCAAATCTGGAAGATATCTTGCAATAAACCAAAGCTGAAATCTGGAAAACAAGAATGCAAGACACCAATTCAAAAAATTCTGGAATATTCAAGACACCAATTTCAAAATTCTGGAACACACACACACACACACACACACACACACACACATATATATATATATATATATATATATATATATATATATATATATATATATATATATATATTATATATATATATATATATATATATATATATATATATATATATATATATATATTTTCTGAATATGGGGAAACAAGAACATGATTTTCCCTTTGCTATTTTTTTTTTGTTGTTCTCTTTTCTTTTTTTTTTATCAGAATTCCGAATGGAGAAAAGGAATTCAGAATTGAAATAAATTATAAGAAAAGCGAATTAAAGATAAGCCAACCTGAGACCAAAATTTGTCTCTGATACCAACTGATACGAACCCCGCCAACATTGTGACGAAACCCATAACAAAAATTAGTTAAGGATCGTTTCTACTTCAAGCTTGGATGGACAAACCGCAACCCAGCACCTATATTGAGGTGTGAACCTTGGTATAGTGAAGATGCCACAATCAAGGGATGGAGACTTGATTGATAAGTCGAATAGCTCTCGAAGAACTATAGAGAATATGCAAAACTCACAATTTGTTTAAACGCATATTCTGAATATTATTGAATCAAAGAGGCCTATTTAAAGGCTTTACAAGAATAGGAAATCTTGTTTAAACAGAAAAGGAAATAAAATAAAAGTAATCTAATGTAATCTAATCAAATTAGATTACTTCTAAAATTAGGAAACTAAATAAAGTAACTAATCCTAATACAATCAGCCCTATTATTTTCCAATCAAGTTGTTAGCTAGTTTTGGGCGTGAAGAAGGTTGACTATCCTTGGTTGGTCATGTTCCATGGGCCTCCACGAGCTAGCTTGCTCCAAGGCCTCTTGCACTAGCCCATTCAATGCTTCCTTGAACCTCTTTGCTCTAGCTCTTGTCACGGCTCCAAGTGGGACTTCAAGCGGGTCTCTATTCCATTTGGCAGCCACATTTCCATCATTTCCTTTGGCAACAATGTCCCCTTTGGTAGTGCTGGCAGCAGCACCTCCCTTGGCAGCATTGGTGGCTACGTTTCCGTCAACCCTATTGCTTTCTTGTTTGCTCTCAGCACTCTCAGCAGCTTTTCTTCATGTTCTTTTGTTAGGGAAGTAGAAAGAATTACTGGTAGGGATTCTGCATCTCCCAAATAGTTGTATTTCAAGTGTTCTGGTAATAGTTTCAGCTCTAATTTGGGTGCTTGCTTAGTTGAAGGTTCAATTGGGACTTCAGGCTCCCCCAATTCTTCAGCATGTTTCTTGATAAAAATTGGTGGAGTAGCTTCAAGTTGTAGAATGCAATCTTCAATCTTTTGATCCTCTTTTGATGTCATTCCAGCTAAGCATGCTTCAAGGGTTCATAATACTTTGACAGTTGCGCCACCTCCTTGATGCATTGGTCAATGATGTTTGCTCTAAAGCATGACTCTTCATCAGTTGGATGCTTTAGTGCTTTGAGGATATCAAAAGTTACTTCTTCTTCTTGTACTCTCAGGGTTAGGTTCCCTTTCTGTACATCAATTAGGGCTTTTCCAGTTGCTAAGAATGGCCTTCCCAGAATGATTGGGATTTCTTGATCTTCCTCCATGTCTAATACTATGAAATTTGCAAGGAATATGAATTTGTCAACTTTAACTAAAACATCTTCTACTATACCTCTTGGATATTTGATGGATCTATCTGCTAGTTGCAGAGATACAGTAGTGGGCTTGGATTCTCCAATGTTTAGCTTCTTGTAGACTGAGAATGGCATTAGATTTATGCTAGCTCCCAAGTCACATAATGCTTTGCTGAAAAACTCCTGGCCTATAAAGCATGGAATGGTAAAGCTTCCAGGGTCTTCAAGCTTCTGTGGCAGCTTCTTTTGAAGTATAGCATTGCACTCTTCCGTAAGTGCAACAATTTCATAATCTTGTAGCTTCCTTTTGTTGGACAAAATATCTTTCATGAATTTCACATAGCTGGGCATCTGCACCAAAGCTTCTGCAAAAAGGAATGTTAATATGTAATTTTTTAAATACCTCCATGAATTTTGCAAATTGTCTATCCAGCTTTTGCTTTCTAAATCTTTGTGGAAATGGTAAAGGCGGCTTGTATAGAGAAGGAATTTCGCATGACTTGTGCTTCAGCTTCTCCACTTACTTTTGTTGTTCTTGCCTTTCTTCTGGAGCGACATTGGGTGCTTGTTCAGCTTTAGATTCAGCTTCCTTTTCTTCTTCTTGTGGCATGGAATCTTGGATAGCATCAATGGTTTTTCCACTTCTCAGAGTGATAGCTTTCACATCTCTTGGATTGACTTCAGTTGTGCTTGGTAATACACCAGGCTGCCTTGTGGTAAGTAGTTGAGAGATCTGGACTACCTAGTTCTCCAATTGCTTAATTGAAGCATTAGTAGTCACCATGAATTGATTTGTCTTTTCAGTTAAATCAGCTTGGGATGTTGCAAACTTGGCCATGGCTTCTTCTAGATTCATCCGTGGACGTTGCTGCTGTTGTTGTTGATAAGGAGGTGCTGCCTGTCCTGGGTTCTTCCATGAAAAATTAGGATGATTTCTCCATCCAGGATTGTAGGTCTTTGAGTAGGGATTGTTGTTCCCCACATAATGCACCTCTTCGGCTTCTTCTTGCACAGCTTCCATAGGATTTCCTTTGAGTAATGCAGTGTGGAATGAGAGTACCTAGTCCAGTTTTGCTGCAAGTGTTGGAAGTGCATCTGAATCTTGGATACCAGCTACTCTCTTCTCATTATCCCTCCTAGAGCTCCAATCAGAGGTATTTGTTGTTACCTCTTCAAGCAACTCATAGGCCTCAACATAGTCTTTGTTCAGAAAGGCTCCTCCAGCAGCTGCATCTACAACTGTCTTGGTGTAAGGAATTAATCCTCCATAGAATACTTGCATGACTAGCCAGTCTTGCATTCCATGGTGTGGGCACTTCCTTAGCAGCTCCTTGAATCTTTCCCAAACATCATAAAGAGATTCTCTCTCAAATTGATTGAAATTAACAATCTCAGTTCTCAGCTTGGTAGTCTTCGAAGGAGGGAAATATTTAGTGAGAAATTTTTATGCTAAAGAGTCCCATGTGTCAAGTGAACCAGGTGGCAAAGAATTCAGCCACCTTCTAGCTCCATCTTTGAGTGAAAAAGAGAATAATCTGAGCTTGATTGCCTCTTCTGACACCCCATTGTATTTGAAAGTATCACAGATCTCTAGAAAAGTAGAGAGGTGCAGATTTGGGTCTTCATTAGGTGCTCCTGAAAATTGATTATTTTGAACCATCTGGATCACAGTTGGTTTAAAGTGAGAAATTATTTGCTTCAACAGCTGGACTCCGGATGCTTGACATAGCATCTGCACTTTTGGGACAACAAAGGTTCGAAGAGGAATATGCACCTCATTCGGTTGATTGTTTGGTGCTGCCATCTTTTCCATATCTGGCTGCAAGTTTCGAACTACTCTCCTTGCTCTCAGATTTCTTTTAATGGTCTTTTCAATTTCTGGATCAAAAGGTAGTAGATTTCGGTCCTTTGTTATTCTCATGCACCAGAAATTTTTCTGAAAAGTATGAAGAAAGAAGATCAAAGTAAAACAGAATAATAAAATAAAATTTTGCTTGAATCAACACTTTGTTAATTCCTCTAATATCAATGGCACAATCAATCAAGAGTAAAGTGCAAAAAAGTAAACCTCAATTGAATAAAACATGAATTGTCATAACTTCCTCAATTTGTCTATACAATCAGATCGGGCTACATCTTAGCCCTAGAGTGAAGTTTAGTTACACATGATAGTAGGAAAACACATGATGATAAAATAAGAAAACATTAAAGAGTAGAAGAAAGAACTATAGTGACGCCTTGCTCTTGCTGATCTTGATGGGTTGCTACTGCTCTCATTTTTTTTGTGTGTTCATCCCTCTTGATCTATTTATAATAGGTCTAATCCTTATTAGACTCAAAGTAAAACTCTAAATTATATTAAAAGACTGATTATAAATTAATCCTAATCCTACTTTAACTAAGGCTTTTAATTGGGCTTCACACTTCAAGACTTTAATTCACCTTAAAACTCTCTTCCGGAGAGTCTTCTAGATTGTGGACTTCTAATCCATGTATGGCACAACTCCTCATAAGTTCACTGGGCTTGGAAGTCCTCAAACTGCTCCGAAACAGGTCCTGGGCGCCACAGCGCCCATTGGCAGAATGATGAATTCTTCTATTTTGCTTCTCTTGGCCTATGTCGTGAAACTTGATTGTTCCTTAGTGAGTGTCGTGAATGGATAGAGTTAGTGTGTGTGTGGCGTGAATGGATATATATATGGAACAATATATGATGTGTGGAACACAGTGCAAGTATACACTATCAGTGTAGTGAGCAAGTATTTCGTGGGTTGTCGTACCTAAGGGATTGTGATTGATTACCATAGTAGTATAACTCCAATATTGCTCAAGCAGATAATAAGAGTGATAACAGCAAAATAACATAAAGAAAACAGCATAAAAGTAAGGAAAAGTAGAAGTAGGAATATGAGTAGAAGAAATAAGAGATAAAAGGCCTAGGGATTCAGATTTCACCATAATTCCTTTGTATAGACTTTCATGATTCAGTTATGACTTTCCACAATTATCAATTGCTAGCCAAGATTCCCTAATTTAATTAATCAGCCTTAGTATTAGGTAAGATCAAATCTAATTATAACTACCAACCCTTACTAGTCTGTGCGAGTTGTAATAACTATAATTACATTAAGATCTATGGACATCCCTTTAGGGAGATTAGGGGAATGCCCTAATTCCCATGTGGCTACATAGGGTCCTCGGTACTGGTCTATCCTTAGTTCCACTATGGATTTAATTCTCTTAGTCTAGATTAACTAATCTCTGGTCGGTCTCATAGAAAACCCACAAATTCCCCCCAACTAATTGGCCAGAAAAGTTAAGAATGAAGTGCAAAAATTTAAATCTCAATTGAATAAAAGATAGAATTGTCATAACATCATCAATCATGTCTATACAAGAAATTGGGCTACATCTTAGACCCTAAAAAAGAAATTAGTTACACATAGTGTAACTTAAAGACATAATATAAAAGAAAGAAAACATGGAAATAAAAGGGGTAGAAGAAGTTGTGTAAAAGAAGTGGTTCCTTACTCCTTGCACCTTCCTCTGCTACCTCCTTCTTTGCTAAGCTGCCAATGCTTATTTATAATGTAGTCAATCCTAATTTTACTCACACTAGGACTCTTGATATTCTCCTTAAGTTTACTCAAACTAGGATTATATTTAGAACAATCCTTTTCCTAGTCCTACTTAATTTATGACTCTTAGATAAATTATAACTTTAATTACAAAGTCACTCTTAATCATACTCTAATTAGGACATTAAATTCTAGTAGGGCTTAACAACATCAATCCCACTCAAACTAGGATTCTTGAGAATTTAATTCCTATGACTGCATATCTCTTTTAGTTCCACTCCAACTAGGATTCCAAGTAGAGTTTTACCTGAATTAGGACTCTTAGTTGGATTACAACTCTAGCCACAAAAATCATTCCCAATCATGCTTGAATTAGGATTCCAAATAGCTGCATACTTCCAAGACTTCAATCCCACTTGAACAATGATTCTGGAGAGTCTTCTAGGCTTGAGAGTCCTAGTCCTTGTAGGACACGGCTTCCCGGAAGTCCACTTGGCTTGGAACTCTTCAGATTTGCTTCGAAAAGTCTCCAGGGCGCCACAGCGAGATCTCTAGGTGCCACGGCACTGGATGGCAGCATTGACAGTGTTGGTTCTGGGATAGGGCGCCACGGCGCCCAAGCTTGTACAAAATTGCCATTTTCTTTTGTTTAGCTCTTGTTGGTGCTTGGACCTGCAAAACAGCCAAATGACATTAAAAGCATCTTAATCTATATTAATTTGGGACTTAAATGCAAGGAAATTCATGCCAAAATATCTATATAATTTACACTCATCAACGTTCTCCTCCAACGTCGACCTCAAAATCCTCACTTCTCTCTCCAGAAAATTCACGTGGTCTGTCTTTAATGTCAGGTCGGAATCCTTTCTGGTCAAGTCTCTCTCCAATGTTTGTAAAGTTATCGCTACTTCACCAAGCTGCTGTTCCAGGGACTGAACATTTAAGGATGCTACTTCCTCTTGTGGTCGAGCTTCGGCTGCCTCAGTCTGAGCTAGGGTCAGCTCCCTCTCCATAAGCTGTAACCAACCCATTTCGAAACAGTCAAACTGACCTTATGCTCAGCATCCTGTATTTTATTTTCAACAGCATTAGCCCTCGCCTAGGTAGTTTGAAGTTCGGCCTCCAATTCATCGATCTTTCTTTTTAATTCAGCTGTATTGCTCTCCGCCGCTTCTTTGGCGGCTCGCAACCCATCAGCTTCGATGGTTGACCGAAAGTCGGCTTTAACCTGGTCATGAATTATATGGATCATCTCGTAGTGCCATCGAATTGCACGCACTTGGTCCCTAAATTCTTTCGCCATTTAGTATAACATGGCTTCCGAACCGACCTCTCAAAACTCGGCAACCAATGCTTCGGGGTCGAGACTCGAGAGTAGCTCATCCTACCAACATAATAACAAATGTTAGGATTTGTGTACATACAATAATATCAAATATAAATGTGGAGTTAGCCTACTGATGGCTTAAAGTTTATTTTCCCCCCAGACGGATCGCTCATCCCACCCTGCGTAGTTTGCCTGGTGGTTCCCTCGGGCATCCTAACTGCTTCAACGGGAGCTTCAGGTATCCCGTCCGCCTTGTTGAAAAAGGGCAAAGTCGGTGAACTTGTGAGACACCCATATATACCAAAAATTGTAACTTATTCATAAAATATATCTATATAGTAGTATTGTGAACATAAGCTAATGATGATTACCTTCAAGAGAGCCAACATAGGCATAACTCGGACAACGCCCAGCCGTCTCCTTCTTCTTCCCAATTTTTCTGACTAAAGGCGGACAACATTCTTCATGTCCCTCATGATAGCTCCCCTCGGTCGGTTCAGTTATGGTCACTTGAGGTAACTCCTTTAACTTTCCCTTTGGGTCGGCCGAGCCCCTCGCTTGAGCAGTGCTGGACATGTCAGGCTGGACAACTGGTTGTGGTCGAGGTTGGCTAAGTTATTCTGACCCTTGTTTTGGTTTCTTGGGAAAGGCGACTTCAGATCAGGAAGATGGCTCCCCTGAGCTTTTCTTTGTCTTCAGCCCATCAGTTGTGCAACTGACCCGATCGATCAATTTCTTCAAATTAGGCATCGTTCTCCGATCTGCAACAAAAGCAAGGTAAACTTGGACTAAGTTATTACATAATCCATAACACACACAAGGAAAATCAATACACACCGATATAACGAACTGCTTGATAAAAAGCCTCCTTTGGGTCTGTATAAATTTTTGACTCTAGTTCTTTTATTAGATATAGGGTGGCAGGGCCGAGATCGGCCCTATCGATTTCCTCAACCTTGTCGAACTCCCGTTTCCACCTCAGTGAAAATCTTGGCTCCCTCGACACATCCAAAAAGAAAGCATTCCCTGACCGAGGCTCCACCACCCGGAAAAACCATTGCTTGAACTACTTTGCGGACTCTTCGGCAGGAAAAATCAAGGATCTACCGTCTTCGCCGCAAAATATAAATACCTAATTTCCCGCTTCTTTGGATGTTTCAACGTGTAAAAGTGGAAGAAGACGTCCATCCGAGGTGGCCGATTTAACCCTGCACAAATCTTCTGGAATGTGTGCAAAGTTGCCCACGCATTGGGATAAAGCTGTGACGGTGCGACCTGAGGCGTTCTCAACACCTTCATCTCGAATGAAGAAAATGGTAAATATACCCCGCATCGATATGAGTAGTACAGATTCCAGGTGAAGAATCTATCCCCGTATCGCCCTTCACACACTCCTGTGCCAGATAGACGAGGTTCCACATCAAAGCTCCCTGGTAGCCCGGTGGTCCCACGGATAGATTCCCTAATGAGCCCGATATTCTCTTCTATCAAAATTGACTCAGTCATAATGACCTCTTGTGTGATCCACCACGCATCCTTCAAATTGGAAGGGTAAGGAGCATCCTCCGTTAGTAGGTCGTTCGTCTCCTTTGAATCCCGGGGCATACATCACTTCGACATCGTCGATCTCGTGCGCCACCCGAGGCATGGCTACAGTTATGCCTGCACCCGACCCATCCGAAACACTCTTAGACAGTGGTGCACCCCCCTGCAAGTCACTAGACCCCATCGTTGGCCCTTCACCCATCACCAGTTCGGACATTCCAATAAATCCGAAGCCATCGAGTTCAATACTCCCCTCACCAAACTGACTCATCATGTCGCAGTCAAATAATTCCCTACTCTCCTCTTTCACTCCTGTAGCCCACAGATACGGATGGAAAACAAAACGCGTACACTACTATGAAACTCGAAAGAAATGAAGGGAATAAGTAGCAAACCTAAACTGAGGCAAGAAGTCGCGTGACTAGTCACAGATGAAACAGACGAAAGAAGGAAGCAAACAAGGGTGTATGGTAGCGCTGGAAGCGACGAACGGCAACTCGAAGATGAAAACAGTAAGCGCGAGAATGGAGCCCCTGGAGCCTTATTTATAAAAGAATACTAGGGATGGGGTACAACTATTAATGAAACGAAGTGACAGTACGGCTACTGCGCAAGTGACAGTATGGCTGCTGCACTCATTGAGAGAAAACAAAAAGGCACGCTTCGAAAGAGACAAAATGAGAAAACAAAAAGACACGCCTCGGAAGAGATAAAGTACTGATAGTACAACAATATAATAACATTATAATGGCGTAATGATGAGTAGCAGTTAATGCGACAACAATGGCTATTTTGAAAATCGGGGTAGTTGAATATCGAAAAAGTAACCAAATGGCATAGAAAATTAACACAATAAGCAATAAATAATGTAAACTCATGGGTGCCAAAAATTCAAACAATTAATATGATAGATATTTGGAACAAGTAGGCGTATTGGCGAAACATCATGACTATAAAACACTTATAATATAAATGTGATTACTCGACCTAGTTTATTCGTGGCTGGTCGGTCTATACAACCTTGCAAATCCCTGACCTAGTCTAATATATATATATATATATGTATAATAATAATAATAATAAAAAGGCGGGGGGGGGGACAAGTGTTCATAGCCATGGGCCCAAATCCACTTTGGCCCAACATAAAGCCCACACCCCTAACCAGGCCCATGACACCGTAATATATATATACAAAAAGGACCATCATTTCTACTAAGAATGATACAGACTTGACACCTAAGTCATATAAAAGAATGGAAATTCAATCAATTTATGGAAAAAGAGATTATATTGGAAATGTTTTTTTTGTCTATTCTACCTAATCAAACAATGAAAAAGTTAAATTCAATCAATTTATATTTTATACAAAGTGAGTCTATTGGAAATGTTTTTCTGTCTACTCCACCCAATTAAACAATGAAAAAGTTGAATTTCCAACTAAACATTGCCTAAGAAGATAACTTAGAAACAAATTCCAATTTGTTGTCATTGCAAGTCACTGCATAATGTATTGTAGTTAGCAAACAGATAGTTTGATTTTCATTTAATGACTCTTATTCTAAAAACATATTAAATAGTATTTTCAAATTTAAAAATGACAGATAAAAATGAATTATTGGATAAAGATTAAAAATTCACGTTTCAAGACCATATAAATGCAGTGATTTGCAACTATAACAATTAGCAAATCATGACGAGCGATGGTACTCTTTTTTTTTTTTTTTATATTTACTCATTATATTTTTTTCTTATTTGTATATATCTTTTTTTTATTATTATTATTATTATTTTAACACTGCAAATATTTACAATTCACCGTGTTCAAATGCAAGTTCACAATAGATTGTACAATTAGCATTTTCCAAACAGAGATAAACAAAACGGAGAAACAGAGTTAATGCACTTGCAAAAAGTACTTCCAAAATTCCAATTTTACAATCCGTTGCCAGTGTGTTCTGCTTAAATTAAATTTGACAAATAAAACTTAGAAATATACTTCTGTCGTATAACTGTTCTCTTTCCCTCACGGAGCAGAGAGACTGAACAGGCAGAAGGGCAAGAAAGCCAGATGAGTAGGAACGATTCTAAGTACTTCTCTACCACCAAGAAGGGTGAAATCCCTGAGCTCAAAGAGGAGCTCAATTCCCAGTACAAGGTAGTCCTTTGCCATTTTAACTCCATAAATTTCCGATCTACTGTATTCCTAGTCGATTGGCGTTCGTCCATAGCAGATCTCTAGGGCATTTCACTTGATTTGTAGTGTTTGGTTGTTGTTGAATTTGATTGAATCCTGTCATTTCTGGATCGAAGTTAGGTGCTTCATGTGATTGTTGTACGTTGTGTTTCATGAAAAAACTGGGGGTGCTTTCTTCTCCTTCAGGATGCAGTTTCATTTGGGTTGATTTCGGTTTTTACTGGGAATTTTGTTTCTGGGTTTGGATGAGTTTCAGTAGAAGAGAATAGCTTGATTGCATATTTTTTTTTTTTTTTTTGAATATCATGAAAATGGGTGACAGATAAGTAATAATTTGATAAATAAGAAGCTCTGATTCACACTTAACAATGATATTAACTTCGTAGACAGTGTCCATATGGCCTTTGTGTTGTTTGGAGCTATTGTATTCGTTTTGAGGAAGTTGAGCTTTATCATTGAAACTTGAAATTTTAGGATTCTGGTTGAAGAGAGAATCAGGGAAAAGAATTGTTATATATTTTTGGATCTGGTGGTCAGCTCATGTAATTTTGCGTCTTGCCTTCTTTTCCTCGTGGGTTTCTTAGCTTAAATTTTGTAGCAGCCATCCCTTAGTGACCAATTTGGCATCGCATCACTCTTTTGGTGAGAGTTATGATTGATCAAATTTGATTTCCCGGAGATTTCATCATTACAACTATGCAAAGATGTTTACGTGGGTCTATTTTTGATGCCTTTGTATGTAATTATTTTTCTTTTTTTATTCATAATTAGGAACCAATTATCAGAAACCGTGTGAACAGTTGTTCTTTAATATATACTCTGCAGGATAAAAGGAAAGATGCTGTAAAAAAGGTGATAGCTGCAATGACTGTTGGAAAAGATGTTTCTTCATTATTTACAGATGTAGTGAACTGCATGCAAACAGAGAATTTGGAGCTCAAAAAGCTGGTGTACCTATATCTGATAAATTATGCAAAAAGCCAGCCTGACCTAGCTATACTTGCAGTGAATACATTTGTCAAGGTAAAAGCTGGAATGATCACTTTTTCCTATGTTTGTATTTCTTTACCTTGTATTTGGTTCTTGTAAAGCTATACTTGCTGAGAATACATTTTTCATTACAATATCAGTTATTGGCTTTAAGGGTAGTCATGCAGTGATGTAGATATTGATTGTGGTGCTACAATACTGTTTGTCTTCGTTACATTTTCCATATTGTGCTTCTGATTGTTTTAGTTAAAAATTATATTTTACTTTGGGAAATTCATCCCAAATTCTTCCCTTATGTTTGGGACTTAATATACTCTTTAAATTTCTCTATGTTCCATTTCATCTTGTTTGTCCAAACAAGAGAGTGTTCTTTTTCTCTCCTATTATATCCTCACAGTTTCAGACTCCATTCCTCCTTTTGGAAGCTAGTAGTTGTGATAACGAGGATTTTTTTCTTTTACTGTTTTAATTTTTAATTTATGAATGCTGTACAGGATTCACAAGATCCAAATCCTTTGATCCGTGCTTTGGCTGTGCGGACAATGGGTTGTATACGTGTTGATAAAATTACTGAGTATCTATGTGATCCTCTTCAGAGATGCCTGAAGGTAATTTCAAAATGCTGTTATAATTTGCAAGCATCTAATATATTTACTTCCTTTGTTCATAACGATGCTAAATTTTATTTTTCCTGTTTATAATGCTTTCTTGTATATGGTATTTTAACAGGATGATGATCCATATGTCCGCAAAACAGCAGCCATTTGTGTTGCTAAACTTTATGATATAAATTCAGAATTAGTTGAGGACAGGGGCTTTCTGGAAGCTCTCAAGGATTTGATATCTGATAATAATCCGATGGTTGTAGCAAACGCTGTGGCAGCACTTGCTGAAATTCAGGAAAATAATAGTAAACCCATATTTGAGATCACTAGTCACACACTCTCAAAGCTCCTAACTGCTCTAAATGAATGTACAGAGTAAGTTCTTATCATATGTTGTTATCTTAATTGATAAAATAATGCATATTTTACTTCGATTATACTGAAACTCTTTTCTGTTTAAGAACAATGGTGGATAGGGGTATTGATAGATTTTAACTCCGTTTTTGGTAGCCCAGTTTAGTTACAATTTTGTACAGTTTTCTTCTTGCAGTAGGCTATGATAAACTATCTCTGTTAGAGCTGAGATTTAAAAACAAACGAAGTAAAGGGAAGAAGTGACACTTTGTCCTGAGGATTCCCTGATATAAAGTTCAAATTTCTCCAACTACTATGAAAGCTTCACCTTTTCTTCACTTCTGCCATAGTCTTGATGCTTCATTGTTCCCTCTCTTCTTTTTCTTGTGAGTGCTTGAGTGAGGTGAAAAGTCTAGAAAGTACTCTCTAATTTTACATTTATCAGTATCAATGTGTAACAGTCCCCATTAAATTATGTTTCACCATTTGTCTCCTTTTCTCTTGGACTTTATTTTACTTCATGTTATTTTCCCTTGGGGCCACTCTTTCTCCTTCTATCAGCACTTATTGGTTCAATTATATAACACTTGATGCTTTTACATCACATGCCAGGTGGGGTCAGGTTTTTATATTGGATGCACTTTCCAGATATAAGGCTGCTGATGCTCGTGAGGCAGAAAACATAGTAGAACGAGTTACTCCTCGGTTACAGCATGCTAATTGTGCAGTTGTATTATCAGCTGTGAAGGTGATATTACCTGACTTGTTATTCCACATTATCATGTGTAATTTGAATTACCTTCACTTGTTACTTTGGCATTACCACGTGTGATTTAGATCACCTAAATTTTCTTACAATTTCTTATTTTATCTGTAGATGATCCTTCAACAAATGGAGCTTATCACCAGTACTGATATAGTTCGGAATCTTTGCAAAAAGATGGCTCCTCCCCTTGTGACATTACTCTCAGCAGAACCTGAGATACAATATGTTGCCCTGCGAAATATCAATCTTATAGTACAAAGGAGGCCGACAATTCTTGCTCATGAAATTAAGGTGACTTTAAGTGTATTTTGTGGACTTGTGTCATAATCTTGGACGCAATTGAAGAGTTCTTAAACTCCATCATGGAAGATGGGCTGCTTATTGAAGCTGTTATTCAACCTGCAGGTGTTTTTCTGCAAGTACAATGATCCAATCTATGTCAAAATGGAAAAGTTAGAAATTATGATAAAGCTTGCTTCAGACCGAAATATTGACCAGGTAAACCTTGCATATTACTGTTGTCAATCCATATTCCCACCTCCTGCCCACATGGTTAAATTCTTAATGAAAATGCATTCTGCTGTAAACATTTTGGAAAGTGGTTCTGACTGGAGGATGTGATAGTCATTTATTCTGTCACATCTATAGGTCCAATATCTTTCATGTGCTAGTGCAGGGGTGCATGATCTCCATGTGAATAAGTTGTTTGGTTTAGTAAAACTTTGTGTTTCTAATTTGAATATTATTCTATTAGGTGTATCCAAGACACCAATTGTGTTTTAATCTTTTGCTTAAAACATCTGCAGGTTTTATTGGAATTTAAGGAATATGCTACAGAAGTGGATGTAGATTTTGTGAGGAAAGCTGTTCGTGCAATTGGTCGTTGCGCCATTAAATTAGAGAGAGCAGCTGAACGATGCATCAGTGTTTTGCTTGAGTTGATCAAGATTAAAGTAAATTATGTCGTGCAAGAGGCAATCATAGTTATCAAAGATATATTTAGAAGATACCCTAACACGTAATCTTGTGCTTTCTTATCATTATCATTTATTTTTTAAATTTGGAAGGATGATAGCTGAATTAGATATTACTTTGTACTACAAACTTGTTTGAGCAATCATTTATACTCTGCAGATACGAATCCATCATTGCTACATTGTGTGAGAGTTTAGATACATTAGATGAACCAGAAGCCAAGGTATTGGTCCCTCTGCAGTACCAATTGTCATTATCCATTATCATGTATTCTCTGAAAGTCAATACTTCTATCCCCTTTTTTACATTGACAGGCATCGATGATCTGGATAATTGGTGAATATGCGGAAAGAATTGACAATGCTGATGAGCTTCTAGAGAGTTTCTTGGAAAGTTTCCCTGAAGAACCTGCACAAGTCCAATTGCAATTGCTGACTGCTACTGTCAAACTTTTCCTTAAGAAGCCAACTGAGGGTCCACAGCAAATGATTCAGGTCTTGTTTGAAATTTAGGCAAACAAACATTTGACTCCTAAAGTAATATTTTATCTTTAGCATTTCATTGATGTTTCCAACAGACATATTTAGTTTATAAGCATTTTCATGTTTTTGGCTAGTTGAATCTTGGAGTGGATAAATCTCAATGGTATATAATACCTAGTTTTATATCATTCTCTTAATCCAACATCAATAAGATCACTATGTGACAGGACTATGCATCTGGGTAGTTTATTAGGCATGATTGTTCATTCTGAAGTTTGTGATTGTTTTAGCTATTTTAATTTTTTTGGTAGGTTTTGAGTTTTACTGAAGATTTGCAAACCTCCAGGAGCTGCTATAATTTTCATATCTAGGCATGGAATGAACCTTTCACTGAAGGATTATGTGTAGAGTTTATATGATTGTTAGACATCTCCAAAATAAATAATTCTGTAGCAAGAACACATAATTCTTCTCTCCCTGCCTCTTTTTTAAATGGTGCATGTGATCCATTTCTGTTTTTACTTTCAATTGTCATTCCTTGCTCTTTGATGATTATGCATATTCCTGGGTTTTAGAAACTCTTAATATTTTGTCTTCTGCAATTTTCACCATACTTAGAGATCTTATTTTTAAATGTTTTTTCTGTAGTTGTAAGTGTGCATTTGCAGAGATACGTGACTGTAGCATCTTTGGAACAATTTCTAAAACTATTAAGAACTAAATGAAAGTAAAATAATGGCCAAAAAAGGAAAAAAAAAAAAAAGACAAATGTGTTATTGAATCATTAGTATTCCTTTTATCTTGCCTTTTCTTTTCTCTTCTTCTTCCCAGCTTGAATGAACACTGCTTCAATATTGTTTCTCTTAGCCAACTTTCATGTTTATCGTTTTCAGGCTGTTTTGAACAATGCTACTGTGGAGACAGACAATCCTGATTTACGAGATCGTGCCTACATATACTGGCGGCTATTATCAACTGATCCTGAGGTTTGATTTCTCGAATTTCAAATTCAATTGTTTCCTTTGCATCATTTAAGTTGTGATCTAGTTAATTTTGATGTAGCTTTGTAATGAGGTTGAAGGGGGTGGTACAAGACTCCTTTTGCATTTGTTGTGCTCAGTGCTCTAGGTTTTAATCAACTGATGATTTGATGCATTTCATTGTCAATTCAAATAACTGCTGGTCTTCTGTGGGTTATACCACCCCCAAGATATTCTTACATGTCAAAGTGCTTTATAGCTTGGTGCTACAAAAAATGGAAACAGAATACTTTGTTGAGCTCTTCCGTGCAGGGGAGTTCCATTATTTTTGTGATGTCAATCAGCAAACTCAAGTAAGTTTATGAGTTTGGTTTGATGGAAATTTAGGGGAAATTGGTTGGGTAGTTGGCATGGTACGGGGGTGAAAAGGATAATAGGAGGAGTCCACCTCCTTGAATAGAATTATGAAACTCAGAATAACTCAGAATTCTAATCCAGAAGAAAACAGGAAATATTCCTTAAACGTTTCACTATAATTTTCATTCAAATACTGCTTGCAAGTGCATAAGAAATCCCTATTTATAGGCCCCTAATAATTATTAATCGACTTCTTTTCAACCACTTTTGATTGCACATATTTCTAATGACAAACCTACATTTCTAAAACTCCTTAATTATTACCACTAAACATTTCCAAGACTCTCTTAATTGTAGACGTTTCCAATACCCTTTATATTTCTAAACTTTCTCAAGTCTCCTTCCTAGACATTCATAAAACATCAATTCCTAACAACCAAAAAAAAAAAAAAATTCTAAACTCAAAATATAACTTTTATTGTTATTACTAAAAAGGAATTATGTAAACAAGTTTGAGTCAGCAGTTAGAGAAAGAGAATTGCATATAAGAGATATAATAATTGCTGCTACTGCTGAAGGAAATTCCTTTTATACAATTACCAAAACATCCTTAAACTTTTTTTAGTCTTAATATTGGTTTTTCTGTTGTCCAATTAAAAATGTGGGGGCAATTTTTTTTTTTTTTTTGGGGTGGGGTGTTTAATATTGTCTTTGCTGTAAGATAAGCTAATACTACAAATTGGATAACTTTATTTTTAGAAAGCATTTTTCAGATAAATCAACTATTGGATTTGAGGTTCGTATCATGTGGATCACACTTGAAATTTGGAAGTATTTAAATCAAATAATACTTGATTGTATCCTATATTAAAACATATAGTATGCTTTTGAAAACAAGAGCAACTATGAACTATTTAACTAATAAGTAATGAAACTATCTAAATTTTGAATGTATGAATATACTAATGTCGCATGATTTGATGATTTGATTGATGAAAAATCTCATTCTATGAAAAGTTATTCAGTGGTGTAAACATCTTAGGTTTTAAGTGGTCAAACAAATCTTAATTCATACACCTGTGCTTGTGGGCGCACATATATACATGCATGGATAGATCTTGAATAGGATTGTTGGTGTTGCTTATTTGATCGATTTAATTGTCTTCCCCAGGCAGCTAAGGATGTTGTGTTAGCCGAGAAACCTGTCATAACAGATGACTCAAACCAACTTGAACCTTCTCTTCTTGATGAACTTCTTGCCAACATTGCAACCTTATCTTCTGTGTATCACAAACCTCCTGATGCATTTGTAACTCGTGTTCACTCAGCCCAGAGGACTGAAGATGAAGACTTTCCTGAGGGAAGTGAATCAGGAGGGTATTCTGAATCACCTGCACATCAAGCTGGTGGTCCTGCATCCCCACCCAGTTCATCAGCTCCTTCATTCTCACCTCCTCCTCCTCCTGTGCCAGATTTACTTGGTGATCTTATGGTTACGGATAACAATTCTATTGTTCCTCTTGATAAGCCTGCTGCCCCAGCTGAGTAAGTGAAATTAGGACCAACTGGGGCTGTTATGAAGGGAATTGTTCAGTTTAATCTGCTTTTGCATTTTATTGCTTGGCATGCAATCTCTTGCATGTTTAAAGGATTTTGCTATCTTTTCATTAGACAGTGATTAGTGGTATTTTATGATAAATGGTAGAATCTCGGTTAAGTTTTAATAATAGAAATTGGTTTACATGAATTTAGGGAATGACATAATAACATCTGCAACAATACATCTGATGTTTATAACACCTACAACAAAAACTATGCTTTTTTTGTACTCACATTTAACCAGATCTTCTGCCCTTAATTGCAGGCCTCCACTGCCTGTTTTGCTACCGGCTTCAACTGGTCAAGGTTTGCAAATCAGTGCGCAGCTCACGAAACAGGATGACCAAATCTTTTACAGTTTGTTGTTTGAGAACAATACGCAGGTTCCACTTGATGGGTTTATGATTCAATTTAATAAGAACACATTTGGTCTTGCAGCTGCTGGGTCCCTGCAGGTAATTATTGCATGTGTGGTCTTTTCTTCGATATTATTATCAAATTACCTTATAATAGATATCTTATTGCCTATCAGGTTCCCCAGTTGCAACCTGGAACATCAGCTAGGACTCTCTTGCCGATGGTTCTGTTCCAGAATTTGTCTCAAGGTCCTCCCAATTCACTTATGCAAGTTGCTGTCAAAAACAATCAACAGCCAGTATGGTATTTTAATGATAAAATCTCATTGCATGTCCTTTTTACCGACGATGGTAGAATGGAACGTGCCAGTTTTCTTGAGGTATACCTTCTCATGCTTTTGATCCTTAAACATTTGACAAGTCTGCCTTCTAACTAATTCAGTCAATCATTTCTTGACTATTTAACATGTTCAATTTGCAAATTTTATATGGGATAATTCATTGCAATAGTGCAGCAAATGTTGAGTTAGATGAGCAATGTTTAATCTTTTCAAAAATTCAATGTCTTGCCAGTCAATATGATAAAATTTTGATTTTGGAAATGGAAATCTGATCATTAACTCTGCTTCAGACCTGGAGGTCACTTCCTGATTCGAACGAGGTTTCCAAGGACTTCCCAAACCTTGTGATTGGCAGTGTAGAAGCAACACTGGACCTTTTGGCTGCATCAAACATGTTCTTTATTGCAAAACGAAAGAATGCAAACCAGGATGTGTTTTACTTCTCAGCAAAAATCCCTCGAGGGACACCATTTTTAATTGAACTTACCACAGTAGTTGGAAACCCTGGCATCAAATGTGCAATCAAGACTCCTAGCCCGGAGATGGCTGATGTTTTCTTTGAAGCTGTGGAGGCTCTGCTCAGGGGTTGATTTATTTTCCTTTTGATTTTTCTTTGAATTTTTAATTTTGTTCATATATCGTATTTTTGTTAGCATATATAATAGATATCTTGGGCAGTGCATTGTAACTTTTTTTTTGCCTTTGAAAAATTTATCCCCCAAATCTCATCTGTCCCTAGCTGTGCTGCAATCTTGGAACTGTAGTTGTAGCTGTGATCTCATGGCTTGTAATATTTTTTTCCTTACTATTTACAGTGATTGCTTGTTGACGTTAATATCGTGTGGGCATTCACCTGTGTTTGGATGAGGTGTTTTTAAAATTTATATGAATTTGAAATACTTTTAATTGAAATTATCATTTTAGATACTTGAATTTGCAAAGTATTTTGTATTCATTTTAAAATAAAAAAAGAGGAATTTACCCAAAATAAAAAGAAAAAAAAAATACTGAGTCCACTTTTCAGACTTCTTGATTCAACTTGCACCCAAATTTTAATACTGATAGACTCATAAACAGTCAACTTGGCGTCACTATTAAAGCATGCAGCAAGCCTATTTGGGAATTCTTTCGGCTTAAGATTCTCTTTATTTGCTTCTTGACTTGCTATTTATCCAATAGGGTTGTAGAGTTACTTAAACTATGTAACTTGAAATAGTGAGTTTGCAATTATTTCATACTCTTAAATTTTATGTCATCACAAGTTTAGTATAGTAATTTTAAAAGTGAGTTGCATAATTTAATTTTGTGGGATATGTTTTTTTGTTATAAAGATGTAGGATTCATTTAAGAAATATTATAAAGTTGTATTGTTAGAATGAAAAATTAATAATAAAAAATAATATGGTATTATGAGTCATAATAAAAATAATTAAAATAAACTTAAGATAAAAAAAAAATCAAAAAAATATAAGCACCTTAATGAGTTGAACTTCAAGTTCCAATCAGAATTTAACCATTTGTGAGTTTGGTGAAATGACGAATAGGAAAAGTTGTTTGCATTGGTGGTGGTCCACAATAGCAATGCTACAGTGGTTTTTTATTTTTTAGTTGGAGGGGTTGGGGCAGAAAATTTAATGTTTTATTTTTAATTTTGTTCATAGTAATTAGTTAAAAATAGTTATAAAATTATATTACATAATGAGTTGTTTTATTCATTTAAAACAATTTAATGAATGAGATAAAAAATAAGTTATTAAGTAGAATGATAAATTAACAAAAGTTAAGTTTAGCACAAAGAGTTAATCTCATTTAAAAGAGACACTCACATAATGTTTCGAATAAAATTGTTTATAATTAAAAGATACTTATATAAAACCAAAACAAAATAAATTTAATATTTGATTTACTACTAGGTTATGTTTGGTCAGGTTGAATAAAATTTGTGAGAATGGAAAGAGAGAAAAAAGTAGGAACAGAAAGGATCCTTTGTTTGGTAATGTTAATATAAAAATTGTAAGAATGGAATGATCTAATATTGAAAAGACAATACTACCCCTCAAACAATTGCCCACTCCCAATCTCACCCATCACCACCAACCGCCAATCACAAACGCACTCCTAGTATAGGAGGAGGGGCTTCGGGGAGGAGGAAAAGAAGGAGAGACCAAAGCACATTTGCTCCATTAATTTCAGCAGATACTAAAAATCAATTAGGCAGAGATTTCAGATTAATCAAGTTTATTTGCCAAATTGGATATAAAATTAATTTATAAGTTGAGAATAGAACCTTTGAAGATTGGAAAATTACCTAGATGAGGGAACCCTCAAGTTTTGGTCATTTTAGTATAGCGGTGAATATTCTTGCTTGTCATGCGGATGACCTGTGTTCGGTCTCCAGCAATTAAGGTAGAAGGTGAGTAATCTATTCCTTTTGTAACAAACTATGTTTTTTTGGCCACGTCTTCATTCAGTCATCCTTTACTGATAAGGACAAAATTTAGTACATCAAACTTCGTAGCCTTAAGAAAATAATAAATTAATAAAAAAATTTAGACAAATCTTAAATCTTAAAATTTTGTATGCTCTTAAATTTAAAATAATATATTTTGTTCTCTATTAATAACATTAGACTAATACTCTTTAGCTACTCTACTTCATGTCTTATTAAGCACTATAAATAGTCTTCTTTCATGTCACATTAACTCATAAAAAATATACCAAATATTTAGGTCTTTTGCCTAAAAAACTGATGTGAGACTCATAACATACATGATTGAATGAAAATATTGGAGATAAAAATAGAAGCAATTTTGATGATTAGAATGTTGTATTGTATAAATTAATGCATTTACTATCCAAACCAAAATATTTACTAAACTCTTACAACAAGAGACTTCCGACAAATTGGGCATGTCAAATTCATTATTAACCAAGGATCAACACACTTGACATGGAAGAAATGGCCACAATCTGGTAGAACTCGTAATGAATCAGATTCTTTGTAATCTATCAAGCATATAGAGCAGCATGAATGACTCGAACTGTCACAGAATTTGGCTTTGGAGTTCAGGAGTTTTGGGTAGCTACACAAATTAGCTTCATCCATGGGAAGTTCCACCGTGATCGTGGAGAGGTCGGAGTTTCTGATGGCGTCACCGGTGTCATTAGATATGTCGATCAGAAGTTGCTCACGTGTACAATAGCTAGCAACTGCAATCACAACTGCTAAAATAAATAAGAAGAAGAAGAATAAGAAGCAATATCCAACTGTGGCAAGGTCTTCAACAATTGTCATTTTTACCATATAAGAATGTTTGAGGGAGAAAGATGGATATATATATATATATATATATATATATATATATATATGTGTGTGTGTGTGTGTGTGTGTGTGTTTATATTCGTTTAGATGTTTTCTCTAATGGATTTTTTTATTCTAAATTGGCTTTATTGACCATTGTCTTGTCTTTGAATTCTGTCTCTATATTGGTTACGTGTATGTTGTGGGAATTTGCTTTTGTGCTTTCTTTTGGACAAGCACTTAAAAATGACACTATCTGTAAATCTTGATGACGATCTGAAAATGTATCTCAACTGCGAAATGTACATCTCTCTCTCTCTCTATATATATATATATATGAAGAAAAGGAATTTCTGTAAAAGATAAATAGTTTTATAACCAACATAAATAAAGCAAATTATATACCAAGAGTATAGAAAAACATACCATTCCAATTTTGTGATTCAGCGTAACATATACTTTTTTTTTTTTTTAATTGTATCCCAACATATAAGTTTGAAGAACTATATATATACATATATATATATATACATATATATATATATATATATATATATATATATATATATATATATATATATATATATATATATATATATATATTATTTACGTATTTATATGTACCAACCAACACATCAAAATTACACCTTTAATTGGAATAACAAGAAATAATTGAAAAATGATAATTAACCAGATCACCATTGAAAATATTCAAGCTAGGTCAAGAGAAGCTTGCAACTCAGCTTACTGATGACTTAAATATTCCTTTGCCTAGGTGCGAAATGAGTTAAATGATTAATTTATAACACTGCTATTCCTACCTAGTGCCTATAGTCATATTTTCCCCATTTAACCTTAAAAAAATAGATACCTTATACAAAAATGAATTATAATCTTGATCCTTTTGTTAGTGTATCATTTACAATTTAAGAAAATATATACTCATGTGTACATAGTGGTAGAGTTTTTCCAAAATTATTTTTGATTGGATCAACATAATTAGGCGATTCTAGCTTTTTACTATTGGGATACAAAAATGAATTATAATTTTCATCCTTTTGTTAGTATATCCTTTACAATTTAAGAAAATAAAACCTCATATGGATACTAAGGTAGAGTTTTTAAAAAACTTTTTTTTTTTTTTTTTTGCATATTTATATACTTGAATTCGGGTCTATATAATTAAACAGTTATAGTTCTTTATTACTAAGACTAATCTCATGTTGGTTTAACGCGTCATTTATAAAAGTATATATTTAATTTATCATCAATTATTTTTTTATCTAATTTATCGTCAATTATTCACATGTATGTATGTGCGTATCACTAGGAATGGCAACGGGATAGGGCTAGGGCGAGGGTGGGGAGTATGGTCCTGTCCCCATCCCCACCGGTGATTATGGGTACAAAAAGATCTTTTTATGAGTAAAAGTGTATTATATTTTAAGTATTTGTAATATTAAATACAAATAATTGTTTTAAAATTATAATTTAAATCAACAAATAATCATAAATTTTAATTAATTATTTTAAAATTATAAATATATTTTTTTATTTCATATAAAATAAAAAATATATGTAAATCAAACTACTGAATCGCTTTTACTTATTATATATATTTCGAAGTGATTTGACATTTCAGAGATTTTCTTAGTGACGTGGGTAATCCCCATCATTCTCCCTGTTAAAGAATCCTCATTAGGTTCTAACTAAATTGGGGAAAAATTGTAATCCCTACGTATCACGAGTCATTGCTCAATATATGTAAATTCCCACTTGGGAGGGACCATATTGACATATCCAACAAAGTTGACAAAAGATTCCTTCTTTCTATAGAGACATTTTACTTTTTTTTTCTTTTTTCAAAGGAAGGACCGTACTAAAGATTCCTTTGGCTTAACACTCAACACATGAAGCCACTAATTTGTTTGCTAATTCACCATTGAATCAGCATTTCCTTATAAAAGGACCTATAATTGTAGTTTTTTTTTAATAGACCTTAATGTAGTTTTGATTCTTCTGTTAGTATTCATTTAATGAAGCATTAAGAATTAATATTTCTGTTAGGGGAACTGCAAGTGAGAATGCCGAAAGTGTAAATGAAGAATGCACAAAATTTACATAGTTAACTCAAAAGTGGTTGGACAACATTCATGAGCAACAACGGATTAAATCTTCACTCTCATTTTCTTGGTAGAATCTCACCCGATTCTATATCTAGCCACTCGCCACACACTCTAGGTCTTTTAGGACTGAATGCAAAAGACCTTAGGGTCGGACCTTAATTTATAATGCAAGAATTACAACTTAGGTAACTTTCTAAGGAATCTACTACAATCTCTAATCTTTCTATTAGAAAAAGAATAGCCAATTAAAAACTTCCTAATACTAGTTTGAGATAATCTCAAATACATATTACATGGGTGAAATCCTATTTTGCCCTAAAATTCTAATCTTGTAAAGATACAAAAAATATTTAAGATATATCCTAATGTAAGCAAAAAATTAGCTAGGCTTGACCTACTAAGTTGTTTAAGACTAGTTAAATGTACCAATAGATTTTCATATTTATGCTTCTATATATTGTTCTTAATACATGAAAGCTTTTAATAGGACAAATAAATTTATTGTACCCTCAACCTCTTTATGGTTTCTAAATAACTATGGTTGTTGTCCTTCGAAGATAGTTCATCAAAATCACTATATTACTAAATGTGTAAAGACAACAAACATATGTAGATGAGCCACATATGCAAAAGGGGCAAGGATATGAAGCCTAAATTCCTTATCCTCCTCCTCTCATCACCTTTCTAATCTTGCAACACCCACAAATACTTTAAAAAATAAAAAGGGAGAATGATGGAAAGAAAGTATAAAATTATAGTTGCATTATAAAACTAGTATACATGCAAAACAACATACTAGATAATGCTCACTTCAATGAAACAAGATATATATAATTGACATTAAACTTATACTTAGATTGACTTTACCATTGTCATTCAAAGACTCTCAGATATCGTGAAAAGAAACAATTGACTAAATATGAGATTAGATTAGTTATATTTTAAATAATTAATATAATTACAAACACACATATATAATATTTGAATATATTATATATGTATATTAACCCAGTTTTTTCATAAGGATGCCAAACAAAGAGCCGCCCTTCAACTAACATTTTCTTAAAAAATTCTAGTCTGCCAATATGGCGGAATATATAGCAAATGAAATCGTCAAAATGGTCACCCAAAAAGAATTTAGTCTGCCATTACACGAGATTGCTATGTATTAAGGGTTAATGTCTTAACCACAATTAGTTGGAAATGGTTAGTTTGGTGTTACTGTAACCGTAGGCTTAGATGGATTGTATTTAGTTAAGGCTTATTCAAGTTGTACTGATCTCAGCTGCTATATAAGCAGATTACTTGTATTAATTTACTTAATGAATAAAATCATCACAATTTTTCACTCATAACACTATGCAGAATAGAAGCAAGACTTTGGTTCAGCATTAGGTTTGACCAAACTGTGCTCGAGTAAAGTCCCAGTAGAGCTTGAAACAAGTTGGATCATCTTGTTTATGTACTATGGCTGCACTACAATCATCACAATTTTACAATTTTATTTTTGGTAAATAAACCTGTTATTTTGCTAGTCCCATCGTTAATTGTTCATGTGTAGCACCTGCTATCACAGCACTACTTATTATCTCTTAGTTATACACAATACTTTGATTTAGGGTCAAAAATCTATGTTGTCAATTGTAAAATATCAAAGAGCTATTTAGATATCTCCTTAAATCATGGAAAGTTCCAGACAAGTTTCTATATGTGTAGTTTTCTTAATAAGAATTTGGGCTCAAATTAACTTAATTTACTTATTGAATTTATGCTTAAGATTCAGTAGGTTTAGCTTAATCCAAATTTCCTCATAATAAAGATATAGGGCCTTAGATTAACCAGTAAATAAACTCTAAATTGGCTCAAAATGTTATTGGAATATCTTTCGTAAGTTAAAAACTTGCTATAAAATTTTCAAAACTAAATTCTAAGTCAAAGTCCTTGAGTTGTAACTCTAGCGGATCTTATAAGGGGCTCGGGGGGCCACCCCAATGGAAAATTTTGTATATTAGATATATGTAATATAGATGCCTCTCCAAAAAAAATTTAAATAGATATATGTGATTTTAGTTTTTAGGCATTTGCAAATATATCATTCTCTTCTTGTTTTCATACTTTTATATGTGAGAGTAGAGATGATAGTTAAGTTGCTTGTTGTTGAGGTTATAGTGTTTTCAGTTTACTTTAGAATTTGTCATAATGTCAAAATTTTCATATTGACTCTATTTGTCTTCTTCTTCTTCTTCTTCTTCTTCTTATTATTATTATTATTTGTTTTGATATGCATTCTAATCGTGTTTGCAAAGTTATGTGGTTGAGATTTTATTTGTGATATTTTGTCTTTGATGAAGTCAAGTTATGAAATCTTTTTTTAGATTTAAAAATTCGTTTTTATGTGTCACTGCTAGAAAAAAAAAATGACATTTAAAATAAAGTAAAAAAATTTTAAAATTGAGTTTGGAACCAATTTTGTATCAGACGATGATAAAAATTTAACATTTAAAATTGGCTAAACAACCGATTAAAAAGTTAATTTTTAAGATCAGTTCAAAACATAACCGATTTTGAATGTTGATTTTTTTTTTTTTTAAATGGGACTTTTAAAATCAATTGTTCTTGTTAACCGATTAGAAAGTGTTTTAAAATAGATTTTTTTTTAAAAAAATAATATCTTTTAAATGAAAATATATTTAAAACCGGTCAAAAGGGAAAACCGATTTTAAAATAATTTGTAAAATCGATTTTCCCTTTTAACCGATTTGAAAAGTGTTTTAAAATAATTTATTTTTTCAAAAAAACCGTTTTAATATTTTTTAAAATGGAAAAACTTTTAAAGTCGGTTATTAAAATTCCACTTTTAAAATTGGTTGTCCTTAATAACCAATTTTAAATATATTTCTAAATATTTTTTTTTTTAATTTTTTAAGATCAATTATGGCCATAACTGAGGTTAAATGAATAGTACTATTTTAAATTGGTTGTGGTTGAATGCCTATTTTTTAAAGCATTTTATTTATATTGTAGGTTGTGAAATAAGAGATATAGAGAATGGGTTGAGAGAATTAAGAGAAGAGAAATATGGACCCTCTCAAAAAATGATTACATTCATTCACTAAGGGATATATATTTACAAGGTAAGTGAAACCCTAACTCTAGAAAGGATAATAATTAATAAATTACAAATAAATAAGTATTAATGTTGAGTCAGTCTTAGGAGAATATTCTAGTAAATGGGCATCCAAAAATTATAAATATTTATAACACTCCCCGTTGGATATCCATTACCAAAGAATGTGCCTCATTAAAAACCTTATTAGGAAAAACCCTATGGGACAAAAGGCTAGTGAGGAAAAAATGAGTATACAATTCTTTGTATATGCAATCAAATATTGTCTCATTAAAAACCTTACCAAGAAAACCTAATGGAAAAAACATGGTTAAGGGAAAAGGGTACAATGCCTATATCAATTGAGATCCTTGAGTAGATGAAAGTCAATACCATGTGCAAGCTTTTCAAATGGTGCAGTAGGCAGTGCTTTGGTGAACAAATCTATTAGGTTATCACATGAACAAATTTGTTGAATGTCTATATCACCATTCTTTTGAAGCTCATGAGCAAAGAAGAATTTTGGTGAAATATGTTTTAACCTATCTTATCACCTTTAATGTACCCTTCCTTTACTTGGACAATGCATATAGTATTATCTTCATATATGACTATCGGGATCAATTTTCCTACAAATAAACCACAAGTCTCTTATACGTGTTGAATCACAGCCCTCAACCATACACATTCTCAACTTGTCTTATGTAATGCTATAATTTCAGCATGGTTAGATGGCTGTTATAATCTGTGTCATAGATCACCATGAAATGGCTGTGCCACCAAATGTAAACACATAACCAGTTTGTGATCAACCATTATGGGGGTCAGAAAAATATCTTGCACTGGCATAACCAATCAAATTTGACTTAGATACATTCGGAAAAAAAAAAAAAAAAAAAAAAAAAGCCCATATCCATAGTACCCTTAAGGTAGTGAAATATATGCTTAACCCTAGTTTAGTGTCTTTGTGTAGGTGAAGAACTGAATCTTGCTAGTAAATTAACAACAAATGATATATCTGGTCATGAATGACCTACAATAGTGCTCCAATTGCACTAAGATACAGTATTTCGGGACTAAGTAGTTATTCATCCTTTTCTCTAGGCTTGAAAGGATCTTTATCCACTTCAAGTGACCTAATGACCATTGGGGTGCACAATAGATGTGCTTTGTCCATATAGAACCTCTTCAGCACTTTAGCTATATAGGCTTCTTGATGTACCAAAATTCCACTTTCTAGGTACTCAATTTGTAAACCAAGACAAAATTTGGTCCTCCCAAAATCTTTCATTTTAAATTCTTTCTTTAAGCAATCCATAGCCTTTGGGAGCTCTTCGAGAGTCCCAATAATATTTATGTCATCAACATAAACTGCAATTATAGCAAACTTACTCTAGATCTTTTTATAAAGATACATGGACAAATAGGGTCATGTTTATACCCTTCATTCAATGAATATTCACTAAGATGGTTATACCACATACGTCTGGATTGCTTTAATCCATATAAGGATTTATTCAATTTGATTGAGTACTCGGAGTGAGAACTTGCATTGCATTTTTCAGCTAAGTTAAATCGTTTAGGGAGTTTCATATACATATCACTACCAAGTGAGCCATACAAATAGGTTGTAACAACATTCATTAGATGCAAACTGAGTCCTTCCCTTATTGCTAGACAAATGAGATAGCAGAAGGTAGTTGCATCCACCACTAGTGAGTATGTTACTTCAAAATCAATGTCAGGTCTTTGCTAAAACCTTTGAGCAACAAGTCTTGCTTTGTATCTTACAATTTTACCATTCTAATCTCATTTTCACACATAAACCTACTTACATCCAATTGGATTTATACCTTCAGGTGTACAGACTACAAGTCCAAAAACTTTTTCATTTTGCAAGTGCATTTAGTTCTACCTCCATTGTGTCTTTCCACTTTGGCCAATCATTCCTTTGTCGACATTCATTGACAAATTTTGGTTCATGATCCTTATTTTCATGTATATTATAAGCTATATTGTATGCAAAATTATCGCCAATATTGACTTTACTTGGGTTCTATCATTTTCCATTCATGACATAATTTATTGAGATCTTGTCATTTTCACAAAGTTTAGGTACCTGAGTTTCTTCTAGAATAGAAACTTTAATTATGTCTGAAGGCTTTTCTAGGCCTCCTCCATCTAGGTACTCTTCTAGAGTTACCCTATCCTTGGCTAGGCCATCTTGACTTTTAGCTCCTTTTCTTTTTTGAGGATTTTTATATTTGGAATCGATAGGTCTTCCACGCTTCATGAGTGTTTCAGACCTTGATTATTTGACAGGGACATCAATTTTTACTAGAGCATTAGCAGTTAGAATATAAAATTTAGTCACACCTTTTGGGTCAATAAATGCATCTGTCAATTGATTTTCTAAATTTTGCAAATAAATTAGCTTTTGAAATTCCTATTCACATTGTTTTGTGCGAGGATCAATATAAGATTATGATAATTCATTCCAACTAATTTACTTTTCCAACTGCTTATTGTTTCCTCCCAATGTTGGGAAAATTGATTTGTCAAAATGACAATCAGCAAATTAAGCTGTGAATAAATCTCTTGTTGATGGTTCAAGATACCTTATTATTAATGGAGATTCATATCCAACATATATTGCCAATCTTCTTTGAGGTCCCATCTTAGTACATTGCGGTGGAGCTATTGGAATATAAACCGCACACCCAGAAATTCTTAGATGGAGATATCAGGTTCTTGACCCAAAACCATTTTCAAATGGGAGAATTTATGGTAATTTGTTGGCCTAATGTGAATTAATGTTGTTGCATGCAAGATTGCATGCCCCCAAGAGGAACTTGGGAGTTTTGCTTTCATAAGCAATGGTCTTGTGATTAGTTTAAGGCATTTGATAAATAATTCTGTAAGTTCATTTTTTGTATGAACATGTGCTACAGGATGTTCAACCTCAATCCTAATGGAAATACAATAATTATTGAAAGCTTGTGATGTAAATTCACTAGTCAAGGCGTATTTTCTTAATTGAATAGTCAAGAAAATTTGCTTTTAATCAAATCATAATTGATTCGGGATAGCCCAACTAATCATACCAAACAATAAATGTATTATGATTTGTAAACTTCTAGTTTATCATGGTATATAATTCAATTGTTGTCTCGATATAATATCCATTTTTGTGTATATCTCTGAAACTTAATAAGTTTTTATGAGACTTAAAAGAATATAATGCATTCTCAATTTGCAATTTTGTTCCTCCTTGTAACATTATATTAGCTCTTCTGGAGCCTTAAATTATTTTTGTACTACTAGATATAATACTCACATTGCCTTATTGCATCACCAAATTCGAAAAATATTTCTTATCCTTAAGGATTGTATGGGTTGTAGCATTATTTGCAAGGCACATATCCTCATAATTCATGTTGGTGAAAACCAATAGAATAGCCATTTTTCAAAAACATTAAAAATAAATAAATAAATATGAGAGAAAAAAATATCATTGAATTTAATAACGGAAACATGAAAGAAAAAATTCATAACATAACAAGTCCAATGAAAGTGCACAAAAACTTTTAATGTTCTAAAAAAGGAAATATATAAAGCATAAAGTATAACAACACCAACAAAGTTTATTTTTTAACTATTCCATCACCAATTAAATGGTCAATCCTCCCATCTGGGTTAACAAAGAAATCAACAACATCGAGAGTGGAGACATTGATATGTCCATAATCAGAATCACTATCATAAGATGCAAAGTTTGTCTCCACTTTCTTTTCTTTATTTTTTAGAGATTTTTGATGAAGGTCAACAAGGTGCTTTAGGATACGATAGTTGCGAGACTAATGACCTTTTCCTCCACAACAATAGCATTTGTTCTCAACAATCTTGTTATCTTGTCCACCATTTGCTAAGACATTTTTCACAACATTTTTCTACTTTGGGTGAGCATATGCATTTAGAGAATTGCCATCACGAATCTGTCCACGTCCACGTCCACGTCCATGGCCATGACCACAACCACCGCCATGACCACAAGATTGTCCATAAGTATGATGGTTATATGTTGCTACATTCACTTCAGGGAATGGAGCAACACCAGTTGGGTGTGACCCATGATTCTTCATCAATAGCTCATTATTTTGCTCAACAACCAAGAGATAATAAATTAATTCAGAATATTTCTTAAACCCCTTTTCTTGATATTGTTGTTGTAGGAGCACATTGGATGCATGAAAGGTGGAGCATGTTTTCAAGCATATCTTCATCAGTAATTTTTTCTCCACACAGTTTAATTTAGACCTATTCTAAACATTGTAGAATTGTATTCACTTATAGTTTTAAAATCCTGTAAGTGCAAGTGTATCCATTCATAACGAGTTACTAGGAGAATTATAGTTTTTTTATGGTCATACCTCTCTTTAACATTGGTCCAAAGGACAAGTGGGTCTTTTATTGTAAGATACTCAACCTTTAACCCTTCATGGAGATGGTGACATAGAAAGATAATTGCTTTCGCCTTATCTTGTTTGGATGTTTGATTATCCTTTTTGATAGTGTCACCAAGACCATTTGCATCTAAATGGATCTCAGTGTCTAATACCGAAGATAAGTAATTCGTCCCAGTGATGTCCAATGTTATGAAGTCAAGTTTCGCTAAGTTTGACATATTTGCACTATCATAAAATGTAAAATAAATTTGGTAACTATCACAAGATCAATAAGCATACTCACAAAAAATACTATGTATAAGCATAATTCAATATATTGGCTATAGTACCAAAGAATAAAAGTGCACTAGAACTCATAAAGGAATAAAAAAATTTATTTAATCTATTGAATTTTATTCAATAAAAAATTACCAATGGCCCATAAGCCATCAATAGATTTGTGGTGTAGTGGTAGCGTGTCTAACTTTGGATCAAAAGGTTGTGGGTATTATGGTTGCGCAGTTTTTTGCTGCTAGTTTTATTTTGGGTTAGGCGCATAGAGCCCAAAGAAAAAAAGAAAAGAAATTTAATTGTCTCATAAGACAAAAAATAGTTACCTTCATACTTTAGTTTGAAGCATATCAAACAACAAATAGATTAAATAGTCTAAATACTAAAGATACAACATCTCTTTTAATTTTTCAGAAACAACAAAAAATATGTTATGACAATCAAGTTCCTAATTTAAGTTTCTTATTATAGTGAGATTTGTTCAATAATCTTTGCTCTCTTTTTGTGTTTACTGTCTGATTTTCTGAGCAGGATATTTTGATTAGCATATAGTGCTTGATTTCAGTAGTAGTGTGCATATAAGAAAATAAGAGCTTCCTTGTCCTCGGGTTTGACAAAATACTAAGTGTATAGTAATGATTTGCTCATGAGCTTGTGTGGTGTATAAATCTTGGTGTTTTTTCTGTGGTTTCTTGGGGTATAATATGCTTATTGATAGAAGATATTGAAAGTTGAAAAGCATGGGAGTTTTGAATGACTGATCACATGTTCTATATCCTCCTTATTATAACTGCTTGAATTCTTGCATTTCTTCAATGATATTAAGGTTGAGATGTCAATAAAATTCTGCAATCTGCAAATGTGATTGTGTTCAGCCTGAAGGGAATAAAAATCTATTGCCTTGGTCTTTGAATCACAAGCTTTTTATAGTCTGGTTTTGAAAAGGCATGAACTGATTTAATTTTTCTAAATTTTTTTTTGCTTCCTGTTTGTTCTGATGATCTTATTAGATGATTCTAACCCTTGGGCAATGCATTCTGGTTTGTTGTGTTTCTGATGTTCTTTACATGAAATTTGTTGGTATAATTCGCATATATTGCTTGATAAAATGCTTGGGTTTGAAGTTGAGGTAGAGAAAGCATTTGATGAATCAATTCTCTTGCTTTGTTTGAATCTCGGCATGATAGCATAAAGTAAGCTAATATTCTTGTGTTGGTTTCATCTCCTTCTTCATGAACTAATTTGATTGATGTTAGGGACTTGTATGCTCATTTGAGACCTCTTGTTTTTTTCTTTTTTTTAGTGTCTGTCATTGCTTGTTGTGAACTGATATTTTAATTCAATTTGGAAAGTCCTTTTCGCCATTTGGGATGATGAAAAGCATGTGTATCTTGATGCTTTGTTGCTGTTTTTTTGGATCCCCATGTTCTTATTTGCTTAAATGATTTCTCGGGTCATATGCATCATGACGAATCCATTTTGGTGATTCTATATTAAATGATTAAGGTTGCTGAGATTCCACTCTCCTTGATTGCTGTCATATTTGTTTTGGGATACTTTTGCATTCATCACTTACTTGCCAATTATCATCCCTCATTAATCAATCCCATGGAGTTTGTGACCAGCATATGGATTTGTGTCCCTATGATTATCATTGACCAATCTGGATTATGGTGGTTATTTTTAGTGGATATGACTTTTCTTTTTGCTAGCCAAAAGCTTTGTTGTATTATGTGATTCTTGTTTAAATGAATATTTGGGATCATCCCTTTGTTCTTAATCATGGGAATTTTACTATTGGTCATTAAATTGATCTTTGTTTATGCATTAATGGGCTGATTTAAGTTGATTAAATTTCCACTCAAATATGAATCCCTCATTGATATCTCATCTCTACGTTGGGGATTGATGTTGGTCTCATAATCATGAAATGTTACTTTTTTGTTTTTGGAATTCTGGGAGAAAGTTGGAAATTTGGAATTCGGTTAAAGCCATAGGGGTGCTATGGACCAAGAAAGAAGAAGAAAAGAGTTGTGGTTTAAAGTAGAGAAAAGGAATAGAGAAAGAAATAGAGAAAATTATAGGATCATGCTTGGTTGAAAGGCATTTTGTGTGTTCGTCTTATCTTGTTCACTTTTTCTTTGTTCATTTCATTATTATGGTATCTAGAATTGCAGGTTCAAGTTAAAGAAAAAATATAGAAGTTTGCTGTTTAATTATTGAGATTTTCACCCCATTGTAATTTTCTTGTATCCCGCTCCTAAATTTTAAATTGTAATTAGCATGCATATGCATTTAGGGTGCATTTTGATCTTTAGGGTCCCGAGGCCCCTCACTTATCATGGAAGAGTAGGTGGTCTAGTCTTTTATAAGACTGAGCTTGCACTATCCGATCTAGGTGAGGATAAATGCTACCTGGAGGGACGATTTATCTGTCTCGAAAGATGGAAGGACTCTAGGTTTATTTAGAGAACTCATGCATACATATTTATTTTTTCGTTATTTTATCAAAAATTGTAATATTATTTCAGCACTAAATAAAACACAATTTTGGGCTATATCGTTATTTTGCATAACTGATTTGGGTAACTATTTTCAATGGATGCTGTGGGATGCTTAACACCTTCCTCACGCATAACTGACTCCCGAACTCATCTCTGGCTCATATTCTAAAGCCTTTCCAAAAATAAATTTTAAAATAAATAGGGTTTTCAATTGTATCTTAATTCTTAAACAATTGGTGGCAACTTCAAAAATAAAATTTATTTTAAAAAAATAAAAGTCGTTTCATTCTTCGTCATGGTACTTTTACCCCAAAGGGTATGTTGTGACAATGCCGACCTTAGTTTTGCCTGTAGCCTCACCGACCTTCCTTTTCCCCTTTTTCTTCTCCTTGAGCTTACAATTGAAATGCTCTATTAATTTGTGAAGGTTAGGTATTGTTCTATGATATGTGAAAATAGAGGAAAGACTATAAGAAAAAAAAAATCAACTTAAGAAATTAGCAAAAATAAAAGAATTGAACACACCAATATAAAGAAGAGCTTGATAAATGGCCTTTTTGGCTGAGTATAAGTATTGGCCTCAACTTCCTTAATTAAGTAAGTAGCCAAATTGATATTTGGAATCTCATCCACTTTTCTATAGCGTCAGATGCCACCTAAGGAGAAACTAAGGCTCCCCATTTCCTTAATTAAGTAAACAAACATGTTGGAACTTGGAGGATAGAGCGTGCAAGCTAGCAAGGGGAGGAATCTCGACCTAAAAACAATTAAAAAAAAAGAAGAAGAGAAGACAAAGTTAACAATATTATAAACAACAAAAAACTCAGAAACTAGTAAAAAAAAAAGCAAAAATAGCCCAGTTAACCGGAGCAACAGTAATGGGAACATCGGTGGCAATATTAGACGAAGAGGAAGCTCGAACAGGTATAGTTTGACTAGTAGCAGTGTTGACAGAGTTTAAGGGTGGCATTGTTTCTCTAATTTGCTTCTAAATTTTGAGATTTGAGTTGATGATTTTGCAATTTTTGGGGTGTGGGTTTTCTTGGCAGTTATAGATTAAGAAATACTCATTATATTTTTTTTTACGGATTATTAATAATCTGGTATTATTATAAACTTCCATACTATTGAAAGTCAATAACTTTAAATGTAGAATTTTTGTATATTATTCCAAATTATAGATAATCTATAATAGTAAACTCAAATATTCGAACTTTAGATTATTAAAAAATCTGAAAATATTTCAGTTTACAGCTACAGGTTATTTATAATCTAGATTTTATTTTCATTTTAGGACTTTATAATTATGAAGGTCGTAGGATTTGGAATGGTAAGGTGAAGGAGGGAAAAGGGGTCAGATGGTGGGTCTAGCTGAGAGGATTGGGTCTCAACTGAGTTTTAATTGTTGGTTTTGAAGTGTTGATTTTAGAACTTGAGAGTTTGGAGGTGAGGGTGAGAATAATGTTATAGGGTGTGTTTGATACACAGTACAGAACAGTACAAGCAAAACAGCACAGCACAAGTAGCTAAGTTACAGGACAACTTCTAATCCTGTTTACTGTTTGTTAGTTAATGTATAGGACAAAAAAATTTATATTGTTTACTGTTTGATTACCATAAGTACTGGACAGAATAATGTAAAATTTATTGTAATACCTTCTGTGTTATACAATATTTGTTATTTTAAAAAAAATAGGTATTGGACAAGATTTTGACATATAAAAAATATAATAATTAATGAAAATATAAAAATTATAATAAAAGCATAAAAATAAAATATTATGAAAAGGCTAAAATTTGATATCTATTTAAAAATTTATAATTTTGGATTTTTCTATTAAAAATTCTTATTTTTGAATTTTACAAAATTAGAATTGTAAAAAAAAAACTAATCCAAATATTGCATAGGTTCATTTTGCACAATAAAAAAAAAAAAATTATGGACAAAATTTTTGAAAGGCTTAGATAGAGGAGGTGTGATTAAATTTATCTTTTTAAGTTTTTGTACTGTGGACAACATTTTTGTCCCCTGGTTTTCTGAAGGATAAAAAATAGAAGATTTGTTCAGTACCTCAAATCATTTTTGTCCAATACCATTGTCTTTTTTTAAATCAAACAGAGTACAAAATTTTTTATCCTGTCTAATCCATCATTTTAAAACGAATCAAACGGACCTCAGGGAGATGCTAATCGGGGAGGGGAGGGGAGGAAGGGGTTAGAGGTTTGAAAGTTTGGAGTGTTAATTTAGTAATTTTCATATTCAAAAAAAAACAAAAAAACCAGATTGAGGTGATAATAGAAATTTCGAGGGTTATAAAAGAAATCGCCCCGATGATGATTAAAAGTAACTCAGCCTTAAGTCCAAACACAGAGTCCAACTTAAAAAATATTAAATTGAGAAGGCTTTAAGTACCATTTGGCAAGTACTTATGGAACGAATGTTAGACTCTTCACAATGCCCACTCTTGAAAAGTTGGACACTTACGGAGGCTCTTAGCACCAGGTACCCTTTCTACTCTTTGGCTACTCCACTCCATGCCTTATTAAGCATCAAATAGCCTTCATCCATGTCACATCAGCTCATAATACAAACACTAAATGTTAGGTCTTTTGTCTAAGATTAATAGAACAATGTAAGACTTGTAACATAATTGCAACTATAATTCAAATCTCTGGTGGAAAAAAATTGGGGGACAAAAAGAAGCAATTTTGTTTATTAGAATATTGTGTTGTATGAATTAATTCAAACATTTAGCATCATATTGACTAAACTCTTCCAACAAATGACTTCCGGCAAATAGGGCATGTTAAATTCATTGTTAGCCAAGGATCAACACACTTGACATGGAAGAAATGGCCACAATCCGGTAGAACTCGTAATGAATCAGATTCTTTGTAATCAACTAAGCATATAGAGCAGCATGAATCACTTGAACTGCTATCATAGAATTTGGCTTTGGAGTTTAGGAGTTTTGGATAGCTACACAAATTAGATTCATCCACAAAAGGTTCCACTGTGATTGTGGAGTGGTCGGAGTTTGTGATGGCATCACCGGTGTCATTAGATATGTTGGTCGGAAGTTGCTGACGGATACAATGGAAAGCAACTGCAATCACAATTGATAAAATAAATAAGATGAAGAAGAATAAGAAGCCAGATCCAGCCGTGGTGAGCTCTTCAATAGTTCTCATTTTTACCTTATAGGAATGTTTGAGGGAGATAGATATGCATATATGTGTATTCATATTTATTTAGATGTTTTCCCTAATGGATTTTCTATCCTCAAGTGGCATTATTGACCACTATCTTGTTTCTGAATTTTGTCATTTTATTGATTACGTGAATGTTGTGGGAATTTGTTTAGTGCTTTCTTTTGGACAATATATTTTTTTGTTTGTATTTTAGACAATAGGAATATTTTATGTCAACAAAAATCACATCAAACATCAATAGACATTAGCGTTAATAGTAAAGAGTTAGTGATATTTAAGTATATTAATTTGAGTTCGGGTTCATATATATATAAAAAATATTTTTAAAAAAACTTACTTAACAAAAGTTATTTTAAAGTAATTAAAAATGTTAAGTTTGAATTTTAAAAAAAAAAAAATTATTACTCTTATAATTTTATTCGCCTCAAATAAAATTTAATTAAATCTAATATAAACATGGAGTACTATTAGTTTGAAAAAAAAAAAAATCACATAAACCAAAATTATACCTTTCAATTAAAAATTCGTGCCGCGTACCATTTACGGACAATGATTGTGAGTTTAGTTTATCAATCACATCTTAGGACTGCTACATATATTGTAATATATAAATATATTATAAAATATATTTTTTGTTACCTTGTTTTATAATTTTAGATTTGAATGCAAAATCTACAAATATTGAAGATGATCTTATTACTATTCAGCTATAAACCGTTAATATATTTTAAATATTGTTCATCTTTGTTTTTTTTTTTTTTTTAGTGAAAATGCACTTATTTTTGGTAAGTGATAAATGCACTTTTATTTTTAGTAGAACGGGGTTAATTACTTTAAAAGATAAATAGGTTTATTACGAACATAAAGAAAGCAAAATAAATGTTAAACGTAGAGCTAGGAAAAAATTTAAATAAAGCTATATTTTAGGGTTCATATTTTAAGATTTATTATTTATAAATTTTTAAACTTAAATGTAAAACTCTTAACTTAAGAATATAAATTTTAACCCTAAAATAAATCTTTAATTCTGAATTGTAAACTTTAAATTCTTAAATATAAATCTTAATGTTAAAATATAAATTTTAAACTCTAAATATAAATCCTAAACTTTAAAATATTAATCATAAACACTAAAATATGAAATCTAAACTCTATATAGAAGTCTTAAAATATAAACCTACTTAAATTCTAATAATTGTAGAATTGTATTTTGTCTCATATATTTTTACAGAATAAAAAATAATAATCACTGCAGTTTGACTCAGTTTGGATCTTAAACTATTTGGATTAATTGAATCTTGGCTTTGGCCCAACCATTTCAACTCAAGTCTTTTTGGCCATTTGTGGTTATAACTTTTTGTTTATTTTTATGTGAAAAAAAAAAAAAAAATGAATGAAGGAGACTAACTTGCAGATCAACGTGATTGAAGGAGAAAGAAAAGTCAAAGATTGAGAAGGAGAGTGAAGTGGTGATATAGCAAACAATAAAAAGGGAAATAAATCAAAATAAATCACCAAACATGATAAACTGGCACAAGGCAAATTGTGGTAAACAAGGGTGCAAAAATCAAGGATAGGGGAGTAAATTTGTCTCGCCAAGATATTGGAGCAGATTTGACTCTAGATTTCAGCTTGTGCATGAGCAGTGACAAGTCTATAAAAGGGTGCAAAGCCAACAGATTGAGGGAGGAGAGCTGGAGAAAAGCTAGAAGTTGAGTGTGACTGAGTGCGGTTTTTGAAGAAGAAATTGAAGTGTGCTGCTGCTTAGATCGATTAAGTGTGCAGTGGATGTCATTTTGCGTTGGCCTACAACATGTTCGATGAATTGTCAATGAGGTAGTCTTGCATGCAGTTTGTTATTGTGTGGTTATTATGGTTAATTGTCTTGTGAGTGTATTTGGTGGACTATGCACAAGCTTTGGAAACACTGACTTTTGACATGGAATCTGCTTTTTTTGGGTGTTTAGGTGGGTTCATAGTGGCTGGTGATGCTGAGCTTTATTGCCTTTCTAATTGAACAGCTCTTGCCTAGGTAGTGTTCAGCTTGGCAATTTACTGCATTATTCATTCGAAATTTGCCATGGGTGTTGGTGCATGATTCTCGGTTCTCACTTGGTAATGAATTTGATTTTTGGGTGTTAATTCATATATCTTAAACACAAAAAAAAAAAAAAAAAAAAACGAGGTGAATGAGTTGTTTGGGTAGTTGGGAAATGGGTTTTTATTAGTTTCATTTGTCTTTTTTCTTGGGTGGACATAAGTCTACCTTGGGCATATTAGCCTCCAATTTTCTATATGCTTTTTGTCCATTTCGTTTATGAGCTTATATTAAAACAAATTTCAGAAATTGAATAATAAAAAGAAGAAAAGAGAACCAAAAGAAAAAGTAAATAAGAAAAAACTGAATTAATAAAATGTCATTCATATCATTTTGGGTTTCTTTCTTTTAACCCCACTCCGCAATGTAAAATGTATTTCTTTCATGCATACACTTTAGGAATATGGCATAGCTTATAGAGTCTATAGGCCCTCCACTTATTATGGAAGGGTAGTCAATACTGGTTGGATAAGCCTAAGTGGAGACAATTGCCACTAAATTGATGGTGGATCCATCTTGAAGGATGGAATGCATGCAATTTATTTTATTAACAATTAATTAGTGAATTAATTATTTATTGTAATGAATGAAATTCATTTTTGGCCATATTATTCTTGCATGACTAATTAGGGTAATCGTTTCTAATAAATAATGTGGACAACACTTAACACTTTATCTGCATATAATCGACTCTTAAACTCATCTTTGGTTTGCATTTCAGATTCTTTCTAAGTAAAAAGGTTTTTAATTTAATCCTTAAATAATTGGTGGTAACTTCAAAAATCTTTATTTTGTTTAGTCATTCTATTCTTGTTGTGCCGATGCGTTGTGATAATCATAAACCCTAAACTCTAAAAAGTAAACCTTAAATTTAGGCATTATATTCAAAGTTTATAGATTCATGAGAAAAAATAAGGGTATAAAAGTCATGAAAATAAAAATATAAATGAAGCTAATAATTAATAATGACATTAATAAAATCTTAATTGTTATATGAATTTTATGTATCTAATCCGATGAATTGATGTAATCTCTCAAAATAAGAGAAGTTTGGCTAACTTTTCCCTCAAAAAGTCACTAAATTCAAATCTAAAAAAATTGCAGCTACAAGATAGTTTAGAGAATTGTCATATCATTCCATTTTGTAATTTATCCTAACATATAAGTTTCAATAATCATATATATTTACCAACCAACCATCAGAACTACTTATTTAATTGGAATCATCACAAATAACTAAAAGAATGATAAGTCACGATTTAAAATGCGTCAAGCTAGGTCAACAGAACCTTGCTAATTAATGACTTGATATGCCTAAGCTTAATTACGGGTAAAATGAGTTCAATATTTTAATTTATAACCATGCTATAAAACCATTTCTTCCCCTTTAGCCTTAAAAAATAATAAATATTATGAAAATAATGCAATTGGAGAGAGTAAAGAGATTGTAAAACTAAAGAGGAGGTAGGGAGAATAGATGAAGCATGCACTTTTTTTCTTTTTCATTCCATTGCATCATGTACAAATGAGGTAGCCTTTTATAGATACAGAGACTTGTAACCCTATAAAACATCATAGGAAATGAGAATAATACACCATGAATTTCATTATATAATTACTTGGAGTTTATGGGTTGGTGAATAAAAACTTAATAGTTATAACTTACAAGAATGATGAAGTATAATACACTTGGGAGTTATAACTTCAAAGAGATATGAATCACATCAAATATAGACATCCACACAATATATTTCATAACACTCCCTCTTGGATGTCCATCACTTAAGAATGTGCCTCATTAAAACCTCTATTAGGAAAACCTTGTGGGATAAAAACCTCTAGTATATCATTCTTTCATACTCTATTAGATATTGTCTCATTAAAAACGTTATCAAGGAAAACCTAATGGGAAAAAATCATTGTTAAAGAAAGAAGAGTATAGTGCATATGTCTTGGTAAAATTAGATCTTTAGACAATGGACTCCAATATTATAGATAAACTTTCCCAATATTGTTGCTAGAAATGCCTTGGTGAACATATATGAGCAATGTAATCTCATCTTCATATAAGATTGTCAAAATCATTTTTCTAGAAGATTGACTATAAGTTTTCTCATGTGTTGGATCATAGGTATCAACCAAACACATTCTCAATGTGCCTTATACAATGTCAAAATTTTTGCGAGATTGTGGCTGTTATAAGTTGTTCCATAGATTGTTATAGGATGATTACATAGCCACATGTAAGCAAATAACCTTTAAGGTAGCAAAACATATATTTACTTTGTTCTAATGTTTCCCAAAAAAGGTGAAGAACTATATCTTGCTAATTATATAGCAAATGATATATTACATCATATGTGGTAAACAAGATAGTTAGTGCTTTAGTTGCACTACAATATGGTATTCTTCATATGTTTCTCAGGGTCAAGAAAAGATTTTTTTTTGTTCTCGTCTATTTACTTTACAACCATTGGTGTGGCCAATGGATATGATTTGTCCATGTAGAATCATTTTAGCACCATTATAATATAAGCAAGCTTCTTATTGTACAAAAATTCCATCATTTGAATGCTCAACTTATCAACCAAGACAAAACCTTTATTCTTTCTAGATTTCAACAAATTGTTTCTTCAAACAATTTATAGATTTTTGAAGCTCTTAAGGAGTTCCAATGACATTCATTTTCATATATATGGAGAAAAAGGATCATTTTACATCCTTGATTTATCAAATACTCAAGGAGGCAATTATACCATATATCTCCATATTGCTTCAATCACAAGGAGATTCAATTTGATTGAGTATTCATTTCAAGAGCTTGAATTGTGTGCTTCAGGCAAATAAAATCCTTTAGGGATTTCCATACAAATAGGCTATAACAACATCTATTAGATGCAAATTGATTTCTTTAGGTAGTGCCAAACTAATTAAGTATATTTTCATCCACCACAAGTAAACACTTCTCTTCATAATCAATGCTACGCCTATGCGAAAATTCTTAAGCAACAAGTCGTGTTTCACATATCATAATTTCACCATTCTCATTTCATTTTCGCATAACAGTAACTTGTACACTTCTAGTGAAGGACTTCATGGCCTAAAGCTTTTTGCTTTGCAAGTGAGTTTAATCATACACAAATGCTTCTTTCTATTTTAGCCAATTATTTCTTTGTCTACATACTTTATATCATGATCCTCATTATCATTCATGACATGGTGCACTACATGATATGTACTGTGGACTTTATTTTGGTTCCATGACAGAATTTGTTGAGATATCTTCATTTTCACAACTTTTAGGTACTTGATAATCACATTTTATATAAATTTTTATGATTCATTTCCCTTGCATTTATGTCCCCAATTACGGTAAAACATGTTGCTTTTGAAGTAATTTCCTTGTTGTACAGGTTCAGGTTGAAGCTAGAAGCAAAAAGGAAAAGTTCCCCATTCTGCCAAGCTTCGCAGTGGCGAAGTGAACCCAAGAGGAAACTTTCCATTCTACATGCTTCACCGTGGCGAGTTAGGGCCTTCGTCGTGGCGAGCTGCAGGGCTGCTGGACCTGTTTTGAAGAGTTTTAACCCAACTTGACTTCCGAGATCCTTCTCCTACAAGAATCAAGACACCGAAGACTCCTCAGAAGTAATTAGCAAGTAGGATTAAAGTTGTGTAATTGTTATGTAATTGCAATCCTAATTAAAGTATGATTAGGATTGCCTTCTAGTCAAAAGATAGTCTAATCAAAATTGGAGGTGTTATAAATAGGAGAAAGGACTGGACGACACACGACCACGCATCATAGCAAGCCATCCACGCATCCAAGGAAGCAAGCAAGGCGTCACCCATCTTTACCACATCCATGTTTTCTTTCATCATAATATAGACATGATTGATGATGTTATGACAATTCTAGCTTTTATTTAATTAAGATTTAATTTTCTGTTCTTCACTATTAACTTTTCTGACTAATTAGTTGGAGAAATCTGTGGGTTTTCTATGGCTCGGAAGATGATTAGTTAAACTAGACCATGGGGGTTAAATCCATAGGGTTTTAGGCTGTCTATACCCAAAATTCTAAGTAGTCACACGAGAGCTAGGGAGATCCTCTAGAATACCCTAAAGGGATGTCCATGAAGCTTAATGCAATTATGGTTACTACAACTCGCATTGGCCCGTAGCAGGGTTGGTAATTGTAATTAGATTCAATCGGACCTCACGCCAAGGCTGGTTGATGAGATTAGGGAATCCTAGCTAGCAATTAATAATCATAGAAGTCATAACTGAATCATGAATGTCTATGTCAAGGACTTGTGAAATCTGAATCCCTAGGCCTTACTTCCTTGAATTCCAACTCACGCATCCTTCATCTATTTGTCTTTATTTCTTTATGTTGTTTTCTTTTATTGCTGTTATCATTCTCATTCGATCGCTTGAGCATTGTTGGAGTTCTAGTACTCTAGTAATCAATGACAATCCCTTGGGTACGACAACCCCGGAATACTTGTTGGCTACACTGATAGTGTACGCTTGCACTTCATTCCATCATTATTTCAAATCCATTCTACACCTAATTCTACACCCATAATTCATACATCAAGTTTTTGGCGCCGTTGCCGGGGATTGTTTCATTAATATTAGAGGAATTAACAAGATAGTGACTCAAGCATAATTTTTATTTTTCTATTTTACTTTGAATTTTTTCTTCTTTTTTTCAGAAAAAAAAAAAAAAAAAAAAATTTCTGGTGCATGAAGCAAAATTTAATCCCTTTGGATCCATAAATTGAAAAGACAATTCGAAGAATCCGAAAGGAGAAAAGAGTGGTTAGAAATTTGCAGCCAGAATTGGAAAGGATGGTAGCCCCAAATGAGCAGCTGAATGGAGGACACATCCCTTTTCGCACCTTTGCTGTCCCAAAAATTCAAAACACAATGTCTAGTATTCGAAATCCAGTAGTAGAGGCGAACAATTTTGAGATCAAACCAGCTCTCATTCAGATGGTCCAAAATAATTAATTTTCAGGAGCACCTAATGAACATCCAAATCTGCACCTCTCTACTTTTCTGGAGATATGTGACACATTTAACTATAATGGGGTGTCAGAAGAGGCAATTAAGCTGAGATTATTTTCTTTTTCTCTCAGACATGGAGCAAGAAAGTGGTTGAATTCCTTGCCACCTGGTTCAGTTGACACATGGAATGCCTTAGCACAGAAATTTCTCACTAAATATTTTCCTCCTTCGAAGACTACCAAGCTGAGAACTGAGATTGTCAACTTCAATTAATTTGATAGGGAATCTCTTTATGATGCTTGGGAAAGATTCAAGGAGCTGCTAAGGAAGTGTCCACACCATGGAATGCAAGACTGGCTAGTCATGCAAGTATTCTATGGAGGATTGAGCACAAACACCAAGACTGTGGTAAATGCAGCAGCTGGAGGAACTTTTCTGAACAAAGATTATGTTGAAGCCTATGAGTTGCTTGAAAAGGTCACTACCAATGCCTCTGATTGGAACTCTAGGAGGGACAATGACAAGAAAGTAGCTGGTATTCAAGATATTGATGCAATTGCAAAACTTTCATCCAAATTGGATCAGGTACTCTCTCTCCACACTGCTTTACTCAAAGGAAACTCCATGGGAGGCGTGCAAGAAGAAGCTGATGAGGTGAACTATCTGGGGAATCATAATTCCTACTCCAGCACCTATAATAATGGGTGGAGAAATCAACCCAATTTCGCATGGAAGAATTCAAGTCAAGGAGTGCTGCCTTTTCAACAACAACAACCTCCAAGGATAAATCTAGAAGAAGCCATGGCCAAGTTGGCAGCATCTCAAGCAAACCTCATAGAGAGAACCAATCAATTCATGGTCAACACCAATGCCTCCATAAAGCAACTAGAGAACCAGGTGGGGCAGATCTCTCAACTTCTAACAATAAGACAACCTGGCTCACTACCTAGCACCACTGAAGCAAATCCAAGAGAGCATGTCAATGCCATTTTTCTGATAAGTGGGAAGGTAGCTGAGATTGCCTTGAAAGAGACTCCCACAGCTAAAGTGGAGAAAGAAGAGAAGCCCACGCCTAAAGAAGAAGCAGAACAGCCTGAACTTGAACCTGAGAAGACACCTGAAAACATCCTAGAGAAGAGGCCAAAACCATAGAAGCAGGAGGAGAAGCCAAAGTCTAAACTTTTTTCCTGACAATCCTCCACCATACAAGCTGCCTCTTCCTTTTCCTAATAGGTTCAGAAAGCAGAAGCTGGACCAACAAACTGCCAAATTTCTGGAGGACCATGAAACATTTGCACTCACTGAAGAGTGTAGTGTAATCCTTCAAGGGAAGTTACCAACAAAGGCAAAAGATCCAGGAAAATTCATTGTACCCTGCAAAATAGGTAATATGGATATGGGTAAGGCATTGTGTGATCTAGGGGCTAATGTGAATCTAATGTCTCTCTCTTTGTTCAAGAAATTGGGCATTAGGAAAGTAAAGCCCACCAAGATTATTCTAGAGTTTGCTGATAGATCCCTTAAACACCCATATGGTTTGGTAGAAAATGTCTTATCAGAGTAGGCAAATTCTTCTTCCTAGTGGACTATGTAGTACTTGATATGGGGGAGGATGCAGATATCCTCTTAATACTGGGAAGATCTTTCTTGGCAACTGGTAGAGCCATAATAGATCTAGCTGTTGGAGAGCTCAAATTGAGGGTCAATGAAGACCATACCACTTTCAAACTTTTTGAAAACCCTAAGCCATGCAATACAAATGAAAAACTCCAAGAAGAGAAGGTTGAAGTCAAAGCTGTGAAACTAGTACAATATGCTGACAAAGCCTCAATTGCAAAGAAAAAGAAAGCCAATAATAAAAAGAAGAAAGGCAAGGGAATTCCAAAGTGGTGTTGTTCTAGATTCCCAATGTGCCTTGAGAAGATTCTGAAGATGGTTGGCTGCCCAAGCAAAGGAGAAAAGAGAGTGGGAGAGCTAAAGATTTCCCCCTACAACCCTCTCGATGTGCCATGATGATCCTGAGATAGTCAGGCTAAGGACTATAAACTAAGCGCTTGTCTACCCAACAGTTTTTCTTCTTTCTTTCTTTTGTGTGCTTAATTTTGCATTTTGTTTCTTTCTTTAAGTCAATATATTTTTGGTGTTTAGTATATCTCAAACAATTATTAGGAGTTATGTAGGTTCTGGGCAAATGTCCGGAGCAACATTTTAAAGAATTCAAGCATAAGAAGGCACAAATTTTAAGCACAAGGCACCATAGCAATAGAAAAATTCCAGCAAGCATGCAAACGACGCCAGCAGTGCAGAATTCATCAATTTCCCAGTCGCCTCATTACTCCAGGTTGTCCCTTTCCTTTTCTTTTAATTTTGCATTGAGGACACTGCAAATTTTTAAGTGTAGGGGAGGGACATACATGTTTAGTAGTAATTAATAATTAAGTAGCCTAGTAATTGAGTGTTTGAGTAAATTAGTAGTAATTTTGTTAATTTTTGTTTTGTCTTGCATGATTGTGTGTTGTGACTGAAAACCATGGCTAAAGATGACAATTGTGCTTAACTGATGATATCATGGGATAAGGAAACTCGATTCGATATGTAAACAATACATGATTATTCATTATTCGTATTCCATTAATTAATGGAACATTAATTAATGGAAAGCCTTTGGGAATTTTGACCAACTTTGATTATGTGAGATCCCATATTGATAATTCCCATTTTGTGCATAATTACTTTGGAGGAATGAATGAGAATGCATGAGGAAGAATATTAGCCAATTGTGAGCTTTTGAACCATAAGAGTTAGATACTTGAAGCTCTTAAAATTGTTTTTGAGTGTGTCATGCAATTTTTTTTTTTTTCTAGAACTTGCTCTATTATGCATGTTGAGACCACATTGAAACCATGACACTAAGGTGATTAGGGCACCTAGGTTTAGCCATTTTAGCCTTTTTATAGCCCACCTTGCATAATCACCATTAGTTGACCTTTTTGAGCCTTAGCCTTCCATTCTTTTAACCACATTTTAAGTCATACACCATTCCTTTGATTTAACCCTTATTTTGAACCCGACACTTCGAAGGGTTTTGTGAATTTAAGGCATGTAATTGTTGCCTAGTTAGTAACTAGGGAAGTGGCCAGAAAGAGCGTCAAAAGATATGAAAATCTCCTAAGAAACAAAAAAAGAAAAGAAAAGAAGAAATTTTGGCAAAAGATGAAAGAAAAGAAATCTGAAAAAAAATTTCCAGAAAATATGAAAAGAAAAGCAAAAGAATGAGGAAGAAGGGAGAAAAATATGCACGTATGAGGCTTTGTAGTTGGAAAGTAACTGAGCTAAAGGGTAGTCTTATATTCACATAGTCTCTTCTTGGTGTATTTTACCCTTAAATTTCACCACAATTGACCTTTCTTCACCTTCCTAAAGCCCCATTACAACCCTCAAAAGACCCTTTGATTAGTGTTTATGGTTTATTATTAAGTGGTGGAGATTTGATATATGAGCAAGCTTATGGAAGAATTTTGAATTGCATTGACTTGAGTGTATATTCAACCCACTAAACACTTGAGAGATTAGAGTGAATTTTCATCATTGTGAGGGAATTCATCTTCATTGCATTTAATTTCATGAAACTTGATGAGTTATTCTGTACATGTGCACTTCATTTTATACCTTATGCCTTTCTTATAGCTTTCCATGATTTGATAACCCATTTATATGGTAACTTTCAACATCCACTTGAGTGAGAAATTGAGCCTAAACCATAGTTTATTTTGAGGGCTACCATGGGTGTGGGATTATTCCATCTTGAATTGAGTAGTCTTGCATTGTGATATGATAATTAGTTTCCAATAAATCCCATGTGAATAATTCTGATGCCAATTATGGTTAGTAAGTCAGTTTTGTGTGAAAGCCTTGCTAGCTTGCATTTATGCTTTTGTTTTGTTTTACTCGGGACGAGTAAAAGGATAAGTGTGGGGGAGTTTGATAATCACATTTTATATAGATTTTTATGATTCATTTCCCTTGCATTTATGTCCCCAATTATGGTAAAACATGTTGCTTTTGATGTAATTTCCTTATTGTGCAGGTTCAAGTTCAAGCTGGAAGCAAAAAGGCAAAGTTCCCCATTCTGCCAAGCTTCGCCGTGGCGAAGTGAACCCAAGAGGAAAGTTTCCATTCTTCCATGCTTCGTCGTGAAGAGCTGCTGGACCTGTTTTGAAGAGTTTTAACCCAACTTGACTTCTGGGAATCCTTCTCCTACAAGAATCAAGACTCCAAGACATCGAAGACTCCTCAGAAGTAATTAGCAAGTAGGATTAAAGTTGTGTAATTATTATGTAATTGCAATCTTAATTAAAGTATGATTAGGATTGCCTTCTAGTCACAAAGTATAACTCAACTTAAAGTCCTAGTATTAGTCTAATCAGGATTGGAGGTGTTATAAATAGGAGAAGGGATTGGACGACACACGACGACGCATCATAGCAAGCCATCAACGTATCCATGGAAGCAAGCAAGGCGTCACCCATCTTTACCACTTCCATGTTTTCTTATTTTACCATTATGTTTTCTTTCATCATCATGTGTAACTAATTTCTTTACTAGGGACTAAGATGTAGCCCAAGTACTTGTATAGACATGATTGATGATGTTATGACAATTCTAGCTTTTATTTAATTGAGGTTTAATTTTCTGTTCTTCACTCTTAACTTTTCTGGCCAATTAGTTGGAGAAATCTGTGGGTTTTCTATGACTCGAAAGATGATTAGTTAACCTAGACCACGAGGGTTAAATCCATAGGGTTTTGAGGCTATCTATACCCAAAATTCTATGTAGTCACACGGGAGCTAAGGAGATCCTCTAGAATACCCTAAAGGGATGTCCATGAAGCTTAATGCAATTATGGTTACCACAACTTGCACTGGCCCGTAGCAGGGTTGGTAATTGTAATTAGATTCAATCAGACCTCACACCAATGCTGGTTGATGAGATTAGGGAATCCTAGCTAGCAATTAATAATCGTAGAAGTCATAATTGAATCATGAATGTCTATGTCAAGGACTTGTGGTGAAATCTGAATCCGTAGGCCTTACTTCCTTGAATTCCAACTCACGCATCCTTCATCTATTTGTCTTTATTTCTTTATGTTGTTTTCTTTTATTGCTGTTTTATTTCTGTTATCATTCTCATTTGATCGCTTGAGCATTATTTGAGTTTTAGTACTTTAGTAATCAATGACAATCCCTTGGGTACGACAACCCCAGAATACTTGTTGGCTACAGTGATAGTGTACGCTTGCACTTCATTCCATCATTATTTCAAATCCATTCTACACCTCATTCTACACCCATAATTCACACATCAGTACTTGAATTTCTTCTAGAACTAAAATAGTAATTATGTCTATTGACTCTTTTGGAGTTACCTCTAGGCATTCTTCTGGAGTTTGCCACATCCTCAAATATTCCATCTTGGTTATGAACTCCTTTTCCTTAATTTTTGACGATATTCATCCTTGGAACCAACGAGCTAGCCACGCTTCATGCGTTTATAATTGCCCAACATGTTTTTCATGCATCATGTATGTATCAAGCTTTGTTTGTCTGACAGGGACATTGAAGCATTAGTAGTTGAAACTAATCATTTAGCCATTCTCATTAGGTCAATAAATATGTTTAGCATTTGGTTAAATGAATTATTTTATGAACTTCTAGTTCATATTATTTTAAATGAGGATCAATTCATTCTAACTAATCTCAAGATGATAATTTATTGTAACTAATTTTTCTTTCCCAACTACTTCTTTTCTCCATGTATTATTGGGAAAACTAGCTTATCAAGATGACTAGTGATAATTCTCCTATCAATGGTTCAACATATTTGACTTATAAATAGAGATGTATATATTCTCATCCTCAAGAGGTCCCATCATAATACATTGTGGTGGAGCATTTACAACATTTCCAAAATCCTCATATGGGAAATACTTACATGCTGACCATAAGCCAATTGTAAAAGGGAGAACTTATCATAACCTTTTGGCATGATTTGTACAAGTGTAGCTGCATGTGAATGTATCAATTCTAATTAGTTGGACATGTCATCTTGCAAACTTCAAGTTGTAAGTTTACAATAAATAAATATGCGACTATTTAGTAGATACATCAATTAAACCATAAAATACCCAAATGGTCCACATGGTGTTTGTGCCCTCATATGAGTTCTAGAAAAGAAAAGGATTTAATCCAACTTTGTGTTTCTTCGATAAAAAGCAGTGCTTAGGAATTCATTAGATTAAAGAATATTTAAGTTCTTCAACATGTGTCCATGTGAATCCTCAATAATCTTTCATATCATATTGACCTGGGATGACCTAATTGGTCATGCCAAATAACAAACTTATTATATCCTGTATATTTCTAGTTTATAATAGTAAGTACTTCTATTACACTAAAATACAATTCGGAGAAAAATGCACATAATTTCTCCAATACAAAATATTTAATATTTTCCTTATTTGTTGTCTCAATATGAAATCACTTTCATTAGATATCCATGAAACTTATATGAGACTTTATGCAAAATCAATATATGATTCTGTCCTTCCAAGTAACAATTCACTAGTTCTACAGTTGCTTTCCATAATCCTTCTTGTTCCTCTTCTATGAAACGATTTTCTAGCTCTTGAGGAGCTTCCTTTATCTTTGTACTACAAGATATGATATCACACATGATATAATCATTTGTTTCTTGGATTAAAAGAAATATTTCATCTATAAAGCCAAAAATAAATCAAATTCTTGACATGATGAAATGAACAGCAATTCACTAATACAACCTTCATTAAAAATATTCCTAATCTACGTATTGTCAAAAACTATGCTGCAATATGTATTTGCAATTTATATCAAAATATTCATTATCTCATCCAAAAACTAATTAACGAGCAAACAAAATATCCAACTATGACACACAAATATCATTTTGTATTTAGGGGGATAATTCATCATTTATAATAACTCTTGTCTCATTAGATAAAGAGATTTTTAGCGCTTCATGAGCTTGATTGAAATTTTATAATGCAATATATCTTATAAACATTGATGATATCCATAATCATATCATTAAAATATTTCTTATCCCTAGAAGAAATATTGTGCAATGATGCACTATTAATGAGATTATGTGTTTCAACATATTTGTTATTATGTCCATACTCCTTTTTCATTTTTCACTATTTGTCCACTTCTGGTGGAAAAATATGTTCTTAATATTACCACTTCTATTGGAAAAATATATTAAACAATCAAGATAAATATTTTGCCCAAAATTTGGATTGCAATATACTATAAAAGAGGCACTCACATGCACTGAACCCATCAATCTACAAGTGTTTTCTACACTTGGGAGAGAACTTTCAACATCAATTCAAATCCCCATAGCATCAAGAGTCACAATGGTAATAATTTTTCAATATCTCTCTTTCATTCGTCTCCCACTTTTGGTGGTAAGACTTGTTTTGGTATTTTGACAATTACCCATTTATATGACTATGATTATGATCATGTCTAAGCCCATATTAAGTTGCTACATTCACTTCAAGGAAGTTAACAAATTTAATTGGGTGAGTTTTATGATTTTCTCATCAAAGGCTCAATAGTTCTATAAATGTTTTCTTCCTATTGCTATTGCAAGTGCAAATTGAAGCCAAGTGTTTTCTATTTATCATTAGAGAAAAAGTTTTAACATAAATGAACAACACAACAATAATCTAATATAGTAAAAAAGGATAAATAAATCTTTGTAAAGGCTGTAAGCCTTCACCTACGTGGTTGTAACCCTAGTGAGGGTAGACTTAGTTTGTGATAGACTTAGTTACTGTTGTAAAAGTTTTTGGTATATCCTAAAAAATAAAGCTCAAACACAATTACTAAGAAGTTGTAAAAGATTGCTAGAAGCTTGTAAACTAGAGATAGTGAGAAACTCTCTCAAAGGTGTTTGAGAGAAGTAAACGTAAGTCATCATTATTGTGACTGAACCACTATAAATCATTTCTCTTCCCTAACTCTTTTATTTTCAACATCTATTTTTCTCTAGCTTATCATTTGTCTTTAAGCATCATTCTATTATATCACGTTTTATAATTTTAAGGTTTTCGAAATCAAGCATAAATTATTTTAAACTAAGCTTAATACACCGTGCCTGATTTTGTATCATATAAAATTTTATTTTACAAAAATTTTCTAAATGTCCTATTCACTTTCCTCTAAGACACATATATTTGCACTTTCAGGCACTTTGTAGGCTCTATGTTTTTCCTCCCACTCTACTCACAACTCCTGCAATAAGAGTAGAAGTGCCCCTTTCTGTTGTTACTTTTGGGTTGTGTTGCTTCCTTCTTATCTGTCTATCATACTTAAGTTAAAATTGAAAGTAATAAAGCATGCAAAAGCACAATGCACATTTATAGGGAATCATTGTCTATGCAGTTTGTTATACTTAGATAGCAATCGTAATTCTCATTGACAACTATTTTGATGCAAGCAATGATGAAACTTGCGATTCAGAGATATACAAGAGAAGCTCTAAATTTTGTATTTACTTTTTTAAAAAAACAAAAAATTTATCCATTTATCTACAATAATTCTGCAGTTCTTTGTTTTTTTGTGCATCTGCATGTATTTGATTTATTTTTGATTAGTTTGATAAACTCCTATGATATCCTACTCGTGTCCTTTTCCAGCAATCAACTTTTGATTAGTTTGATAAACTCGTACTCTTGTATGCTTTTTTCCTGTTAAGCAATAATCTCAAAAACATGAATATGCATCTGTGCCATAAAGAGAACTGTAATTTATGTTTTCTAAAATCGCAAACAATAACATGCGTTCTATTCAATATTGATGATGGAATTTACTTCATCAATGGGTCAATAAAAGCTAAAGTTTCGACATTGATTGTAGACATAGATTAGATATACTTATTGTCAGAGACGGATCGAAAAATCCATCCAAGGGGGGCCAAAAATTTTAAGAAATGATGGATTTAGGACTCACTTGCTCACCAATAGAAGTGACGCTGCTTAAGCTTAGTTGAATCGAGGTGTTGCCAATTAGCAAAGAGGAAAATGGAGGGTGTTGATGGAGAAGAAAGAGAAGGGGAGTGGTTGGGGTACGAGACCTATGGGTTTAGATGAGGGGAAGGGGTATTTTAGAAAGAAAATTAATTAAAAAAATGGTAAGTGATTAAAAAAAGTTAGGGAGTACATTCAATAGTTCAAAAAAAAAAAAAGAAAAAAAGCAATGGTTCATTTGGTACAACATACCAAGTCCAATAGGAGAAAGCTTAATAGTATAAAATAAGGCATCATATAAAGATTTGATAAGATAAAGTTTGATATGATAAAACTTAATAAAAATTTAATATTGTATAATATTTGATGTGACACTGTATAAAAATTAATATTTTGACAAAAATAAGTTTAGATCTTGGGCTTTTATTTTCTAGAGTTTTTTTTATCTTGAATTTCAGTATTTTTCTTTTTTTCACATCACTTATTACATTTAGAGCTTTTTAATGTTTATTTATTTTTATCTAATAAAAAGAATGGGACATTAAAAGATAATGTTTTTATACAAGAATTTTTGATAATACTAATTAATGATAGTTTTAGTTTAATTTTTATTATATTTAATTTATAAAAGTTACAAAGAATTAAAAAATATTTTTTTAATAATACAATTAAGCTTGTAATGGAAACTTAATACAGTGATAAGCCTATTAAATAGAATTGATTAGAGTTAATCCCATAAAATTATCTATTATAGTATACATGCTAAACACCATATAAAATAAATGGTATTGGATAATATTATATACAATTCAGCGAGACGTACCAGACACGCCCTACGAATTTGAAACGGGAAAGACGGAAGCAAAAGACCCTCGTAGCCAATTTAGGGGGGAAAACAAGTTAGACATTTTGTTTTATTTGTCATTGAAATTGAAATTTCCCAAACTGAGTTTGCGACCCAAACCAATGATGAAGCACGAACCGAAACCCTGCCTCACTGAAACGGAAGACGACGACTTTCTATCTCAGGTCGCAGCGGTGGAGGCTGATGCACTTTCCAACAAACGCCGGAAAATCACCCCCGCCTCCGGTGGTTCTTCCGCTGCTCCCAAGGAAGAATGCAATGGTTTATACATGGCGGCTTTGAAAGGAAACAATACCCTTCCCTTGGTACCAAGATCCTCAGCTCAAGGGAGAGACAAAGTCGTTACTGTTGCCGGCGAGAATGGCGCCATTTTCAGCGGCGGTTGCTTCAAGTGTGGAAACCTCGGACACTGGGCTCGCGATTGTGTGGAAGCAGGATCAGCTGGAGGCGGTGGAGCTGGAGGATACGTTGGTAATTTTAGGAACGATGAATCCGTTGCCGAGAAACCTTGCCCCTGTGGACTGGGTGCATGTCTGGTTCTCACTGCGAACACTGAGAGGAATCGAGGTCGGAAATTTTACAGATGCCCTCTTAGGCAGGTTCGCTAATCTTAATATTTATTGAGTTTAATGGACCTTTTATTTTCTGGAATTCATTTAAATCGATGTCCTTTGTGGTGAATTAATTTGCAATTTTTTCATTGATCGTGTTATTTTTGAGGAAATAAAGCAAACTGATAAGTTGCATTTTGTTCTTCCTAGATTTTGATTGGTAATAGGGAAAGTTTCTGTTCATTTCTGATTTTTGTGTATCGGAAGTAGAAATGGGTTGAAGTTTTGTTGTTCTTTCAAGATTATGATTGTTTCGTATTAGGTCATCTCCACTTGGTTGGTCATTTCTTGCTTTATGTATCAGCATTGACACTTTTGTTGGCTCCATTTGTTCAATAGAAATGGTTTGCACAGAAAATATTTTGGCCTGCTAAGAAATTTCTGCTCTTAGGCCAAATTTTTTTCCTTGAGAACTATTTCTATCAAGCAAATTGAGCCTTAGAAGCAATGCTAAGCCTAGAATTAGTAAAATACATGTTCAAGGAGAGTAGTTGTTCTTAGATAGCATAAAATTTTCAGTATGGTTTTGGACATTGTGGACTTCAATTTATATATTTTGTGAATCTGTTTCACATTACAACCAAATCAATCTGCACTGTGATTTTCATTATTTAAAGTGTATGCTGTTAATGGTATATCAGTGAAATTGTTTTCCATTGATTTGTATAGGTTAATTTTTGTAATATACAATTTGGCAGCTCTTGAGAGTCCTTCTCAAATAAAGGGTTAATTTTATTTGTATGTTCTGACATGCCTGAATCATTTCACAGGAAAATGGGGGTTGTAAATTTTTTGAATGGTGTGACAGTACTGCTGGAACAACCATTAATGGTGGGAGCCATACTGTTGAGTCTTATTCCTGGTATCCACATATTCAATGTCCTTGTGGTGCGCCTGATCCCTGTCAAATTCTCACAGCTAGAACTGGGAAAAATATTGGCCAACAATTCTATCGCTGTCCATTAAACAGGGTAAGAGTTTGTCATGTCTTTTCTATGATTTCCATTTTAGATTAGATGAATGAGCTTAAAATTAGGCCAGTCATGATTAGGGAGAGCTGGTGCTGCACAACAACATGTGACTGATATATGCATAAAATCATTATTGCATATATATATATATATATATATATATATATCTCATAATTCATCAAACAGAACAATGTCCTATATGGTAGGCAACATGTAACTTAGCATAAACTGTTGTTCTACTGGGAAGATGCCTTCTCTAAGGAGAAAGTTAACGTATTAAATTTAACTCACTTTATGGTCTTGAATCAATGAAACGTCCTTTTTGAATCATTCTTCTCCTGTTGGAAAATTGTATGGATAATTTGAAGTTTCAGCCCAAATAATCACACGATATATCTGCATGTATTAAGAAACTTATGGCAAAATGTTGTGCAGTGATATGATTGCACGTTCAGGAGCCACAAATCTCCTTGCTACAAAGTGTTGAAAGACTAAAAATGTGCGTAGAGTAGGATCCATGGCCACGAGTCCTTTAGAAGCATCTTATTCAAGATTGTCCAACAGAGGATAGTAAAACTTTAGTGATAAATGAAAGTCTCTAGTTTTCTATATATTTTAACTTTTTCCCCTTGCAGCAAAATGAGGTGCTTTCCTTGCATATGAATAATCGATTATACCTATATTCGCCATCTTTTGTAACACATACCGTTTGTTTGAGCAGGAAAGTTCTTGTGGTTTCTTCAAGTGGTGCAATGAGGTAGCTGCAGGGTTTGCCGAATCAGGTGGGTCCTACAAGAGCAGTTCTAATATGGGGGACAAAAACAAACCAAGCTCTGATTTAAAAAGTGGGTCTGCATGTTTCAGATGTGGGAAAGATGGGCATTGGGCAAAAGATTGCTCTATAACTTCTGCTTCATATTGTGCTGCTGAGGGAAAGAGGTCAGCTTCCTCAGGCTCTTGCTATAAGTGCAATAAGCCTGGGCATTGGGCAAGAGATTGCCCCTCAAGTTAGTAAGCAAACCTGATGACAAAGCATCAGATAAAATCTACCTTTTGGTTGGCCTTGGAATCAATGTCTTTCTGGAGCAAAGTATCATAATTGTATATTGTCAAGTAAGCAAACTTCTAACAATTAAGTATAACTTGATATCTTTTGATGCTCACTGCGTTGCCAAATTGGTAAGACATGGATGCTTCCTAGAGAGTTTTCTTTTGGAGTTTTGTGCAGCTTCACTTTTTCATCTAGTACTCTTCTAATCTTGTAAATGGGAGAAATGAATGAATTTCAAATGCAGTGTTTGAATTTCTGTTATTTGCTCAGGCTTCTAATAAACTGTCTACTGGCAAGGTGGTAACATCATAGTTAGGTTGAAAATTAATGGGATATAGAAATAGACTATTCATTTTTCTTCATCATAATCATTTATCTAATCTCCATTACATATGATCAGATTTCTTCTATCACCCTTTTCCAATGCAGGTTCCAGTGGAGGACAATCAACTTCTTTACTATTTTCTATTTCGTATTAAGGCAACATGTTTCTTCAGTTTGTTATATAAGATTAAAATATAAATTAGAATTGTGAAAACTATATTGCTTTTGCAAGGTTTTTTTTGCATGATTTTTCTTTTATGGAAAGATGTCATATATTAACACACCCTTATTAGGCTAAACGTGAGCAACTTACATTCATGAGGAACCCAATGAAAAACACAACTGTTGAAACTATTTTTATCTATTTTTGATGATAACAAAAACATATATTAAAGAATTTTTAAACAATAAGTCTCTTAGAGCATCTTTAATCATAATATTCACTAAGGTTGTAAATCTTAATTATTTATATTATTTTTTTAAACAATAAGTCTCTTAGAGCATTTTTAATTATAATATTCACTAAGGTTGTAAATCTTAATTATTTATATTATTTTTTTATGTATTTTATGATGATACATTATTTTATATAATTTATGTAATTTTTTTTATTCATACAATTTTAAAATTTTTTTAAATAGTTTTCACAAATTATTTTATATTTTTATTTTTCATTAATTTATTTCACTTTTTTTTTCTCTTTTCATCCAATAAATCCTTTCTTTCTTACAAAGTATAATTTGGACTCTATTTCTTTTTTATTTACTGTTCTAAATTTCAATAATTTTTTATTTTCCTTTCTCTTTCAACTCATCTATCTCTAATGGTGTAACAAAAAATGTAATATTACATAAATCTTGTGCAATATTTAATTTTCGACCACTGGAGTGAGGTAAATTTTCTTAGTTACTTTAATACTCTATTGATTTCGTGTTAAGCGTAGGAGAGTTAAATTTCTTTTTGGTACTTTATATTTAAGTGCTGTTTTCTTATATTTATGAGCAAAACTATGAAAAAATAGTAAGCCTACAAACAAAAAAAAAAAAGTAAGGAAAATATCACAAGTTATTAATATTTTGATGATTGTAGAGGAGAGAGAATAATAATAAAGAGTGAACGGGACAAAAGTAGACCAGAGAGTAATAATAGTAAGAGAATGTGTGGGTCCTTATATTGAAAAAGGATAAATTGAAAAAAATATAAAATATAGAAATAAAACTAGGAGGGTGGGTGGGAGTAAGAATATGTATATTCTGAAGGAAAGGTTTTACAATTATAGTATCACAGTGGATTTTGTCTTAGAAAATGTTAAGATAAATTTGAATTTCTTTCATATAAAGGAAATGTTGGTTTATGTATAAGGAAAGTTGATATTTAGATTTGTAAGGAGTGGTGTTATACGTTATATATATTTGTATGTATTTATTTTTTGTATTTTTTTCTTAATTTTAGTATTTTTATGCTTTTTATTTTACTCATATATATAAATAATTATAAAAAAAAAGTATGTATAAATAAGTGTAAACTTAATTTTTTTTTTTTAAAAAAGAATACTCTTAGGTGGCATGTTGCTGAAAGGCCTTTGCTGCACCTATTACTGATCACGTTGACCAAGAAAAGAAAATTAGACAAAAGCAAACAGCACAAGTAATTGAAAGACAAAGGCAAGTTGGACATAGAAGAGGAAATGCTCATTGGGTTAAACAAATGAAATGCAATTGTGTTGCACGAGTTAAGGGACGGAAGCATTAGTTAACAATGAATATTTTACTACCACAAGAAATCAAATGGTGGTCAAAGAACACAAGCCCACAAAGCTATTATAAAAGGGTTATTTTGTTAGCCTCAACCGTTGAGACCGACTATAAGCATTGATTCAACCCTTATTGAATGTCTAAAACTCAAATATCAACACACGTTTTATTAATTGAAAACATTAATTATATGTTTCATTAATGAATCATGTTTTTCTACGATTCTTATATCCTTTTTTATTCATCTTTAAATCTTAAAATAAAAATTTTAAACTCTAGACATACTTTAAACTTAAAATATAAATTTTACGACATAAATTTTTAATCCTAAAATATAAATCCTAAACCTTATACTTAAACTTTAACTCTTAAACATAAATTTTATACTCTAAAATATAAACCATAAACCTTAAAATCTATATCTCTAAACTTAACCTAATCCTAAAACCCTTAAACTCTAAATACAAACCTAGAACTTTAAAACATAAACTCTAAATTTAAAATATAAATCCTAAAATCTAAATATAAACTCTAACCCTAAACTTAAACCTTAATATCTAATTATAAATCTTATATCTTAAAATATAAATACAAACTTTAAACCTTAAATTTAAACTCTAACCCTGAAATATAAACCCTGAACATATTTAGAATTTAAAGTTTATTATGTTTTAGGGTTTAGAGATAAAAGAAAATTAATATAAAAGTTATAGAAAAAGAGACATATAATTAATATTTATAATTAATAAAAGTTGTCTTAATAATTGAATTTGGGCATTTAATAGTGCTGAATTTGGGCATTTAATAGTGCTTAGTTAATGTTTATCCTCACCCCTAAGAAAGAGCTGAGATTAACCAAATCCATTATAAAATGTGATACACTGTTGCTGCCATCTTATACTTGTGGTGTGGGTAAATATTTGTGCGTGCAGGTAAGTTGTACTGCCCTAACTTCAGAAATATGATGAAAAAATAAATTTATATTAATTGATTTCATTCATAATTTATCTAATTAGTCTGTGAAGCCAAGTTAGGAAGGCTTGTCCATTCACACAAATACATGGCATTTTGCATAGCAAATCTTTAAAACTCTCCTTAAAAAATAAAATCAAGACAAACAATTTAAAATGAAAAAATATAAAGATAATATTTTAGTAATTTTATAATACTATACTTAAATATAATATTTAAATACTATTTCAATAAGAACAAGACATGCCTTGAGATACATATAAAAGTAATACAAGATTTGAGAGATAAAGTCAAAACCAAACACCTATTTATAAATTTTAATTATTTGAATCAAATACAATATTTGAATAAAAGTGAGACATAATTTGAAAGACAAAAATTATTTTGTGGAAAATTAAACATGGTTTAAAACAATGCGTCAAAAACAAACTTTCTATCAAAAACATTTTTAAAAAATGTTACATAATATTATAAATAGGTGTCACATGGTTAAGTAGCTAAAAGTGGATATATATATGTCAATGTTTGAAGTTGTAAACCCAAATGTACATTTTAAAAAAAATTTGAGTGAGGATTTATAAAGGGTATATAAACGCTGTTCATTGCATTAACAAATAGAGACTAAGCGAGATGCAAGGCAAAGCTAGAAGATTGACGGTCGGGTAACACAAGATAAAAGTTTGCATCAAGTAAACAAAGTCAAACAGAAGAGGAAAAATATTGGGTCTGCAAGGAATGCCAAATACAGACAGTGAAACAACAAATGCTTTGAAATGGCTTACATTTTTGAAGAGACAGAGGATTGAAACTCTCTCGCTGGTGTACGAAAAGAGAAGATGTACATCACTGTTAAATAATTATTGAATCATCATAAATCTTGTGTCTTGCTTCTCTTACCATACTCTATTTGTTTTCAACTTACTCTTAGCTTAAATTCTTAAGCATTTGATTAAAAGTTGCATTTATGTTTTCCAAACACTTTTATAGTACTATGATTTATTTAGAAAACAATTTTATAAACAAAATTTTGAAAATTGTTTTGTAATTACACAATAAGCTACTTTTGTAGCATGTTTCGAAACTATCGTAACAAGTCTTATCCTATTAAGTGAAGTTAGCTACATAGATTGCATGATGTCATCATGCTTTATCAAAAACCATATTTTTGAAATATTATTAACTGCGAAATTCCTTTTTATAACTTCTCCAAGTGTTTTTTTAGCCGTTTGCATCTTTCACAAGGCTAAATACTATAAGATCAACTTTTTTTATTGGTGCTTCTAGTGGCCTCCTTCGTACATATCCAAACCACCTTAATTGATTTTCTATCATCTTCTTCTCAATTGGTGCCACTCTAATGTCTCCTCATATGCAATCATTTTGTATCCTATCTTTTCTTGTATGGCTACACATCCATCTTAGCATTCTCATTTATGCTACTCCTACTTTGTGCTCTTCTTGTTCTTTCAAAGCTCAACATTCACTCCCATAAAAGCATAACTGGTCGAATAGCAATACGATAAAATTTCCTTTTAAGTTTGGTAGGTATTTTATGGTCACAAATAACTCCAAAAGCCTTTCTTCATTTTAACCATCCAACTTGTATCCTATGTGTGACATCCTCATCAATTTCTCCATCACTTTATAAATTGAACCCAAATACTTGAACTTAGAAACTTGTGGTATAACACGTTTTCCAATTTTTACTTCCAAATTATTCTCATCTTGCCTCTTACTGAAATTACAATGCATATACTCTATCTTAATCCTACTCAAGTGAAAACCCTTGGATGCCAATGTTTGTCTCCAAAGCTCCAGTTTAGATTAACACCTTCCTTTGACTCCTCAACAAAAACTATATCATATGCAAATAACATGCATTTAGGGATGACCTCTTGCATTTCCCTAATGAGGACATCCAAGACTAAATTAAACAAGTAAAAGCTTAAGGCTGAGCCTTGATGTAGTCCTATTATTATAGGAAATCCTCTGTCTCACCTCTAGACGTTCTTACACTTGCAGATACCCCTTCATACATATCTTGTAAAGCCCAAATATATGCCACATGAACACTTTTCTTTTCTAGCGCCTTCCATAACACTTCTCTTGGTACTTGATCATAAGCCTTTTTCAAATCAATAAAAATCATATGTAAGTCTCTTTACTCTGGTACCTTTCCATCAACCCTCGTGATAAATAGTCTCCATAGTAGACCTTCTTTGCATAAATCCAAATTGATTTTCTACAATCCCAGTCTCATCTCTTAATTGGCACTCAATCACTTTTTCCCATAATTTCATAGCGTGACTCAAGTGTTTGTTTTGCCATCGTTAGGAAGGGGAGGAAGATATATGTAGGATTTTTAACCTGCAGTTATAGGTGGATTTGAACATGGGTGGAGAAAACTTGCAAAGATTTTGTAATGGAAGCAATGATCACTAACCAACCCAACTCCTCAAATTTATAGTTCTATTCACCCTATCCAAAACATATTTCTGCACTCACAAAATAGTCATTTAATTTATTGCAAATAAAATCTAAAATCACAAATGGTTTGGAGAAAGTGTGGCCAAATGAAATAAAAAATACAAGTCAACAAGTGCAAAAGCAAAAGAAAGGAAAGTAGTGACTTCAATTGGATAAGAGTTGGAGAGATGGGAATTTTTGCATGTGATTCAAGCCAAGTGCTTGAGAGCCTTAATGCTCAAGTTCACGCCCTATTGCTCTCTTTCCTTCTTTAGTTTTAGCCTATTTTGAGCCCTTTTCTTTCTTTTATCCATACCTTTACCTTGGCCTCATTACAACCTAAATAAAGTCCTCTTTGATTATTGTGTGCATATGCATGTGAGTAGAGGAGAGTAGAACACTTGCAAGCCTATGGTAATATGCAATCTCAAGTTGATTGTTGAGTGCAAACAAAAACCAAATTCCTTGAGAATTTTTGAGTGAGACCCTATCCCTTTGCGAGGCTTTTGTTCCTCACTTGTTGAAGGATGAGTTAACTTGCTAGTGAACCATTGCTTGATTGAGATTAATGAATGGATCCATCTTTTGAACTTACTTGTTGCCCATTGATTCTGGAGTATGTCATGTTTTTGTCTTTACGGACAACCAAAAATTCAAGTGTAGGGGGGTTTAAAAAGTGTATTTTCATACACTATTTTCCTATGTTTTCTTGTTATGATTTGTACTTAATTTGTTTCTTTTATCACTTTCATGTCTTAATTTCCCTCAGAAACAAAAAGAGCAAATTTCATGAAGATTTGGGCAATAATTAAGAGTTTTTAAGAAATTCAAGATTACATAGGTTAGCATTACACGGACTACTAGGATTACATATTGTGTAAATCGTCATTAATGCTGTACTTTTAGAGCTTCAAGATACACGGGGAAGGAAAAAGTGACTATACGCCATGTAAAAAGGCCACTTAGGTCATGTAGTGCGTTGGAAAAGTGGTTATGATTGTCAAGTCACAACTATATAGGCTAGACTTGGATTACATATCATGTAGTTGCCCGTGGAATTTAGCATTTTTTTTTTTAACTATAAATAGCTAGAGTGTGATTTTACTTCATTCTTTACATTCTCTTTGTAGTTTTTAGGCTAGAACACGTTGAAAGCTCTCAAACAAGAGAGGAGGCAACAACTTAGACCATCTTTAAGGAGATTTTCAAGATCAAACTTCAAGCCATTTGGATTCTCTCTCTAGATGAGCTCAATCTTCATTCCTCTGTTCTATTTTCATTTTTTTCTGTTTTGATTTGATTATGAGTAGCTAAATCCACCAAGAGTCTAGGGATTGACAGTTTTATTTAGTATTTGCTATGGATTGGTGAGATTCTTGGATTATGTATGTCGAATTATAATTATAATGAGCTTTTAATGAAATTCTATGGATATTGTATGCTGTCTATTTAATTTTTAGATTCAATTGAGTTTAGAATGACCAAATGTTCTAGATTCTATTGATAGATCATGCATCATAATGGTTCCTATGCAACCCTACTTTGATGAAAGTGGGTATACAAGGATTTTGGCACTAAAATCTATTTGATTTTGGGGATTCATGGTTTACATGAATGTTTTGGCAAATGTGATTAGGTGGACTAAGCTAGTTGACGTTTCCAAAGTGTTAGAATTCTCTGAGGTGGTTCAAGCCCTTTGAATTCACATGAGGAATTTTCGCCAGCATTAATTCATATGGGTAATTCAAAATTAATCCAATCCTAAGCATTATGGAATCATCTCCATTAATCCTCGCGACTCTATATCCATCGTAGTTCAATTCCATTTTATTTTCTATTTTCAATTGTTAATTTTGCTGCAAGTTTAGTTTATTTGTTTAATTTCTTTTTATGCATCTTTCATATTTAAACACTTGTGCTTTGGATAGCTAAATTTGAGATACTTAAATAAGTATAGTTACCGATGATCTTTGGGTTCGATATCAATACTTGCTTTATGCTATATGTTTGTTTGGTGCACTGTCGCGATTGCATAGCCATAAGTAGTATTGATCTTTATAAATTTTAAAACGTGGCATTGGTTTGGCAAACAATAACCTATCTCAAGTAATACCACACTCATCCAAGACTCTTGTGTGTGAGAATTATAACCCATGAAATATCCATCTCAAGACAATTCATTCAAATTATACAAACCTATGAAAGCTCCAAAAGATATATGTAAAGTTAAAGAACACGCATGGTAAATGTGAAGTCAAAGGATTTACTATTAAGGCACAATTACATTCACACTAGCCAGTCTAGAACTCTCTTTTTTCTTCTAGAATTTCCTCCCCAAAACTTATTCTCTTTCATTTTTTTTATAATTTTATTTTAGGCTGAGCAAAGGAAAACTTAAATTAATGCCTGTGTACCTGATCCGTACAACACCAACTTAGTTCCTTCCACCAACCTTTTTTTTTTTTTTTGCTTCTTGGTTTAGAGAAAGTCAAGTTAGAAGCGAAAAAAGTGACTGTACGACCAATCCACTCATCATTGACTCTTTCATTCAACACCTACAATCTAAGTTTAGTATAGTTTGGTTGCCAAAGTGGTGATGGGTTTACACCTACCCCCTTGGCTCTAAGTCACCCCCACTTACCAAGAAGCAATTTTTTTTTTTTTTTTTCTTTTTGGAAAACATCACACTACACTCTAACTTTCTTGTCTCCCTCTACATCCCTAGATTGGCTAGGTGCTAGTGGAAATAAAATGAAAAAAGGTAAAGTAACTATTATGTAGTGGATCAAATATGCTCAATGGAAAAAACAAGTTCACATAATCATCACCAAAAGTCTCATACAGGTAGCTTCAAGGCAAGTGCATAGTCATAAAAGAATCTCAAATTCATGCAAATATCACAAGATAAAGTGACGTGGTGACTCCTAAAATAATTTTTTTTTAAAATAAAAGTCATTCAAATCTTCATTGTAGTGTTCTACTCCCAAAAGGCAAGTTGTGACTTCTAAACACTATTTTGTCCGAACTCTTTTTTCTATAAAAAAAGGAAAAAAATGAATTTAATTTTAAATTTATAAACCAATTTTTTTTTTTTTTAAGAATTTTCATTTGTTTAGGTTTTATTTTTTTTTTGTTCACATAAAAAAAAATCATATGTCTAATTTTCTTTGTTTAGACCAAACCCAATCCATAGGATGGCAATAAAGGTCTAAACGTTGGGCCCTTTAAAATTCCCTTGTAGAGTTACCCGCTTTCATTGCTTTATGGTTGGCAGATTTAGTTTTCTTGGGCTGGCCACTAAAGCACTTCCTTTCGGTGTCTTCAGCCTTGCTGCTTTGGTAGCAAAAGGAGAAAGTTTCCCTTTAGCTCCTCTCTTTTAATCTAGCTTTTACACAAGATTAGATTACCTTCATCAGTAGATGAGAAACTCCTTTGGTCGTTATTTGGTCAACTGCTTCATAGACAATATATTTCTCCACTTGTTCTTGTACGAGTGTTTTCCTTTATTTGCTCCTTCCCCCGTCTTCCCCAATACTTCTAAAGAAGAGATTAGAGCACATAAGGCATCAAATGCTAAGTCGTCTTTTGCCCATCCCCATGCCTGGCGATGGGCTCCTTTTGGGAATGCTAGAACTTCTTTGAGTTGTGTTGGATGATGTTAAGTCCTTTGTCGTTTGCCCTTACACTCCCTTAAGAGGTAAATGTGTTGATATAGAGGAAAATGTGCCATGTACTTGCCTAAACTTGTGATGCTTTCAAATGAACTAGAGGAAGCTAAAGAGGGGCTTGGAGATTTCTAGAGGTTATGTCTTTCCTCTGCCTATCTTCTAGGGTTTATTATAACTAGTCCTATCTTCTAGAGTGATGAGGCAATTTGGTTTGGACAAACTACAAAGCTCCCCTGATCTCCTCCCTTGGATAGAAAATGTTTTTCTTGCTACCTACCCTTGTTTGCACTCGAGCAAATCTTTCTTAAGCAATGTTGACAAGACTCAATTCTTTTCCTGCACATCCTAGGGACTTGCTTTTGTGAGCTAGCTAAAGTCTTATTAAAGGGCCTGAGAGTACTCAGGACTTATGAAGCTAAAAGGGTCACTACTGTCCCTGATCCTTTCTTGAAAATTCTTCTAAATGGTCCTCATTGTTGGAGAATTAACCAGTCTGGTAGTTCTAAAGCTAACATTAGCCCCTACTTTTAGGGCTACCAAAAGGAGAGCATCTACTTGTTTGATCAGTTTCGGCAAAAAAGCTAAAGAGACTACTTTTTCAAATACTCTAAACACTCCTTTGACAATTGAGGGCTCTTCTGAACAGTGAAAGAACCGTTTTTGAAGATACTTCTACTAAGACTCATGTGGCTGCTAGCATTCCACCCGTCCTAGTGTTTCTTGCTAGAAAACTCAAGCCAAAAAAAAAAAAAAAATAGTTCAAGTAAAATCTCCACCTCATCTTTTCTTATTTACTTATACTATGCTTTCATGCCTTTAGTTTCATTTATAGATCCCTGCTACTAAGTCCTCCACTTCTTTGGTTGGTTCTGATGCCAAAAAGACTAATGGTACCCTATTTATATTAACAATGCCACTGTTACTCCTGTTTCTAATGCTCCTGTTCCCCTTGAACAAATCCAAATAGCCCCTATTCTTGCTTCCAAGGCTGCTCCTGAGGTGATATCTAAGATTGCTCATGAGGTTGCCTATGAAAATGCTCTTGGGATAATTTTTGTTGATTCCTCTCCTCGTGAGGGAGATGATAATGACGAAGTGGATGATGGCAATGCCATTGACCAACCTGCTCTTAGAACTCATCCTTCTTTGGAAAACTCTTAACAAAGCTCTTTTGGGGGTTCAACTGCTGATGGTAAGAGTACATGATTTGAACTTCCTTATTGTTTGCATTTCTGCAATAACTTTGGGTTGACATTTTTCTTCTCTTCTAGAACAACTAGATCTATAGATCCTTCTACACTTCCTCAGCCTCGCATGCCTGAGATGTTGGCAATGCCTCCCTCTTCTTCTGTCGTAGTTGCTGTTGGGAGTCTTATTCCTTTATAGACATCACCACTTCAAACTCGACCTTCTGCTATTTCTATTCTTGACGGGTCTTTTCTTTACTTCCTTTCTTTCCTTTACTTTGCATTTTTTATCTTTCCTTTTTTCTTGCCCTCCCTTTACTTATATAAAATTTTCTTCCTTATCTTCCTCTTACTTCCTTTGTATACTGTTTTATTTCCAGAGATAGATGTTGAACTAGTGTACTTATTGGATGGTGGCTACTTCTCTAATGCCCAAATTGCTAAACTGACAGGATTTCTTTTATGTTTATCCTATATTGTTCATTCCTTTGGCGGAAGTTTGCAATCTTCGTTGTCAGAGTTTTGCTTATCAATGCATTCTAGACTTGGTTCCTTTAATTAGATGTTGCAAACAGTTAAGCCTTACCGATGTAGAAGATTATCCCTTCAATAAGAGTTGGGTTGATTCGACCCAAGTGTCCCACTTTTCTGTTGGTTTTCAATTAGGATCAAGGGCTCTCCCTTACTAAATAAGAAAAGGTCGCCCGGGAAAGAATCTTGGTTGTGTAAAAGAAAATTGATGCTAAAAAGGCTAAGATAATCCAACTGGAAGCACACCTTGAAAAGACTAACCAGGAGTTGGAAAGCAATTAATGCCATAGCTTCTATTGATGCAGCCAAGGAAGAGATCAGGAAGAACATTTCTATGCCTTTCCCTTAACTTTATTTTATTTGATTGCTGGGTCTATAATTGCCATTTGTTTGGCTGAATAACTTTGTGACTATGTTTTAATTCTGCTTGTTTGACTTGACTTTGAACTTCTATGAACATCACATGCTTATATACTCTACTTATTTTGCCCTTCCTTTCTTCCTCATTTTTTTTTTTTTTTTTTTTGTAAATATTGCTATACTTCTTTGGAAATAGACAATAAAAATAGATATAAGAAGTGTTTGGCCCAAAGACCTTAATTTCCTTTATCTATTGCAAATGCATAGTTACATTATTTAAGCCAAAACCCTCATGGCTAACATTTTTTGATGAACTTAAAAGTCAATGGACCTAGTACCTTATGTTGTGTATTTCCTAGCAAGTGTGTCGTACAAGTAGTATAAAAAAGAGAGTAAGAGTATCGTTCTCAAGGATTTGCAAATCAATTACTAACTGTATTTTTGAACTATTATCTAAGCAATCGATATAAAAAAAAGGCAAATAAATAACACAACTAAATAAAAAAAAAATGTAATAGAAATTCAATGATAGAAAACCTAGGTTCGAGGTTTCACCTAGAGTGCTACAATCTTATGGAAAAATTCTCTATACAAAATTCTATGAAGTTCTATGAACGTCGAATTCCCTAATTTGGCTAAGACCTAATTCCTTGGCGAACTAGCCCTCTTTTCCTAAATTGTTTGCCTAATCCCTTAGCATAATTCAATTAGAAAAATGATTCAATTCTATGAAATTCTCTAAAGACAATGTAATTTGCGTGTACCTATTCCTAGCTTTTGCTCAAATTACAACAACTATCTCAAGAAGCTACTCTATAAATCCATATTCTTATGCAATTTATAGTCTACAAATCAATTCTATAGGTGGCCAGTCCATAAAAAGCATTAAGAACAAAGATAAAAATCGCATAGATAAAAATTTCCAATTCAATTACATCAACCTTAGGCTACGCCCCTCCCCTAGAGGAGGAGTTTAGCAATTCATGTCAAAAGAAAGTGAACACAAATAAAAACTTCACGAAGATAAAAGGAAAGAAAGAAACTTCTCTAAGGTGATTGTCTAGATCTCCTCTAGAAGAAGTTGTCTATCTTTGTCTTCTCTCAAAGAATTCCTCAAGAGCATGATAGTCTCTTAAACATAAAACAAAAGCAGAACCAGAAGCTGCCCAAACGCCGAACCCCCTAAATCCTAATCTCTATGGTGTATTTCTCGTCTAACAAGTGACCTAGAAGGGTTAAAAAGCCCAAAATATTCAAATACTTTTGGCCCCTTTTTCTTTAGCACGTGTGTCACAAAATGCTTTTGTGTGTGTCGTGATACACATAATCTTGCTATGCCTCCTTGTCGCTTCACTGCAAATGTGTCGTGACATATTTTTACCTATGTTTTGACACACAAAGGCTTGGCATTCGTCCAAATTAGCTCATTTATTGTGTGTCATGATATGCAATTTCATATGTCATGACACACAAATCCAAGACTCCAAAGTCTAAATTCTCCGATTCCAAGTGCTAGAATTATCTTCCACTTTTCCTCTAATTGCATCTTGACCTCAAATCTATTCAAAATAGCTTGATTTGCATAGAATTTCAGCTACCATTGCACTTCACCACATTACATGACAAAATAGCCAATTTATACCAAATAAGGACCAAATATCTCAAAATGAGGCTCAAATATCATCAAATAGGAGGGGAAAACATATATATAAATCACAGCTAACACCTTCTTGCTTCTGGGGTTTAGGAGAGTGCAATAGCTACTGGAGTGAGCTGGTTTAACTTCATATGGCCACTCCCATTTGGCTGCAAACTTGGAAGTATGTGCTCCTCTTATCACAACATCTGTAGCCTTATGGACTAACTCCCCTTCTCTAAACATCCTTAGCCTGACTAATTTATCATAAGTAAGTGTTAATCATTTGTGATATGCTAGCAGGGCCTCTTTCGTCTACTTCCTCTTTTCATCGATTAGCTTACCTCAACCTCCTTACTTCCTTCCAATTGTGTCTGTAAAGCCATCCTTGAAAGAGGGCACTTCTAATTTCATTGGAACCATTACTTCTGTACCATACACAAGATTAAAGGGAGTAGCATGTGTTGGACATCTCTTAGATACTTTATATGCCCAAAGAGCCAAAGCAAGATACTCACTCCAATCAGACAATGAGTCTATTGTCATTCTAGTAATGATCCTCATAAGGTTCTTGTTGGTGGCCTTTGCCTAACCATTCCCTTGAGGGTGGTAGGGAGTGGATTTGTCATGCTTGATCTTGTAGTGGTCTAAGATCTGCTTCACTACACGATTGATAAATAGAATTATCAAAAAGAATCCTCTTTGGAATTTCAAATTTGCATATGATATTTTCTTTAATAAAGCTTGCCATTGCTTTTGCACTAGCCTTCTTGAAAAAATTGCTTCTACCCACTTAGTGAATTGTTCAAACATAGCTAGTATCCATGCTTTTCCTTGGGATTGATAATTAATTGGAGCTATGAGATCATAACACCAAGTTGAAAAGGATATGGAGATGAAATAACACGGAGCTCAATTGAAAGAGCATGTATAGCATTCATGTGTTTCTGACAGGCACTGCACTTTCTTATGTAATACGTGGCATCAGTTCCTATGGCTGGCCAATAATAGCCTATGCTTAAAAATTCATGCTACAACTTCTTGTACCCTTGGTGTTCACCATATGATAGAGATCTAGCTAGCCAACTGAAAGATCCCCTACAAGGAATTGGAGGTTCATGATTAGAGCCAAGACAATAAGGATGAAGAAAGCATTACAAGGTCTAATTATGGAGATCCAAGAGAAAGAAGTCCAGCATGGAGAAGAGGCTGCACCAAAATGGGTCAATTTCCTACAACTTGAAGAAGAGGATTTGAGCCTAAACAAAGGAGCAATTTGGAAGAGCTCAATCAGCATGTCCAAGATGCATTCATGAGTAACGCTTGTTCAGATTAGAAGCCCATTGTAGTTGGACTAAGTTAGCTAGTAAATAAAGCCCAACTTTCTTATTTTTCTATCTATTTTCGTAGGTATTTTTGGGCTTAATTTTTAAATGACCTTTTTAACTCCCCAAGTCATGTTTACAATGTCTTTTAGTTCCCCAAGTAGTGATAATTGCTTGTGGGTTATTTCTTTCTAAGAATCTGTATTATTTTTAGGGAAATAAATGCATTTATCGGCTCATTGGTAACTACACAATAGTAGAAGTCTTATTAGGGTAGAAGTCTTATTATTGTAGAAGTCTATTAGGGTTTCAAGGGGATGATTCAACCCCTAGTATTATAAATAGGACTACTGTAATTCAGAAATAACAAGACTTTTATGAATGATAATTTGAGTTTTCTCATAGTGAGAGTGATTGCTCCTTTATGAGTGGCGTGAATGGAGAGAAGTAGTATGTGTGTGTGATGTGCGAATTATGGGTGTAGAAATAGGTGTAGAATGGATGTGAAATAAGGATGGAATGAAGTGCAAGCATACACTATCAATGTAGCCAGCAAGTATTTCGGGATTGTCGTACCCAAGGGATTGTGATTGATTACTAGAGTGTATTAACTCTAATAATGCTCAAGCGATCGAATACGAATGATGACAACAAAAGATCATAAAAGAAAACAGCAGTAAAATAAAGAAGAATAGATGAAGGATGCGTGAGATAGAATTCAAGGAAGTAAGGCCTAGGGATTCAGATTTCACCACAAGTCCTTAACATAGACATTCATGATTCAGTTATGACATTTGATAATTACATTTTATATAGACTTTTATGGTTCAATTCCCTTTCATTTATGTCCACAATTATGGTAAAACATATTGCTTTTGATGCCATTTCTGTTTGATGTAGGTTCAGGTTGAAGCTGGAAGTAAAAAGGGCAAAAATCCCATTCTGCCAAAGCTCGCCGTGGCGAGGTTAACCCAAGAGCAAAAGGGCCAATTCAGCTTGAGCTCGCCATGGCGAGGTGCTCGACTCGCCTTGGTGAGACCTTCCAGAGAGTAAATTGCAATTTGAAGCCTTAGCTCGTCGTGGCGAGATGACCCTTCGCCGTGCCGACCCGAAGACCTTCCGAAGATGAGTTGAAGAGTTCTAAACCAATTGAACTTCCGAGAATCCTTCTCCTACAAGAATTGAGACTCCAAGACATAGAAAACTCTCCATAATTATTAATCAAGTAGGATTGAAGTTGTGTAATTGCAATGTAATTAGAATCCTAATTAAAGTAGATTAGGATTACATTAGAGCTAAGAATTGTAATACAACTTAAAGTCCTAGGTTGAGTCCAAATAGGATTAGAGGCAATATAAATAAGAAGGAGGACTGAGAAGCAGAAGGAGGCAGCAACCATCAAGCATCCACTGAGAACCAAGAGTCCACAAGCAAGCTAGCAAGGCATCACTCCCATCCAATCTCCATGTTCCTTTATTTTATCATTATGTTTTATTTCATCATCATGTGTAGCTAATCTCTTATCTAGGGGCTAAGATGTAGCCCAAGTACTTGTATAGACATGATTGATGATGTTATGACAATTCTAGCTTTTATTTAATTGAGGTTTAATGTTTTGCACTTACTTTTGACTGATCTGGCCAATTAGAAAGGAGAAATCCGTGGGTTCTCTATGACTCGAAAGATGATTAGTTAACCTAGACCACCATGGTTAAATCCATAGGGTTCTGTGGCGGTCTATACCTAGAATTCTGTGTAGTTACAAGGGAGCTAGGGAGATCCCCTAGAATACCCGAAAGGGATATCCATAGAACTTAATGCAATTATGTTTATTACAACTGGCATTGACCCGTAGCAGGGTTGGTAATTGTAATTAGGATCACTCCGACCTCACACCAAGGTAGATTGATTAGATTAGGGAATCCTGGTTGGCAATTAATAATCATAGAATTCATAACTGAATCATGAATGTCTATGTCAAAGACTTGTGGTGAAATCTAAATTCCCTAGGCCTTACTTCCTTGAATTCGAACTCACGCATCCTTCATCTATCTTTCTTTATATTATTGCTGTTATATTTTATGATCTTTTGCTATCATCATTCTTATTCGATTGCTTGAGCATTATTGGAGATAATATACTCTAGTAATTAATCACAATCCCTTGGGTACGACAACCCCGGAATACTTGCTGGCTACATTGATAGTGTACGCTTGCTCTTCATTCCATCATTAATTCACATCCATTCTACACCTAATTCTATATCCACAATTCGCACATCAATATTCCACAATTTTTAATTGCTAGCCAGGATTCCCTAATCTAATCAACCAACCTTGGCATGAGGTTAGATTGAATCTAATTACAATTACCAACCTTGCTACGGGCTAGTGCAAGTTGTAATAACCATAATTGAATTAAGTTCCATGGACATCCCTTTCGAGTATTCTAGGGGATCTCCCTAGCTCCCTTATTACTACATAGGATTTTGGGTATAGACTGCCACAGAACCCTATGAATTTAACCCCCGTGGTCTAGGTTAACTAATCATCTTTCGAGTCACAGAGAACCCATAAATTTCTCCAACTAATTGGCCAGAAAAGTGAAGAGTGAAGAACAGAAAATTAAACCTCAATTAAATAAAAGCTAAAATTGTCATAACATCATCAATCATGTCTATACAAGTACTTGGGCTACATCTTAGCCCCTAGAGAAGAAATTAGTTACACATGATGATAAAAGAAAACATAATGTTGAAATAAAAGAACATGAAGATGGATGATGTGACGCCTTGCTTGCTTGTGTATCCTTGGCTATGTTGCGTGGTCTCTTGCTTCTCAGTCCTCCTTCCTATTTATAATTCCTACATTCGTAATTAGACTTATTCTAGGACTCCAAGTTGAGTTATAATTCTTAGCTATAATGTAATCCTAATCATACTTTAATTAGGATTCTAATTATAATGCAATTACACAACTTCATTCCTACTTTAATAATAATTCTGGAGAGTCTTCTATGTCTTGGAGTCTTAATTCTTGTAGAGAAGGATTCCCGGAAGCCTAATTGGTTAAGAACTCTTCAAAACAGGTGCAGGAAGTTTCCAGCTCGCCACGACGAAGCATGGCAGAATTGAACTTTTCCTCTCTGGTTCACTTCGCCACGGCAAAGCAAGGAGCTCGCCACGGCGAAGCTTGGCAGAATGGCGAACTTTTCCTTTTTGCTTCCAGCTTCACCCTAAACCTGCATCAAACAGAAATGGCATCAAAAGAAATGTGTTTTACCATTATTGTGGACATAAATGCAAGGGAATTGAACCATAAAAGTCTATATAAATTACAGTCATCAAACTCCCCCACACTTAGCCTTTTGCTCGTCCTCGAGTAAAACTAAGGAGAAATAAAATAAGCAAGGTAGCAAGACTTTCAAAAAGAAGGACCTACTAACCATATTGGCCTTAGAATTATTCACTTGGGATTTATTGGATTTTAATCAACATGTCACAATGAAGATTACTCAATTCAAGATGAAATAGTCCCACACCCTAAGTAACTCTCAAAATAAACAATGGTTTAAGCTCAATTTCTCACTCAAGTGGGTGTTGAAAGTTACCATATGAAAGGGTTTTCAAATCATGGAAAGCCATTAGAAAGGTATAAGATATAAAGTGAAATGCATATGTGTTTGCTCTCTCTAGCAAGTGTACTAGGTCGAACAGTAGTTAAAATGACGAGTAAGAGTATCGTTCTCAGGGAATGGTGTTCAATTACCAATTTCGCTTTTAGTTTGCTATTCAGGCGATCAATTAAGAAGATTTTGAATGGATTGTAACATAAACTAACCTAATCGCAATGTAAATCAAATAAAGATAGAATTCAATGACAAAAACTCTAGGTTCAGGATTTCACTTGAGGTCCTAGTACTTGAGTTACCAAGATTAATCTAATCAGTTGCCTAAGTGATCATATGAAGGTTCAATTCTTATTGTGGTTAAAACCCAATTCCTTGGCAGATTAACCCAATTGCCCTAATCTGAATTACCTAATTCCTTAGCATAATTCAGTTTGGTCAAGACATATGAACAACCAGAATTGCAATTAACTATGCGATTCGCGTTTACCTATTTCTAGCTTTCGCTCAAATCATAACAATTAATTCAAGAGGCAAACATATAAATCCATATTCCTATGCAATTTATATCCTCAAACCTAATCTATAGATGGCCAGTCTATAAACAGGAAATTAAACCAGAATTAATTGCTTATATAGTCACAAAGAACAACTTCCATAAATCAAATCAAGGATTCGGGTACATCAATCTCAAGATCCATCCATCCCCTAGTGGGATGTTCAGCTACTCATGTTTAAATCAAAGCAACATAATAAAGAAGAATTAAAATAAGTGTTCATGATAGTAATTGAAAGAAAGGAGAAAAGAAGCTTGTCTGGTAGGAGTATTTGGTGTAGATTTAAGTCAGAATCCTTCGCCTTCCTCATCTCCCAGCTGCTGTCTTCCCTTGCTGCCAGCTGCTGTTTGTTTTCTTTTGCTGCCAATTGCTTTCCTTTGCTGCCGTTGACCACCTCTCTTCTCATTGTTGAAAAAGCCTTTTATATGAGGGTATAATTAGCTTAAATGGCAGCCTATCCGGCCCAATATCAATGGAAAAATGGCCTAAATAACTCTATGCGATTAAGAGTTATCACAACCCCCAAACTGAATATTGCTTTTCCCCAGGCAATAAACACAAAATAACAACTCAAGAAATTCTGCACTTTAGGGAAACTCAATTCTTCAGAGAGGAAATTTTTTTTTTTTCTATTGCCATACACATCAATGGTCATAATTAATTCCAAGAATTTTCAGGCCTATCAATATCAACACTAAGGTATCTCTAGATGAGTTAATAAGCTTTCAAAGATCCCCAGGACTTAAAGGTAACATGGTGAGTTGAATGGATGTCACAATTCAGAAATTCAGCACCTGCATGAAGTCAGTTCACCCAAGTACTCCCTCAAGAGTAGCATTTAGTGATCACTCTACTTACCTATTTCACTCAAAGACTCTCATAACAATATGATAACACAATTAGTCAAATAATCTTGTAAGTGATGAAACATAAAACATCAGAATTCATAACAAACATGCAATCACTGAATTATTAGGTCTTTCTGGCTTGTAATGTTAGGTCCAATGATCAAACATGGCTAAATTTGAGGTATGAAGCCAGACTGCAGTAATTCTTCTTCTACCTTTTTTTTTCTTTGAACCTTTGGCTCAATTTTTTTTTTCTTTTTATTTTTCTGCAGGTAGCTAACTTTTCTGAGCTCTTTGCTCTTCCTGCATCTTCACATACGTTTTCTGGGCAGATTGATTTTCTTAGCTTCCATACCAAGTTTAAAGAAGAACAATTGAGTTGCAATTGCAACCTATTAGGCTCAAATATGGGTGCTAGGGTATAGTCTCATAAAAGAATAATTTAACAGGCTCAATGAAACAAAAATGACCTAAGTCATTTCCAGTGATGCATGCAGTTATAAATAAATCAGTCTCAATCATTAACACAAACAAGAAAATTTACTAACCTCTTGAGCTCTCTCAATTCTATATCCTCACCTCACACTCTTGGTTTCCTTGAGGTAACCATTCATAAGGTGCTGTGAAAAGATGTAAACAATGGATAAATATGGTGAATCCCAAAAAAAAAATTTGGGTTAGGCTCAACAGGAAAACTAGTGAATGTGATCTAATCTATCAATCAAACATGGCCTGATTCATTTCTCTAATTACTTTTAAACTTATGTCTCAATATATACCTAAGTGCATGAATCTGTGCCCTAAAAATCTAGAATTCGAAAAATAAAAAATTAATTATGTTAGGCATAAAAATTCAGTCTGTCATCATTAGAACTTATACTCCATTAGCAGAAAAATAGAATCATGTATCCTAAGAAAATAAAATTCAACAAGGTTGATCCACCCCCAAACTTGAGATGCATGTTGTCCTCAGAGTGTAGGTGAGCTCCAATCCTGTAACCTATCCATACGCTGATCTAACTGATCAAAACGTGAGCTCAAATCCGGTGTGATAGTCTGTGGAGCAATAGTAGTAGGCTCGTCCTCATCATCACACAACCTGACACTCAATTCCAAATAAAACCAAAACAAAACTTAGAGTAGAACTAAAGCAAGAATCAAAACAAGATCCAAATGCAAGAAATTAAACAACTCGAACAAAACAAAAATCACTGAGTACTTGGGTTACCTCCCAAGAAGTGCTAAGTTTATAGTCTTCAGCCAGACTATTTAGATATCACTAAAAAATGAGGGAACATCAGTCAACTTAATCACTGAAATTGTATGTGCTTGTTCATTACCCCAATAATGCTTAATCCTATGTCCATTAACCTTGAAAGATTGTTGAGTGGTAGGATTTTCTAGTTCAACAGCTCCATGGGGAAAAACAACTTTAATCAGATAAGGACCTGACCACCTAGATTTTAATTTTCCAGGGAATAATTTAAGCCTAGAGTTGTACAATAATACTTATTGGCCAACCTCAAAATTCCTAGGAGTGATTATCCTATCATGCTATTTCTTTACTTTGTCTTTGTACAGCTGGGCATTTTCATAAGCTTGAGCTTGAAATTCATCTAACTCATTCAACTGTAACAGCCTCTTTTCACCAGCTGCTTCTAGATTAAAGTTCAGAAATTTTGTGGCCCAATAAGATCTATGCTCTAGCTCAATGGGTAGATGACAAGGTTTCCCATACACCAACTGAAATGGTGACCTTCCTATAGAAGTCTTAAATGCAGTCCTGTAAGCCCACAAAGCATCATCTAATTTCCTGGACCAATCTTTCCTAGAATTGCTTACAATCTTTTCTAGGATTCTCTTCAGTTCCCTATTGGACACCTCAACTTGCCCACTAGTTTGAGGATGGTAAGGGGTGGCTATCCTATGATTGACACCATACTTCCTAAGCAACGACTCAAAATTCCTGTTACAGAAATGAGTACTTCCATCACTAATCATGGCTCTAGGGACCCCAAACCTGGTGAAGATGTTCTTCCTTAGAAAGCTTATTATAGATCTACCATCATTAGTAGGCAAGGCTACAACTTCAACCCACTTAGACACATAGTCTACAGCAACCAAAATATACTTATTACCAAAAGAAGGTGGGAAAGGCCCCATGAAGTCTATTCCCCATACATCAAACAGTCCAATCTCAAGTATATTCTGCAAAGGCATCTCCTGTTTCCTACTTATGTTCCCAGTTCTCTGACATTTATCACAAGCAAACACAAAATTCCTAGCATCTTTAAATAAAGTGGACCAGAAATACCCACTCTGCAAGATTTTAGCAGCAGTCCGGTCACCACTGTAGTGACCACCATAATCAGACCCATGACAATGCCATAAAATTTGAGGAATCTCCTCCTCACCCACACACCTCCTCAGTATGCCATTTGCACATTGCTTATATAAAAATGGTTCATCCCAAACAAAGAATTTTGAATCATGTATGAACTTTTTCTTTTGTTGGTATGAAAAATGAGGTGGTAAAACACCAGCCACTTTATAGTTAACCAGATCAGCATACCAAGGGAGTGTATTGCATGCAAATAACTATTCATCAAGGAAAGTCTCAGTGATAGGGATAACAGCTCCTTCCTGAATACTAGGTTGATCTAACCTAGACAAATGGTCAACTACCAAATCTTCTGTTCCCTTTTTATCTCTAATGTCCAGTTCAAATTCCTGAAGTAACAAAATCCATTTGATTAATCTAGGCTTAGCATTAGGTTTTGTCAATAAAAATTTTAGAGCAGAATGATCAGTGTAAACTATTACTTTGGAACCAAGCAAATATGACTTGAATTTATCACATGCAAATACTACTGCTAGTAACTCTTTCTCAGTAGTGGTATAATTAACCTATGTAATGTCTAAGAGCCTGCTAGCATAATAAATGACATGCAATTTCCTGTCTTTCCTTTGGCCTAAAACTGCCCCTATTGCCTTATCACTTGCATCACACATCAATTCAAAATCAAGAGTCCAATCAGGTACTACTAAAATGGGAGCAGACACTAAGGCTTTCTTCAGAGTATGTAAAGCAGCTAAACACTCCTCATCAAAAACAAAAGTAATATCCTTACTCAGTAATTGACAAAGAGGTTTGACAATTTTTGAAAAATCTTTTATAAACCTTTTATAAAAGCTTGCATGCCCAAGAAAACTCCTGACTACCTTTACATTAGAAGGTGGGGGCAATTTTCAATAACATCAATTTTTGCTTGGTCAACCTCTATTCCCTGAGAGGAAGTTCGGTGACCTAAAACAATGCCCTCCTTCACCATGTAATGACATTTCTCCCAATTTAATACCAGATGAACCTCTTCACATCTTCTCAAAACCTTAGCCGAATTATGCAAGCAACTATCAAAAGAAGACCTAAAAGCACTGAAATCATCCATAAAAACTTCAATGATATCACCAATCATCTCAAAAAAAATTGCAATCACACACCTTTGAAAAGTGGTAGGCGCATTGCATAACCCAAAGGGCATACGCCTATAAGCCAAGACACCAAATGGGCATGTAAAAGCAGTCTTCTCCTGGTCCTCAGGAGTAATGGGGATTTGGTTATATCCTAAATAACCATCCAGAAAACAATAATATTCCTTACCTGCCAATTTTTCCAAAATTTGATCCACAAAAAGCAAGGTAAAATGATCTTTTCTGGTGGCACTATTTAGCTTTCTATAATCTATGCATACCCTCCAACCAGTCACTGTCCTAGTGGGAATCATCTCATTAGCCTCATTAACCACTACAGTCATACCCCCCTTCTTTGGCACTACATGAATTGGACTAACCCATGAGCTATCAGAAATAGGGTAGATTACCCCTGCATCTAGCAACTTAACAACTTCCTTCCTGCATCTAGCAACTTAACAACTTCCTTCCTAACTACCTCTCTCATTGTTGGGTTTAGTCTCCTTTGGGGTTGTACTGCTGGCTTAAATCCTTCCTTTAGGAGGATCCTATGTGTGCACACAGTGGGACTGATACCCTTCAAATCTTCTATAGTCCACCCAATGGCTCCCTTGTGTTCCCTAAGGACTCTCAGTAGTCTCTCCTCCTCTAAAGGGGTCAATTCAGAACTAATGATCACTGGATAAGTCTCTTCTTCCCCTAAAAAGGCATACTTAAGGTGTGTTGACACATGAACAGGCAAGGCATCCAGTATGGCTTTACACTCAACTATCCCTAATCTATCAGAAGCAGATAATTCATCAGAACATGTCAAAACTTTTTCCAGAGGCAATTTCACAGTGTTTTCTTCCACAACATCATTTACACATGCATTAATGATATCTATCCTAAAAGAGCTATCATTACCAGGAATATGTTTCATGGAATCAAATATATTGAAAGTCACATGTTCATCATTCACCCTCAGTTTAAGTTCCCCAGTAGCCATGTCAATCAGGGCTCTCCTTATGGCCAAAAATGGTCTCCCCAAAATTAGAGGAATTTCAATATCCTCTTCAATATCAAGCAAAACAAAGTCTACTGGGAAAATAAACTTAGCAACCTTGACCAACACATTTTCCACTAAGTCATAGGGATATTTAATAGAGCAGTCAGCTAACTGCAATGTCATCATGGTGGGCTTGATCTCTCCAATGCCTAAATTTTTGAACATTGATAATGGCATCAGATTAATACTGGCCCCTAAGTCACACAAGGCTCTCCCTACATTCATATTACCTATTTCACAGGGAACTGTGAAACTACCTGGGTCTTTTTGTTTGACTGGGAGTTTCTTTTGAATGATTGCACTACACTCCTCTGTTAGCATAACCTTTTCATTCTCTTCTATTTTCCTTTTTTTTGTTAAGATGTCCTTCTGAATTTAGCATAAGAAGGCATATGTGCCAAAGCATCTGCAAAAGGAATATTGATTTGCAGTTTTTTAAAAATTTCTAAAAATTTTGAAAAACTTTTCTCATCAGTGTGTTTTTGGAGTCGTTGTGGGTAGGGTACCTTTACACCAGGTTTAGGTGTATTCTACTATTCCATATCATTCTTTTTCTTTCTCTTGGGACTCTTACAACTAGTCTTAGACTCAGGCCCTGAGGTAGGCACATTTTTTACTTGGTCATTCTCCTCTATCACCTGGTGATAATCATTGTTTTCTGGCCTACCCTAGGTCTTACTAGGTTTAGGCTCTATCACAGTTCCCCTCCTGGTGGTGATGGCTTTTAGTTCCCCCCTAGGATTTGGAATGGTGGAGCTAGGTAGTGAGCCTAGAGGTCTCTCAGCTAGTTATTCTGCTATTTGGCCTATCTGGGTCTCTAGTTTTTGAATGGATGCCCCTTGATTTTTAAAATTTGTCCTAGTTTCTTGCATGAAAGAATTGGTATTCAGGGTCATCTGCTTGATTGATTGCCCTAGAAAGTCTACAGTAAGGTCAGAGTGTGATGTTTCCTAATTATGGTTTTGCCTAGCATGAGGTGGTTGGTATGGTGCAGGGTGATTTTGAGGATTGAGACTGTTTTGATTTCTCCAAGAAAAATTTGGATGGTTCCTATTACTGGGCTGGTAGGTACTATTTAGAAAATGCTGTGGATTTTTGTTATTATTCCCTACATGATTAATCTGAGCAAATTCTTCTGGGTTAAGGTGGGGACAAATGCCAGCTCATGTACAACATAGCATAATGTGCAAGGCTTGTAATTGTACTGAGCAGTCCTATCAAAGAGTGATGAGTGTGTGGGTTCACCTACAGGGTTGGGTAACTGGAAGGTTTCTAACTTTTTGTTCAGGGAGGCAACTTGTTGAGCTAATTGTTCATTTTGGGCCAAAATGGTATCTAATGTATTTAGCTCATATACCCCCTCCTACTATCTCTATCACCTGTAGTTTGTTGGTGATTAGAGGCTAACAATTCAAGCAGTTCATAAGCCTCCTCAAGACTTTTATTGGATATAGAACCCCCACATGCAGCATCAATCAAAATTTGGGTTTCCACTGAACAACCTTGGTAAAAGATTTCTACTTGCCTCCACTCTTCTAGACCATGACTTGGACACTTCCTAAGTAGCTCCTGGAACCTCTCAAAAGCACTAGTCATTGACTCACCAGGAGCCTTCTAAAATGAAACTATTTGACCTCTTAGTTTGTTCCTAAGTGTAGGTGGGTGATATTTGTTAATGAATTTCTGCACTAAAGTGTTCCAGTCTGTGATACTGTCTGGTTTCAAAGCTTGATACCAACTAAGTGCCCTATCTGCTAGTGAAAAAGGAAAGATCATCAGCTTAATGGCTTCTTCAAAGGCTCCAGTAATCTTTATAGTGCTACAGACATGTGTAAAAGCAGAGATGTGAGTGTTAGGATTTTCATTTCTCTCACCTCTAAACTGATTATGTTGCACTAATTGGATTAATGATGCCTTGATTTCGAAATTGTTAGCATTTATTGTGGGCTTCCTAATTCCTGTTCCACAACCACTAACTAGTGGCATGACAAAATCTCTCATAGTCCTAGGTTGTGGTGGTGGATCCTCTACATCCCTATTTGGTGGAGATTGTTCAAATGATTATGTTGGTCGCCCATGGCTTCCTGTGCCTTACGTCTAATCTGTTTCCTTCTCTCCTTAGCAGTTTTCTCTATTTTAGGATCAAATAAGAGGTTGTCTAGATTGACAGTGACTCGCATACAAGATCAGGAGTCCTAAAAAAATAAAATAAAATAAAACAAAACAAAACTTACGTCTAACAATCACAAATAAAATACCCAAATTAGCAAACTTCTAGGTACTTCTTGATATTGAATTAGACAATTCCCTGGCAACGGCTCCAAAAACTTGTTTGCTCTCTCTAGCAAGTGTACTAGGTCGAATAGTAGTTAAAATGATGAGTAAGAGTATCATTTATGTGCGAATTAGGGTGTAGAAAATAGGTGTAGAATGGATGTGAAATAAGGATGGAATGAACTGCAAGCGTACACTATTAATGTAGCCAGCAAGTATTCTGGCGTTGTCATACCCAAGGGATTATTCTTGATTACTAGAGTACTAGAACTCCAATAATGCTCAAGCGATCGAATAAGAGTGATAACAGCAAAATAACATAAAGGAAAGCAACATAAAAGTAAAGAGAATTAAAGTAAGAATTTGAGTAGAAGAAATAAGAGATAAAGGCCAAGGGATTCAGATTTCACCACAAGTCCTTGATATAAACTTTCATGATTCAGTTATGATTTTCCACAATTATTAATTGCTAGCCAGGATTCCCAAATCCAATCAACCTACCTTGGCACGAGGTCAGAGTGATCTTAATTACAATTACCAACCTTGCTACGGGCCAGTGCGAGTTGTAATAACCATAATTGCATTAAGTTCCATGGACATCCCTTTCGGGTATTCTAGGGGATCTCCCTAGCTCCCTTGTAACTACATAGAATTCTGGGTATAGACAGCCTCAAAACCCTATGGATTTAACCCCGTGGTCTAGGTTAACTAATCATCTTCCAAGTCATAGAGAACCCACAGATTTCTCGAACTAATTGGCCAAAAAAGTTAAGAGTGAAGTGCAGAAAATTAAACCTCAATTAAATAAAAGATGGAATTGTCATAACATCATCAATCATGTCTATACAAGAAATTGGGCTACATCTTAGCCCCTAGAGAAGAATTTAGTTACACATAACGGTAGAAGAAAACATAATACTGAAATAAAAGAACATAGAGATGGATGGGAGTGACGCCTTGCTTGCTTGCTGCTTTGTAGACTCTTTGATGCGTGGTTGGATGGTAGTTTTCTTCTCAGCCCTCCTTCCTATTTATAATCCCTCCATTCCTAGTTAGACTCATTTTAGGACTCTAAGTTGCATTACAATTCTTAGTTATAATGTAATCCTAATTATACTTTAATTAGGATTCTATTTAGAACAATCCTCTTCCTAGTCCTACTTGAATTATGACTCTTAGATAACTTATAACTTTAATTACAAAGTCACATGATATGCGAATTAGGGTGTAGAGAATAATTGTAGAATGGATGTGAAATAAGGATGGAATGAAGTGCAAGCGTACACTATCAATGTAGCCAGCAAGTATTCTGGGGTTGTCATACCCAAGGGATTGTTCTTAATTACTAGAGTACTAGAACTCCAATAATGCTCAAGTGATCGAATAAGAGTGATAACAAGAAATTAACATAAAGGAAAGCAACATAAAAGTAAAGAGAATAGAGTAGAAATATGAGTAGAAGAAATAAGAGATAAAGGCCTAGGGATTCAGATTTCACAAGTCCTTGATATAAACTTTGATGATTCAGTTATGACTTTCCACAATTATTAATTGCTAGCCAAGATTCCCAAATCTAATCAACCTACCTTGGCATGAGGTCGGAGTGATCCTAATTACAATGGAATAAGAGATAATGAATAATCAAGCACTGTTTCCATATCAAATCAATTTTCCTCATCCTATAGTATCATCAGTTAAGCAAAATTTTCATCTTTAGCCATGGTTCTCAGTCAAAACACACAATCATGCAAAATATATATAAAGAAATTTTATGCAAAACAAAACAAATACTACTACTACTACTACTCAAATACTCAATTACTAGGCTACTTAATTATTCAACTAAACACATGTGTCCCTCCCCCACACTTAAAATTTACAGTGTCCTCAATGCAAAATAAAAAAAGTAAAGGAAAGGTCCAACCTGATAGAAGTAGCCTACTCGGAGTCGTCCATGGCAGGTGATGAATTATTATTTTTTTCTCAGTTCTTGGGCAGTAAGAGGGGCTACTGGAAGTTCATAGGCACTGGGAGGGGTGCTGGGGTACTGGAAAAAATTTTTTGAAAATTTCAAAAACAAAAAAAATTCAAAATTTTTTTTTTCGGGTGAGTAGTGATTCTCGCTGTGGCGAGCTTTGGCAGATTTACATGCTGGAAAAGCTCGCCGTGGTGACTTGGTAGGTCGCCATGGCGAGCAGAAACCTGTTTTTGCTCTGTTTTGTCTCGAAATTGATCCATTATGCTCCCATTTGACATCAAACACCTGCATAGCTTCAAATAATTGTTTGAGTGGCTCTAAGTAGTAGAAATTACTGACTAAAAGAAAGAAACAAAGTGCAAAATTAAACACACAAAAAGAAGGAAAAGAGAAAGGAAGAAAAACCGTTGGGTTGCCTCCTAACAAGCGCTTAGTTTATAGTCTTTAGCTTGACTATCTCAGAAACTTCATGGCAAATCTAGAGGGCTGTAGGGAGAGATCATAAGCTCTTCAACTCCCTTTCCTTTCTTGCTTGGGCAGCCAACCATCTTCAATATCTTCTCAAGGTAAGTTGGGAATCCAGAACAACACCACTCTGGAATTCTCTTGCCTTTACTCTTTTTGTTCTTGGCTTTCTTCTTCTTTACCTTTGTAGTAGGTTGGACAGTAGGTTGGATTAGTTTCACAACTTTAACTTCAAATTTCTCTTCTTGGGGCTTTTCATTTGTATTGCATGGCTCTGGATCTTCAAAAAGTTTGAAAGTGGCATGATCTTCATTGACCCTCAATCTGAGCTCTCTAGCAGCTAGATATATTATGGCTTTACCAGTTGCTAAGAAAGATCTTCCTAGTATTAAGAGGATATCTGCATCCTCCCCCATATCAAGTACTACACAGTCCACTGGGAAGAAGAATTTGCCTACTCTGATCAGGACGTTTTCCACCAAACCATATGGGCGTTTAAGGGATCTATCAGCAAACTCTAGAATCATCTTGGTGGGTTTTACTTTCCTAATGCCCAATTTCTTGAACAAAGAGAGAGGCATTAGATTCACACTAGCCCCTATATCACACAAGGCCCACATCCGTGTTACCTATTTTGCAGGGTACAGTGAATTTTTCAGGATCTTTTGCCTTTGCTAGTAACTTCCCTTGGAGGATTGCACTACACTCTTCAGTGAGTGCAACTGTTTCATAGTCCTCCAAAGATTTAGCACTTTGTTGGTCCAGCTTCTGCTTTCTAAACCTATTAGGAAAAGGAAGAGGCGGCTTGTATGGCGAATAATTGTCAAGAAAAAGTTTGGACTTTGGCTTCTCCTCCTGCTTCTGTAATTTTGGCCTCTCCTCTGGTGTGCATTCAGGTGCTTTCTCAGGTTCAGGTGCAGCTTGTTCTGCTTCACCTTCAGGCATAGGCTTCTCTTCTTTCTCCCCTTCAGCTGTGGGAGTCTCTTTCAAGTCAATCTCAGCTACCTTCCCACTTCTCAAAAAGATGGCATGGACATGCTCTCTTAAATTGGCTTCAGTGGTGCTAGGTTGTGTTCCAGGTTGTCTTGTTGTCAGATGTTGAGAGATCTGCCCCACCTGGTTCTCCAATTGCTTTATGGAAGTATTAGTAGTGACCATGAAATGATTGGTCCTCTCAGTGAGGTCTGCTTGTGATGTTGCCAGCTTAACCATTGCTTCCTTTAAATTCATCCTTGGAGGTCGTTGTTGTTGAAAAGGCAGCACTCCTTGACCTGAATTCTTCCATGCGAAATTGGGTTAATTTCTCCACCCGTTATTGTAGGTGCTGGAGTAGGAATTGTGATTCCCCAAATAGTTCACCTCCTCAGCTTCTTCTTGCACGCCTCCCATGGAGTTTCCCTTTAGTAGAGCAGTGTGGAAAGAAAGTACTTGATCTAACTTAGATTCAAGTGTTGCAATTGCATTATTATCTTGGATTCCAGCTACCTTCTTCTCATTATCTCTCCTAGAGCTCCAATTAGAGGCATTTGTGGTGACCTCTTCAAGTAACTCGTAGGCTTCGGCATAATCTTTGTTCAAAAAGGCTCCTCCAGCTGCTGCATCTACCAAGGTCTTGTGTTAGGGCTCAATCCTCCATAGAATACTTGCATGACTAGCCAGTCTTGCATTTCATGGCGTGGACACTTCCTTTGCAGTTCCTTGAATCTTTCCCAAGCATCATAAAGAGATTCTCTGTCAAATTGATTGAAGTTAACAATCTCAGTTCTCAGCTTGGTTGTCTTTGAAGGGGGAAATATTTAGTAAGAAATTTCTGTGCCAAGGCATCCCATGTGTCAACTGAACCGGGTGGCAAAGAATTCAGCATCTTCTTACTCCATCTCGAAGAGAAAAAGAAAATAATCTCAGCTTAATTGCCTCTTCTGACACCCCGTTGTATTTGAATGTGTCACATATCTCCAGAAAAGTAGAGAGGTGCAGATTTGGATCCTCATTAGGTGCTCCTAAAAATTGATTATTTTGGACCATCTGAATTAAAGCTGGTTTGATCTCAAAGTTGTTTGCCTCTACTGCTGGATTTTGAATGCTTAACATGGTGTTTTGAATTTTTAGGACAACAAAGGTGCGAAAAGGGATGTGTCCTTCATTCGGTTGATTGTTTGGGGCTACCATCCTTTCCAGATCTGGCTACAAGTTCCGAACTACTCTCTTTGCTCTTAGATTTCTTTTGATTGTCTTTTCGATTTCTGGATCTTGTTCTTCTCATGCACCATAAAAAATCCTAAAAAATAGAAGAAAGAAATTCTAAGTATAATAGGAAAAAAAAATAAAAGTGCTTGAGTCACTATCTTGTTAATTCCTCTAATATCAATGAAACAATCCCCAACAACGACGCCAAAAACTTGATATGCAAATTAGGGTGTAGAAAATAGGTGTAGAATGGATGTGAAATAAGGATGGAATGAAGTGCAAGCGTACACTATCAATGTAGCCAGCAAGTATTCTGGCATTGTCGTACCCAAGGGATTGTTCTTGATTACTAGAGTACTAAAACTCCAATAATGCTCAAGTGATCGAATAAGAGTGATAACAACAAATTAACATAAAGGAAAGCAACATAAAATAAAGAGAATAGAGTAGAAATATGAGTAGAAGAAATAAGAGATAAAGGCCTAGGGAATCAGATTTCACCCCAAGTCCTTGATATAAACTTTCATGATTCAGTTATGACTTTCCAAAATTATTAATTGCTAGCCAGGATTCCCAAATCTAATCAACCTACCTTGGCATGAGGTCGGAGTGATCCTAATTACAATTACCAACCCTGCTACGGGCCAGTGCGAGTTGTAATAACCATAATTGCATTAAGTTCCATGAACATCCTTTTCGGGTATTCTAGGGGATCAACCTAGCTCCCTTGTAACTACATAGAATTCTGGGAATAGACAGCCTTAAAACCCTATGGATTTTACCCCCGTGGTCTAGGTTAACTAATCATCTTCTGAGTCATAGAGAACCCACAGATTTCTCAAACTAATTGGCCAGAAAAGTTAAGAGTGAAGGCAGAAAATTAAACCTCAATTAAATAAAAGATGAAATTGTCATAACATCATCAATCATGTCTATACAAGAAATTGGGCTACATCTTAGCCCCTAGAGAAGAATTTAGTTACACATAACGGTAGAAGAAAACATAATGCTAAAATAAAAGAACATAGAGATGGATGGGAGTGACGCCTTGCTTGCTTGCTGCTTTGTGGACTCTTTGATGCATGGTTGGATGGTAGTTTGCTTCTCAGCCCTGCTTCCTATTTATAATCCCTCCATTCCTAGTTAGACTCATTCTAGGACTCTAAGTTGCATCACAATTCTTAGTTATAATGTAATCATAATTATACTTTAATTAGGATTCTATTTAGAATAATCCTCTTCCCAGTCGTACTTGAAATAGGACTCTTAAATGAATTACTACTTTAATTACAAAGTCATTCCTAATCATATTCTAACTAGGACACATCATTCTAGTAGGATTTAACAACTTTAATCCCACTCAAACTAGGACTCTTGAGAATTTAATTCCTTTGGTTGCATATCTCTTTTAGTTTCACTCCAACTAGGTTTCCATGTAGTCCCATGCTTTCAAGACTTCAATCCCACTTGAATAATAATTATGGAGAGTCTTTTATGTCTTGGAGTCTCAATTCTTGTAGGAGAAGGATTCTCGAAAGTCAAGTTAGGTCAAAACTCTTCAAAACAGCTCCAGAGGTCATCCCGCACGCCACGGTGAGCTATCCCAGAATGGACATTGTGCTCTCGGGTTCACCTCGCCACAACGAGCTATGGCAGAATGGAGAATTGTTCCTCTTAGCTTCTAACTTCTACCTGAACCTGCAAAATAGTAAAATGACATTAAAAGCACCTTAATCTATATTAATTTGGGACTTAAATGCAAGGGAATTCATGCCAAAATATCTATATAATTTACACTCATCATCACTCCTTATCATACTCTAACTAGGACGTTAAATTCTAGTAGGATTTAACAATTTCAATCCCACTCAAACTAGGATTCTTGAGAATTTAATTCCTATGGCTGCATATCTCTTTTAGTTTCACTCCAACTAGGATTCCATGTAGTCCCATGCTTTCAAGACTTCAATCCCACTTGAATAATAATTCTGGAGAGTCTTCTATGTCTTGGAATCTTAATTCTTGTAGGAGAAGGATTCCTGGAAGTCAAGTTAAGTTAAAACTCTTCAAAACAGTTCTAAAAGTCATCCAACTCGCCACGGCGAGCTGTGGCAGAATGCTCCTTGTGCTCTTGGGTAGAGTTCGCCACAATGAGTGGTATTTTCGTAATTTTTTGCTTTTTGCATTTGGTTCTTTTTGGTGCTTGGTTCCTGCAAAATAGTAAAATGACATTAAAAGCATCTTAGATTACCTTAATTTGGGACTTAAATGTAAGGGAATTCATGCCAAAATATCTATAGAATTTACACTCATCAATCGTTCTCAGGAAATGGTGTTCAATTACCAATTTCGCTTTTAGTTCGCAATTCAGGCGATCAATTAAGAAGATTTTAAACCGACTATAACATAAAATAACCTAATCGCAATGTAAATCAAATCAAGATAGAATTCAATGACAAAAACTCTAGGTTCAGGATTTCACTTGAGGTCTAGTACTTGAGCTACCAAGATTAATCTAATCAGTTGCCTAAGTGATCATATGAAGGTTCAATTCTTATTGTGGTTAAAACCCAATTCCTTGGCAGATTAACCCTATTGACCTAATCTGAATTACCTAATTCCTTAGCATAATTCAGTTTGGTCAAGACACATGAACAACCAGAATTGCAATTAACCACGCGATTCACGTTTACCTATTTCTAGCTTTCGCTCAAATCACAACAATTAATTCAAGAGGTAAACATATAAATCCATACTCCTATGCAATTTATATCCTCAAACCTAATCTATAGATGGTTAGTCTATAAATAGGAAATTAAACCAGAATTAATTACTCATATAATCACAAAGAACAACTTCCATAAATCAAATCAAGGATTCGGGTACATCAATCTCAAGATCCATCCATCCCCTAGTGGGATGTTTAGCTACTCATGTTTAAATCAAAGCAACATAATAAAGAAGAATTAAAATAAGTGTTCATGACAGTAATTGAAAGAAAGGAGAAAAGAAGCTTGTCTGGTAAGAGTATTTGGTGTAGATTTAAGTCAGAATCCTTCGCCTTCCTCTGCTCCCAGCTGCTGTCTTCCCTTGCTGCCAGCTGCTGTTTGTTTTCTTTTACTGCCAATTGCTTTCCTTTGCTGCTGTTGACCACCTCTCTTCTCATTGTTGAAAAAGCCTATTATATGAGGGTATAATTAGGTTAAATGGCAGCCCATTCGGCCCAATATCAATGGAAAAATGGCCTAAATAACTCTATGCAATTAAGAGTTATCACAACCCCCAAATTGAATATTGCTTTTCCCCAGGCAATAAACACAAAATAACACCTAAACATGACTCAAGAACCTTGATTTTGCCCTGTTTTGCCCCGAAATTGATCCATTATGCTCCCATTTGACACCTAACACCTGCATAGCTTCAAATAATTGTTTGAGTGGCTCTAAGTAGTAGAAATTACTGACTAAAATAAAGAAACAAAGTGCAAAATTAAACACACAAAAAGAAGGAAAAGAGAAAGGAAGAAAAATCGTTGGGTTGCCTCCCAACAAGCGCTTAGTTTATAGTCCTCAGCCTGACTATCTCAAGTGCTTCATGGCACATCGAGAGGGCTGTAGGGAGAGATCATAAGCTCTCCAACTCCCTTTCCTTCTTGCTTGGGCAGCCAACCATCTTCAATATCTTCTCAAGGCAAGTTGGGAATCCAGAACAACACCACTGTGGAATTCCCTTGCCTTTCTTCTTTTTATTCTTGGCTTTCTTTTTCTTTGTCTTGCATTGAGGGCTTTGACAGTAGGTTGGACTAGTTTCACAGCTTTGACTTCAACCTTCTCTTCTTGGGGCTTTTCATTTGTATTGCATGGCTCAAGGTCTTCAAAGAGTTTAAATGTAGCATGGTCTCCATAAACTCTCAATCTGAGCCCTCCAGCAGTTAGATTTATTATGGCTCTACCAGTTGCCAAGAAAGATCTTCCTAGTATTAAGGGGATATCTACATCCTCCCCCTATATCAAGTACTACATAGTCCACTAGGAAGAAGAATTTACCTACTCTGATAAGGAAGTTTTCCACCAAACCATATGGGCGTTTAAGGGATCTATCAGCAAACTCTAGAATCATCTTGGGGGGCTTTACTTTCCTAATGCCCAATTTCTTGAACAAAGAGAGAGGCATTAGATTCACACTAGCCCCTAGATCACACAATGCCTTACCCACATCTAGATTACCTATTTTGCAGGGTACATTGAATTTTCCTGGATCTTTTGCCTTTGCTGGTAACTTCCTTTGGAGGATTGCAGTGCACTCTTCAATGAGTGCAATTGTCTCATGGTCCTCCAGAAATTTGGCAATCTCTTGTTCTCGCTTATGCTTTTTGAACCTATTAGGAAAAGGAAGAGGCAGCTTGTATGGTGGAGGATTGTCAGGAAAAAGTTTGGATTTTGGCTTCTCCTCTTGCTTCTGCTATTCTGGCCTCTTCTCTAGGATATTTTCAGGTGCCTTCTCAGGTTTAGGTTTAGCCTGTTCTGCTTCTTCTTTAGGCGTGGGATTTTCTTCATTCTCTCCTTCAGTTGTGGGAGTCTCTTTCAAGGAAATCTCAGCTACCTTCCTACTTCTCAGAAAAATGGCATTGACATGCTCTCTTGGATTTGCTTCAGTGGTGCTAGGTAGTGAGCTAGGTTGTCTAGTAGTCAAAAGTTGAGAAATTTGGCCTACCTAGTTCTCTAGTTTCTTTATGGGAGCATTAGTAGTGACCATGAATTGATTGGTCCTCTCAGTGAGGCCCGTTTGTGATGCTGCCAGCTTGGCCATTGCTTGCTCTAAATTCATCCTTGGAGGTTGTTATTGAAAATGCGGCGCTCCTTGACTTGAATTCTTCCATGAGAAATTGGGGTGATTTCTCCACCCATTATTGTAGGTGTTGGAGTAGGGATTGTTATTCCCCAGATAATTTGCTTCCTCAACTTCTTCTTGCATGCCTCCCATGGAATTTCCCTTGAGTAATGATGTTTGGAAAGAAAATACCTTATCTACTTTAGCTGTTAGCTTGGCTAGTGCATCTGCATCCTGAATTCCAGCTACTTTCCTCTCATTGTCTCTCCTAGAATTCCAATCTGAGGCATTAGTGGTAACCCTTTCAAGTAACTCATATGCTTTAGCATAATCTTTATTCAAGAAAGCTCCTCCAGTAGCTGCATCTACCATAGTCTTGGTATGAGAGCCTAATCCGCCATAGAACACATGCATCACAAGCCAATCTTTCATTCCATGGTGTAGACATCTCCTTAACAGCTCCTTGAATCTCTCCCATACATCATATAAGGATTCCCTATCAAATTGTGTAAAGTTGACAATCTCTTTCCTTAGCTTGGCTGTCTTTAATGGAGGGAAGTACTTTGTGAGAAATTTATGTGCTAAGGAGTCTCATGTGTCAACTGAACTGGGTGGCGAAGAATTCAGCCACCTTCTTGCTCCATCTCTGAGTGAAAAAGAAAATAGTCTGAGCTTTATTGCCTCCTTTGACACCCCATTGTATTTGAATGTGTCACAGATCTCCAAAAAGGATGAGAGGTGCAGATTAGGATCTTCATTAGGTGCTCTTGAAAATTGATTATTTTGCACCGTGTGAATCACAACTGGTTTGATCTCAAAATTATTAGCTGCTACTGCTGGACTTCGAATGCTAGACATAACATTTTGGATCTTTGGGACAGCAAAGGTTCTAAGAGGAATATGTCCTCCATTCGGGTTATTATTTGGGGCTGCCATCTTCTCCAATTCTGGCTGCAAATTTCTAACCACTCTTTTCTCCTTTCGGATTCTTCGAATTATCTTTTCAATTTCTGGATCCAATGGGATTAAAGTTTGCTTCATGCACCAGAAAATTTTTCCTGAAAAAGAGAAGAAAAAAAAATTCAATGTAAAACAGAAAAATAAAATTGTGCTTGAGTCACTATCTTGTTAATTCCTCTAACATCAATGAAACAATCCCTGGCAACGGCGCCAAAAACTTGATGTGCAAATCATGGGTGTAGAAATAGGTGTAGAATGGATGTGAAATAAGGATGGAATGAAGTGCAAGCGTACACTATCAGTGTAGCCAGCAAGTATTTTGGGGTTGTCGTACCCAAGGGATTGTGATTGATTACTAGAGTGTATTAACTCTAATAATGCTCAAGCGATTGAATAAGAATGATGACAGCAAAAGATCATAAAAGAAAATAGCAGTAAATAAAGAAGAATATATGAAGGATGCGTGAGTTAGAATTCAAGGAAGTAAGGCCTAGGGATTCAGATTTCACCACAAGTCCTTGACATAGACATTCATGATTCAGTTATGACGTTCTACAATTATTAATTGCTAGCCAGGATTCCCTAATCTAATCAACCAACCTTGGCATGAGGTTAGATTGAATCTAGTTAAAATTACCAACCCTGCTACGGGCCAGTGTTAGTTGTAATAACCATAATTGCATTAAGTTCCATGGACATCCCTTTCGGGTAGTCTAGGGGATCTCCCTAGCTCCCTTATAACTACATAGGATTTTGGGTATAGACCGCCACAGAACCCTATAGATTTAACCCCTGTGGTCTAGGTTAACTAATCATCTTTTGAGTCATAGATAACCCACAAATTTCTCCAACTAATTGGCCAGAAAAGTTAAGAGTGAAGAACAAAAAATTAAACCTCAATTAAATAAAAGCTAGAATTGTCATAACATCATCAATCATGTCTATACAAGTACTTGGGCTACATCTTAGCCCCTAGAGAAGAAATTAGTTACACATGATGATAAAAGAAAACATAATGCTGAAATAAAAGAACATGAAGATGGATGATGTAACGCCTTGCTTGCTTGTGTATCCTTGGCTATGTGTTGCGTGGTCCCTTGCTTCTCAGTCCTCGTTCTTATTTATAATTCCTCCATTCCTAATTAGACTCATTCTAGGACTCTAAGTTGAGTTATAATTCTTAGCTATAATGTAATCCTAATCATACTTTAATTAGGATTCTAATTACAATGCAATTACACAACTTCATTCTTACTTTAATAATAGTTCTGGAGAGTCTTCTATGTCTTGGAGTCTTAATTCTTGTAGGAAAAGTATTCTCGGAAGCCTAATTGGTTAAGAACTCTTCAAACAGGCGCAGGAAGTTTCCAGCTCGCCACGACGAAGCATGGCAAAATTGAACTTTTCCTCTAGGGTTCACTTCGCCACAGCGAAGCTTGGCAGAATGGGGAACTTTGCCTTTTTGCTTTCAGCTTCACCCTGAACCTGCATCAAACAGAAATGGCATCAAACAAAATGTGTTTTACCATAATTGTGGACATAAATGCAAAGAAATTGAACCATAAAAGTCTATATAAATTACACTCATGAGTGTGTGGTGTGGATTTATATGTATAAGGAACAATTTGTAATGTGTTGGAGCACAGTGCAAGTAGACACTATCAGTACAGCTAGCAAGTATTCTGGGGTTGTCATACCCAAGGGATTGTTCTTGATTACTAGAGTAGTATAACTCCAATATTGCTTAAGCGGATAATAAGAGTGATACTAACAGAATAAAATAGAAAAGAAGAAAGCATATAAGAAGAAAATAAGATCAAGTATGTGTGAAGAAGAAATCAAGTGACAAAGGCCTAGGGATTCAGATTTCACAACAATTCCTTGGTATAAACTTTCATGATTCAGTTATGACTTGCCACAATTATCAATTGCTAGCCAAGATTCCCTAATCACATCAATCAGCCTTGGTATTAGGTCAGATCAAATCTAATTACAATTACCAACCCTGCTATTGGATTGTGCGAGTTGTAGCAAATATACTTGCATTAAGTTCTGTGGACATCCCTTTAGGGAGGTTAGGGGAACGCCCTAATTCCCATGTGGCTACACAGGGTCCTCGATACTGGTCTGTTCTCAGCTCCATTATGGATTTAACTTTCGTGGTCAATATTAACTGATCTCCGGTCGGTCTTATAGAAAACCCACAGATTTCCCCCAACTAATTGGCCAGATTAGTCAAGAGTGAAGTGCAGAAGATTAAACCTCAATTGAATAAAAGACGGAATTGTCATAACATCATCAATCATGTCTATACAAGAAATTGGGCTACATCCTAGCCCCTAGAAAAGAAATTAGTTACACATAGTGTAACCTAAACACATAACATGAAAGAAAGAAAACATGAATGGAAGAAGGAGTAGAAGAAGGCATAGAAGTGGTGGAAGAAGTGGTCTCTTTGTTCCTTGCCTAGCTGCCTATTTATAATGTATATAAACCTAATTTTACTCTAACTAGGAATACAATATTCTAGTAGGATTTAAATACTTCAATCTCACTCAAACTAGGATAGTAGATAATCTAATTTGCTTTGGCAACTTCAGTTTCACTCCCATTAGGACTCTTGAGAGTTTGATTCCTGTGGCTGCATATCTCTTTTAGTTTCTCTCAAACTAGGATTCCAAGTAGAGTTTTACTTGAATTAGGACTCTTAGTTGAATTACAACCCCAGCCACAAAATCATTCCCAATCATGCTTGAAGTAGGATTCCAAATGGCTGCACACTTCCAAGACTTCAATCTCACTTGAACAATGATTCCTGAGAGTCTTCTAGGCTTAAGAGTCCTAATTCTTGTAGGACACAGCTTCCCAGAAGTTCACTTGGCTTAGAACTCTTGAAATTTGTTGATGAAGTGCTCTAGGGCACCACGGCGAGATCTCTGGGCACCACGGCACTGATTGGCAGTATTGGTTTTGGAATAGGGTGCCACAGCGCCAGGCTTGTGTAAAAGTGTCATTTTCACCTCCTTTGGCTCCTATTGATGCTTGGACCTGCAAAATAGCCAAATGACATTAAAAGCATCTTAATTTACCTTAATTAGGGACTTAAATGCAAGGGAATTCATACCAAAATGTATATATAAATTATGCTCATCAGAGAGCTTCCCTTTGTTCTTGGGTAAAGAACTACACTTTATAGTGTTGGTTCTATCGGCAGGTTGCATTCGGGGTCAAGCTCCTTTATTTGTTAACTTGTTTTAAGATGAACCGAGTGTTGGATTGAGTGTTGGTTTCTCCCAACTAGGGAAAACCTATCTATCAGAAATCCATCATTCTCCTTCATGGATTGACTCCATTACTTTCTCCTTTTCTTTTGGTGATACACATTTCAATGCTCTTCTTGAAAGACACGGTTCTCCTTTCTTTAGAAAGTAATGTTCAACCTTCTTTCTGAGACTGAGAGCTGCTCTAGTTTCCTTAGGGAGCTTCCCCTCTTGTAGATAACCTATGAAAGGTTTTTGTCAGTTATTCTCTTCTTCTATTGCACAAATTTCCATCTCTTCCTTTTCTTCTTCGCATGCTTCACACCTTCTTTGGATGTTGTCACAATCTTTTCTTAGACTTGGCTAGTAAAGACCATATCTCTGTAACCTCCTATAAAGACTAGGTCTTCCATCTTCGTAGGAATTATCATGAATATATTATGTCCTTGTTCTTCCTCTCTCTTCTTCTATGCACCTCATTAAGAGCCCTTATGAACTCTTCTTGTACAACCTTCCATTCCTCAAGTAGAATTCTTTGAATATTTTCAATGACTCATTCCCCTTGATCTGTTCCTCCACAATCTTCCTCCAATTTGTTACTTTGGTAGTACCTTTGTCTTCTACCATTCTAACCAACACTAACTCCTGGTAGACTATCAAACTGAGTTGACTCTCTTTTGGAAGCTTACTTCCCAAGGTGGCTAGTACATCTACTATTTTATTCTCTACTCTTGGGGCATGAAGCAAATGTAGGCTAGGGAATCGCTCTATTAACTCTTGAACTCTTTCCTTATATGCAAGCAAGGATGGTTCCTTTACCTTGTATTCTTTGTTCACTTGCTTCACTACTAAATTTGAGTCTCCCTTCACTAACAAGTTTGTGGCTCCCACTTCTTTGGCCATTTGCAGACCTAGAATTAATGCCTCACATCCTGCCTCGTTGTTTGTACATGAGAAGGGTAATTGGTAAGCAAAGGGTAAGGTCTCCTTTTCACTATTGATTAAAACTATCCATGCTCCCCCTTTAGGATTAGAAGGAGACCCATTAAAGTATAAAGTCTAGATGCCATCCTGAGCTTCTTCATAGACATACCTCAGACATTGCTTTGAGAAGTTCTTTGTTTATTAGTTCATGATTGTCTTTTGGGAAAATCACTAACAAATTAGCAAAAGCCTGACTTTTCAGTGCCATAGGCTAGGTGGGAATGATGTCGAAATTTCCCTACTGAGTGACCACTTGTTCAACCTTCCTGAAAGTATGGGGTGTCTTAAGAGAAACTTCAAGGGATTTGACTTCATCTTTAAATGTAAAGACCCTAGAAATAATGTCTGAACTTCTCTGATGCACACAAAAGTGCTAAACAATGCTTCTATTGCTTGGTATATCATGTCTAGGATCCCTTAATGAGTCGACTTAGGTAATAGATTGGCCTTTCCACTCCCTTCCTATCTAATTAGGCTTGCTACAAATACATCCGTTGAGGTTAGATAAAGGATAAGTTATCGGTGGAGACATTGTCTGTGCTAATGTCTATACTCCCTTAATTCTACCAAAGACTATCTACTGCTCTATTCTCCAAGTAAACTTAGCCTTCTCTCGAGCTAAATGTCTGATAGGGCATAGGAGCTCTAATAGAGCACGTATGAATTTGCATATATAGTCTAACTTTCCCATAAGACTTTGTACCTCCTTCAGAATAATAGGTTCCTCATGTCTAGGAAAGCTTTAATCTTGCTTTCTTTTGTCGTAATGCCTACTTTATGCACTCTAAACCTTATAAACTTCTCACTAGAGACACTGAAGGCACATTTGAGGGGGTTCATCCTTAGATTGTACTTCTTGCACTTGTCAAAGACTATCTTTAAATGCTTTATATGGTCTTCCTTATGCCTCGATTTTATAACCAGATCATCTATATAGTTCTTGAATATTTCATGCATCATGTCATGGAATATGGCCGTCACTGCACATTGATAAGTTGCTCATGCGTTCTTTAAGCCGAAGGGCATAATTGTGTAATAGAAGTTCCCAAAGGGAGTGTAGAAGGCTATTTTTTCTGCATCTCCCTTGGCCATCTCAATCTGATTGTAGCTACTAAACTTTTCCATGAAGGAGAACCTCTCATAACCTACAATTACATCCACCAACAGATCTATATTTGGCAAAGCAAAGCCATCCTTAAGACAAGCTTTGTTGAGGTTTATGAAATCTATGCAGATTTTGATTTGATCATTTTTCTTCTTTACTAATACTATGTTAGCCAGCCATGTGGGGTATTGAATAGGCCTGATGAAGTTTGCCCTAAGAAGTTTGGCTATTTCAGACTTAATCTGTAGCTCTACTTTTGTACCAAACTTCTTGGGTTGCTACTTTACAAGAGTAGGTTGGGGATAGACCGCAAGATTACGACATATCAAGTTGGGATCTAGACTTGGCATCTCATCATATTCCCATACAAAGACATCTTTGTACTCCCTTAAAAGTTACAACAACTCATTCTTCTCTAGCTCTCCCAGGGAACTACTCACAAATACAGGTCTGGGTTGCTTTGGCCTAGGCTCTAGGAACACATGCTTCATTTCTTCCTTTCTTTGGTTTGGCTGATCTTGCATCTCAGGGGGTGCTTCTCCAGCCTTCCTTATATTTTTTCTATTCCACCAGATGTACTTGTGGGGTCACAGTAGCGTTCTTAGAAAGGTTCCTTGCTGCCCCCACAACTCCCTACAAGATCCTCTATTGAATGGCTCTCGAGGGGAGCATAACACACTCTATCCCAAGGACCACCACGACTCCCTCACTTTGCTGAATACTCTCATTTCTTGTTCGCACTTGCTCTGACTTTTCTTTCTTAAATTGTGTCTCCTTTTCTTCTTATACTAACACTCTCTTACCTTTCTTCTTCCTAGCTTCCTAATGCACGTGCCTATTGTAACACCCTATTTTAACTCTTATATTTATGAAAAACACTTTTCATTAAGCTTGGTTTAAGGTGGTAAATCTCAATTATAAGTTTAGGCTTCAACTAGACAGCTTACTGAGTTGGCAGCTTGCTGCCCTGTTCTTGTAAAATATGAAAACGTGATATATAAATGTTAAAAAATTATGAAAAGCTCCAGATTACGAGTTTAATGTGTTTAGAACATGTGGTAAAACTTTCATACAAAATCTCGTTGGTTTGATGGGTCAATTAAGCAGAGCTTTTACACTGCCTTATTTACTGCAAGAATAATGTTTAACTATTTTGGAAAATTATTTGGGCCCGGAATTGTGCTCCAATTGCCACGAAAATTGGTATAGATGAAATTCAATATGTCAAATACTTGCTGTAAAATTTTCAAGTAAAAACTCAGGGCTTAAAGCATCTTACTTGATTCATCCTCTTAACTGCCAGAAAACCGGTTTTAGGGTTATTGTACATGCTTGAGTAAATTTCTATTAATTTACCTCTTCCATCTATTCAGTCCATTTTCATTTATGAACATAACAATACATTCTTATACATCACATATTCAACTAAAACAAATAATTATACATTAATGATGTCATTTTACAATTTGAATCACAACCACACTCTAAGCTTGGCAGCCACCCTTGGGGTTTCTCCACCTGGAAATTGTTGAGATTTCCACAAAAGTGGATATGAGACTTCAAGTCTCAGTAGCTAATGAATCAATTAGTAAATATACATGATTGATACTAGTCATCAATCTCATTAATTGGCATATGAGTGCAAGAAAACACCATGATGCACATAATACACATACTCACTTAGAACTACCTCCTTGGCAGCTCTAAGCACCACAACATGATAATCCTCTTGAATATCATTTAAACACAGCAAAGAATATGTATATAATAGCATACCCAAGCACTCACACCCATAGGCAACTATATAGCATGCAAGAAGAGGTTTAAGAGAGTCATTAGCTACCTTAACTCCTAGCTTTGTGTCTCTTCTTGTAAATACCTTCTCCTCTTTTCTTTCTCTTCTTCTCTTCTTTTGCTGCAGCTCTCTCTGCCGACCTCCTCCCTTCTCCTTCCCCTTTATTTATTTGCTTTTTGTCTAATTTATTTTCTATAATTATTTCCTTAAATAAATTAATAGTATGGGTAATTACTAGTAGGGACAAGTGTGGCTTGATGATTGGTAGTCTCCATTGACTCACCACTTCCCTAACCGACTTACCCATGTCTTCACTCCCCTCCTTCATGCGCAAGCCTCCCCTATGTCCCTCCTTCATGAGCAAGTCTCACCCAAAAATATCACCAACATACAAAATATCAAGAATACAATTATAACACTTTGTGGTATTTTGTCAAGTTATGATTGGTGGGAGTGTCCCCTCTTTAATTGCAAAGTTTCTAGAGGCTAAGGGCATGCAAAGTGGCATGGGACTTGGGGGAACCAGCTGCTGCCTTCATTTGGTCCAATTAGGACCAATTTGGTCACATTCCAACCATCTCCCTCACTAGTAGTTCACTTAGATAGCGATTTAAGTCAATTACACTAATTTATACCACATCTCTAACTCTTTAATTCCTTAATTAATTATTATAAGTTCATTCCACTTAGGCCAAGTTATGGCATTTGGCTCAATTACAACTTCTAGTTCCCATTCAACTAGTTCCCTTCCTATTGAACTAGGTAATATTACAACTAGTCCAATTTGAACTAGATAACTATATAGCTTCTTATCTCTTTTGGTTTCCAACAAAATGACATCATTTAGTTCCTTTTTATAATGCCTTATATATTCTTACTAAACTTGGGCTAATATACAACCATATAAATACATAACATCAATTTCCTAGTTATATGTGCATGACACACAAATATCATCCTCATACATATCCTTAATATTCTCACACTTCACATTTGCATTTAGCACACATACCACTAATTAATTATTCTAGTGTAGATTTATATTCTTCTCTTAGAAAATTTGGGATGTTACACCTATAGCATCACTACTATAGGTGGAAGCCAAATTAAAATCTAAGTTTGAGTTTTCAGTCGAGGGTCGTGTTCTCAGAGAATCACTAGTACAAGTCTTAATTAAATTAGGCTATGGGAATGGGGGTTTTCAGTAAAAGAGTAATGAACAACAAGCAAACATAATGAATAGGTAAAACCGAAATTAATCAATGATGTAAATGTAACCAACCTAAGAACTATCGACACTCAATGATTCTATCCTAGACCTAGAGACAAAATTTAATTTCAGTTATGCCAATTAACTAGATTAACCCAATTAATTAATTAATTTGGTTGAACTCTAACTAAGCCGGTATCCCTGCACTTAGCTTGATAATTCCTACTACACAATCACATAAGTTATGGCCATTGGAACCAAACCCAACCCCAACCATAATCACAACATGAGATTAGAGCATCCAAGACTTGAATTTTGAATTTTAATCCAACCAAATCAAGTTTTATTCCATAGAAATTACTCCTAGGGTGATCAAACCTAGGAAATCCATAAGCCCATCCAAGAATCATGCATAAAAATCTTCATACATAAGTTTAGAGAGAGAAACAAGGAATAAAGAAGCATAACTTTCATTAAATTCAAAATAAGTACGATACTAGTCTCAAAAATCAAACTGGTAGTCTTTTAAGTCATCCTAGGTTGATTACAAGAGCTCATAGCCTTCCATTTTCATGGAAGCAACCATGGGGGAGAAGAGGAGAAACTAAAACCTAGGGTGAGAGAGAGAAGGGCATGAATTGATGATGGGGGAAGGAGGGGGGCAAAAATATCTTTAAGAAGGAGGGAAAAATTACAAAAATACCATTAATGAGGCCAAATGACGACCTTGCCTCTTATTTAAGTTGCCAAATGTCTATCTTGCCCTTGGAGTTGAGAAATTCCCATTTATGCCCTCACTTCATAAATTTATGAAGATTTGTTGCTCCAATCCTTAGCTTGGACATAGAACCAAACACGCTTTGGGATCTCAAGTCTAATCTTGAAATTAAAATTTCTTAACAAGTAAAATTAGACCTTACTGTGGGAAAATTAATATGAAATATAATAAATTCTAATTACACCTCAATGATATAAATATTTGCTAATTAAACAATTAAATGCAAATTTAAGATATTAGAGTTAAGTATAAGAGTACAAAATAAACACTAAAAAATGTATATCACTTCCTCCTCTGTTTCCTCCTTTTCTTCAGCTCATGCCCTCCTTTGCTCTTTCTCTCCTTTCCCTAGTTGTTTCTTCTCTTTCTTTTAATGCAGTTACTCCCCTCAAGAGCTCCACCCTACTCATTCCTCTTAATGCCAAGTCCTTGTAATAAGTTGCATCTATATTATGTGCTTTGGATTCATCAAAAGGAGATTTGGTGGCAGGGATTTCTATATCCCTCCTCTTAAAATTGGACTTTGTAACGTCCCAGGTCTCACCCCGCGGTCTCACCGTACCTTCGTATGCGATCTCACCCGGCGGTCTCACCTGGCAACATCACTCATAGGACTTCTTGCTTCCCCTTGCAAGTTTTTGCCTTTCGCAACTCTCGAACCCGGTACCTGGGGGTAAGTACTTAGATTCATAAAGAGCTGCTACCAGGTACCGGGTTCTATGAATCTAATGGTAGCAGCTCTCTATGAATCTAAGTACTTACCCCCAGGTACCGGGTTCGAGAGCTGCGAAAGGCAAAAACTTGCAAGGGGAAGCAAGAAGTCCTATGAGTGATGTTGCCAGGTGAGACCGCCGGGTGAGATCGCATACGAAGGTACGGTGAGACCGCGGGGTGAGACCTGGGACGTTACAATAAAAGGCGCCTTTTTACGTAACATCCCGGAGGATGTCCATAGCCAGGTATTGTACTCTTTGGTCCCATTGGGTTGAGTTCACTTTCCCGCTGCAGCGGTATCCCTTCCTCGAACCCGGGACCTCAAGTATTTGCTAGCTTCGCTATGCCTCCAACCACTAAGGTGTAACGTCCCAGGTCTCACCCTGCGGTCTCACCGTACCTTCGTATGCGGTCTCACTTGGCGGTCTCACCTGGCAACATTACTTATAGGACTTCTTGCAAGTTTTTGCCTTCCGCAGGTCTCGAACCTGGTACCTGGGGGTAAGTACTTAGATTCATAGAGACCTGCTACCATTAGACCAATTAGTCTAATGGTAGCAGGTCTCTATGAATCTAAGTACTTACCCCCAGGTACCAGGTTCGAGACCTGCGGAAGGCAAAAACTTGCAAGAAGTCCTATGAGTAATGTTGCCAGGTGAGACCGTCGGGTGAGACCGCATACGAAGGTATGGTGAGACCGCGGGGTGAGACCTGGGACGTAACAATAAAAGGCGCCTTTTTATGTAACATCCCGGAGGATGTCCATAGCTAGGTACTGTACTCTTTGGTCCCATTGGGTTGAGTTCACTTTCCTGCTACAGCGGTATCCCTTCCTCAAACCCGGGACCTCGAGTATTTGCTAGCTTCGCAACGCCTCCAACCACTAAGCTGCAACATCCCAAAATTTCTAAGGAAGAATATAAATCTACATTAGAGTAATTTAATTAGTGGTATGTTTGCTAAATGCAAATGAGAAGTGTGGGAATATTGAGAATATGTATGAGGATGACATTTATGTGTACATGCACATATATCTAGAAAATGGATGCTATGTATTTATATGATGGTATATTAGTGTAACATCCTTCTATTTCATTCTTGATAGCCACATATAAAGTGTAATGTGATTTCATAACATGACCAAAGACCATGGGATTTAAATTCTATCTTAATTGATGAAACATGATTGAAAGTTAATGGTGTGAACTCTTGGTTGCTTTCTATTGAATATGCTTAGGTAATTGTGATTCTCATTATCATAAAAATGGAGTGAACTAAGAGGAATGAACCTTGAAGAATTAATCAAGGAATTAAAGAGTTAAAAATATGGTATAATTAGTGCAAATATATTAAATAGCTACCTAAGTGAACTACTAGTTAAGGAGATGGTTAGAATGAGACTAAATTGGTCCCAATTGGACCACATGGAGGCAGCAGCTAGCCTCCACAAGGACCCACGCCTCTTGCATGCTTGGGACACCTAGAAACCTTGCATTTAATAAGGGGATACTTCTACCAATCATAGCTTGACAAAATGCCATAGATGATAATTGCACTTGTGGTGATATTTTGTAAGACTTGTGCATGAAAGGGAGACATGTAACATTCCCTAATTGAGTAGTATGTAAGGTTACATGTGCATCATCCATACTTATATGCATGTTTAATGTATTCACTAATTGAACCTCTTGAATTGAATGGCTCATATGCATGTGATTATATTAGTTATGTTTACAACTTCATGTGAACAAGCATGTGTGCATGTTTATGGCAAGTAGGAATTGAATACCTTACATGAACATGTGTAATTAGAATTATGTTCTTTCATTCATAAGGATCAAATTGAATAAGATTTTTATAAGTGGTGGCACATCCATAAATAACCAAAAGTGGGAAACAACTAGTTGGAATGGAATGAGGGAACTAGACTAAGCTAGTTGGATTGAAAGGATCTAGTCTCAATGGAGGCAAGAAGGCAGCAGCCTTTTGCCCTCTCATCCACGCCACTTGCCATGCATCAAACCCCCAAACCTTTGTCTTGAACTTGGTCAAAGTGTCAACCAATGAAATAGTGACATTAGGCATAACTTGTGTGGATATTCCATGATATTTATGCGTATAATAAATGAAGGAAAATGGGAGAGAATTCCAGATCAAGTGAGAGGCGGCAAGCAGGGCTGCAAGGGGGAAATAAAAAGAAATAAAAAGGGGGAGAAGAGAGTTAGGCGTGCAAGAGAAAAGAAGGAGAAGAAAGAAGAAAAACAAGAGAGGAAAGCAAGCTTGTGTGAACCCTAGTGTTCTTACCTTTTCAACCACTTGAAGCAACCATCTAACTAGCCTCAAAAGAGAAAGGAAAGCTGCCATAGAGACCCTAGAAGAGAAACCCTAGGGCTGACAAGGAAGAAATTGAAGGCAAAAGGTAGTTAGTTTAATTCAAGCATGGGTTGTGGTGTTTTGTATGCTGAAAAATATGAGCCCCTTGCTATATTTATTTCTATTGTTTTGTATGATGAATTTCAATGTTATTTTGTGTCCTTGAATGGATGTTTATTGGCTGTTTATGGTGGTTTGATGCCACATATTTCTGCCTTGGATGGAAGTATGCAAATCCACAAGAGGTGATGAGAAGAGTATGAAGAAAGTTGTATAACCATGGGGTATGGGGTATGCCAAAATGGTACCTAAAGTGGCATCTATGGAGAGGGAATGATGACTGCCTCATAGTGGTAAGGAGTGCCAAAAGGGAGCACTAAATATGTCTCACCCTATGAATAAGCAGTGGTGCCAAAAGGGTGCACCAAACCTATGTATACTGTCCATAAAGACCTCTATGCATGGTTATGCTTTTTTCTTTGTATTCTCTTCAAACTACTTCAAATTATGCCATCCTTTAACCTTGTTTGAATGGACTAACTACTGAGAAATCATTGGTTTCTCATATTATTGGTGTTAATGATTTCATACAGGTGACAAAGCAAAAGAGGTAATTCAAGACTGATTGTGGCTGCTGGCTGTATTTTGTAGTTGATTTATAATGACCTTTATGTGATGAACTTTTGAGAGTTATGTGATGTAATTTAAATTTATGTCTTGAACATTATGAAGTGGATATTTTTTATATGTATATTATGTATTAAGGTAACTCCTAAAGTTAATGAACATAGACTAGTGTACCTTGTGCTAAAAGGCTGTTTTCTGGCCAGCTTGAAATAATGAATTATTAGTACCACCAAACCACGAGATAATTACATGAAATTATTTTCCTAAGCTGATGAAACACTATATTTTATGCACGCAAAATTTCAAGATTTTTGGCCTAGCAATTAGTACAGAAAATTCTTCAAAGTTACACTTCAGGATTTTTACTGGTAAACAGGACAGTTCACAATCTTTGTTTAATTGACCCACCAAGCCATCGAAATTTTGTATGAAATTTTTATCACCTATTCTAGACACATTGAAATTGTATTCTGGAGCTTTTCACGATTTTTAGACATTTATACACCATGTTTCCATATTTTGTAAAAACAGGACAGCAAGCTGTCAAAGTCTGGAAGCTCTCTACTTGAAATCAAAACTTTTTATTTTCAATTTCCTTAGTGAATTGATATCAATGGAAGGTGTTTTCACAAACTTGATAGTTAAAATGAGATGTTACATTTTTGGTATCAGACCACAAGGTTTAGGGAACATTACTTGAGGAAAACTTGACAGAGTTATTGCATATGCTTGGTTATTCTATCTTGGTAATTGCAAGATAGCAGCTTGTGATGTTATGAAACATGTATTGTTATGTACATGTCTATGTGATTTCCTCTTGATTGAAAGATTTGTGATGTTGATTATGAGGTTTTTACCGAATTCTTGAGATGGTTAAGAGAGGCATGGTCTAAGATCCAACAAAACCGTGAGGTCCCGGGTTCGAGGAAGGGATACCGCTGTAGCGGGAATGGGAACTCAACCCAATGGGACCAGCACGGACAGTACCTTATAAAATAAATAAATAAATAAATAAAGCTCAGATGGTCAAGAGGTATCCTCTCGAGAGGGGCAAAACCCTTAGGTTCCGGATTCGAGGAAGGATGGGCGCTGCAGAGCCTGAAGAACTCGCAATGCCGGGACTAAGGGACAATACCTGATTGTGCTCTGGTCTGGGAGGCGGCCAATGAGCCAGTACCTGGGCTATGACATAAAATTTTGGGATGTTACAAAAGGATCTAGTCTCAATGGAGCCAAGAAGGCAGCAGCCTTTTGCCCTCTCATCCACGCCACTTGCCATGCATCAAACCCCCAAACCTTTGTCTTGAACTTGGTCAAAGTGTCAACTAATGAAATAGTGACACTAGGCATGATTTGTGTGCATATTCCATGATATTTATGCATGTAATAAATGAAGGAAAATGGGAGAGAATTCTAGACCAAGTGAGAGGCGGCAAGCAGGGCTGCAAGGGGGAAAGAAAAGGAAATAAAAAGGGGGAGAAGAGAGCTAGGCGTGCAAGAGAAAAGAAGGAGAAGAAAGAAGAAAAACAAGAGAGGAAAGCAAGCATGTGTGAACCCTAGTGTTCTTGCCTTTTCAACCACTTAAAGCAACCATCTAACAGCCTCAAAAGAGAAATGAAAGCTACCATAGAGAAACCCTAGGGCTGACAAGGAAGAAATTGAAGACAAAAGGTAGTTAGTTTAATTCAAGCATGGGTAGTTAGTTAATTCAAGCATAGGTTATGTGTGCTTGTATGCTAAAATTTTCTGCACTCTTGCTATTGCTAATACTTGTCACTTACGTACTATGATTTAATGTCATTTTTGTGTGTGTGAATGGATGCTGGATTTCTGTTCTTATGATGGTTTAGTGCTATATATGTTCTGCTCTAAAAAGAAGTATGCAAATCCACAAGAGGTGATGAGAAGAGTATGAAGAAAGTTGTATAACCATGGGGTATGGGGTATGCCAAAATGGTACCTAAAGTGGCATCTATGGAGAGGGAATGATGACTGCCTCATAGGGGTAAGGAGTGCCAAAATGGAGCACTAAATATGTCTCACCCTATGAATAAGCAGTGGTGCCAAAAGGGTGCACCAAACCTATGTATACTGTCCATAAAAACCTCTATGCATGGTTATGCTTTTTTCTTTGTATTCTCTTCAAACTACTTCAAATTATGCCATCCTTTAACCTTGTTTGAATGGACTAACTACTGAGAAATCAAAAATAGACTACTATTAGAGGCGAAATAAGTACACCTATAACAACAACAAAACCAATTATCAAACTAGCAGAGATATAGCACTGCTAAATGGAAGAATGCCCTAATGGAAAGTATCAACTAACTAACCTATTTTTTACTATACCAAACACATAATTAAAAAAGGGGGGGGGCTTTGAATATGTGTTCTTTGAATTATCTTAAATTCTTGGCAGTTTATCACCAAAAATAAAGAAAAGTGAACAAAGTGAAGAAACTAATTAAGTATACTTAGCATTGACATGTCGTAGCCATATTGACACAAATTTGATCATTAACACAAATAGGTAAATAAATTTTGAATAGTTAGGCTGTAGAACTTTGTACAACAAAATTCCCTATCTTCCCTTTCCATTTGTTTCGTAATAGAACGTCAATGAAAACGAAACCTACCGGGTTCAATGATTTCGATGCACCAGTGCATGAATTTTAATTAAACTCAGAGCATTAAGATTTATGGAAAATATCATCTAACTTGAACCATAAAAATGCCACCAACGGTTTATGTAATTCAGATATGAAATTATTCTAATTAATCCAATTCCAAGGTTAACTACTTGTTACTACTGCCAAACTAATCAAGTGATTCAGATTTAACTAGTTGGCTAACATTATGAATTATTCGAAGATGTTAGTTAGTTACTCCAAATAAATCCAAAAAAATTCACTAACAATACTAACAAATAATTTCAGAATACTCAAAATAATTCATCTATGATTCAAACCATAATCTTGTCTCACAAATTTGATATCATGGCTTAAATAAATTTAGCTAAGCATATAAAAATCTAGGCTACCATACTTAAAAGAAGAGATCGAGTAATATCCTTATATGAATTCATATTCACCTTGAATAAAAATTAACGAAAGAAATAGAAGCTAAGGCCTCAACAAAAAAGGAGCAATTGATGTAGATCTTCTCTAATAACAACCGTAAAAATAATATATTTTGTTTTGGCTTCCTTAATAACATATATAAAGAATCAAAACCCTCCATTTTCTAAGTAGCCGTGGACTCCTCCGGGTCAAGGGAAACATAATCCCTTTCCTATCCAAATTCGGCAATAGCTCCTAAAAATAAGGAGGCATCAATTATCTTCTTCTCTTCTTAGCCATGTGATTTTGCCTACTTAGCAAGGAAATTAATTCCTTTGCCATTTGCCAAGTCATCTTGAGTTGAATTAGGACTCTTTTTCCGTATTTTCAGCTCACCTATTCCTTGCCCATTTTAACATATCCTATATATATATATATATAAAGAAAAAGATTTTAATAACCATGTGAAATTTAAATACTAACAAAAATACAAATTTCGACTAAAAAAATGCAATTAGGACCAATTTATATTTTCACTTATGTTGATCTCAAGAATCAGAAAAAGTAACTTAAAATCTAATAAAATAGACTAGAAATGTGTCAACAATCCAAGAGAATACGGAGCTAAAATATGATTAAAATGAGTCTTAACAGTTTTTGACATGTGGAGATGACAATAATTGAGGTTCTACATGTTGTCATTTGTAAAATCTTCATTCTTTTTGCTCTCTAGTATTCTTGTGGCTATCCATCCCTCTAAGAGAAAAATATATCTTCTCCATAGGGCATGGAAAATGTGGTGGTTTAAGCCCCTTTCAAACTTTCCTCTTGTTCATGTAGGTGGTAGGTAGGCCCACAACATTGTATGGTTTCTTTCCATTTTTCTACTACTATATTGACATCTAAATAGCTTTCCTCTTTTCCTCTTCAGGACCTTTGCGAATAGGAAACCTTAGTGAGTAACTCAACAAATGTAGGAATATCCTATAGATACAGCTAGGAACCATCTTTTATGCCCTGAATGCATCCATAAACTAGGTCTTTTTCTGCCAAAGTCTCCCTACACATAAGAGCTTTATCTTTATAGTGCTTGATGAAGATCAAAACTCCCTCACCTTTTAATTGCTTGATCCTCCCTAAGTCTATCACATGGATATCCTTTTCTTCCTCCAAGAATTTTCCACAGAAGGCTCTGATGATCTCGAACTAGCTTGGAATTGTGTTAAGCTTGAGCTTCAAATACCACGTGAAATCCTTCCCCGCCAACGACTTAAAGAACTTCCTCATACAGAGTTCTAGGTTGTTTTTGTGGACACCCATATCATCTAAAAATGTCAAGACATGTTCTCTTACACTTCCTGTTCTATCATACTTCCTAAAGAGAGACAATTGATAATGTGGAGGTATGGCTTCACAGCAATGCTCAAGGAGAATGGAGGAAGCAAGTATGTTGTAGCATCATATTTGTTTGGCCTTTTCTCCAACATCTTCTTCACCTCACTCCTAGTGATTGGAGTATCATTTGCATCTAACATCGGTGTCTTTAGTAGAGTATGTGGATTGTTGTTTGCCTTGGGATTGCCACCATCATGCATGTCTAATTTGCTACCTTCTCCTCTTGTCTTAACAAGCGTAATTGTTAGGACACATTTTAGTCACATTTCAGCCCCATATTTTCTTAGTTTAGTGGCACATTCTTAGACTATTTCATTTGATTTAAATCACTTTTTAGATTCTTGAATTCATAAGGATGATAATATAAATTGAGCTTAATTGCATGTTTTTAACTAACATTTGTATTTCCACAAGTGATTAATTTCTATGCTAAGAACAAGCATTGCCAGTGGGCATCGTGGCATTGCATTCCAGAGACCATCGCTGCCAATTCTGCCAATGGACGCCGTGGTGCCCATATCTCACCGCCGTGGTGCCCAGAGCCTGCATTGATGCGATTTTGAGGAGTTTTAAGCCAAGTCAATTACCGGGAAGCCTTGTCATACAAGGATTGGGATTCCTAAGCTTGGAAAACTCTTTGGAAGCATGATTAAAGTGGAATTAAAGTCTTGGAATAATATATCCACTTAGTGTCCTAGTTAGAGTATGATTAGGATTTACTTGTACTTAGAGATATAATTTAATTAAGAGTCCTATTTTGAGTCTAACTAGGAGTGGATATATTATAAATAGCCAAAGGGGCTGGAGAGCAGAGATACCATGCCAACACACAACCATCCATGCATACACAGCTGCTGCCAGAACTGGAACCACACCACGACACACATCAAGAGCTGAGAAGACACTCAACCATAGTCCCTATTGCCGAGACTCCATCTAGTATTTTTCTCTTTTGTTATTCTTGTTCAAAGTGACCATGCTTTCAGTCCAGAATTCTACTGGATCTGTTAGCATGATAGCTTAATTTCTTTTATGCTTAGCTAGACATATCTAAGCCATGATACCAAGTTTGTGAGACAAGATTATGATTTGAATGTTTGATAAATTGATTTTGGGTATTCTGAAATTATTTGACCGCATTGTTATTGAATCTATTTGGATTTGTTTGGAGTAGCTAACCAACCTATTTGAATGATTCATATTGTTAGCCAATTAAATAAGTCTGGAACCTTAATTAATTAGCACAAGTAACAACTAGTTAATCTTAGAATTGGATTAGTTAGAATAATTTCAGATCTGAATTACATAAAGCCGCTGGTGGACCTTTATGGTTTAGGTTAGATAATGTTTTCCATAGATCTTAATGCTCCAAGCTCGGTTAAATCTCATGCGCTGGTGTATTGGGGTTATTAGACTTGGTAGGTTTTTAGCTCAGACTTTCTAGTTACAAAACAAATGGTAAGGGAAGATAGGGAATTTTTTCGTACAAAGCTCTACAGTCTAGCTATTTGAAATCAATTTACCTATGTGTTGATGATCTAATTTGCGTTATCAGGGTGAGGATTTTTCGATGCTAAGCATGCTTTATTAATCTGATCAATCAATTTACTTTTATTTGCTTCTCTTTATTCTCTTTTATTAACTTCTAAATCTGCCCAGAATTTTATTATTCAGTAAACATATTCAAACCCCCCCCCCTTTGTGTGTTAATCCTTAGGTAATTCAATTAGGTAGTTTACTTTTTTTTTTATTTCAATTCGTAATTTACTTTCTTTTAAAGCAATCTTATTAGATTAAATACACGCTTCCTCGTGGGATAGATCCTACTTGCCCTATATTATATTATCTTTTAAGGGAGTAGCGAACTCATTTGTGAGGCTACGACACCTCTCCTACAACAATGTAATCTTGATTATCATCTAGCTGGAAGAGAGCGCAAATTACAGCTACAAGAGCTAGAGGAATTAAGGTTAGAAGCTTATGACAATTCTGTTATATACAAGGGCAAATCCAAAGCTTTCCATGATGCTAAGTTAACTAGGAAAGAATTTCATGTAGGTGAAAAAGTGCTGCTATATAATTCAAGATTGAAATTATTTCCTGAAAAACTTAAGTCAAGGTGACTTGGCCATTTCGTTGTCACTCATGTCCATCCTCACGGGGCTATAAAGAGTAGGAGCCTCACTACTAACAAATTTTTTAAAGCAAATAGGCACAGGTTGAAGAAATTTTATGAAGGTGATTCTGCTTGGATGGTGGAAGCAATTCAGCCGGAGGATCTTTAAGCATAAAGAAGGTCGAGCCAATGACATAAAACAAAGGCGCTTCATGGGAGGCAACCGATGTTAATTTCAGGGAAGTTTGCAATTTTAATTCTGTCATTCTTTCTTAATTCTGCCATGTTTTGTTACTTTTATTTCTGTCCTTATTTTCCATTTTAGTTGTTTTTATTTTTTCCTTGCATTAGGGACAATGCAACATTTAAGTGTGGGGGGGGGGGGAGAATGGAAAATTCTGCATATTTGCATGACTTAACTACTCTCTACATCTGAATTCTTGCATCTTCTTCTTAATTCTGCATTCAAGAGAAAACAAGAAAATCTCTTGAAAGTGTAGTCTCATATTAAACAAGGATAACGCATGACATAAGTGAATATGGCTGAGTGGACCCTAACTCAAAACCTATACAATGTATAATGTGATTGATCATGAGATCCAAGTGAGTTATTTGAGCCGAGTGAAGGTTGGGACATTCATGCCAACTTGAGAGTTCATATATATTTTTTCATGTATGTATTTTGTTCAATCTAGGGTATAGAGCTCTGAAATTTGCTCTAAGCCTTGCCACATACTTTAGAGTTATATCTGCATGCTTCAAAGTGATTTTGGCACCTAGGTTTAACCAATTTAGCCTTTCACAGCCCACCTTGCATAATTACCACTAGTAGACCACTTTTGAACCTTAGCCTTTATTCCCTTCATTTAAGCACATTATAAGCCATATACCATTCCTTTGATTTATCCCCATTTTTGAACCCAATAGCTTGAAGAACTATGAGAATTTGAGACATCAAAAGGTTTCCTAGTTAGTAACTAGGAAAGTGGAAAGAAAGAGCCTCAAAAGATGTGAAAATCTCCTAAAGCAAAGTGCAGAAAAAGTCCAGAAATAGAAAAGAAGAAAAATTCTAGAAAGAAAAGCATTCTGGAAAAGCTGAAAAAGAAAAGAAAAGAAGAAAAAAATTCTGCAAGCAAAAGCAAACGAATGAGAAAGAAGAGAGAAGCAAAATATGTAATATGAGGCTTGATAGTTGAAGAATAAGTGAGCTTGAAAAGAGTATGCTTTAAATTCACATAATCTCTTCTTAGTGTGTTTAACCCTTGATTTCATCTTCATTAATCCTTTCTTACCTTACCAAAAACCCCATTGCAACCAAGAAAAAGTCCTTTTGATTCAAGTATGCAATGTACTCTAAGAGGTGAAGGTAGGACTGAAAATCAAATTTTGGTAGCTCTTGCTTTATGATTATGAACTTGAGAGTGAGTACTTTAAACCTAAACACTTGAGAGAACTTGAGCGTAAACACATATATCCAATGAGGATCATTCACACTATGCATTATGAAATCTGAGATAGGAGTCTTTGCTAAGTGACATATCTACTTATGTTTGTGAGGTGATAACTTGCTTGACATGGTGACTTACAATTTTCAGGAGTGTTTTCTTTGTTTTGTTCTTAGTTTGATCGAGGACGATCAAGAGTTTAAGTGTGGGGGAATTTGTTAGCATGCATTTTAGTCACATTTCAGCCCCATATTTTCTTGGTTTAGTGGCACATTCTTAGGCTATTTCATTTGATTTAAATCACTTTTTAGATTCTTGAGTTCATATGGATGCTATTTCATTCTCTAGCAAAGTTGTTGGTTGGATATCCATACACGAGATGCTTGAATGAGGAAGAGCCAATCCTGGTGGAAGCCATGACCATTAACAGGTACCTCCTAAGAATATACTACTATCTCTAAAGAAAAAAATGCAGATAACTTAACCACAATTTCACAAATATATCATATTAGACAACAATTGAAGCTTAAGATTAAGGGTCCACGAATGTCGTTGCAACATTTGATGAAATCCTTAGATGAGTACAAATATTTGTATTGGTATAAGAGTGATAAGAAGTCAGATATTGTGAAGAATATATTCTGGATGCACCTTGACTCATTGAAACTATTGAATGCCCTTCCTATTGTACTCATGATGGATAACATATACAAGACCAATAGGTATCGTCTCCCAACTTGAGATTGTTGGTGTGACATAGATGAAGTTGATTTTTTTAGTGGCATTTTCATACATGGAGTCTGAATGCATTGGAAACTTTCATGGGATCTTGAGAGGATGAGGGTCCTATTCTGGCGAAGTGACTTATCTCCAAAAGTTATTGTGATCGATAAGGATTTTATATTTATAAAAGTTGTGGAAATGGTATTACTCATTACATTGAATATTTTGTGTCGGTATCACATTAATAAAAATATGGAATCAAAATGCAAGCAATTGGTGCAAGATTATGTGGAGTATGAGAGGGTGACAGATGCGTGGATAGCAGTTGTCGATGCTTTTGATGAGGAAGCATACTATTAGGCTTATGGGGCATTCCACAACACATACAAGAGCCTTGATAACTTTGTTACATACATAGATGATATGTGGTTGAATCCACAAAAGGAGAGATTTATCTTAGCTTGGATTGACAAGGTCATGGATTTGGGAAATACGACACATATATGTATGGGTGTATATTTATGTCTTAGTATATTTTACCATATTATGTCTAGTTCCACTTGTGTGTTACATGTCTCATTGTATCTTTGTATTTGTCAAACAAAGTGGAGGGTCCACATGCCGGCTTGAAGAGAATGTTGCAAAACTCAATGGGTGATGTACAACGTTATTGGAAGGCCATACATGGTCTAAGCACGCTATAGCACAATGAGATAAAGAAATCATTTCAACACAATCTTGTCAAAGTGGAGCACAAAATGAAAGGTCTACTATTTAGCACTTTGCATTATTGTGTTTCACTTCCTGCAATGAGACATATGCCAAAGGAGCTAGAGAGGGCATTTACATATGTTGGTTCAAACAAGGTAACATGTGGTTGATGCATGAAGACTACACATGGATTACCCTATATTAAAGAGCTTGGGGAGTGGGCATGCTAAAAATACATGTTCGATTGACTGTAGTACACCATCATTGGACGAGTTTGACATGGGAGGTCTAGGATAAAGATGAAGGGTCGGTGCCCTATGGGGATGCCATTAAGTTGTTATGGGCTAAATTTAGGAGCCTCAACATTGAGGATGAGTAGTGGGTTATGTAACACATGACGATTAAACTAGTAGTTGTAGACACCACTTCATAACAACCATCGTTGGAGAAGGTCAAAACAAAGGGCAGGAAGAAGAAGACCACGAAGAGATCAAATAGTTTAACAAAGCGAGACCCATCATTGTTTGAGCATGTTGAAGCCATGTATGGTGCTATGCGTAGTACCATGTAATCAAGACCTTCCACGCAAGACTCTATGACACTCGCTAGGCCGCCATGTGTTAGTAGTTCATTTATTAAACCGTCAGTTGGGCCAAGTTCATCATCACACAAATCCACTTCAGACTCTATGGCACATGCAACTATATTACATGGAGCTCCATTGTTCATGCCATCTCAAGAGTTTGCTCAAATGGCCACTCTTAGATCTATTCCTATGCTAGACTAGTTACCAATATGCATCAATGGTTTCATTAAGGATGTGATTAATATGCAACCTGATGGAAATTATGGCTATGGGGCAATTGCTATAGAACTTGGGCTTCCTAAGGACGAAGGGTTTTGTATCCATCAGCAATGCATTGCGAAGATGACGACATAACACATACTATATACTGACATATTCCTCGAGTAAGGATACCAACAACTTCTATCTTCACTCCCTATAAACCTCTGTGTGCATGGTGCATGATTGCTCCTAAGTGAGTGTCACAAATGGATAGATTTGGTGTGTGAGTGTGGCGTGAATGAATGGATGTATATGGAACAATGTGTGATGTGTGGAACATAGTGCAAGTATACACTATCACTGCAGTGAGCAAGTATTCCGGGGGTTGTCGTACCCAAGGGATTGTTATTGATTACTAGAGTAATATAACTCCAGTATTGTTCAAGCGATCGAATTGTGATGAGATAAGCAAATTAATTAATTTTAGAAAACAAGTAGTAATAGCAGAAAAGTATATAGCATAATATAATTATGATGAGAGATCTAGGGATTCAGATTTCACCACAATCTTCATGTATAGACTTCCTTGATTCAGTTATGCAGTTGTTGAATTATCAATTGCTAGCCAGGATTCCCTAATTTAATTAATCAGCCTTGGTATTAGGTCAGATCAAATCTAATTATAATTACCAACCCTGCTACTGGTCTGTGCGAGTTGTAGCAACTATAATTGCATTAAGATCTATGGACATCCCTTTAGGGAGATTAGAGGAATGCCCTAATTCCCATGTGACAACACAGGGTCCTCGGTACTGGTTTGTCCTTAGCTCCACTATGGATTTAATTCTCTTGGTCTAGGTTAACTAATCTCCGGTCGGTATCATAGCTACCCCATTGATTTCCCCCAATTAATTGGCCAGATCAATCAAGAGTAAAGTGCAGAAAAGTAAATCTCAATTAGATAAAGCATGAATTGTCATAACTTCCTCAATTTGTCTATACAATCAGATTGGGCTACATCTTAGCCCTAGAAAGAAGTTTAGTTGCACATGATACTAGGGAAATACATAATCATAAAGTAGGAAAACATTACATGATACTAGGGAATTGAGGTTAAATAATCTATATAAAATGTAATTATCAGTGCACCACTTGATAAGTGGATGTCCATACCGAATATGCCATATGTAGTTGCTTCATAGCTTAATATCATACTAGTTGTTTTACACCCACAAGTGTCGTATTCATATTTTCTCCTTCACTCTTCTTCCCCGTCAAGTCTTACAAGCCATAAGGTAGTCGTGATCACTCATGTTCATGGGCATCATTTCATGCATGTACCCATTTGTCATTACTATATACTTAGGATTTATAGAGCCATTAATTCGATACCATATAAGTGTATTGATTTTTCTTATGATCCCATAAGTGAAGCTTAAAGACGATTCCCCATTGCCACCAATAGCACCATAATGGAACTATTCACCATTAGACGAAGCACGTGGCTGGGTGATGTCGTATATAACACGTATACATTGATTTGAAATCATTACATGATGATTTCATAAGTGAAGCTTAAAGATGATGGTGAATAGTTCTATTGTGGTGCTATTGGTGGTAGAGGGGCATCGTCTTTAAGCTTCACCTATGGGATCATAAGAAAAATCATTACGCTTGTTAAACATGGTACCCACGTCATGCTATGCCTCGCCGTAGTGTGGGCTTCATGCTTTCTGCCTCATCATCCTACTTCGTGGCGTGATAGGTGTCAATTCTGCCATATGTTTTTCTTCTTCTCCAAGTCATGCCTTGGACTCCAGGCTATGGGTTGGACACTTTCTCCTCTTTTAAGTTGCAAAAAGGCTTCTTTTATGTAATTTAATGTCAACTTCCTCATCCTACAAAAACCATGGAATTCACCTTAATAATACTCAAATTATAGTTGTAATTCACAAGAATTGGAAGTAAATATATCTATATAATTTACACTTATCAATGTGTTAGTGAAATCATTTATTTACAAAATTGATAAACATCGAGGCAAATGCTTAGTGAAATTATTTATGTAGAAAATTGGTAAACACATAGGCAAATGCTTAAAATGGCTCTATAGAGCCGTTTGATCAATGAGGGCAATAGGTACAAGGCCAAATGGGTATAGAGCCATTTGCATGAATTCCAATTGATTTTGGGCAAGTCAAACCTCTCTACACAAGTCTTGAGAGGTCAAACAACTCTACTTAGACTATTTCACTTGCTCGTGACACCTAAAACTTTGAAAACTCATAAACTAACAACACACATACAAAAAATGACTTTGATCTGAGTAAACACACAATATCAATTGGAAATTTATAATAAAAAAAGGAGTATAATATATTAAGAACAACAAGGATGTCTATAACAAAATACAACAGGTTCTACAATGACTAGCCATTATATTTAACTATTTGAAGAAACATATAATATCTAGACAAGTGTAATGAATAGCTATGTGGACTCATGGCTGGTCTTACATCTAGACTATAAAATCTGCCTGATCGGTGGATAGCGGGATCTTCCCATATGTGACAATTTTGGCGTATGCTTGATGTAGTATCCGTCCAACCTTGGAATGCTTATTGACTAATTGCTTGTCGAAGATGGTACGGATATGTCCCCCAATAGATGTCATATGCTTCTACATGTCAAAACAATGAGAATTTCATAAGCTTTATCCTCCACACAACAAATAGATAATAACAAAGTTTAAACAAACATACCAACGACTCATTATATATGGTCAATCGTTGACACCACCCCTTATCTCTCCTAAGGTCACACTAAACAAGATGCTACATGAAATGTGGAGAGCTAGGCAACACGTATGGATGTGATATCCTGTCATACCACTCTATGTAGTCTAGCATGACTTCTCTAGGCACCACCATGACAAGCCTAGGCGACTTAGCACTCAAGACATGCTTGTCAAAGTGGTCCCACATAGCATCCCCCTTTGCTAAATAGAAACCCTCATTTGTCACACGGATGGGAGGGCGTAAAACTGACTGGACATCAAATAACTGGCGAAGCACTGGCTTTGGCTAATGAGGCTCGAACCACCACCCAAATTGCAATCTGCCAAAGAAGAAGGCAATATGGTGAAGTGGATGATAGGTGCATCCATTGGAGTATAGTGTCCACTCCACACCCTTATATCTTAGACAATCTAGCTGGTGGCGTATTGGAGGTAATTGTCCACTCCCTTAATGAGATATCCATTGTGCTGCTCGTGGGAGGTTCTTGCTATACACAACATTCATGTGAGTAATGTGGCAGAAACCAAGGAAGTCTTCATATATCCACACCTGTAAATATGCACAAACAAGTTAGGCAAGAAAACAAGACCAACAATTATATAGGCTTAACTTAATATGTAACTATCATATTAGTATAAGCGGTAGATAACCAGCCACCTACTTTGCTGGTTCCTACTAGCAAAACCTAGATGCCTTTACATATGAGTGAGACATATGGCCCCCACGAGGAATATCGCCAACTTCATCTAAGTCTCGCAGCAGCTCAAGAAACTTTACCTACACAACAATGGAGGATTTGTCCATGAAAATAGTGCATCCAAGCATATATAGTGAGAGTGCCCTCGTTGCAAAGACATACCAGCATCGACTAATGTGACCTTGAATTACCAATATCAAACTATTAAATTGAAATATTAGTTTGTTATTGACTTGTAACTCATCAAGTGCAAGGCCAGGTTAGAGCCCTAAGAGATCACAAAAAACTGAAAATGTAGTCTCAATCATTACGGTAGGCACAGACTCAAAATGACCTTGCATTGGGAGGTGCAGTAATGATGCCACATCGTCTAATGTGTTTGACTTCCAAGAGATGATCGGTATGTGAACAGCTCTCCACAGCCTTTTAGGGGCTAAATGGCTTTATAGGGCCATTTGGTTCCTAAACTCTTTAGGGCCATTTGGTCCCTAAATGGCTGTGTAGAGCCGTTCCACTCATCTCAACATCGTTGTTGCCACTATCAAATGACTCTATAGAGTTGTTTAGTGTCCAAATGGCCCTATAGAGTTGTTTGGACAAAATACAGTTGTGTAGAACAGTTTACCATAGCCAATTCATGCCTTTGACACTTAAAAGTCCAAAAAATTATAGAAACTATCTCTAAACATAATAGGGAATGACTTCGATCTAACTGAAACATAGAACAACACTTGAAAATAAATAATAAATAAAAATAGAAATGTCACAAATTAAGAACTACAACTAGAATTTACAAGATAATGTTAATCAACTTAACACATAATGATATCCACAACAAAACACAATAGGTTCTACAATGACTAGCCACTACATTCTAACATTTGAAGACACATAATTTCCTAATAAGTCTAATGACTAACTATATGGATTTATGGATGGTCCTGTACCTAGGCTATAATAATGGCTCGATCGGTAGACAGTGAGAGCCTCCTATATGTGATCAATCTTGGTGTATGATTGATGTAGTATCTGTCCAGCCTTGGAATGCTCATCGACTAATTGCCTCCCACAGATGCTATGAATATGTCTCGCAATAGATGTCATATGCTCCTACATGACAAAGTAATGGGAAATTTATAAGCATGGTCCTCCATACATCAAATAGATAAGAAAGTTTAAACAAACATACCAACGACTGCTTATGTGTGGCTAGTTGTTAACACGACCCCTCTCTCTCTAAGGGTAATGCCAAATAGGAAGCTCTATGACTCACGAGGAGCTAGGCAGTATATATGGATGTGATATACTACGATACTAATACATGTAGTCTGGCATGACTTCACTGGGCACCACCATAACAGGCCTGCTTAACTTAGCACTCAAGACATGTTGGTCCACCTTCCTATAGAGAAACTCTCATTTGTTACATGGATGGAAGGGCGTGGGACTGACTAGACATGGCATAACTAGAGAAGCACTCACTCTAATTGATGAGGCTCGAACCACCACACAAACCACAATCTGCCAATGGGAGGTCCACGCTATATGCAACATTCATATGGGCAGTATGAGGGAAGCTGGGGAAGTGTTCATATATCGACGCTTGTAGATATTTACAAACAAGTTAGTCAAGACAACAACACTAACAATTATATAGGCTTAACTTAATGTGAAATTATCATATCAGTACAAGCAGTAGATAGCCAGCCACCTGCTATGCCCAGTGCCTATTAACAATACCTAAATGCCTGTACATATGAGTGAGACATATGGCCCCCCAAGGAATATGACCAACTTCATCTAAGTCTTCCAATAACTTAAGATACTCTACCCGCATAATAGTGGAGGATTTGTTTGTGAAAATAGTGCATCCAAGCACGTATAACAGAAGTGCCCTCGTGCAAAGACCCACTTACGTCGGTTGATGCGACCTCGAATAACCTCTATTAGCTTATTGAATCAAAATATGGCTTTGTTGTTGGCCTGCATCTCATCAAATGTAAGGCCATGTCGAAGCCCTAAGAGATCACATACAACTGGCAGTGTAGTCTCTATTGACAAGGTAGGCAAAGACACAAAAAAACCTTGCACTTGGGAGCTGTAGTAATGATGCCATATCATCTAATGTGATAGTCATCTCATCTACTAGTAGGTGGAAGGTATCAATATCTACATGCCACCATTCTATGAATACTGACAACATCGCCTTGTCAACCATGGAATATTGGAGTCCAATAAGTAGCTCCAGCCTGAATGCCTTATGATATCACGCACTTACTCAGGCACTTGCTCATACTTTAGGTCCCTCAACTTATTGCCATGTATGACTATCTTTAGAAGACTACAATCTGTATTGCCACAACAACAGTTAGTTTCATATTTTAACACAACAACAATGAAGGAATGTACATGCATGGTTTACAATTGTTATAACTTACTGGCTCCTGTATCCATACATGACCAAGAGTGTGCCCACCATACCTCTTGAGCACGGAAATATCATAAGGACTACCCAAGGCTGGAGCCTTAAAGAGGTCATTTTTGTGAATCACCTATACTATTTGATTGTGCCTTGCTCCCCTGTCCTTACCCTGTCCTTATCTTCAAAATCCTCTTCATCTGAGGGAGACTTTGGCTTAATGGATGAGCTTAGGTGGATCCTCCTTTTTATCTGCAACCTGTGCCATCCAATAATTGACTCGCTATCTATGATCAAAGGTAGTCGGGTGACAACAGTCCACATCTCGGTGCTCCTCCAATTAAGGTGTTGATGATCTAAGGCTAGGGTTCTTGGTCATCACCGTGCCTATATGCAACAATTGAAAGTAATTAAATTAACTGATAAACTAGTTCAATTTCAAATAAACTAATTCAATCGTCTATCAAACAAATAATAGAGATTAAAAAAGAACCCTCAACTGCACTATGCCAAAAAAAAAAAAAACAAACAAAGGAATGGGAGACTCAAACATTTGTGAAGTGACTTACAAAAATTACCCATCAGACAATCATTCAAGCATTCAACACACCATACTGGGAGCTTATAAATGTCACAACCACAAGCTGTGTAGACCAAAGAAGAAAATAACTCTCCACTAATCTAAAATGGAAACAAAGAAAGTTAATTCATTGAGAGAAATTAAATAAAAATTGTCAAATAAAGAGAAAATTTAGATTTCTTGTCTAAAATAGCTCCACACAACCATTTGAGGCTACATGGAGTCAAAAATGGTTCTATAGAGCCATTTAAGCAAGGATATACACCAAATGACTCTCCACAGCCGTTTGAGACTACATGTAGTCAAAAACAACTTTACAAAGCTGTTTAAGACATTTCTTTCCTTCTCCTTCCGTAAATTGACATACTATAGTTGTTTTCACTGTTTTCAAATGAACATAAACAATCCCAGCTTAATTAGAGAGCCCTAACCCACATTATACAAACAAAAGCACAAAAAAAAAAACAGAGTGTGGAGAACTAACCTCATGAATGAGAAAAATGGAGGAGCACCCTTGTTGTGTTTCTTGCCTTCAATAAAGAGGTAAAAAGAAATGGCTTTACATAGCTGTTGGTAATGGAGGGTTTGTGTGGGATTTGTGAATGATGATGAGTGGTACATAAGGGTTAGGTTTTTTAGTGAGAGGGATATTCTGGATATTAATCTATGTTAAATTTTGGAGGGGGAGTGTATTCATTAAAAATGGGTGTGTCTTAATTAAAACCCAAAAGAATATAGAGAGCACTCATACTTTGCATGAAGGAAGAAGGGAACGAAAAAAAAAAATGTAGAGACAAAGAGAAGTAGAAGCATTGAGCAAAAGCCTGAGTGGAGTTGAAGGGAGAGCTTAGAGGGTTAGAGAGAGTGGCATGATTAATGGTAAAAAGGAGATTGAAGAGCCATAGAAAGTAATAGAGAAAGGGAGCGAACTAAAAAGGAAAACAGAAGCAAGAATGCAGAGAAGAATGGGGAGAAAGAACTATAGCTCAGTGAGGAAAAGAAAAGAAAGGCAAATTAGAGAAGCAAAGAAGTAATTGAGAGGAGAAATCAGAGGGGAAGCCTTCCATCCATTACTCTAGCTTAGGATTTTTGGGGTTCCTCCTTGAGGTGTTGCAGAGACTACTATCCTAGAGTGGCCTTCATCATGTCTTATGTTTGGATGGGTTCCAGGGTTTCTTATTTCATCTCTACTTGAGTTTTAATTACTAACCTTAATCTGAGATTTATGATAACCTTTGTTTTAATGTTTAGTGTTAAATTGGAGAATGGTTGATTGATAGAGCATACTGGTTAGAAATTCTCTTGGATGTATTCACATGTGTTTTATTGAGAAGTGCACTTCTCTATCTTCCATGCTCAATTTATTGTTTGGCTCTTTTGATGTGTGAAGAGATGAGGAAGTGTAGGTTCATTTACTTTTATTAAGAAATTGAATTCTTGGTGTTAATCTGAGGTTTTTGTTTCCCATGAACTCATCCCTTATGATTCCCTAAGAATTATGGGTGAAGTGTAGATTTGCTTTTCATGGTCAAATTGTGGTATTATGTTTTGGTTCTTGCTACACTTGATAATATGGCTCATTCATTACTTTTATATATTATGACTATTTAGAAATTTGTTTTGGGTTCCCATGTTCTTATCTACTTAAAGGATTTCTTCGGTTTGTGCATTTTATTGTGAAATTAGAGATTAGTTTTTCATGTTTATCCATTGAATTCTCCATTTTATGTGGCATTTGAATAGTTGGTTTGTATTTATAAGCTGTGATGCTCCCTTCCTTTCCTAATCAAATGGCTCTATATGTATAGATAAGTCTGCTTATTGGTTTATTGTGGCAATTCAAATGTGTGGAGAAATTTGGAAAAGGATTACTAGAATTCCTTGTGTTTATTGGTGAATTAATTAAATTTGGATGATCAATTTTTTTTTCTGCATAGGATATGTGAAATTTTGGTTAAGCTTGAGTTTATGATTTAATTTAGGTTGTCTGGAAGTGTGTTTGAAATTCTATAGCTTGCTGATTGTAGATCTTCGTGTCTGCCTCTTAAGTGTTCAAAGAATGTCACTGATTTTTGGGGTTTGCTGGTTTTGTGTTTTGATTAAGTCTGAATTTTTCTTGATGTGTGCTTGAGGTGTTACGTGTCTGATGGAATATTGGATAAACTTTGTTGAGCTTCCTCTCTGTATGATTCTGGGCTTTTGCATATTGATTTTTGTTCTTGTTTGATCCCCTATTGTTCTTGTTTCCACAGTCTCAATATCCTTGTTTTCTATTTTCAGTGGAAGCTGTATGATGATTGCAATGATGTTTAATGCATTTAGCTATGCTATATTGCATGATTTTGTGCCGTTGCTGCAAACTGCATGTTCTTGGATGTGAAACCTTTGCATTTTGATAATAAATGTCACTGTGTGATATTTGCCTTGTCTTCTTTTAAATTGTGATGTTTGTTCTCTAAATTTGGATAATTGTGGGATGATCATTCTATTCATTTCTCAATCTCATGCTTATTTTTGTGACTTGTTAACGATGTAAATAGAGATAAGTTCAATATAGATTACTATTACTACAACTAACTCTAGAAATAAGCACTAATCTAGGTTATTTCATTTATTTGTTTCCTAGTCTAACTCAGACTCCCGTATGCCTTCTAAGGATATCCTATGGCCTAGAACAATGCCTTCTGTCATCATGAAGTGGCATTTTTCCCAATTCAGCATCAAATTTGTTTCTTAGCACCTTTTAGTACTAATGACAAGTTGTGAAGGCAAGAATCCAATGAGTTCACAAATACTGAGAAATCATCCATGAAAATCTCTATGAAATTCTCCACCATGTCAGAAAATAATGCCATCATGAGCCTCTGAAATGTAGCAGGTGCATTACATAACCCAAATGGCATCCTCCTAAATGCGAAGGTACCATAAGGGCATGTAAATGTTGTCTTTTCTTGATCTTCAGGGGCTATGGCAATTTGATTATAGCCAAAATATCCATTCAAAAAACAATATAAGGGATACCCTGCTAGTCTATCTAGCATCTAATCAATAAATGGCAATGGAAAGTGATCTTTTCTTGTTGCTTTATTCAACTTCCTGTAATCAATGCATACTCTCCATCCAGTCACTGTTCTGGTGGGAATTAGTTCATTGTTGTCATTTTTCACCACAGTAATTCCTCCTTTCTTCGGTACTACCTGCACAGGACTCACCCAAGGGTTGTCAGAAATAGGGTAAATTATACCTACATCTAGCCATTTTTGTACTTCTTTTCTAACTACTTCTTTCATTTACAGATTCAGTCTTCTCTGGTGCTCTACTGAAGGCTTGAAATTCTCCTCCATGTAGATCTTGTGCATGCATAGGGTGAGACTTATGCCTTTGATGTCAGCAATGGTCCATCATATTGCATCCTTGTTTGCTCTGAGCACTCTTAGCAACTTTTCTTCATGTTCTTTAGTCAGGGAAGCAAAAAGAATCACCGGTAGGGTCTTTGAATCTCCTAAGTAGCAGTACTTTAAGTGATTAGGTAATGGCTTCAGCTCCATTTTAGGTGGCTGCTCCTTTGAGGTTTCGATTATGTCCCCTTGCTCTCCTAGTGCTTCGGCAGGCTTCTTGATGAATACTGGTGGGGTGGCTTCAAGCTTTTGAATGCATTCTTCAATATCAGGGTCTTCTTCTGGAGTCATTCCTACTAGGCATGCTTTAAGTGGTTCTGAAAATTTTGAATTTTCTTTCACCTCTTGGATGCATTACTCTATGAGATCTACTCTAAAACATGCTTCTTCATCAGCTGGATGCTTAATGCCTTGAGGATGTCAAACGTTACTTCTTCTTCCTGCACTCTAAGGGTCAGATTCCCTTTTTGCACATCTATCAGGTCTCTTCCAGTTGCTAGGAATGGTTTTCCTAGGATGATAGGGATCTCTTGATCTTCTTCCATATCTAGTACTATGAAATCTGCAGGGAAGATGAATTTGTCAACTTTAACTAAAACATCCTCTACTATACCTCTTGGATATTTGATAGATCTGTCAGCTAGTTGTAGAGATATAGTAGTAGGCTTAGCTTCTCTAATATTCAATTTTCTATAGACCGAAAGTGGCATGAGATTTATGCTAGCTCCAAGATCACATAGTGCTTTGCTGAAATACTCCTGGCCTATCACGCATGGAATGGTGAAGCTTCTGTGTTAGCTTGTTTTGGAGTATAGCACTGCACTCTTCAGTAAGTGCAACTGTCTCATAGTCTTACAGCTTTCTCTTGTTGGATAATATGTCTTTCATGAACTTCACATAGCTGGGCATTTGTTCCAAAGCTTCTGCAAAAGGAATGTTAATATGTAATTTTTTAAATACCTCCAGAAACTTTGCAAATTATTTTTCCAGCTTTTGCTTTCTGAATCTATTTGGGAATGGGAGAGGTGGCTTGTATGGTGGAAGATTGTCTGGAAAAAGCTTGGATCTTGGCTTCTCTACTGACTCCTATGATTTTGGCCTCTCCTCTGGTGTGTCTTCAAGTGTTTTTTCTGCTTCAATTTCAGCTTCTTTTTCTCCTTCAGGCGTGGGTTCTTGGACAGCTTCTAGTGTCTTCCCACTTCTTAGAGTGATGGCTTTGCTTCAGTTGTGCTAGGTAGCATACCAGGCTGCCTTGTGGTTAGACGTTGAGAAATTTTGCCCACCTGGTTCTCCAATTGCTTGATGGAAGCATTTGCAGTCACCATGAATTAATTGGTCTTTTCAGTAAGATCAGCTTGAGATGCCGCAAGTTTAGCCATGGCATCTTCTAAATTCATTCTTGGAGGTTGTTGGCGATTTTGTTGATATGGAGGTGCTGTTTGTCCTAAATTTTTTCATGAAAAATTTGGATGATTCCTCCAGCCTAGGTTATAGGTCTTGGAGTAGGGATTATTATTCCCCACATAATTCACCTCTTCGGCTTCTTCTGGCATAGCCTCCATAGAATTTCCTTTGAGTAGAGCAGTGTGGAAAGAAAGTACTTGGTCTAATTTGGATGCAAGTGTTACAATTGCATCATTATCTTGAATTCCAGCTACCTTCTTCTCATTATCCCTCTAGAGCTCCAATCAGAGGAATTTGTGGTGACCTCTTCAAGCAACTCATAGGCTTCAACATAGTCTTTGTTCAGAAAGGCTCCTCCAGCTGCTGCATCTACCACGGTTTATGTTAGGGCTCAATCCTCCATAGAACACTTGCATGACTAGCCAATCTTGCATTCCATGGTGTGGACACTTCCTTAGCAGCTCCTTGAATCTCTCCTAAGCATCATAAAGAGATTCTTTGTCAAATTGATTGAAGTTAATCTTAGTTCTCAACTTGGTAGTCTTTGAAGGAGGAAAATATTTAGTGAGAAATTTCTATGCTAAAGAGTCCCATGTGTCAACTGAACTGGGTGGCTAGGAATTCAGCCACCTTCTTGCTCCATCTCTGAGAGAAAAAGAAAATAATCTCAGCTTAATTGCTTCTTCTGACACTCTATTGTATTTGAATGTGTCACAGATTTCCAAAAAAAATAGAGAGGTGCAGATTTGGATCTTCATTAGTTGCTCCTGAAAATTAATTATTTTGCACCATTTGAATCAGAGTTGGTTTGATCTCAAAATTATTCACCTCTACTGCTGGATTTCGAATGCTTGACATTGCATTTTGAATCTTTGAGACAGCAAAGGTGCGAAGAGGGATGTGTCCCTCATTTGGTTGATTATATGGTGCTGCCATCCTTTCTAGTTCTGGCTGCAAGTTTCGAACTACTTTTCTTGCTCTCAGATTTCTTTTGAATGTCTTTTCGATCTCCGGATCAAGTGGAAGTAAATTTCTAGATCTTGTTCTTCTCATGCACCAGAAAAATTCCTAAAAAAGAGAAGAAAGAAATTCAAAGTATAACAAAAAAAAATGTTTAAGTCACTATTTTGTTAATTTCTCTAATATCAATGAAACAATCCCTAGCAACGACGCCAAAAAACTTGATGTTCGATTTAGGGTGTAGAAAATAGGTGTAGAATGGATGTGAAATAAAGGTGGAATGAAGTGCAAGCGAACACTATCAGTGTAGCCAACAAGTATTCCAGGGTTGTCGTACCCAAGGGATTGCGATTAATTACTAGAGTGTATTAACTCCAATAATGCTCAAGCGATTGAATAAGAGTGATAAGAATAGTAGATCATAAGGTAAAACAGCAGTAAAATAAAAGAGAATAGATGAATGATGAGTGATTGAAATTCAGATAAGTGAGGCCTAGGGAATTCAGATTTCACCACAAGTCCTTGACATAGACTTTCATGATTCAGTCATAACTTCTACGATTATGAATTGCTAGCCAAGATTCCCTAATCTAACCATCCTACCTTGGCGTGAGGTCAGAATAATCCTAATTACAATTACCAACCCTGCTACGGACCAGTGCGAGTTGTAATAACCATAATTGCATTAAGTTCTATGGACATCCCTTTCAGGTATTCTAGAGGATCTCCCTAGCTCCCTTGTAACTACATAGAATTCTGGGTATAGACTGCCATAGAACCCTATGGATTTAACCTCCATGGTCTAGGTTAACTAATCATCTTCCGAGTCATAGAGAACCCACAGATTTCTCCTTTCTAATTGGCCATATCAGTCAAGAGTAAGTGCAGAACATTAAACCTCAATTAAATAAAAGCTAGATTTGTCATAACATCATCAATTATGTCTATACAAGTACTTAGGCTACATCTTAGCCCCTAAATAGAAGATTAGTTACACATGATGATGAAAGAAAACATAATGATAAAATAAGAAGACATGGTGTTGGTGAAGATGGGTGATGCCTTGAAGCTTGCTTGCTTTGATGTGGATGCTACGTGGATGGTCCCCTTTTCCTCTCGGTCCTCCTTTTTATTTATATAGCCTCCAATCCTAATTAGACTCCACCTATGACTTTAAGTTGTATTATAATTCCTAATCCTAATGTAATCCTAATCATCCTTTAATTAGGATTTTAATTACATAATAATTGTACAACTCTAATCCTACTTGATTAATAATTCTAGAGAGTCTTCTATGTCTTGGAGTCTCAATTCTTGTAGGAGAAGGATTCCTGGAAGTTCAGATGGTTTAGAACTCTTCAATTATTCTTCGGAAGGCCTTCGGGTCGCTACGGCGAAGGGTAGCCTCGCCACGGCGAGCTGATGCTTGAAATTGGATTTTGCTCTCTGGAAGACCTCACCACGGCGAGCTCAAGCTATATTGCTCTTGTTGCTCTCGGGTAAGGCTCGCCATGGCGAGCTATGGCAGAATGCTGAGATCTCTGTTTTACTGCTAATTGAAGTCTAAACCTGAATCAAAAGGAATTCATATCAAATGCAACATGTTTTACCTTAATTAAGAATGTTAATGCAAGGGAATTGAATCATAAAAGTCTATACAAAATGTAATTATCACTTGTCATGTGGTCTATGGCACCAGAATCAATGACCCCATTTGGAGGCGAAAGAGAGAAGACATGTAGTAGAGTTACCTTTCTCAACAAAGGCAGTAGAGGATGCAAAATGGTTGGTAGATTTGGTCAACTGAGCATACTCTTCGGCTAAAACAGTAATCGTCTAGTCATAAGCAATATGACCAACTGATCCCTTGTGGTACTTGGCATGGAATTTTTGACATTTGTACTTGGTGTGTTTGATCTCATGACAATAGAAACATTAAGTCTCATCAACAAATTGCCCACGATGATCACCATGGGAACCATCATGAGAGCTACCACGAGAACCACATGAGAGTACCCACTCCTAACAAGTGCACTTTGAGGAGACGGGGATGTCTGAGAATCCTCATAACCAAACCGAAGAGCCATAGCAAATGTAGAGATGGAATAACTAATTCAGACAAAATCTGTGAGCGAAGAGACTCGTGTTCGGGTTTTAGTCCGATTAAAAAAACTCATAACAACAATCTATTCACGCTGAGTATGTATGGCTTTCACATCATAACTAATATGAAGAAGCGAGTTTAATTCCTCATAAAGTGTTTTGAACTCGATAACATATGCATGCATAAATTGATCACGTTGCTCATATCGATGGAAGGACTTGCACACATTGTAAATGCGAGAGATATTTCTCCACCCATAATACAAGAAGTCAAGATAATCCATTAGTTTCTTAACAAACTCATAGTGGGAGACCAAGGGAAGTACCTCTCTATCTATAGAGTTCTGAATCTAGATAAACAAGTGTGTATCATCCTCCAACCATTGTTCACGTGTCATCAATAGGTGAGTCAGAGGTGAAATGAGCACCTTTCCAAATACTGCACAAATATACCCAAATCATATTCCCCCAATCAAAGTAGTTCAAACCATTGGGCTTCATATCAACAATATGGGAAGTCAGAGGTAGTAGATCAATTGAAGGAGGCTTCTTATCAGCCATGACAGAGTAGGATAGCGAAAAGAGAAGTCAAAAAATGTCCAAGGCAGGAGAGGTAGTAGTATAGGCCCAACAACAAAAGTCTAGCAGAATGCAGCACCAAATAAAGCCAAAAAATAATAAAACCAAGAGCCAAACAAGACCAAAAAATACCAAAACCATAAATGGACACCAACCAACAAGGTAGAATAACAAAAGGAATATAAAATAACACCAAAGATGAGATAGACGCTAAGGGGCTGAGCTAAAGTGGAAAAACAAAGTGTAAAGAGATAGATTCGGCTGGAAAAGCTCCCAAGGAGGCGACGAGGATAACCACGATGGAGGAGGGATAAGCACACACCTCCACACGTCGTCGCAAATGAGCTGGAGCTAAAGAAAAAAGGGGTTTGTGAGGCCACACACGTTGTCATCAGAGGTCACTAATTGGTGGAGGAAGTTGCAGAGTGTGCTAAAGCCAATGGTAGGGGTAGCGTCAACCCAAACTAAGCCCAAAGATGTTGTGTGATTCCTAACAAGTGTACTAGGTCACACAAGTAGTATAAAAGAGAGTAAGAGTATCGTCCTTAGGGATTTACGAATCAATTACCAATTGTATTTTTGAACTATTATCCAAGCGATCAATATGGCAAATAGTGAATAAATAACACAACTAAATGAAAAGAAAATGTAACAGAAAACCTAGGTTCGGGTTTTCACCTAGAGTGTTGCAATTTTATGGAAAAATTCTCTATACAAAATTCTACTAAGTTCTATGAATGTCAAATTCCCTAATATGGCTAAGACCTAATTCCTTGGCGGACTAGCCTCTTTCCCTAAATCAATTACCTAATTCCTTAGCATAATTCAATTAGGAAAAGGATTTAATTCTATAGAATAAAGATAATGTAATTTACGTTTACCTATTCCTAGTTTTCGCTCAAATTATACTAACACGAGGCTCAAATATTATCAAATAAGAGGAGAAAATATATGTATAAATCACAACCAACAAAAGATACTAAATAGAAAACCTAGGGTTTTACCAAGGTTGCAAACTCCACAAATGGTGGAAATTTTTTTTTTCAAAACCATAAACCTACTCTTGATACCATGTGGATGAGAGATATGAATGTATTCTAAATATCTTGCGTATATTTCCGAGAGCCTGAGACACATATTTATATAAACCAAAGTGGAGCTAATTGAGAGACTTCCTCATCCTTTTACTATTAACGGAGTGAGGAGCTTTCTAGGGCATGCTGGATTCTACAGAAGATTCATCAAGGATTTCTCAAAAATCACAAAACCATTATGCAACCTTCTCTTGACGGAAGCAGAATTTTCTTTCACAAAGGAATGCACACTTGCATTCAAAAACTTGAAAAAAGCCCTTGTCACTGCTCCCATAATAATTACGCCTAAATAGGGTGAACCTTTTGAGATAATGTGTGATGCAAGTGACTATGCAGTAGGAGCTGTCCTGGGACAGACAAGAGACAAAACTTTTCGAGCCATTTACTTCACAAGCAAGACTCTTGACCCTGCTATAGAGAGGTGTCGCAGCCTCACAAATTAATTCACTACTCCCTTGAAATTATAATATAATATATTTTAGGGCAAGTAGGATCGATCCTACGAGGAAGCGAGTATTTAATCTAATAAGATTGAAAGGTAATAAACTAGTAATTGAATTAACAGAAAAATAAACTACTAAATAACCCTAGCAAATTAAAAGGAAAAGAGGGGGGTTTTGGATAGGTAATTGCAGAATTAAAAGTTCTGGGCAGCAAGTAAACGAAAGAGAATAAAGAGAAACAAAGACAAATAAAGGAAAGTGAATAGATTGAGTAATGCTTAGCATCGACATATCCTCACCATGATAACACAAATTCGATCATTGACACATAGGTAAATTAATTTTGAATAGCTAGACTGTAGAACTTTGTACGACAAAATTCCCTATTTTCCCTTACCGTTTGTTTTATAACTAGAACGTCTGAGCATAAAACCTACCAAGTCCAATAACCTCAATGCACCAGCACATGAGATTTAACTGAACTTGGAGCATTAAGACCTATGGAAAACCTCATCTAACCTGAACCATAAAGGTCCACTAGCAGCCTTATGTAATTCAGATCTGAAATTATTCTAATCAATCTAATTCTAGGGTTAACTAGTTATTACTTGTGAAGATTAATTAAGGTTCCAGACTTACTTAATTGGCTAACAATATGAATCATTTAAATAGGTTAGTTGATCACTTCAAACAAATCCAAATAGATTCAATAACAATGCTGTCAAATAATTTCAGAATACTCAAAATCAATTTATCAAACATTAAAACCATAATCTTGTCTCACAAACTTGGTATCATGGCTTAGATATGTCTACCTAAGCATAAAAGAAATTAAGCTACCATACTAACAGATCCAGCAAAATTCTGGACTGAAAGCATGGTTACTTGAACAAAAAAAACAAAAGAGAAAATACTAGTTTCGGCAAAAGGGACAATGGATGAGTGCAGCTCTTGATGTGTGGCGTCTTCAGCAGTGATGTGTGTCTCTTGGATGCGTGGATGATGTGGTGTTGGCGTGGGTGTCCCCTCTAGATATGCCCTCTTGATTATTTATAATATATCCACGCCTAATTAGACTCAAAATAGGACTCTTAATTAAGTTATACTTTTAAGTACAAGTCAATCCTAATCACACTCTAACTAGGACATTAAGTGGATATATTTCTTCAAGACTTTAATTCTACTTAAATTATGACTTTGGAGAGTCTTCCAAGCTTAGGAGTCCCAATCCTTGTATGACAAGGCTTCTCGGTATTTGACTTGGCTTAAAACTCCTCAAAATTGCTTCAATGCAGCCTCTGGGCTCCACGGCGGTGAGGTATGGGCGCCACGGTGGTGACTGGCAGAATTGGTAGCGATTGTCTCTAGAATGCAGCGCCACAGTGCTAGGGCTTGGGTGCCACAGTGCCCACTGGAAGCATTGCCATTTTTTTGCTTTCCAGCTTGGCTCTTCATTGCTTGTTCTTGGATAGAAATTAATCACTTGTGAAAATATAAATGTTAGTTAAAAACATACAATTAAGCTCAATTTATATTATCATCCATATGAATTCAAGAATCTAAAAAGTGATTTAAATCAATTGAAATAGTCTAAGAATGTGCCACTAAACCAAGAAAATATGGGGTTGAAATGTGACTAAAATGAGACCTAACACCTGCTTAAGTCAACTATGCCACGACAAAAAAAGAATTGTTAGCTGTGGTCTTTGCCTTTGACAAATTCAGACCTTATCTCATTGGCAACAAGACCATTATATACATTGACCATGCAGCATTGAAGTACCTACTAAACAAGAAAGACGCCAAGCTAAGATTAATTAGATGGATTCTTTTATTACAAGAATTCGATTTGGAAATCAAAGACAAGAAGGGAAAAGAGAATTTGATAGCCGATCATCTTTCAAGACTTGAAAGCAATTCTATGAACAAAATCCCAGTAGCAGACCACTTCCCTAATGAGCAAGTCTTCTCCATAAAAATGGTTGCAATTAATAGATGGAGAAAAAGAAGTAATGATGATCCATGGTATGCAGATTATGTCAACTACTTAGCAAGCCATGAACTCCCACTCGAAGCAACATATCAACAAAGGAAGAAATTTTTATCTGAGGTAAAATATTATTTTTTGGATAACCCTGTGCTTTATCGTAGATGCAGTGATCATATGATCAGAAAGTACGTCCCAGAAGAAGAGTATTCTTCCATTTTAGAGAGCTGCCATTCAAGTAGCTATGCCGGACATTATGTAGCACACAAAACAGCAACTAAAGTGTTGCAAAGTGGATTTTTCTGGCCTACACTCTTCAAAGATGCACAATCTTTTGTAAAGAGTTGTGATAAATGTCAGAGAGCTGGGAATTTATCCAGGAAGCATGAGATGCCTCAAAACCCAATTTTAGAAGTTGAATTATTTGATGTTTGGGGCATTGATTTCATGGGACCATTCCCATCATCATATGGCAATTTATACATCTTAGTTGTAGTAGACTATGTGTCTAAATGGGTAGAAGCTGCTGCCACTCCAACAAATGATTCCAAAGTGGTCCAGAAATTTCTCAAAAACAACATATTTGCCCGCTTTGGAGTCCCAAGAACATTGATAAATGATGGAGGCACTCCCTTCTGCAACAAACCACTCAAAACTCTCTTGGAAAAATATGGAGTAAAGCATAAAATTGCCACCCCTTATCACTCACAAACCAGTGGGCAAGTGGAGGTGTCTAACAGAGAGCTGAAGAGGATACTAGAGAAAATAGTCCACAACAACAGAAGAGATTGGTCCGTGAAGCTAACAGATGCACTCTGGGCATACAAAACAACATTCAAGACTCCCCTAGGCATGTCACCATACAACATTGTCTTCGGGAAGGAATGCCACTTGCCAGTGGAGCTAGAACATAAAGCTTATTGGGCTGTAAAGCTACTGAATTTTGACCCTCATGCAGCTGGACAGAACCGCCTATTGCAACTCAATGCACTAGACGAATTCAGGAGGGAAGCATATGAAAATAGCTACATATATAAGGAAAGAACCAAAGCTTGGCATGACAAAAAGATCACAAGAAAGAACTTTCATCTTGGACAACAGGTGCTGTTATTCAACTCTAGACTCAAACTTCATCCAGGTAAGTTAAAATCAAGATGGTCAGGACCATATACAGTCACTAATGTGACCCCATTCGAAGCCATTGAACTAAAAGGCAACAAGCACAACTTCAAAGTAAATGGACATCGATTGAAACCATACCTCACAGGTCCAGAGATTCAAGTGCATGTTGTCAGACTTCAAGATCCTCCATGATATCAGACAAAGTCAGGTTGAGGACTGTAAACCAAGCGCTTATGGGAGGTAACCCATCGGTTTTTATTTCTTTCATATTTTTAGTGTGTTTTAATTTTTATTTCTCTCTTACTTTTCTTCTACTCAAAAAATTTAAATTCAATAATTGAAGCCGTGCACTTGATAAGAATTAAACTGGAGCAGAATTGATCGAATTCAGAATGAAAAACAAGTCAAAATCAGCTCACCATGGCAAGCTCTTCCAGCATTGGATTCGGCCAAGGCGAGAAACACTGTTCACAGAACCAAATTTTTGAAAAAAAAAAAAATTGAAAATTTGGAAATTACAAGTTTGCCACTCACCATGGCGAGGTGCCCAGCTCGCTGCGATGAGACATCCCAGAATTCAAAATGAATTCGCAGCCTCCACTCCTCACACTTTGTCCATTCACTCACCCTCACCTACCTATTCACACTCCTCACATTCCAACCTAAATCTGCCGGTTAACACTCCCCAATCACCCTAAATCACTTCCCCTTTCACCAAAACATCAATTTCCCCAAGCTTTGTCAAGATTAAAGTAGAGATTTTTCACTTTCTCTAGCCGAAAGCTTTCTCTCTCTACTGCGTCTGAAAATTTTGGCCGAAATTGGATCGGGAAAGGCATGGAATCATCTTATCTCGCATCATATAGGTAAGTAGACATTAAGCCACCTCTTTTAATCGGTTAAATTGGGAGAAATTTGCAAACTTCATACCCCAAAACCCCCATATCTGAAATTGGTGAATATGCATGCATGTTCTTGAATTAATGGTTGCATGTTCTGTTTATTGATGCTAGTTGATTATCTAATAGTTGAATAAGTGATTGGTGATGAGAATTTATGAGAAAATTGTGATTGTTGGAAAATTGCATATTAGGCCAATTGAGTAAAATTGTGAAATTGGGTGATTTGTGCTTAAATTTGAGATTAATTGTGTATTAGTGAATTAAATTTTCTGTCAAGAATTGGTGTTGTGCTTGGTGTGTTTTGGTGTGAATTTTTGTAGGAAAATGCCAAAGAAGCAAGTGGCAAAAAGGAAGGCCCCATCATCCTCAAGAGCCCCTCCATATGATGCCACCCGCTTCGTAAGCAAGAAAGCTCAAGACCATTATGAACAACTCTGCACGAAGCCCCCAATTCTAGAATTTGGCATTGACTTGCGGCTACAGTGCTTTGCCCCAATTGCAAACCAAATGGCATGGAGACAATGGTTGAAGTTTGCCCATCAACCAGAGCCTGCTGCAATCAAAATTGTACGGGAGTACTACGCAAACATGCTAGAACTAAAGACTCCTCATGAGAGCTGGGTAAGAGGGAAGCATGTACACTTCAATGAGAGATTATTCAATGACCTATATGAAATCCCTAGGTGGCCATTGGGAGAACAAGGTTTCAGTCACTTCTGTCTTTCTGGAGATTACACTGACTTCACCAGAGGACTCTGCATTGAAGGGACTGAATGGGTAGCCAGAGAAGGAGAATTCCACCATTTCCCCAAAGCTGGCCTGGACAAGATATATAAAACATGGTTACATTTCATCTTTGTCCGCATATTTCCTTCAACCCACACCTCAGATGTCTCCAAAGCAAGGGCAAAATTTTTATTGTTAATCCACAACCGATGGCAATTCAACATCAGAGCAGCCACTAGAGATGCCTTAAGCAGTGCCGAACTCCAAGCCACAAAAAGGGCTATCCCTTTCCCTCACCTAATCACAGCCTTGTGCAAGCGTGCTAGTGTGGAATGGGGAAACGATGAGCCCTTAACTGAGCTTGGAAGGATGCTGAGCCAGACTTTCTTTGACAAACTCAAGCCACCATCCCTTCGAGGAGCAACAACTGCAGCTCAACACCCACTAATGTCGCAACCTCCACCAATCTAACCACCAGTTCCTCCAGCAACTCCTGGACAGCAACCACCCTTCCACCAACCGGGTTTCATAGACCCTGCATTGGCCATAAAGCTAAATGAATACATTGACTTCAGCTATCAATGGAAAAACGTGCACAACCAATGGCACCAAATAGCTGAATTATACTTGGAAGCTGGTACAGTGGATCACACCGGACTACCACCTTTCCTAATCCTCCCTCAACCACCACCGTATGCACCACGTCCACGGCCAGAGTGAGAAGCTAATGAGGATAGCTCAGAGGACACCGACTAGGTACACTTACCAGGTTACCCCTTTCCTTACTTATTCTTATTTGATGCATTGGGGACAATGCATATTTCCAAGTGTGGGGGAAGGGCAAATCTTATGCCTAGTAGAGTAGAAATTTTAAATTTTTGAGTAATAGAGGAGTAGGATTTATTTTTGCATGAATGAGTGTTTTCTGTTTTTCTTTTAGTTTGTTACCTTTAATCTTTGCATGAATATATGATTGTGCGTTCTGAACTGAAAACCATGGCTAATGATGAAAATGGTGCTATTTTGATTATATGGGATAAGGATGTTTAATTATTGTGAAAGTAATGCATGATTGTTCATCTTATTTGTTCAGTTTCTGATTAAAAAGCCTCTGGGAATTCTGAGCCTACCATGTCAAAATGTGCGAACCCACATTCCATTATTATTCATATTATATGCATTAGTTTACTGAGATAATGGAGTAAATCAAAATGTGAGTGGATGAATTTCTACCTAGTGAGCTTTTGAGCCGTCGAGCTACATCTATGAAGCTCGCTAGTTGTTTGTGAGAGAACAGGACATTCCTTGATTTTTCTAGAACTTGCTCCGATATACATGTCGAGACCACATCAAAATCTCAGATGCTAGGATGATTAGGGCACTTAGGTTAACCCATTCGTACCTTCCCAAACCCTTTTGTAGCCAATATGTTCAAGCCTGTTTTTGATAGAACTATGGATCATGGTAGAGCTGATTAGTCATCACTCGATAACCATAAAAAACCACCACGTAACCTGCAAAAACAGAGCATCCAATTTAAGGATGATCCATTTTAATAACCCCTACATCAGAACCTTGAAAGCTGAGCTACCCCTTAGTTGACCCTTTTGAGCCATTCCCTTTCCTTCCGTTCACCCTATCATGATCTCTTTCCCATTCCTCAGTTTCTCCTCCAACTGGACACCAAAACTTTTAAGGAATGTGTGAATTCAGGGAAAGCAAATACTCCGCCCTAGTTGAGAGAAAAAAATAGCCTCATAATGAGGATTATCTCCCTAGAAAAAGGAGCAGTGAGCAAGAAGAAATGAGAAAAATGCTCTGAAAAATTAGAATGAGAAGAGCAAGGAAAAGATAGGAAAAGAAAGAAAAGAAAAATGTCAAAAGACCAAGAAGCCAAAGAAAAGGGAGAAACAATAGAGAAGAAAAGAGGGAGTAAAAGATGAAGTAATTGAGCTAGTGGTTGGAGAATATGTGAAATAAAAAGTAACTCTGGATTCACATGATTTCTTCTTAGTATGTCCTAAGCCTTTATCACCTTCACCTAGCCAAGTTACAACCCTTTTCAAGACCCTATGATTAGTGTTGTGATTTGTTGATGTGATAGAGATTTGATATATGAGCAAGCCTATGAAAATTTCTTGGTTTGTCCTGAATTGAGTGGAAAATCCAACCCTCCAAACACTTGTGAGATGAGTGAATTTCATTCCCATGAGAGAGAATTAATCCCTCACTACTTTCACTCCCTAGAGTTTATGTGGCTATTATGCATATGTTCATTTGATTATACTATCACTAAGGCTTTTTATGATTTGATCACCCTATTTTACCCTATTACATGGAACTTTCTTTCTACTATTTCATTAAGTAAGAATTGAGCCTATACCATTGTTTATTGAACTACCTTGGGGCATTGGGATTATTCCATTATGTATGAATAAGATTGCATTATGACATGATAATTGAATTCCAAAACATCCCATATGAATAATTCTGATGCCAATTATGGTTAGTAAGTTAGTTATGTGTGAAAGCCTTGTTTGCCTGATTTATGCTTTTGTTTTATTTTACTCGGGACGAGCAAAAGGATAAGTGTGGGGGAGTTTGATAATTAGATTTTGTGTAGACTTTTATGATTCAATTCCCTTGCATTTACATTCTTAATTAAGGTAAAACATGTTGCATTTGATATGAATTCCTTTTGATTCAGGTTTAGACTTCAATTGGCAGCAAAACAAAGATCTCAGCATTCTGCCAGAGCTTGCCATAGCGAGCCTTACCCAATAGCAACAAGAACAATATAGCTTAAGCTCGCTGTGGCGAGACCCTGACTAGACGTGGTTAGGTCTTCCAGAGAGCAAAATCCAATTTCAAGCATCAGCTCGCCGTGGCGAGGCTACCCTTCGTCGTGGTGACCCGAAAGCCTTTCGAAGAATAATTGAAGAGCTCTAAACCATTTGAACTTCTAGGAATCCTTCTCCTATAAGAATTGAGACTCCAAGACATAGAAGACTCTCCAGAATTATTAATCAAGTAGAATTAGAGTTTTGCAATTATTATGTAATTAAAATCCTAATTAAAGGATGATTAGGATTACATTAGGATTAGGAATTATAATACAACTTAAAGTCCTAGGTTAAGTCTAACTAGGATTGGAGACTATATAAATAAGAAGGAGGACTGAGAGGAAAAGGGGACCATCCACGCAGCATCCACATCAAAGCAAGCAAGCTTCAAGGCATCCTTCCACAAGGCGTCACCCATCTTCACCAACACCATGTCTTCTTATTTTATCATTATGTTTTCTTTCATCATCATGTGTAACTAATCTTCTATCTAGGGGCTAAGATGTAGCCCAAGTACTTGTATAGACATGATTGATGATGTTATGACAGATCTAGCTTTTATTTAATTGAGGTTTAATGTTCTGCACTTACTCTTGACTAATCTAGCCAATTAGAAAGGAGAAATCCGTGGGTTCTCTATGACTCGGAAGATGATTAGTTAACCTAGACCATGGAGGTTAAATTCATAGGGTTCTATGGCTATCTATACCTAGAATTCTGTGTAGTTACAAGGGAGCTAGGGAGATTCTCTAGATTACCTAAAAAGGATGTCCATAGAACTTAATGCAATTATAGTTATTACAACTTGCACTGGTCTATAGCAGGGTTGGTAATTGTAATTAGGATTATTCCGACCTCACGCCAAGGTAGGATGGTTAGATTAGAGAATCCTGGCTAGCAATTAATAATCGTAGAAGTCATAACTGAATCATGAAAGTCTATGTCAAGGACTTGTGGCGAAATCTGAATTCCCTAGGCCTCACTTATCTGATATTTCAATCACGCATCATTCATCTATTCTCTTTTATTTTACTGTTGTTTTACCTTATGATCTTCTGTTCTTATCACTCTTATTCGATCGCTTGAGCATTATTGGAGTTAATACACTCTAGTAATCAATCGTAATCCCTTGGGTATGACAACCCCAGAATACTTGCTGGCTACACTGATAGTGTTCGCTTGCACTTCATTCCACCTTTATTTCACATCCATTCTACACCTATTTTCTACACCCTAATTCGCACATCAACAAGTAATCCCCATCTTTTCTCCTTTAACCTACTTTCTGTTAGTAAACTCATCGGGCCTTTAATTGTAATGTTATTTTATCCTGATTCTTATGTTTTTCAAGATCTTTCGACAAAGCAAATCCTTGGTAGAGAGCATGAATCTACTGGACTCTATGTTTTTTACCCAATGGCGCCGCAGTCCCTAGCTTGCTCTAGCTCCCTGTCCCCATTCAAAGTGTATCGTCGTTTGAGCCATCCCTCTCTCTAGAGTCTCAAGGCATTGTGTCCTCAGTTTCATAGTGTTTTGTCTTTAGATTGTGAGTCGTGTGAATTTGCCAAACATCATTGTGTGTTTTTGAGCCCTCGTGTCAATCAGCAGGGTGCATCTCCATTTATACTTATCTATTGTGATTTTTGGGATCTATGTCCTATTATATCTCAAAGTGGTTTTAAATACTTTGTTACTTTTATTGATGATTATTCTCTAGTCACTTGGTTATATTTAATGAAAAATTGTTATGAAGTTTTCTCTCATTTCTGTGCTTTTCATGTTGAAATTAAAACACAATTTCATACCTCTATTTAAACTTTGCACAGTGATAATGCCACAGAATATATGTTTGCTTCTTTTTAGGCCTACATGTTTCAGCATTGGATTCTTCATGAGTCATCTTGTGCTAACACACCAGCTCATAATTGCATTGTTGAACACAAGAATTGGCACCTCCTCGAGGTTGCCCGAGCTCTTCTATTTCAAACAAAGGTTCCCAAACCATTATGGGTTGATGCTGTCTCCACAGCTTGTTTCCTAATTAATCATATGCCCTTAGCTTTTCTTAGTGGTAAAATCCTTTTCCTGTCTTATTTCCTAATAAACCCTTATTTCCAATTGAGCCCCGTATATTTGGTTGCACTTGTTTTATTTGTGATTGCAGGCCCCAAATGACAAAGTAGGATCCTAAATCCCTTAAATGTGTCTTTCTCGGCTATTCTCGCCTTCAAAAAGGGTATCGTTGTTTTTCTCCTATTTTGCATTGATATCTTGTTTCTCGAGATGTCACATTTTATGAACAGACCTCCATCTTCCCACTTTCTCCTGTTGTTTCCTAGAGGGAGTTTAGTGAGGATAACTTGCTAGTCTATCTGCCACCAGAACTAACCCTTTTCTTGCAAAGTCAAAAGTTCTTGCCCCAGTTCCAGCTTCAGTTCTTGACCTAGCTTTAGTGTTGCCTCACCTAACCATTGTCTATCAACGGCATCGCTGTCCTAATCCAAAGACTGCAAATTTTAACCCTCAATCGCCTCTATTGCTGAAAGATCTGTCGTTGAGTCCTCCAATCCCTGACCAGCCATCTGACTCCCTCGACTTGCCCATCGCTCAAGAAGAGGGAAATGCTCTTGTACCTACCTTATTGCTTCGTTTGTTTCTTATGCCGGTCATTTTGCTTTGTCGTCTTCCTTTTGTTGTCAACCTAGATTCCATCACTATTCCCAAGACTGTTCAAGAAGCTTTAACCCATTCTGGTTGGCGCACTGCGATGCGCAAAGAGATGGATGCCCTTCATCGTAATGACACTTGGACATTAGTAGATTTACTTGCCGACAAGAAAGCTATCGGGTACAAATGGCTCTTTACTGTTAAGGTCAATCCAAATGGCTCTGTAGCTCGCCAGAAAGCCTGTCTCATGGCTAAGGGATATGCTTAGACATATGGTGCAGATTATTTAGAAACCTTCTCTCCTATTGCTAAATTGACTTCGGTTAAATTACTTATCTCTTTTGAGGCTACCTTTGATTGGCCTTTGCACCAGATGGATGTTAAAAATGCCTTCCTACATGGCTTTCTTCAAGAAGAGGTATACATGAAGCAACCTCCGGGTTTTGTTGCTTAGGGTGAGTATAGGAAAGTATGCCATCTTAAGAAGTCTTTGTATGGTTTGAAATAGAGTCGTCGGGCTTCGTTTGGCAAATTTATAAAGGTGGTCTTGCAATATGGGATGGTGAAATGCAAGTTTGATCATACAGTATTCTATTGACGTTTCAAAGGAGGTATTATTCTCCTTGCGATGTATGTGGATGATATCATAATTACCGGGGACTATAGTGCCAATATCTCAAAATTAAAAGAATTCTACTAGTCACAATTTCTGATTACAGATCTAAGGTCATTCAAATACTTTATGGGAGTAGAGATCTAATCTTGTGAAGCAAGGAAGGCATTTTCCTAAGTCAAAGGAAGTACGTTCTTGATCTCCACAAGGAAACAGGTAAGTTAGGAGCAAAACCGTGCAGTACTCCAATGCTCCCTAACTTTCATCTAGGAAAAGATGATGGTATGCCATTTGTAGAACTGGAGAGATATAGGCGTCGAATTAGGAAGTTGAATTATTTAACAATTACTCGACTTAATATAGCTTTTGCAGTTAGCGTCGGTAGCAAGTTCATGTCATCTACTATAGTCAATCACTAGGCACTTTTGGAACAAATTCTTTGCTACTTGAAAGGAGCACCGGGTGTGGACTCCTTTATGGGAATTATGGACATGCTAAAACAAAATGTTTTATTGATGTAGATTATGTAGGGTGTAAGGATGATAGAAGATCTACCTCGGGGTATTGTGTGTTTGTGGGAGGGAATTTGGTATCCTAGCCAGTAAGAAACAGAATGTGGTTTCTCAATCGATGGTGAATCATAGTACAGGGCTATGGTCGACTCAATGCGTGAGATTGTGTGAATATACCAACTACTCAAGGAAGTTAGGTATGAGCTCTCCCTCCCAGCTCAACTATGATGTGACAATCAGGCACATATTACCTCTAATCCAGTGTTTCATGAACGCACAAAGCATTGAAATTGATTGTGACTTTGTTCAAGATAAGATAGACAACAGGTTTATGGTTTAGGGTTTAGGGTTTACTAGCTTGGATACATTTTCACCAAGGCACTAAATGGAGCATGCATTAACTAGATCTATAACAAGTTGGGCATGATTAACATATATGCTCCAACTTGAGGGGAAGTATTAACAGTGTAAATAGAGATAATTTTAATATAGATTACTATTACTACAACTAACTCTAGAGATAAGCATTAATCTAGGTTATTTCATTTATTTGTTTCTATTTGTTTTCTATGACTAAACTATGACTACAACTAACTTAGACTCTCTCTATTTGTTTTCTAGTCTAACTCATACTCTCTTTGTATAAATATGTGACTCAGGCTCTCATAAAATATACACAAGATATTTAGAATACATTCATATCTCTCTTCCACATGACTTTTAGTGAGGCAGTTGATTATATTTTCATCAATTTGGTTATATTTTGGTTGCCTACTTGTGGTGAATGGTGAGAATTAGGTCCATGCTTGCTTGCTTCTTCTCTACAATATGCCGTGTGGTTTTTTCTCCTATATGGTTTATGGACTAGTGGCCATTGTTCTTAATTGTGTGCATCATAATCTTGGTTAATGCTTCAGAATTTGTTTAAATCGAATGAACTACATCCCTTTAGTATAATAATAGATGCAAGACACTAGGGCATATTACAATTTCGCTGAAGGCTATATTGTTTTCCAACATTTAACTAGTTCGTTGTGATAAATATGAATATAGACAAAGATATCCAATAGAGAGTGATTCATCATAAATCAACTTATGATATGTAATTAGATTCCAACTGGGCTTTGTAGAATGTTCATGACAAGGGATTGGACTATTGGACCAAATATTAGGTTCCCTAGACATAAATGATATCACCCGTTACATGCTTCATCATCAAGAAACACCATGAATAAAATGATCGGGTTTTAATGAAATTAGCTAACAACAATAATTAACTTATATCACCAGTTACAATCATTTGTTGAATAAACTAGGGAGGAGACAAAACATGACAAGGTGACAAAAGGACAAAATCATTTGTTTTACTTTATGTGTCAAATTCTATTCATGATAATAAACAGAATAAATATATCTACGAATAGTAAAAAATGATGGAAAACCTCACATTGCTTGATTGGATTTGGCTGATACAAATGTTTCTGTGATGTTGATGTGGATGTGCCTATTGCATGGCTTTTATGTGGCCATATAGAGAGACCTGACAAAGAAGAATATTCAAAGTCACGTTAAGACTCAAACAATTTATCAAACTAAATGAAACAAAGTCAATTTAATAAACATGTAACAACAAGTATGAAACAAATACCATCCTCTGCCGTTTCTCAAAGTTAAACACTAACAGAAGTGTGACAGAAATTGCAAATGATGTATCTCACCTTGTAGAATCACTCCAGCACATCTTTAGAAATAATTTCATCAAGAAACTTCTTTGTCTTGTCATTCACTTTTTTCTCTAGAAGAACTTTAACAATTGTTTCGTAAGTTACAGCATCAGGGAGGCAACCATTGTCTTCCATTTTTGAAAGCAAGGCCATCACTTCATCAATCAAGCCCTCTCTACAAAGCCCATTAATCATGATAGTATACGTCTTGACATTAATATGAAAGCCTCTAACAAAAAGATGCCGGAAAATCTTTTGTGTGGTCTTAAATCTGCCACTTTTGCACAAGCCGTCAATAAGTATATTGTATGTAACAATACTAGGCTGAATTCCTTCGGCACAAAGTCTTTCATATACTTCAATTGCCTTGTCAAGATGATGATTTTTGCAAAGGGCATGCAATAATATACTATAGGTGACTACATCAGGGGATTGACCACTATCACGCATTTCATCAACAAGCTCCCACACATATGAGATTCTCCCGCACTTGCATAAACCATCAATGAGAGAACTATACGTTAAAGTATTAGTAATCAGACCCTTACGATGCATTTCTTTGAAGAGACTACGGGCTTCATCTATCATTTTAACCTTGCAGTATCCATTAATCAAGGTATTATAAGATATAACATTGGGTGTCAAACCTCTTTTAGTCATCTTGTTAAATACTTCTTTTGCCTTATGCACATTGTTGATTAAGCAATAACCATCCATTAAAGCAGTAAAAGTCACAACATTTGCTTCCAATCCTTTTAGTATCATCATATCCAATACACTTTCAGCTTCTCCAGCCTTTCCCTCCTTACAAAATGCATCAACCAATATAGTAAGGGTACGTACAGATGGGTTGATATTCTTTTGAAGCATTTCATTTAGCAAACAAATAGCGTCTTGAAGCTTACCAGTACAAGAAAAACCATATATTAGAGAGTTGTAAGTGACAACATTAGGAGAAATTCCCTTAGCATTCATTTCAGAACATAAATCAAGTGCCTCGTTGACAAGTCCGTCTTTGCATAGACCATCAATGATGTTGCTATATATTACCACATCAGGCTTAATTACTAGCTCCTCCATCTTTCATAGCAATGTAACAGCAGTCTTTGTGTTTCCAATTTTACAAAGCCCATTGATTAAGGTTCCATAACTAACTACATCATCATGGAATTCCAATGCTTTCCTTATCTTGCCAATATTACACATCGCCTTCATTAACGTATTTGAAGTTATTGTATTTGGTTGATAACCACACTTAAAAATCTTTTCTAATATCGAGAAAGCATAACCAATCCGACCTAATTGACAGTAGAAATTGATCAAGATGTTCAAAGTAATTGTCGAAGGGTTGATTCCCCTCAACTCCATTCTTCCATAAAGAGAAATAGTAGTGGAATATTTGGTCTTGAAGTACCAAAGCTTAGTACAATTTAACTAGTTCGTCAATATGACAATCTAGCAAATTTGTTACCATAGTATTAACTTCTACAATATTTGAAGGATCTTGTACAATATTAGAGTTCGTCGTCACAAATAACTTGATTGATATGCATTGTACTCTTTTTTCCTTTCACCATAGTTTTTTTCCCATTGGGTTTTCATGGTAAGGTTTTTAATAAGATAGCATTTGATTGCGTATACAAAGAATTGTGTACTCTTTTCCTCACTAAGTTTTTGTCCTATAGGGTTTTTCCTAGTAAGGTTTTTAACGATGCACCTTCTTTGGTAATGGGCATCCAAGGGGCGAGTGTTATGAATATTTTGATATTTAGATGCCTATTTAATGAAATATTCCTTAAGGCTGACTCAGCATTTACTTATTTGTAATTTATTAAATAAACATTATCTTTTTAGGGCTAGGGTTTTACTTTCATTGTATATGTATACCCCTTAGTGGATGAATAAATATAACTCTTTTGGAGGCTCTATTTTTCTCTTCTCTTAATTCTCTCTACTTGCTGAGTGAAGCAGAGCTTAGACTATATTGGTATGTTGTAGAAGTTGCAACAGAAACATAGAAGAGGCAGAGAGCACGGAGAACCAGGAGGAAATAGGTTAGGGATTGGTAGATAATGACGTCGTTTATGTTCTTCTTTTTTTTCCCAATATTTTCAATATTTTATTTTTGGCGCCAGCCAACAATCATGAAAAGACTATGAATCTAAGGCTTTAGAAGGCATCTTATTCTTGTGATTGTTTTTCTATATTTGGCCAAATGACATATAAATAATATATCTAAGTTTATTAATTAAGAAAATAGAAAATTATAAAAGAGTACATTATCCATATCTCCTTTGAAATTTATTGAAATAAACATAGTTCACCCAATTTTCAATGAAAAATTATACCGACTTTATCACTTAATTAACTTTAACAACATCATACTAATTTTTTTTTAAAAAAATATTCTATATCTAGCATCTCATTAACTAACTACTAATCCTCTTAAAAAGAAAATGAATTAAGAATCTAATAAGCACCTTATTCTTATATATACTTTGCAAACGTGTGTTTGTGTGTGTAATGTAATTGTGCACATGCAAGCATGCTCTAGCTTCTTTTTTTTTTTTTAATATATAAAAGTTTAAACCAACTAGATCTTAGGAGTTCATTAAAGTTAAAATAAGTGAGCTCTAAAACTTATCTCAAGACTTAAAGAGTACATATAAAGTTACTTACAAATTATTTGTCAAAAAAATTATCACATGGAGCTAGACTCAACTTGTTGTGTACTTTTTTCCACGTTAATAAGTATAACATGACTAGCATCTTTCTATCATCACATGTTACATGTTCTTTAATATCAAAGATAAACTTAGGCTCATATAAAATTAATGGACAAATTAAAGTTAACAGTAAACGTTTGAAAAAAAGAAAATCTCATGCAAAACTACTAATATAATCGGGCACAGGCCAATCTAATTCAAGGTAGGTAGATCACAAGGTGTCAAAACTTTTCTTATTAAGTTTAATATAATTATATTCTCATAATTTAAATTAGAAACTTATAATTAAATTAAAATAACTCATTTGTAGCTAATCTACGTAGTTAGTAGTAAAAAGATTGTAAGTTACTATAAGGAAAAAAAATGGAGTCCTTTGTCCCTTTTGAAAGTGCAAGTAAATATGTCCTAGAGGGAGGTTAATAGGTCAATAAAAATTTTGTGCAATAACCTTTTCTTTTTTAGAATCAAGCACAAAGTGATAAGTTTGGTTTTGAATAATATATGCTTGATTTCAGAAACTTCACAGTTTTAACCGTGGAAAACAGTTTAACACAATATGCTAGATTATGATACTGGAAGTGAAAATATGCTGAAAGTAAAGAGAATAGGGAAGAGAAAGTACTCAGCTATTTATAGTCGTTCGGTCTCAACTTAGACCTACGTCCACTCCTCTTAAACTCCTTTGAGAGATTTATCTCCACTATTTGAACTGGTGTACAGGATTCCAGCCACCCTTTTACAGCTTCGCAGAAATACAGCAGAAGACTTATGCTTGGTTTTCCAAGAGCACCAAAAACCTTATACGGCTTAGACTATGTCTCTACAAAATATGTCTATCCCTTTCTCAGGGTTACACAACAGAAAACAAGGCAATACAGCCTTTACACAGTGTTTAAGAAGATGAAAAAATGTAGCATATAATTTGTTGCTTGTACAACAGATTTCCCAGTATTCTTTAGTGCACCAGAAAAGCATTCCAAGTGAGAATGTAGTGCACGAAATTGAAGAGAGGAAGATGAAAACTTTAGAGCCTTTTAAAGTGTAAGCAAATGAACCTTTGCAATCTCTCTTCTTGTTTGATTATAGGGCTCTCCTTCCTCTTTTATAGAGATTTCAAAATTCTGACTATTGAAGCTCATATGACTATGCTGCATATCTCTTTTCCCAAAATGCACTTTGTTTCATGAGAGTGCCTTTTATCCAGGAGCTAAAACAGGTTGCTGCTATTGTATTTGTAGTACACGTTGGTCTTCATTTCAAAGGTTCAACAAATCCCCTTCATAGCAGACTGAGAAAACAGTGATGACATAATGCAGCTTATGAAGATATGCTTCATTAAGCAAGTTATTGTTATTGCATGAAAATGGAAGATTTGGGCTGGTGAGGCAAAACGGGCCTAAAAGACTTTCCATTTTATTGTCCACGTGAAGTCCAAGGCTGCAGGAAGAATGAAGCATGCTTTGCTGACATATAAAAAAAGCCCAAGGCAAGAGATGCATGTCAAAAAGCTATCATTCACATGAGGCCAAAAAGCTCTTTTCATATTTGCACACTAATGTTGCCAAAGAACCAAAAATTATTTTTATTTGAGGGATGCAAGAAAATTATTTTAGTATCCAAAAAAAGATTTTCAGCATTAAAAAATTTGGAGAGGGAAGGTAACAAAGAAGAAAATAATCCAACAATACCTTTTTCATAAAGCCCATTAATCATGATAGTATACGTCTTGACATCAAGACAAAAGCCTCTAACTAAAAGATGCCGAAAAATCTTTTGTGCAGTCATAAATCTACCACTTTTGCACAAGCCGTCAATAAGTATATTGTATGTAACAATATTAGGATGAATTCCTTCAGCACAAAGTCTTTCATATAATTCAATTGCCTTGTCAAGATGATGATTTTTGCAAAGGGCATGCAATAATATACTATAGGTGACTACATCAGGGGATTGACCACTATCACGCATTTAATCAACAAGCTCCCACACACATGAGATTCTCCCGCACTTGCACAACCCATCAATAAGAGAACTATATGTTACAATATCAGGAACCAAATTCTTTTGACGGATTTCTTTGAAGAGACTAAGGGCTTCTTCTATCATTTTAACCTTGCAGTATCCATTAATCAAGGTATTATAAGATATAACATTGGGTGTCAAACCTCTTTTAGTCATCCTGTTAAATACTTCTTTTGCATTATGCAGATCGTTGATTAAGCACTAACCATCCATTAAAGCATTAAAAGTGACAACATTTTCTTCCAATCCTTTCTTTATCATCATATCCAATACACTTTCAGCTTCTACGGCCCTTCCCTCCTTACAAAATGCATCAACCAATATATTAAGGGTATGTATAGATGGGTTGATATTCTTTTGAAGCATTTCATTCAGCAATCGATTAGTGTCTTGAAGCTTACCAATACAAGAAAAACAGTAAATTAGAGAGTTGTAAGTGACAACATTAGGAGAAATTCCCTTGGCATTCATTTCAGAACATAAATCAAGTGCCTCGTTGACAAGTCCGTCTTTGCATAGACCATCAATGATGTTGCTGTATATTACCACATCAGGCTTAATTACTAGCTCCTCCATCTTTCGTAGCAATGTAACAGCAGTCTTTGTGTTTCCAGTTTTACAAAGCCCGTTGATTAAGGTTCCATAACTAACTACATCAAATCGAAATCCTTTCTTTACTACATCATCATGGAATTCCAATGCTTTCCTTATCTTGCCAATATTACATATCCCCTTCATTAACGTATTCAAAGTTATTGTATTTGGTTGATAACCACACTTGAAAATCTTTCCTAATATCGACAAAGCATAACCAATCCGACCTAGTTGACAGTAGCAATTGATCAAGATGTTCAAAGTAACTAGCGAAGGGTTGATTCCCCTCAACTCCATTCTTCCATAAAGAGAAATAGCAGTGGAATAATGTTTCATCTTCACAATCGATCCTAAAATCTTGTTTAATTCAAAGCATGGAACTCCGGCAGTAGATGATTGAGGACGCATATTATCCAACAAGTGACTAAACGAAGCTATGGCGTCATCAACATTATCAAATCCATAAATTGTCTTAATATTTGGGGTTTGTAATTGAAATTGGGGAATTCTATGTAGCCTCATAGTTTGAGAATTGGGAAAATGAGCGAGGAAGATAGATGGTGCAATAAAGGTGGAAAATTTCGTAACGGCGTACCTTGTACCGAGCATCCCCATGTCGTTTCTCAGCTATTGAGCTTCGGATTGCCCTCACTTGCTGAATAAAGCCGAGCTTAGAATAGACTGGGATGCCGTACAAGTTGCAGCGCGAGAGTAAAGACGAGAGGCAGAGAGCAAGGAGAAGTAAAAGAGCTGGGTTAGTGTCACAGTCTCACTTGCGACACTCACTTTGTGCCTCTACACTTCTCCGTTTCCTTCAAGACTTTGCAGTAAAATAGAGGAGGGTGCAGAGGAGCTCCACACCAAATTTTGGACTTAGCGCATCACTAGATAATTTTTGCCATTTTCTGTAAAATTGGGGGTATTTTTGTATTTTCCCAGAGACTCGCTTGTCCAGTGCCGAAGAAAAGCACATGGCCGCGTTCTTTGGATTTTTATCTTCGTTTTGACAGGTCATTTGTCGAATTCCGACATTCGGTTCTCCAAAAAGAGGCCTTATGTTGGCTCGGAAAAATGATGTCTTGTCCTGCCAGGAGGGAATCTGTAAATTAAGCTCTTTAGGGGGGGGGGCGCCAGGTGACCTTGGGTGGGTCTTGGTGCCAGCATAGGGGACGGCTTGGTGTTGCTATATACTTCCCCTACACCAAGCCAACTACTTGTATGCATGAGATATCAATAAAGAAGTAGCCCCTCTTCTTTTATTTGTCCCGACTCGTGTTACTTACTTGCTTTCTATGTTGGTTGTCTATGATGTGCTTGTCTTGTGATTGCTTGATGGTGCCTTGCCACCTTGGTTGTTAATAGAATTGTTGTGCCTTCGAATGTGAATCCCAATAATATACTTTCGGATGTTTGAACTAATGGTTGGCTGACTTGCTTGCAGGCAAGTGCCGCACGGTCTGACTAGCTAAACCTCTCAGCCCGTGACAGTTAGGTAATGATTAATAAACGACGTTGTTTTTGGTTTTAGTTTCGGTGTTTTATGTATTAAGGGAAACAATGTGCTTTTTTATTTTTTCAATGAAAAACAACAATCGGGTTTTAAATGTTGGATCTCATAAAAAAAGAAAAATGCTGGATATTTTTTTTATGAATTATCGGTGCATTGACTAATTTTATTTAAATTAGGTAATAAAATTAAAAATAAGTTAGGTTAAGTCTTTATTTAAATATATCTAACTTACATGGCAATCTATTAACTTAAGTTTAGTCTATTAACTTGATTTTTACTCAAAATAAGATACGACGTACTAATTATTAATATAGTTATATATAAACATTCTAATTTTTAATATAATTATATTTTTAAAATTTAAATTTAAAATTTTTAATTAAGTAAATATAATCTTTAGAGATTTACTTTGCCTCAAAAATAATATAAAATTATTTTCTCAAAAACAAAGTACAAAAAAAAAGAAGAAATTATCGGTTTTATATTTAAACCAACCAAAGCTCGATTTTTGTTTTGTCAAAACAAAAGTCATTAAACAGTTGAATGTTGGAGATTAAAAAAATATTGATTTTAGATTATTAAAGTATATTTAACAGGACATTTAGTTAACTTATAATATATTTAATTAATTTATAAGTTTTATTTATAAAAATAAAAATTTTTAATAAATAAGTTTCCCACACACTATTTAAAGTAGTGTGAGTTTAAATATTATAGCATTTCAATTTTACCCTTTGTTTTGCTTCCAAAATTTTCTTCGCTCTCCCTCTCTCCTATCTGTTTTGTTACTTCTCTTTTTCTGTCGTTTTTTTCTTTTTCAAAACTATATCTCCTTTTCTTTTTTTTTTGATAGGTATACTTACTTTTTGTTGATACTTGAATATGAATACTAGTCGACGAGGATATTAAATATTCAAATAAAAATATATTAATATTTACTATATTACATTATTTATTTAATTACGATACTATTTATATTAATATTTTTATATTATAATACTCATTTTATTTTTTAACAAAATATTTACTCTTCAAAAATCTAAAAATAGCTAAAAATATTTTATTTAGAAAAATAAAAATAAATTTTATACTAAAAATTGTATAAATATATCTTTTATATAATTTTATATTTATTAGTTGACTTAACATTTAATTTTATCAAAAACTTTTGATTCAATAAATTTACTTAATAACTCAGTTTTTAACCATCAATTTTTAATTAAAAATTAACATTTCAATTTTTTACTAAAGTTAAGTTTTCAGCTAGCTAATTTATTAAACCTTTTAGGTCACATTGACCCAACCAATAGTTGTAAAAGACTTTTTTAGAAAAGTCATTATTCTTTGTGATCATTGACTTTTCAATTGGTATGTGTATCTGCAATACTGCAAAGATTATTTTTATTAGCTAAAAGCTTATAAAAAAATACTGCAAAGATTATTAAATTATTGAAATTAATTTTCTTGATAAATCAAAAAAGAGTAAAATAAGGAAATTGTGAAAATGTGAAACACAACATATTTTTCCATGCTTGCTTTACAACTAAAATATCTTCTTATAAAAATATGAATTTTGTGAAATTCATAGTTAATCGATATTATATAGAACTTATCGTTTCTAAAATTTGATAAAATTTTAGTTAATCAGTATGACTTTATTATTGATCTAAAGTGTAACATGATTTTGAAACATAACAAATGTCATCAATTATACAAACAAAAACTAAAACAAATACAGATGCAAGTTACAACAAATTCCTCAAGAAAATATAAGGCAGAAACATAGCCAAATATACAAGCACCGTTATATATATATATATATATATATATCTCACACTTGATTACTATAACTGTAGTAGAAAAAAGGAGAATCTGTCGACAATGGACGGATGGGTGAAGTACATTCTTATGATCAGGGACGAAGCTAGAATTTGGGCAAGGGATCAAATGTGAATTTTACATAGATTTTGTCCATAAAAGCAGACTTAAGGATACACTTAAATGTTATTACAAAGGCAACATATTTAAAGGTTCTTTTACAGATTTGCTAAGGTCAGAAAATTTACTTTGATAGTAGCTGCTGTATATCACGTTTGGTCTAAAAGAAATACCAGAATTTTCAAGGAGATAGCTTGGCTGAAAATGTAATATTTCAGCAGATGCAAACTGAAATTCAATAGCCAGTTCAAGGTTACAATAAAGGGAAGATTAATGCCATAAGAGAGACCTGGCAAAGAAGAAGATTCAAAGTCACGTTAAGACTCAAACAATTTATCTACAAATACCATCCTCTGCCCTTTCTAAAATCTAAACATTAATAGAAGTGTGACAGAAATTGCAAATGATGTATCTAGAAATTATCTTCATGGTTTAAGATCGAGTTTTTGAGTTTGTTTCTGGAAGAAAATCTGATTTGCAGTTTGCAATTTACTCCTTTGATTGTCGATCATGTTTGTTGATACTAAAACCAAATTTGAAATCGAACCTGTAGCTATGTCTAGCTGGGAGTAATCCTCTTGAATTCTCTGAGCTTCTAGAAATTATCTCCATGAATTTCTGAGTTTAAGCTTGAGTTTCTGAGTTTGTTTCTGGATGAAAATTTGATTTGCAGTTTGTAATTTACTCTTTGATTGTTGATCATGCTTGTTGATGCTTAAACCAAATTTGAAATCGAACCTGTAGCTATGTGTAAGCTGGAAGTAATCGTCTTGAATTCTCTGAGCTTCTAGAAATTATCTCCATGAATTTCTGAGTTTAAGCTTGAGTTTCTGAGTTTGTTTCTGGATGAAAATTTGATTTGCAATTTGTAATTTACTCTTTGATTGTTGATCATGCTTGTTGATGCTTAAACCAAATTTGAAATCGAACCTGTAGCTATGTGTAAGCTGGAAGTAATCCTCTTGAATTCTCTGAGCTTCCAGAAATTATCTCCATGAATTTCTGAGTTTAAGTTCAAGTTTCTGGGTTTGTTTTTGGAAGAAAATTTGACTTACAGTTTGTAATTTACTCCTTTGATTGTCGATCATGCTTGTTGATGCTTAAGCTAAGTCTGAAATCATGCCTGTAGTTATGTGTAAGCTGGGAATTCCTGTTGTTGTTTGGTCTCTTTTTCTTCTGATTTGCTTGGAATGAACATTGATTAATGGGTAGGCTTGTATGGATTATGTAGACAAGATGTTTGACATTATGCTTTAGCTATTTGGTATGCATTTTACCCACTGTCTAATTCTCTAGCCTAAGACCACGTTTGCTTGCTTGTTTTTGTGCCTTTCTTAGTCATTAATTAACATCCAGCATAGCATATGATTTTTGAACCCCACTCCCAGCTGGAAATATATAAATCACTTCACAGGATATTCGAATGGAGCAGATATTGCCCATGATAATTCACCTCCTGTTGTTGGAAACTATTGGTTGCTGCTTATCCTGTGATTATCACTTTCTTTCTTTCCCTGTTATGTACAACACAACTGATTATTTTCTCTATTATCCCTTAGTGCTAATTGATAGCCTTGGTCTTAGATTGCTTTCCAAACATTTGATTTCAAAGCAAGTCACCCGGGTGGGAAGGCTGATTGGTAATGCATAATAACTGCCCAGTATATTGGAATACGCCCTGTTGCTAGTGGCTGGCATGAGTTATTGAAAGATTCTATTACTTTCACTGTGTTGTTTATACTTTGCACTGGCATGAGATATTTTTGCTGTTGCTCACTGTCTGGAAAATTTTATTTGGCACTTCCATTTTCTAGTTTAAGTGAAGATTTTTCTTTCTTTTTATTTTTTTTTTCCTCCTATTATTCGGCATTAATCTTGCCCATTGTCTCGTATGAGATGGATATGTAAAGCTACAGATTTTTCAATATCTCTTGTTTTTCAATCTCATCTAATACTCTCGAAAGAAACAAAATTTACTACGTACTATTTACTGTTATGCTTGTGACAGATCTTTTGCTGCATGTTTGCCTTTGATCATTTTATTTATTGTCCCATTTCTAAGTAAGCTTCTTGTATATAGATGCATAACAGTTCTTGAACCTCAATTACAATCAGAAGCCTAACTTTAATTTTTTATTTTTTCGGTTGGTTCATAATGCTTAAGTGATATAAAAATGCAAATTTATTTCTTCATATGTTACTTTTATACTTGATTGATTTGTCCATATTTAATGCGAAGATTAACTTGGCCTTAGGAGTTGGTAAGCCTTGCTAGCGGTCCATTTTCCACAAATGCTTGCTGTCCCTTTTTTTTTTTTTTTTTTTTCATTTATCCCTATTGTGTTTAATCTCTGTTGCCTAGTCTTAGTCCCTTTTCGTGTCCTGTTATGTGCTTTTTAGTACATTTGTCTAGCAACTTTATTTGTTTATGAATCATCTTCTTTTCCTTGTTTAGTGTTACATAATTTTCCTCCTTTCATATGAATTGACAATACTTGAGGCATTAAATGTTATTACATTTTACCATTAAAATTGGTTGTGCCACTGTTTGAGGGCTGTGCTTATTTGATTGTCACCTTGGATCGGCTTTCATTACTGCCAGAATGGTGTTTTCATTAATTTGCCAGGGGGTGCAAAAAGAAATAATTGGAGTGAGAATAAAAAAATAGTTGAATGGGCAGAGGGGTGCTAAGAGGAGAAAATGGAGTGTGAGGAGGAAGGAATATTTAGGCCGAGGAGGTATTAGGAAAAGAAAAGTGGAGTGTGAGAAGAAAGGAATGGTGTGGGTGGAGTGTCAAAAGGAATGGTGGGGGTGCAAGAAGAATTTAACAGTGTAGACTTACAATGGGCGTGTGAACAAGGAAAATTGTATTTTTTTTTTATTTCATGTCACTTTTCCAATGTAATTTTTGCTGTATCCCGCTCCCAAAGTTTAAATTGTAATTAACATGCACACACTTTAGAGTTCATTTGAATTTTTATGATCTCGAGGCCCCTCACTTATCATGGAAGGGTAGGAAGTCCAGTCTTTTATAAGACTAAGCTTACACTATCTGATTTAGGTGAGGATAAGCGTCATCTGGAGGGACAATTTATCTATCTTGAAGGATGGAAGGACCCTATATTTATTTAGAAAATTCATGCAAACATATTTATCTTTCTGTCATTTCTTTAAAGATTATAATATTTATTTTAACGATAAATAAAATATAGTTTTGGGTCATATCTTATTTTGCGTAACCAATTTGGGTAACTATTTTTTACGGATGCTGTGAGGTGCCAAACACCTTCCTCACACGTAAATGATTCCCTGACTCATCTCTAGTTTGCATTCTAGTGCCTTTTCGAAAAAGAATAAAAAATAAAGAAAATACGTAAATTTTGAAACAAATAAGGTTTCTAATTGTACTCTAATTCTTAAACAATTGATGGCGACTCCAAAAATAATTTTTTTAAAAATAAAAATCATTCCATTCTTTGTCGTAGAGTTTTTACTCCCAAAGGGTATGTTATGACAGTTTGGCAACTCCACTGGGGACAAGTTTGAAAGTCAAGCCCAATAAGTTAGTTATGCAAAATCTGATATGACCTATAAATTGTGTTTTATTAGTTGCTTGTTTAATTTTTGTTTATGATGTTTTGTTTCATAGTTGTATATATCTGTTGCATGATTTTTGCATGTAGGCTTGAGTAGTTTAGGAATAAGGTTCATTTGCTCTTCCCACACATGAACACCAACACGTTCCCTGCGCACACTTTTGGCTCTATACCCAGGCCACTTTAAACCTAGGGTTAGTAAGAGGCCTAGTGTTATTACGAAGGTTTATCCTTTGGTGGTTTACACGAAAGTCTCTACTTGAACCGTGGCGATCATTATACTCATTTGGATTTGTGAAAGGTTTCTCCGTTTGCAGACCCAAATTTGTAAAATGTGAACTCTACCAATTTGGTGGGGGCAATTTAGGGACCTAATACTGTTAGGACATTAGCTTTTTTCTACCAAATTGTGCACTTAGTGTAGCCATAATGCTGCCCAAATTAGGTTAGAACTCGGCCTGTAGGTTAGAAAGCCTAACCTTTAAGGTGACATGTGATATTAGGACAATGGGAGGAGCATCCCTATCATCATCTTTCATATCTTTATTTAAGGTTTTATTTTTATGTATCTCATTTTTTTTTCCAATTTTTGTTTTTTCTAAGGAATCTCTTCAAATAATGGGTTATTAATATGGTTTACACAAGCAATTTTCAAAAGTCATTTCTTGTGGGCTTTTATGGTTGAAGTTCGAGTACAACATTCAAGAGTTCCATCTTCATTTCTTAAATTCTCTTGTAAAAAAAAAAAAAATTATGTTATTCTCACTTAGAGTTAGAACATTATTTTTAATATCCTTTTTTTTTTTTACTTGTAAATAAATTTTGGTCTTATTATTTTATGCTTGACAATCTTTTCATTATTATTGCTTATTGTGTTTCAAATAATAATAATAAAAAAAAGTCTCTCGTGAATCAATTCAGTTTTGGATACTCAGATTATGACGGTTCATTTGCTTTTTTTTTTTTTTTTTTTTTTAAAAAAAAATAAGAAAAAGAAGGAAGGAAAAGAGAGGAAGAGAGAGAGAGAAACGTTACAATAAATTGTCTCACCAAAGGAAAACCAAAAAGATATTTATCCAAAATAAGACAAATCGTGTTAATGATCCATTTTGCTTTTTAACTTATTTCTAATGATGTCTCATCTTAATGTACTTTAGGAACTTCTCTTTTAAAAGAAATAAAAAGATATGTTAGCATGACTTTTGAAGAAGGATCTTCAAAAATATTTATAAGTGAGGCCCGATTACTACAAGCAAGAGAAGGAGATTGTCTACCTAGAGATTCGCCTGTTAATTGCCTGACCAAGTAAGGGTTATAGCAGAAGCAAGTGATACAAAAATGATTTTGTCATGTCTCGGACAATCCCTGGCCACTTAAAAACATCATTGTTTGAGGGATATTCCAAATTATTGGACTTATTGGACATAGAAATGCAAGGGTTGGCATTACTAATGGGAATGCACTATTGGGATCCGTCATATCGATGCTTCACTTTCAATGACATTGACCTCACACCTACTTTGGAGGAGTATAGCCATATGTTAGGGATGTCACTAGAAAAACAAAGCTCGGTATACACCTATACTAAAAACAAGATTGCAATGAAGCATATTGCCAATCTCTTTGATGTTAATGAACAAAAGCTTGCAAAAGAGAGTGCTGAGATGAATGTGGAAACTTGTATTTGGCCCATGTATTTTGTGAAACAATGCATGGAAAAACTTGTTTCCATAAATAAATGGACAGAATTGAGAGATTTGATTATTGCTGCTATCTTTGGTTTTGTTCTGTTTCCTACCTACAAAAATTCTATTTGTCATGAGGCTTTGGATGTTTACTTTAAAATGATAAATGAAGGAAGAAATCCAGTCCTAGCCATCTTAGTAGATACATTCATTACCCTCAACCAGTGTCGAAGAAGTGGTAAGGGAAGGTTCAAATGCTGCTACCAATTGTTGTAAGTATGGTTAAACTATCACATCATGGGAAATGGTCACAAGGGTTTCACTAGTTACTGGATCACCGAGAATTTATTAAGCAGCTTTCTAGAGAAGAACGCGTCAGTGAAGCTGAATAGGCATCAGTGGTCAGCCAAATTTGGAGAAGTGGATAGTGGAAATGTATATTGGCACATCCCATGGACGACGGGGTGTGGAATTTTGGTCAGTTGTGGGAACCTTCCATTCATTCCATTGTTTGGGACAAGGGGCTGTTTTTCTTATTCACCCTTGATGGTACTTCGACAATATAAGATGAGGCAATTTATTCTTCCAACAAAAAGGCTAGCAAAAGTGGAGTTCTTCTACAAAGATAATCCAAACCCGAAGTTAGTGAATTTATATTGACAAGCTTGGCATCATATGCTCATCCATGATGTTGAATTTTGTCCAGCTAGCAAGAAAATTGAGGAGGAGTATGAAGAGTGGTTTTGAAATAGAGGGAAAAACTTGTTGGTCCCTGAGACTACGCATTCGTATTTTCCGCCACTTCCCCAAGAGACCATTCGAAATTTTGAAGTAGAACAAGAGTTGAGGAGTAAGTTGGAGCAAGCAGAAGATAAATTGTTAAAATATGAAATAGAAGTGAAATCACTAAAGGAAGAACTTGATAAAGCGAAAGGACAATGGCGCAATAAAGAGATAGGGAACATAATTAATGACCTAAAGAGGGAAATTTTGGCAAGCCAAAGTGAGACGATCTGCTTTAAAAGGAAACATGAAAAGATAATGGCAAGCCTTGAACAATGCAAAAGTCAAAAGACAGAAGCTAAAGATGATGCTAGAGCTAAAGCATTGCAATGCAAAAAGCTTAAGCGGCAATTGCTCAAAGCAAAAACCCAATATGACCATTGCACACAATATATAGAGGGATTGCAGACACAATATGATAATTTGGCCTAGTCAATGCATGAGCTACTAAGCCAATAAGTGAATGAACTACAAAGACAACATGGGAACTTCAACTACCAAATAGACATGTTGACCCAACAACTTGCTAACTTTCACTTACATGAGTAGGAATTGAATGATGAAGTTGCCCACTTGAATTCTCAAATAGAAGCACTAATTCGAACCATGGAAGAACTGGGAGAAGAGAAAGAATTTCGGGGCCAAGTAGCTGTCTATTGGGCTCAGGAACATGCTTCCTTAGTTAATAGATTGATATTGAAAGCTGAGCAATTGGATTTACAAGTTCAAGCTATTGAAGTACCTGCCACTCATGCACAACTAATGGGGTTGCTAAATCATTGTACAACTAATGGCGTGATTTTGTAAACTGAGAAAGATTATGTAAGCAAACTTTTGTCAATGACTGGCTACGATCCTTTTGGAATGACATAAGCTTTTATGATCTTACCTTGCTTGTGGTGAAATGTATCTTGCGATCATTTTATATGGTTATGAGGTTCATTTATTAGCATATCTTGTGAGAACTTTATACTTTTTACAAGAAATGTTAATTGGTCTGCGGCACTATTTTTAGAAAAAATCAAAAGTATCTCCAACAAAGGCAACCAACTTCAAAAGTCATGTTAATAGTTCATCCAATAAAGGGGTCTTTCATCCAAAAATATCCTTTCTATCTTATTTATTGTTTTGTTAATCAATTTCAGGATAAGTCATAATAGCTCCCTCGAAGAAATCTCAACTCAATCAAGCGCTTTTTGTAAAGAGATATATCGGTCTTCGTACAAGGACGGTCGTCATAATGGCAGAAAATTCTACTGCTAAACCCGATTGGGGAGAAGAGTTGAAAGAATTGAAATCTCAAATGAATGCAATGATGAAGATAATGGCAAAACATTTTAAAATGAAGGGACTAGTGCACTGATGATAGCCAATGTGCCCCTACCCGCAGCAGGCCCTTGTGTAGAGGTGGCCAAACAACATGACTGAACTGATGTACGGGATACCACTTAACATGATGCCCATGAGTTTTCAAACTGCGCATCGGGTAGGTTCTAGTAGTTCGATACCTGTGCATGATCCCCCTACTGAGTCACTACGTGTCACTATTCTACCTCCTCTGAACATGGCTACTAATGAAGCGGCTACCTTCAATCTAAATGTTAATCGACATGGTACCACAACACCTTTTCTATATCAGTTAACTTTTGTTCCCAATCATTGAGAATCGTTCAATGCGGATGAAGGGCTTAGTGAAGAAATAAAAAATGAGCGAGAAAAAGTTGAGCTGATGGAAAAGACATAGCTTATGATGGAAGAGCAGTTAAAGATTATTTAGGGCTCAGGGGCATATGGACCCACAAGGATTGAGGAGCTATCAGTTGCCCTATAACTGAACATTCCCAGAGAATTCAAAGTGCCAGAGTTTGATAAGTATGATGGGACCACCAACCCTCAGATCCATCTCATGTCTTATTGCACTAAGATGTGAGTGTGGTCTAGGGATAAGAGGTTCTTCATGCATTTTTTCCCTGAAAGCTTGACTGGTCCAACTGTAGATTGGTACTGGAGGTTAGAGAATTCTCAAATTCACTCTTGGGGTCAGTTGGCAACTTTGTTGTTAAGACAATATAGTTTTAACGAAAGCCTTGCCCCAAGAGAGCACAATTAGGGGCAATGAGGAAGGGTGATAGTGAGAGTTTTAGGGAATATGCACAAAGATGGAGACATTTAGCTGCACAAATTTAATTGCTGTTAGGAAAACGAGAAATGATTGACTATTTCTTGAGAACACTTATAACTCCTTTTATTAAAAAGATGGTTGCCGGTGTCTATAACGACTTTTTTGAATTAATTCTAGTTGGGGAAAGAATTGAGGTAGTATCCAAAGCGGGGAAATTGGGTTTCTTGAAGGGTGAGAGTTCAGGAAGTGGGAAACAAAAGGCATTTGTACAAGCCAAGAGAAAAGAAGAAGTTAGCTTCATTATTGTACCAAGGCCGCAAGAGCAGTATTACCAAACTTATCCACAAGCACCGTATGGCACCCAAACATCTTCATACTTCTACCAACCCAGACCTAACTTAGCCCCATTCACCCAAAATTACCAAAATGCCAATCCTCCATTTGTTCCCACATACCCAACCAACTCAAACACCCTTTATTCCCCCATACTCAACCACTCATTTTCCAAGACCCATGCATAGGCCTCCATACCAAGACACCAGAACCCAACCACTACCATATAAAGATGAATCCTTCCCAAAATTCCAAGGACCAAGACATAATTATTCAAGCAGTTAGTAGAAGCCAACCTCATGGTTCCTAAAATTATACAACCTCAATGATCTCCTTACCCTAATAGGTATAATTCTAGTCTCACTTGTGATTACCACAACGATACAATAGGACATTCCATTGATACTTGCCCTGTATTTAAAGGTTTCATACTCCATTTAATTCATCAAGGGGCAATCGCATTACAACAAGAAGACAGAGCTCCAACATTAATACAAATCCCCCGCCAAATCACACAGGAGAACATAAGGTGAATGCAGTCAGAGAAAATGTTTGTAGAGTACAGAGGTTAAAAGATGTGAAGATGTCGATGAAAGCCATTGGGAAGGATTGAAGCCATTGGGCAAGATATTCCAAAGCCGTTTAGAGGGATTGATGAGGATGGACAATATGATGGGGAAGAATTTTGTATTCACTATGAACAATGGGGACATAGTTTGGAAAAGTGTCAAGAATTTAGATGCTTGGTGCAGAAGTTGATGAACCTAGGTGTAGTGAATGTGGAGAAGAGATCTATTACTATCGAAAAAGAAGTCGCTATGATGAGAAAGGAAGATAAGGGGTTCCACGCCTTTGTGTTAAAGGTACCTAATCCACCTCCAGAGTCAATAACTCCTAAAGTAATTATGAAGGTGTCGGCTCCATTTCTTTACCAAAGCAATCATGTTGTCCCTTGGAATTATGAAGTCAAAGTAGAATTAGTTAAGGGGAAGCCAGAAGATCAAGAAGCTTGTAAAAAAGATGATAGCGTGACAAATGTTGGTGCTACCGGAGGATTTACTAGAAGTGGAAGATATTATCTCCCGGATGATACACAAAAGCAAAAAAAAGAGACAAAGGGAAGCTTGTAATAGAAGGAAATTCAACATTTGGGAGGAAAGAGAAAGATCTAGAAGATTTAATGGACGATGAGGAATTTTTGATTGAGCTTAAGTGAATACAATATAGTCGACCAGTTGAAAAAGACTCCCGCTCGTATTTCATTATTGTCCCTCATAATGAGCTCTGAAGCTCATAGGAAGGCCTTGCAAAAGTTCCTTGATCAAGCTTATGTAATCTAAGCATCATAGTGGAGAATTTCGATAATATGGTGAACCTCATAAAAAAAAGTCAGATGTGTTGTAGCTAAAGTGCTAATTGACAATGGATCTGCTTTGAATGTATTGCCAGCTTCTACTTTGGAAAATTTACCAGTAAATTCTCCCCTAATGTAGTCTAGTAATATAGTAGTTTAGGCGTTTGATGGAACTAGGAGGGACGTGTTAGGGGACATTGTACTACCATTGGAGATCAGGCCGAGTAAATTTAATGTGACGTTCCAAGTGATGGATATCGAACCCGCATATACAATGTTGTTAGGGAGGCATGGATTCATGCAACAGGAGCAATGCCATCTACCTTACATCGAAAGTTGAAATACATTGATAATGGGCGAGTAATCACCATGAAAGGTGAGGAGGACCTACTTGTGAGCAAACCCAATAATCTCCCATATGTAGAAGCAGCGGATAAGGCATTGGAGACCTCATTCCAAACTTTGGAGTTAGAGCATGACAATGTTAATCAAAAAGTGGTTCATATGATGATGAAGAATAGGTTTCAACGGGGCAAAGGTTTAGGGGCCCATTTGCAAGGCATCAATGCTCTGGTGTCACTTCTAGAAAATGTGGGAAGACAAGGATTGGGATACAATTTCTTAGTGGACACAAAAGAGAACAATTGATCCAACAGAGATGGCATACCACATTTATGCCAAACTTTCACAAAATCTCTGGAAGATGAGGAGCTTATGCCTGTGGTGACTATGTCTGAAGAAGGTGCAAGAGGTAACCCATGGATTCGCCATTGCTTAGAGGATGAGAAACTAGACAACTAGGAGATGGAACCACTTCAGGACTTGATTTATTTTGAGTAATGCTAGTTTTTGTTGTCAAGTTTATTTTGACTTTTACTATCTACTCTTGCTCTATCATTAATGAAGTGGTATATGGAGATATTTTCAAAATTCGTCCTTTAATACTTGTTTCCTATCTAATCTATAATTTGTTGACTTTTATTTAATTTTTCTTCAATCCTCCAAGAGTTTTGATAATGCGGATTTCTTGCCCATTGATAACTCTGTCAGCCCAATAATTGATTCTCATTATGATCTGGAAATGGATGAATATGACTCCGAAGAAGACATTGATACTTCTAATAAGTTTGCAAAAATGGTTGAATTATATGAAAAAATTGCTAGCCCACATAATGAAAATGTTCAAATTATAAATATGGGGACAGAAGAAGAAAAGAAAGAATTAAAAATTGTGGATAATCCTGAAAAGGAAGAAATGATTACCCTTTTTAAGGAGTACTTGGATGTGTTTGCTTGGTATTATCGAGACATGCCAGTTTTGGATCCTAATATTGTGACTTACAAAATTCATTCTACCCAGATAGTAAACCAGTTAAACAGAAACTAAGGTGAATAAGACTAGAATTGTCAAATAAAATAAAAGAGGAAGTAATGAAGCAAATTGAGGTAGGATTTTTAGAAGTGTCAATATATCCTGAATGGGTGGCAAATATTGTTCTAGTTCCAAAGAAGGATGGGAAAGTTAGAATGTGCGTTGATTATCGAGATTTAAATAGAGTTTGTCCAAAGGATGACTTTCCGTTGCCACATATTGATGTGCTAGTTGACAATACTGCCAAGAACCATAGGCTCCTTCATGGATGGATATTCAAGGTACAATCAGATTCCCATGGCTAAAGAAGATCGGGAGAAAACCACGTTTATCACTCATTGGGGCACTTACTGCTACAAAGTGATGCCATTTGGACTAAAAAATGTTGGTGCAACATATCAAAGAGCAATGGTCACTTTATTCCATGATATGATACACAAGGAGATTGAAGTATATGTGGATGACATTGTGGCCAAGTCTAAAGAAGGGGAAAGCCATGTGGACATTTTGAAGAAATTGTTTGAACGGTTACGAAAGTGTAAGCTTCGGTTAAATCCTGCTAAATGCACTTTTGGAGCCAAATCTAGAAAGTTGTTGGGGTTTATTGTTAGTGAAAAGGGGATTGAGGTAGATCCTGATAAAATCAAAGCGATTAGAGAAATGCCATTGCCAAAGTCAGAAAAAGAAGTTTGAAGCTTTCTTGGAAGACTCAATTATATAGCTAGGTTCATATCCAATCTCACCCATACTTGTGAGCCAATCTTTAAGCTGTTGAGGAAGAATAATTCAGGAGTATGGAAGGAACAATGTCAAGAAGCATTCGAGAAGATTAAAGACTATTTGCTTGATCCACCAGTGTTAATGCCCCTAATACCAAGTAGACCACTTATTCTTTACCTACGTTGAATGAATCAATGGGTAGTGTCTTGGAGCAACATGATGAAAATGGTAGAAAGGAAGGGGTAATCTATTATTTAAGCAAAAAATTCACATATTATAAGTCAAGATATGCCATGATAGAGAAAACTTTTTGTGCTTTGGTATGGGTAGCTACAAGGCTGAGGCAATATATGTTGTACCATACTACTTGGTTGATTTCTCGAATGGATCAGGTAAAGTTCATCTTTGAAAGACTATACCTTAGCAGGAGATTGGAAAAGTCGCAAATAGTCCTATCTGAGCATGACATCATTTACATGACTAAGAAGTCCATTAAAGGGATTGCAATAACTGATCATTTAGCAGATAACCCGATAGAAGATTATCAACCAATGAAATTCGAATTCCTTGATGAAGATATCCTCGTTGTTGATAAAGAAGAGGAAAAAACGAAGCCATATAGATGGAAGATGTACTTTGATGGAGCAGTGGATGTTCACGGGAGTGGAGTAGGAGCCGTGGTTATTTCACCTAAAGGGAAACAATTCCCAGTAGCCATCAAGTTGGAGTTTGAATGCACCAATAATTTAGCAAAGTACGAAGTGTGTGTTCGAGGTTTGAAAGACGCCCTAGATCTAAAAGTTAAAAGTCTAGATGTGTTTGAAGATTCAACACTTAACATTTATCAAGTAAAGGGCAAATGGCGGACTAGAGATCTAAAATTAATACCATATCAAAGGTTCTTGACCGAGTTGATTGAAGAGTTTGATGATATAACATTTTCTCATTTGACCCGCGACAAGAACCAGTATGCATATGCTTTCGCAACTCTAGCAGTGATGACGAAGCTCGATATTGGAGTTATAATACAACAAGTCGAAGTCAATTTAGAAAATGAACCAGCACATTGCTTGAATGTGGAAAGCAAACCTAATGGGCAGCCATGGTACTACGATATATTGCAGTACATTAAATTTAGAGAATACCCATTTGGGGCAACTAACAATAACAAGAAAACCATTTCTCGTTGGGCCGCTGGATTCTTCTTAAGTGGCAAAGTGTTATACAAGAGAAGCTATGATGGAGCTTTACTGAGATGTGTGGATGCAGTTGAAGCCAATAAAACTTTAAGTGTAGTTCATGATGGGATTTGTGGTACTCATGCAAATAGTCACATGATGGCACAAAAATCTTGAGAGCAGGATATTATTAGATGACTGATGGAAACATGGCTGCTAAATGGAGTGATGGAAATGTTGCTGCCAATGATGGAATCATGGCTGCCAAATGGAGTAGAGATCCACTTATAGTCCCACCTGGCCCCATGACAAGAGCTAGGGCAAAGAGGTTCAAGGAAACATTGAATGGGCTGGTGCAAGAGGTCATAGAGCAAGCTAGTTCGTGTAGGCCCATGGAGTATGATTAACCAAGAGTTGTCAACATGATTCACGCCCAAGATTGCCCAGCCAATGAATTAGGAAATTATGGGGCTGATTGTAATAGGAATAGCTAATTGATTTTAGTTTCCATATTTAGAGGAGATGATTTATTTAGTTTCCTAAGTTGATTGATTTTAGTTTCCTAATATAGGGGAAGCTGAATTAGTCAATTTCCTTCTTTATTTAGTTTCCTTTTTGAGTTGAACAAATTTCCTTTTCTTGTGATGCCTTTAAATAGGCCTTTTGATTCAATAAAATTCAGATTATGCATTTTGATAAAATTGTGAGATTGCATACTCTCTTTAGTTCTTTGCGAGCTATTTGAACTTATTTGCTTTGCTATGGCGTTCATACCTTGACTTATCAATCAAGTTTCCATCCCTTGATTGTGGCATCTTCACTATACCAAGGTTCACACCTCAATATAGGTTCTGGGTTGTGGTTTTCCATCTAAACCTGAAGTAGAAACGATCCTCAAACTAATTATCGTTATGGGTTTCGTCACAATGTTGGCGGGGTTCGTATCATTTGGTATTAGAGTTTAATTCTAGTCTCAGGTTTGCTTATCTTTAATTTGTTTTTTTTTTCTTTGAGTTTATTTCAATTCTGAACTTCTTCTTCTCCATTCAGAAATCTGATAAAAAAACAAAAAAGGAACAACAAAAGAAAATATAAACAGCCAAGGGGAGAACGTGATTGTTGTTCTTGTCCCCATATTCAAAATACATATATATATATATATATATATATATATATATATATATATATATATATATATATATATATATATATATATTCCAGAATTCAGATTTGGTGCTGCAAATTATTTTTCCAGATTTGATTTGGTTACTTGAATTCTGCATCCTTGTTTCCAGAATTCAGATTCGGTGTTTTACAAATTAATTTTCCAGATTTGGCTGCTTGAATTCGTGCACCCTTATATTCCATAATTTAGATTTAATTTATTGCACATATATTTCCAGATTTGATTGGTCTTGTTCGGGTGTGAATTATGCCCAGAAATTCTGTTTATTGGTTGATTAGCTTAATAACAACTCTTGAGAGAATTAAGAGTGGAAAAAGGCAAGAGTGGTATACATTCCGGAGAGCAAAAGCCAAATTATTCTCCTTGTAAACAAGAGTGAAATTTAGAGTGTCAATCGTTGAGTGAAAAACACGTGAGTTGTGTGAAGTGAGGATTTTTTTTACTAACATTTCTTCTTGCAGCAAGCATGTCTCATGAAAGTGCTTCGGTAGGTGTAAGGGGTGGTGTGGATCCACAGCCATTGATGGAGGCGATGACAAGAGAGGTGGGGAGAATGATGAGAGCGAAGCTGGAAGCCATCCATGTCCGAATAGACAGAATAAAACATGCATGCAGGGAGCCGCCTCGCGTGCCTAGAGGAGGACGAGCTCCACTAAGGGGAGTGAGAGCTGAACCTGAGGAGTATGAAGGGGAAGGCTTTGATGATGAAGATGATTGGGGATCCATAGTTGACCCTAGGAGGTATGGTGGGTAGTTTAGAGAAGCTAGGAACCGGGAGGATAACAATTTGAGTAGCATTAAGATGACAATCCCATCGTTCCAAGGGAAGAATGATCCAAAAGCTTACCTGGAGTGGGAGAAGAAGGTGGAGTTAGTGTTTGATTGCCACCATTATTCCGAGGTAAAGAAGATAAAACTGGCTGCCATAAATTTTTCTGACTATGCTATTATTTGGTGGGATCAATTGATAATGAATAGGAAAAGAAGTGGGGAGCGCCCAATAGAGACTTGGGAGGAGATGAAGGCTGTGATGAAGAAGCGGTTTGTACCTAATTACTACTACAGGGAGCTATATAATAGGTTGTAAAACCTTAGGCAAGGCAATCGAAGTGTAGAGGAGTACTCTAAGGATATGGAAGTCACAATGATCCAGGAAAACATCGAAGAAGATCGAGAGGCAACAATGGCAAGATTCCTAGTTGGTTTAAATTGGGAAATCCAAAATGCAGTTGAATTACAGCATTATGTGGAGCTAGAAGACATGGTACACATGGCTATAAAAATTGAGAGGCAACTCAAGAGGGGAGGCAGCTCACGTGCCAGCCATAACCCCAGCACACCGGCTTGGAAGTCCAGCCAATGGAAGAGAGATGACAAGCTGTCCACGCCAAAACCTAATTCAGAACCTAAGCAAGCCGTGGCTAATCAAGGGGCTCACGGTAAGCTAGACCTTTCCAATACTCAAAACCGTGACATTAGGTGTTTTAAATGTCAAGGCAGGGGTCACCTAGCTAATCAATGCCCAAATAAAAGAGTCATGGTGCTTAGAGATGGTGGAGAAATTGAGACTAACCAAGAATCAGACAATGAATCTATGCCATCTTTGGAGGAAGCCGAAGATGAAGAGTATGTTGTCCAAGGAGAGTTGTTGGTAGCAAGAAGGCTTTAAGCATGCAAATCAGTGTAGAGGATGAAGTGCAGCGGGATAACATTTTTCATACTAGGTGCTATGTCCAAAACAAAGTATGTAGTGTAATCATTGATGGGGGAAGCTGTACGAATGTTGCTAGCATAGCCATGGTGGAAAAATTAGCCCTACCAACAATGAAGCACCCTCGACCTTACAAGCTACAATGGTTGAATAACAGTGGGGAGGTGAATGTGCTTAAACAAGTGCTAGTTCCTTTTGGCATTGGGAAGTATGAGGATGAGGTATTGTGTGATGTGGTTCCCATTCAAGCTGGACACTTGTTGTTAAGAAGACCGTGGCAATTTGATAGGCGAGTCAAGCATGACAGCTTCACTAACAAGTACTCATTTGTTCACAATCAAACATCAATCACTCTTATACCATTGACACCAAAATAGGTTTATGAAGATCAAGTGGGGCTGCAAAAAGAGAATGAACAAAATAAAGAAGAGAGTGGCAAAAAGAAATTGAGAGGGAATCTGAAAGAAAGAAGTGATAGCTGAAATAACAAGAGGGAAAAATCTGAAACAAGAAAGAGTGGAAAGCCAGAGAAAAATAGAGAGAAAATAAAAGAAAATTTTCTAGCAAAAGTAAGAGAGGTGAAAAGGGCACTATTTTCTAAACAGCCCATGTATTTGTTGAATTACAAGGGCTATGCCTTGAACTCTAACAATTCTTCTGTTACCCCTTTGCCTAGTGTTGTTGAAACTGTTTTGCAGGAGCATAAAGATGGGAGAGCCAAAACTGAATATGTAAGGAAGCTTCATGAACAAGTTAAAGCTCAAGCTGAGAAGAGAAACAAAAGTTATGCTAAACATTATTTGGTATGGTTGTATATGAGAAAGGAGAGTTTTTCGGAACAAAGAAAGTCAAAGCTACTACCCTGAGGAGACGGTCCGTTTCAAGTCAAAGAAAGGATCAGTGACAATGCCTACAAAATAGATTTGCCTAGTGCGTATAACGCCAGTGCTACTTTTAATGTTTATGATTTAAGTCTTTATGATGCAGGTGATGATTTGAGGACAAATCCTTTTCAAGAGGAGGGGATGATGGAAACATGGCTGCCAAATGGAGTCATGGAAATGTTGCTGCCAATGATGGAATCATGGCTACTAAATGGAGTAGAGAACCACTTGTAGTCCGACCTAGCCCCAAGACAAGAGCTAGGGCAAAGAGGTTCAAGGAAGCATTGAATGGGTTGGCGCAAGAGGTCTTTGAGCCAGCTAGTTTGTGTAGGCCCATCAATGATTGCTCCTAAGTGAGTGTAGTGAATGGATAGAAATAGTGTGTGTGTGTGGCGTGAATGCATATAGATATGGAACAATATGTGATGTGTTGGAGCACAGTGCAAGTATACACTATCAGTGTAGCTAGCAAATATTCCGGGGGTTGTCATACCCAAGGGATTGTGACTGATTACTAGAGTAATATAACACCAGTATTGCTCAAGCAATCGAATTATGATGACATAGACAAGTAAATAAATGCAGAAAAGTAAGGAAGCAATAACATAATAATAGATGATAGATTGGTTGAGAGAATAATGATGAGAAATCTAGGGATTCAGATTTCACCACAATCGCCATGTATAGACATCCTTAATTCAGTTATGAAGTTATAGAATTATCAATTGCTAGTCAGGATTCCTTAATCATATTAACCAGCCTTGGTATTAGGTCAGATTAACTTTAATTATAATTACTAACCCTGCTACTGGTTTATGCGAGTTGTAGTAACTATAATTGCTAACACTATGGACATCCCTTTAGGGAGATTAGGGGAACACCCTAATTCCCATGTGACTACACAGGGTCCTCAGTACTGGTCTGTCCTTAGCTCTACTATGGATTTAATTCTCTTGGTCTAGATTAACTAATCTCCGGTCGGTCTCATAGCTAACCCACAAATTACCCCCAATTAATTGGCCAGATCAATCAAGAGTGAAGTGCAGAAAATTAAACCTCAATTGAATAAAACATAAACTGTCATAACTTCATTAATTCGTCTATACAATCAGATTGGGCTACATCTTAGCCCTAGAATGAAGTCTAGTTACACATGTAATAGGAAAACACATAATGATAAAGTAAGAAAACATGAAAGAGTATAAGAAAGAACTAGAGTGACGCCTTGCTCTTGCTGAAGCTTAATGGATTACTGCTGCTCTCTTCTCTTGTGTTTAGCCCTCTTGATCTATTTATATTATGTCTAATCCCTATTAGACTCAAAGTAGGACTCTAAATTATATTAAAAGACTAATTACAATTCAATCTTAACCCTACTTTAAGTAAGGATTTAATTGGGCTTCACACTTCAAGACTTTAATTCAGCTTGAAACTTTATTCCGAAGAGTCTTCTAGGTTGTGCACTTCTAATCCTTGCTTGGCACAACTTCTCGGAAGTCCACTTGGCTTGGAAGTCCTCAAAACTGCTCCGCAACAGCTCTTGGGAGCCACGGCCCCCACTGGTAGAATGCTCGCTTTGCTCTCTAGTACATGGAACCATGATGCCAAGGCTTGGGCACCACGATGCCCATTGGCAAAATGTGGAATTCTTCCATTTTTCCTCTCTTGACCTGTGCACCTGCAAACCAATGAAATCTAATCAAAAGCAAAGTGTTTTTACCATAATTGGGACTTGAATTGAAAGGAAATTAATGCTAAATAATCTATATAAAATGTAATTATCAAAATCCCCCACACTTATCTTTTCCTCGTCCCGAGTAAAATCTAATATAAGCAAACATGCAAGATAACAAGACTTTCACACATAACTTACTTACTAACCATATTTGGCATCAGAATTATTTCATATGGAATGTCTAGAATTCAATTAGCATTTCATAATGCAAGATCATTCACTATGCAATGAAATATTCCCCAAATTCCCAAGGTAACTCTCAATGCAAAGTGATATAGGCTCAATTCTTACTAATTGAAGTATAAAAGGAAAGTTGCCATGTAATAGGGTAAAATAGGGTGATAAAATCATGGAAAGCCATAGTGATAATATAATCAAGTGAATATATGCATACTAGCCACTTAAACTCTAGGGACTGTAAGTAGTGAGGGATGAATTCTCTCTCATGGGACTGATATTCACTCATCTCACAAGTGTTTGGAGGGTTAGATTTTCACTCATTTCAAGACAAAACCAAGAATTTTCCATAGGCTTGTTCGTCTATCAAATCTCCACCACTTCGACAAATCACAACACTAATCAAAGGGTCTTACAAAGGGTTGCAATGGGGCTAGGTGAAAGTGATAAAGGCTTAGGACATACTAAGAAGGAATTATGTGAATCCAGGGTCATTCTTTACTTCACATACTCTCCAACCACTAGCTCAAATATTTCATTTTTTACTTCCTCTTTTCTTCTCTATTGTCTCCCCTTTTTCCTTGGCTTCTTGGCCTTTTGACCTTTTTCTTTTCTTTTATTTTCTATCTAGGTGCCCTAATCATCCTAGTGTTTGTGATTTAAATGTGGTCTTAAAATGTATAACAGAACAAGTTCTAGAAAAATCAAGGATGTTCTATTCACTCACAAACAACTTATGAGCTCTAATGATATAGCTATTAGGCTCAAAAGCTCACCAGGGGATAATTCATCCACTCACTATTTGATTTACTCTAATATCTCAGTAAACTAATGCATACATTGGGAATAACAATTAAATGTGGGTTCACACATTAACAGGGTAGGCTCATAATTCCCAGAAGTTTTTCAATCATTAGAGGGACAGATAAAATAAACAATCAGGCAGTAATTCTATAACAATTGAATATTCCTCATCCCATAATATCAGTTATGCACCATTTTCATCATGAGTCATGGTTTTCAATCAGAAAACACACAGACAATTATGCAATCATGCAGAAACAAACAATTAAACTAAACACTCAATCATGCAATAAATTAAAAACAAACAACTAATCCACTACTCAAATAAAAAAAATTTAACTATTAGGCTAATAAAATATGTCTCTCCCCCACACTTAAATATTGCATTGTCCTCAATGCATCAATTAAACAAAGTAAGGAAAGAGCCAACCTGGAAGGACAGCCTAGTCGGTGTCCTTAGAGTCCTCCTCTGATCTTTCTTCTTCCTTTGATGGTGGTGGAGCAGCATGTGGTGGTCGAGGGAGATGTGGGAATGGAGGTAGGCCAATGTGGCCCACAGCACCCGCTTCTAGGTATTCCTTAGCTATCTAGTACCATCAGGTGGTTGCTTCATTGTACTAATAGCTAAAGTCTATCCAGGTGTTCAACTTGGAGGCGAGTGCAGGGTCCATAAACCCTTGCTGGTGGGGTGGTGGCTGTGGTGCTTGTGTAGCAAGGGGGATTGGCGGTTGTGGTGGTGCTGCTGGGCCTCCTCTTAGGTAAGGTGGCTTTAGGCGAGCAAAGAAGGTTTTAGTCAACATTCTACAGGGCTCAACCATGGGCTCTGAATTCCCCCACATAACTCCAGCTTTGCGGCATAGTGCAGATATCAAGTGGGGAAATGGGAGCACCTTCTTATTGGCCATTTTTCTAATGGTTTCCAAGTGCTTCGCGATGGTGTGGCCCACATTGAACCTCCACCTGTTGTGAATGGCCCAGAGGAACTCTGCTCGCAGCTTTGTGACCTCAAATGTATATGTGGATGGGAATAAGTGGGTTGAGATAAAGTGCAGCCATGTCTTGTTGATTTTGTCTAGCCCGGTCTTGGGTAAGTGGTAAAATTCACCATCTCTGGTGACCCACTGCATGCCTTCAATGCACAGCTATCTTGTAATTTCATTGTAGTCCCCATTGGTTGTGAACGCAGCTAGCCCTAGCTCTCCTGCATGCAGCCTCGGGATCTCGTAGATGTCATGGATGGTGTACCAGTCGAAAGGTACTTTGTGGCCTTGCACCCAGCTCTCTTAAGGAGTCTGATGTTCAAACAAGTTGGCATAAAACTCCTTCACAATGTTAATTGGTGCGGGCTCCGGTTGTTAAGCAAATTTGAGCGAACCTCTCCATGCCATGTGGTTGGCAATTGGAGCAAAACAGGGCTTCGACAGGTCAATGCCAAACTCATGAATTATTGGCTTGTTGCTCAACTCTTTGTAGGTATCCTTTGCCTTCTTGCAAATGAAGCAAGTGGCATCATATTCCGGGGCTTGGGAGGATGATGATGCCTTCCACTTAGCCAATCTTTTGACAGGCATTGTATCTGCAAATTTTACACAAACAAAACACCAAACAGAGTACCTATTCCACTAAATAAACACAATTCTAGAACTCCCACAACACACTTTGTTTTTCGAAAATTTTTCTATGTGGAACTAGTAGAGTTTAAATGACAAATCAAAGTAACCAATTATAAATAGGTATAATCAATAAACAATTGCACAAGTTCCAGCCCACATGCATTCAAAGTTCATACCCAAACATTCAAAAATCCCCAATTTCGACCAAAGTTCCCAATGAAGAATGTGGATGAAATTTTCCAAATTTACACCGATTAATTAAAGTGGGTAAGCAAGAAAATACCTCTAGGAAGCCCAGGGGTGTGATTGCGAACCTTTCCTCGTTAGAAATCACCGAAATCTTCAAGAACAAAGGAGTGAGAAAATCCATGTTCTAGTGAGAGAAAGCGGTGAAAATTGAACATTTTTTTCTCAAATATGAAGTTTTTTCGGATGAAATGAAGTGTACCTAGATAGGTTAGGGTTTGGAGGTGATTTGAGAGTGATTAATAGGTAAAAATCCAAAGGAATGCGAAGGGGATGCGATTGGGTAGTTGAGAGGTTTGAAATAGGAAAAGTGTGAGAATGGCGAGCTAGGGGTTTTTAATTCTGCTAGTGAGCCCCACGGTGCCGGGACACCGAGGGAAATAAATTTTTTTTTTTGGCATTTGCTATAGTGATGGGTGCCACTTGGTTGCTCTGTAGAAGTGGGTGCTATGGCGCCCATAATTGGCACCATGCTGCCCAGAACGCCTGTTTGTGTCCTTTTTGTCCGAAATTGATTTGTTCTGGCACCATGTTGTGTCCAATGCCTGCATGGCTTCAAATAATCTTTTAAAAGACTTTCAGTAGTAGAGAAATTGACTGAAATAACAATAAAACACATAAAAATTAAAAAGGGAAAGAAATAAAAACCAATGGGTTGCCTCCCATAAGCGCTTGGTTTATAGTCCTCAGCCCGACTTTCTTTGATTCTATGGACTGTCTTGAAGGACAACAACATGCAAGGGCATGTTTTCACTTGTTAAGTAAGGCTTCAATCTGTGCCCATTCACCTTGAAAGTTTGTTCGTCCTTCGTTATTGTTATGGCTCCATATGGGGTTATAGATGTGATTGTGTACGGATCGTACCATCTTGATTTTAATTTGCCCGGATGAAGCTTTAACTTGAGTTGAATAACAACACTTTTTGCCCAGGATATAAGTCCTTTCTTGCTATTTTTCTGTCATGCCATATCTTGACTTTTTCCTTGTAAATGCGGGCATTTTCATAAGCTTCTCTTCTGAATTCATCTAGTGCATTGAGTTGAAGCATTCTGTTTTTCCCAGCTTCCCTTGGATCAAAATTTAGCAGTTTGACAGCCCAATATTCTTTGTGCTCTAACTTAACTGGTAAGTGGCACTCCTTCCCAAAGACTATGTTGTATGGTGACATGCCTAAGGGAGTTTTGAATGCTGTTCTATATGCCCAGAGTGCGTCATCCAACTTGAGAGACCAATCTTTCCTATTGGTGTAGATTGTTTTCTCTAGTATCATCTTCAGCTCCCTGTTAGATACCTCCACTTGCCCACTAGTTTGTGGGTGATAGGGGTGGCAATTTTGTGCCTTACTCCATATTTGACAATGAGAGCTTTGAGTTGTTGGTTGCAGAAGTGCTTCCCTCCATCACTAATTAGTGTTCTTGGTACTCCAAAGTGGGTAAAGATGTTCTTTTTCAGAAATCTTTGTACCACCTTGGAATCATTTGTAGGAGATGGAATAGCTTCTACCCATTTGGACACATAGTCCACAGTAACTAGGATATATAGATTCCCATAGGATGATGGGAATGGTCCCACGAAATCAATGCCCCAAACGTTGAATAATTCAACTTCTAGAATGGGATTTTAAGGCATCTCATATCTCTTGGACAAATTTTCAGCTCTTTGACATTTGTCACATTTTTCTACAAAAGATTGTGCATCTTTGAAAAGTATTGGCCAATAGAAACCATATTGAAGTACTTTATTGGCTGTCTTGTGAGCTGCATAGTGCCCTACATAGCTGCTAGAATGGCAGCTTTCAAGAATGGCTTGAAATTCTTCTTCTGGGACACACCTTCTGATCATGTGATCACTGCATCTGCGATAAAAGCATAGGGTTATCCCAAAAATAAAATCTTACCTCAGATAAGAATTTCTTCCTTTGTTGATAGGTTGCTTCAGGTGGCAATTCGTGACATGTTAGGTAGTTGACATAGTCAGCATACCATGGCCCATCTCTTCCTTGTCTGTGCCATCCTTTGTTTACAATTTTTCTGATGGAAAATACTTGCTCATCAGGGAAGGAATAAGCTATAGGAACAAAGTAATTAGCATGATATTCCAGTCTGGACAGGTGATCTGCTATGACATTGTCTGCTCCTTTCTTGTCCTTCATCTCCAGCTCAAATTCTTGCAATAGTAAAATCCATCTAATAAGTCTTGGCTTGGCATCTTTCTTATTTAGCAAATATTTAAGTGTTGCATGGTCAGTATAGACTATGGTCTTGTTGCCAATGAGATATGGTCTAAATTTATCAAAAGCATAGACCACAGCTAGTAGTTCTTTTTCAGTGGTTGCATAGTTGACTTGGGCAGCATCAAGAGTCTTGCTTGTGTAGAATGGCTTTGAAAATTTTTTCTCTTGTCTACCCTAGAACAGCCCCTACTGCAAAGTCACTTGCATCACACAAAATTTCGAATGGGGCTTCCCAATTTATCGTGACAATGATATGGGCAGTGATGAGTGCTTTCTTCAAAGTTTCAAATGTTGTTTTGCACTCTTTTGTGAATACAAAAGTTGCTTCCTTCAATAGAAGATTGCATAATGGTTTGGAAATTTTTGAGTAGTCTTTGATGAATCTTTTATAGAATCCAGCATGTCCTAAGAAACTCCTTATTCCCTTGACAGTAGTAGGAGGGGGAAGTTTCTTGATCAGCTCCACTTTTGCCTAGTCAACTTAAATGCCTTCTAGTGATATTTTGTGGCCAAGAACTATTCCTTCATGTACCATAAAATGGCACTTCTCCCAATTCAGCACTAGGTTTGTTTCTTGGCATCTTTTGAGTACTAATGATAGATTATTCAAGCATGAATCAAATGAATTCCCAAAGACTGAGAAATCATCCATGAAAATTTCAATGAATTTTTCTACCATGTCTGAGAATAGTGATGTCATAAGCCTTTGAAAAGTAGCAGGAGCATTACATAGCCCAAATGGCAGTCTTCTAAAGGCAAATGTGCCATAGGGTTATGTAAAAGTTGTCTTCTCTTGATCTTCATGGGCTATGGCAATTTGGTTATAGCCTGAATATCCATCCAGAAAATAATAGAAATGATATCCAGCTAGCCTGTCTAGCATCTGATCAATGAATAGCAGTGGAAAGTGATCTTTTCTGGTTGCTTTGTTCAGCTTCCTGTAGTCGATGCACTCTCTCCATCCAGTCACAGTTCTAGTAGGGATTAACTCATTGTTGTTATTTTCTACCACAATGATTCCTCCTTTCTTGGGTACTACTTACACAAGGCTCACCCATGGCTTGTCAGAAATAAGGTAGATAATGCCTGCATCAAGCCATTTTTGTATTTCTTTTCTGACTACCTCTTTCATCTTGGGGTTCAGTCTTCTTTGGTGCTCAATTGAGGGCTTGAAGTTCTCCTCCATGTAGATTTTGTGCATGCAAAGAGTGGGACTTATGCCTTTTATGTCAGCAATGGTCCACCCTATTGCTTTCTTGTTTGCTCTCAGAACTCTCAGTAGCTTTTCTTCCTGTTCTTTTATTAGGGAAGCAGAAAGAATTACTGGTAGGGACTCTGCATCTCCCAAATAGTTGTATTTCAAGTGTTCAAGTAATGGTTTCAGGTCCAATTTGGGTGCTTGTTCAGTTGAAAGTTCGGTTGGGGCTTCAGGCTCCCCCAATTCTTCAGCAGGTTTCTTGATAAAAATTGGTGGTGTAGCCTCAAGTTGTTGTATGCATTCTTCAATCTCAGGATCTTCTTCTGATGTCATTCCAACTAAGCATGCTTCAAGGGGTTCAGAGTACTTTGAAAGTTGTGCCACCTCCTTGATGCATTGGTCAATGATGTCTGCTCTAAGCATGACTCTTCATCAGCTAGATGCTTTAGTGCTTTGAGGATATCAAAGGTCACTTCTTCTTGTACTCTCAGGGTTAGGTTCCCCTTTTGTACATTAATTAGGGCTCTTCCAGTTGCTAAGAATGGCCTTCCCAGAATGATTGGGATTTCTTGATCTTCCTCCATATCTAATACTATTAAATTTGCAGGGAATATGAATTTGTCAACTTTAACTAAAACGTCCTCTACTATACCTCTTAGATATTTGATGGATTTATCTGCCAATTGTAGAGATACAGTAGTGGGTTTGGCTTCTCTAATATTCAGCTTCTTATAGATTGAGAATGGCATTAATTTTATGCTAGCTCCTAAGTCACATAATGCTTTGCTGAGTACTCCTGGCCTATAATGCATGGAATGGTGAACCTTCCTGGGTCTTCAAGCTTCTATGATAGGTTCTTTTAAAGTATAGCACTGCACTCTTCAGTAAGTGCGACAGTTTCATAATCTTATAGCTTCCTTTTGTTGGACAGAATATCTTTCATGAACTTCACATAGCTGGGCATCTGCAAAAGGAATGTTAATATGTAATTTTTTAAATACCTCCATGAATTTTGCAAATTGCCTGTCCAGCTTCTGCTTTCTGAATCTTTGTGGAAACGGTAAAGGCGGCCTGTATGGAGAAGGGATTTTGCATGGCTTATGCTTCGGCTTCTCCACTTGCACTTTAGGTGCTTGTTCGGCTTCAAATTCAACTTCCTTCTCTTCTTCTTGTGGCGTGGGTTCTTGGACAACATCAAGAGTTTTTCCACTTCTTAGAGTTATAGCTTTCACATCCCTTTGATTGGCTTCAGTTAGGCTCGGCTGCCTTGAGGTAAGTAGTTGAGAAATTTGGCCTACCTGGTTCTCCAATTGCTTAATTGAAGCATTTGTAGTTACCATAAATTGATTTGTCTTCTCAATTAAATCAGCTTGGGATGTTGCAAGTTTGGCCATGGCTTCTTCTAGATTCATCCTTGGACATTGCTACTGTTGTTGTTGATAAGGAGGTGTTGCCTGTCCTGGGTTCTTCCATGAAAAATTAGGATGATTCCTCCATCCAGGATTGTAGGTCTTGGAGTAGGGGTTGTTGTTCCCCACATAGTGCACCTCTTCAGCTTCTTCTTGCATAGCTTCTATGGGATTTCCTTTGAGTAATGCAGTGTGGAATGAGTTTACTTGATCCAGTTTTGCTGCAAGTGTTGCAAGTGCATCTGAATCTTAGATACCAGTTACTTTCTTCTCATTATCCCTCCTAGAGCTCCAATTAGAGGCATTTGTTGTTACCTCTTCAAGCAACTCATAGGCTTCAGCATAGTCTTTGTTCAGAAAGGCTTCTCCAGCAGCTGCATCTACAACTATCTTGGTGTTAGGGCCTAATCCTCCATAGAATACTTGCATGACTAGCTAGTCTTGCATTCCATGGTGTGGGCACTTCCTTAGCAGCTCCTTGAATCTTTCCCAAGCATCATAAGAGATTCTCTCTCGAATTGATTGAAATTAACAATCTCAGTTCTCAACTTGGTAGTCTTCGAAGGAGGAAAATATTTAGTGAGAAATTTTTGTGCTAAAGCGTCCCATGTGTCAAGTGAACCAGGTGGCGAAGAATTCAACCACATTCTTGCTCCATCTCTGAGTGAAAAAGAAAATAATCTGAGCTTGATTGCCTCCTCTGACACCCGATTATATTTGAAAGTATCACAGATCTCTAGAAAAGTAGAGAGGTGCAGATTTGGGTCTTCATTAGGTGCTCTTGAAAATTGATTATTTTGAACCATCTGGATCACAGCTGGTTTGATTTCAAAATTAGTTGCTTCAATAGTTGGACTCCGGATGCTTGACATAGCATTCTAAATTTATGGGACAGCAAAGGTTCAAAAGGGAATATGTCCCTCATTTGGTTGATTATTTGGTGCTGCCATCTTTTCCTAATCTGGCTGCAAGTTTTGAACTACTCTCTTTGCTCTCAGATTTCTTTTGATGGTCTTTTCAATCTCTAGGTCAAAAGGTACTAGATTTCAGTCCTTTGCTCTTCTCATGCACCAGAAAATATTTTTGAAAAGAAGAAAGAAAGAAGATCAAAGTAAAACAGAAAAGTTAAATAAAATTTTGCTCGAATCAACACCTTGTTGATTCCTCTAATATCAATGGCACAATCCCCGGCAACGGCGCCAAAAACTTGATTGCTCCTAAGTGAGTGTCGTGAATGGATAGAATTAGTGTGTGTGTGTGGCGTGAATGCATATAAATGTGGAACAATATGTGATGTGTTAGAACACAGTGCAAGTATACACTATCAGTGTAGCCAGCAAATATTTTGGGGGTTGTCGTACCCAAGGGATTATTATTGATTTCCAGAGTAATATAACTCCAGTATTGTTCAAGCGATCAAATTATGATGATATAAGCAGAGTAAATAGATGTAGAAAATAAGTAAGCAATAACAGAAAAACTAATAGTAGATTGGATTGAGAGAATAATGATGAGAAGTCTAGGGATTCAAATTTCACCACAATCTTCTTGTATAGACTTTCTTGATTTAGTTATGAAGTTATAGAATTATGAATTGCTAGCCAGGAATCCCTACTCACATTAATCAGCCTTGGTATTAGGTCAGATCAAATCTAATTACAATTACCAACCCTGCTACTGGTCTGTGCGAGTTGTAGCAACTATAATTGCATTAAGATCTATGGACATCCTTCTAGGGAGATTAGGGGAACGCCTTAATTCCCATGTGACTACATAGGGTCCTCGATACTGGTCTGTCCTTAGCTCCACTATAGATTTAATTCTCTTGGTCTAGATTAACTAATCTCCGATCAGTCTCATAGCTAACCCACGAATTTCCCCTAATTAATTGGTCAGATCAACCAAGAGTGAAGTGTAGAAAAATAAATCTCAATTGAATCAACCATAAACTGTCATAACTTCCTCAATTCGTCTATACAATCAGATTGGGCTACATCTTAGCCCTAGAATGAAGTTTAGTTACACATGATAATAGGAAAACACGTAATGATAAAGTAAGAAAACATGAAAGAGTAGAAGAAAGAACTAGAGTGACGCCTTGCTCTTGGGATCTTGATGGATTGCTACTGCTTTCTTCCCTTCTCTCTTATGTTCAGCCCTCTTGGTCTATTTATATAAAGTCTAATCCCTATTAGACTCAAAGTAGGACTCTAAATTATATTAAAAGTCTAATTAAACATCAATCCTAATCCTACTTTAACTAAGGCTTTAATTCTTCACATTTCAAGACTTTAATCCAGCTTGAAACTCTATTCCGAAGAGTCTTCTAGGTTGTGGACTTCTAATCCTTGTATGACACAACTCCTCAGAAGTCCACTTGGCTTAGAAATCCTCAAAACTACTCTGAAACAGCTCCAGGGCGCCACGATGCCCATTGGCAGAATGTGGAATTCTTCCATTTTGCCTCTCTTGCGCTGTGTACCTACAAAATAATGAAATCTAATCAAAAGCAAAGTGTTTTTACCATAATTGGGACTTGTAATGTAAGGGAATTGAGGCTAAATTATCTATATAAAATGTAATTATCATAAATAAATGCAGAAAAGTAAGGAAGCAATAACAGAATCATAGATGATAGATTGGTTGAGAGAATAATGATGAGAAATCTAGGGATTCAAATTTCACCACAATCGCTATGTATAGACATCCTTGATTCAGTTATGAAGTTATAGAATTATCAATAACTAGCCAGGATTCCTTAATCACATTAACCAGCCTTGGTATTAGGTCAAATCAACTCTAATTATAATTACCAACTCTGCTACTAGTCTGTGCGAGTTGTAGCAACTATAATTGCATTACGTTCTATGGACATCCCTTTAGGGAGATTAGGGGAACACCCTAATTCCCATGTGACTACACAGGGTCCTCAGTACTGGTCTGTCCTTAGCTCCACTATGGATTTAATTCTCTTGGTCTAGATTAACTAATCTCCGGTTGGTCTCACAACTAACCCACGAATTACCCCCAATTAATTGGCCAGATCAATCAAGAGTGAAGTGCAGAAAATTAAACCTCAATTGAATAAAACATAAACTATCATAACTTCATTACTTCGTCTATACAATCAGATTGGGCTACATCTTAGCCCTAGAATGAAGTTTAGTTACACATGATAATAGGAAAACACATAATGATAAAGTAAGAAAACATGAAAGAGTAGAAGAAAGAACTAGAGTGACGCCTTGCTCTTGCTGAAACTTGATGGATTACTGCTGCTCTCTTCTCTTGTGTTCAGCCCTCTTGATCTATTTATATCATGTCTAATCCCTATTAGACTCAAAGTAGGACTCTAAATTATATTAAAAGACTAATTACAATTCAATCCTAATCCTACTTTAAGTAAGGCTTTAATTAGGCTTCACACTTTAAGACTTTAATTTAGCTTGAAACTCTATTCCGAAGAGTCTTCTAGGTTGTGGACTTTTAATCCTTGCTTGGCACAACTTCTAGGAAGTCCACTTGGCTTGGAAGTCCTCAAAACTGCTCCGAAATAGCTCCTGGGAGCCACGGCGCCCACTGGCAGAATGCTCGCTTTGCTCTTTGGTACATGGCGCCACGGTGTCCATTGGCAGAATGTGGAATTCTTCCATTTTGCCTCTCTTAACCTGTGCACATGCAAACCAATGAAATCTAATAAAAGACAAAGTGTTTTTACCATAATTGGGATTTGAATTGAAAGGGAATTGATGTTAAATAATCTATATAAAATGTAATTATCAATCAACCAAGAGTTGTCAACATGATTCACGCCCAAGATTGCCCAGCCAATGAATTAGGAAATTATGGGGCTGATTGTAATAGGAATAGCTAATTGATTTTAGTTTCCATATTTAGAGGAGATGATTTATTTAGTTTCCTAAGTTAATTGATTTTAGTTTCTTAATTTAGGGAAAGCTAAATTAGTCAATTTCCTTCTTTATTTAGTTTCCTTTTTGAGTTGAACAAATTTCCTTTTCTTGTAATGCCTTTAAATAGGCCTTTTGATTCAATAAAATTCAGATTATGCATTTTGATAAAATTGTGAGATTGCATACTCTCTTTAGTTCTTTGCGAGCTATTCGAACTTTTCAGCTTTGCTGTGGCGTTCATACCTTGACTTATCAATCAAGTTTCCATCCCTTGATTGTGGCATCTTCACTATACCAAGGTTCACACCTCAATATAGGTGCTGGGTTGCGGTTTTCCATCCAAACCTAAGTAGAAATGATCCTCAAACTAATTATCGTTATGGGTTTTGTCACAATGTTGGCGGGGTTCATATCAATGACTATAGAAAAAGATTGCGTTAATTATGCCCGAAAGTGCCACAAATAACAAGTTTATGCTGATCGCATTAATGCTCCACCATTTCCACTACATAACATGACAACTCCTTGGCCATTCTCTATGTGGGGAATTGACGTCATTGGGCCATATTAACCCAAAAGCCTCTAATTGGATCGTTTCATTCTAGTAGCCATTGATTACTTTACCAAATGGGTGGAAGCAGCTTCATATGCAATAGTCATGCAACATGTGGTAGCTAAATTTATGAAATTTAACATTATTTGTCAGTATGGGCAACCAGAGAGAATTATCACAGATAATGGCCCAAATTTGAATGTTAGTGAAATCTAGAGGTTAGGTGACTAGTGTAAGGTTAAGCACCATAATTCCTCCCCATATAGGCCACAAATGAATGGAGCAGCAGAAGCAGCTAATAAGAACGTTAAGAAAATCATTGAGAAAATGGTGATAACTTATAGAGATTGGCATGAAAAACTCCCTTTTGCTTTGTATGCTTATCGCCCATCGATGAGATCTTCGACTAGGGCAACCCCTTACTCCTTGGTGTACGACATGGAAGTTGTTATTCCTATTGAGGTGGCAATCCCTTCACTTAGAATGCTTATGGAAGCAAAATTAGAGGAATCGGAATGGGCTAGGGTGAGGTATGAAGAACTGCACATGATTGATGGGAAAAGACTAGCAACTATTTGTTGTGGACAGTTATACCAGACACGAATGGAAAGAGCTTTTAATAAAAAAGTACAACCTCGACAATTTCCACCAGGGGATTTGGTACTTTGAAAAATTTTACCTCACCAAGAAGATGATCGTGGGAAATGGGCTCCAAATTATCAAGGGCCATATGTTGTCAAACATGCTTTCTCTAGAGGAGCACTAGTTCCCATTGATATGGATGGACGAGAACTCCCCAACCCAGTGAATTCAGATGTTGTCAAGAAGTATTACCCCTAAAAAAAAAAAAAAAAATCACTAGGTTGAAAACCCGAAAGGGTGACCTAGGCAAAAAAAAAAAAAAAAACTTGCTAAGACGAAAACCTAAAAGGGCGACTAAGGGAAAAATTAGGGCTACAAAAAATTCAAAAAAAAAAAACCAAAAAAAGGAAAATAAGGGGAGAAGGTGGAAGATCTATCAACTAAAGGGAAGCTATAAAGGCTGATAAGTGAAATGGCGGGTACAGTTGACATGGGAAGTGTCTCGGTTGTCTTTTCAGGTTACAAAGTTCAATTCAGAGCATAATGAGAATCACTTACTTGGGATATGTCAGAGCTACAGATTACAGCAAATTTTCCAAAGACATTCTAAATTCTTGAATTTGCATTAGCTCCTCAAACATTACTCCGAACTACGTGGGCTTTGATTCTTATTTGAGGATATGTAAGCACCCATTTAATGGGGCAAGTCTAATCTTTTCATCCCTAAACTAGGGCAAAATGTCGTTGTAAAAACTTGCACATTTCTCTTGCATATCTTTAGCTTTTGGAATAAAAGAAATTAATTATTTGAATTAATTTTCTTTCCATTATGTCTTCCTGTCTACCTCAAATAAATAAGGGTTAGTTATTTGAACTAGTCCCCCTTCGTTATATGAACATCTCCATGCAAATTACTAAATTAATGATTAGAGTGAGACGCATATAAGTTTTAATCTGACAACAGATTCAAGTATCTCTTTTTACACAAGTCTTGATTGCAGTTTCCAGAATTTCAGAATGCTAGTAATCATTAGTCGTGCAGGGGCAACGAAGGGAGATTGATGGAGATGCTTTAAATTGTTAGAAATTCATATGATCTGGACAAAATAAAAACACAAAATGGAATACAAGGCCAAGGAATGATGTCCATCCCAGTCAGTTAAATTCACTCGTCAAGAATAACATATGCAAGTAGCTTATTGATAAGAAAAGTGCACTTGATTGAGTCGAGTACTACCTTCAGAGTTCATTATGACTTATCCTAATTCAAATAAGGTTTTTTCAGCTCCCTACATTTATTCATCAACCAAAAATACATTGTCCCTTTTTCTTTATATGTTCCCTATATGAGTATCTTGGCAAACAAACTTCTCTTGCTCCTCTATAGGGGAACATTTAAAGAGGGCCAAGAGGGACATTTCATCTATGTCTAAATGTCCATCAAAGGAAATATCTTAAGCTTTCCAAATCATTACTTTCAAAAAAGAGTTTCCAGAGCACCCCAAAAGGTTTTATTGATTTTTCCACCATTAGTTTTCTCAAAATTAATTCTCAATCATTAGGTTTTTTGGCCATTAATGTTTTCTCATACTTTCTTGCCATTAATTTTCAGTCGTCAAAGCTTCTTTTTTTCGCCATTAATTTTTAACTATTAAATTTATTTTTTGGAAAATATTTTTGAACCAGCTTAATCTGACTAATTTTAAGTTTTATCCATTGATTTCCATCTTTTAAATTTCTCACCATTAATTTACAATAATTAGAGTTATTATTATTAATGTTTTCTTGCCATTAAATTTTAGTTGTTAAAGTTATTTCAGAAAATATTCTTAAACCAGCTTAGTTTGATCAATTTTAGGTTTTGTTCATCGGGTTTTCTATGCCATTAATGTTTTCTCGCCATTAATTTTTAGCCATTAAATTTCTTATTGTTAAAGTTTCTTTGCAACTAATTTTTAACCATTAAAATATTTTCAAAATTGATTCTTAAGCCAACTTAATTTAAACAATTGCAAATCTCATCATTGACTTTTTCCCATCATTTATATTTTGAGTAGCATGTGTTTTTTTTTTTTTCCTTTCTTTGGCCAAAATAAGCATACTTTTCATCTTTACATGTTTCTTACATAAGACACTTGATAAGCATAGCTCATCCCCTGTCCATGTGAGAAAAGCATGTAAAGAAAGGCAAACTGTAGACACTATATTTTGTCTAAGTTTTTTATTTTATTATTTTTGCTTTATTTATTTAACTAATTATTTACCATATTTTTCTTCTTTATTTTCACTTTTTATTTTATTTTATTTTCTTATAATGGAAATATATATATATATATATATATATATATATATATATATATATATATATATATATATATATATATATAAAATAAATAAATAAAAAAAAATTTAAAAGAAAAAAGAAAAAAGGAAAGGAATCAACGAAGAAAGAAGAAAGAAAAGAAAATAAAAGAAATAGCACCAAAAAGAAAAAGGAGAAAAAGAGAAGAGAAAAAAATAAAAAGAAGAATCATGAAGGCAGGGAGGAGAGGTGATTGTTGAGAGCAACTGGAAGAGAGGGGGGATTCATGGAGAAGTAACGGAAGAAAGTTGAGTGGAAGTGCTGGAGCTAGAAAAAGAAGAGTGAGAGGAGAAGACAGGAATTGAAGAAACAAGGAGCGATAGGAGAAAAGAGAAGCGAAAAGCAAGAAGGATTATTGCCAATGGCTGAATTGTCAAATCCGGTTCTGCCAACTGTTTCAAGGTTGCCATCTCTCTTTCAGATGTAGTGTCAGGTTCAAATAATGGGTTGATGTTAAACCTTTCTTCTAATTCTGGCTGGTCTCGGTTGCTATAAATTATCTTTCCACTCCTCAGGAACATAAAATCAATTAAACCTATAAAACTCAAAACAAAGAAAACAAATCAAATACTAACAATCCTAGTAGATTAAATTGTTGCTTCCCCAGCAACGATGCTAAAATTTGTAAGAGGTGTCGTAGCCTCACAAATTAAATTACTACTCCCTTAACAGAAATATAGTATAAGGCAAGTAGGATCATTCCCACGAGAAAGACTTAATCTAATCTATTAGGATTGCTTTTAAAGAAAATAAACTACGGATGGAAATAATAGAAAAATAAACTACTGACTAGTAGAATTACCTAATGACTATCTAACCTACTTTTTACTATACCTAAGCACACAAAAAGAAAAGGGGGGGTTTTGTAAATAGTTGCTGAATGATATTAAAATTCTGGGCAGAAAAATAAACAAAAGTGAATAGAGTGAACAAATTGATTAAGTATGCTTAGCATCAACATATATTTGCCATGATGACAAAAATTTTATCATTAACACAAATAGGTAAATCAATTTTGAATAGCTAGACTGTAGAACTTTGTACGACAAAATTCCCTATCTTCCCTTTCCGTTTGTTTTGTAACTAGAACGTCTGAGAACAAAACCTACTAAGTTCAATAACTTCAATACACCAGCGCATGAAATTTAATTGAACCCAGAGCATTATGAACTATCTGGGGAACAACAATCCCTACTCCAACACCCACAATCCTGGGTGGAGAAATCATCCCAATTTTTCATGGAAAAACCAAGATCAAGGAATGCCTCATTTTCAACAACAACAACAGCAACCTCCCAAAATGAATCTAGAAGAGGCCATAGCAAAGCTGGCAGCATCTCAAGCAGAATTTACAGAAAAAACCACTCAATTTATGACCAGCACAAATGCCTCAATAAAGCAACTGGAGAACCAGGTAGGGCATATCTCTCGTCTTCTGACAATAAGACAACCAGGCTCACTACCCAGTACCACTGAAGCAAATCCAAGAGAGCATGTTAATGCCATTTTTCTGACAGGTGGGAAGGTATCTGAGATTGACTTGAAAGAGACTCCCACAGCTGAAGGGGAGAAAGAAGAGAAGCCCACGCTTGAAGAAAGGATAGAATAGGCTGAACCTAAACTTGAGGAAGCACTTGAATGCACACCAGAGGAAAGGCCAGAACCGTAGAAGCAGGAAGAGAAGCCAAAGTCCATACTTTTTCCTAACAATCCTCCACCATACAAGCCGCCTCTTCATTTTCCTAATAGGTTCAGAAAGCAGAAGCTGGACCAACAAATTGCTAAATCTCTGGAGGACCATGAGACAATTGCACTCACTAAAGAATGTAGTGCAAGGGGAAGTTACTAACAAAGGCAAAAGATCCCGAAAAATTCACTGTACCCTGCAAAATAGGTAAGACAGATGTGGGTAAGGCATTGTGTGATCTAGGGGCTAGTGTGAATCTAATGCCTCTCTCTTTGTTCAAGAAATTGGTCTTTAGGAAAGTAAAGCCCACCAAGATGATTTTAGAGTTTGCTGATAGATCCTTCAAACACCCATATGGTTTGATGGAAAGCATTCTGATCAGAGTAGGCAAATTCTTCTTCCCAGTGGATTTTGTGGTACTTGATATGGGGGAGGATGCAAATATCCCCTTAATACTGGGAAGATCTTTCTTGGCAACTAGTAGAGCCATAATAGATCTAGCTGCTGGAGAGCTCAGATTGAGGGTCAATGAAGATAATGCCACTTTCAAACTTTTTGAAGAGAAGGTTGAAGTCAAAGCTGTGAAACTAGTACAACTTGCTGTCAAAGCCCCAAATGCAAAGAAAAAGAAAGCCAAGAATAAAAAGAAGAAAGGCAAGGGAAGGCCAAAGTGATGCTGTGTTGGATTCCCAACTTGCCTTGAGAAGATATTAAAGATGGTTAGCTGCCCAAGCAAGAAAGTAAAGGGAGTTGGAGAGCTTATGATCTCTCCCTACAGCCCTCTCGATGTGCCATGAAGCACCAGAGATAGTCAGGCTAAGGACTATAAACTAAGCACTTGTTGGGAGGCAACCCAATGGTTTTTTCTTACTTTTTCTTTCCTTCTTTTTGTGTGTTTAATTTTGCACTTTGTTTCTTTATTTTAGTAAGTAATTTCTACTAATTAGCGCCACTCAAACAATTATTTGGAGTTATGCAGGTGTTAGGTATCAAATGGGAGCATATTTGATCAATTTCGGGACAAAACGGAGCAAAAACAGATTTTTGGGCGCCACGACGCCTGTTACTGTTCACCCAACTCGAAAAAAAAAATCAAAATTTTTTTTTTCAAATTTTTGAAAAAATTTTTCTAGCACCTCGGCACCCCTTCCATTGCCTATGAACTTCCAGCAGCCACTCCTGCTGCCCAAGAACTAAGAAAAAAATAATTCATCATCTTTTATGGACGACTCCAAGTAGGCTACTTCTATCAGGTTGGACCTTTCCTTTACTTTTTTTATTTTGCATTGAGGACACTGCAAATTTTAAGTGTGGGGGAGGGACACGTGTTTAGTTGAATAATTAAGTAGCCTAGAATTTGAGTATCTGAGTAGAACAGTAGTAGTAGTATTTGTTTCATTTTGCATAATTTTATTTTAGCTTTTGCATGTTTGTGTGATTGTGTGTGTTTTGACTGAAAACCATGGCTAAAGATGAAAATTATGCTTAACTGATGAATCATGGGATGAGGAAAATTGATTTCATATGGAAGCAATGCATGATTATTCATTATATTCTTAGTCCAGTAATTACTGGAAAGCTTTTGGGAATTTTGAGCCAACTTTGATTATGTGAGATCCCATATTGATAAATCCTATTATGTGCATGATTACTTTGATAATGGAATGAATGAGAATGCTTTAAGATGAAACTAGCCAATTGTGAGCTTTTGAGCCATAAGAGTTACAGATTTGAAGCTCTTAAATTTGTTTCTGAATGTGTCATGCAATTTTTTTGATTTTTCTAGAACTTGCTATATTATGCATATTGAGACCACAGTTAAAATCATGAACACTAAGGTGATTAGGGCACCTAGGTTTAGCCATTTTAGCCTTTCATAGCCCACCTTACATAATCACCATTAGTTGACCCTTTTTGAGCCTTAGCCTTTATTTCCTTCTTTTAACCACATTTTAAGCCATATACCATTCCTTTGATTCATCCATATTTTGAACCTAACACTTTGAAGGATTATGTGAATCTAAGGCATGGAATTGTTGCCTAGTTAGTAACTAGGGAAGTGGAAAGAAAGAGCCTCAAAAAGATGTAAAAATCTCCCAAGAAAAAGAGCTAAAAAAGAAAAAAAAATTTCTGGAAAAAGATGAAAGAAAAGCAATCTAGAAAATTTTCCAGAAAAAGAAAAAGAAAAGAAAAATAGCCAAAAAGGCAAAAGAGAATGAGAAATAAGGGAGAAAAATATACAAATATGAGGCTGGGTAAGTGGAGAATAGCTATGCTAAAGGGTAGCTTTATACTCACATAATCTCTTCTTGGTGTATTTTAACCCTTGATTTCACCATCATCAATTACCCTCTCTTCACCTTCTTAAAGCCCCTTTACAACCCTTAAAAAAGTCCCTTTGATTAGTGGTTGTGGTTTATTATTAAGTGGTGGAAATTTGATATATGAGCAAGCTTATGGAAAAATTTTCAATTGCCATTGCCTTGAGTGTATGATTAACCTTCTAAATACTTGAGAGATTAGAGTAAATTTATTCATGTGAGGGAATTCATCTTCATTGCATTTAATTTCATGAAACTTGATGAGTTATTATGTACATATGCACTTCATTTTATACCTTATACCTTTCTATTGGCTTTCCATGATTTGATAACTCTTTCATATGGTAACTTTTGACATCCACTTGAGCGAGGAATTGAGCCTAAACCGTTGTTTATTTTGAGAGTTACTTGGGGTGTGGGACTATTCCATCTTGAATTGAGTAATCTTGCATTGTGATATGATAATTAGTTTCCAATAAATCCCAAGTGAATGATTCTGAAGCCAATATGGTTAGTATGTCCTTTTTGAAAGTCTTGTTGCCTTGCTTATTTTATTTCTCTTTAGTTTTACTCGAAGACGAGCAAAAAGCTAAGTGTGGGGGAGTTTGATGAGTGTAATTTATATAGATATTTTGGTATGAATTTCCTTGCATTTAAGTTCCAAATTAATATAGATTAAGGTGCTTTTAATGTCATTTTACTATTATGCAGGAACTAAATACCAAAAGGAGCCAAGGAAGCAAAATGGGGAAAAGTGCAATTCTGGTGCCTGGCGCTGTGGCACCCAATACCCGAGAGTAAATTGTCCATTCTACCATCCAGCGCCATGGCGCCCTGGAGACTTTATGAAGCAAATCTGAAGAGTTCCAAGCCAAGTGGACTTCCGGGAAGTAGTGTCCTACAAGGATTAGGACTCTCAAGCCTAGAAGACTCTCTGGAATCATTGTTCAAGTAGGATTGAAGTCTTAGAAGTGTGCAGCCATTTGGAATCCTATTTCAAGCATGATTAGGAATGACTTTATAATTACAGTTATAATTAATCTAAGAGTCCTAATTCAAGTAGGACTAGGAAGAGGATTATCTTAATTGGAATCCTAGTTTGAGAGAAACTAGAAGAGATATGCATCTAAAGGAATTAAATTGTCAATAGTCCTAGTGGGACTGAAGTTGCCAAAGTAAATTAGATTATATTCTATCCTAGTTTAAGTGGGATTAAAGTATTTAAATCCTACTAATATTGTATTCCTAGTTATAGTAAAATTAGGATTAGATACATTATAAATAGATAGCTAGGCAAGGAGCAAAAAACCACCACTTCGACCACCACGCAGCAAGCAAGGAAAGCAAGGAGCAAGGCGTTTCTTCTACCCCTTTTATTTCCATGTTTTATTTATTTTATGTTATGTGTTTAGGTTACACTATGTGTAACTAATTTCTTTTCTAGGCGCTAAGATGTAGCCCAATTTCTTGTATAGACATGATTGATGATGTTATGACAACTTCATCTTTTATTCAATTGAGATTTAATTTCTGCACTTCACTCTTGACTTTTCTGGCCAATTAGTTAGGAGAAATTTGTGGGTTTTCTATGAGACCGATCGGAGATTAGTTAATCTAGACCATGAAAGTTAAATCCATAGTGGAGCTGAGGACAGACCAGTACCGAGGACCCTGTGTAGTCACATGGGAATTAGGGCGTTCCCCTAATCTCCCTAAAGGGATGTCCACAGAACTTAATGCAATTATAGTTGCTACAACTCGCACAGACCAGTAGCAGGGTTGCTAATTGTAATTAGATTTGATCTGATCTAATACCAAGGCTGATTAATTAAATTAGGGAATCCTGGCTAGCAATTGATAATTGTGGAAAGTCATAACTGAATCATGAAAGTCTATACAAAGGAATTGTGGTGAAATCTGAATCCCTAGGCGTTTATTTCTTATTTTCTCTCCAAGCATTCTTCATCTATTTCTCTTATTTTCATGCTGTTTTATTTTAGTTTATTTTGCTGTCATCATCATAATTCGACCGCTTGAGCAATATTGGTGTTATACTACTCTAGTAATCAATAACAATCCCTTGGGTACGACAACCCCCGGAATACTTGCTCACTACACTGATAGTGTATACTTGCACTGTGTTCCACACATCACATATTATTCCATTTATATACATCCATTCATGCCCATATCCATACTAAATCTATCCATCCGTGACACTCACTAAGGAGCAATCAGTGAGTAATTAACTTGATTCAAATCCTCCTGAGTTCTCTAAGCTTCTAGAAATTATCTTCATGCTGTAAGATCAAGTTTCTGAATTTATTTCTGAAAGAAAATCTGATTTGCTGTTTGTAATTTACTCCTTTGATTATCGATAATGTTTGTTTATGCTTAAACCAAATTTGAAATCGAACCTGTAGCTATGTGTAACTGGGAGTAATCTTGAATTCTTTGAGCTTCTAAAAATTATCTCCATGAATTTTTGAGTTTAAGTTTGAGTTTTTGAGTTTGTTTATGGATGAAAATTTGATTTGCAGTTTGTAATTTACTCCTTTGATTGTTGATCATGCTTGTTGATGCTTAAACCAAATTTAAAATCGAACCTATAGCTATGTGTAAGCTGGGAGTAATGGTCTTGAATTCTCTGAGCTTCTAGAAATTATCTCCATGAATTTCTGAGTTTAAGTTCGAGTTTCTGGGTTTGTTTCTGGAAGAAAATTTGACTTACAGTTTGTAATTTACTCCTTTGATTGTCGATCATGCTTGTTGATGCTTAAGCCAAGTCTGAAATCATGCCTGTAGTTATGTGTAAGCTAGGAATTCCTGGTGTTGTTTGGTCTTTTTTTTTTTCTTATTTGCTTGGAATGAACATTGATTAATGGGTAGGCTTTGTATGGATTATGTAGACAAGATGTTTGACATTATGCTTTAGCTATTTCGTTTGCATTTTACCCACTGTCTAATTCTCTAGCCTAAGACCACATGCTTGCTTGCTTGTTTTTGTGCCTTTCTTAGTCATTAATTAACATCCAACATAACATATGATTTTTGAACCCCACTCCCAGCTGGAAATATATAAATCACTTCACAGGATATTCGAATGGAGCAGATATTTCCCATTATAATTCACCTCCTGTTGTTGGAAACTATTGGTTGCTAGTCATCCTGTGATTAACACTTTCTTTCTTTCCCTGTCATGTACAACACAACTTATTATTTGCTCTATTATCCCTTAGTGCTAATTGATAGCCTTGGTCTTAGATTGCTTTCCAAACATTTGATTTCAAAGCAAGTCACTCGGGTGGGAAGGCTGATTGGTATAATAACTACCCAGTATATTGGAATACGCCCTGTTGCTAGTGGCTGGCATGAGTTATTGCAAGATTCTATTACTTTGACTGTGTTGTTTATACTTTGCACTGGCATGAGATATTTTCCCTGTTGCTCACTGTCTAGAAAATTTTATTTGGCACTTATGTTTTCTAGTTTAAGTGAAGATTTTTCTTTCTTTTTATTTTTATTTATTTATTTTTTTCCTCCTATTATTCCGCATTAATCTTGCCCATTGCCTCGTATGAGATGGATATGTAAAGCTACAGATTTTCCAGTATCTCTTGTTTTCCAATCTCATCTAATACTCTCGAAAGAAACAAAATTTACTTGCTCCAATTGCACTAAGATATGGTATTTCGGGACCAAGTAGTTCTTTATCCTTTTCTCTAAGCTTGAAAGGATCTTTATCCACTTCAAATGACTTAATGACCATTCGGGTGCACAATGGATGTGCTTTGTCCATATAGAACCTCTTTAGCACTTTGGCTATATAGGCTTCTTGATGCACCAAAATTCCATTTTCTAGGTGCTCAATTTGTAGACTAAGAAAAAATTTAGTCCTCCCCAAATCTTTCATTTCAAATTCTTTCTTTAAGCAATCCATAGCCTTCGGGAGCTCTTTAGGAGCCCCAATAATATTTATGTAATCAACATAAATTGCAATTATAGCAAACTCATTTCTAGACCTTTTTATGAATATACATGGACAAATAGGGTCATTTTTATATCCTTCATTCAATAAATATTCACTTAGGAAGTTATACCAAATTGCATTAATCTATATAGTGATTTATTCAATTTGATTGAGTAGTCTGTGTGAGAACCTGTATTGCAATTTTTAGGCAAGTTAAATCCTTTAGGGAGTTTCATATAGATGTCACTATCAAGTGAACCATACAAATAGGTTGTAACAACATCCATTAGACAAAAATCGAGTTCTTCCCTTATTGCCAAACAAATGAGATAGCGAAAGATAGTTGCATCCACCAATGGTGAGTATGTTTCTTCAAAATCAGTGCTAGGTCTTTGCAAAAACAATTGAGCAACAAGTCTTGCTTTGTATCTTACAATCTTACCATTTTCATCTCGTTTTTGCACATAAACCCATTTATATCTGACTGTTTTACACTTTTAGGTGTATGGACTGTAGGTTTGAAAACCTTTTGCTTTGCAAGCACATTTAGTTTTACCTCTATTGCATTTTTCCACTTTGGCCAATCATTCCTTTGTTGACATTCATTGATAGATTTTAGTTCATGATCCCCAATTTCATGTATATCATACGCTACATTATATGCAAAATTATTGTCAATGTTGACTTTACTTCGGTTCCATCATCTTCCATTCATGACATAATTTATTGAGATTTCATCATTTTCACAAAGTTCAGGTACTTGAGTTTTTTTTGGGATAGAAACTAATAATGTCTGAAGGCCTTTCTAGGCCTCCATCTGGGCATTCTTCTTGATTTACCGTATCCTCGGCTAAGCCATCTTTAGCTCCTTTTATTTTTCGAGGATTTTTATCTTTGGAACCGATAAGTCTTCCATGCTTCATGCATGTTTTAGACCTTGATTATCCGACGGGGACATCAATTTTTATTGGAGCATTAGCAGCTGAAATATAAGATTTAGTCTCACCTTTTGGGTCAATAAATACATTTGGTAATTGATTTGCTAAATTTTGCAACTGAATTATCTTTTGAACTTTTGTTCACATTGTTTTGTACAAGGATCAAGATAAAATAATAATAATTTAGTCTAGCTAATTTATTTTTCCAACTACTTATTGTTTCCTCCTAGTGTTGGGAAAACTGATTCGTTAATTTTAAATTTATAAATAAAAATTACCTGCACTTACTAACAATTCCTTCAATTTCTTGTTTTTGAAAGTTGAGTTGAGGTTGGAGGCAAGATGACAAAGGCAAAATACATGGTATCCCCATGGTTCATTCCACTACAGTCTCTCATCATGCACAACTTTCAATATGCCTTGGTTATGATATGATATAAGGCAAATACCTTGCCTATCCTTCGCCACATGTCAACATACTAACTTTAAGAACCATGGCTAAGAGCTGGTGTTTTCGCTTTCTACAATTGCAAAAGCAAGTGGGATTACTTTTTTGTTACCATCTTGGCTACATGTGATCAATAACGTCCCACGATATTTCCCATAAAGGTGGGTTCCATCAACTCGTATTAATGGCTTTAAATATGGGAATGCATCAATGCATGGCTTAAATGCCCATAACACACGAAAGAATAATGCTTTTCTAGGAGTTTCTCCCTTTGGACATTGCTCTGGCTTTGTCATGAACTGAACAACACTATCTGACATAAACTGCTGAACAGTGTACAGGAACCTTGATAACAAATTGTATGAATTGACCCAGTCACCATACACCTTTTGAAGGGCCTTCTGTTTGGCAATCCACACCTTCATATACGAGATGATATAATTATGCATGTTATTCATGTGTTGAATAATCTCAGGGGCTTCAAGTCTGAGTTTACCCTCACAAGTCCAACAATTTCTTCACAAATTAAATTAGAGTTCAGGTGGTAATGGTCTTGATTAAGCATGGCTAACATGCAAGTGTGAGGAGCCATATATTTTGTAATCTTCTAGCCATCACACTTTTTCAATTTCCCTGCCCTTAGCCTCCATGGACATCCAGCATTAGACTGTTTACTACACTATACCATTGTCTCATATGTTTTTTAACTTTGAATTGAACTTTATGCTTGACACTATACAATTTAACGGGATTGCTAACATCTTCCACAATAGGCCATTGTAACCTTATATCAAGCCCATGCTCAGAGTTCCACTTAGGAGGCAATATTTGTTCTAACTCATCAACTGGCATATTGTTCATAGCTTCTCAATTAATTTGCCTAAAAAATGGAGCTGTTGGCTCATAATAGCTTGAAATTGGGTTAGGAGACACAAAATCTTCATTCTCAAGATGATAAGGGTTATCTTGAAACTCATATTTTGAGTTAGCATGCTCATCGTCAGTACAATATGACATATTAGCATATATTGGTACATCTTCATTTGGTAGAATGTTATGATGTGGTTCAGTTTCATCGTATGGTCATTAAGATTAAACTGAGCCATTGAAGATGACGCACCACCCATGTTTTGCTCTCTAGGGTGAATTGACTAAAATGCATCATCCATGTTGTGATCTAATAATGCCATATACAAAAACAAATTTTGTTGCTCCTCTTCACCAAATCCTTCATTATAATAAATGTTGGAGCTTGGCCTTGATACAGTGCAGCTCGACTCACCGACAGCTGCACACTCAACGTATAACTTGATGCAGTTATAGTTAGGATTGTTTTCATGATGACATAACATTACTTACACATTTTGAGGCATATTTACTTCTATAATACTATATCTTGGACAAAGAAATTGTTCAACTAAAATTCTATACGTCACGCTCGACACAATCTACTCAGATCTTAACCCAAGACAATTGTAAATTTTTCTCCAAAGGGATTCCAAAGTCACATCATGTTTGATCTGAATCATCTTTGGTAATAGACCATCATATTGTCATACATATATCCATATGGGCTATAATAAGCCTTCCCACCATGATATATGAGACAAGATATCTCACTCATGATTATTATTAATAATATAAACCTGCATCTATTATTATAATTAAAGAAAATTTTACAATTATAAAATATTCAAAATAATATCATTAATAATACCCATACTCATATCAAATTTCAAAATAAAAGTAATGTAAATTTGTAGGATTATATTAGTGTTATTATTATTAAATTATAACACCAATATAAATTGATTAAACCACTTGTTACCTAAATACTAATATTGTAGCCCCAATATAATATTATTAAATTATATTTTTAATTCAATCACATAAATAGTTTTAATTTAAATATTCTTAAACACAAAATTTTTACATAATAATATTAAATATATTTATACTTAATTAATTTAACATACAATTAAAAAGAATTAAAAAATAAAATAATTTTAGTAACTATATACAACAATATAATATTAATAAATAAATAAATAAATATATGTTATCGCTTAAACTAAAAAATCTTATTTAAAAATACAAACAAAAAAAATATACTTAAATATAAATGTGATTTATCACTAAAGAAATATATATTATGTCAAATATTTAATTAGAAATACATTAATCAAAATAATTATATCAAATATACAATAATAATTGAATATAAATCTATGCTAACATAAAAAAAAAAAACTTAAGCCCTACAATATCATTGAATTTTCTACCATAAAAAATTAACAATAATTACAAAAATAATAATGTTGTTGATGATTAATTATAAAAAAAAAAAATTACACATAACATACTGTGGAAATGTAACTGTATTTGTTGAAAACCTAACGACTCAAAAAGTGAAAGTTGAGAAGATGACACTGTTAACGAGGTTCCCAAGGGAAAAAAACATATAAGCAAACCAGAAAAGAAGAAAAACGAGAAAAAGATGTGTAGATAAAAAATTAAACTCTACATCTAATTTTTAAAGCATACTTGTTAAAGATCCAAATAGTGAAAAATAAGAAAAAAACACTACTAAAGAGGAACTATGGGAGAAAGCATATAGGCAAACCAAAAAGGAAGAAAAACGCGGAAATAAAGATATGTGAAGATGAAAAATGAATAATGTATGTTTGCTTTTATAAATAAAAAATGAACAAGGTTCTCACCTTGCCTAGGTTTTCGTCTTGTCCATCACACCTTCAGCAAGATTCTTGAAGGATTTTTTCTTTTCTTTTTTTGAAAAGACATTCTATAATTCTAGTTTTGATTGGTTTGTCTAAATTTTAATTAAAAAATTAAAAAATTTATTTACAACCATGTATGGTCATATCACAACTCCTTTCATTTTTTTATTTATTTGAAAAAAAGCAAAAAAAAATCTAAATATGTAATCAATGATATCTGCATTAACACTTCAAAAATAAAATAATTTTTTTCTTTTTTTAGAAGCCAATTCAAATAAACTCTTAATAATATATCATAAACTCCCCTTATTGCATATACATTAAACCTTAATTAAATTCGACTCATTCCAAAGAGACCTCAAGTAGATCTAGTTAAAACAATATCATACCAATTAAATCAAATCCCACAATATATTAAATTATTAAACTTCGACTAAAATTAATTTTAAATGATATTCACCCAAGAGGTCAAAAACCAGTGAACACCGAAGGATATTAGCACAGCATGCTTTTCAAGATTTCTGACTTGGCCACTTACTAATTTTCTTCAAGCACCGCTAGAAGGTCATTGAAACTACATACATTGCCAAGCAATGTAGATTGAGGAACTACCTATAGCGACGAGCAGATATTTACCAATGTACTGGTAAAGCTATATACATGTCAATTCTGCACTTTTTGCCTTAGAAATGCCTCCAAACTTATTCCCTTAGCTCTTAAGAGCTTTGATTAAGAGCTGATGCACATATATAAGGGGAATGAGTATCAAATCCAAGTAATATAACTCAAATATAGTTATAAATACACATCAAAACTATATGTTATTACAAAGGCAACATATTTAAAAGTTCTTTTACAGATTTGCTAAGGTCAGAAAATTTGCTTTGAAAGCAGCTGCTGTATATCACGTTTGGTCTAAAAGAAATACCAGAATTTTCAAGGAGATAGCTTGGCTGAAAATGTAATATTTCAGCAGATGCAAACTGAAATTCAATGGCCAGTTCAAGGTTACAATAAAGGGAAGATTAATGCCATAAGAGAGACCTGGAAAAGAAGAAGATTCAAAGTCATGTTAAGACTCAAACAATTTATCAAACTCAATGAAATAAAGCCAATTTAATAAACATGTAACAACAAGTATGAAACAAATACCATCCTCTGCCCTTTCTAAAATTTAAACATTAATAGAAGTGTGGCAGAAATTGCAAACGATGTGTCTCACCTTGCAGAATCACTCTAGCACACCTATAGCAATCATTTCATGAAGAAGCATCTTTGCCTTATCATTCTGTTTTTCCTCCATAAGAACTTGAATAATTGTTTCATAAGTTACAGCATCAGGGAGGCAACCATTGTCTTCCATTTTTGAAAGCAAGGCCATCGCTTCGTCAATCAAGCCCTCTCTACAAAGCCCATTCATCATGATATTATACGTCTTGACATTAAGATGAAAGCCTCTAACTAAAAGATGCCGAAAAATCTTTTGTGCAATCTTAAATCTACCACTTTTGCACAAGCCGTCAATAAGTATATTGTATGTAACAATACTAGGCTGAATTCCTTCGGCACAAAGTCTTTCATATAATTCAATTGCCTTGTCAAGATGATGATTTTTGCAAAGGGCATGCAATAATATACTGTAAGTGACTACATCAGGGGATTGATTGCTGTCACACAATTCATCAACAAGTTCCCATGCATATGACATTCTCCCGCACTTGCACAACCCATCAATGAAAGAATTATATGTTACAACATTTGGAACCAAATTCTTATGACGCATTTCTTTAAAGAGACTAAGGGCTTTATCTATCATTTTAACCTTGCAGTATCCATTAATCAACGTACTATAAGATATAACATTAGGTGTCAAACCTCTTTTAGTCATCCTGTTAAATACTTCTTTTGCCTTATGCACATCGTTGATTAAGCAATAACCATCCATTAAAGCATTAAAAGTGACAACATCTGGTTCCAATCCTTTCTTTATCATCATATCCAATACACTTTCAGCTTCTACGGCCCTTCCCTCCTTACAAAATGCATCAACCAATATATTAAAGGTATGTACAGATGGGTTGATATTCTTTTGAAGCATTTCATTCAGCAATCGATTAGCGTCTTAAAGCTTACCAGTACAAGAAAAACCATAAATTAGAGAGTTGTAAGTGACAACATTAGGAGAAATTCCCTTAGCATTCATTTCAGAACATAAATCAAGTGCCTCGTTGACAAGTCCGTCTTTGCATAGACCATCAATGATGTTGCTGTATATTACCACATCAGGCTTAATTACTAGCTCCTCCATCTTTCGTAGCAATGTAACAGCAGTCTTTGTGTTTCCAGTTTTACAAAGCCCGTTGATTAAGGTTCCATAACTAACTACATCAAATCGAAATCCTTTCTTTACTACATCATCATGGAATTCCAATGCTTTCCTTATCTTGCCAATATTACATATCCCCTTCATTAACGTAGTCAAAGTTATTGTATCTGGTTGATAACCACACTTAAAAATCTTTCCTAATATCGAGAAAGCAAAACCAATCTGACCTAATTGACAGTAGCAATTGATCAAGATGTTCAAAGTAACTAGCGAAGGGTTGATTCCCCTCAACTCCATTCTTCCATAAAGAGAAATAGCAAGGGAATAATGTTTCATCTTCACAATTGATCCTAAAATCTTGGTTAATTAAAAGCATGGAACTCTGGCAGTAGATGATTGAGGACGCATATTATCCAACACGTGACTAAACGAAGCTATGGCATCATCAACATTATCAAATACATAAATTGTCTTCATATTTCGGGTTTGTAATTGAAATTGGGGAATTCTATGTAGCCTCATAGTTTGAGAATTGGGAAAATGAGCGAGGAAGATAGATGGTGCAATAAAGGTAGAAAATTTGGCAACGGCGTACCTTGTACCGAGCATCCCGACGTCGTTTCTCAGCAATTGAGCTTCGGATATGAATTTTCATTCACAAAATATGAAAACGAAAGAAAAGATGGATTGCCCTCACTTGCTGAATAAGGCCGAGCTTAGAATAGATTGGGATGCCGTACAAGTTGCAGCGCGATAGTAAAGACGCGAGGCAGAGAGCACGGAGAAGCAAAAGAAATGGGTTAGGTAATGGTTAATCAACGACGTTGTTTTTGCTCTTAGTTTCCGTGTTTTATATATTAAGTGAAACAATATGCTTTTTTTTTTTTTTTTTTCAATGAAAAACAACAATCGGGTTTTAAATGTTGGCTCTCATTAAAAAAAAATAATGTTTTTTTTTTTTTTTTTTATGAATCACCGGTGCATTGACTAATTTTATTTAAATTAAGTAATAAAATTAAAAATAGGTTAAGTTAAGTCTCTATTTAAATTTATCTAGTTTATAAGGCAATCTATTAACTTAAGCTTATTCTATTAACTTGATTTTGACTCTATGACATACTAATTTGTTAATATAATCATATATAAACATACAAATTTTTAATATAATTATATTTTTAAAACTCAAATTTAAAACTTTTAATTAAGTTAACATAATTTTTAGAGATTTATTTTGACTAAAAATAATATAAAATTATTTTTACAAAAACAAAGAAAAAAAGAAATTGTGGTTTTATATTTAAACCAACCGAAGCTTGATTTTTGTTTTGTCAAAGCAAAAGTCATTAAATAGTTAAATGTTAGAGATAAAAAAAAAAAATTGATTTTAGATTATTAAATATATTTAACAGGACATTGAAGTTAACTTATAATATATTTAATTAATTTATAAGTTTTATTGATAAAAATAAAAAATTTTAATAAATAAGTTTCCTACACACTATTTAAAGTAGTGTGTGAGTCTAAATATTATAGCATTTCAATTTTTCTTTCAATTTTACCCTTTGTTTTGCTTCCAAAATTTTCTTGGCTCTCCCTCTCCTATCTGTTTTGATAATTCTCTTTTTCTTTTTCAAAACTATATCTCCTTTTCTTTGTTTTTTGTTTTTTTTTATAAGTATACTTGTTTTTTGTTGATACATGAATATGAATAATAGTCGACGAGGATATTAAATATTCAAATAAAAAATATACTAACATTTATTTAACTACGATACTATTTATATTACTATTTTTATATTATACTACTCATTTTATTTTTTAACAAAATATTTACTCTTCAAAAATATAAAAATATCTAAAAATATTTTATTTAGAAAAATAAAAATAAATTTTATACTAAAACTCGTATAAATATATCTTTTATATAATTTTATACTTACTAGTTGACTTAACATTTAATTTTATCAAAAACTTTTGATTCAATAAATTTACTTAATAACTCTGAGTTTTTAACCATCAATTTTGAATTAAAAATTAACATTTCAGCTTTTTACTAAAGTTAAGTTTTCAGCTAGCTAATTTATTAAACCTTTTAGGTCATATTGACTCAACCAGTAGTTGCAAAAGACTTTTTTAGAAAATTCATTATTCTTTGAGATCATTGACTTTTCAATTGGTATGTGTGTGCGCATGCTAAGCTAGCAATTTTTGTACCATATTGTCTTTGATTCCCTGTCTTACTTATTTTTATTAGCTAAAAGATTATAAAAAATACTGCAAACATTATTAAACTATTGAAATTAATTTTCTTGATAAATCAAAAAAGAGTAAAATAAGGAAATTGTGAAAACGTGAAACACAACATATTTTTCCATGCTTGCTTTGCAACTAAAATATCTTCTTGTAAAAGTATGAATTTTTTGAAATTCATAATTATTATATAGAACTTATCGTTTCTAAAATTTAATAAAATTTTAGTTAATCGGTATGACTTTATCATTGATCTAAAGTGTAACATGATTTTGAAACATAACAAATGCCATCAATTATACAAACAAAACGTAAAACAAATATAGATGCAAGTTACAACAAATTCCTCAAGAAAATATAAGGCAGAAACATAGCCAAATATACAAGCACCATTTTATATATATATATATATATATATATATATATATATATCACACTTGATTACTATAACTGTAGTAGAAAAAAGGAGAATCTGTCGACAATGGACGGATAGGTGAAGTATGATCAGGGACGAAGCTAGAATTTGGGCAAGGGATCAAATATGAATTTTACATAGATTTTGACCATAAAAGCAGACTTAAGGATACACTTAAATGTTATTACAAAGGCAACATATTTAAAAGTTCTTTTACAGATTTGCTAAGGTCAAAAAATTTGCTTTGATAGCAGCTGCTATATATCACGTTTGGTCTAAAAGAAATACCAGAATTTTCAAGGAGATAACTTGGCTGAAATGTAATATTTCAACAGATGCAAACTGAAATTCAATGGCCAGTTCAAGGTTACAATAAAGGGAAGATTAATGCCATAAGAGAGACATGGAAAAGAAGAAGATTCAAAGTCACTTTAAGACTCAAACAATTTATCAAACTCAATGAAACAAAGTCAATTTAATAAACATGTAACAACAAGTATGAAACAAATACCATACTCTGTCCTTTCTAAAATTTAAACATTAATAGAAGTGTGACAGAAATTGCAAATGATCTCACCTTGCAGAATCACTCCAAAACACCTTTAGAAATCATTTCATCAAGAAACTTCTTTGCCTTGTCGTTCCCTTTTTCCTCTAAAAGAACTTGAATAATTGTTTTGTAAGTTACAGCATTAGGGGCGCAACCATTGTCTTCCATTTTTGAAAGCAAGGCCATCGCTTCATCAATCAAGCCCTCTCTACAAAGCCCATTCCTCATGATATTATACATCCTGACATGAAGACAAAAGCCTCCAACTAAAAGATGCCGGAAAATCTTATGCCTAGTCTTAAATCTACCACTTTTGCACAAGCCGTCAATAAGTATATTGTATGTAACAATACTAGGCTGAATTCCTTCGGCACAAAGTCTTTCATATAATTCAGTTGTCTTTCATATAATTCAGTTGCCTTGTCAAGATGATGATTTTTGCAAAGAAAATGTAATAATGTATTATAAGTGACTACATCAGGGGATTGATTGTTGTCATGCATTTCGTCAACAAGTTCCCACACATATAAGATTTTCCCGCACTTGCACAACTCATCAATGAGAGAACTATACATTACAATATTTGGAACCAAATTCTTATGACACATTTCTTTGAAGAGACTAAGGGTTTCATTCACCATCTTAACCTTTCAATATCCATTTATCAAGGTGGAATAAGATATAACATTGGGTGTCAAACCTCTTTCAACCATCCTATTAATTACTAGCCCCTCCAACATAGTTTGAATCTGTATATGCAACCAAATCGAAGTACTAATTCTTTGGATACCATAATCCAATGTTTTTAGTCTCTGCCAAGTATCTAATTACTCTCTTAATAGCTTCTAAATGAGTCTCTTTAGGCTTGACTTGACATCTGGCACAATAACATACGTTGTATAGAATATCAGGCCTACTTGTAGTGAGATAAAGCAATGACCCTATCATGCCCTTATATAGCTTTTGATCAATAGCTTTAGTTGCATCTTCTGACGTAGGCTTGGTTGTAGTGGCCATAGGTGTTGTCACTCCTTTTGCATTTTTCATTCCATACTTCTTGATAAGCTCCTTGGTGTACTTTGTTTGATGGATAAAGATGCCATTCAAGAGTTGCTTGATTTGAAGTCCAAGGAAGAATGTTAATTCTCCCATCATGCTCATTTCTAATTTATCTCTCATTAGCTTCTCAAAATCCCTACACAAAAGCTCATTAGTAGAACCAAATATAATATCATCAACATAAATTTGTACAACATGGATATCATCATCAAATGTTTTAGTGAAAAGAATAGCATCAACTTTTCCTTTTTAAAAACCATTTGTCAACAAGAATGTGTTCAGTCTTTCATACCAACATCTTGGAGCTTGTTTAAGATCATAAGAAACATGGTTTAGAAAATCCTCATTTTCAAAGCCTAGAGGTTGTCTAGCATAGACTTCCTCATTTATAAAACCATTTAAAAAATCACTTTTCACATCCATTTGAAAAACTTTAAGATTTTTGTAATAAGCAAAAGTAAGCAGCATGCGAATAGCTTCAAGCCTAACAACTGGAGCAAAGGTTTAATCAAAATCAATTCTTTCTTGTTAACTATACCCTTGAGCGACTAGTCTAGCCTTGTTTCTTACCACTTTTCCTTGTTCATTTTGTTCCAATCACATCTTGATGCTTGGATGGTCGAACAAGCTTCCAAACTTCATTTCTTTCAAATTAATTAAGCTCCTTTTGCATAGCCATGAACCAAGACTCATCTTCAAGGGCTTCATCCATTTTCTTAGGTTAAACTAGAGAAATGAAGCAAGAATTTGTGACTTGATTTCTTGTTGAAGCACTAGTCTTCATTCTTGCTTGTGGTCTGTTGTACTTGTTGTTCGTATGGAACATTGTCTCTGTTTGATGGTTCTTCAGGTTGTATTTGATCAGCTTCATTGTTTTGATTTGTATCAAGTATGTCGTTTGAAGCTTTATACTATAAGGTAAGCTTGGTTCCTGCAAATCATGATTTTCCTCAAAAGTAACTTTGCTTAAGGGAAGACGGTTAGTCTTATTAAATACTACATGCATGCTTTCCTCCACTGATTTAGTTCTCTTATTGTAAACTCTATAAACTTTACTAGTCAAGGAATAACCTAAGAATATGTTGATGAGTGCATTCTATATAGAGGTTTTGTATCGTATTCCCTCACATTTAAGTCTTAAATTGAGAAGGAATTGGGTGCTTTTGACCTTATTTGTTCATTTTGCAGGAACCAAGCACTCAAGGAGGCAAGACAATGAACTATAAGCGATAGCTGCCAATCTGGCGCCGCAGGAGGCAGAGAGGTGCATTCTGGCATCGTGGGGTGCTGTGGCGCTACAAAATTCCAGCAAAGGCCAAGTTGGGGCCGTGGTGGCACCAGGAAGAAGAGAAATCAGCCAAAGGGATGGTGATTGGTGTTATGGCGCCAGGAGGTTTGCGCTGTGGCCCCCTGAAGGTCTCAACACGCGATTTCATGGGATTTTAGGCCAAATAGACTAGTAGGAATCCTAGTTTGAGTTAGAAATTATTTCTTAGCTATAAATAGGCAACTAGGATTAGTAATCAGGATCTTTTGGCAACCTAGGAATTGGAAGAGGCAAGAGGCAAGTGTGAAGACAAAGAAGATTGTGGACTTCAAAGAGTTTTTCTTCTTCTCCTTCTTTTCTTTATGTCTTATTTTACCTCAATGATGTATTTGACCTTTATCATAAGTAGCTAGACTTCTTTCTAGGGGCTATGATGTAGTCTAATCTATGTATGAACTTGATTATGAATTAATGAAATTCAATGTTTTATTCAATTGAGTTTTGACTTTTTGTGCTTAAATCTCTAATTGATTTGGCCAATTAGTTAGGAAATTTGTGGATTGCTATGAACTGGAAAGGGATTAGTTAATCTAGACCATGACAATTGAATCCATAGTGGAGCTTAGGGCAGGAATGTGCCTAGGACCCTGTGTAGCTATTAAAAGGAATCAATAGAACTTAAGGCAATTTCAGTTACTACAATTCACATAGGGATATGATTAGATTGGTAATTGTAATTAGTTTAATCTGACCTCGGGAGGGGGCTTTTTAATAAATTAGGGAGATCCTGGCTAGCAAATGATAAAACTAGAATTCATTGATGAAATTAGGAGATTTTATACATATGATTATGGTGAAATCTAAACCCTTAGACTTTTAATCACTAAATTTCTATCCTTTTATTCTTATTCCTACTTTAATTGCTGCTTTACTTTCATTTGCATTGCTTCTGTCACAATTCGATCACTTGGGTAATACTGCTGTTATAGTATTTTAGTAATCAATGTCACAGTCCCTTAGCTACGATAACCTTGGGATACTCTGCCATCTACACAAATAGTGTATACTTGCACTGTACTCCATCACATATGCTTTTCACGACATTAAGTTTTTGGCTCCGTTGCTGGGGACTGCGCCAATTGATATTAGAAGAATTAACTAGGTGTTAACTTGAGCAATATTTTTATTCTTATTTTTATTTTAATTCCTTTTTTTGTTAGTGATTAAACTACTACTACTCTCAAGTGTTATTAGCTTTATCTCTGCTGTGAGAATTTTTCTGGTGTATGAGAAGTGCTGGAAATCACATTCTACTTCCTTTTGATCCAGAAATCGAGAAGACTTATAAGAGAAATCAGAAATAGAGAAGAGTAGCTAAAAATCTTCAACCAGATCCAGAGACAATGGTGGCTAAAGACTATCACAATGAAGAACACAACTTTAAGAAAATTTGCTGTCCCAAGAATTCAAAATGCAACGTCTAGCATTCAGAGACTAGCTATTGATGGAAACGTAGCTACCAATTCTGCCAATGGAGGCGTTGCTGCTAGCACTGTTAGTGGGGACGTTGCTGCCAATGGAAATGTTACCGCCAAGTGGAGTAGAGGCCCACTTGTAGTGCCACTTGGTCCCATGACAAGAGCTAGGGTAAAGAGGCTCAAGGAAGCATTAAATGGGCTGGTGCAAGAGGCCTTAGAGCAAGCTAGTTCGTGTAGGCCCATGGAGCATGATCAACCAATGATAGTCAACATGCTTCACGCCCAAGATTGGCTAGCTAAGTGATTGGGAGATTATAGGACTGATTGTAATAGGATTAGCTAATTGATTTAGTTTCCTAATTTTAGAAGCAAGCTGATTTGATTAGATTACTTTTATTTCATTTCCTTTTTGTTTTAAACAAGTTTCCTAGTTTTGTAATGCCTTTAAATAGGCCTCTTTGATTCAATAAAATTCAGATTATGCGTTTTGATAAAATTATGAGATTTCATTCTCTCTTTAGTTCTTTGAGAGCTATTCGAACTTATCTGCTTTGCTGTGGCATTCATACCCTGACTTATCAATCAAGTTTCCATCCCTTAATTGTGGCGTCTTCACTATACCAAGGTTCACACCTCATTATAGGTGGTTGCTATTCTTCCATCCAAACCTGACGTAGAACGATCCTCAAACTAATTAATGTTATGGGTTTCGTCACAATGTTGGTGGGGTTCGTATCAGCTATGGAGGCAAATAACTTTGAAATTAAGCTTGCAGAAATTCAGATGGTGCAGAACAATTAGTTTGCAGGAGGACCCAATGAAGACCCCACCTTCATCTCTCAACCTTCTTGGAGATCTGTGACACTTTCAAATACAATGGGTTGTCCGATAAGGCTATCAAACTCAGGCTATTATCTTTTTTACTGAGAGATGGAGTTAGGCGGTGGCTCAACTCCCTTCCACCAGGTTCTATAGAGAATTGGGACTTTTTCACCTAGAAATTTTTGACAAAATACTTTCCTCCATCAAAGACAACCAAGTTGTAGATGGAGATAGTTAATTTCACTCAGTTTGAGAGGGAATCCCTCTATGATGCTTGGGAGAGATTCAAGGAGCTACTGAGGAAGTGCCCACACCAAGGTATGCAAGACTGGCTGGTAATGCAGGTATTTTATGAAGGGTTAGGCTCTCATACCAAGACAATAGTTAATGCAGCATCTAGAGGAATCTTCCTGAACAAAGACTATGCTGAAGCCTATGAATTGTTGGAAGAAGTCACCACTAATGCCTCTGACTGGAGTTCTAGGAGAGACAATAAGAAAAAGGTAGCTGGCATTCATGATGTTGATGCATTGGCCAAGCTATTAGCTAAACTTGACCAGGTGCTCTCTTTTCAAACTACACTTCTCAAAGGCAATTCGGGGGAAGGAATTGAAGAGGTGAATTATGATGATAACAACCCATACTCCAAGACCTGCAATCTAGGGTGACGTAAGCACCCCAACTTTTCTTGGAAGAATCAAGGTCAAGGGAATTCTCCATTTAAGCAACAATTACAACATTTACCTAAGATAAACCTAGAAGAGGCAATGATAAAGTTGTCAGCGTCCCAAGTAGACCTCACTAAGAGGACTAATCATTTCATGAGCAACACCAATGCCTCTATCAACTAGCTAGAGAATCAGGTGGGGTGTTAGGACTCATTTTAGTCACATTTCAACCCCATATTTTCTTGGTTTAGTGGCACATTCTTAGACTATTTCATTTGATTTAAATCACTTTTTAGATTCTTGAATTCATATGAATGATAATATAAATTGAGCTTAATTGCATGTTTTTAACTAACATTTGTATTTTCACAAGTGATTAATGTCTATGCCAAGAACAAGCATTGACAAGCATTGAAGAGTCAAGCTAGAAAATAGAAAAATGGTAATGCTGCCAGTGGGCGGCGTGGCACTGCATTCTAGAGACCGCTGCTGCCAATTCTGCCAATGGACGCTGAGGCGCGCAGAGCCTGCATTGATGAGATTTTGAGGAGTTTTAAGCCAAGTCAATTACCGGGAAGCCTTATCATACAAGGATTGGGACTCTTAAGCTTGGAAGACTCTTTGGAAGCATGATTAAAGTGGAAATTAAAGTCTTAGAAAAATATATCCACTTAGTGCCCTAGTTAGATTATGATTAGGATTGACTTGTACTTAGAGATATAATTAATTAAGAGTCCTATTTTAAGTCTAACTAGGAGTGGATATATTATAAATAGCCAAAGAGGCTGGAGAGGACAACCACGCCACAACTGCAGAACCACACAACCGAATCAAGAGCTGAGAAGACACTCAACCATTGTCCCTACTGCCGAGACTCCATCTAGTATTTTTCTCCTTTGTTTATTTTTGTTCAAGCGACCATGCTTTCAGTCCAGAATTTTGCTGGATCTATTAGTATGGTAGCTTAATTTCTTTTCTGCTTAGCTAGACATATCTAAGCCATGATACTAAATTTGTGAGACAAGATTATGGTTTGAATGTTTGATAAATTGATTTTGAGTATTCTGAAATTATTTGACAGCATTGTTATTGAATCTATTTAGATTTGTTTGGAGTGATCAACCAACCTATTTGAATAATTCATATTGTTAGCCAATTAAGTAAGTCTGGAACCTTAATTAATCGGCACAAGTAACAACTAGTTAACCCTAGAATTGGATTGATTAGAATAATTTCAGATCTGAATTACATAAAGCCGCTAGTGGACCTTTATGGTTCAGGTTAGATGAGGTTTTCCATAGATCTTAATGCTCCAAGCTCGGTTAAATCTCATGCGCTGGTGTATTAGGGTTATTGGACTTGGTAGGTTTTGAGCTCAGACATTCTAGTTACAAAACAAACGGTAAGGGAAGATAGGGAATTTTGTCGTACAAAGTTCTACAGTCTAGCTATTCAAAATTAATTTACCTATGTCAATGATCGAATTTGTGTTATCATGGTGAGGATTTGTCGATGCTAAGCATGCTTTATTCCATTATTCACTCAAGTTACTTGCTTTACTTCTTTTTATTCACTTTTCCTTGCTTTCTTTACGTTCTGCCCAGAATTTTAATATCATTCAATTACCTATCAAACCCCCCTTTTCGTGTGTTTAGGTATAGTAGAAATTAGGTTAGTTAATAGTTTATTTTTCTGTTATTTCCTTTCTCTTAAAGCAATCTTATTAGATTAAATACTCGCTTCCTCGTGGGATTGATCCTACATGCCCTATATTATATTATAATTTCAAGGGAGTAGTGAATTAATTTGTGAGGCTACGACACCTCTCTACATGGGGCAAATTTCTCAATTACTAACCACTAAACAACCTAGATCACTACCCAACACCACTGAAGTAAATCATAGAGAGCTGAAAGCTATCACTTTGAGAAATGATAAAGTCATTGAGTTTGCAGCAAAGGAGCCCATGCTTGAAGAGGAAATAGAGAGGCAAGAACCCCAACCTAGAATTAAGAAGGTGCATGAAACCATCCTTGAGAAGAGGCCCGAACCAAAGCAAGTGGAGAAGCCAAGTTCTAAGTTTTTCCCCTATAACCCTCCACCATACAAGCCGCCACTTCCATTCCCTCAAAGGTTTTAGAAGTAGAAATTGGATAGGTAGTTTGCTAAGTTCCTAGATGTGTTCAAGAAGCTCCATATCAATATCCCTTTTGCATAAGCATTGGAGCGAATGCCCAACTATGTGAAGTTCATGAAAGACATATTGTCTAACAAGAGGAAGCTGCAAGATTATGAGATAGTTGCACTCACTGAAGAGTGCAGTGCCATCCTCCAGAAGGAGCTACCACCTAAACTAGAAGACCCTAGAAGTTTCACTATACCATGCATCATTGGCCAAGAGCACTTCAACAAGGCCATGTGTGATTTGGGAGCTAGCATAAACCTCATGTCACTCTTTGTATACAAGAAGCTCAACTTGGGAGAAGCAAAGCCCACTATTGTATCTTTGCAATTAGCAGATAGATCCATTAAATATCCTAGAGCTATAACAGAAGATGTGCTTGTGAAAGTTGACAAATTTATTTTTCTTACAGATTTCATTGTGCTAGACATGGAGGAAGATCAAGAGATTCCAATCATTATAGGAAGATCATTCTTGGCAACCAGAAGGGCTTTGATAGATGTGTAGAGGGGGAATCTGATTCTGAGGGTACAAGATGAAGAAGTTTCTTTTGATATACTCAAGGCATTAAAGCACCCAGCTGATGATGATTCCTGCTATAAGATTGACATTCTAGATCAGTGCACTAAGGAGATGGAGCATATCTTTAATTTCTCAAAACCTCTTGAACCTTGCCTAGTGGGGGTAACACCTGAAGAAGACCCACGGTTTGAACCTTGCATTAAATAGCTAGAAGCAGCCCCACCTGTGTTCATATAGAAATTTGCTGAAGAACTTAGGGAACCTGAAGTGAAACCTACTCCTTCTAATGAGCAAGCTCGTAAACTAGAGCTGAAGCAACTGCCCAATCATTTAAAATACAGCTACCTGGGAGACTCTGAGACACTTCCAGTGATCCTATCTGCTACACTGACCGAAGAGAAGAAGAGAAGTTGTTGAGAGTTTCGAGAGCACATAAAAAGGCAATAAGGTGAACCATTGCTAATATCATGGGCATAAGCCCCCACTCTTTGCATGCATAGAATCCATATGGAGGAGAATTACAAATCATCAGTGAGCATCAAAGGAGACTTAATCCAAAGATGAAGAAGCTGGTTCAAAAAGAAGTGCAGAAGTGGCTGAATGCAGGTATTATTTACCCAATTTCAGACAACCCATGGGTGAGCCCTGTTCAAGTGTGCCCAAAAAAGGTGGGATAATAGTGGTGAAGAATGACAACGACGAGCTGATCCTTACAAGAACAGTGACTAGGTGGAGAATATATATTGACTACAGGAAATTGAATAAAGCCACAAGGAAAGATCACTTCCCCTTGCTATTTGTAGATAAGATGCCGGACAGATTGTCTGGGTACCCTTTCTACTACTTTCTAGATGGGTACTTTGGATACAATCAGATTGTCATAGCTCCTGAAGACCAAGAGAAGACAACATTCACCTGCCCATATGGAACTTTTGTAATCAGGCGGATGCCTTTTGGGCTGTGTAATGTACCTGCTACATTCCAAAGGCTAATGATGTTGTTATTTTCAAACATGGTGGAGAAGTTCATTGAAATCTTTATAGATGACTTCTCAGTTTTTAGGAATTCGTTTGATTCATGTCTCCATAACCTTGCCTTGGTGTTGAAAAGGTGGCAAGAAACTAACTTGGTGCTAAACTAGTAGAAGTGTCACTTTATGGTACCTGAAGGGATAGTCTTAGGGCATAAAATTTCTATCGAAGGCATTCAGGTAGACAAAGCTAAAGTGAAGTTGATTGAGAAACTCCCTCCACCTTCTAATGTTAAGGGAGTGAGAAGCTTTTTAGGGCATGTTGGGTTCTACAAAAGATTCATCAAAGATTTCTCTAAGATTACTAAGCCCCTTTGCTCTTGTTGAAGGAAATTGCATTTAAATTCACTGAAGAGTGCATGGTTGCATTTGAGACCTTGAAGAAAGCACTTGTCATGGTGACACCAGACTGGCAAGCTCAGGAAGCCCCTTTGAAATTATATGTGATGCCAGTGACTATGCAGTTAGGGCTGTTTTGGGGCAAACAAGAGAGAGAATCTTTAGAGCCATTTACTACACAAGCAAGACCTTAAACGTTGCTCAAACTAACTATGCTACTGATTGCTCCTTAGTGAGTGTCATAAATGGATAGATTTAGTATGGATATGGGGCATGAATGGATGTATATATGGAACAATAATGTGTTGGAACACAGTGCAAGTATACACTATCAGTGTAGTGAGCAAGTATTCTGGGGGTTGTCGTACCCAAGGGATTGTTATTGATTACCAGAGTAATGTAACTCCAATATTGTTCAAGCGGTCGAATTGTGATGAGATAGGCAAGGTAATTAAATGCAGAAAATAAATCAGCAATAACAGAAAAGTATATAGCAGAATTAATTGAGAGAATAATGATGAGAGATATAGGGATTCAGATTTCACCACAATCTTCATGTATAGACTTCCTTGATTCAGTTATGAAGTTATAGAATTATCATTTGCTAGCCAGGATTCCCTAATTTAATTAATCAGCCTTGGTATTAGGTCAGATCAAATCTAATTACAATTACTAACCCTACTACTGGTCTGTGTGAGTTGTAGCAACTATAATTGCATTAAGATCTATGGACATCCCTTTAGGGAGATTAGGGGAACGCCCTAATTCCCATGTGACTACACAGGGTCATCGGTACTGGTTTGTCCTTAGCTCCACTATGGATTTAATTCTCTTGGTCTAGATTAACTAATCTCCGGTCGGTCTCATAGCTAACTGATAATTACATTTTATATAGATTATTTAACCTCAATTACCTTACATTTCAAGTCCCAATCATGGTAAAAACACTTGGCTTTTCATTAGATTTCTTTATGTTGTAGGTACACAAGGCAAGAGAAGCAAAAATGGAAGAATTCATCATTCTGCCATTGGGCGCCATGGCGCCATGTACCAGAGAGGAGAAATCACCAATTCTGCCAATGGGCGCCGTGGCGCCCATGCACTGAAGTCGTGGCGCCATCTACTAGAGACGCGAGATTAGCATTCTGGCAATTGGCGCCGTGGCGCCCAGACCTTGCGCCGTGACGCCCATAACCTGTTTTGTGACTTTTAAGCCCGGTGGACTTCTGAGAAGTTGTGCAACGCAAATATTAGAAGTCCATGACCTAGAAGACTCTCCGGATCAGAGTTTTAAGAGGAATCAAAGTCTTAAAGTGTGAAGCCCAATTGAAGCCTTAATTAGAATAGGATTAGGATTTACTTGTAATTAGTCTTTTATTATTATTTGGAATCCTAATAAGAGTCTAATTAGGATTAGAAGCATTATAAATAGATCAAGAGGGCTGAACACAACAGAGGAAGCAAGAGAGCAGCAGCAACATCGAGATCCAAGAGCAAGGCGTCACTCCCTTTTATTTCTTCTACTCTTTTAATGTTTTCCTACTTTATGATTATGTATTTCCCTAGTATCATGTGCAACTAAACTTCCTTCTAGGGATAAGATGTAGCCCAATCTGATTGTATAGACAAATTGAGGAAGTTATGACAGTTCATGTTTTATTTAATTGAGATTTACTTTTTTGCACTTTACTCTTGATTGATCTGGCCAATTAATTGGGGGAAATCAGTGGGCTAGCTATGATATCGACTGGAGATTAGTTAACCTAGACCAAGAGAATTAAATCCATAGTGGAGCTAAGGACAGACCAGTACCGAGGACCCTGTGTAGTCACATGGGAATTAGGGTGTTCCCCTAATCTCCCTAAAGGGATGTCCATAAATCTTAATGCAATTATAGTTGCTACAACTCGCACAGACCAGTAGCAGGGTTGGTAATTATAATTAGATTTGATCTGACCTAATACCAAGGCTGATTAATTAAATTAGGGAATCCTAGCTAGCAATTGATAATTCTACAACTGCATAACTGAATCAAGGAAGTCTATACATGAAGATTGTGGTGAAATCTGAATCCCTATATCTCTCATCATAATTCTATTATGCTATTTACTTTTCTGCTATTACTGATTTATTTTCTGCATTTAATTACCTTGCCTATCTCATCACAATTCGGCCGCTTGAACAATACTGGAGTTACATTACTCTGGTAATCAATAACAATCCCTTGGGTACGACAACCCCCGAAATACTTGCTCACTGCACTGATAGTGTATACTTGCACTGTGTTCCACACATCACATATTGTTCCACATACACATCCATTCACGCCCCACATATCTATTAAATACATCCATTCGTGACACTCACTAAGGAGCAATCAAGTTTTTGGCGCTGCTGCCAGGGATTGTTTATTGATATTAGAGGAATTAACAAAGTGTTGATTCAAGCAAAATTTTATTTTCTGTTTTACTTTGATCTTCTTTCTTCAATTCTTTTTCAGAAAAATTTTCTGGTGCATGAGAAGAACAAGAGACCAAAACATACTACCTTTTGATCTAGAAATTGAAAAGACCATTAAAAGAAATCTGAGAGCAAGGAAAGTAGTTCGGAACTTGTAGCCTGAACTGGAAAAGATGGCAGCACCAAATAATCAACTGAATGAAGGGCATGTTCCCCTTCGAACCTTTGCTTTCCCTAAAGTGCAAAATGCTATGTCAAGCATCCGAAATCCAGCAGTGGAGGCAAACAATTTTGAGATTAAACCAGCTTTAATTCAGATGGTCCAGAATAATTAATTTTCTGGATCATCGAATGAAGATCCAAATCTGCATCTCTCTACTTTTCTGGAGATATGTGCAACGTTCAAATATAATGGAGTATTTGAGGAGGCAATCAAGCTTCAACTTTTCTCTTTTTCACTCAGAAATGGAGCAAGAAGGTGGCTGAATTCTTTGCCACCCGATTCAGTAGACACATAGGATTCCTTAGCCCAGAAATTCCTGACTAAATATTTTCCTCCTTCGAAGACTACCAAGCTGAGAACTGAAATTGTGAATTTCAATCAATTTGAGAGAGAATCTCTCTATGATGCTTGGGAAAGATTCAAGGAGCTGTTAAGGAAGTGTCTACACCATGGAATGCAAGACTGGCTGGTCATGCAAGTATTTTATGGAGGATTAATCCCTAACACCAAAACAATTGTAGATGCAGCTGCTAGAGGAGCCTTTCTGAACAAGTACTATGTTGAAGCCTATGAGCTACTTGAAGAGGTAACAACCAATACCTCTGATTGGAGCTCTAGGAGGGATAATGAGAAGAAAATAGCTGGCATACAAGACTTAGAAGCATTTGCAACACTTGCAGCAAAACTGGACCAAGTACTTTCATTCCACACTGCAATGCTCAAAGGAAATCCTATGGAAGCTGTGCAAGAAGAAGCCGAAGAGGTGCACTATGTGGGGAACAACAATCCCTACTCAAAGACCTACAATCCTAGTTGGAGGAATCATTCTGACTTTTCATGAAAAAACCCAGGACATGCAGTATCCCCTTATCAATAACAACAACAGCAACGTCCAAAGATGAATCTAGAAGAAGCTGTGGCCAAACTTGTAACATCCCAAGCTGAATTAACTGAAAAGACAAATCAATTTATAGTGACTACTAATGCTTCAATCAAGCAGTTGGAGAACCAAGTAGGCCAAATTTCTCAACTTCTTACCACAAGGCAACCTAGTGTACTACCAAGCACAATTGAAGCCAATCCAAGGGATGTGAAGGCCATAACTCTGAGAAGTGGAAAAACCATTGAAGTTGTCCAAGAATCCACGCCACAACAAGAAGAAAAGGAAGCTGAATCTGAAGATGAACAAGCACCAAAAGTCGCTCTAGAAGAAAAGCAAGAACAATAAAAGACAGTAGAGAAGTCGAAGCACATGCCATGCGAAATTTCTTCTCCATACAAACCACCCTTGCCATTCCCACAAAGATTCAGGAAGCAAAAGCTGGACAGACAATTTGCAAAATTTATGGAGGTATTTAAAAATTACATATTAATATTCCTTTTGCAGAAGCTTTGGAGCAGATGCCAAGCTATGTAAAGTTCATGAAAGACATTCTGTCCAACAAAAGAAAGCTACAAGATTATGAAACTGTTGCACTCACTGAAGAGTCCAGTGCCATTCTCCAAAAGAAGCTGCCACAAAAGCTTGAAGGCCCTGGAAGCTTTACTATTCCATGCATTATAGGCCAGGAGTTTTTCAGCAAAGCATTATGTGATCTAGGAGCCAGCATAAATTTGATGCCACTCTCAGTATACAAGAAGCTGAACATTGGAGAAGCCAAGCCTACTATTGTATCTCTGCAGTTGGCAGATAGATCCATCAAATATCCAAGAGGTATAGTAGAAGATGTTTTAGTTAAAGTTGACAAATTCATCTTCCTTGCAGATTTCATAGTATTACACATGGAGGAAGATCAAGAAATCCCAATCATTCTGGGAAGGCCATTCTTGGTAACTGGAAGAGCCCTAATTAATGTACAGAAAGGGAACCTGACCCTGAGAGTACAAGAAGAAGAAGTGTCCTTTGATATTCTCAAAGCACTAAAGCATCTAGCTGATGAAGAATCATGCTTTAGAAGAGTAGATATCATTGACCAATGCATCAAGGAGGTGGTGCAACTTTCAAAGTACTCTGAACCCCTTGAAGCATGCTTTGCTGGGATGACAGCAAAAGAAGATCTAGAGATTAAAGATTGCATTCATCAACTTGAGGCTACTCCACCAATTTTTATCAAGAAACTTGCTGAAGAACTGAGAAAGCCTAAAGTCCCAACCGAATCTTCAATTGAGCAAGCACCTAAATTGGAGTTGAAACCATTACTAGAACATTTGAAATACAGCTATTTGGGAGATGCAGAATCACTACCAGTAATTCTTTCTGCTTCCCTAACAAAATAACAGGAAGAAAAGCTGCTGAGAGTGCCGAGAGCAAACAAAAAAGCAATAGGGTAGACTATTGCTGACATCAAAGGCATAAGTCCCACCCTATGCATGCACAAAATTTACATGGAGGAGAACTTCAAGCCCTCAATTGAGCACCAAAGACGGCTGAACCCAAAGATGAAAGAGGTAGTCAGAAAAGAAGTACAAAAATGGCTTGATGCAGGCATTATCTACCCTATTTCTGACAGCCCTTGGGTGAGCCCTGTACAAGTAGTGCTGAAGAAGGGAAGTATCACTGTGGTAGAAAATGACAACAATGAGTTGATCCCTACTAGAACCGTGACTGGATGGAGAGTATGCATTGACTACAGAAAGCTGAACAAAGCAACCAGAAAAGATCACTTTCCATTGCTATTCATTGATCTAGCCTTAGTCCTTAGGTGCTGCATTGAAACCAATCTAATTTTGAATTTTGAAAAATGCCATTTTATGGTTAATCATAGTATTGTCTTAGGGCATGTTATTTTAGCTAAAGGGTTAGAGGTTGACAAAGCTAAGGTAGAAGCAATTCAGACCTTACCATATCCTGCTACTGTTAAAGAAATTCGATCTTTTCTAGGGCATGTGGGTTTTTATAGGCATTTTATAAAGAACTTTTCAAAGATTGCCTCTCCCCTATGCGCCCTATTGACTAAAGATGTTGAATTTATTTTTTCTGATGATTGTAAGTATGCTTTTGATGAACTAAAAAAATGTTTGATCACACCTCCCATTGTCCAAGCCCCACATTGGGCACTCCCTTTTGAATTGCTATGTGATGCCTCGGACAGGGCAGTAGGTGCCGCACTTGGACAGAGGAAAGGTAAGGAATTTTATATTATATGCTATGCTAGTCGAACTTTAGACCCTGCACAATGCAATTACATTGTCACTGAGAAAGAATTGTTTGCTATTGTTTTTGCTTTAGAAAAGTTTAGGTCATATTTGCTTGGTGTTAAGGTAATTGTTTTTTCTGACCATGCTGCCCTGAAATATTTATTGCAAAAGAAAGAGGCCAAACCTAGGCTACTTAGATGGATTTTACTCTTATAGGAATTTGATCTTGAAATTAAAGATAGAAAAGGTTCAGATCACCATATAGCTAACCATCTAAGTAGAATCCAAACTGGGGAAACTAGTAGAGAACTAGGGGATTTTTTTCCTGATGAGCAATTATATGCACTGACTAGAATATCCCTTGGTATGCTGACATGGTTAATTATTTAGTGACAAAATCTTTTCCCCTAGATTTACCTAGGCATGCTAGAGAGAAAATTAAATCCCAAGCTAGGTTCTACATGTGGGATAACCCTTACTTATGGCACTCTTGCAGCGATCAAGTCATTAGGCGCTGTTTAGATGAAGCTGAAATTTTTTCTATGTTAGAATTCTGTCATTCCCGTGAGGGAGGAGGTCACTTTGGACCCAAAAGAACAGCACACAAGGTGCTGGAGTGTGGGTTCTATTGGCCCACCATTCATGAAGATTGTTTTCAATTCTGTCGTGCATGTGAGCTATGCCAGAAAACTGGTAATATTGGGAATAGAAATCAAATGCCACTTTATAATGTTTTTGTTTGTGAAATATTTGATGTATGGGGCATTGATTTCATGGGACCCTTTCCCCCTTCCTTTGGTTACATATATATCTTGGTTTGTGTTGATTACTTGTCAAAATGGGTAGAAGCTTTCCCTACTAGGAATGATGATGCGAAGACTGTAGTCAAGCATGTGAAGAATGAAATTGTGAATAGGTATGGGATGCCAAGAGCAATAATTAGTGACAAGGGCACACACTTTTGTAACCACACCTTAAAGGCTTTATTAGACAAATTTCAAGTCACTCACAAAGTGTCTACTGCTTACCATCCCCAAACAAATAGACAAGCCGAGAGCACTAATAGGGAAATCAAGGGAATTCTAGAAAAAATTGTTAGACCTAATAGGAAGGACTGGAGTTTGAGATTAGGTGATGCTTTATGGGCCATAAGAACAGCTTATAAAACCCCCATTGGCATGTCACCTTACATAATTGTTTTTGGTAAAGCTTGTCACCGCCCTGTAGAACTAGAGCATAAATCTTTTTGGGCTGTCAAGCAATGTAATCTTGATTACAATCTAGCTGGGAAAGAGCAAAAATTGCAGCTTCAGGAACTAGAGGAATTAAGGTTAGAAGCTTATGACAATTCTGTTATATACAAGGGCAAATCCAAAGCTTTCCATGATGCCAAGTTAACTAGGAAAGAATTTCATGTAGGCGAAAAAGTGCTGCTATATAATTCAAGATTGAAATTATTTCCTGGAAAACTTAAGTCAAGGTGGCTTGGACCTTTTGTTGTCACTCATGTCCATCCTCACGGAGCTATAGAGATTAGGAGCCTTGATAATAATAAAATTTTCAAAGTAAATGGACACAGGTTGAAGAAATTTTATGAAGGTGATGCTGCCTGGATGGTGGAAGCAATTTAGTTGGAAGATCCTTGAGCATAAAGAATGTCGATCCATCAACATAAAAACAAAGGTGCTTCTTAGGAGGCAACCCATGTTAATTTTAGGGAAGTTTGCATTTCTGTCTATTTTTTATTTCCGTCATGTTTTCTTACTTTTATTTATGTCAAATTTTCCATTCTAGTATGTTTTTATTTTTCTTTGCATTAGGGACAATGCAAAATTTAAGTGTGGGGGGGGGGGAGAATGGAAAATTCTGCATATTTGCATGACTTAACTACTCTCTGCTTATGAATTCTTGCATCTTCTTCTTAATTCTGCATTCAAGAGAAAACAAGAAAATCTCTTGAAAGTGTACTCTCATATTAATCAAGAATAACCCATGACATAAGTGAGTGTGGCTGAGTGGATCCTAACTCAGTCCAAATCTCAAACCTATACATTGTATAGTGTGATTGATCATGAGGTCCAAGTGAGTTATTTGAGCCGAGTGAATGGTTGGGACATTCATGCCAACTTGAGAGTTCATATAATTTTTTTCTTCATGTGTGTATTTTGTTCAATCTAAGGTATAGACCTCCTAAATTTGCTTTGAGCCTTGCCACATATTTAGAGTTATATCTGCATGCTTGAAAGTGATTTTGGTAGTTAGGTATAACCAATTTATCCTTTTATAGCCCACCTTGCATAATTTCCACTAGTTGACCACTTTTGAGCCTTAGCTTTCCTTTCTTTTAAGCACATTATAAGCCACATACCATTCCTTTGATGTATCTCCAATTTTGAACCTAACACCTTGAGGGACTATGTGAATTTGAGATATCAAATTGCTGCCTAGTTAGTAACTAGGGAAGTGGGAAGAAAGAGCCTCAAAAGATGTCAAAATCTCCCAAAGCAAAGTGCAGAAAAAGTCCAGAAAAATAAAAGAAAAAATTCTGGAAAAAGAAAAGAAAAAGAAATCTGCAAGAAAAGCAAAAGCAAAAGAATGAGAAAGAAGGGAGAAGCAAAATATGTAAGTATGAGGCTTGATAGTGGAGAATAAGTGAGCTTGAAAAGAGTATGCTTTGAATTCACATAATCTCTTCTTGGTGTAGCTTAACCCTTGATTCCATCTTCGTTTTCTTACTTTACCAAAAGCCCCATTGCAACCAAGGAAAAAGTCCTTTTGATTCAAGTATGCAATGTACTCTAAGAGGTGAAGGTAGGACTGAAAATCAAATTTTGGTAGTCTTGCTTTATGATTATGAACTTGAGAGTAAACACTTTAAACCTAAACACTTGAGAGAACTTGAGCGTAAACAATTATATCCAGTGAGGGTCATTCACATTATGCATTATGAAATCTGAGATAGGAATCTTAGCTTAATGATGTATCTACTTATGTTTGTGAGGTGATGACTTGCTTGACATGGTGACTTACATATCTCAGGAGAGTTTTCTTTGTTTTGTTCTTAGTTTGATCGAGGACGATCAAGAGTTTAAGTGTGAGGGAATTTGTTAGGACTCATTTTAGTCACATTTCAACCCCATATTTTCTTGGTTTAGTGGCATATTCTTAGACTATTTCATTTGATTTAAATCACTTTTTAGATTCTTGAACTCATATGGATGATATTATAAATTGAGCTTAATTGCATGTTTTTAACTAACATTTATATTTTTACAAGTGATTAATTTCTATACCAAGAACAAACATTGATAAGCATTGAAGAGCCAAGCTGGAAAATAGAAAAATGGCAATGCTGCCAATGGATGCCATGGCGCCCATGCCCCAGTGCTGTGGCGCTGCATTCCAGAGACAAAGGGCTGCCAATTCTGCAACTCAACGCCGTGGCGCCCATCCCTCACCGCCGTGGCGCCCAGAGACTGCATTGATGCAATTTTGAGGAGTTTTAATGCAAGTCAATTACCGGGAAGCCTTATCATACAAGGATTGGGTTTCCTAAGCTTGGAAGACTCTTTGGAAGCATAATTAAAGTGGAAACTAAAGTCTTAGAAAAATATATCCACTTAGTGCCCTAGTTAGATTATGATTAGGATTGACTAGTACTTAGAGATAATAATTAATTAAGAGTCCTATTTTGAGTCTAACTAGGAGTGGATATATTTTAAATAGCCAAAGAGGCTGGAGAGGACCACCACGCATCCAAACCACACCACCAACACGCCAACACACAACCATCAATGCCACATTCAGAGCTGCTGCCAGATCTGGAACTCATCCACGCAGCACCACCAAGAGCCACGCATCAAGAGCTGAAGACATCTATTGTCCCTTTTGCCGAAACTAGTATTTTTCTCTTTGTTTATTTTTGTTCAAGTAACCATGCTTTTAGTCTAGAATTTTGCTGGATCTGTTAGCATGGTAGCTTAATTTATTTTATGCTTAGCTAGACATATCTAAACCATGATACCAAATTTGTGAGACAAGATTATGATTTTAATGTTAGATAAATTGATTTTAAGTATTCTGAGATTATTTGACAGCATTGTTATTGAATCTATTTGGATTTGTTTGGAGTGATCAACCAACCTATTTGAATGATTCATAATGTTAGCCAATTAAGTAAGTTTGGAACCTTAATTAATTAGCACAAGTGACAACTAGTTAATCTTAGATTGATTAGAATAATTTCATATCTGAATTACATAAAGCCGCTGGTGGACCTTTATGGTTTTGGTTAGATAATGTTTTCCATAAATCTTAATGCTCCAAGTTCGGTTAAATCTTGTGCGCTAGCGTATTGAGGTTATTGGACTTGGTAGGTTTTGAGCTCAGACGTTCTAGTTACAAAACAAACGGTAAGGGAAGATAGGAAATTTTGTCGTACAAAGTTCTACAGTCTAGCTATTCAAAATTAATTTACTATATGTCAATGATCAAATTTGTGTTATCATGGTGAGGATATGTCGATGCTAAGTATGCCTTATTAATTTTGTCACTCAATCTACTCAATTTACTTGTTCTACTTCTCTTTAGTCTCTTTTATTAATTTCTGAATCTGCCCAGAATTTTTAGTAGTAGTTCATAATCACAAACCCCCCCTTTTCGTGTGTTAGACCTTAGGACATTCATCTAGGTAGTTTAATTTTCTGTTATTTCAATTCGTAGTTTACTTTCTTTTAAAGCAATCTTATTAGATTAAATACTCGCTTCCTCGTGGGATCGATCCTACTTGCCCTATATTATATTATAATTTCAAGGGAGTAGTGAATTAATTTGTAGCCTACGACAGCTCTTACAGACAACTAGTTGAACTTGAACAGATTTTGGAGCAGGTTGGGAGGAGTAATTCAAAGTTTGCAGTTGAAAGGAGTCCTCCCCATGCCTTTGGCGCCATGGCCTTGGAAAAATCCAGCAAACCCAGGTCTGGTGCCATGGCGCCTCCCAAATTCCAAAAAGCCCCATTTTCACGCCATGGTGCCACCCACAAGCAACTCAATTCTAGCAAGCTTCCAATTGGCGCCACAACGCTAGCTCCCCTTAAAAATATCCCAACTGTGCGAAATAGCCCACTCTTCATCTTCTTCACCTATTTCCCTCACTTTCCCTCACACTCTCTCACAAACCTCCATACCTACTTACCCAACCTTCAAATTTCTTCCAAATTTCACCATGGGTGGCCAAGAAAACACCTCCAATCAACTCTAAAAGGCATTTCGATTAATGAGTAGCAAGATTAAAGGAGGAAAATTCTATTTTGCAAGCTTTCTCTCTCTAGGCTCGAGACTTTCTCTCTCCTCGGATTGAAGACTTCTTTCAAGTTTTGGCACTAGTTTGGGGCCCTTAATCACTCATGGGAGCTTCTTAGAGGTAAATGGCACCTAAACCACTCCATTTCCATTCATGAGTGTTGAAAAATTTTGAGTTTACTCTCTTTGAAACCCTTAGGCCGAAAATGAGAAGTAAAATGGCTAGGCTTGCAAATTGTTGATATTTGAGGCTTAATTGGTGTGTGTCTAGTTAGTTGTGGACTCTAATTGACCATTATTTACTTGCTTGCGATTCCTTGAAGTGTGAGGGGGGTATTCACATATTGACATTGAGATTTTTAGGGATAACTGTGTGGCAATATTAGTGTGGATAGTTTGCTTTGAGTATTTTGCAGGACACCATGCTTGTTAAATGACTAACAAAGAGAAAGGCCTCCTCCTCTAGGGAACTGGACTATGACCCGATGTAGTTCCTCAACAAAAAAGCCCATGATGGATATGAAGAGCTATTGACCAAAACCTTTATTGCATAATTTGTTAGTGACTTAAGCCTCCCATGTTATGCCCCAATTGCAAATGAGATGGCATGCCAACATTGGCTCAAGTTCACACAGCAGCCCGCTCCAACCACAATGAACATTGTGCGAGAATTCTATGAAAACATGCCAGGGCTAGATTCCCGATATGAGAGCTAGGTAAGAGAAGTTAACATTGACTTCACCGCCACGTGCATTTATGTGCTATATGAGATTGATGGAGCCCGATTGGGGAACCTTCATTAAACAAATTCTTGGTGGAAAGGGATTACAATGACATCACTCACGGACTGTGCATTGAAGGCACACAATGGACGACTAAGCATGGCGAGTTCTACCACTTCCTGAAGGCTGGGCTAGATAAGATATACAAGACATGGCTACACTTCATCTCTGTGCGCCTGCTACTGTCTACCCACACATCAGATGTCACCAACTCAAACTAGGATTCCTACTAGTCTAGTTTGCCCAAAAGCCCATGAAATCCCGTGTTGGGAACTTCAAGGTGCCACGTTGCAAATCTCTTGGCGCCACGACGTCAATCACCATCTCTCTGGCTGATTTCTATTCTTCCTAGCGCCACAGTGCCCCACGGCACTAGAATGCACTTCTCTGCCTCTTGCGGTGCCATGGCTCCAGATTGGCAGCTACCGCTTATATTTCCTTGTCTTGCCTCCTTCAATGCTTGGTTCCTGCAAAATGAACAAATAAGATCAAAAGCACCCAATTCTTTCTCAATTTAGGACTTAAATGTGAGGGAATATGATACAAAATCTCTATATAAAATGCACTCATCAAACTCCCCCAAACTTAGCATTTTGCTCATCCTCGAGTAAAATTAAACAGAAGAAAATAGGCAAGACAACAATTCAGGCACCCAAAACCTACTGACAACAATTCAGGCACCCAAAACCTACTAACCACAATGGCCTCAAAGAACACTCACATGGGATACATTGGAGACTAAGATGCAATACATGATCACTTAACCAATATAAACAGTCCTCAACCACCAAGGTGACTCTCAACATAGATGAAAAGTCAAGCTCAAGTTCTCACTCAAATGGGCATTACAAGTCACCATGTGGACAGGTTATTACGCCATGGAAAGCCATTGTTATCACAAAAGTACAAGGCATAAATTGAAGTGAACATACACAACAACTCATCAAGTTTCATGAAATTAAATGCAATGAAGATAAATTCCCTCACATAGATGAAAATACACTCCAATCTCTCAAGTGTCTAGAGGGTTGAACACATTCTCATCAATGCAATTCAAGGTCCCTCCATAGGCTTGCTCATATATCAAGTCTCCACCATTAAGTGATTAACCAAAGACACTAATCATAGGGGCTTTTATGGGTTTTAATAGGGCTTTAGTAAGGTAAAAATTATCAATGGCTATAAGAATGAAGGCAAAACACACCATGAAAGGACTATGTGAATTCACCCCTACCCTTTAAGCTCTATCACTCTCCAACTACCAAGCCTCATACTTACACATTTCTTCTCCCTTGTTTCCTAGGCTTTTGCTTTTCCAACTATTTTTCTTTTTTTTTTTTTTTCATTTTTCCAGCTTTTCTTTTTCTTTTTCCGTACTTTTCCTTTTTTCTTGGGAGATTTTCAGCTCTTTTGAGGCTATTTCTTCCTACTCTCATTAGATACAAATTGAGCAGCAATCCTAAGCATTGAATTCACATAATCGTTCAAGGTGTTGGGTGCAAAATGGGGTAAGTCCAAGGAAGGGCACATGGCTTAAAATGTAGTTAAATGAAGGAAATGATGGGCTAAGGCTTAAAAGGGGTCAACTAATAGTGATCATGCAAGGTTAGGTTATGAAAGGCTGAAATGGCTAATCCTAGGTGCCCTAATCACCTTAGTGTCCACGATTCAAATGTGGTCTCAACATGTATAATAGAGCAATTTCTAGAGAAACGAAGAATGCATGACACACTCAAAAATGATTCAAGAGCTTCAAAATGTAACTCTGGCTCAAAAGCTCACAAATGGCTAATATTCATCCTCATGCATTTTCATTCACTCAACTATCAAAGTGTTTGTGCACACAATGGGAATCAACAATAAATATGGAATCACACATCAAGGGTTGGCTTAGAATTCCTAGAAGCTTTCTAATAACAATTATATATCAAGTCAAGGCATCAAATCAAGCTATTTGGACATAGTGGATAATCATGCATTGCAAATCATCCAGTTAAGTCCCCTCATCCCAAAATATCACAAATCAAGCACAGTTTTTATCATCAGCCATGGTTTTCAGTCATTTTTTTTAATTTTTTTTATAATCAAACTAAAACTACATAAACCGAATAAAGCCTAACCTAGTCAACTACCCACAATCATGCAAGAATAGAAGAAACATGCAACATGCAGACACAACTAATTACTTACTACTCAGACAAAAGCTAATAATAGGCAAGCAAATAAATAGGCATAAGTGTCTCTCCCCCGTTAAAGTCAAAACTTGTAGTGTCCTAAATGCAAAAATCTAGAAGAGAAAAGGAAAGGGACAACCTGGAATAAATAGCCTAGTCTAGGTCTTAATGGTCACCCAATGACTTATCATCCTTCTTAGGTTTTGGAGCAGCAGGTGGTGGTGGTGGCCAAGCTAGGAAAGCAGGTGGCCCAGGGTGTGTTGCAGATAAAGCAATTAGATGTTGCCCAGCCACTTGGAACCACTAGCATCCAAAGTTCATGAAAGCCTCCATCCACTGAGCTAAGTCAGCCTCAATGTGCCCAGGGATGTGCTAGGCTGTAAATAATGCACCGGGGGCCATGTGTGGATGATGTTGCTGTTGGGGTGGCTACTATGCATGCCCGACCTAGGGAGTAGTAGGTGGAGGAGCTACAGGGACTGGTTAAGCAGGGGCACCCCGCAGTGTTGGAGGCTTGAGCTGCTCGAAGAATTTCTTATTAAGAAGGTATCCATGCTCCAAGAAGGGTTCCTTAGGGCCCTAATTGACACCGACCTTCTGACATAAAGCAAAGATGAGATGAGGGAATGGTAGAACCTTCTTGTGCTCTGACGTGCCCGCATTTTAGATGGCTTCTTCTATAGTGGTCCCTACTTCATAAGCCCAGCAGTTATGTATAGCCCAAAGGAACTCGGCCCTCATTATGAATGAAATGCATAGGTAGGAATTGCAATTCCCACCGGTTGGACGAAGACTTGGTGGAGATTTTCCATTTGGAGAGGGGATTGAGGAAAACTTTTCTTTGTGGGGGTAGGTGATAAGATCCTAGAGGGGGCAACTCAAATTTTCATAACCATTTTCAATTGGAGGTCCCATGGAATTGGAGATCCAACTAGCCAACCTATTGATCTTATGCATGGAATTTTAGGTCCCATGACTAGAGCCAAGGCTAAGAAGATGAAAGAAACTTTGCAATGCTTAATCATGGAAGTGCAAGCTAGGGAAGATGTAGTTGGACTCAAGTCAACACTAAAATGGGTCACACTTTTACAAATTACTGATGAAGGCTTAAACCCAACAAAAGACGGAATAACCCAACTTAAAGATTTGGCTTGAATGCTTTTGGATCAACCCATTTTCTTTTTTTTTTTGTGAATTTTCATGCTTATTTTTGGGCTACTATTTTCATTGACTTTTGGTGTTTTCCAATTTCGATTTTGTGCTTTGTAACCTTTCAAGACCTTTTATTTTTTTTTATAGGTAATATTGTCACATGCATTTGTCTACAAATTGGTAATTGCATGATAGTTTAATCTTTGTAAGCTCCTAGGAAGTTAGCTTCTCTTGGAAGCCAAGACTAAGCTTCTCTTGGAAGCTAGTATTGACTTAGTGTTTAAGTAAGCTTCTCTAAGAAGCTTGTAAAGACTTGCCTTTAAGTTAGATTCTTTAAGAAGCTTGAGAAAACTTAGCCTTTAAGCTAGCTTCTAGCCAACTTAGTCTATAAATAGAAGCTTTTCTAATAGATGAACAACAGAGATGGATGATTAATGAAAATTTGAGAGTTTTCTCCATTGTGAGAGCTTCCCCCATTGTTCTTGGGTTAAGAACTATACCATCATAACTTTGGTTCTACCAACAGATTGTGGTTAGGGTCAAGCTCCTCTATCCTTCAACCTATTTCAAGACGGTCCATTTGTTGATTTCTCCCAACCAAGGAAATCCCATCATTTGGTATCAGAGCTTCGGCTCTTGAAATCAAGTGTTATCTATCCTTTGTTTATCTGTTATGTTCCAATTCTATTAAAAAAAAAATCTGGTTTCATGTTTTGTTCTTGTTGTTCCACTATGTTGCTGTCCTATCCCTATTAGTGTTTTGTTTTCTCTTGTTCAAGTTTAGTGTGTGTCTTTTCCTTTTTTGTTTTGATCACACCTTGTTAATTTGTGTCTTGATAGTTTCATTTCTTTGAGAGTACTTTCATTTCCCTTGTGTTTGTTTATTTTCCATTTTTAGATTTGTGTTGATTGTCAAGTCTCTTTATTTGAATTTTGCTCATATCTCAAAAAAAAATAAAATTCCGTGCATCAAATTATTGAAAAAAAAAAAAGTGTCTCAACAAAAAAAAGAGAAGAAAGCATAAAAAGAAATTGAAAAAAAAATCGTTGGAAAAAAAAAAAACTGGTTAGTAGTGAGATTGTGAAAGTGTAAGAACATTCTATCTGTGTTGGTTTGATAATCCTTTCATTGATTTTGTTCTTGTTCTATCTCTTGTTGAATTCCTTGTTTGTTCTATTCCTATCAATCTTCTTGTTTTATTCACTGAAGTTATCATTTACTTCCTTGTAATTCTTGTTGAGTAGAATCATAAATTGGTTCTTACATAAAGCTAAAAGGTGGAGTTGAGTGGCAAGTGGCAAGAGGCAAGCAAGAGTGGTGAGAACATTACTACCAGAAAAAGCCTATAAAGAGTGATACAAAAGGGTTGAGTGTTATCTTTGATGGGTAAACACATGAGATTGTATGTGTGCGGATTATGTTTTTCTTATAAAACTTTCTTGCAGAACCAATCATGAGTAATGGTGGAGGTAATGTTGGGAGTGATTTGAATTTGTTAATGAAGGAGTTACAAGATGGACTCAAGGCTATAAACAAATAGTTGGAGACATTAGGATCCCCATCCAAAACCTATAGTCATTATGAATTCAAAAAGAAAGAAGAGGAAGAATTGTTTTGGGGAGTAATAAGCTCTAGGAAGAGTAGTGTTGTCACAAAAGATGAAGCTAAAATATCATCATTGAAGGGTTGTAGTAATAGAGGCTTTAGGTAACCCATTCATGGAGATGTCCTACCCATTAGGCAACTTGAGGGAATTGATGGTGAGAGGCATTTACTCGGTTGGGAGAAATCAACTAATGGACCGTCTTGAAATAGATTGAAGGACAGAGTAGCTTAACCCCCAACGTGACTTGCCATCGGAACCAAAACTGTCAAAATAAGAGGAACTTGACCCTAATTGTGACATGCTAGTAAAACCAAAGTTAACAAGATATAGTTCTTAACCCAAGAACAAAGGGGAAACTCTCAAAATGGAAAAAACACTCAAATTTCATTAATCAACCATATCCTGGTAGAAATTTAACTTAGCAGAATATGTAATACAACAAAATATCACTTGGCTACCTGGAAAATGAATTGGTCAACATGTATTGACTGGAAATATATTTTTGGCAAAATTTAACACTAGAAGTACTATGGCAGGATTTAACTTGGGTGAAAAATAAATTGTGGGAATAATAACTCAGAAAGATAGACTGGATCATGAATGAAATGCATAGGTAGGGATGGCAATTTCCCCGGTTGGGCAAGGACTCAACGAGGATTCTCCATTTGGGGTAGGGATCGGAGAGAAAATTTTCTTTGCTGGGGCAGGGATGGAGGAGAATTTTTTCTTGAAGAAATTTCAAAGACGGGGAACTCCTCACTTTGCCGGGATCTCCCAATTAATGAAAGTATTAAAATACTCTTAATTTTAAAATAAAATATTTATAAAATAGGAGGATTTTGTAATTTTATAAATTTATATTAAATTCATTTTATTTAATTAAAAATGTCAATTTTTATATAAAAATAATTTTAAAAAAATCCTTACGGAGACTTGAAGTCTCCAATTTTTGTGGGATGAAGATAAAAAAAAAAAAAAAAAAAAAATCTGGTAAAATCTGAAACGGAGACCTTGCTCTCTACCCCGCCCCATTGTTATCCTTATGCATAGGATATTGGGACTTTAAAAATTGTATATATCTCAAACACAAGCAAGAATAAATAATTGAAAAGAATACTAATTAAAATCACTATCCATTTATTGTTCAACTACCAAATCCAAATTATTAAACAAACAGAGTTGAAATTTTATTAACGGTTATTGGAAAAATTTACAATATTAAACTAAGTTCTGATTAAAAAAAAAAAAAGTTGTCCAACAGAATTTGGGCGGAACAGATTACAATTCCATGATAAAAGAAAGGCCTTTTTTAGGTTTGGGGTTCAAAGTTTCATCTTTCACTGTTTTGTGGAGCAAGATCACTTTAACTCCGAAAGAATCATGCACGGTAATTAATAATAGATACAAATAAAAGATCACATAATTATTTTTGTTATGTGAACAGCACGGTAATTAATAATAGATACAAATAAAAGATCACATAATTATTTTTGTTAGTAAGTTCACATAAATCTTGAATTAAAGATATTTTATCATAGTTGTATGGATAATTTTAATAAGAATCTTGATCTTATGGATTAAACCAATCCTTTTTGACTTTTTTTTTTGGTTCATTCACCATATTATTTTTGTTAATAAAATTAAAATTATGGTAGATTTCTGGAATATTCCTATTAAATTAAATGCCTCCTAAATTTTGGTAGGTCTAATATACGTGCAAAATTGATATTAACCCAAATGTTTTTAGAATTGGGATGTAGTCACTCATCTCATCGATAAAAAAAAATTATATAACCTATATTATTCCACTATTTATCCTATTATCTCTGCCAGCAGATTGGAATTACATGATTCAAATATATTTAGTAACTTACTAATTTGTAATATTTATTTTAGATCTAATTAGCACAAAGATTTCTATATGGGGTAGAATAAATCATTTATTAGAAAACGAGTAAAATCTCAATATTTATACAAAAGAAAAAAGATATTAAACAAATTTACAAATAAAACAATTGGATGAAAAATATCATTAAATATACGCGTCAAACCCTTATTGGTGTTTGCAGCCAATTCTTTGTCATTGATGAGCATTATCTTGTGGTATCCTATTCCAAATTATAAACTTAATGCCCACGCAAATTACAAGCCAATGCTATAAATTAAAATTTCTTTTGGTGGTTTTCGAATTAGAGACCAACCATCAACATCAATATTATTATCAATGGCGATTTTTGACCCTTCATTTGATGATTTCAACTCTGATATAATCAGCAACATTGAAGACCTTAACTGCGAAGATTTGGAGAAAGAGTCCTCAGGTTCTAGAAGCTTCTTAGACCAGCCACCTTGTGTCCCTCAAGACTCCGTTGAAGATTTGGAATGGTACCCTAATTTCACAGACGACCTTATCTCCTTGACCTGTCTCGAATTCTTGAACAAACCTCATGAGAAAACGAAAACAAAGAACGATGTCGTTTTGGCCCCAAACATGGGATACGAGGATGGTGAGCAGCCGCGACAGCAGACAGGAAGCTATGTGGTCTTGGTATACCAAGATGGTGCGACGTCGTTTTGGAAGAAGCCAAGAAAACAGAGTGGGGTTTGTCGCAGCGCATGGTTAAAATTGGCGGCTGATTTTAAGAATGTAGAAAACGTGCAGGGCAAGAAAAAATGCAGCCATTGTATGATTGAAGAGACTCCTCTGTGGAGGAATGGTCCTCTGGGGCCAAGAACTTTGTGCAATGCGTGCGGTGTCAGGTACAAGTCCGGTAGATTGTTGGCAGAGTATAGACCCGCTGCTAGCCCAACTTTTGATGGCAGAAAGCATTCCAATTTTCATAGAAGGATAATCAAGAAGAAAATGGCTTCAAATTAAGCACTAATTTCTTTGTATTGTTTTCTTTTTTATTTGTTATTCATTTGGATTCTTTGAATTATACCAAACCAAATCAATTTTCATGATGTTTGATTTGATTTAGATTAGAAATTTTTGTGAGCACCAAATGAGCCTGCAACACAACCTTTTTAGAAACATATTTTTTGGACTTCAAGGGTAGCCCAAATATATCTTGGTAACTAAGGCAAACTTTATGACGAATCCTTTTAAATTAAATAAAATAGTTTATCAAAGTTATTATAATTATATTTAAAATTTATTCTTTTGAGTTTTTTGAATGCAAAATATTTATTACATTATCGTAATAAATTTCATTTAACATTTCCTTTTAAAATCAATCTAGTTTACTAACATCAAGTGCAGTATTTTATCTAAAATAATATCAAAAAATATATTAGGAATACAATAAAATATAATTGAAAAACTTTCTTGCATCCATATATTTTTTTTCTTGAGAATTCACAGAGAGATTAAGTGAGAAAAGGAAAGATTTGCTTTTTGAGGTTCAATAAAGATTTGGAAAGTATTGAGAGAGAGGCAAAAAGAAAAAAAAAAAAAAATGAAACCGCCTTGTATGTATTTAGTTACAATTGCCTTTATACTTTTATGGACAAAGAAGATGCATACATATTGGTTTCTGCATTTTTTTTTTCAAAAAAAACAAGAAAGAACAGAATAATGTCTAACAACAAATTAGGAAATAACATCCATGTTGTTGTCAAATAGGAGATATAGAGAATGGGGTTGAGAGAATTGAGAGAAGAGAAAAATATAGATCCTCTCATAAGTCCTTCTAGTCATTGAGGGGGTATATATATATATATAAAGGTAAGTGAATCCCCAACCCTAGAAAGGATAATAATCATTTAATAAATTACAAATAAATAGGTAAATTGTTGAGTCAGCTCTAGGAGAATATTCTAATAAATGGGCATCCAAAAATCATAAATATTTATAACACTCCCCTTTGGATGCCCATTACCAAAGAATGTGCTTTGTTAAAACTTTACTAGGAAAGATTCTGTGAGACAAAAACCTAGTGAGGGAAAAAGAGTACACAATTCTTTGTATACACAAGCAAATACTGCCTCATTAAAAACTTTACCAAAAAAACCCAATGGGAAAAACATGGTTAAGGGAAAAAGAGTACAATGCATATATTAATTGAGATCCTTGAGTCGATCCGATACCATGTGCAAGCTTTTCAAATGATGCAGTAGGAAGCGTTTTAGTGAACAAATTTGCTAGGTTATCACATGAACGAATTTGTTGAATGTCTATATCACCATTCTTTTGAAGCTCATGAGTGAAGAAGAATTTTGGTGATAAATGTTTTATCTTGTCACCTTTAATGTATCCTTCCTTTAACTTGGACAATGCATGCAACATTATCTTCTTTTAAGATTGTCGAGATCAATTTTCTTACAAATAAACCACAAGTCTCTTGTATGTCTGTAATCACAGCCCTCCACCATACACATTCTCAACTTGTCTCATGTAATGCTATAATTTCAGCATGGTTAGGTGATGTGGCTGTTATAGTCTCTTTCATAGGTTGCCATGAAATGGTTGTGCCACCAAATGTAAACACATAATTAGTTTGTGATCGACCATTATGAGGGTTAGATAAATATCCTACATTGGCATAACCAATCAAATTTAACTTGGATACATTTGAAAAAAAATAAACCCATATCCATAGTACCTTTAAGGTAGCAAAATATATGCTTAACCCTAGTTTAGTGTCTTTGTGTAGGTGAAGAATTGAATCTTGCTAGTAAATTAACAACAAATGATATATCTAGTCGTGTATGACCAGCAAGATACAATTGTGCTCCAATTGCACCAAGATATGGTATTTCGGGACCAAGTAGTTCTTCATCCTTTTCTCTAAGCTTGAAAGGATCTTTATCCACTTCAAATGACCTAATGACCATTGGGGTGCAAAATGGATGTGCTTTGTCCATATAGAACCTCTTTAGCACTTTGGCTATATAGGCTTCTTGATGCACCAAAATTCAATTTTCTAGGTGCTCAATTTGTAGACCAAGACAAAATTTGGTTCTCCCCAAATCTTTCATTTCAAATTCTTTCTTTAAGCAATCCATAGCCTTTGGGAGCCCCAATAATATTTATGTGATCAACATAAACTGTAATTATAGCAAACTCATTTCCAAACCTTTTTATAAATATACGTGGACAAATAGGGTCATTTTTATACCCTTCATTTAATAAATATTCACTTAAGCAGTTATACCACATACGTTTAGATTGCATTAATCTAGATAGTGATTTATTCAATTTGATTGAGTAGTTTGCGTGAGAACCTATATTGCATTTTTTAGGCAAGTTAAATCCTTTAGGGAGTTTCATATAGATGTCACTATCAAGTCAGCCATACAGATAGGCTGTAACAACATCCATTAGATGCAAATCGAGTTCTTCCCTTATTGCCAAACAAATGAGATAGCGAAAGGTAGTTGCATCCACCACTGGTGAGTATGTTTCTTCAAAATCAATGCTAGGTCTTTGTGAAAACCCTTCAGCAACAAGTTTTGCTTTGTATCTTACAATCTTACCATTGTCATTTGGTTTTCGCACATAAACCCATTTATATCTGATTGTTTTACACTTTCAAGTGTATAGACTGTAGGTCCAAAAACTTTTTGTTTTGCAATCACATTTAGTTTTACCTTCATTGCATTTTTCCACTTTGGCCAATCATTCCTTTGTCAACATTCATTGATAGATTTTGGTTCATGATCCCCAGTTTCATGTATATCATATGCTACATTATATGCAAAATCATTGTCAACATTGACTTTACTTCAGTTCCAAAGTCTTCCATTCATGACATAATTTATTGAGATTTCATCATTTTCACAAAGTTCAAGTACCTAAGTTTTTTTTCTGGGATAGAAACGTTAATAATGTTTGAAGGCCTTTCTAGGCCTCCATCTGGGCATTCTTCTGGATTTATCCTATCCTCGGCTAGGCCATCTTGAATTTTAGCTCTTTTTTCTTTTTCGAGGATTTTTATCTTTAGAACCAATAAGTCTTCCATGCTTCATGCATGTTTCAAACCTCGATTATCTGACCAGGACATCAATTTTATTGGAGTATTAACAGCTGAAATATAAGATTTAGTCACACCTTTTGGGTCAATAAATACATTTGGTAATTGATTTGCTAAATTTTGCCGCTGAATTATCTTTTAAACTACCTATTCACATTGTTTTGTATGAGAATCAAGATAAAATAATGATAATTCAATCTAGCTAATTTCTTTTTCCAACTACTTATTGTTTCCTCCTAGTGTTGGGAAAACTGATTTGTCAAAATGACAATTAGCGAATCAAGCTACGAATAAATCTCCTGTTGATGGTTCAAGATATCTTATTATTGACGGAGATTCATATCCAACATATCTTCCCAATCTTCTTTGAGGTCCCATCTTAGTGCGTTATGGTAGAGCTATCGGAACATAAACCACACACCCAAAAATTCTTAGATGGGAAACATTAGGTTCTTAACCCAAAACCATTTCTAAAGGGGAGGATTTATGATAATTTGTTCGCTTAATGCAAATTAATGTTGCTGCATGCAGGATTGCGTACCCCCAAGATGAAATTGGGAGTTTTGCTTTCATAAGCGATGGTCTTGCAATTAGTTTTAGACATTTGATAAATGATTCTACAAGTCCATTTTGTACATGAACATGTGCTATAGGATGTTCAACCTCAATCCCAATGGACATACAATAATTATTGAAAGCTTGGGATGTAAATTCACCAGCATTTCCAAGGTGTATTTTCTTAATTGAATAGTCAAGAAAATGTGCTCTTAGTCGAATCAATTGAGCAAGCAATCTCACAAACGCTTGATTGCGAGTTGATAATAAACAAACATGTGACCATTTATTTGATGCATTGATTAATGCCATAAAATTCTAAATGGTCCACATGGTGGGTGGATTGGCCCACAAATATCACCTTGTATACGTTCTAAAAACGGTGATAGGTTCATTCCCAACTTTTGCTGATGATGGTTGAATAATTAATTTCCCTTGGGAATAAGCAGCACATGAAAATCTATCAATTTGAAGAATCTGTTGGCTCTTCAATTTATGTCTATGTGAATGTTCAATTATTTTTCGCATCATAATTGATCTAGGATGCCCCAACTTGTCATGCCAAAAAAGAAACATATTATGATTTGTAGATTTTTGGTTTACCATAGTATATGATTTAATTGTACTAATATATGTGTAGTACAAACTAGAATAAAATGAAGTTAATCTCTCCAAGACACACCCTTTGTTCAAGATAATTCTCATAAGGTAGAAATACTCATCAATTCCTTCATTTGTTGTCTCGATATGATATCCATTTTTGCGGATATCTTTGAAACTTAATAAGTTTCTATGATACTTAGAGGAATATAATGCATTCTCAATTTGCAATTTTTTTCCTCTTTGTAACATTATATTAGCTTTTCTAAAGCATTCAATTATTTTTTGTACTATATAGTAGTCACATTGCCTTCTTGCATCACCAAATTTGAAAAATATCTCTTATCCTTAAAGATTGTACGAGTCGTAGCACTATTCTTAAGGCAAATATCCTCATTCATGTTGGCGAAAATCAACGGAATAGCCATTCTTCAAAAACATTATATATATATATATATATATATATATATATATATATATATATATATATATATGAGAGAAAAAATATCACTAAATTTGATAGTGGAAACATGAAAGGAAAAAATTCATAAAATAGCAAGTCCCAATGAAAGTGCATAAATCCTTAATGTTCTAATAAAGGAAATATATAAGGCATAAAATATAGTAACACCAACATAATTTATTTTTTAACTGTTCCATCACCAATTAAATGGGCAATCCTCCCATTTGGGCCAGTAAAGAAATGAACAACATCGAAAGTGGAGACATAATATGGTCATAATTAGAATCACTATCATAAGATGTAAAAATACACAAGGCATAAAATATAATAACACCAACATAGTTTATTTTTTAATTATTCCATCACCAATTAAATGGGCAATCTTCCCATCTGGGTAAGCAAAGAAATGAACAACATCCAAAGTGGAGACATAATATGTCTATAATCAGAATCACTATCATAAGATGCAAAGTTTGTCTCCGTTTTCTTTTCTTTATTTTTGAGGGATTCTTGATAAAAGTGAATAAGGTGTTTTGGGGTACGACAGGTAAAAGACCAATGACTTTTTCTTCCACAACAATGGCATTTGTTCTCAACAATCTTGTTATCTTGCCCACCTTTCGCTATGACATTTTTCATAGCATTTTTTCGCTTTGGGTGAGCATATGCATTCAGAGAATTACCATCACAAAACTGTCCACAACCACGACCATGACCACGAGATTGTCCATAAGTATTGTGGTTATGTGTTGCTACATTCATTTTAGGGAATGGAGCACTACCAGTTGGGCATGACTTGTGATTCTTCATCAATAGCTCATTATTTTTCTCAGCAACTAAGAGACAATAAATTAATTCAGAATATTTCTTGAACCCCTTTTCTTGATATTGTTGTTGTAGGAGCACATTGGATGCATGAAATGTGGAGAATGCTTTTTCAAGCATATCTTCATCGGTGATTTTTTCTTCACACAGTTTTAGTTTAGAAATAATTCTAAACATTGCAAAATTGTACTCACTTATAGTTTTAAAATACTATAAGCGCAAATGCATCCATTCATAATGAGTTATTAGGAGAATTATAGTTTTTTGATTGTCATACCTCTCTTTAAGATTTTCCAAAGGACAAGTGAGTTTTTTATTGTAAGATACTCAGCCTTTAACCCTTCATTGAGGTGGTGATAGAAAAAGATCATTGCTATCGCCTTATCTTGATTGGATGTTTGATTATCCTTTCTAATAGTGTCACTAAGACCATTTGCATTTAAATGGATCTCAACGTCTAATACCTAGGATAAGTAATTTGTCCCAGTGATGTCCAATGCTACAAAGTCAAGTTTTGCTAAGTTTGACATATTTGCACTATTATAAAATGTAAAAAAAAAAAAATTAGGTGATGATCACAAGATCAATAAACATGCTCACAAAAATTACTACGTATAAGCATAATTTAATATATTGGCTATAGTACCAAAGAATAAAAGTGCACTACAACTAATAAAAGAATAAAAAAGATTTATTTAATCTATTGTATTTTATTGAAAAAAGGAATTAACCAATGGTTTGTAAGCTATCAACAGATCCTAGGCACAATGGTAGCGCATCTAACTTCAGATCAAAAGTTCGTGGGTGCGATTCCCACTGTGTGGTTGCGCTGTTGTTTCCCACTATTTTTATTTTGGATTAGGCGCACAGAATCCACTTTTAGTTTTAGAAAGGGCCGAAAGAAGACTAAAAAAATGATGATGCATACATTCATGTAAACTAATGGTGAAGTAAATAAAATAATAGTAACTCTTGTAGCAATAATTTATATGGTTTGTAAACGCAATAAGCTTAAAAGATTCTCTCGTTCTATTTAAGTACTTGAAGATTAATTATATTAAACATATTATTTTGAGTGTAGATAACTTCAAGATCTACTACTTTATATCATTTGAGTGGATAACTTTGAGATGCACTTTATTCTATTTGAATGGAGAACTTTAGGATCCACTCTATAGAAAATTAATTTTCCATACTTCTAGATGTCAAGTATCAATAAAATTCCTCATACTTTTGGATGAGGGTGTATCAAATGAATTAAATCACCTCATACTTTTGGATGAGACATATCAAAAAAATTAAATGATCTTATACTTCTAGATGAGGAATATCAAAAGAATTAAATTATCTCATACTTTTAGATGAGACAAATTAAAGAAAATGAAATTTTCTCATGCTTCTAGATGAGAAGTATAAAAGAAATTAAATTGTCTCATAATCCATGATGAGACAAAAATTAGTTGCCTTCATACTTCAGGATGAGGCATATTAAAGAAATTAAATTATTACTCATATTTCTGGATGAGACATTACTTTTCTTTAATCAAATTGGATTTAAGGCTAGTATACATAATTAAATTGAATTGTTTAAGGAAAAATAAATTAAACATCACGTGGCTGAAATTGGATGCACAAGAAGTTGATTGTCAAATATACACGCCTCAAGCTTAGTGGTTGGATGCTAAATTACAAGGTGATGGCCAAATATTATTATTATAAACAATGAACAATAAAATTTGAAAAGGCAAGACCATACCTTCCGATTGCACCAACCAACCAAGCTAGTGATGACCTTGTTTGTCTCTTAGTGAGGCTGTGTATACATAACCCTTCGAAGGGAACGCCGTTGTTTGGCTATCTATGACTTGCCTAAGGTGATGGTCAAATTAGGGCACACTCTAGGTAGAGGTTATGCTGCAGAAAGGGTTGGGTGGAAAGGATGGTCGGAGTAGAGTCTCTTAATGATAACGTGTTGTGAAATAGAAGATATAGAGAATGTGGTTGAGAGAATTGAGAGAAGAGAAAAATATAGATCCTCTCAAAAGTCCTTCTATTCATTCACTGAGAGGGTATATATATACAAAGATAAGTGAATCCCTAACCCTAGAAAGGATAATATTCATTTAATAAATTACAAATAAATAGGTAAATTGCTGAGTTAGCCCTAGGAGAATGTTCTAATAAATGGCATAAAAAAATCATAAATATTTATAACAGATCTTTAATTTTTTTTCTCTTCTAAATGGTAAGTAACATCCTTAATTTGATAATTCATATTTTAGATTTTGTTGACCTTAAAATATGTAATTAATATAATTATTTTAATTGGTATTAAAATAGTTGTATCAAAATAAGAGGGACTTATTTTTTAGAAAAAATAGTTATATCTTTTCCACTTATGTATTATCCTCAAACCTACCACCTAGAAACTTGAGATAGGATGTGAGTTTTTTCCCTTTAGATATCCTCTATAAGTCTCGAATCTTTTTAATGTGGAATTTCACTCATAGTTGGACTATGTTATGATATTCTAACAATTTCACAAGAGAAAAAGCAGAGGGAGCTACACAGAATGGAGGGCAAGATTTTGTCAATGTTGGAAAAAATAATTTTAAAATTAGGGAAAGATAATTTAAAATTAGGTAAAAAACGTTTTTAAAACTAGTTCTCATACCGATGTAAAGTTAGGTTATGTAGAAAGTCAAACTTTTTACAACGTTAATTACCCTATTTAAATAGTTAACTTTTTACTTTGGGTGAGAAAGGAACCAATGTAAAAAATTCAAAAAAATGACAAGAGGAGATATTTTTAAAATTGGGTGTGAGATTTACCCAATTTAGAAAGTGATAGTTTTTAAATTGGGTAAGTCTTACAATCGACTGAGAAAGTTTTTTTGGGAGTTCATTACACCACCCCTACCTTTCATTAAACCACCCTCATCCCTATGAAATTACTAAACTACTCTCAATTAAAAAATGACCACTCTCCCTCCCCTCGCCCTATGCAGACCAATCCCTCCACCCCCCAAATCTTTTCCCCGACCATTCCCCTTTTATTTCACACCTAAACCCTAAACCATCCCCTTCTATTTCAAATTCTCTTTTTTTTTTTCTTTGAAAGGGCTGATAAAAGTGTTCCATCTGTGTTGTTTATTCTTCACACAAAGTTAATATGTAGTAGAAATCAAGGTATGAAGTTAATATTTTGTTATAAACAACCCCATGGTTGTATGAACCAAAAATGGCTCTATAGAGCCATTCATCACCAAACACGGCTTTGTAGAGCCATTTTGGTGCATGAATGGCTTTGTAGAGCTGTTTCTACTCTGATTTTCTTGTTCTCGCGTATATTGCTTCATTTTTCTATTTTTATACTTTTTATGAAGATTTTATTCATTGATTTTGATATTTTATTTCTCTAAATGTAGTAAAAGATGATTATTTATACATACAGAATGTGTAAGGATCCATACTTCAATTGTGAATACACCCTATTCGAGGATGTGGATTTAACAACAAATGCAAATTTGGTTGACGAAGTATATTAAAATTTTGATGTTAGACTAGTAATTGAATATTTTTGTGTATGTTCAATTGTAATGATCGGTATCGAAATTGTGTTCACAGGTGAACGAAGATGAAATATGTGATGGTGGTCCTTCTTATGTGGGAGATGACTTGACTTTTCTTTTAGGCACCGATTAGATATGAGCTTTTTATGGAACAACGAAAACATAATGCATAATTTAGTTAATGATTGTCAATTCACTATGATTTTTTTTAGTTTGCAAACATTTACCACAAGTGATAACATTCTTAAATGGGCAAGAGAAATTAGAAAGATGACTGAATTTGTTTTTGTAATTGCTAAGTCTGAGACAGGAGGTGAAGGGATGTGTACACAAGTAATATTAGGGTGCAAATGAGGTAGGAAGTATAAGCCCTGAAAGAAAACCCATACAGGGGCGGAGACTGCAACAAGAAAATGTGGATATCCATTTAGAGTGAAGGGAAGACAATGGGCTAGTGGTTTATGGAAGGTGCTAGTGCAATGTGGATCTCATAACCATCCTCTAGCAGAGTCATTGGTTGGACATCCATATGCAAGATGCTTGAATTGGGAAGAGTTAACCATGGTGAAAGACATTACAATGAACAACATTCCTCCTAGGTGTATATTGTTATCTCTGAAGAAAAAAAAATATAGAAAACTTAACTATAATCACACAGATATATAATATTAGACAACAATTAAAGCTAAAGATTAGGGTCCATGAACGCCACTGCAGCATTTGATGAAATCCTAGGATGATTACAAATATTTGTATTGGTCAATAGTGATGAATGGTCAGATATCGTGAAGGATATATTCTAGATGCAGCCAGACTCAGTGAATTTGTTGAATGCCTTCTCTATTGTACTCATGATGGATAACACATACAAGACCAACAGATATTGTCTCCTACTACTTGAGATTGTCGGTGTGACACCGATGGAGTTGACTTTTTCGGTGAGATTTTCATACATGGAGTTTGAACGAACCCATAACTTTCAATGGGCTCTTGAGAGGCTGGGGGGATTATTTCGATAGAGTGACTTGTGTCCAAAAGTTATTGTGACTGACAGAGATCTTGCATTGGTGAAAGCTGTGGAAATTGTATTCCCCACTACATTGAATATTCTATGTCGGTATCACATTAATAAAAATGTGGAATCAAAATACAAGCAGTTCATACAGAATTATGCAGAGTATGAGAGGGTGATAGATGCATGGGAAGCAGTTGTTGATGCTTCTGATGAGGAAGCATACTATCATGCTTATGGAGCATTTCATAACACATGCGCGGGGCTCGATGGGTTTGTTACATACATGGATGATACATGGTTGAATCCATAGAAAGAGATATTTATCCCAGCTTGGATTGACAAGTTCGTGCATTTGGGAAACACGACCACAAATAGGTATAAGTGTATGTTTATGTCTTAGTATATATTACCAATTCCTCTCGCATTCCATTTGTGTGTTATATGTCTCATTATGTCCTTGTTTTTGTCAAACAGAGTAGAGCGTTCACATGCCAACTTAAAAAGAATGTTGCAAAACTCAACAGGGGATCTACATCATTGTTCGAAGGTCATACATAGTCTAATCACATTACAGCACAATGAGATAAAGAAATCATTTCAGCACAGTCTTGCCAAAGTAGAAAACAAAATGAAGGGTTCGTGGTTTAGTGCTTTGCATCATTATGTTTCACTTGCTACAATCAGACATATGTCGAAGGAGATAAAGAGAACATCTCCATATGTTGGTTCAGATAAGATAACATGTGGTTGTTGCATGAAGACTACACATGGATTACCCTGTGCGCATGAGCTTGAGCAGTGGATAAGTGGGTGATTCTCTCACTGTCATTCTTTATGAGTTGCTTTGGATAAGTGGCTGATTCTCTTTTATGTCATATGAGGTTATGAGTCATCTAGTTTATTGGGTCAACACTTTTTAATTGGCACAACTGTTGGTGTTTGAAGTTGTATAGAGTTATTTCTTCTATATGCTTAAATTGTGCTTTGATGTATCATGTGGGGTTCACATTTAGAATTCACAATCATATATTTGGGCTCTGCACTTTTTAATCTTCTTTTTTTCTTTGTTTCTTGTCTTTCCTTATTTGTTTTAGTTTTACAAATATTTGGACTTATTATAATAACAATCACTGTCTAACCAAGAAGTAGCATATTTTAGAAAATAATAAATAAAAAAAAAAAGAAGATATAGGTTAGGAAATTTCCATTGTAATTTTTTCAAGTACCCCACTTTCCATCTTTTAATGTAATTTCTCATGCATACATTTTAGGAATATGGTATGATCTTATAGGGTCCATAGGCCCTCTACTTATCATGCAAGGATAGTCGGTCATGACTAGATAAGCCTATACCATATTATTTGACCTAGGTGAGATAAGCACCACTAGATTGATTGTTGATCCATCTCAAAAGGTTGGAAGGACTCTAGGTTCATTTAGATCTCAAGTATTGTACATTTATTTTATCACTAAACAATTAATTAGTAGATGTAATTATTTATTGTAATAAATGAAATTCATTTTTGGCTATATTATTCTTGCATAGCTAATTTGGGTAACCATTTCTAACGGATGTTGTGGGGTGCTTAATAATACCTTTCTCACACATAATTAACTCCCAAACTCATATTTGGTTTGCATACCAATTTTTTTTTTTTAAAAAATAAAAAGGCTTTTCGTTTGTGCCTTAATTTTTCAAACAATTGACAGTGATTACAAAATTATATAGTTTTTTAGGTTGTTTCCTTTCTTGTTGTCATGCGTGATACATTGTGACAGCCAGCAAACTCGAAGTTAAATAAAAGGCATTCAAAATTGGTTAAAATATTAATGGAGTTTAAAAAGTTTTGATAATTAATTTTTAAAATCGGACAAATATTAACTGAGTTTAAAAGTGTTTTTGAAATTGGTTCCTTTTTACTTGATTTAATATCTAATATTTTAGATTAAAAATAATATTATTTAGGATCGATGATATTTTAATCGATGTTAAAACACATTTACGTTCGGTTATTAATAAATGATGTCAAAAAAAATTATTCATAATATCAAAAATGTCACTGCTGTTATGAAAAAGTAGATATAGAGAATGAGTTGAGAGAATTAAGAGAAGAAAAAATCTAGTGCCTCCAAAAGAGTGTTAGTTATTCATCTACCAAAGGGGTATATATACACAAGGTAAGTGAAACCCTAACCTTAGAAAAGATAATATTTATTAAATAAATTACAAATAAATAAGTATTAATGTTGAGTTAGCCCTAGGAGAATATTCTATTAAATGGGCATCCAAAAATCAAAATATTTATAACACTCCCCCCTTAGATGCCTATCACCAAACAATGTGCCTCGTTAAAAACCTTATTAGGAAAAACCCTGTGGGACAAAGACCTAGTGAAGGAAAAAGAGTACATCATCCTTTGTATATGCAATTAAATGTTGTCTCAATAAAACCTTATAAGGAAAACCCAATAGGGAAAAAACCATGGTTAAGGGAAAAAGAGTACAATGCTTATCAATCAAGTTATTTATGTCGACAAACTCTAATATTGTACAAGATCCTTCAAATATTGTAGAAGTTAATACCATGGTAACAAATTTGCTAGATTGTCATATTGACGAACTAGTTAAATTGTACTAAGATTTGGTACTTCAGGACCAAATATTTTTATTTACCATTCTCATGAGTTCTAAAAAGAATATATATTCACATTTAGCAATCACAATAGATATAATTTGTACATATAAAATCACTTTAGCATGCCTACTATATAAGCATTTTAATGCAATATCTCTTTATAAGAAATTTATAGTTTTGGAAGCTCTTCAAAGTTCTAATATTAAATCATCGACACAAATTTACTAATATGAGGACAAATGGGTCATTTATATACATTTCCTTTAACAAATACTAACTGAAACAATCATATAAATTGTTTCGAGCAAATCAAATCCTTCAGGGATGTCATTGTTGAATGAGTCGACTATAACAATATTCATTAGACACAAATAATGTCATTCGTGTACTACTAGACTAAATAAGTATCATTTAGATACTTGCATCCACCATAATTGAGTATATCAATTCAAAATCAATGCCAGTTATTTGCGAAAAACCCTTGAGGATCATTTTTCTTTTGTATTCAGACAAAAGCCTATTTATCCATAACTGGCTTTACACTTCAAGTGCATAGACTGTAGGTCCTAAACTTTTAACTTTTTAAGTGAACCTCAATTGTGTCTTTTCATTTTTTCTTTTGGCTAATCATTTCTTTCTCTATAGACTTTTATTAATGATCATCAATATCTTTTATCACATAGCATGCTACATTATATGAGATACATTGTCACCAATATTGATTTCATTCCAATTCCTTCATATTCTATAGACATCTCTTTATTTTCATGGCTTTTAGGTACTTAAGTTTCCTTTACTAAAACATTAGTTATGTCTGAGGACTCTTCTAGAGTTACCTTTGGCAACTCTTTTGGAGCTACCCTATTCTCGATTTGACCATCTTTGATTCTTAGCTCCTTTTCTTTTCGAGGATTTTATCTTCGGAACTAGTGTGTTTTTCACTCTTCATGTATTTTTAGTTATACTTTGATTGGAGCAGTAGCAGTTGGTACATATAATTTTAGTCACTCTTACTAGTCAAGCAATGCGTCTGGCAATTTATACAAATAAATTATCATATGAACTTCTGGTTCATATTTGCTTTGCATGAGGATCAAGGTGATAATCCATTCTAAATATTCTCCTTTTCCAACTGCCTATTCTCTCCCCCTAATGTTGGAATAAATGATTTATCAAAAAGACAAGTGGTGAACTAAGCCATAGATAAATATCCTTTTAGTGACTCAATATATTTCACTTATATATGGAGATCTATATCTAACATATGTTCTTAACCTCCATTGAGGTCCCATCTTAGTACATTGTGGTGGAGCGATTAACAACTCATTCAAAATTTCTTAGATGGGATATACTTAACTCCTAACTATAAACCAATTATAAGAGGGGTTTTCAAATAACTTGTTAGCATGATGCAAATCAATGTTACAACATGAATAATCAAATATTCCCAAATCAATTTTGGAAGTTTAGATTTCATAAGTAATGGTCTTGCAATTAATTTTATGCGCCTACAAGTCCATTTTATATATTCCAATAGTCAACTTGAAAAGTTAATTCAATAACATTAGCTAGATGTGTTGCTCAACTAGATATGATTAAGGCATTACACTCTTAATTCAATATGTTGAACTAGTAATCTCATAAACTTCAGGTTATAAGTTAACCCAAATATGTGATCATTTAGTCGATGCATCGGTTAAAATCAAGAAGTATCTAAATGATCCACTTCGTAGCTCTACAGGCCCACAAATATTTTCACCTCATGTACATTCTAAAAGATGAGGGGGTTCACTCTCACTTTTGCTAATGCAAAAAAAATTTCTTTGGGAACAAATAGCATATGAGAAACTAAGCGTTTTGATTGAAGAATCTTCTGGCTCTTCAATGAAAGTCCACATGATTTTTTTTCAATTACTTTTACATCATTGTTGACTAGGGATGGCTCAACCGGTCATGCCAAAAAAAAAACAAACTTACTTTGACTTGTAAACTTCTAGTTTTAACAACATATGTTTCAATTGTACTAATATATATGTAGTACAAATTTGAGAAAATGCATATAATTTCTCAATGTAAATATTTACTAGCTCTTCATTAGCTTTTAATTATGATTTCCATTTCTCCAACTCTTCAAGAATGCTTAATTATCTTTGTACTAATGAATATAGTAGTAACATAAACTATATACAATAGAAATAGTGTAGCATCACATAATATATCAAAATCATTAAAGGTAAAAACTAAAAAAAAAAAATTACTTACAGATACTTCCATCACCTCTAGGGGATAAAATTATTTTAACACCTTTAATGGTTGATATGACTATAATCAAAACTAGCACCTTGTTAGTTGAAAATGAAGTCAATATTTACTTATTTCATGTTACTGATGCTTTAAAAGGATTTAGAAGATCTTTAGGTGTACAATAAGTACAAGCCTAAAAATCCTTTTCATGCCACAATATTGAGTTTCCAAACATCTCTTCATCACCTTTTATTATTGTTCTCCCACTTCTGGTGGATAGAACATTTCGTACACTATAATCATGTGTACACCCACATTTCTTAATATTGTTCCATTCACTTCAAGGAATGGAGAAAAATAATAGAAAATGTTCATGTTCTCATCTTGCAATATCATAGTTTTAAATAAGGTAGATTTAATGTTCAATCTCAATGTGCAAAAAGGGAAATGGTGTTTTAAATAACCAATGTGAAAAATGAATCCCTTATGTATAGAGTGAGGGAATATTCATTTCATGGCATCTAATCAATTAAAGATTTTGTATCAAAAACAAATATGGCAACCTCTGATGTCCACGATTATTAGCACACCTTGTTTTGTAGTAAACCAATATATTATGTGTACACATGTAAGTATAACAAATATATTATGTGTACACAAATAAGTGTAATAATGGTTAATTTAATATTTGTTGCATGCTAAAAACATATTGAAGCAATAGTGCTTCACAAAGATCAATTAGCAAAAACAGAATAGGCTAATGCAACACTGTGTTATAGCATCATAGGACTTTTAAAATAGTCCCATTAGCTTTATGGCCCCTATCTGTTAAGAGGCCAAGATACAAGCTATATAAAGTAGAAGGCGTAAAGCTTTTACCTTTGAAGAGTAGGAAGCCATTTAAAATGATTGCTCAAGTAGCTAAAGCTATAGTTAAGTATAACTAAGAACCGTTGCACATTTTCCAAGCACACCATTAAAGGTGTTTCAAAATCAAAATGATATTTCACAGTGCAGAACAAAATCAAAATTTCAAAAACATGAAAGCAAATGATAGAATCTTATTCAAAAATCAATGGCAATTATTTGAGAGAAATCACATTCCTAATTGGAAGATGTTAATCTAAATTCAAAGAAAGTAATGAAAGAGGAATATAAATTCCTTTACACATCAAGAGATATATGGCCTTGAAACTTTCATATCAAAGATAACAAATCACTTAAGAGATTTGAGGATAACAAACTATAAATTTCATGTAGTCAAAATTGATGTAATAAAAAAAAATCACATGATATTCATAAAAGTCTATATATGCTATGGTTCTTCTGGACTATAGATTTCTGATATGTAGCATTTGTCTTATGAACCATGAACTACTTACATCATTTGCTTATAGTGATTTAGATTTCGTTGGATTGAGATTGGCAAATATCTTGCTATGGTTCTTTTGTACTCATAGTTAATGTGCACTCAAGCACTATAGTTTCTTTAGACTTACAATCAATGTGTATCATGCTATGATTCTTCTGGACTCATAGCTAATATGTGATCATGCTATAGTTCTTCTAAACTTTTATAGCCAATATATATATTTATGCTATGGTTCTTCTGGACACATAACTACAAATGGACTCACACTTCCAACATTTTTCAAGAACCAAAAGAAAATTAATGCAAATCAAAATAAAGAAAGTAATTGAGTGTATGTAGATAGCTTCAAGATCTACTTCATGTTTGATGTGGATATCTTCTAGATCCACTTTCACGCCATAAGTGGATTGCTTCATGATCCATTCAAAGCATTATTTAGTTTTAGTCAATAACAAACTTTTTTTTTATATATATACATATACACATTTGCAAGTGAGTAACTTCAAGATCCATTTTATACTATAAATGGATAACTTTAGGATCTACTTTACAAATTATGGATAGCTTCATAATCCACGTTATAGTTTACATGGATAACTTCAGGATCCAATTAAACTTCTATGTGGATAACTTCAAGATCCACTTTGTGTTATATAGTACCAAGGAATTAAAATGCACTAGACCTAATAAAGGAATTAAAAAATTACTTAATCTATTGGACTTTATCCAATAAGTAACTAACCAACGGTCCATATATCATCAACGGAGTCGTGGTGTAGTAGTAGCACATCTAATTTTGGATCAAGAGGTTGTGCACAATTGTTCATTGCTAGTTTTATTTTGGGTTAGGTGCACATAATCTAGTAAAAAAGAAAAGAAAAGAAGACAAAAAAATGCATACAGAGATTTAGAAAAAGGGCTAAAGGAAAACTAAAAAAATATGTATAACTATATATGAGCGTAGATGACTTCAGCATCTATTTTGAGTGTATATAACTTCTTTCATATGTTATATGAGTGTAGATAACTTCAGGATCTATTTTGAGTGTAGATAACTTTAGGATTGACTTTATTCTATTTGAATGGATAACTTCAGGATCTACTCTATAGAAAATTAATTGTTGATAATAAAATTCCTCATACTTCTGGATAAGGGTGTATCAAATGAATTAAATTCCCTCGTACTTCTGGAGGAGGCAAATCAAAAGAATTAAATTATCTCATACTTTTGGATGAGACAAATTAAAGAAACCAAATTTTCTCATGCTTTTGGATGAGTAGTATAAAAGAAATTGAATTGTCTCATAAGAGAAAAATTAGTTGCCTTCATATTGGCGATGGAAACCAATTAAACAATTAAAGCAATAAAGGTTCAATAAACAATTAAAGCTAATTGAAATAGTGTAGTTAGTGCACACATGGCAATGGAAACCTTTTTCTTGTTAACAAGAAAAGAACTTCACAACGGCTCTTTCTCTTAGAAATTAGAAGCTATAGTACTCAGTTGGTTGACATAGTTTCATGCTGATAACATGTTGTAAAAAAGTAGATATAGAGAATAAGTTGAGAGAATTGAGAGAAGAGAAAATCTAGTGCCTCCAAAAGAGCGTCATTTATTCATCCACCAAAAGGGTATATATACACATGGTAAGTGAAATCCTAACCCTAGAAAAGATAATGTTTATTAAATAAATTACAAATCAGTAAATATTAATGATGAGTCAATCCTAGTAGAACATTCTATTAAATGGGCATCCAAAAATCAAAATATTTATAACACTATTTTCTTACATCAATTATTTTGTAACTGATTTTTAAATCATGTTATTAGTGTGTTGTTTTAAGAGGTAACAGAGTGCTTAATAGAGGTGAAATTGACTATCGGTCAGGTTCAGTTCAATTAGGGTGGAAGGAATTCAACCCATAACTGACTGTCCAACTTGAACTTATGCATTTTATCTCACCCGATGCTAATTGTTTAACCTGCAACTAACTGATCATAACAATCGGGTGGACTTGGGTTCAGTTGGGATTGGGTGTGTTAGAAAGATATGTTCAACCCTAGTTTGTTAGTGTCATGATATTCTCATGTAAAATTTTATTTGATATTGATTTAAATGGTGTATTTTACTCTTGATCTTTTTGAAGGTGCATCTAACCCTCAACCCTAACTGTTTAACATTTAACATAAATTGTCATTGCATCTTGCATGACGCAATTAAAATATTTAAGATCATAAAAATATCACAAATTATTATTATTAGAAGATTAAATTTTGTCTTTCGAAATTTCCATTATTTCGTAACCCCATTTTGCAAACCACCATACCCACCGCCACCAACAAAGACTTGATGAACAAAGAAGCAGGAAGACGGATGGCAGTGTCAGAGGACAAAGACAGGAGGGTTTGCAATTGGCTTCCCAGGTTAGTTTATGGTATTGATTTGGGATCATCACTGGTTGTGTTGCATGTTCTTATTGTTCACTTTAAAATTTTCTTGGTGGTTATATTCATACTTAAAATAAAGTGTATCAGCTCTCTTCCATTGGTGTGGCGATTGGAGAGTCATTAGAGTTTAGCAAGCAACTGTCTTCATGAACTTTCAATTGGGTTCCAACAGCTGTGAATCATGTAGCACATTTGCTCTGTTTTTGGGCGAAGCATATATGGGTAGATTGGCTCGTGATGCAGGTGCTCTATGGTGGATTGGGCTCTCATACAAAGACTATGGTAGATGCAGCAGCTGGAGAAGCCTTCTTAAACAAAGACTAAGCTGAAGCTTATGAGTTGCTAGAAGAGGTCACCACAAATGCCTCTGATTGGAACTCAAGGAGAGACAATGAGAAGAAGGTAGTTGGCATTCATGATATTGATGCACTGACCAAGCTATCAGCCAAACTAGACTAGGTGCTTTCCTTCCAAACAACAATACTCAAGGGAAATTTTAGGGAAGGCATTGAAGAAGCAGCTGAGGAGGTGAACTATGTAGGGAATAATAACCCCTACTCTAATACCTATAACCCAGGGTGGAGAAATCACTCCAACTTTTCATGGAAGAATCAAGGTCAAGGAAATCCTCCTTTTGTACAACAACAACAACAGCCACCCAAGATGAACTTGGAAGAGGCAATGGCAAAGCTGGCAACATCTCAAGCAGATCTCACTGAGAGGACCAACTAATTCATGAGCAATACCACTGCCTCTATCAGGCAGCTGGAGAACCAGGTAGGGCAAATATCTTAACTATTGACTACCAGACAACCTGGCTCACTACCCAGTACCACTGAAGCAAATCTGAGAGAGCATGTCCATGCTATTTTTCTAAGAAGTGGGAAGGTAGCTGAGATTGACATAAAAGAGACCTCCACAGCTGAAGGGAAGAAAGAAGAGAGACCTAAGTCTACAGAAGAAGAGACTACTACAGTGTCCAAGGCACTAGAGCCCAAGAAGGTGGAACAACACAAATCCAAATTATTCCCAAACAATCCAGTGCCTGAGATTCCTTTTTCACAAAGGTTGAAGATGAAGAAGAAGCAAAAGGAAGATGATGAATTTCTAAAATTCATAGAAATATTCAAAAAGCTATAGATCAACATTCCCTTCCTAGAGGCTATCACCAAGATGCCAAAATATGTCACTTTCATCAAGGAACTTCTTAGCAAGAAGAGGAAGCTAAAGGGGGACAAGAAGATAATGCTGAATGAATAATGCAGTGCAATCCTCCAAAAGAAGTTACGAGTAAAAATGAAAGATCCAGGGAAATTCACTGTACCCTGCAATATAGGTAACATGGATGTAGGCAGGGCACTATGTGATCTAGGGGCTAGTGTAAATCTAATGCCCCTATCCGTGTTCAAGAAATTGGGCATTGGGGAAGTAAAGCCCACCAAAATGATTTTGGAGTTTGCTGACAGATCCTTAAAATACCCATTGGTTTAGTGGAGAACGTTTTGATCAAAGTAGGCAAATTCTTCTTCCCAATGGACTTTATAGTGTTTAATATGGAGAAGAATGCTGATATCCCCTTAATACTAGGACGATCTTTTTGGCAACTGGTAGAGCCATAATAGATCTAGATGTAGGAGAGCTCCGATTGAGGGTCAATAGAGACCATGCCACCTTCAAACTTTTTGAAGACCTTGTTTCATGCAATACAAATGAAAAGCTCAAGGAAGAGAAGGATGAAGTCAAGGATGTGAAACTAGTACAGCCTGTTGTCTAAGCCTCAAATGTAAAGAAGAAGAAAGCCAAGAATAAAAAGAGTAAAGGCAAGGGAATTCCATAATGGTGCTGTTCAGGATGCCCAACTTGCCTTGAGAAGATTCTGAAGATGGTTGGCTGCCCAAGCAAGGAAGGAAAGAGAGTTGGAGCGTTTATGATCTCTCCCTACAGCCCTCTCGATATGCCATGGTGAACCTGAGATAGTCGGGCTGAGGACTATAAACCAAGCACTTGTTGGGAGGCAACCCAATTGTTTCTTCCTTTTCCTTTTTAATTTTTTGCATTTTAGTTTGTTCATTGAGTCATTTGATCTATTTTTCGTGTCACTCAAACAATTATTTGGATTTATGCAGGTGTTGGGCAAAGTTTAGAGGAATAGTTCGATGTTCTGCAGCACAAAGGTACCAATCTCATGCATATAGGTGTCGCGGCCTCAAGAATGGCGGCATGGCAAAGCACAAATTCCAGCAAGGAGCCTGTTGGCGCCACAACGTGAAGTCAAGGCACCACGGCGCTAGCCACTATTCATATTGCCCAAAATTTGAAAAAAAAAAATTTTTGCCTCCATTTCCTATTTGGCCTCCTCCACCACCTGCTGCCCTAGAGCCCGAGGACAATGAATCATCATTAGGAGATCCCTACGGCTCAGACTAGGCTACCTCACCAAGTTGTCCCTTTCCTTTTCTCTTTTAATATTTTACATAGAGGACACTGCAAACTTTGAGTTTAGGGGGGTACTTATAATTGAGTAGCTTAGTTTAATTGATTGTTTGAGTAGGTTATTAGTATTTTGTTTTGCATGATTGCATGGTTTTTTTTTAATTTCCGTAGTTTCTTGCATGATTGTGTGTTGTGGTGTGTTTTGATCGAAAACCATAGCCAATGATGAAAATTGTGCTTGACTGATGATATTATTGGATGAGGAAACTTGATTTGATAGGTAAGCAATGCATGATTATTTATTATATCTTATTCCATTGATTATTGGAAAGCCTCTAGGAATTCTGAGCCAACCCATTGATTTTGTGTGAACCCATATTGATAATTCCCATTGTGTGCATACTTACTTTGATAGTGGAGTGAATGAAAATGCATGAGGATGAATACTAGCCAATTGTGAGCTTTTGAGCCATAGAGTTGCATATTTGAAGCTCTTAAATTATTTGTGAGTGTGTCATGCAATTTTTGGTTTTTCTAGAACTTGCTTTGTTATTCATGTTGAGACAGTAGGGGAACCATGGACACTAAGGTGATTAGGGCACCTAGGTTTGGCCATTCTAGCCTTTCATAACCCACCTTGCATAATCACCACTAGTTGACCCTATTTGAGCCTTAGCCTTCCCTTCTTTGAACCACATTCTAAGCCATATACCATTCCTTTGATTTGCCCATATTTTTGAACCCAAAACACCTTGAAGGAATGTGTGAATTCAGGGCATGAAAGACTGCTTATTTAAAAATAGGGAAGTGAGAAGAAAAGCCCCAAAAAGATGAAAATCTCCCAAGAAAAAGGCAAACAGCAGAAAAATAAAAAAAGGAAAGAAAGTCCTGAAAAAATCGAAAAAGAGGAGAAAGAAAAAGAAAGCAAAGAGAAAAGAATTTGAAAAGAAAAATAGCCAAAAGGCATGAAGATGAGAAAAAGGAAGAAAAATATGTAGTGAGAGGTTGGTGGTTGGAGAGTATGTGAGTTTAAAGGGTAGCTTTGAATTCACATAATCACTTCTTGGTTTATTTTAACCCTTTTTACCTTCACAAAGCCCCCTTACAACCCTCAAAAGACCATTTGATTAGTGGATGTGGTATTATTGAGTGGTGGAGATTTGATATATGAGCAAACCTATAGAGGAACCTTGAATTGCATTGACTTGAGAGTACATTAAACCCTCTAAAAACTTGAGAGATTAGAGTGTAATTTTATCAATATGAGGAATTCATCCTATTTGCATTTGATTTTATGAAACTTGATGAACTATTATATGTGCACTTGCTTTCATACCTTATACCTTTCTTATGGCTTTCCATGGTTTGATGACCCATTTTATGGTAACTTTTAATACCCACTTGAGTGAGAATTTGAGCTTAATCCATTACGTATTTTGAGAGTTACTTTGGGGGCATGGGACTAATCTATCTTGTGATGAATAATCTTGCATTGTGATATGATGATTAGTTTCCAAAGAATCCCATGTGAATAATTCTGAGGCCAATGTGGTTAGTAGGTTCTTATTGATTGCCTTGCTGCCTTGCATGCTTCTTTCTCTTTAATTTTACTCGGGGACGAGCAAAAGACTAAGTTTGGGGGAGTTTGATGAGTATAAATTATACAGACATTTTTGTATGAATTCCCTTGCAATTAAGTCCCAAATTGAGGTAGATCATGGTGCTTTTAATTCCATTTTACTGTTTTGCAGGGCCCACTATAAGGAACCAAATGAAGCAAAAATAGCATTCTGCTAAGCAGCTGGAGTTGTGATTTTCCAGCAAAGGCTATTCTGGCACCCCACGCGTGACAGCTTGGCCAGACTTGGCCTATTCAGCCTAGATGCGTGACGAAAGCAGTCTGATTGCTCCTAAGTGAGTGTTGAGAATGTATAGAATTAGTGTGTGTGTGGCGTGATGTAAGGATGTATGTGGAACAATATGTTATGTGTTGGAACATAGTGCAAGTGTACACTATCAGTGTAGTGAGCAAGTATTTCGGGAGTTATCGTACCCAAGGGATTGTTATTGATTACCATAGTAATATAACTCCAGTATTGTTCAAGCGATCGAATGGTGATGAGATAGGCAAAGTAATTAAATGCAGAAAATAAGTAAGCAATAACAGAAAAGTATATAGCAAAATTAATTGAGAGAATGATGATGAGAAATCTAGGGATTCAGATTTCACCACAATCTTCATGTATAGACTTCCTTGATTCAGTTATGAAGTTATAGAATTATCAATTGCTAGCCAGGATTCCCTAATCACATTAATCAGCCTTGGTATTAGGTCAGATTAAATCTAATTACAATTACCAACCCTACTATTGGTCTGTGTGAGTTGTAGCAACTATAATTGCATTAAGTTCTATGGACATCCCTTTAGGGAGATTAGGGGAATGCCCTAATTCCCATGTGACTACACAGGGTCCTCGGTACTGGTCTATCCTTAGCTCCACTATGGATTTAATTCTCTTAGTCTAGGTTAACTAATCTCCGGTCGGTTTCATAGCTAACCTACGAATTTCTCTCAATTAATTGGCCAGATTAATCAAGAGTAAAGTACAGAAAAGTAAACCTCAATTAGATAAAACATGAATTGTCATAACTTCTTCAATTTGTCTATACAATCAGATCGGGCTACATCTTAGCCCTAGAGTGAAGTTTGGTTACACATGATAATGGGGAAACACAAAATGGTAAAGTAAGGAAACATTAAAGAGTAGAAGAAAGAACTAGAATGACGCCTTGCTCTTGTGGACTTGATTGATTGTTGCTGCTCTCTTATCTTCTTCTCTTATGTTCAGCCCTCTTGATCTATTTATAATGTGTCTAATCCTTATTAGACTCTAAGTAGGATTCTAAATAATATTAAAAGAATAATTACAAGTGAATCCTAATCCTACTTTAACTAAGGCTTTAATTGGGCTTCACACTTCAAGACTTTGATTCAGCTTAAAACTCTATTCCGGAGAGTCTTCTAGGTTGTGGACTTCTAATCCTTGTATGGCATAACTCCTCGGAAGTCCAATGGGCTTGGAAGTCCTCAAACTGCTCCGAAACAGGTCCTGGGCACCATGGCGCAAAGTCTGGGTGCCCACGGCGCCCATTGGCATAATGATGAATTCTTCTATTTTGCTTCTCTTGGCCTGTGTACCTGCAAAACAATGAAATCTAATCAACAACAAAGTGTTTTTACCATAATTGGGACTTGAAATGTACGGGAATTGAGGCTAAATAATCTATATAAAATGTAATTATCACAGTCCTTGGCCACCTGGAACTTCTGCTTAACCAGAATTGAAGTCTTTGAAGCCAATTAGACCACTTAGAACCTTAGTTCAAGAAAAATTAGGAAGAAGATTGTTCCATTTAGCAATCCTAGTTTGAGTAAACTTGGGAAGAACACGAGAGTCATAATTTGAGTGAAGCTAGGAAGAGCATCATTATAAATAGGTAGCAAGGGCCAGCATCATCATCATCATTGGCACAAGCTTGGCAGCATTGGAGACGACAAAGAGCAAGGATCCACACGACATTCTTCTTCCCCTTTTTGTTCTATTCATGTTTTATTTCACATACATGATCTATTTGATTTGCTTTTCTAGGGGCTAAGATGTAGCCCAATTCCATGTATAAACTTGAATTATGATTTTATGAAATTTCATGTTTTATTCAATTGAGGTTTAATTTTATGCACTTCATTCCTTGATTGATCTAGCTAATTAGTTAGAGAATTTGTGGATTGCTATAACCCGGGAGGCAATTAGCTAATCTAGACCACGGGAATTAGATCTATTGTGGTGCTTAGGGCAGGAATGTGCCTAGGACCCTGTGTAGCCACAAGGAATCTATAACACGAACCTATAGAACTCCTTACTAGGAATCAACAAAACTTCATGCAATTGTAGTTACTAAAATTCATATAGGGATATGAATGGATTGATAATTATGATTAGTTTAATTTGACCTTTGGAGGGGTTTTTTTTAATGTATTAGGGAGATCCTGGCTAGCAATTGATAAAACTAGAATTCATAATTGAAATTAGGAGAGTCTATGCATAGGATTGTGGTGAAATTTGAATCCCTAGGTTTTAATCACTTTTTTTTCCTTATATCCTTACTCTTATCTCTATTTGCTTACTATTTTAATTGTTGTTTTCTTTCTACTTGCATTGCTTCCATCATTAGTTTTCGATCGCTTGAGTAATACTGAAGTTTTAGTATTCTAGTAATCAATTCACAGTCCCTTAGGTACGAAAACCCTAGAATACTTTGCCAACTACACTGATAGTGTATACTTGCACTGCATTCCTATTCATATAACACTCTATTTCACACACATCACTTACCAGCCCTTGTGTATTCAATATCCCTATCTTACTACTGATTTTGAGCTTAAATCTGGATTGATACACTTGCTTCCTAGATTCCATGGTTTATCAAGTGAAGATCCTCACAGGAACCTTTAGGAATTTCATGGTGTTTGTTCCACCATGAAGCCACAGGGTATCCATGAAGATCTTTTTAAGCTAAGGGCTTTTCCATTCTGTCTTGATGGGGTTGCAAAGGATTGGTTATATTCCCTTCCTGTTGGTTCTGTCACTACATGGAATGAATTGAAACGGTAGTTTTTAGAAAAAAATTTCCCTACATCTAGAGCAGCAGCAATTAGAAAATAAATCTGTGGGATTGGACAGATGACTGGAGAGACTTTGCATGAGTAATGGGAGAGATTCAAGAAGTTGTGTTCAAGATGTCCACACCATCAAATCAGTGACCAGTTACTCATTCAGTATTTCTATTAGGGCCTTCTACCTATGGACTAGAGTATGATTGATGCTGCCAATGGTGGGGCCCTAGTTAATAAAACTCCAGTAGCTGCTAGAGATTTGATTGCTAACATAGATGCAAGGTTCATATGTTAACCATTTAGTACATAACCGGCTAGATGAGCTTACATCTCTAGTTCGGTAGTTGGTAGTGACAAGCACCAAACCTCCATCCAACAGCCACCTATCAAAGCATGTGGTATTTGTGCTTCCATGGCTCACACTACGGATGCCTGCCTTACCAGACAAGATTATCCTATTGCATTTAAGCCAGTAGCAGCAGCAGGTGCATTTCTTAGCAAGCCACAATACCAATAGCCCTGCCATGATCCATATAGCAACATTTACAATCCTGGTTGGCGTGATCCTTAGATATGGCAACACCCCACAACCATATGACTTTGCAGCCAAGCCACTATTCCAGTAGCAGTCCCAGTTTCCAAATAGTCCTGGGTCAAGCAAAACTGCCTTTCCTCCTGGGCAGCATATATTTCCACAATAACAACAAGCTCCTCATGCTACACCTTCATAGTCTTCTGAGAGCTCTTTATAAGAGATGATGAAGCAGCTGACATTGAACAACCTTCAGATGTAGAAAAATAATCTTTTGTTTCAGCAACGTACAGAATCATCAATTCATAACTTACAAACTCACATTGGGCAGCTAGCTTCTACATTGAGCCATATGCAACAAGGGAAAAATTCTAGTTAACTCTCTTCACAAATCATTCCCAATCCTAAGAATATGAGTGTTATTACTTTGAGGAGTGGGAAGACATTGACTTCACTAGAGCCACCTCCTACTGCTTCTTCTATTGTTACACCTCCTCTTAGTAAGCATGTTTCCCAAGATAGAGGAGAGTCTAATAGCTTAGCTCAACCATCTATGCAGTAGCATTCCCTTGCCATTTCCACAAAGATCCATACAGCCAGTTAGGAAGATAACAGAGACAGAGAAAGAAAAAGAGCTTTTAGAGACTTTCATAAAAGTAGAAGTGAATATTCCATTACTTGATGCCATCAAGCAAATTCCCAAATATGCCAAGTTTCTAAAAGAATTGTGCACTCACAAGAGGAAGCTTAAGGGTATAGAGAGAGTCATCATGGGCCAAAATGTCTCAGCTCTCATCCAGCCAATGCAACAGAAGTGCTAAGATCTAGGCATTTTCACCATTCGATGCATCATTGGGAATCACAAGATTGAGGATGCCATGCTAGACTTGGGTTCTTACATAAATGTAATGTCCAAATCAGTGTTTCAGTCTCTTGGCCTTAGTCCCTTGCAACCCACTAGAGTTATCATTCAGTTAAACAATCGGAGCACTACCTATCCTTCTAGTATGGTTGAGGATGTCTTAGTAAGGGTAAATGATTTAATTTTCTGTGCTAATTTTTATATACTTGATATGGAGGGTGATTCTTTTAGTAGATCTCCCATTATTTTAGGCAGGCCCTTCTTGAGAACTACTAAGACAAATATTGATGTGGATGTTGGTACTTTAACTATGAAATTTGGTGATAGTGTGGTATAGTTTAACATTCATGATACTATGAGGTTACCTTCTGAAAATCATTCTGTTTTCTGCATGGATGTTATTGATGAGATGGTTGAGAATTCTAGTTTTGACCATGATCATTTTTTTGATTTTCCCAAGATTGTAGAACTAAATGACTCTGTTGAATTTAAATGTGTTTGTGATGGTTCTACATCTTGTGGTATTTGTGCTGAGATAGATGCTTGCTTATATGGTGATCATGATGTTTCTATAACTGCTGTTGATGATTCTATAGTGGTAGATTCTATGGATATGAGTAGTATTGATTTTGTGGATATTGCTAATAGTGATTCTGTGGGTATTGCTGATTATACTGCACTTAATAGTGATTCTATTATAGCAGCATGCTTTCTTGAACTTAATGCAGCATTACAGCCTAGCAAATTACTTCATTATGTGATCTAACCACCTGTACTTGAATTGAAACCTCTTTCTGTAGGAATAGAGCATAAAGCCTATTGGGTGGTAAAAATGTGCAATATGGATCTTGCCCAAGCCGGTTTGGAAAAAAATTAGAAGAGTTCTGGCTAAAGGCTTATGAAAGCTCTAATTTCTACAAAGAAAAAACCAAGGCATTCCATTATAGCATGATTGTGAAAAAGGAGTTTGCCATTGGTGAAAAAGTGCTCCTCTACAATTCCCGCCTTAAATTGATGCCCAATAAGTTTAGTTCTAGATGGAAGGTCAATTTGTTGTTACTAACACTTTTTCTTATGGTGCAGTGGAGCTTAAGGATGTAGCAACAAAGAGGTGCTTCAAAGTGAATAGGCACCAAGTCAAGAAATTTCATGAGGGAATTCAAGAGAAAACACATCATGAGGAGATCATTTTAATGGATTCCAAATATCCACCATGAGGGAGTTCACTTATTTTCTTCTCTTTTCTTTTCTTTTCTTCCCTTTTATTTTCTTAGTAGTTTGCATTTCTTGTCTTTTTAGAGCTTGAATAAATTCCTTTGATGATTTGAGAGTTTTGATGATATTGTGACTTTATGAGGACTTTTCTGGATTTTATGACTTGAGACCTTGATTACCATGATTTATTTATGTTTCAAATTGATGAACTAGTGATGGATGATGGATGTATATGTTGAGGATGCTGGAAAAATATTCCCTGTAAGCTTTTGAGTCTCTTGAGCATAATTGCATATTTATGACATGCTCATTCTTTGTTGTGTGCATTCTCACTCTTTATGTTTGTCACTCTAGAACTTGCACTAGTTATTTTTTAGGCTACATTTTCATGTGCATGCATAGAGATGATGAAGGCCATTTTTCTTGCTTAGCTACTTATCCAAGTGACCATCCTTGCATTATTTACCATTGTCTAGCCACCTTGAAAGAGCAAGCACAAGGCCCGTGTCCGCCCAGCATGGTAGGTAATGCCATCATCGTCAAAGCTTCGGTTCAGGAGGGGGTGCGCATGTCAAAACGGCCAACACCCATCATCCCGAGCCCTTTCGCTAGGCACCGGCCCCATCGCCATTACAGATCCAACATCAAGCAAGCCCACCATGCCAAGCACGACCCCAATGCATGCCAATGCAGCTCCGTCAAAGCAACCGCTCCTTGCCAAGGAAGCACAAGCACTCACAAGTGTCATTTAATCCATCAATTCCTTAAGTAAAAGCTAATCGATGGGGGCGAATGGCATCATATATTCATGATCGGACCCAACTACATGCGTCAACGGCTTCATTTTAATCATGCCAACTTGCCCCCGACCCGCAGGAAAATCAGTCGGCCGAAGGCGGCGGCCGCCATCGTGTGCCACCACCAGCCCATGCTGACTACCGACGGGTGCCATGGTGTCAACGCTCAAGCATACCTAGCATTGTGCTTGCGGCATGCATAGGGCGTGGGGGGGTGCACCATGGCATAGCCGCTGCCCATGAGCAAGGCAAGACAACCAGCACCCCCTTAAAGAGCTTAATTTGCAGTTTCCCTTCTGGCAAGACCAAACATCATTTTTCTGAGCCAACATAAGGCCCCTTTTTTAAGCTAGAGTTAGTATTTTGAGCTAAATTTTTGTACAGATGTTAAGAAAAATCCAATCTACCTCGTGACCAAATTTCATAATTTTTGGACACCCGAATTATTTTCTATGATTTTTCAAAGTATGAAACTTTACAAAAATTGCAAAAAATAACCGGTGGAACCCAAGTCACGAAAATTTGTGTGGAGCATCCTTGTAACCTAGATTGATTTATGGGACCTTAACTTTGGCCATTCCATCACAACTCAATGGGATATGGCATTCGTGACCGATATCGATGTTCAGGAAAAATACCAGAAAATTTGCAAAAATTAGAGAAGGTGTGAAAATGCCTTGTGAGGTCACATGGGACACTGGGTAGTGTTTAGATGCCCAATTTGGGTTCCTTGCACCCATTTGGCATGATAATAGCACGGTCCAACTTTGTGGTGGCAGTGACCTTGTTCGTGGTGACTGTCCCCGTACCTTGCCAATGGCCAATTGGGTTTCATTGCATCCATTTGTCATGATAATAACATGGTCTAAGTTTAAGGTGGCATTGACCTTGGTCGTGCCCATTGTCCCCATACCTTGCCAATGCCAAGGTGTCCATTGGTGCTCATGACAAGGGGTAGTGGTAGCATGCGGCGGACTTGTTGCACATGGGTGAGTAGCACATGTGGGCCTCATCGTGGGCAGCCTTGCTGCACTTGAGCCTCGACGAGGGTTGCCATGTTGTACATGAGCAGCAGCATGTGTGCATAAGGGGTGCAACGTTGCATGTTGTGAGCCTCGGTGTGGGTTGGCATGGGCAGCAACACAGGCTACGTGTGCAGCACCACAGGCAGCATGGGCAGTAACCAAGGCAGCGTGTGCAACAGCGCAGGCAGCATGGGCAGCGTGTGCGGCAACAAAGGCAACATGCAGACAGCTACTGCGGTAGCATGGGCAGCATGTGCGGCAGCCAAGGTAGCATGCAGGCAGCATGGGCAGCGTGTGCGGTAGCAAAGGTGGTAGCATGTAGGCAGCGTGTGCGACAGTATACAAGCAGAGTGTGCGGTAGCCAAGGCAGCATGCGGGCAGCGTGTACGGTAGCCAAGGCAGCTTGTGCGGCAGCATGTGTGGCAGTGTGTGCGATAGCATGTAGGTAGCTTGTACGGCAGCATGGGCAACCTGCGTGGCAGCCAAGGCAGCTGTGCGGCAGCATGGATAGCCTGTGCAGCAGCCAAGGTAGCAAGTAGGCAACGTGTGCGGTAGCATGGGCAACATGTGCGGCAACCAAGGCAGCATGCAAGCATCGTGTGCGACAACATGGGCAGCATGCAGGCAGAGTGTGCGACAGTTAAGGCAGCGTGTGCGGCAACATGGGCAGCATGCAGGCAGCGTGTGCGGCAGTATGGGCAGCATGTGCGGCAGCGAAGGCAGTATGCAGGCAGCGTGTGCGGCAGCCAAGGCAACATGTCCAGCAGCATGTAGGCAGCTCGTGCGGCAGCATGGGCAGCGTGTGCAACAGCAAAGGTAGCATGCAGGCAACTACTGAGGCAGCATGCAGGCAGCTTGTGCGGCAGCCAAGGCAACATGTGCGGCAACCAAGGTAGTATGCAGGCAGCATGGGCAACAAAGGCAACATGCAGGCAGCGTGTGCGGCCCTATGGCAGCACTGTGTGCAGCAACACAAGCACCATGTGCAGCAACAAGGGCAGCAGCACAAGTAGCCAAGTGCCACAGCAGCACAAGTACCCCTTTACTTTATTATTTTATTTTATATACTTAGGCCCTTTTTATAGACATCGTCTTGCATATTTTGGTGGGTTGGGGGCACAAGGTTGGCCCTCCTATTAGTCGGGTAGCCTCGGAGCCCGTCCCCGCACTGGTTGGACGTATGTGGGATGGGGTGGGGGAGGGACAAATCGGAGCGACTAGGGCTGAATCTCAGTGGATCGTGGCAGCAAGGCCACTCTGCCACTTACAATACCCCGTCGTGTATTTAAGTCTTCTGCAAAGGATTCTACCCACCGCCCGGTGGGAACTGTGCTTCAAGGCACCTCGTGCGGCTCATCCATCTCCATCTTTGGTTGAACTCACCCTAACCTTAAATGCAAAATCATGTTTTTTCTATCCTTATGGAGTTAGAGAGCATGAATGTCATTTACTTAAGTTCTTGGCACTTTATGGTTTTATTCTTTGTACGGGAAGGCCAAAAATAAAGTGCGGGGGGTGGATTTGTTAGTTGCAAGTGTTGGTTTGGTTTGTGCAAAGAAAAAAAAAATTCCAAGCTGAGTGTAGAAAGTTGAAAGAAAAAAAATCTAAAAAAAATATAGGAGAAAAAAAACAGCAACAACAAAAGAAAAAAATGAAAAAAATATAGAAGGAAAAAAAAAAAAAAGAAGCAGAAAAGGATTTATATATATAATAAATGTTGTTTTATGGCCTTTGTAATTGAAGGAAGTGAAAGTAAGAATTGATTATGCATTTTTGTGCTTGAACTCTTATTTTTATGCTTTCTTGTTCTCTTTGATACTTATCTTTCCATATCCATTTTATCCTTCCCTTGGCCCCATTACAACCTTTAATAAAGTCCTTTTGATTTATGAATGCATATGTTTTGAGTAGTGGAGATTATAATTTTTGCAAGCCTATGATAGTGTTTACATCTTGAGTTGAGTGAGTGTAAATACCTTACCCTAAACACTTGAGAGTTTGAGTGAATAGCATCTTGTGAGACCATCATTCTTGATATATGCTTTCATTTGATATTGCCTTGCTTGTTAAATTGGAATGTAAAAAATTATGGTATGATTGGTTATATTCTTATGTTTTGATGTTCTCTATGTTACACATTCTCTCATTCTTGATAGTCATTGGAAAGTAGGGTAGAAATAGTTTTGTTTTGTTTTGAGCTTTTTGCATATTGCCATTACCCTTTTGTTCTTTAATGCAAAGTTCTATTTTGCCCGAGACGTGCAAAGGATAAGTGTGTACTCTTATACTTACTTCTAGCATTTCAAACTTGCATTTAATTATTTAACTAGCATCTATTTTTATTTGAGGCTTGATTGGAATTTATTATATTTCATATTAATTTTCTCACTTTAAGGTCTAATTTTACTTGTTAGGAATTTTTAATTTTAGGACTAGACTTGGGAGGCCTTAAAACCTATTCGGATTTTTGTCCGAGCTTGGGATTGGAGCAATAATTTTCATTAATTCATGAAGCAATGGCATAAAGGATATTTTCTCAACTAAAAAAGGGCAAAATAGGCTTTTGGCAACATAATGAGGGGCATTTTTGTAATTTGGGCATCATTAATGGCAAACTTGTAATTTTCCTATACTTAACCTAGGGAAATTCGGCCAAGCCTTCTCCTTCACCATTCCTAATTGTCACTTTCATTTCTTTTCTTTCTTCATTTTTCTTCTTCTCTTATGGCTGCCTCCATGAAAATGGAAGGCTAGGCACTTCTGTGATCGACTTGGGATGATTAGAAGACTGTTGGTTTGATTCTTGAGACATGTATTGTGTTTATTTTGAATTTAATGATAGATATGCTTCTCTACTTCTCATTTCTTTCTATGTGATTGTGTATGATGATTTTTATGTATGATTGCTGGATGGGTTTGTAGGATTTCTAGGCCTGATCACCCTAGGAGTAATTTCCACGGTGTTGAACTTGATTTGGTTGGATAGAAATTTGGAATTTAGGTCTTGGGTGCTCTAATCCCTTCTTGCGATGTTGGTTAGGATTAGATTTGGTTCCAATGACCATAATCTATGCGATTGCATAGTAAGAATTGCAAAGCTAAGTGCAAGGATACCGGCTTAGTTAGGACTCAACCAAATCAATTAATTAGGTAGGTTAATTTTTAGATTTCAGGGTTAATCTAGTTAATTAGCATAACTAGAATTAAATTTATCTTTGGGTCGAGGATAGAATCACCATTGTCTGATAGTTCCTTAGCTTAATTGCATTTACATCCTATGTTAATGTTTATCGCATTTATTCACTATTGAGTTGTTGAAACCCCCCCCCCCCCCATTTTGCCTAATTGACTGAAACCTGTACAAGTGGTTCTCTGAGAACATGACTCTGGTTTGAAACTTGAACTTTGAATTTTTAATTTGACCGCAACCTATAGTAGCGACGCTATAGGGCGCGCATCAAGTCTCTTTATGATGCGTGGGAGAGATTCAACAAATTATTGAGAAAATGCCCACATCATGGCATGCAAGACTGCCTGGTGTTGCGAGTATTCTATGGAGGCTTGGGATCTCACACAAAAATAATGGTTGATACAGCTGTGAGAGGTACTTTTCTAAATAAAGACTATGCAGAGGCGTATGAGTTGTTAGAAGAGGTCACTACTAATGCCTCTGACTAGAGCACAATGATAGAAAATGAGAAGAAGGTAGCTGGTATCCAAGATGTAGACACATTCCAAGTTGTTAGCCAGACTTGATGAAGTTCTCTTTTTTCAAGCTACACTACTTAAGGGTAATCTTGGGGAAGGAGCAAAGGAAGGAACTAAGGAGGTGAACTATGTGGGTAATAATAACCCATATTCTAAGACTTATAACCCTGGGTGGAGCAATCACCCCGATTTCTCATGGAAGAATCCAAGTGAGGGTAACCCACCATTTCAGTAGTAGTAACAAATAGCCCAGGATGAATTTAGAGGAAGCAATAGCAAAACTGGCAGTCTGACGCGCGCCCTATAGCGTCGCTACTATAGGTTGTGGTCAAATTAAAAATACCAAGTTCGAGTTTCAAACCATGGTCGTATTCTCAAAGAACCACTAGTACAGGTTTCAGTCAATTAGGCGAAATGGGGGGATGATTTTAGCAATTCAACATTGAATAAATGCACTAAACAATAAAATTGAAATGAACAGATGATGGAAATGTAATCAACTTGGGGAACTATCAGACAATGGTGATTCTATCCTCGACCTAAAGATAAATTTAATTCTAGTTATGCTAATTAACTAGATTAACCCCAAAATCTCAAGATTAACTTACCTAATTAATTAATTTGGTTGAACCCTTACTAAGCCGGTATCCCTGCACCTAGCTCGGCAATTCCTACTACACAATCGCATAGATTATGGTCATTGGAACCAAATCTAACCTCAACTAACATCGCAGCAAAGGATTAGAACATCCAAGACTTAAATTCCGAATTTCTATCCAACCAAATCAAGTTCTACTCCGTGGAAATCACTCCTAGGGTGATCAGGCCTAGAAATCCCACAAACCCATCCAGTAATCATGCATAATAATCACCATACACAATCACAGAGAAGGAAATGAAGAGTAAAGAAACATAACTATCATTAAATTCAAAAAAAACACAATACAAGTCTCAAGAATCAAACCGACAATCTTCCAGCTATCCTAGATTGACCACAGACACGCCTAGCCTTCCATTTTCATGGAGGAAGCCATGGGAGAGGGAGAAAAGTGAAGGAAAATGTGAAAGAGAGGTGAATTATGGCTGGGAAGGGGGCTGGCCGAATTTGCATATGTCCCCTATGGCAATAATTACAAGTTTGCCATTAATGAAGCCCTAATTACAAAAATTACAAAAATGCCACTCCTTATATTGTCAAAAGCCTATTTCGCCCTCTTTGAATTGAGAAATTATCCTTGTGCCCTTGCTTCATGAATTAATGAAAATCATTGCTCCAATCCTAAGCTTGGACATAAATCTCGAGGCTTCCCGGGTCCATTCCTGAAATTAAAAATCCCTAACAAATAAAATTGGACCTTAAAGTGGAAAAATTAATATGAAATATAATAAATTTCAATTAAACCTCAATGATAAAAATATATGCTAATTGGACAATTAAATGCAAGTTGGAAATGCTAGAAGTAAGTATAAGAGTATACAGATAAATACTAAAAAGTGTTTATCAAATCCCCCCACACTTATCCTTTGCACGTCTCGGGCAAAATAAAACTTTACATTAAATACCAAGAGGGTAATGGCAATATGCAAAAAACTCAAAACAAAACAAAACTATTTCTACTCTACTTTCCAATGATTATCAAGATAGAGACAATGTGTAACATAGAGGACCTCAAAAACATAAGAACATAACCAATCATGCCATAATTCTTTACATTCCAATTAAACAAGCAAGGAAATATCAAATGAAAGCATATATCAAGAATGATGGTCTCACAAGATGCTATTCACTCAAACTCTCAAGTGTTTAAGATAGGCAAAGTGTTTACACTCACTCACTCAACTCAAGATATAAGCACTACCATAAGCTTGCAAAAATTATAATCTCCACTACTCAAAACATATGCATTCATAAATCAAAAGGACTTTATTCAAGGTTGTAATGGGGCTAAGGGAAGAAGAAGAAAGGAAGGATAAAATGGATATGAAAAACTATGAAACAAAGAGAGAAAGAGAGCATGAAAATAAGAGTTCAAGCACAAAAATACACAATAAATTCTTACTCTCACTTCCTTCAATTACAAAGGCCACAAAACAACACTTATTGTATATATAATTTTTTTTTTTCTACTTCTTTTTCTTTCTTTCTTTCTTTCTTTCTCTTCTCTTCTTTTTTTCTTTTGTGTTTGCTTTTTTTTTCATATATTTTTTTCTTTTCAGATTTTTTTTTTCTTTTCACACTTAGCTTGAAAATTTTTCACAAACCAACACTTGGAACTAACAAATTCACCCCCCCACACTTTATTTTTGGCCGTCCCGGACAAAGAGTAAAACCATAAAGTGTTAAGAACTCATATAAATGACATTCATGCTCTCTAACTCCATAAGGATAAGGAAACATGGTTTTGCATTTAAGGCAAAGATGCGTTCAACCAAAGATGGATAATGGGCTCAAGGGGGCTAAACAATGGTAAATAATGCAAGGATGGTCATTTGGATAAGTGGCTAAGCAAGAAAAATGGCCTTCATCATCTCTATTCATGCACATGAAAATGTAGCCTCAAAAATAACTAGTGCAAGTTCTAGAGTGACAAACATCAAGAGTGAGAATGCACACAAGAAAGAATGAGCATGTCGTATATATACAATTTATGCTCAAGAGGCTCAAAAGCTTACAAGGTATATTTTGCCAGCATCCTCAACATAAACATTCATGATCCATTACCAAATCATCAATTCAAAACATAAATAAATCATGGCAATCAAGGTTTCAAGTCATAAAAATCCAGAAAAGTCCTCATCAAGTCACAACATCATCATAAATCTCAAATCATCAAAAGAAATTATTCAAGCACTAAAAAGACATGAAATGTAAACTATTAAGGGAATAAAAGAGAAGACAAGAAAAGAAAGAGAAGGAAAGAAGTGAACTCCCTCATGGTGGATATTTGACATCCATTAAAATAATCTCCTCATGAAATCTCTTGACCCGTTGCCCATTCACTTTGAAGCGTCTCTTTGTTGCTGCATTCTCAAGCTCCACTGCACCATAAGAGAAAATGTTAGTAACAACAAATGGGCCCTCCCATCTAGAACTAAACTTACCGGGCATCAATTGAAGGCAAGAATTGTTGAGGAGGACTTTTTCACCAATGGCAAATTGTGTTTTGAAAATCATGCTATCATGGAATGCCTTGGTTGTTTCTTTGTAGAGATTAGAGCTTTCATAAGCCTTCAACCGGAACTCTTCTAATTTTCTTTCCAAACCGGCTTGGGCAAGATCCATATTGCACATTTTTATTGCCCAATAGGCTTTATGCTCTATTTCTGCTAAAGGTGGTTAGATCATGGAAGGAAGTAAATCTGCTGCATTAAGCTCAACAGTACCCACAGGATTACTATTAGTAGTATCCACAGAATCAATAGTACTCATATCCACAGAATCTACCACCATAGAATCATCAACAGCAGTTATGGAAATATCAAGATCACCATATAAACAAGCAGCTATCTCAGCACAAATACCACAAGATGTAGAACCATCACAATCACATTTAAATTCAACAGAGTCATCTAGTTCTACTATCTTGGAAAAATTAGAAAAATGATCATGATCATTACCAAAATTCTCAACTATCTCATCAATAACATCCATGCAGAAAACAGAATAATTCTCAGAAGGTAATGTCATAGCATCATGAATATTAAACTGCACCACACTATCACCAAATTCTATAGTTAAAATACCAAAATCCACATCAATCTTTGTCTTAGCAGTTCTCAAGAATGGCCTGCCTAAAATAATGGAATATTTCCTAGAAGAATCTCCCTCCATATCAAGTATATAAAAATCAGCAAGGAAAATTAAATCATGTACCCTTACTAAGACATCCTCCACCATGCCAGAAGGATAGGCAGTGCTCCAGTTGGCTAACTGAATGACAACTCCAGTGGGTTGCATGGGACCAAGGCCAAGAAACTGAAACACTGATTTGGGCATCACATTTATTGAAGCACCTAAGTCTAGCATGGTATCCTTAATATTGAGATTCCCAATGATGCATGGAATGGTGAAAATGTCGGGATCTTGGCACTTCTGTGGCATTGGTTGGATGAGAGCTGAGACATTTTGGCCCACGGTGACTCTCTCAGTACCCTTAAGCTTCCTCTTGTGAGTGCACAATTCTTTTAGAAACTTGGCATACTTGGGAATTTGCTTAATGGCATCAAATAGTGAAATATTCACTTCCACCTTCCTGAAAGTCTCTAAAAGCTCTTTTTCTTTCTCAACCTCTGTTATCTTCCTTGCTAGCTGTATGGATCTTTGTGGAAATGGAAAGGGAATGCTAGATTGCTGCATAGATGGCTGAGCTGAGCTATTAGACTCTCCTCTATCTTGGAAAACAGGCTTGCTAAGAGGAGTAATTGTAGAAGAAACAACAGGAGGTGGCTCAGGTGAGGTCAATGTCTTCCCACTCCTCAAAGTAATGGCACTCACATTCTTAGGATTAGAAATGGTTTGTGAAGGGAGTTGGCCAGAACTTTGCCCTTGCTGCATGTGGCTCAATGAAGAAGCTAGCTGCCCAATCTGAGTTTGTAAATTCTGAATTGATGATTCTGTACGCTGCTGAAATTCAAGATTGTTTTTCTGCATCTGAAGATTATTCAAAGTTAGCTGCTTCATCATCTCTTCCAAGGAGTTCTCAGAAGTCTGTGAAGTTGCAGCAGGAGCTTGTTGTTGTTGTGGAAATGGATGCTGCCTTGGAAGAAAGGCAGGTCTGCTTGGCCCATGACTATTTGGAAACTGGGACTGCTGTTGAAATGGTGGCTTGACTGCAAAATTATATAGCTGTTGAGTGTTGCCATATCTAAGATTTGGATGATCCCGCCAACCAGGATTGTAAGTGTTGCTGTATGGATCATGGCGGGGCTGTTGGTATTGTGGCTTGTCAAGAAATGCACCTGCTGTGCTACTACTGGCTCAAATGCAGTAGGATCATCTTGCATGGTCGGGCAGGCATCTGTAGTGTGAGTCACGGAAGCACAAATACCACATGCTCTGATAGGTGGCTGTGGGATGAAAGTCTGGTGCTGTGTCACTGCTAACTGTCGGACTAGAGATGTAAGCTCATCTAGCCAGTTATGCATTGAATGATCAACAAATGAACCTTGTATCTCATGAACAGGACGAGTCACAACACCTCTAGGACCAAATTGCTGAGAATTAGCAGTCATGTTAGCAATCAAATCTCTGGCAGCTCTTGGAGTTTTATCAACTAGGGCCCTACCACTGGCAGCATCAATCATACTCCGGTCCATAGGTAGGAGGCCCTAATAAAAATATTGAATGAGTAACTAGTCACTAATCTGATGGTGTGGACAGCTAGAACATAGCTTCTTGAATCTCTCCCAGTATTCATGCAAAGTCTCTCCAGTCATCTGTCTAATCCCACAAATTTCTTTTCTAATAGATGCTGCTCTAGATGTAGGGAAAAATTTCTCTAGAAATTGCCTCTTCAGATCATTCCAAGTGGTGACAGAACTAGCAGGAAGATAATATAACCGATCCTTTGCTACCCCATCAAGAGAAAATGGAAAAGCCCTCAGCTTAATGTGATCTTCCTGGATACCCTGTGGTTTCATTGTAGAACAAACAACATGAAATTCTTGAAGGTGCCTGTGAGGATCTTCACCTGATAAACCATGAAATCTAGGAAGCAAGTGTATCAATCCAAATTTAAGCTCAAAATCAACAGTAAGATGGGGATATTGAATACACAAGGGCTGGTAAGTAACATCAGGAGCAGCAAGCTTTTTTAAAGTTCTATCAGCCATAATGACAGGGATATCAACAGCAGTATCAAAAACAGGGGTATCAGTGGAATCAATATCAACAGTGGAATCAACAAGAATATGAAAAATAGGAGCAGACAAATCAATGTAAATGGAACCACCTACAGGAATAGAATTAGGAACATGAACAGGAATAGGAACAGGAAGATTATGACTATTGCTATCAACTACAAAGGCACTATTAGCACTATGACAATGTCTCCTAAGCCTGAAAGTTCTTTCAGTCTCAGGATCTAATGCAAAAAGGTCAGGCACAGAGGAAGACCTAATCATACACTAACAGCTAGTACCACAACACAGACAAACAATAAAGCCATAGAAAAATATACACAAGAAATAACACTAAAAACACTAGACTATCAACTGAAAAATCACAAAATAAGTAAAAGTAACCTATCAAATGATTTTAAAAAATTTTGGGACTACCACAGCTTCGATCCTAAAAACCCCGGAAGCAAAAAAATAGAATAAAAATCTTCAGAAAATGGAAAAGTGGTCAAGGAAGTAGAATTTGGCTAAAATAACTAAAACTAAAAATGTCAAAATTGACCACGAAGCCAAAAACTACAACCTGACCAAGTTTCAGGGTAATCAGACACTGTACACTTTTCAATGGGTCCCACAGAAAAATACCAAAAACACATAAAACAAAATGCCTAGACAAACAGAAGCAAGAAATAATATATTCACAGTTTCAATATATACAAAAATGAACCTAAAATAACCAAAAACACTAGTAGTTCCCCGGCAACGGCGCCAAAATTTGACGCGCGCCCTATAGCGCTGCTACTATAGGTTGCAGTCAAATTAAAAATACCAAGTTCGAGTTTCAAACCAGGGTCGTATTCTCAAAGAACCACAGTACAGGTTTCAGTCAATTAGGCGAAATTGGGGGATGATTTCAGCAATTCAATAATGAATAAATGCACTAAACAATAAAATTGAAATAAACAGATGATGGAAATGTAATCAACCTGGGGAATTATCAGACAATGGTGATTCTATCATCGACCTAAAGATAAATTTAATTTTATTTATGTTAATTAACTAGATTAACCCTAAAATCTCAAGATTAACCTACCTAATTAATTAATTTGGTTGAACCCTTAGTAAGCCGGTATCCTTGCACCTAGCTCGACAATTCCTACTACACAATCCCATAGATTGTAGTCATTGGAACCAAATCTAACCTCAACTAACATCGCAGCAAAGGATTAGAACATTCAAGACTTAAATTCTGAATTTCTATCTAACCAAATCAAGTTCTACTCCGTGGAAATTACTCCTAGGGTGATCAGGCCTAGAAATCCCACAAACTCATCCAGTAATCATGCATAATAATCACCATACACAATCACAGAGAAGGAAATGAAGAGTAGAGAAACATAACTATCATTAAATTCAAAATAAACACAATACAGGTCTCAAGAATCAAACCGACAGTCTTCCAGCTATCCCAGATTGACCACAGACACGCCTAGCCTTCCATTTTCATGGAGGAAACCATGGAAGAGGGAGAAAAGTGAAGGAAAATGTGAAAGAGAGGTGAATTATGGCTGGGAAGGGGGCTGGCCGAATTTGCATATGTCCCCTATGGCAATAATTACAAGTTTGCCATTAATGAAGCCCTAATTACAAAAATTACAAAAATGCCACTCCTTATATTGTCAAAAGCCTATTTCGCCCTCTTTGAATTGAGAAATTATCCTTGTGCCCTTGCTTCATGAATTAATGAAAATCATTGCTCCAATCCTAAGCTTGGACATAAATCTCGAGGCTTCCCGGGTCCATTCCTGAAATTAAAAATCCCTAACAAATAAAATTGGACCTTAAAGTGGAAAAATTAATATGAAATATAATAAATTCCAATTAAACCTCAATGATAAAAATATATGCTAATTGGACAATTAAATGCAAGTTGGAAATGCTAGAAGTAAGTATAAGAGTATACAGATAAACACTAAAAAGTGTTTATCACAGTCTCAAAAGCATATCTCACTGAGAGAACTAACCAATTCCAATGCTTCTATTAAACAGTTGGAGAATCAAGTGGGGCAAATCTCCCAATTATTGACTATTAGATAGCCTGGAACATTGCTTATCACCACAAAGACAAATATGAGGGAACATGTCATTGCCATCTTTTTGAAAAGTGGGAAGATGACTGAGACAAACATTAAGGAGACTTCCACAGCTGAAGGTGAGAAAGAAGAGACACCCAACCCTATAAAAGAAGAAGAGACCACTATAGTGCCTAAGGCACCAAAGCCGAAGAAGGTGGAAAAGCTCATATCCAAACTATTTCCTGATAATCTGCCACCATATGTGCTTAAAGTTCTTTTTCTACAAAGGATTATGATAAAGAGAAAAGAAGATGATGAATTTCTAAAATTTCTAGAGATATTCAAGAAGCTTCATATCAACATCCCTTTCTTAAAGGCTATCACCAAGATGCCTAAATATGGCACATTCATCAAGGAACTTCTTAGTAAGAAGAGGAAGCTAGAGCATAATGCTTAATGAAGAATGCAATGCAATTATCCAAAGAAAATTACCAGTAAAGATGAAAGATCTTGGAAAATTCACTATACCATGCAACATAGGCAACATGGATATAGGAAGGGCACTATGTGATGTAGGAGCTAGTGTGAATTTAATACCCCTCTCTATGTTCTAGAAACTTGGTATTGGAGAAGTGAAGTCTACCATGATGATCTTAGAGTTTGTAGATAGATCTCTTAAATACCCATATGGGTTAGTGGAGAATGTGTTGATCAAGGTAGGAAAATTCTTCTTCCAAGTTGATTTTGTGGTGCTTGACATAGAGGAAGATGTTAATATCCGTTTGACATTGGGAAGATCATTCTTGGTAACTGGTAAAGCTATAATAGACATGGGTGGTGGAGAACTTAGACTAAGAGTGAGTGGAGACCATGATACTTTTAAGCTCTTTGAAGATCCTCAACCATGCAACATAAATGAAGGGAACCAAGAAGAGATGGTTAAAGGCTATAAAACAAGTGCAACTAGTTGAAAAAGCTCCAAATATAAAGAAGAAAGACAAAAATAAAAAGAATCAAAGCAAGGAAATTCTAGAGTGATGCTATTCAGGATGCCCAACTTGCCTGAAGAAAATTCTGAAGTTAGTTGGCTACCCAAGCAAGGAAGGAAAGGCGGCTAGAGAGTCTATTATTTCTCCCTACAGTCCTCTAGATGTGCCATAATGCGTTCAAGAAAGTCGAGCTACGGACTATAAACTAAGCATTCTTGGGAGGCAACCCAAGTATTTCTTTCCTTTTCTTTTAAGTTTTTGTAATTTCTAGCTTTGGTTAATTGAATTGTTTTTAGTTTTTAGAGTAACTTAGACAATTAACCTGACTTATGTAGGTTTTGGAATAGTTTAGGGGAGTATTTTGAAGACTTTTAGCTAATTGTTTTCCATATGACTGATGATTAGCCCGCATCCGACAGGGAGGACATTGCGTGATTTGAGTTTGGGGGTACCTCTATGTTTGTTATTGTTATTGTCTCAGTAAGTTAGTTAGTTGGTATGCTTTTTTATGTTGCATGTTTCTTTCATAACTACATGATTGTGTGTGTGTATAATTGATTAGTTTCAGTTATATTTGAAAAAAAAAATGACTGAAAACCATGGCCAATGATAAAACTAGATGTGATTAGTTGATTTTGTGGGATGAGGAGACTTGATTTGATATGTAGCAATGCATGATTGCCTATTATGTCCTAATAGACTAATTTGATACCTTGAATTGTTGTATTCCTCTTGAACTGTTGATTGGAAAGCCTTTGGGAATTTTGAACCAACCTTGATTTTATGTGAACCCATGTTTATTGTTAATTCCCATGTGTGTGTAATTACTTTGATAGTGAAGTGAATGAGAGCATGAGGATGAACATTAGCCATTTGTGAGCTTTTGAGCCATAGAGTTGCATCTTTGAAGCTCTTGAGTTGATTGTGAGTGTGTCATGCATTTTTAGTTTCTCTAGAACTTGCTCTGTTATACATGTTGAGACCACACAAAGGCGATTAGGGCACCTAGGATTAAACCATTTGAGCCTTTCATAACATACCCTTGCATGATGGCCATTAGTTGACCACAATTAAGCCTTAACCTTCCTTTCTTTCATTTAACCACATTATGAGCCATATACCCTTCCTTGGTGGTTTGCCCATGTTTGGGGGTGCCTCTATGTCTGTTATTGTTATTGTCTGTGTAAGTTAGTTAGTTGGTGTGCTTTTGTATGTTGCATGTTTCTTTCATAACTACATGATTGTGTGTGTGTAATTGATTAGTTTCAGTTTTATTTGAAAAAAAGAAAATTGACCGAAAACCATGGCCAATGATAAAACTGGATGTGATTAGTTGATTTTGTGGGATGAGGAAACTTGATTTGATATGTAGCAATGCATGATTGCCTACTATGTCCTAATAGACTAATTTGATACCTTGAATTGTTGTATTCCTCTTGAACTGTTGATTGGAATGCCTTTGGGAATTCTGAGCCAACCTTGATTCTATGTGAACCCATGTTTATTGTTAATTCCCATGTGTGCGTAATTACTTTGATAGTGAAGTGAATGAGAACATGAGGATGAACATTAGCCATTTGTGAGCTTTTGAGCCATAGAGTTGCATCTTTGAAGCTCTTGAGTTGATTGTGAGTGTGTCATGCATTTTTAGTCTCTCTAGAACTTACTCTATTATACATGTTGAGACCACCCTAAGGTGATTAGGGCACCTAGGATTAAACCATTTGAGCCTTTCATAACATACCCATGCAGATGGCCATTAGTTGACCACAACTAAGCCTTAACCTTCCTTTCTTTCATTTAACCATATTATGAGCCTTATACCCTTCCTTGGTGATTTGCCCATATTTTGAACCCAACACCTTGTAGGATTATGTGAACTCTTTGCATAAGAATGTTGCTTGACCTATATCTAGGGAAGTGGGAAAAAGTAGCCTCAAAAGATACAAAAGATAAGATTCTCCCAAGAAAAGGCAAAGTGACAGAAAAAGAAAGAAAAATCTAGAAAAATGAAAAAAAAGTGAAAAGAAAAAAGTAGCTAAAAAGAAAAAAGAATGAGAAATAAGGGAGAAGCAATATGTAAGTGTGAGGCTTGGTAGTTGGGGAGTGATTGAATTGAAAGGGTAGCATAGAATTCACATATTCTCTTGATGGTGTGTTTTACCTTCATTTTTACTACAATTCATCCTTTTTGACCACACCTTTCCTACAGCCCCATTACAACCCATCAAAGCCCCTTTGATTAGTGTTTATGGTTCACTATTTAGTGGTGGAGATTTGATATATGAGCAAGCCTATGGAGGGATTTTGAATTGCATTGACTTGAGCGACTATTTAACCCTTTAGACACTTGAGAGATTGTAGGGTATTTTCATCCTTGTGAGGGAATTCATCTTCATTGTATTTGATTTCATAAAACTTGATGAGTTGTTGTATATGTGCTCTTCATTCTATGCCCTATATTTCTTTGACAATGATGGCTTTCTATGATTTGATGACCTGTTCATATGGTAACTTTTAGTATGCACTTGGGTGAGGACTTGTGCTTGAGCCTTCTATTTATGTTGAGAGTTACCTTGGGGGTACGGGATTGTTTTCTCTTGTGTTAAATATCTCACATTGCATCATGGTTCTTAGTCTCCAACATATGCCATGGTGGCGTCCTTTGAGGCCAATGCGGTTAGTAAGTGTTGGTGGTTGATGGTTGTTGCCTTCTATGCTTTTCTTCTCTTTGATTTTACTCAAGGACAAGCAAAATGCTAAGTGTGGGGGAGTTTGATGAGTGCATTTCATATAGCCATTTTATACCTCAATCTCTTATATTTAAGTCCTCATTTGAGAAAGAATTATTGCTTATTTTGTAGGAACCAAGCACTCAAAGGAACAAGTTAGAAAAGTGAGCATGAAGGGATAATTTTGGAAGATTTTGAGCCAAAGGAATCAACCCCAAGTTGATTTAAAGAGCATAGAGGCCCAAGGAATGACAAGAAACACAAGTTGGAAGAGAAAATGGGTCAAAGAAGCCTCCAGTACCAACCTAGTACCATGGCACAAGCATGTTGGGGCCATGGTTCCACAAAAACTAGCAAAGGTGCATTTGGCGCTGTGGCACCAGAGTAAGAGAAAAGAGGCCAGAAGCTACGCAATTGGCACCGTGGCGCCTTGGAGTTCCAAACACACTAATTTGTGGCTTTCGTGCCAAATAGGCTAATAGGAATCCTAGTTTGATTAAGAGATTGTATCCTAGCTATAAATAGGCAACTAGAGTTAACAATTAGGATCTTTTGGCACTTTGGTAATTGGAAGAGGCAAGAAAGAGCATGAAGACGAAGGAGAGCTTAGGGCTTCATTGAGTTTTTCTTCTCTACCTTGTTCTCTTCATGTTTTCTTTTAATTTTATGATGTATTTTAATTTGAATATGAGTTTCTAAGTTTCTTTCTAGGGGCTATAATGTAGCCCAACCATGTATTGATTTGACTGATGGATTCAATGAAATTTTAGTTTTATTCAATTGAGTTTTAGTTCTCTGTGCTTTACTCTTTGATTGATTTGGCCAATTAGTTACGAAAATTCTAGATTGCTATGACCTAGGAAGGAATTAGTTAATCTAGACCATGTGAATTAATTACATAATGGAGCTTAGGACAAGAATGTGCCTAGGACCCTGTGTAGCCATTAAAAGGAATCCATAGAACTTAAAGCAATTTCGGTTACTACAATTCACATAAAGATATGATTGGATTGATAATTGGAATTAGTTTAATCTGACCTCGGGAAGGGCTTTTTAATAGATTAGGGAGATCCTGGCTAGCAATTGATAGAACTAGAGTGCATTGATGAAATTAGGAGAATTAATATATATGGTTGGGGTGAAATCAGAACCTCTAGGCTTTTAATCACTGAATTTTCTGCACCGATACTCGCATTCTTATTTTCTTTGTTACTTTGGTTTTATTCTAATTCACTTTCACTACAATTCGATCACTTGAGTAATATTGTAGTTATAGTACTTTGGTAATTAGTTACATAGTCCCCAACAACCCTAGAATACTCTGTCGACTGCATATAATGTACACTTGCACTTATTCCATTACACACATTTTTCACACATTATAGCTCTTTGGGCATAATATCCTTAAACTCCACAAATAAACTATCCAAATTTGATGAGGAACTTCCAATTGTAAGGGCAGGGAATTCTAAAATGGTCATAGGGACAACGACAAGGATTACACCTGACTTTAAGCTATCCTTCTCAAATTCCTTATAAGTCAATAAGTGTAAACCTTTCCTAGTAAAATTACAGGGATATTGTGTCCTCTTACTAGGTTCCCTTTTGTCCTTTGGTTGAAGGATGGGTTCTTTGGGAAAGGTTGGACGAAAGATAACGTTTTTACCCTTGTACTAAATGGAATATGTATTCTCTCACTTAATGACATCTAGTCATGTAGCCAAAGTCAACCAAAAAGAATATGGGCTACATTAATAGGTAAAACATTACAATAGATGTCCTCACTATAACTCCCAAGCTTAAGGGGAACTTGACACCTCTCCTTAACATCCAAACAGGTCTTATCAACCCAAGCTACCTTAAAGGGTTAAGGGTGAGGTTCTAGTTTTAACTCTAACCTGGACATGCCAGACGTGGAAATTTTTTTTTTTTTTTTCTTTTTTTGCACTTTGCCTTTTTCTTGGGAGATTTTCATATCCTTTTGAGGCTACTTCTTTCCACATTCCTAGTTACTAACTAGGCAACATTTCCATTCCTTGAATTCACACAATCCTTCAAGGTGTTTGGTTCAAAATATGGGTAAATCAAAGGAAGGGTAATGGCTTAAAATGTGGTTAAAAGAAGGGAAGGCTAAGGCTCAAAAGGGTCAACTAATGATGATTATGCAAGGTGGGCTATGAAAGGCTAAAATGGCTAAACCTATGTGCCCTAATCACCTTAGTGTCCATGGTTTCACTATGGTCTCAACATGCATAACAGAGCAAGTTTTAGCAAAACCAAAAATTGCATGACACACTCACAATCAATTTAAGAGCTTCAAATATGCAATTCTTATGGCTCAAAAGCTCACAATTGGCTAGTATTCATCCTCATGCAATTTCATCCATTCCACTATCAAAGTAATTATGCACACAATGGGAATTAACAATGGATATGGGTTCACACAGAATCAAGGTTGGCTAAGAATTCCCATAAGCTAATGGAATAAGATATAATGAATAATCATACATTGCTTCCATATCAAATCAAGTCTCCTCATCCCATAATATCATCAGTTAAGCAAATTTTCATCTTTAGCCTCAGTCAAAACACACTACAACACAATCATGCAAAAATTTTGTAAAAAAAACAAATCATGCAATCATGCAGAAAAACAAAACAAATACTACTACTCAAATAACCATAACATGCAGAAAACAAAATATTACCACTCAAACAATCATAAGTATCCCAACTCCCCCACACTTAAAGTTTGCAATGTCCTCAATGAAAAATAATAAAAGAAAGGGAAAGGGACAACTTGGAGATTTTTCTCTTTTGCTTTTTTTTTTTTTGAAATTGACTTTGTGAATAGTGCTGGGCACCGTGGCGCCAGTAGGTAGAATGCTAGAGAGTTTTTTATTGCCATGGCACCCAAATCGAGGCCATGGCGCCCTAGGATTTGTAGTCTGCTTTGTTTTGGCTTGAATCTTCGAATTCTTGCTCCAAATTTTGCCTAGAACCTTAATAGCTCCAAATAATTGTTTGAGTGACTCTGAGTAGTAGAATATATAGTAGAAGATACTATGTTAAAGAAAGAAACAACATGCAAAATAAAACACACAAAAGAAAGAAAGAAAAAGGAAGAAAAACTATTGGGTTGCCTCCCAACGAGCGCTTAGTTTATAGTCCTCAGCTCGACTATCTCAGGTTCTTCATGGCACATCGAGAGGGCTATAGGGAGAAATCTTGAACTCTCCCACTCTCTTTCCTTCCTTGCTTGGGCAGCCAACTATCTTTAATATCTTCTCAAGGCAAGTTGGGCATCCTGAATAGCCCCACTCTAGAATTCCCTTGCCTTTGCCCTTTTTATTTTTAGCTTTCTTCTTCTTGACATTTGTGGCCTTGTCAGCAGGTTGCACTAGTTTTACAGCTTTAATTTCACCTCGCTCTTCTTTGAGCTCTTTATTTGTATTGCATGAAACAGGATCTTCAAAGAGTTTAAAAGTGGCATGGTCTCCATTGACCCTCAATCGGAGCTCTCTTGCAGCTAGATCTATTACAACTTTGCTTGTTACTAAGAAGGATCTTCCCAGTATTAAGGGGATATCAGCATCCTCCCCCATATCAAGACCATGAAATCTAAATGAAGAAGAATTTGCCCACTTTGATAAGGACGTTCTCCACCAAACCATATGGGTATTTAAGGGATCTGTTAGGAAATTCTAGCATCATCTTGGTGGGCTTTACTTCCCCAATGCCTAGTTTCTTAAACATAGATAAGGGCATTAGATTCACACTAGCCCCCAGATCACACAGTGCCCTACCCACATCCATGTTACATATATTGTAGGATACAATGAATTTCCCTTAATCTTTCTTCTTTATTGGTAACTTCTTTTGGAGGATTGCACTGCATTCTTCAATGATTGCAACTGTCTCATAGTCCTGTAGCTTTCTTTTGTTAGACAGGATGTCCTTCATGAACCTCACATAGCTGGGCATTTGCTTTAAAGCTTCTGCAAAAGGAATGCTGATATGGAGCTTTTTGAACACCTCGAAAAACTTGGCAAATTGACTGTCTAACTTCTGCTTTTTGAACCTTTGAGAGAATGGAAGAGGCGGTTTGTATGGTAGAGAATTGTTTGGGAAAAGCTTAGATCTTGGCTTTTCCTTTTGCTGTGGTTCTGGCCTCTTCTCTGGGATGACTTCAGGTGCTTTCTCAGGTTCAAGTTCAGGCTCCTCTGCTTCTCCTTCTTCAGGCGTGGGCTCCTCTTCTTTCTCCCCTTCAGCTATGGGAGTCTCTTTAGTGTTTGTTTCCACTACCTTCCCACTTCTCAAAAAGATGGCATGGACATGCTCTCTTGGATTTGCTTCAGTGGTGCTGTGTAGTGCACCAGGTTGTCTTATAGTTAGTAGCTGAGAGATCTGTCCTACCTGGTTCTCCAATTGCTTTATTGAGGCATTTGTGCTAATTATGAATTGGTTTGTTCTCTCTGTAAGATCTGCTTGAGATGTTGCCAGCTTGGCCATAGCCTCTTCTAAATTCATCTTTGGAGGTTGTTGTTGTTGAAAATGAGGCATTCCTTGACCTTGATTCTTCCATGAAAAATTGGGGTGATTTCTCCACCCAAGATTGTAGGTGTTAGAGTAGGGATTGTTGTTCCCTAGATAGTTCACCTCCTCGGCTTCTCCTTGCATGCCCTCCATAGAATTTCCTTTGAGTAGAGCAGTTTGGAAGGAAAGTACCTGGTCTAATTTGGCTGATAATTTGGCTAGTGCATCTGCATCCTGGATGCCAGCTACTTTCTTCTCATTGTCTCTCCTAGAGTTCCAATCAGAGGCATTTGTGGTGACCTCTTCAAGTAACTCATAGGCTTCAGCATAATCTTTGTTTAAGAAAGCTCCTTTAGCAGCTGCAGCTGCATCTGCAACTGTCTTTGTGTTAGATTCCAATCCACCATAAAACACTTGCATCACGAGCCAATCTTGCATTCCATGGTGTGGACACTTCCTCAGCAACTCCTTGAATCTTTCCCAAGCATCATAGAGGGATTCTCTATCAAATTGTGTGAAATTGACAATTTCTGTCCTCAGCTTGGTAGTCTTCGAAGGAGGGAAGTACTTTGTGAGAAATTTTTGGGCTAAAGATTCCCATGTGTCAACCGAACCAAGTGGCAAAGAATTCAGCCACCTTCTTGCTCCATCTCTGAGTGAAAAAGAAAATAGCCTGAGCTTTATTGCCTCCTCTGACACCCCGTTGTATTTGAATGTGTCACAAATCTCTAAGAAAGTTGAGAGGTGAAGATTAGGGTCTTCATTGGGTCCTCCTGAGAATTGGTTATTTTGCACCATCTGGATGACAATAGGTTTGATTTCAAAATTATTTGCTTCTACTGCTGGACTTCGAATGCTGGGCATAGCGTTTTGAATCTTTGGGACAGCAAAGGTCCTAAGAGGTATATGCCCTTCAATCTAATGATTGTTAAGTGCTGCCATCTTTTCTAAATCTGGCTGCAAGTTTCTAACTACTCTCTTCTCCTTTCAAATTCTTTTAATAGTCTTCTCGATTTTTGGATCAAAAGGAAGAAGAGTATGCTTCATGTACCAGAAAATTCACCTGGAAAGAAAAAGTGGTTAAAATACTAAAAGAAAAACAAAATAAAATTGCTTAAGTTAACACCTTGTTAGTTCCTCTAATATCAATTAGACAGTCCTCTGCAACGGCGCCAAAAACTTGATGTGCGTGAAATAGAGTGTGTAATATGTTGGAAACACAGTGCAAGTATACACTATCAGTGTAGCTGGCAAAGTATTATGGGGTTGTCGTACCCAAGGGACTGAGAATTGATTACCAGAGTACTATAACTCTAGTATTACTCAAGCGGTTGAATTATAATGACAGAAGCAAAATAAAGTAAAGACAAACAACATAAAAGTAAAGAAGAATAGTTAGAAGATTGTGTAGAGAAAACAATGGATGTAAACCTAGGGATTCAAATTTCACCACAACACCTATGTATAGACTCTCTTGATCCAGTTATGAACTCCAGTTTTATCAATTGCTAGCCAGGACTCCCTAATCACATCAATCAGCCTTGGTGTGAGGTCAGATCGAATCTAACTATAATTATCAACCCTGCTATATTCCTATGCGAGTTGTAGTAACTACAATTGCTTTAAGTTCTGTGGACATCCTTTAGAGAGGTCTAGGGGAAACTCCCTAGTTCCCATGTGGCTACACAGGGTCCTCAGTACATTCCTGTCCTAAGCTCCACTATGGATTTAACTCTTGTGGTCTAGATTAACTAATTGTTTTCCGAGTCATAGAAAACCCACAAATTTCTCCTAACTAATTGGCCATATCAATCAAGAGTGAAGTGCAAAAAATTAAACCTCAATTGAATAAAACATGAAGATTTCATAAAATCCTCAATCAAGTCTATATATGAAATTGGGGTACATCTTAACCCCTAGAAAAGAGTTTAGTTACACATAATGTAACTTAAACACATAATGCAAAAGAAAGAAAACATTAATAGAAATAAAAGGCGTAGAAGAAATAGTTACGCCTTGTTCCTTGCTCTCAGGTTGTGTTATGCTCTCCATCCTCTCAGCTCTAGCCTACTTGGTTATTTATAATATACTTATTCCTAGTTTTACTCAAAATAGGACTCTTAGATGAATTACAACTTTAAGTACCAAGTAGTCTCATGCTTCCAAGACACTAATTCTTCTCAAACATGAACTCCGGAGAGTCTTCTTGGCTTAGGAATACCAATCCTAACATGACACAGCTTCCCGGAAGTTCACTTGGCTTGGAAGTCCCCAATTTCGCATAGGAAGGGTTCTAGGGCGCCATGGCAAGACACAAGGGCACCACGGCGAGCACTGGCAGAATGCTCTCTAGCTTAAGATGCCACGACGTTGGGTCTTAGCGCCATGATGCTGCATGGCAGAATGCCATTAGGCTGTTTTTTCCTTCATTTGGCTAGTCTCGATGCTTGTATCCTGCAAAACAATGAAATGACATCAAAAGCACCTTGTTTTACCTTAATTTGAGACTGGAATGCAAGGGAAAATATACCAAAATATCTATATAATTTACACTTATTAGCCAACACAAGGGGAAGTTTTTGCCAATTTTGTGCAGTTTTATTACGATGCCTTGCTATTCCGGACACCAAAACTAATGAGTTTCTGACGTTTTGAATTCAATGGTATTGACAAAATGAATTGTCAAGCATCAAAAGGTATTGAAGTTAACCTCTAATGCCAAATTGATGCAAAATAGAGAAGAAAGGAAGGAAATCTTAAGATACTCTCTTAGGTAGGGTACTCCCTTAAAGAAAAATAACTTAAATACTCTCTGAAAGTAACTAAATTGTATTTGACTGCATAAGAAAAGGTGAAGAAACTTATTACCAAGAGGGCCAATTTATAGGCCATGGAGTCGCCTCAAAATAAGAGTTCTAATAGAAATATAACTATAATTTAGATAACAATGAAATATTTGAAATAAATCAAAAAATAAAATACATTAAATAAAGTAAAAACTTTAACCCTAATTTGACTAAAACCTTAGATGCCTAATTTACATTACAATTGCAAAACAATAAATTCTTGAATCATTATAAGTATATACAAAAGATTTTCAATTACATTATATATACCCAAATCAAAATGAACACAACATGTACATGATATGAAAGAAACGAAGAAATATAACCATGATCATAAGCAATGGGAGGAGAAGCCATGACTGCATAGAAGAAAATTAGAATACACAAGTGAAACTTCAATTTGAAAGAAGAGATGGATATACATAAAAAGATTTAAGTACATACAAACAAGATTTAAAGGATAGTTCAATGGAAGAAAACTTCTACATAGAGTGTGATCAATAATGGCAGGTGAGATGGTGCCAATAGCAATGCGGATGAGAGGTATCGGCAGAAAGAGGAGACTAAAAACCCCAAAAATAATGGGTATTATGTAAAAAGGTCCAAAAACAAAAACTTACAAATTCATAAAACCATCAAAAAGATTGAAGATAAAGGGCTAAATGAAAAAAAAAAAAAAAAAGTTACCAAATAGAGAGTGACGACTAATGGTGAGAAGAGGTACCACTTTAAAAATAATGGTTGTGGGTAGTGTTAGTAACGAAGTCGATGAGAGGTACTAGTGCCAAGGTGGAGGAGACTAAAAGTTGTAGAAAATGATGCTCGAAGGTGTGATGTCGAAGAAGAAGAATGGGTATTTAAAAAGAAGATTGTTCCCATTATTCTAATTTTGAAATTCAGAAGGATCTTTTACAACAATTAAATTTTGAAGTGTTGTAGAAAATCAACTCATAGACAACGCCTTCTTTGTAGAAACATAATTAAAATAAAATAAACAAAATAATACTGAGATTCATGGAGAAAAGGAGAAGAAATCCTCTATGGTTGAAGTTGGAGTGCTGTCTCCTCTTGTTCCTCTTGCTCCAAGTCTCTTGACTCTAAAACTCTAATTCTAATATGAATCTCTACCCTATTTCTCTACTTACTTCATTGCCTACTAAACTTAATTCTAAAAGAGGTATTTATAAATAGAAAAATCTTATGAAACTAGGAAACCTAATAAATTGGAAACCTTAATTGCAAAAAATAGGATAGTTTAGTGGATTAAGAAATCTAAATACATTAGAAATACTCAAGGCCCAAATTATCTTTCATTAATTGTAATGCAGCTCTCGAAAATTTAGAAATATTCATTTTCTTATTTAATGCTTCAAATTATTCTCTAGGTAAAAAAATAGGAAATTAACTTAAGAGTAAACACTCTTTTTAGTACCTGTAAAATAGGATTAGGATTGACATAAATTGAGAACCTATCAAACTTTTAACATTACTTGAGGACATTTTGAGATCAAATAAAAACCTATAAGATTATTTGACATCAAAAGATGACTTCCGTCAATTCTTTTGTCAATCTTAACAAGAGATGACTCTGCCCAAGGCTTTTCTTTTACTTACTTCCAAAATACCCTTAATAGCTCCTACACCTCACCATCTCTCTCTCACCTCTTACATTGTAATCTAAATTTCTCTCCCTCTCTAGAAAGATCAAATCGGCAACCCCAGCCCATCTATGGCCCCAATTCAGCTTCATCCCAACTCTTAATGTTAACTTCATCCTATCACCTCCACCTAAACCTCTCAGGCTCTCACCATTATTGCAGACCCACTATACCTACCAGCCAACTTCTCCTCATCTCTCTCATTCACCCCCATCTTCCTTCCATCATAACACCCCACGGCCATCACAGCAAGAGAGTATGAAAGTGAATTATTATCTAGCTGCAAAAGCCCCGAAATCAGGCCCATTGATCCTTAGATTACATTCTGCCTTTTTTCTCCCAATTTTCGCAGTCATTCCATAACCCAATTTCTCAAAGTGATAACTTAGCAAATCTATTGACCAAGACACTACCTGCATTAACATTTAAAAGATTGGAATGCGTTGGCTAAAAAATCTTTATTGATGTTATGAATAGGGGAGCACACAAGGGACGGCGTACTCTTTTTCTTTTATTAATGTTTTTGTCCCACTGGATTTTTCCTAGGTAAGGTTTTAATGAGACATATTCCTTGTATAATGGACATCTAAGGGGGAGTGTTATGAATCTTTTATTGTAGATGTCAATTTAGTTTCTCAACTCCCAAATCATCATTGTGAATTATATCATATTGTCTCCTTTAGGTTATACTTTACAAGGCTTTTTTCTTTTCTATGTAACTTCCCTATACAATTATAATGAGAGTTCATTAATATTATGTACCATGGTGATTGGGATTACAAGATTATGTGTATAAATAGGATACCTCATTTGAAATATTATTTTATAATTTTTCTACTGGTGATGAGAGTGGGACAAGATTTAGTATACTTAAATGGGGAAGATGATATGTATTTCTTCTAATTAGATTAGTTCTTAATTTGTTTCCACTTTTTAGCTTACCTTTTAAATCCTCCGATTTAATTGGCCTCAAAAAAGAGGCCTGTAACTAATTTTAATCGGGCTTACCACTACTTTTGACAATGTGTAAACTTTGTTTTATAGCAAATTGATTTTTTTTAACAAGTTATTCATTTTCTTTTACACCGCAAGGTTCATTTGTGTTCCAATCCTATCAAGTATATCAAGGGCGATGATTCAATTAAAAAAAACAAAAAGTAAGCTAAACATTGTGGTGTTTCAAGCTAAAATTTTAGAGTTACATGAAGTAGGCTATTATTCATTGTTTCCCATTTCAAATAAAGTGTAATATCATATGCCAAAAATTGTGAAAATATGTAGGTATAAACATTATAAAAAAAAAAAAAAAAAGAAACAAATACGCTATTGTTGCCTACTCTTTTACTTTTTATTTTTTGTCCATCTCTAATATTTTACAAGTAAATCCTAATTAAAGTAAGAGCGCAAAAAACAAAAGTCCTAGTTATCAAAGTAAGACCACTTCAAGAAAAAGTTAAATAAGAAGGACGGCTGCTTATCAACATAGTCATAGTGCCGACCCGTTAATGCCATTATAATATTCTGATAGAAATTCTTTTTTGCCCTGTTATGTTATAATTAATTTTAAAAAAGATCTTAATATTTTAAATTAGACAAAATAAATCATTATATTTCAAAGAAAGAATAAAAGTGGACCTTATTGAAGTATTTTTTATTTGTACGAAATGTTCATTTTTTGTTCTGACTTGAAATGTAAAAGTTCATTTTATCTAGTTTGAAAAGTGAAGATTCTTTTTAAAATTAGCGATAAAGTAAGAGGAAAAAAAAGAATTTTCTCTAATATTTAATATTGAATCGACTCTATTTGACACAATTAGTGAATGAGGTACCCTTTCTCACATATTTTTTGTTGTTTAAAATTATTGCAAACAAGTTAAGAAATCATTAATTAGTATAGTAAATTGACTATAATACTCTCATTTAATTTCTCTTAATTTATGTGTAATTAAGAGAGAATAAGTAAGTTATAGGCAAATATAAGTGAATATGAAAAATTAAATTTTCATGGAGTCTCAAAATTCTAAAAATGTTATAGTTTTAGAAAAAAAAAAAAATCTCTAAAACTCAAACACAAAAAGCTCTAGAAAAAAAAAATAAAAAAATACTGGCAGGTTATATATTAAGATTGTCTTTATAATTCATATTTTGCATTGAAAAATGTAGATTAGGTATGACCATGGAGATGAAACCTGTTGTTTTATATGATATTTCAAATCATGTTTCATGATTATGTAATTAGTTAAAAATAATGTTGTAAATTTATGTTAATTAAATTTTTGACCAATTACATTATAATAAAACAAAATTTAAGATAAAATATGAGACTAACAATTTGTCTAAAAAAAAAAATTAGACAATATCAATTAAGCTTGACTAATATATTATTTTGGTCCTTTACTTTTGTAAACATTATCAATTTAGTGCTCGTACTAAAAAAAATAATGAATAAATATTGGTCACATTTCAAATTAATAATTTAATTTGAATTTAACATAATATTCAAACAGAACAATAAATTATTTTAGAATTTTTTTGGTTATATTTCCGTATTGCTTAATTTACACATTTTTATAAACAACAACTGTTCTGAAACATTATACATGACGAAGCTTTATGATATCTTCCTATTAATTAGTACCAAAATTAAGCAATACAGTTCTATTCCAAACTTCCAATATAAAAAATTCCTTTTAATTCATCCACCCAATGGTAGAGATAGAATACCAAAAGCCGGACAAAAATGACTCAGAAATCTATGAAATGTCAAACATCTCAAACTTAATTAGCACCATTATTGCTTAGAAAATGACTTCATAACTTTTCTTTCATATACTTTTTATTATTATTTTGGTTGATAGTACAACAGGATGAGCTCGCTTTTATATGCCCCTTTCGTTTATAACTATAATTAATGAAGGCAAAAATGATATTTAAGTGATAATAGAGACCACTTAACTATGAAAATCAGTCAACAAGACGCGTGGCTTCTTCTTCCTTTTCCAAAGGTGGGTCCAAAGCTTGCTAGAAGGTTTTGAACTTAATGGAGAAATCGCAATCATGGGTTGGGAAGAGATTGAGACAGCAACTCTGTTTCTTGTTTTGGAATCTTTTTCTTCTTCTTGGCTTGTTTAATCTCACCATAGAAGTAGGAACAGAAACCCCAAAGAGAAAGTGTCAAAGAAACCCCTTTTTCTGCTTGAAATTTCTCGTGGTAGAAAAAAACTGCCAAGACTTCTGTTACTGGCAGAAGCACAGAAATTATAATACCAGATAACATAGATGACGCACAAAAGATAACTCCTACTACTCCCACGAAGAAAGTCTGCCATATCACAGCACTCATCACCAGAACCACATAATACTTAGCTTCCCCTAGCTCAAATTCTTTTGCTTCTCTTGGAATCACCTAAAAAGTGAGAACAAAAACCATAACAAAAAAAAAAAAAGAAAAAAGGTTTTAGGTTGGGTTGTAATAATAAGAACAAAAATCATAATAAAGATACCAAGAAAGAGATAAGTCAATGGAAACATGCCAAACAATAAAGTATTATTGGAACTATCGAGTTTAAAATTTTATAATTGTATTTATCAAAAGAAATTTATTAATTATTGTTTTTATTTAAAATATAAATTAATTTTATACTAAAAATGTAAGATACCCTAGTGTCTTTCTTGTTGGGAAGAACTTCTGAACTTTTGAGAGGGATTTACATGCTTTTATGAGCATATCTTGAGTATAAATGAAACAATAAAGAATAAAAGTTAATATAAGAGCAAGAACTAACCTTGAAATCATTGTTTATTATCATTCCTATGATACAGAAAAGAGTAGCACCAGCATTCATGACTATCTGAGTCTCCATGACGAGTGAGAAAGTCAGAACCTGTTTTGTCTTTTTGTACACCAACTCTACCAGAGGCAGAATAAAGCCATACAAGAGAGCCGCTAAGATTGTCATTACAAAACCCATTACATAGTCCTTGGTGGACTCACCAGATGGGCGGTCAACGCTGGCACCCATACCCAAAACGGCTGCTGCAATGGTCAACAATACGACGGCGTTTATTGTGAAAGCTGTGAACTTGTGCCTCACCAGAAGGAAAGCGAAGCAGGCAGTGAAAACCAGCTGGGTGGAGATAATGAGAGAAGAAGTGGACACTGGAAGCTGAGCCAAGCCATAGGCATAGAGGTAATTATCGACACCGGTGATCATACCGATGCCGGCGGCGGCAACAAATAAGCGCGGCTTCATGGATACAAGCTTTGGTTTTTGTGCTTGGGTGGCGGTGAAGTGGCGGCGCCGGCAAAGGTAAGAGATTGCAAGTGGAATGAACATGATAGGAAAGGCGGCGGTTTCGAGAAAGCTGGATAGCCAGATACGCTTGCCGCCGTGGATATAATAGAGACGCATTATGAGTGGGCCACCGCCGGTGCCGATGGATAGTAGGATTGTGCTTAGTATGAGAAAGACTCTCTTCATGGCTATGTTTTCTTCTGCTTCCCTTCTTTCTGTTTCCACCATGGCTACTTGCTAGCTAGCTGGCAATAACTTCCTCTCTCTTGATGTGCTATTATATAGGCTTCTTTTTTTTTTTTTTTTTTTTTTCTGAGTGAGAATAAGATAGAAGTTGAAACAATGTAGTGATTCTATATTTTGGTAGCAAACGGAACTACCGTTAAACGTCATCGTTGAGAAAATTGCACATTTGCTTCAACTACCACTCTATATTTAACTGACAGTTTTTTTTTTTTTAATAATAATAATAATTATTGTTATCATTAGTATTATTATTATCCCTATAAATAAATATTTATCTTGTATTTTATATTTAAAACTTTTATCAATTTAATTCCTAATACTTCAAGTTTATCAGTTTAGTTCTTTATACTTGAAATCATAATTAATTTTAACCTTCACATTTTAAATTTATATTTAAATTTATTAATTTAATTTGATAAATTTAAAAAATTAAATTAATTAAGGTTTTAAATATGAAGGACCAAATTGATAAACTTAAAATATAAAAAACTAAATTGATAAAAGTTTTAGATGTAAAAAACTAAAATAAATATTTATTCTAAATTTAAAAAGTTTTTCATTTTGAAGGATCATTTTCAGATATTAAAGAGAGCAAGACATTAAGGCCAACATTAATGGGATATTTATCTAAAGTTCTTTGGCTACGTTTTCTTCTTGGTATTACCACTAGATAGGATTTAAAAGATAGTGCCTTATTTTAGATGTGCAAGTAGTACCATCTGATTTTAGATGTGTTCCTAAAACATTTTTTGTGGACCCAGAAGAATGTGAAGTAGAAAAGAAAGAGAAATATGTTGAATAATTTGTGGAATCCATTTAGTGAATTTGTTTAAGTATAACTACTAACAGAGAGAATAGATTAAATTTGTTAAAATTATGTGTTGTGGTAAGGCCTAAAAAACATTATAAATAATCAACTTAACTACTCACTTCAAGTAGCACCACTAAACTTGCTAATAGTGACTCTCTATATATGTTGTAAATGTAAGTGCCGTTTGGTATACAAAATGGAAAGAAAAGAAGTGGAAATACACTGGAGTTATATGGAAACCTGTTATTTCATTGTGTATATCAAAGAAATGGAAAGAATAAAAGAATGCTTAAAGATCATATTATCCCTTAAGATTTAAAATTTATATTTTAAGACGTAGAATTTGAAGACATATTCATCTTTTGACGCTAACATATATAACATTTGTAGCTTTCTTTGGAAACTCATTCTCATGTGTAAGGGAATGACGGACTCCCTTCCACTTTCTCACTACATTCTCGCATGCCAAACATGCTCCAAAGTACGGTGCAGCTCCCACTTTTTAGTAATATGCCTTTTTCAGAGTTGCACTGCTAAAGTGTATTCAGCACTTGCGCAGACTTGGGAAGATTAGGATTTAGAAAGGCTGTTTGGTAAGAGATATTTCTTCTCCACGAAAGATGAAGGGTCCTAATATTGGATAAGACAGATGACCCTATCTGTTTGTCATTTTGCATATTGAAAGTGTGTGAAGCAACAAATATCTAAATATGAACAAAACAGTAGTCAAAAAAAGGCACTCATTTTAGTGATGTAAGACATTTTTGAAAAAAGAAAAACACTCATCTTTTAAGCCAAATGATTCAACTTTGGCTTTTCTTCTTTGAAGTTTAGCCTCTTTCGTAACACATGATAGGGTATTTGTGAGTTTTATGAATATCTTTTACAAACTCCTTTTTTCTTTTGACTCTTCCAGTTTGAAATTGGAAGCCACGATGATAAGGACCTTCCTATATTGACTCGCAAAGCTGTTTAGAAGTCTATTTAGATTAGCTTTTGAAAAAAAAAGTAAAAAAAAAATTAAAAAGAGAAAAAGAAGTTATTTTGTATATAGATTAATTTTTTTTAAAAAATTATTAGAAAAGGAGAAGCATCTCCTCACATGCTTCTAAGAAAGTAAAATTTTGGTTTCTAGAGATACTTTTCCTTCTACATAAAAATTAATCCAAACAATCAATATTATATAGAAGTGTCTCTTTTTAAATTAAAAGAATAAGTACCTTGCCCAAAAGCCAATCCAACAATGTCAATTAAGACATAATATTCTATTCCATGGTTGCCACTTGCCTTAATTGCCGCCATGTTTTAAAACCAAAATTATTAGCTAAATTGGAGATGATAATATCATCAACGTAATTTCCACGTTTCACTAAATAAATGTAAATAGGAGAACTTAGAAGACTTTTCCAATTTCGTATGTGAACTATGTTGTATATTCCTTTACCTAGCACGGGTCAATTTTAACTGATAATAGATTTATATTTTTCTTTTCATAGAGCTGCAAATTTGAATATTAAGTATATATTTCATTCGAAATCTACTATGATAAATTGTAGCCAACTTTAAATAAATTATAATCTAGATATCAAAGTTTGATTAAAAAGTAAGGGAAATAAATTGGTACCAATGAGGTGCATAGTTATCATTCCACCTTGCTAACTTACAGAAAATAAATTAAAGATGCTAATTTTTTTCCCTGAAAATTGGAAAATTCAACCTATCCCAAAGTTATGTTGCGCAACGTTCACATGCAGCATTGGCATGACTTCAAATAACATGAAAGAACGGATTTTTCTTTTGTGGGATATAAATTGGCCCCATGGCCCCAATATATATTTAACATGTAGTTAATAGAAAGTTTTAAAAGTTGTGAAAAGTTAGATACAGAGAATCAGTTGAGAGAGTTGAGAGGAGAGAAAATCTTGTGCCTCCAAAAGAGCCAACTTTATTCATCCACCAAAGAGGTATATATACACAATGAAAGTGAAACCCTAGCTCTAAAAGGATAATGTTTATTTAATAAATTACAAATAAATAAATACTAAGTTAGCCCTAGGGAATATTCCATTAAATGAGCATCCAATCAAAATATTCATAACATTCCCCCCTTGGATGCCCATTACCAAAGAAGGTGCCTCGTTAAAAACCTTACTAGGAAAAACCCTGCGGGACAAAAACCTAATGAGGAAAAGAGTACACAATTTTTTGTATACGCAATCAAATGTTGCCTCATTAAAAACCTTATCAGGAAAACCCAATGGAAAAAAACCATGGTGAAGGGAAAAAGAGTGCAATACGTATCAATCAAGTTATTTATGTCGATGAACTCTAATATTATACAAGATCTTTCAAATATTGTAGAAGTTAATACCATGGTAACAAATTTGCTAGATTGTCACATTGACGAACTAGTTAAATTATACTAAGATTTGGTACTTCAGGACCAAATATTTCTTTATCATTCTCATAGGTTCTAAAAAGAATATATGTTCGCATTTAGTGATCACACTAATATAATTTGTACAAATAAAATCACTTTAACACTACTACTATATAAGCATTTTAATGCAAGTTCTCTCTATAAGTAATCTATAGCTTCAGAAGCTCTTCAAAAGTTCTAATATTAAATCATCGACACAAAATTACTAATATGCGAACAAATGGGTCATTTTCTATATATATTTCCTTCAACAAATATATTTCCTTCAGGTAAATCATATCCTTTGGGGATGTCATTGTTGAATGAGTCGACTACAATAATATTCATCAGACACAAATAATATAATTCATGTACTGCTAGACTAAATAAGTACCATTAGATACTTACATCCACCACAATTAAGTATATCTCTTCAAAATCAATGCCAGTTATTTGCAAAAAAAAACCCTTGAGTATCATTTTTCTTTTGTATTCACACAAAAAGGCTATTTATCCATAACTAGCTTTTCACTTATGGTGTTTGGACTGCAGATCTAAAATTTTCACTTTTTAAGCGAACCTCAATTGCGTCTTTTCAATCTTGGCCAATCATTTCTTTCTTTGCAGACTTTTACTATTGATCCTCAATATCTTATATCACATAGCACGCTAAATTATACGTGAACATTGTCAACAACAACGATTTCATTCTGGTTCCATCATAATCTATAGAGATCTCTTTATTTTCATGGCTTTTAGGTACCTGAGTTTCCTTTGAAACTAAAACATTAGTTATTTCTGAGGACTCTTCTAGATTTACCTCTAGTAACTCTTCTGGAGCTGCTTTATCCTCAATTTGGCAATCTTTGATTCTTAGCTCCTTTTCTTTTTGAGGATTTTTATCTTTGGAACCAGTGTGTTTATCACTTTTCATGTGTTTGTAGTTATACTTTGATTGGAGCAATAGTAATTGGTACACATGATTTTAGTCACTCTTACTAGTCAAGTAATACGTCTAGCAGTTTATACAAGTGAATTATCATAAGAACTTCTAGTTCATATTTGCTTTGCAAGAGGATCAAGGTGATAATTCATTCTAAATATTCTTCTTTTCGACTGCTTATTCTCTTCCCCCTAATGTTGGAATAAATGATTTATCAAAAGGATAAGTGGCGAACCAAGCCACAAATAAATATCCTTTTAGTGAATCTATATTTCACTTATATATGGAGATCTATATCCAACATATGTTCTTAACCTCTATTGAGGTCTCGTCTTAATTCAGTGTGGTGGAGCAATTAATAACTCATTCAAAATTTCATAAATGAGATACACTTGGCTCCTGACTATAAACTAATTATAAGAGGGGTTCAAATAACTTGTTGGCATTATGCAAATCAATTTTACCACATGAATAATCATATGTTCCCAAATAAACTTTAAAAGTTTAGATTTCATAAGTAATGGTCTTGCAATTAATTTTAGGCAACTACAAGTCCATTTTACGCATTCCAATAGTCACTTTGAAGAGTGAATTCACTAGCATTAATGACGCGCGCCCTATAGCGTCGCTACTACAGGTTGCGGTCAAATTAAAAATACCAAGTTCGAGTTTCAAACCAAGGTCGTATTCTCAGAGAACCACTAGTACAGGTTTCAGTTAATTAGGCAAAAGAGGGGGGGTTTCAGCAATTCAACAGTGAATAAATGCACTAAACAATAAAATCGAAATGAACAGATGATGGAAATGTAATCAACCTGGGGAACTATCAGACAATGGTGATTCTATCCTCGACCTAAAGATAAATTTAATTCTAATTATGCTAATTAACTAGATTAACCCCAAAATCTCAAGATTAACCTACCTAATTAATTAATTTGGTTGAACCCTTACTAAGCCGGTATCCTTGCACCTAGCTCGGCAATTCCTACTACACAATTGCATAGATTATGGTTATTGAAACCAAATCTAACCTCAACTAACATCGCAGCAAAGGATTAGAACATCCAAGACTTAAATTCTGAATTTCTATCTAACCAAATCAAGTTCTACTCCGTGGAAATCACTCCTAGGGTGATCAGGCCTAGAAATCCCACAAACCCATCCAGTAATCATGCATAATAATCACCATACACAATCACAGAGAAGGAAATGAAGAGTAGAGAAACATAACTATCATTAAATTCAAAATAAATGCAATACAGGTCTCAAGAATCAAACCGACAGTCTTCCAGCTATCCCAATTGACCACAGACGCGCCTAGCCTTCCATTTTCATGGAGGAAGCCATGGGAGAAGGAGAAAAGTGAAGGAAAATGTGAAGGAGAAAGTGAATTGCGGCTGGGAGGGGGGCTGGCCGAATTTGCATATGTCCCCTATGCAATAATTACAAGTTTGCCATTAATGAAGCCCTAATTACAATAATTACAAAAATGCCACTCCTTATATTGTCAAAAGCCTATTTCGCCCTCTTTGAATTGGGAAATTATCCTTATGCCCTTGCTCATGAATTAATGAAAATCATTGCTCCAATCCTAAGCTTGGACATAAATCTCGAGGCCTCCCGAGGTCCATTCTTGAAATTAAAAATCCCTAACAAGTAAAATTGGATCTTAAAGTTGAAAAATTAATATGAAATATAATAAATTCCAATTAGACCTCAATGATAAAAATAGATGCTAATTGAACAATTAAATGCAAGTTGGAAATGCTAGAAGTAAGTATAAGAGTATACAGATAAACACTAAAAAGTGTTTATCAATTAACCAGGTGCGTAGCTCAACTAGATATAATTAAGGCATTGCGCTCTTATTTCAATTTGTTGAACAAGTAATCACATAAACTTCAAGTTGAGTTAACTCAAATATGTGATCATTTAGTTGATACATCAATTAAAATTAAGAAGTATCTAAATGATCCACATAATAGGTCTACAGACCCACAAATATTTTCATCTCGTGTACATTCTAAAAGATGAGGGATTCACTCTTACTTTTGCTAATGCAAATAAATTTTCTTTGGGAATAAATAGCATATGGGAAACTAAGTGTTTCAATTGAAGAATCTTCTAGCTCTTCAATGAAGTGCACATGATTTTTTAATTATTTTTGCATCATTGTTGATTCAGGATGGCTCAAATTAGTCATGCCAAATAAAACAAGTTTATTTTGACTTGTAAACTTCTGGTTTACAACAACATATGTTTCAATTGTACTAATATATATGTAGTACAAATTCAAGAAAATGCATATAATTTCTCAATGTAAATATTTTCTAGCTCTTCATGAGCTGATTTCCATTTCCCTAACTCTTTAAGAGTGCTCAATTATTTTTGTACTACTGAATATAGTAGTAATATTATCTATGTAGAATAGAAATAATGTAGCATCACATAATATATCAAAATCACTAAAGACAACAACTAAAATAAAATTACTTACAGATATTTCTATCACCTCTAGGGGATAAAATGATTGTAAAACCTTTAATTGTTGATATGACTATAATCAAAACTAGCACATAGTTAGTTGAAAGTGAAGTCAAAATTTGCTCCTTTCCTTTTATTAATGCTTTAAAAGGATTTAGAACATGTTTAGATGTACAGTAAGTACAAGCCTAAAAATCCTTTTCATGTCACAATAATATTGAGTTTCTAAACATCTCTTCACCACTTTTTTTTATTGTTGTGGATAGAATATTTCATACACTATAATCATGAGTACACCCACATTTCTTAATATTGTTCCATTCACTTCAACGAATGGAAAAAATAATAGAAAATATTTATGTTCTCGTTTTGCAATAAGGTAAATTTAACGTTCAATCTCAGTACAAAAAGGGGAAATGGTGTTTTAAATTACCAAAGTGAAAAATGAATCCCTTATATATAGAGTGAGAGAATATTCATTTCATGGCATCCAATCAATTAAAGATTTTGTATCACAAGCAAAAATGACAACCCCTGATGTCTACGATCATTAGCATACCTTGTTTTGTAGTAAAACCAATATATTATGTGTACATAAGTGTACTAATGATTAATTTCATATTTGTTGCATGCTAAAAACACATTAAAGCAATAGTGCTTCACAGACATCAATTAGCAAGGATAAAATAGGCTAATACAATGCTATGTTACAGCAACATAGGAGTTTTAAAACAGTCCCATTGGCTTCATGGCCCCTATCTGTTAAGAAGAGGCCAAGATACAAGCTATATAAAGTAGAAGACGTAAAGCTTTTACCTTTGAAAAGCAGGAAGTCATTTAAAATGATTGCTCAAGTAGTTAAATCTATAGTTAAGTATAACTAAGAACCCTTGTACATTTTCCAAGCACCATTAAAGGTGTTCCAAAATCAAAATGATATTTCACAAAGTAGAACAAACCAACATTTCAAAAAACATGAAAGCAAATGATAGAATCTAATTCAAAAACCAATGGCAATTATTTAAGAGAAATCACATTCCTAATTGGAAGACGTTAATCTAAATTCAAAGAAAGTAATAAAAGAGGAATATAAATTCCTTTACACATCAAGAGATATATAGCCTTGAAACTTTCATATCAAAGATAACAAATCAATTAAGAGATTTGAGGATAACAAACTATAAATTTCATGTAGTCAAAATTGACGTAATAAAAAAATTCACATGATATTCATAAAAGTCTATATATGCTATGGTTCTTCTGGACCATAGATTACTAATATATAGCATTTGATATGGTTCTTATGAACCATAAAACTACTTACATCATTTACTTATAATCATTTAGGTTTAATTGGATTGAGATTGGCAAATATCTTGCTATGGCTCTTTTGTACTCATAGTTAATGTGCACTCAAGCACTATGGTTCTTTTAGACTTACAATCAATGTGTGTCATGCTATGATTCTTCTAGACTCAAAGCTAACATGTGATCATGCTATAATTGTTCTAAACTTACATAGCCAATATATATATTTATGCTATGATTCTTTTGGACCATAACTACATCTGGATTCACACTTCCAATAGTCTTTCCAAGAACCAAAATTAAGGAAAAAGAAGCAAAAGAAAATTAATACAAATCAAAATAAAGAAAGTAATTGAGTGTATATAGATAACTTCAAGATTTACTCCATTTCTATGTGGATATCTTCAAGATCCATTTTCACAACATATGTGGATTGCTTCAAGATCCAATAAAGGCATTATTTAGTTTTACAACTTATGTAGATAGCTTCAGGATCCATTTTATAGTTTACATGGCCAACTTCAGGATCCAATTAAACTTCTATGTAGATAGCTTCAAGATCCACTTTGTGTTATATATTACCAAGGAATAAAAATGTACTAGAACTAATAAAGGAATAAAATAAAAGAATTACTTAATCCATTGGACTTTATTCAATAAGTAATTAACCAATGGCCTATATACTATCATGAGGTCTGTGGCATAGTGGTAGCATGTTTGCTAGTTTTATTTTTGGGTTCACAGAAAGAGAAGAAAAGAAAAAAAAAATGTGCAGAGTCCAAGAATAAAACAAAGAAGACCAAAACACAAAAAAAAAAAAAAAAAAAATTGCATATAGAGATTCAGAAAAGGGGCGAAAGGAAAACTAAAAATATGTATAATTTTGAATAGATAACTTCATGATCTATTCTGAATGTAGATAATTTCTTTTATATATTATATGAGTGTAGATAACTTCAGGATCTATTTTGAATGTAGATAACTTCTAAATCTACAATTTTATATCAATTAGGTGGATAACTTCATCAAATTGATGGATAACTTCAAAATCCACTTTATTGTATTTGAGTGGATAACTTCAGGATCCGCTTTATAAAAAATTAATCGTTCATAATAAAATTTATCATATTTGAATGAAATAATGGATTGCTTCAGGATCCATTTTATAAATGAATAATTTCATGATCCACAAAAATTAATTGTTTATAATAAAATTTCTCATATTTAAATGGATAACTTATGGATCCACTTTATATCAAATTAATTGTTTAATTGTTAATAATAAAATTCCTCATACTTCTAGACGAGGATGCATCAAATGAATTAAATTGCCTCATACTTTTGGAGGAGACAAATCAAAAGAATTAAATTATCTCACACTTTTGGATGAGATAAATTAAAGAAATAAAATTTTCTCTTGCTTCTGGATGAGAAGTATAAAAGAAATTGAATTGTCTCATAATGTAAAAATTAGTTGCCTTCATACTTCTGGATGTGACATATCAAATGAAGTAAATTGCTCACATAAAATGTGGCATGGCTTTCATCATTCAAATGAATAAATAATTCCTTAAATAGAATTTTCTTTTCCAAGTTATAGTTGGCTTTTATTTATGCAAAGGTAATTATTTATTCAAAGCTTTTGCATATCACTTATCCCAAAGCCATATGAATATCGCCACTTCTGGTGGCAGAAATTTCCCTTTCAAGAGCATATGGGTAAACATTAAAGATGTAAAGGAAATAGTTCTAAATTATATAAAAGAAATTAAATAAAAAAAACTTTATGCATCGACATGGTCGCATGGATTTGTTGCTTTGTGGCAATCTGAGAGTAATGATTCCTTTTTCTTTTTCCTGGTGAACTTGTTTCTTTGAGGTAGTCATGGTTGGTGGAAACTGAGAGTCTCTCGTGCTGATAACGTGTTGTGAAAAAGTAGATACACAAAATGAGTTGAGAGAGTTGAGAGGAGAGAAAATCTTGTGCCTCCAAAAGAGCCAACTTTATGCATCCATCAAGGGAGTATATACACAATGAAAGTGAAACCCTATTCCTAAAAGGATAATGTTTATTTAATAAATTACAAATAAATAAATATTGAGTCAGTCTTAGGGAATATTTCATTAAATGAGCATCAAATAAAAAATATTCATAACGCATTTCTCTTTACTTAAATAATTATCACTACGCTAGGAAATTTTGTTTTTTACAGCACTTAATGAGTAAGCACTGTCTATAAATGAGGTGAAGGTTTATAGACAAGAGTTAACAAGAAACCGTTGTCCATTGTAGGGAAAAGAAATTAAATATTGCTACGCACATAGACAATCCTTGCAATTACAAGTACTATCTTTAATACATCACAAACAGTGTTTGTTCTTGCAAGTGCTGTCTATAAATGATTATAGACAGCGCTTCTTTGTACATACACTGTTCATGAGCCATAAAATTTTTAAACTTCCATTCCCACTCCCACTCGAGAACATTTAAGAAACCAAAAACCTCCTTGTCTTGTTATGAATATGTTTCTATTGGCTCTACAAAAGTATATTGGAACTTGTTCTTTTGTTGTGTTTTGTTCTTTTGGTGCGAATGCGTTTGTGTTGGCTATGAATGTGTTTGTATTTGTTGTGGTTGTCCTCAGTTCACTCTGTACAGTTCGAACGGGTAGATCTTTTGGCTTTGAGAGGACCCAGCACAAAACAATATGGAGTCTATTAGCTTTTATATTTATAGTATATGTTGGTCGAAGATGTGAGATTGCTTTCAACCTACTAGTGTCTTCATTTCCCAGTGATCCTTGGCCCAGAAGGAAAATATGCACTGTCTAGTTTTACGTTGTGAACATTTAGCTTGGATTTTGTTAGGTTTAATGACATTTGTTCCAAACGGTATCTAATTTTTTGTTTATCATTTGTTGCTGAGATATATCCTTTATGAGGGTCCACATGCATTATGTCAATCACTTTCTGGGTAACAGAGGCATAGAAAATAGAAAAGGGGAAAAACATACAGCCTTTACTAAGACAGATGATAACATGCATAGAATGCATGTATTTTGTATCCTCTTCTGCATATTTTAATGCATAAAATGCTTGTGATTAAGGGCTTATGATTGTATCTTGTGTCTCTAAAGATAAGTTGGAGCTTTTATGCCAAAACAAGCCCAAAGGAGAAGCTTTAGAAAACATGTACAAGAGTTCCAAGTTTAAGCCATATCCCCCCTTAAAGAAGAAGCTCATCCATACTTTCAGAAGCTAATAAGAGTTCGGCTCTCATTTACCGTTGGCCCAATTATTTTTGGAGGAATATATGAAGTTGACCAAATCTAATTTATTCTATTTAAGAGATTTATTTTAAGAAAATGATATCTCAAATATATTATATCTTTGAATTTATCTCTTATTTTTTGATATTATCAAATTTTATTTCTTTTTTTATTAGAGTAAATGCCAATTTAATAAAAATGACTTCTTGATAAAGATATCATCAAGTTGGTACCTTGATAGAGACTTTCTTAATGTAAATGCAATTTTATATGTAATGTTGTCAAAAGTACTAATGTGACATTAAAAATTTAATAAAAACTAACTTGATAACACACCAATCTCCCAAGTATTAAATTGGGGATTCACTCTTTATTATTAGGAGTTTTTATTATATTAACACATCTTTTAGGTTAAGTTTTATCTCCTATAATTAGTTTTACGTGTGAGACTTTTAGAGAGAGGCAGAAGAATGAGTTTCCCGCGAAGGCAGCAACTTCTTCTCTATTTTTCTCTATGTTTTCCATAGAGGCTATATGTAGCTGAACCATTTTCTAGTTCAAGAATAATCAAAGTTTGGTTCTCTAGAATTGTCAAATCTAACTAATCTTTGCTATTTTTTTTTTTGGTATTTATATAGCTTTTGAGTGTAGCATATATTGATGGGATTAGATGAGGTGAATAGGTCCCTGAAATAGGATTCAATAGCCTTTCCTATGTTTTCAACATCCATTACCCAATCCCCATTGTCCAACTATAGTTTCACTAGTCTATTTCTCCTCCTTCTATTGATTGTTTGCAGGTGGAAGAATTTCGTATTCCTGTCCCCCCATTTGAGCCACTTGTTTCTTGCCTTTTGTTTCCAGTATTTCGCCTCCCTAATCACTTCATTAGCCAGTTCTTTCCCCTCTCTCTAATGCTTTGTCAGTCAACACTCTCTCCCTCTTGCTTTAATAAGTCTAGTTCCTCTTGAATCGTTTTAATATTGGCGGCTGCATTAAGATTTTGACTTTTAGCCTATTAAACCAGCTCATGTCTACAGTTTTTAGTTTTGCGTGCACCTAGAAACTAAAGGAACCTTGGAAATCAGTATTTCATGCATCCTTGATGATGTTTTTGGTATCCTCCCTCTCTATCTATCTCGAATCAAATCTGAATTGCTTCTTAGGTCTGATAGAAGATGGCTAAGAGTCCAATAGCAGTGGAATTTGGTCAAAGCCCTGGCAGGTCAAATGAAAATATGGAAATCCATTTAGCTGAGGCCACTAATCGATCTAGTCTTTCCAAGATGCCTTCACTTCCATTTCTCTTGTTACACCATGTGAGAATATCCCCAGAGAATCTCCTGTTATACCTATAAGCAGTTATGTTGTAAACAACAACCTGATCCTGCCATGCCAAAGGTAGTCCTCCAGCTCTTCCTCGGGGGTTAACCATATAGCAGTTTGTAAAGTTGCCCTTTTCTGAGCCACGATCTTACTTTTGCGTCCTCATTCTTAGTTTCTACCTTGAAGATCATATTTGGGGAATGGAATTTAGAGAACCATTTGAGTGTATAGACTGTTAGGGAATTCTTCATTCTCTGACAGTTCCAAAACAGAGTCTCATTTATCCCTTTGATTCCATTTTGGGCTAGGATCCCCCACCTCTCCTATGTTGGTGTCAACTTCCATCAAGCATGGCCTCTTTCGCCCTGAGTTAGAATCTTCCTCCTCCGTTCTCCTTTTAGATCTTTGGTTGCTGATTCATGTATTCTCTTTGTCATTTAGATTACTCCTGTCTTGCTCTCATTTTTTGTCTTTTCTTGCCGCCACCTTCCACTTTTTTTTTCATTGCCTTCTGATTCAAAGCTACTAACACTAAACTTTTCCCCTGCTTTTTGGTTTATTCCTCTCTTCTTCCACTTCTATGATAGTGTTAGCCGAGGCCTTGTAACCCACTCCTTCCTTCTTATCTCCACTTGATCTGTTTGGGGGGCCTCCTTACCTCTCTTCCGTTTTCCTTTAAGGAATTATCCTTTACATTCGTGTGAGGTTTAACAGTAACTTCTTTGGCAAGTTGCTTAGTATGAACCACTTTATCTCTATGGTTATCTTTCCTTCCTGAACTGCAGTCCCCTGAATCTCCAGTATTCATGTCCTCTCCAACTTCCCCACTATCCCATTCTTGCTCCTCGTTATCAGCTACAGACAAGGAGTCCATCTATTCCATTGTGTCTTAGTGTTTTATATATAGTGGCTGAATTGTGAAGTTGTGCTTCTACTACTAAAGCCCCTTGTTCCAAATACCCTCACTCCAAGCTTTCTACTTTTGTTAGGTTCCTCCATTCTCCTATAAGGTGCTCATCAAACTCCTCCCCAACTGGTATTTTGTTACAAAATCTAACAGAATGTCCTAACATACCACAAAAAGTGAAAAATACAGGAAAGCGTTCACATTTAAATTCTACCCAAAATTTCTCCTTGTTTCCCCTATAGCCTATATCCCTTTCTTTAAGGGTTTGGAGACGTTTCCCTTAGCCTTGAATTTGGGGATTCTGTGACTAATTTGGAGGAGATTGAACATACCAGCATCGATTACTTTCCCCACACATCCTCAGATTTTCCTTGCCAGAGCAGTCGTTTTGGCAGTGAATGGGTAATCCCTAGCATTGAATCCAGAAAAGGGGCTACTTCTAGTTTTTCTAATGCTTGGGGGTCCTTCTTCTCCCATTGCTTCGAGATAAGGAGATAGTTTTTGAAATTCCAGGGCTGGCCCCTCTCCACTCTTCTCTTGTCTAGCTCAGAGTCGAAGAAGAACAGGAGTTGGTTATCATCTAGGGATTGAACTCTGAAACCTGATGGGTTCCCCCATACCGTACGCATCACCGTTTCCATCGTCCATGGATTAATTTGTCTATCAGATACCACTCTTTCAACTAAACTTTTCCAACATAGATCCCCTTGGTTGAAGACCACAATCTCTTCCTCCTATCCATTTTCCGCCATTCTCAAGCTATTTTATAGCTAGTTCAGACTAAAAACCTCAATTGGACACTCTACCTCAAATGGGACGAACCCTAGCACTCAAACTTGCAAGCCATGGAGCTAAGCGCACGATGCAAGTATTTTCACATTCCCTCTTTTTCCATTAATAAAATATCTTCTCTCACTTATTAATTTTACCCGTTTACAAGCCTACTAGTTCCAATATTTCTTTGCTTTCTTCACGTACAACACAAGCCAACCATCTATGCGTAAATCCTATTTTACAACAAGCCTATGAATAGGGGTTTACATCTTATTTTTTCAATAACAATTACAATCAATATTCAATAATTGAAACAATGTCCTTTCATACAATGTTGATCTACATACCAAAGCCTAAGCACCAATAATATAATCTAACATCATGCTCTTCCTTTCCTTTTGTCATCCAACGCTAGTTCTCAAAAAGTTAGTCCAAATAGAGAAAGTTAGAAAAACTGATACTAATGACTTGACAAAATTCAGTTGAAGTAATATGATCAAGCAAATCAAAATGTTAATTCCAAAGGTAGCTACTACCTGCTGGAAGGTGTAAGAATTAGATAACTGGTAGTGATAAACACTTTTAGTGTTTATTTTTGGACTCTTATACTTAACTCTAACATCTCAAGCTTGCATTTAATTGTTTAATTAGCAACTATTCATATCACTGGGGTTTAATTAGAATTTATTATACTTCATATTAGTTTTCCCACTTTAAGTTTCAATTTATTTGTCTTGAAATTTTTATTTTCAAGATTAGACCTAGGAGACCTAAGAGCATGTTGGGTTAATTTTTATGTCCAAGCTAAAGATTGGAGCAACAAATCTTCATAAATTGATGAAGTCATGGCATAGTGGTGAATTTCCCAACTCCAAGGGCAAAGTCGACATTTTGGCAAGGTTATTGAGGGGCAAGGTCATCATTTGCCTAATTAATGACATTTTTGTAATTGTTAAGACATTTTCTTCCTTCTTCAAGCCAATTTCGGCTTCTGATGAGTGCATTTTATATAGCCATTTTCTACCATATTCCCTTATAATTAAGTCCTAAATTGAGAAAGAATTAGGTGCTTTTGACTTTAATTGTTTTTTTTTTTTTTTTATAGGAACCAAGTACTTAAAGAAGCAAGGCAAGTAAATGGAAGCATAGAGCGATGATTTGGGAAGATTTTGGACTAAAGGAATCAACCCCAAGTTGAATTTAAGAGTTTGGAGGCCCAAGAAATGGCAAGAAACACAAGTTGCAAGAGAAAACGGGTCAAAGAGCCTTAGGTAGCAAGCTGGTGCTGTTGCACTGCAAACAACCAGCAAGGGAGCAATTAGCGCTGTGGCGTCGAGGACATGGCATTAGAGAAGGAACATTGTGACCAGAAGAGAGGCAATTGGCGCTAGGGGTGTTGCGTTGTGGTGCCTTGGAGGTCTAAACATGCGAATTCATGGGCTTTCAGGCTTAAAAGGCTAATAGGAATCCTAGTTGATTAAGAGATTTTATCCTAGCTATAAATAGGCAACTAGGGCTAGCAATTAGGATCTTTTGGCACTTTGGGAATTGGAGGAAGCAAAAGGAGAGCATGGAGACAAAGGAAACTTGGGGCTTCATTGAGTTTTTCTTCTCTACCTTATTCTCTCTATGTTTTCTCCTGCCTCTATGATGTATTTTAGTTTGACTATGAGTTTCTAAACTTCTTTCTAGGGGCTGATAGGTGTAAATTATATAGATATTTTAGTATGATTTCCCTTGCATTTCATTTCCAAATTAAGGTAAAACAAGGTGCTTTTGATGTCATTTCATTGTTTTGCAAGATACAAGTATCGAGACAAGCCAAATGAAGGAAAACAGCCTTATGGCAATTCTGCCAAGTTGTGCCATGGTGCAGGGGAGGTGCCGCCGTGGCGCCATGTGCCAGAGAGGACCAAAAAGCATTCTGCCATGCAGCGCCGTAGCACCCTGAGTTTGAGTCGTGGCATCCTCAGTGAAATTAAAGACTTCTAAGCCAAGTGAACTCTCGGGAAGCCGTGTCATGCAAGAATTAGGACTCCCAAGCTAAGAAAACTCTTCGGAGTTCTTATTTGAGTACAATTAGAATCTTTGAAGCATGGACTTACTTGGAATCCTAGTTTAAGCAAGATTAGGAATGACTTTTGTAACTAGGATTATGATTAAACTAAGAGTCCTATTTTGAGTGAAACTAGGAAGAGGATTGTTCTAATTAGAATCCTAGTTTGAGTAAACTTAGGGAGTCCTGGCTAGCAATTGATAAAATTGAAATTCATAAACTGAATCAAGAGAGTCTAGACGTAGAAATTGTGGTGAAATTTGAATCCTTGGGCTTTTATCCATTGTTTCTTCTACACGCATTTTTAATTCTACTTCTCTTTATCTTTATGCTTTTTTACTTTATTTTACTTTGCTTCCATCATTATATTGTGACCGTTTGAGTAATACTAGAGTTATAGTACTCTGGTAATCAATTCACAGTCCCTTGGGTACGACAAGCGCTAGCTACACTGATAGTGTATACTTGCACTGTGTTTCCAACATATTTCACATTCTATTTCACGTACATCAAGTTTTTGGCGCCTTTGTCAGGGACTGTGCCAATTGATATTGGAGGAACTAACAAGGTGTTAACTACGCAAAAATTTTATTTTGTTTTTCTTTTAGTATTCTAACCACGTTTTATTCTCAAGTAAATTTTCTGGTGCGTGAAGCAAACGCTACTTCCTTTTGACCTAAAAATCGAGAAGACCATTAAAAGAATTTGAAAGGAGAAGAGAGTTGTCAGAAACTTGCAACCAAAAACTTGATTGTTTATTTCATGTATGGTGTGTAATTTATAGTGTGGAATATGGTTGGAAACACAATGTAAGCGTACACTATCAACGTAGTTGACAAAGTATTCTGGGGTTGTCGAACCCAAAGGATTGGTATTGATTACCAGAGTACTGTAACTCCAGTATTACTCAAGCGGTCAAAAGGTAATGACAGAAGCAAAGTAAAGTAGAGAAAAATAGCATAAAAGATAAAGAGAAGTAGAATTAATGATGCGTGTAGAAGAAGTAATAGATGCAAGCCTAGGGATTCAGATTTCACCACAATTCCTATGTATAGACTCTCTTAATTCAGTTTATGAATTCTAGTTCTATCAATTGCTAGCCAAGACTCCCTAATCACATCAATCAGCCTTAGTGTGAGGTCAGATCAAATCTAACTACAACTACCACCTATGCGAGTTATAGTAACTGCAATTGCTTTAAGTTCTGTGGATATCCTTTAGGGAGGTCTAGGGGAAACTCCCTAGTTCCCATGTGCCTACACAGGGTCCTCAGTATATTCCTGTCCTTAGCTCCACTATGGATTTAACTTTCGTGGTCTAGATTAACTAATCGTCCCCCGAGTCATAGAAAACCCATAGATTTCCCCCAACTAATTGGCCAGATTAGTCAAGAGTGAAGTGCAGAAAATTAAACCTCAATTGAATAAAACATGGAGATTTCATAAAATCCTCAATCAAGTCTATACAAGAAATTGGGCTACATCTAAGCCCCTAGAAAAGAGTTTAGTTACTCATGACAGAAGGAAAACACATAATGACTGAATAAGAAAACATGAAGATAAAAAGGAGTGGAAGAAAGGTGACGCCTTGCTCCTTGCTGCCAAGTCTTCAATGGGATGTGGTGTGTTGTGATGGATGATCCCAGCTCCAGCCTACTTGGTTGTTTATAATGTAACTATTCCTAGTTTTACTCAAAATAGGACTCTAAGATGAATTACAACTTTAATTATAGAGTCATTCCTAATCATACTCTAACTAGGACACCAAGTAGTCTCATGCTTCCAAGACTCCAATTTGACTTAAACATTACTTCTGGAGAGTCTTCTCAGCTTAGGACTTCTAATCCTTGCTTGACACAGTTTCTCAGAAGTTCACCTGGATTGAAAGACTTCAATTTCGCATAGGGACTAGTCCAGGGCGCCACGACATAAACTCAGGGAGCCACGGCTAGCATTGGCAGAATGTTCACTGGCATAGGGCGCTGCATCGCAGAATGCCATTAGGCTGTTTTTTCCTTCATTTGGCTTGTCTCGATGCTTGTGTCCTGCAAAACAGCAATTTGGCATTAAAAACATCATGTTTTACCTTAATTTGGGACTGAAGTGCAAGGGAAATCATACCAAAATATCTATATAATTTACACTTATCAAACTCAAAAACTTGATTTACGTGAAATAGAATGTGAAATATGTTGGAAACACAGTACAAGTATACACTATTAATGTAGCTGGCAAAGTATTTTGGGCTTGTCGTATTGATTACTAGAGTACTATAACTCTAATATTACTCAAGCAGTCAAAATATAATGATGGAAGCAAAGTAAAATAAAGTAAAACAACATAAAGATAAAGAGAAGTAGAATTAAGAATGCGTGTAGAAGAAACAATGGATAAAAGCCCACAATTCCTATGTATAGACTCTCTTAATTCAGTTTATGAATTCCAGTTTTATCAATTGCTAGCCAGGACTCCCTAAGTTTACTCAAACTAGGATTCTAATTAGAATAATCCTCTTTCTAGTTTCACTCAAAATAGGACTCTTAGTTTAATCATAATCCTTGTTACAAAAGTCATTCCTAATCTTGCTTAAACTAGGATTCCAAGTAAGTCCATGCTTCAAAGATTCTAATTGTACTTAAACAATAACTCCAGAGAGTCTTCTTAGCTTAGGAGTCCTAATCCTTGCATGACATGGCTTCTCGGAAGTTCACTTGGCTTGGAAGTCTTCGATTTCACTGAGGAAGTGGTTCTAGGATGCCACGGTGCAAACTCAGGGTGCCATGGCACTGCATGGCAGAATGCTTTTTGGTCTTCTCTGGCACATGGTGCCACCTCCCCTGCGCCATGGCGCAGCTTGGCAGAATTGCCATCATGCCGTTTTCCTTCATTTGGCTTGTCTTGATGCTTGTATCCTGCAAAACAATGAAATGACATCAAAAGCACCTTGTTTTACCTTAATTTGGAAATGAAATGCAAGGCAAATCATACTAAAATATCTATATAATTTACACCTATCAGGGGCTATGATGTAGCCTAACCATGTATTGATTTGATTAATGGATTCAATGAAATTCTTGTTTTATTCAATTGAGTTTTAGTTATTTGTGCTTTACTCTCTGATTGACTTGGCCAATTAATTAGGGAATATGTGGATTGCTATGACTTGGGAAGGAATTAGTTGATTTAGACCATGAGAATTAATTCCATAATGGAGCTTAGGGCATGAATGTGCCTAGGACCCTGTGTAGCCACTAAGAGGAATCCATAAAACTTAAGGCAATTTCTGTTATTACAGTTCACATAGGGATATGATTGGATTGATAATAAGAATTAGTTTAATCTGACCTCGGGAAAGGGCTTTTTAATATTGATGTGCAAATTGTGGTTATAGAATTAGGTGTAGAATGGATGAAAAATAGAGATGGAATGAAGTGCAAGCGTACACTATCAATGTAGCGAGCAAGTATTCTGGGGTTGTCGTACCTAAGGGATTGTGATAGATTACTAAAGTGTATTAACTCCAATAATGCTCAAGCAATCAAATATGAGTGATAATAACAATAAAACAACAATAAGAGAAAAGCATAAAGAAATAAAGACAATTAGATAAAGGGTGCGTGATTGAAGATTCAAGGAAGTAAGGCTTAGGGTTTCAGATTTCACCACAAGTCCTTGACATAGACTTTCATGATTCAGTTATGACTTCTACGATTATTAATTGCTAGCCAAGATTCCCTAATCTAACCATCCTACCTTGGCGTGAGGTCGGAATAATCCTAATTACAATTACCAACTCTGCTACGGACCAGTGCAAGTTGTAATAACCATAATTGCATTAAGTTCTATGGACATCCCTTTCGGGTATTCTAGGGGATCTCCCTAGCTCCCTTGTAACTACACAGAATTTTGGGTATAGACTACCATAGAACCCTATGGATTTAACCCTCGTGGTCTAGGTTAACTAATCATCTTCCGAGTCATAGAGAACCCACAGATTTCTCCTTTCCAATTGGCCAGATCAGTCAAGAGTAAGTGCAGAACATTAAACCTCAATTAAATAAAAGCTAGATGTGTCATAACATCATCAATCATGTCTATACAAGTACTTGGGCTACATCTTAGCCCCTAGATAAGAGATTAGTTACACATGATGATGAAAGAAAACATAATGGTAAAATAAGAAAACATGGAATTGGATGGGAGTGACGCCTTGCTTGCTTGCTCGGATGCTTCGATGCTTGCTTGCTTGGTGTGGATGTTGCGTTGGGTGATGCTCCTTTCTCTCAGTCCTCCTTCTTATTTATATTGTCTCCAATCCTAATTAGACTCAACTTAGGACTTTAAGTTGCATTACAATTCTTAGTCTTAATGTAATCCTAATCATACTTTAATTAGGATTTTAATTACATAATAATCACACAACTTCAATCCTACTTGATTAATAATTCTGGAGAGTCTTCTATGTCTTGGAGTCTCAATTCTTGTGGGAGAAGGATTCCTGGAAGTTCAATTGGTTTAGAACTCTTCAATTCATCTTCTGAAGGTCTTCGGGTCGCCAAGGTGAAGGGTCATCTTGCCATGGCGAGCTAAGGCTTCAAATTGCAATTTGCTCTCTGGAAGACCTCGCCACGGCAAGTCGAGGGTCTCGCCACGGCAAGCTCTGGCAAAATGTTGAATTTTCCCTTTCTACTTCCAATTGCAGCCTGAACCTAAAACATAAGGAATTTGCATCAAACGCAACATGTTTTACCTTAATTAAGAATATAAATGCAAGGGAAATGAATCAGAAAAGTCGATACAAAATGTAATTATCAAACTCCCCCACACTTATCCTTTTGCTCGTCCCGAGTAAAACAAAACAAAAGCATAAATTAGGCAAGCAAAGCTTTCACACACAATTGACTTAATAACCATAATTGGCATCAGAATTATTCTCATGGGATGTTCTATAATTCAATCATCATGTCATAATGCAATTTCATTCATAATAGTATGGAATAATCCCAATGCCCCAAGGTAACTCTCAATAAGCAATGGTATAGGCTCAATTCTTACTTAATGAAATAGTAAAAAGAAAGTTCCATGTAATAGGGTAAAATAGGGTGGTAAAATCATGAAAAGTCATAATGATAATATAATCAAGTGAACATATGCATAATAGCCACTTAAACTCTAGGGAGTGTAAGTAGTGAGGGATGAATTCTCTCTCATGGGAATGAAATTCACTCATCTCACAAGTGTTTGGAGGGTTGGATTTTTCACTCAATTCAGGATAAACCAAGAAATTTCCATAGGCTTGCTCGTATATCAAATCTCCACTACAGAACAAATCACGACACTAATCATAGGGTCTTTCAAAGGGTTGTAACTGGGCTAGGTGAAGGTGATAAAGGCTTAGGACACACTAAGAAGAAATCATGTGAATCCAGAGTTACTTTTTATTTCACATACTCTCCAACCACTAGCTCAAATACTTCATTTTTTACTTCCTCTTTTCTTCTCTATTGTCTCCCCTTTTTCTTTGGCTTCTTGGTCTTTTGACCTTTTTCTTTTCTTTTATTTTCTGTCTTTTCCTAGCCCTTCTCATTCTAATTTTTCAGAACATTTTTCTCTTAATTCAAAAAGGACTCCAAATTAAAGAAGGACTAGGACTCTAAATAAAAGAAGGATTCTAAATAAAGAAGAACTCTAACTCCTAAGTAAAGAAACACAAATCAAATAAGGACTCTAACTAATCCCAAATTTGCCTTGGGCTTGAAGCATGTTGACAAGCCTAGTTTGATCATGCTCCATGGGCCTCCACGAACTAGCTTGTTCTAAAACCTCTTGCAGCAGCCTATTCAATGCTTCCTTGAACCTCTTTGCCCTAGCTCTTGTCATGGGACTGAGTGGCACTACAAGTGGGTCCCTACTCTACTTGGTAGCAACATTTCCACTTGTTGTTTTACTGGCAGCAACGTCGTCTCCCCTGGCAGCAACGTCGTCTCCCCTGGCAGCAACGTCGTCTCCCTTGGCAGCATTGGTGGCTACTTTTGCATCACACACATTTTGACAAGGTTAGTTCAGAATTCCCAAAGGCTTTTCAATCAGAAAATGAACAGATAAAATGAATAGTCATGTATTCATTTCACAATAATTGAACATTCTCATCTCATATAATCAGAATAGCACCATTTTCATCATGAGCCATGGTTTTCAGTTTAGAACACACAATCATACATTCATGCAAAAATTAAAGGTAACAAACTAAAAGAAAACAGAAAACACTCATTCATGCAAAAACAAATTCTACTCATCTATTACTCAAAATTTTAAAAAAATTTCTACTCTACTAGGCATAAGACTTGTCCTTCCCCCATACTTAGAAATATGCATTGTCCCCAATGTATCAAATAAGAATAAGTAAGGAAAGGGACAACCTGGTAAGCGCACCTAGTCGGTGTCCTCAGAGCTGTCCTCATCGGTTGCTCTTTCTGGTGGTGGACGTGGTGCATAAGGTGGTGGTTGCGGGAGGATTGGGAATGCTGGTAGTTTGATATGCCCCACTGCACCAACTTCCAAGTATAGTTCAGCTACTTGGTGCCATTGGTTGTGTACGTTTTGCCACCAGTAGCTAAAGTCAACTTAGTCATTGAGCTTTGTAGCCAATGCAGGGTCCATGAAACCTAGTTGTTGAAAAGGAGGTTGCTGTCCTAGAGCTGTTGGAGGAACTGGTGGTTAGATTGGTAGAGGTTGCGGCATTGGAGGATGTTAGGCTGCAACTACTGCTCCTCAGAGGGATGGTGGCTTAAGTTGGTCAAAGAAGGTCTGGCTCAGCATCCATCAAAGTTCAGTTAAGGGTTCATTGTCTCCCCATTCCACTCCAGCATGCTTGCACAGGGCAGTGATAAGGTGTGGAAAGGGAATAACTCTTTCGTTTTCTTGAAGTCCAACAGTTCCTAGAGCCTCTCTAAGTGCCAGTCTCACGTTAAATCGTCATCTGTTGTGTATGGCCCATAGAAATTCTGCCCTTTGCTTGGAGACATCAGAGGTGNGGGTTGAAGGGAATAGGCGGGTGGAGATAAAGTGTAGGCAGGTCTTGTTGATCTTATTCAGGCCAGCTTTGGGGAAATGATGAAATTACCTTTCCCTTGCTACCCATTGTGTACCCTCAATGCATAACCCTCCGGTGATTTCATTGTAGTCTCCATGATTGAGGAAGTTGGTGAAGCCTTGCTCACCCACTGGCCATCTGGGGATCTCGTAAATGTCATTTAGAGCTTCCTTATCACAGCTGACATATTTTCCTCTGACCCAGCTTCGGAAGGGTGCCTTTAGCTCCAGCATGTTGGCATAGAACTCTCGTGCAATGTTGATGGCAACTGGTTCAGGTTGTTGGGCAAACTTCAGCCATTGTCTCCATGCCATTTGATTTGCAGTTGGGGCAAAGTATGGCAGCCTCAGGTCAATGCCAAATTCTATAATTGGCGGCTTTGTGCAGAGTTCTTCATAGTAATCTTGAGCTTTCTTACTCACAAATCGGGTGTCATCATATGGTGGGGCTCTTGAGGACGATGGGGCCTTCCTTTTAGCCACTTGTTTCTTTGGCATTTTTAATGCAAAATTCACACCAAAACAACACCAAGCACAGCACCAATTATTGATAGAAAACTTAATTCACTAACACACAATTATTAAAAATTTAAGCACAATTTACCTAATTGCACAATTTCACCCAATTTGTCTAATATGCAATTCTTCAATTATCACAATCTACCTAGAAATTTCCATCACCAATCACCTATTCAACTATTGAATAATCAACTAGCATCAATAAACAGAACATGCAACCACTAATTCAAGAACATGCATGCCATTTACCAATTTCGGATATGGGGGTTTTGGGGTATGGTGCTTGCAATTTTCTCCCAATTTATCCGATTAAAAGTGGTAGGCTAGTGTATACTTACCTGTATGATGCCAGAGGAGATGATTCCATGCCTTCCCCACTCCAATTTTGGCCAAAATTTCCAAACGCAGTAGAGAGAGAAAGTGCAAAATCTCTCCTTTAATCTAGATGAAGCTTGGGGGAAATGGTGTTTCAGTGAAAGGGGAAGTGAATTAAGGTGTTTGGGGAGTGTTTAAATAGCAGATTTAGGTTGGAATGTGAGGAATGTGAAGTGGTAGTTGAAGGTGAGTGATTGGGCAAAGTGTGAAGAGTGGAGGCCACGAATTCAATTTGAATTCTGGGATGTCTCGTTGAGCCGAGATGGGTGCCTCGCCATGGCGAGTGGCAAACTCGTAATTTCCAAATTTTTGAACTTTTTTTTTTCAAAAATTTGGTTTTGTGAACAGTGATCCTCGCTGTGGCGAGCCTTGGCCGAATTCAATGCTGAAAGAGCTCGCCGTGGCAAACTGAACTTGATTTTGACTTCTTTTTCGTCCTGAATTCAATCAAATATGCTCCAGCTTGATTCCTATCACCTGCATGGCTTCCATTATTGAATTTAAAAGTATTGAGTAGTAGAAAGGTAAGAGAAAAACAAAAATTAAAACACACTAAAAACATGAAGAAATAAAAACCGATGGGTTGCCTCCCATAAGCACTTGGTTTACAGTTCTTAGCCTGACTTTGCTAATATCATGGAGGATCTTGAAGTCTGACAACATGCACTTGAATCTCTGGACTTGTGAGGTATGGTTTCTGATACAACCTCCGCCAACATTGTGATGAAACCCGTAACAAAATTTTTTAAGGATCGTTTCTACTTCAGGCTTGGATGGACAAACTGCAACCCAGCACCTATATTGAGGTGTGAACCTTGGTATAGTGAAGACGCCACAATCAAGGATGGATGCTTGATTGATAAGTCGAATAGCTCACAAAGAACTAGAGAGAATATGAAAAACTCACAATTTGGTTTAAACGCATATTCTGAATATTATTGAATCAAAGAGGCCTATTTAAAGGCTTTACAAGAATAGGAAATCTTGTTTAAACAGAAAAGGAAATAAAAGAAAAGTAATCTAATGTAATCTAATCAAATCATATTACTTCTAAAATTAGGAAACTAAATAAAGTAACTAATCCTAATACAATCATTCCTAAAATATCTCAATCAATTTGTGGGGCAGCTTGGGCGTGAATCAAGTTGATTATCTTCAATTGACCAAGCTCCATGGGCCTCCACGAATTGGCTTGATCCAATGCTTCTTGCACCAGCCCATTTAAGGCTTCCTTGAACCTCTTTGCCCTAGCTCTTGTCATGGGACCGAGTGGCACTTCAAGTGGGTCTCTACTCCACTTGGCAGCAATATTTCCATGTGCAGTGTTGGCAGCAACGTGTCCATTGGTAGCAGCAGCTTCTCCATTGGTAGTGCTGGCAGTCACACCTCCCTTGGCAGCAATGGTGGTCACGTTTCCATCATTCCCCTCCTCTTGAAAAGGATTTGTCCTCAAATCTGCAAGGTATACATAAAAAGGGAATATATTAGAAACAAGAGTTACATTATCCAAATTGTACTTACCTTGAAGCTCTAATATATCAACTTCAGTATTGATATATTCAAAAACTTGGATAAAATCTTCTTCTCTTGTTTTCAGCTGAAATCTTGTTGGAAACATAGGTATCTTCTTTCTCTTGTGTAATAATCCTCTAGGGTCAAATATTATCCTTTGGACAACATTGTGTTGAACTTTCTCATGCAATTTTACTACAAAGAAAACTTTCAATTTCCCACTTATGCTAGTATACTTATCAACATGTGATAGTAATCGATTCATGTGGGTTAATGAATTATAACTTGAGTGAAATAATAGCATATCAGTAGTCAACATAAATACTTTTCCATTTATGGACCATGTGAATTTCACTACATATGCCATAGGATCACCACATAAACTTGCAAAAAGAGAATATGAAGTTTTAGAATGAACAAATTTATCACACTTAAATTCTCTATGCAGTAGCAAACACAACAATGACGCATTAGAAAGCTCCTTGAAAGCATTAAAAACTCTCTTATGCACATTATTCAGCTTAATCATTTTGGCCTCACAGAATTGATTTTTCCAAAATTTCTCATTCATGGATTTGCATAAAAACAATTGCAAAACAAGCATTGGGCTTTTTCTGAAAAGCAATATCAGCAACATGTAATTTTCTATTGAACGTACATCCCAATGACACTTCACATAAACTAGGAATAAGAATGTACCTTAAAGGAAGACTTTCAGCACTTGCATGTTCCTTTTCATGCTTGCATTTGCTCGCATATAGCAAGGGCTCCATGAATTCAAGCCACTTCTCATGCCATTTCTTCAAATTTCTTTTTCTCAGATTAGTTAACACATTTTGCCAATGTTCAAGATGATAAATGAAATTCCCATTATAGACCAAAGCATCTTCAAAATATTCAACAGCAAAATTACACAAAAATGCACAAAAGAAACTATGAATCACACACAACTGATTTCCTTTTAAGAAAAGACCATCATGTCTATCAAGCTTGTCCAATGTAATTCCACATCCATCGAAGACATGAAAACAATTCAACTTAGCAGTCCTTGAAGCTTTAATGAAATCAAATTCCAATGAATTCATTATTAGGATCATACTCAAACAAGTATTCCAATTTCTCAATCAATTTAGATTTACCTCTAGGATCCATTGGAGTTTTCACCTTTATATCACATGATGATCCACTAGGCAATTCCTTTGAGAAATCTCTATGAAAATTCTACAAGAAAGAAAAATCACTAGAACAAGAGTTAGGAGATCTAATTATGAAATCATGAGAAAAACTCACACTCTTATCCTCACTTTTTCTTGTGCACTTATGCAGGAATTTTTCTTTTATCTCAAGCACTCTCTCATTTTTGCATTGCTGTCCACATTCTTAACTCTTATTTTTCTTAATTACACTTACTTCTTTTTCAGAGTCATATGTAATTTCTTTTGTCTCAAATTTTCTCTCTATTTCTTTTTCCTCCTCACTTTTCTCACAATTCTCACATTCAATCACTCTATTCGTTTCTTTTGGACTCTCACTTCCATTTTTATCACTATTTTCTTTTTCAGAAGTTGCCTCATTTTCTTTTGCACTCTCATTCACTATTCTTTCAGAATTTTGCCTTTGAATTCTCTTTTGATCTTCAAGTGCCTCTTCTAGTTTGAGAGAAACTAACTTAATTTTTCGGTCATTCATGGAAAGAATGTATCTATTCTTTTTATCATGAGTACCCTTTCTTCCAACCTCCCAAGGATGCCCCAAGAGTAAGTGACAATTATACATTGGTGCCACATCACAAAGCACTTCATCCTTATATTTGCCAATAGAGAATGCAACTAACACTTGCTTTGTTACCCATATATTTCCACTGCCTTCCAGCCACTTCAACCAATAAGGTTTAGAGTGCTTTAAGGTGGGTAAACTTAGCTTCCCAACCATCAAAGTACTAGCAAAGTTAGCATTCTTCTCACCATCAATGATCATGCTACATACTTTTTCGTTCACATGGCATCTAGTTTGGAAATGTTTAGGTTGCCTCTCACCACCAACTCCCTCAAGCTGCCTAATGGGTAGGGCATCTTCATGAATGGGTTCTCTTAAGCCTCTGCTATTACAGCCCTTCAATGCTGGTATTTTATCTTCATCTTTTGTGACATCACTACTCTTCCTAGAGTTGATTACTCCCCAAAAAGATTCTTCCTTTTCTTTCTTCTTGAGTTCAGCTCTTGCTTCCCTTGGTGGAGCTCGGCCTCCTCTAGGCACGCAAGGTGGCTCCCTTCGGGCATTTTCAATGTGGTCTATTCTGTCATGTAAGGCTTCCAGCTCCACTCTCATCATTCTCCTCACCTCTCTTTTCATTGCCTCCATCATTGGTTGTGGATCTACAACACCCTTGCACCTACCGAAGCACTTTCATGAGACATGCTTGCTGCAAGAAGAAATGTTAGTAAAATAAAATCCTCACTTCACACAACTCATGTGTTTCCTCTCAAGGATTGACACTCTAATTTCACTCGTGTTTACAAGGAGAATAATTTGGCTTTTGCTCTCCATAATGTATATCACTCTTGCCTTTTTCCACTCTTAATCCTCTCAAGAGTTCTTATTAAGCTAAGCAACCTAAAAAAACAGAATTTTTCTGGGCAAGATTCACACCCGAACAAGGTCAATCAATTCTGGAAAATTACAGAATTTTCTGGGCACAATTCACACCCAAAACAAGGCAATCAAATCTGGAAAATTTCAGAATTTTCTGGGCACAAAGGTGTACGAATTAAGTGGCCAAATCTGGAACAAAAGTGCATGCATTCAAGTAACCAAAATCTGGAAGAATTATTTGCACAAACAAACTCAGAATTCTGGAAGCAAGAATGCAGAATTTAAATGATCAAATCTGGAAACTTAATTGGCAATAACCGAATCTAAATTCTGAAAAAAACAAGGATGCAGAATTCAAGCAAACAAATCAAATTTGGAAGATATCTTGCAATAAACCAAATCTGAAATCTGGAAAACAAGGATGCAGAATTCAAATCAAATCTGGGAAAATATATTCTGCACACACCGAATCTGAATTTCTGGAAAACAAGGATGCAGAATTCAAATCAAATTTGGAAAATATATTCTGCACACACCGAATCTGAATTTCTGGGATATATACATAGACTATTTTTTTTTCATTTTTTTTTTTTTGAATATGGGAAAACGAAGAACACGTTCTCCCCTTTGCTGTTTGTATTTTCTTTTGTTGTCCCTTTTTTTTTTTTTCTTTTTTTGATCAGATTTCCAAATGGAGAAGAAGAATTCAGAATTGAAATAACTTAAAGAAAAGCAATTAAAGATAAGCAAACCTAAGACTAGAAGCAGTCTCTGATACCAACTGATACGAACCCCGCCAACATTGTGACGAAACCCGTAACAAAATTTTTTAAGGATCGTTTCTACTTCAGGCTTGGATGGACAAACCGCAACCCAGCACCTATATTGAGGTGTGAACCTTGGTATAGTGAAGACGCCACAATCAAGGATGGATGCTTGATTGATAAGTCGAATAGCTCACAAAGAACTAGAGAGAATATGAAAAACTCACAATTTGGTTTAAACGCATATTCTGAATATTATTGAATCAAAGAGGCCTATTTAAAGGCTTTACAAGAATAGGAAATCTTGTTTAAACAGAAAAGGAAATAAAATAAAAGTAATCTAATGTAATCTAATCAAATCATATTACTTCTAAAATTAGGAAACTAAATAAAGTAACTAATCTTAATACAATCATTCCTAAAATATCTCAATCAATTTGTGGGGCAGCTTGGGCGTGAATCAAGTTGATTATCTTCAGTTGACCAAGCTCCATGGGCCTCCATGAATTGGCTTGCTCCAATGCTTCTTGCACCAGCCCATTTAAGGCTTCCTTGAACCTCTTTGCCCTAGCTCTTGTCATGGGACCGAGTGGCACTTCAAGTGGGTCTCTACTCCACTTGGCAGCAATATTTCCGTGTGCAGTGCTGGCAGCAACGTGTCCATTGGCAGCAGCAGCTTCTCCATTGGTAGTGCTGGCAGTCACGCCTCCCTTGGCAGCAATGGTGGTCACGTTTCCATCAGTTTCAATCGATGTCCATTTACCTTGAAGTTGTGCTTGTTGCCTTTCAGTTCAATGGCTCCGAATGGGGTCACATTAGTGACTGTATATGGTCCTGACCATCTTGATTTTAACTTACCTGGATAAAGTCTGAGTCTGGAGTTGAATAACAGCACTTGTTGTCCAGGATAAAATTTCTTTCGTGTGATCTTTTTATCATGCCAAGCTTTGGTTCTTTCCTTGTATATACGGATGTTTTCATATGCTTCCCTTCTTAATTCGTCTAATGCATTGAGTTGCAATAGGCAGTTCTATCCAGCTACATGAGGGTCGAAATTTAGTAGCTTTACAGCCCAATAAGCTTTATGTTCCATCTCTACCGGCAAGTGGCATTCCTTCCCAAAGACAATGTTGTATGGTGACATGCCTAGGGGAGTCTTGAATGCTGTTCTGTATGCCCAGAGTGCATCTGTCAGCTTCACGGACCAATCTCTTTTGTTGTTGTGGACTGTTTTCTCCAATATCCTCTTCAGCTCTCTATTAGACACCTCCACTTGCCCACTAGTTTGTGGGTGATAAAGGGTTGCAATTTTATGCTTTACTCCATATTTTTCCAAGAGAGTTCTGAGTGGTTTGTTGCAAAAATGAGTGCCTCCATCACTTATCAATATTCTTGAGACTCCAAAGCAGGCAAATATGTTGGTTCTGAGAAATTTTTGTACCACTTTGGAATCATTTGTTGGAGATGCTACAACTTTTACCCATTTAGACACATAGTCCACCTCAACTAAGATGTATAGATTGCCATATGATGAAAGGAATGGTCCCATGAAGTCAATGCCCCGAACATCAAATAATTCAACTTCTAAGATTGGGTTTTGAGGCATCTCATGCTTCCTGGACAAATTCCCAGCTCCTTGACATTTATCACAACTCTTAACAAAAGATTGTGCATCTTTGAAGAGTGTGGGCCAGAAAAATCCACTTTGTAGCACTTTGGTTGCTGTTTTGTGAGCTGCATAATGTCCGGCATAGCTACTTGAATGGCAGCTCTCTAATATGGAAGAATATTCTCTTCTGGGACACACCTTCAGATCATATGATCACTGCATCTGTGATAAAGCACAGGGTTATACCAAAAATAATATTTTACCTCAGATAAAAATTTCTTCCTTTGTTGATAGGTTGCTTCAGGTGGGAGTTCATGGCTTGCTAGGTAGTTGACATAATCAGCATATCATGGGTCTTCGCTTCTTCTTTTTCTCTATCCATCAATTGCAATCGTCTTTATGGAGAAGACTTGCTCATCAGGGAAGGAATCTGCTATTGGAATTTTATTCACAGTATTGCTTTCTAGTCTTGAAAGGTGATCTGCTATCAAGTTGTCCTTTCCCTTCTTATCTTTGATCTCCAAATCGAATTCTTGTAATAAAAGAATCCATCTGAGCAATCTTGGCTTGGCATCTTTCTTGTTTAGTAGGTACTTCAATGCTGCATGGTCAATGTATACTATTTTCTTGTTGCCAATGAGATAAGGTCTGAATTTGTCAAAGGCAAAGACAACAGCTAACAATTCTTTTTCTGTTGTGGCATAGTTGACTTGAGCAGGATCAAGAGTCTTGCTGGTGTAGTAGATGGCTCTGAAAGTCTTGTCTCTTGTCTGTCCTAGGACAGCTCCTACTGCATAGTCACTTGTATCACACATTATTTCAAAAGGTTCTCCCCACTTTGGCGTGATTATGATGGGAGCAGTGACAAGAGCTTTCTTCAAGGTTTCGAATGCAATTGTGCATTCTTTTGTGAAAGAAAATTCTGCTTCCTTCAGGAGAAGGTTGCATAATGGCTTTGTGATTTTTGAGAAATCCTTGATAAATCTCCTGTGGAATCCTGCATCCCCTAGAAAGCTCCTCACTCCTTTAACAATAGAATGAGGGGGAAGTCTCTCAATCAGCTCCACCTTGGCTTTGTTTACCTATATACCTTTTAAGGATATCCTGTCTCCCAGAACAATGCCTTCTGTCACCATGAAGTGGCATTTTTCCCAATTCAGCACCAAATTTGTTTCTTGGCACCTTTTGAGTACTAATGACAGGTTGTGAAGGCAAGAGTCAAATGAATTCCCAAATACTGAGAAGTCATCCATGAAAATCTCTATGAAATTCTCCACCATGTCAGGAAATAATGCCATCATGAGCCTCTGAAAAGTAGTAGGTGCATTACATAACCCAAATGGCATCCTCCTAAATGCGAAGGTACCATAGGGGCATGTGAATGTTGTCTTTTCTTGATCTTCAGGGGCTATGGCAATTTGATTATAGCCAGAGTATCCATCAAGAAAATAATAGAATGGATACCCTGCTAATTTGTTTAGCATCTGATCAATGAATGGCAATAGAAAGTGATCTTTTCTTGTTGCTTTATTCAACTTTCTGTAATCAATGCACACTCTCCATCCAGTCACAGTTCTAGTGGGAATTAATTCATTATTGTCATTCTTCACTACAGTGATTCCTCCCTTCTTCGGTACTACCTACACAAGACTCACCCATGGGCTGTCAGAAATAGGGTAAATTATACCTACATCTAGCCATTTTTGTACTTCTTTTCTGACCACTTCTTTCATTTGAAAATTTTGTCTTCTTTGGTGCTCTACTGAAGGCTTGAAATTCTCCTCCATGTAGATTTTGTGCATGCATAGGGTGGGACTTATGCCTTTGATGTCAGCAATGGCCCACCCTATTGCATCTTTGTTTGCTCTGAACATTCTCAACAGTTTTTCTTCTTGTTCTTTAGTCAGGGAGGAAGCAAGAATTACTGGTAGGGTTTCTGAATCTCCTAAATAGTTGTACTTTAAGTGTTCAGGTAATGGCTTCAGCTCCATTTTAGGTGGTTGGTCCTTTGAGGATTCGGTTTAGTCTCCTTGCTCTCCTAATGCTTCGGCAGGCTTATTGATGAATACTGGTGGGGTTGCCTCAAGCTGTTGAATACATTCTTCTACGTCAGAATCTTCTTCTGGATTCATTCCAGCTAGGCATGCTTCAAGTGGTTTTGAAAATTTTGAATTTTGCTCCACCTCCTGGATGCATTACTCTATGAGGTGTACTCTGAAACATGCTTCTTCATCAGCTGGATGCTTTAGTGCCTTGAGGATGTCAAATGTCACTTCTTCTTCCTGTACTCTAAAGGTCAGATTCCCTTTTTGCACATCTATCTGGGCTCTCCCAGTTGCTAAGAATGGTCTTCCTAGGATGATAGGGATCTCCTGATCTTCTTCCATATCTAGCACTATGAAATCTGCAAGGAAGATGAATTTCTTAACTTTAACTAAAACATCCTCTACTATACCTCTTGGATATTTGATAGATCTATTAGCTAGTTGCAGCGATACAGTGGTGGGTTTGGCTTCTCCAATATTCAATTTTCTGTAGACCGAAAGTGGCATGAGATTTATGCTAGCTCCTAAATCACATAGTGCTTTGCTGAAATACTCTTAGCCTATCACACATGGAATGGTGAAACTTCTAGGGTCGTCAAGCTTTTGTGGTAGCTTCTTTTGGAGTATAGCACTGCACTCTTCAGTAAGTGCAACTGTCTCATAGTCTTGCAGCTTTCTTTTGTTAGACAATATGTCTTTCATGAATTTCACATAACTGGGCATTTGTTCCAAAGCTTCTGCAAAAGGAATGTTAATATGCAATTTTTTAAATATCTCCAGAAACTTTGCAAATTGGTTTTCTAGCTTTTGTTTTCTGAATCTGTTTGGAAACGGGAGAGTCGGCTTGTAAGGTGGAGGATTGTCAAGGAACAGCTTTGATCTTGGCTTCTCCACTAAATCCTGCGTGATTGGCCTCTCCTCTGGTGTGTCTTCAGGTGTTTTTTCAGCTTCAATTTCAGCTTCCTTTACTCCTTCAGGCATGGGTTCTTGGACAGCTTCTAGTGTCTTCCCACTTCTCAGAGTGATGGCTTTAACATCTCTTGGATTTGCTTCAGTTGTGCTTGGTAGTGCACCAGGCTGCCTTGTGGTTAGAAGTTGAGAGATTTGGCCCACCTGGTTCTCCAATTGCTTGATGGAAGCATTTGTAGTCACCATGAATTGATTGGTCTTTTCAGTTAAATCAGCTTGGGATGCTGTAAGTTTGGCCATGGCATCTTCTAGATTCATTCTTGGAGGTTGTTCACAATTTTGTTGATATGGAGGTGTGATGTTGGATTTATGGTGTAGAAAATAGATGTAGAATGGATGTAAAATAAAGGTGGAATGAAGTGCAAGCGAACACTATCAGTGTAGCCAACAAGTATTCCGGGGTTGTCGTACCCAAGCGATTGTAATTGATTACCAGAGTATATTAACTCCAATAATGCTTAAGCGATCGAATAAGAGTGACAGCAGCAGTAGATCATAAAATAAAACAGCAGTAAAATAGATGAGAGATTTGTGAGTGAGAATTCAGAGAATTAAGGCCTAGGGATTCAGATTTCACCACAAGCCTTGACATAGACTTTCATGATTCAGTTATGACTTCTATGATTATTAATTGCTAGCCAGGATTCCCTAATCTAATTATCCTACCTTGGCGTGAGGTCGGAATAACCCTAATTACGATTACCAACCCTGCTACGGGCCAGTGCAAGTTGTAATAACCATAATTGCATTAAGTTCTTTGGACATCCCTTTCGGGTATTCTAGGGGATCTCCCTAGCTCCCTTGTAACTACACAGAAATTCTGGGTATAGACAGCCACAGAACCCTATGGATTTAATCCTCATGGTCTAGGTTAACTAATCATCTCCCGAGTCATAGATAACCCACGGATTTCTCCTTTCTAATTAGCCAGATCAATCAAGGGTAATTGTAGAAAATTAAACCTCAATTAATAAAAAGCTAGATCTGTCATAACATCATCAATCATGTCTATACAAGCACTTGGGCTACATCTTAGCCCCTGGATAGAAGATTAGCTACACATGATGATGAAAGAAAACACAAAGATGAAATAAGAAAACATCGTGTTGATGCAGATGGGTGACGCCTTGGATGTGGATGCCTTGAAGCTTGCTTGCTATTGCGAGTGTGGATGGCTAGTTCTGTTCTGGATGGCGTGCCTCGTCTCTTAGTCCTCCTTCTTATTTATATAGCCTCCAATCCTAGTTAGACTCCACTTAGGTGTTTAAGTTGTGTGATAATTCCTAATCCTAATCTAATCTTAATCATCCTTTAATTAGGATTTTAATTACATAATAATAATTACACAACTCTAATCCTACTTAATTAATAATTCTTGAGATTTTTCTATGTCTTGGAGTCTCAATTCTTGTAGGAGAAAGATTCCCAGAGTTTTAGATAGTTTAGAACTCTTCAATTATTCTTCGGAAGGCCTTCGGGTCGCCACGGCGAGCCAGTGCACGAAACTGGGCTTTGCTCTCTAGAAGACCTCGCCACGGCAAGGCAAGGCAGAATGGCTCTGGTTGCTCTCGGGTAAGGCTCGCCACGGCAAGCTTGGGCAGAACCATGAAATTCCTATTTTGCTTCCAATTGAAGTCTAAACCTGAAACAAAAGGAAATCATATCAAATGCAACATGTTTTACTTTAATTAAGAATGTAAATGCAAGGGAATTGAATCATAAAAGTCTATATAAAATGTAATTATCACGGTGCTGCTTGTCCTGAATTCTTCCATGAAAAATTAGGATGATTCCTCCAGCCTGGGTTGTAGGTCATGGAGTAGGGGTTATTGTTCCCCACATAATTCACCTCTTCGGCTTCTTCTTGCATAGCCTCCATAGAATTTCCTTTGAGAAGAGCAGTGTGAAGAGAAAGTACCTGATCTAATTTAGATGCAAGTGTTGCAATTGCATCATTATCTTGAATTCCAGCTACTTTCTTGTCATTATCCCTCCTAGAGCTCCAATCAGAGGCATTTGTAGTGACCTCTTCAAGTATCTCATAGGCTTCAGCATAATCTTTGTTCATAAAAGCTCCTCTAGCTGCTGCATCTACTACGATCTTTATGCTAGGGCCTAATTCTCCTTAGAACATTTGCATGACTAGCCAGTCTTGCATTCCATGGTGTGGACTCTTCCTTAGTAGCTCCTTGAATTTTTCCTAGGCATCATAAAGAGATTCTGTGTCAAATATATTGAAGTTAACAATCTCAGTTCTCAGCTTGGTAGTCTTCGAAGGAGGAAAATATTTAGTGAGAAATTTCTGTGCTAAGGCATACCATGTGTCAACTGAACCGGGTGGCAAGGAATTCAGCCACCTTCTTGCTCCATCTCTGAGTGAGAAAGAGAATAATCTCTGCTTAATTGCCTCTTCTGACACTCCATTGTATTTGAATGTGTCATAGATCTCCAGAAAAGTAGAGAGGTGTAGATTTGGATCCTCATTAGGTGCTCCTGAAAATTGATTATTTTGGACTATCTGAATCAGAGCAGGTTTGATCTCAAAATTGTTCACCTCTACTACTGGATTTTGAATGCTTGATATTGGGTTTTGAATTTTTGGGACAACAAAGGTGTGAAGAGGGATGTGTCCCTCATTCGGTTGATTATTTGGTGCTGCCATCCTTTCCAGTTCTGGCTGCAAGTTCCGAACTACTCTCCTTGCTCTCAGATTTCTTTTGATTGTCTTTTCAATCTCTGGATCAAAGGGGAGTAAATTTCTAGATCTTGTTCTTCTCATGCACCAGAAAAATTTATGAAAAGAAGAAGAAAGAAATTCAAAGTATAACAAAAAAATAAAAGTTGTGCTTAAGTCACTATATTATTAATTTCTCTAATAGCAATAAAACAATCCCCGGCAATAGCGCTAAAAACTTGATGTGCGAATTGTGGATATAGAATTAGGTGTATAATGGATGAAAAATAGAGATGGAATGAAGTACAAGCATACACTATTAATGTAGCCAACAAGTATTTTGGGGTTGTCGTACCCAAGGGATTATGATTGATTACTAGAGTGTATTAACTCCAATAATGCTCAAGCGATCGAATAGGAGTGATAACAGCAATAAGAGAAAAGCATAAAGAAATAAAGACAATTAGATAAAGGGTGCGTGATTGAAGATTCAAGGAAGTAAGGCCTAGGGTTTCAGATTTCACCACAAGTCCTTGACATAAACTTTCATGATTCAGTTATGACTTCTACGATTATTAATTGCTAGCCAGGATTCCCTAATCTAACCATCCTACCTTGGTGTGAGGTCGGAATAATCCTAATTACAATTACCAACCCTGCTACGGACCAGTGCGAGTTGTAATAACCATAATTGCATTAAGTTCTATGGACATCCCTTTAGGGTATTCTAGGGGATCTCCCTAGCTCCCTTGTAACTACACAGAATTCTGGGTACAGACTGCCACAGAACCCTATGAATTTAACCCTCGTGGTCTAGGTTAACTAATCATCTTCAGTGTCATAGAGAACTCACATATTTCTCCTTTCTAATTGGCCAGATCAGTCAAGAGTAAGTGCAGAACATTAAACCTCAATTAAATAAAAGCTAGATCTATCATAACATCATCAATCATGTCTATACAAGTACTTGGGCTACATCTTAGCCCCTAGATAAGAGATTAGTTACACATGATGATGAAAGAAAACATGGAATTGGATGGGAGTGACGCCTTGCTTGCTTGCTTTGACGCCTTGCTTGCTTGGTGTGGATGATGCTTTGGGTGGTGCTCCCTTCTCTTAGTCCTCCTTCTTATTTATATTGTCTCCAATCCTAATTAGACTCAACTTATGACTTTAAGTTGCATTACAATTCTTAGTCCTAATGTAACCCTAATCATACTTTAATTAAGATTTTAATTACATAATAATCACACAACTTCAATCCTACTTGATTAATAATTTTGGAGAGTCTTCTATGTCTTGGAGTCTCAATTCTTGTAGGAGAAGGATTCTCGGAAGTTCAATTGGTTTAGAACTCTTCAATTCATCTTCTGAAGGTCTTCAGGTCACCATGGCGAAGGGTCATCTCGCCACGGGGAGCTAAGGCTTCAAATTGAAATTTGCTCTCTGGAAGACCTCACCATGGCGAGTCGAAGGTCTCACCACGGCAAGCTCAAGCTGAATTGGTCCTTTTACTCTCAGGTTCACCTCGCCACGGCGAGGAGGGCATCAAACGCAACATGTTTTACCTTAATTAAGAATATAAATGCAAGGGAAATGAATCATAAAAGTCTATATAAAATGTAATTATCAAATATATTAGGGAGATCTTGTTTAGCAATTTATAGAACTAGAAATTCATTGATGAAATTAGGAGAATTAATATAATTGGTTGAGGTGAAATCAGAACCCCTAGGCTTTTAATTACTGAATTTTCTACACCGTTGCTTGCATTCTTATTTGTTGTTGCTTTGCTTTTTATTCTAACTGTCATTATTACAATTCAATCGCTTGAGTAATATTGCAGTTATAGTACTTTAGTACTCAGTTACACAGTCCCTTGGGTACGACAACCCCAAAATACTTTGTCAGCTACATTGATAGTGTACGCTTGCACTTTAATCTATTACACACAATTTTCACACATCAAGTTTTTGGCACCGTTGCCAGCGATATGTCAATTGATATTAGAGGAATTAACTAGGTGTTAACTCAAGCAATATCTTTAATTTTATTTTTTTTATTTTTCCTTTCATGTTATTGATTAGACCTTCACTATTCTTAGGTCTATTAACTTTAACCTTAGATACAAGGATTTTTCTTGCGCATGAGAAATGCTGGTAGCCATATTCTCATTCCATTTGATCTAGAAATAGAGAAGACCTATAGAAGGAATAGAAGAGAATGAAAATTAGCTGCAACTCCTCAATAAGATTCAGAGCAAATGGCAGCTTAGGACCATCAAAATGAAGAGCACATGGCTCTGAGGAAGTTTGTTGTGCCTAGGGTCCATAATGCACTATCTAGCATTAGAAGACCAGCTGTGGAGGGTAATAACTTTGAAATCAAGCCTGCAGTTATCTAGATGGTGCAGAACAACTAATTCTAAAGAGGATCCAATGAAGAACCAATTTGCATATCTCTAACTTTTTGGAGATTTGTGATACTTTCAAGTACAATGGAGTGTCTGATAAAGTAATTAAGCTCAGGCTGTTCTCTTTTTCACTGAGAGATGGGGCTAGGCAGTGGGTAAATTCTCTTCTACCAGGTTTAATTGATAGTTGGGAATCATTAGCTCAAAAATTCTTGACCAAGTATTTCCCTCCTTCAAAGATAGCCAAGATCCAAACAGAGAAAGTAAATTTTACCTAATTTGATAAGGAATCTCTCTATGGTGCAAGGGAGAGGTTCAAGGAACTACTCAGAAAATGCCCACATCATGGCATGCAAGACTGGTTGGTGTTGTAGGTATTCTATGGAGACTTGGGGTCTCACACCAAAACAGTAGTTGATGCAACAACAACAGGTGCTTTTTTAAATAAAGACTATGTAGAAGCGTATGAGCTATTAGAAAAGGTCACTACTAATGCCTTTGACTAGAGCACAAGAAGAGATAATGAGAAGAAGGTAGCTAGTATCCAAGATGTAGACACGTTGGCCAAGCTGTTAGCCAAACTTGATTAAGTTCTTTTTTTTCAACTTGCACTACTTAAGGGTAATCTTGGGGAAAGTGCAGAGGAAGGAACTGAAGAGGTGAACTATGTGGGTAATAACAACCCATATTCCAAGACTTACAACCCTGGTGGCGCAATCAACCCAATTTTTCATGGAAGAATCTAAGTGAGGGTAATCTACCATTTCAACACCAGCAACAACAACAACAACCCAAGGTGAATTTAGAGGAAGCAATGGCAAAGCTAGCAGTTTCACAAGCAAATCTCACTAAGAGAACCAACTACATCATGAGCAATACCACTGCTTCCATCAAACAATTAGAGAATCAAGTGGGGTAGATATCTCAATTACTAACCACTAGACAGCCTGGCACATTGCCCAGCACTACAAAGACAAATTTAAGGGAGCATATCCACGCTATCTTTTTGAGGAGTGGGAAGGTAGTTGAGACAGACATTAAGGAGACTTCCACAGTTGAAGGTGAGAAAGAAAAGATACCCCAAGTCTGCAGAAGAAGAAGAGACCATTGTAGTGCCTAAGGCACTGGAGTCGAAGAAGGTGGACAAGCCTAAATCCAAACTACTTCTTGACAATCCACCATTGTATGTGCCTAAAGTTTCTTTTCCACGAAGGCTTATGATGAAGAGAAAAGAAGAGGATGAATTTCTAAAATTCCTAGAGATATTCAAGAAGTTGCATATCAACATTCCTTTCTTTGAAGCTATCACCAAGATGCCTAAATATGCCATATCCATCAAGGAACTTCTCAGTAAGAAGATGAAGCCAGAGGGGGATGAGAGGGTAATGCTTAATGAAGAATACAATGCAATTCTCCAAAGTAAATTACCAATAAAGGTGAAAGATCTTGGGAAATTCACTATACCCTGCAGCATAGGCATCATGGATGTAGGAAGGGCACTATGTGATTTGGGGGCTAGTGTGAATCTAATATCGCTCTCTATGTTCAAGAAACTGGGTATTGGGGAAGTAAAGCCCATCATGATGATCTTAGAGTTTGCAGATAGATCTCTTAAATACTCATATGGGTTAGTGGAGAACGTGCTCATCAAAGTAGGAAAATTCTTCTTCCCAGTTGATTTTGTGGTGCTTGATATAGAGGATGATGCTAATATCCCCTTGATACTGGGAAGAACATTCTTGGTAACTGGTAGGCCATAATAGACTTAGGTGCTGGAGAGCTCAAATTGAGAGTGAACGGAGAAAAATGCAACCTTTAAACTCTTTAAAGATCCTATCCCATGCAACAAAAATGAAAAGCCTCAAGAAGAGAAGGCTGAAATCAAAGCTATAGAATAAGTGTAACCAGTTGAAAAAGCCCCAAATGTAAAGAAAAAGAAAGACAAAAATAAAAAGAGAAAGGCAAGAAAATTCCAGAGTGATGTTGTTCAGGATTCCCAACTTGCCTTGAAAAAATTCTAAAGATGGTTGGCTGCCTAAGCAAGGAAGGAAAGGGAATTAGAGAGTTTATGATTTCTCCCTACAGCCCTCTCGATGTGACAATCGGGTTAACGACTATAAACTAAGTGCTTCTTGGGAGGCAACCCAAGTGTTTATTTCCTTTTCTTTTGAGTTTTTGTAATTTCTAACTTTGTTTATCATTTTATTGTTGGTTTTTAAAGTCACTCAGACAATTGAGTGGACTTATGCAGGTTCTAGAGCAGTTTGGGGGAGTATTTCGAAGATTTTCAGCATAAGGGAGTATTTGGTTCGCACTTGGCACCATGGCCTTGGCCCCTTGGGCCGTGGCCTTAGCAACAAGCAACAAACACAAGCTTGGCACTGCGGCGTTAAATGCTTGGCGCCATGGCACCACAAACCATCATGCGGCAACAAGAAGCACCAACTTGGTGCCACGACGCAAGGGCCTTGGAGCCACGGTGCCACCTCCACAATAAATGGTCCTCACACACGTGACAACCCCATTTCTTCATCTTCTTCCTCCCTTTCACTAAAATTCTCTCAAAACCCTCAATACCCACTTACCATACTTTCATTTTTCTTCAAAATCTCACCATGGGTGGCCTAGAAATCAACTTCAATCACACCTAAAGGGCATCTAAACTCATGGGCTACAAGATTGAAGGAAGAAATCTTCATTTGGATAACTTTCTCTCTCTAGGTGTGCCACCCTGTCTCTCCTCGGGTTGGGAAATTTTTGAAGGCTTTGGCACAAGATTAAGGTCCTCCATCACTCATGGAAGCTTCATAGAGGTAAATGGAACCTATCCCACTTAATTGTTTCTCATGGATGATGAAAAATTTTGATTTTGCTACACTTGCAATCCCTAGGCCAAAAATTGGGAATTTGATAGATATACTTGAAATTTGTTGACATTTGGGACTTATTTGGTGTGTGTCTAACTTGTGTTGGCATTTAATTTATGATTATTCACTTGCATTCCACTTATTGAAGTGTGAGGGGGACATTAGCGTAGTTACATTGGGGATTTTTAGATAATTGTGTGAATATACTTGTGTGGATAGAGTTGTTTGAGCATTTTGCAGATCATCATGCTCATTAAGAGCTGAACAAAGCACAAGGCCCCCTCATCGAGGCTGCCAACATATGACCCTATCCGGTTTATCAATAAAAAGGCCTAAGACCTCTATGAGGAGCTGCTCACTAAACCATTCATAGCGGAGTTTGGCATTGACTTGAGCCTACCATGCTATGCTTTAATTGCCAATGAAATGGCCTAGCGCCAGTGGATCAAGTTTGCCCAGCACCCCACTCCGGCACCATGAACATTTTGAGGGAATTCTATGCCAGTTTGCCTGAGCTGGAAACTCCATACGAAAGTTGGGTAAGGGGCACTACCATCTCTTTCACCACCTGGACCATTAGTAAGCTCTACAAGATTTCGTGGGGCATAATTGGGGAGCCCTCCTTGAACAAATTCTTGGTGGAGGGTAACTACAATGACATTACTCGTACGTTGTGCATTGAGGGCACAACCTAGATGACTAGGAATAGTGAGTTTTACCATTTTTCGAAGGCAGAACTAGACAAAATCTATAAAGCCTGGTTGCATTTCAGCTTTGTGTGCCTTTTGCCATCCACATACACATCAGATGTCACTAAAATGAGAGCTGAAATCCTATCGGCAATACACAACTGATGGTATTACAAGATAGGGACTACAATAGAGGAGATCCTCCAAATTGCGGGGGTGTCAGAACATAAGAAAGTCCTGCCTTTCCCTCACTTAATTTCTACCTTGTGCTTGAAGGTTGGTGTCACTTAGGGTGTTGAAGAACCCCTATTGAAGCCCGAACATTTCCTTGACAAGAAATTCTTTGAGTGGCTCAAACCTCCAACATTGAGGGCTCCTCTTGAGCACCATGCACAACCCCCCAGCTGCCCCTCCACCTCCTGCGCCCCAGCACTATCAATAGCCACCCTAACAACAACAGTATCCTTATATGGCACCAGGTGCCTCATCCTCATTCTAATAGGTTCCTGGGCACATCAAGGCTGACTTCGCTCAGTGGATGGATGCCTTTATGAGCTTCAGGTATCAATGGTTTCAAGTTGTTGGGTAGCATTTGACAGCATTGTCTGGCGCGAACCCTAGGCTACCTATCTTGCCCGTTTAGCCACCACCACCACCATTTGCTGCATTGGAGCCTGAGGATGATGATGAGTTACTGGGAGATCCCTATGACTCTAATTAGGCCACCTCCAACAGGGAGTACCACTTTCCCCTTCTCTTTTATTTTTTCATTGCGAACACTGCTTAGTTTGAGTTTGCCGGGGTGTTTCTATTTTTGTTTATAGTTGATTGTCTGAGTAGGTTAGCTAGTTTATGTGTTTTTGCATGCTGCATGACTTTAGTATAATTGCATGATTGTGTATGTGTAGTAGATTAGTGTTAGTCTTATTCAAAAAAAAAAAAAATAATTCTATGACTGAAAACAATGACCAATGATAAAACCGGATGTGATTAGTTGATTTTGTGGGATGAGAAGACTTAATTTGATGCCTTGTAATGCATGATTGTTGATTGGGTCCTAATAGATTGATTTGATGCCTTGCTTATATTCCTGTTGAATTGTTGATTGGAAAGCCTCTGAGAATTCTAAGCCAACCTTGATTTTGTTTGAACCCATGTTTTCTTGTTAATTCCCATGTGCGCACAATTACTTTGATGGTGAAGTGAATGAGAATGCATGAGGATGAAAATTAGCCATTGGTGAGCTTTTGAGCCATAGTCGCATCTTTGAAGCTCTTGAATTGATTATGAGTGTGTCATGCATTCTTAATTTCTCTAGAACTTGCTATATTATGCATGTTGAGACCACACTTAAACTAGATGTACTAAGGTGATTAAGGCACCTAGGATTAAACCATTTGAGCCTTTCATAACCTACCCTTGCATAATGACCATTAGTTGACCCCTTTTAAGCCATATACCCTTCCTTGGATTCACCTATATTTTGAACCCAACACCCTGAAGGACTGTGTGAATTCAATGCATGGAAATGTTGCTTGGTCTATGTCAAGGAAAGTGGGAAGAAGTAGCCTCAAAATTTATGAAAAGTTTCCCAAGAAAAAGGCAAAGTGAAAGAAAAAGAAAGAAAAATCTAGAAATTGAAAAAATTTGAAAAGAAAAGAAAAAGTAGCTAAAAAGCAAAAGAATGAGAAATAAAGGAGAAGAAATATGTAAGTGTGAGGCTTGGTAGTTGGAGAGTGGCATTGAATTTAAAGGATAGTATTGAATTCACATATTCTCGTAATGGTGTGTTTTACCTTCATCCTTACCACCAACTATCCTTGTTACCGTACCCGTCCTAAAGCCCTACTACAACCCATCAAAGTCCCTTTGATTAGTATCTTTGGTCCATCATTTAGTGGTGGAGATTTGATATATGAGCAAGCCTATGGAGGGATTTTGAATTTCATTGATTTGAGTGTTTGTTCAACCCTCTAGACACTTGAGAGATTGGAGTGTATTTTCATCCTTGTGAGGGAATTCATCTCACTGCATTTGATTTCATGAAACTTGATGAGTTATTGTATATGTGAACTTCATTCTATGCCCTGTATTTGTTTGATAGTAATGGCTTCCAATGATTTGATAACCCGTTCATATGGTGACTTCTAGTGTACATTTGAGTGAGAGCTTGAACTTGAACTTTTATTTATGTTGAGAGTTACCTTGGGGGTATAGGGTTGTTTCCTATTCCATTAAATGATCTTGCATTGCATCATGGTCCTTAATTTCCAACATATCCCATGGTGGTGTTCTTTGAGGCCAATATCGTTAGTAGGTCTTAGTAGTTGATGATTGATGCCTTGCATATTTTCTTCTCTTTTATTTTACTCGAGGACAAGTAAAATGCTAAGTTTGGGGGAGTTTGATGAGTGCATTTTATATAGCCATTTTATACCATCACTCCCTTATAATTAAGTCCTAAATTGAGAAAGAATTGGGCGCTTTTGACTTTAATTGCTTATTTTGTAGGAACCAAGCACTTAAAGAAGCAAGGAAAGTAAATGGAAGCATAAAGCAATGATTTGGGAAGATTTTGGACCAAAGGAATCAACCCCAAGTTGAATCGAAGAGTTTGGAGGCCCAAGGAATGGCAAGAAACACAAGTTGCAAGAAAACAAGGGTTAAAGGAGCCTTGGGTAGCAATCTGGTGCCATGGCACCGCAAACAATCAGCAAGGGAGCAATTGGTGTCGTGGTGCCGAGGATATGGTGCTAGAGAAGGAACACTATGACCAAAAGCGAGGCAATTGGCGCCGTGGAGCCCTAGAGGTCCAAATGCGCAAATTCATGGGCTTTTAGGCTTAAAAGGCTAGTAGGAATCCTAGTTGATTGAGAGATTTTTCCTAGCTATAAATAGGCAGCTAGGGCTAGTAATTAGGATCTTTTGGCACTTTGGGAATTGGAGGAGGCGAAAGGAGAGCATGGAGACAAAGGAGACTTGGGGCTTCATTGAGTTTGTCTTCTCTATCTTATTCTCTCCATGTTTTCTCCTACCTCTATGATGTATTTTAGTATGACTACGAGTTTCTAAACATCTTTCTAGGGGCTGTGAAGTAGCCCAGCCATGTATTGATTTGATTGATGGATTCAATGAAATTCTAGTTTTATTCAATTGAGTTTTAGTTGTCCGTGCTTTACTCTTTGATTGATCTGGCCAATTAATTAGGGAATTTGTGGATTGCTATGACTTGGGAAGGAATTAGTTGATCTAAACCATGAGAATTAATTCCATAGTGGAGCTTAGGGTAAGAATGTGCCTTGGACCCTGTGTAGCCATTAAGAGGAATTTTAGTTATTACAATTCACATAGGGATATGACTGGATTGATAGAACTAGAAATGCATTGATGAAATTAGGAGAATTAACTTAATTGGTTGAGGTGAAATCAAAACATCTAGGCTTTTAATTACTACATTTTCTACATCATTGCTCGCATTCTTATTTGCTTTGTTGCTTTGCTTTTATTCTAACTATTGTCATTACAATTTGATCGCTTAAGTAATGTTGCAGTTATATACTTTAGTAATTAGTTACATAGTGCCTTAGGTACAACAACCCCGGAATCTTTGCCAACTACATTGATAGTGTATGCTTTCACTTTATTCCATTACACACAATTTTCACACATCAGCTTCCCCACTCACTCTCCCTCTCATTCCTGAATTTCCAAATTTCCTCTAGGGTTTTATTCTCTCTTCTTCTCCCCCGTGGCTGCCTCTATGAAAATGGAAGGCTAAGAGCTCTTGTAATAAACCTAGGATGACTTGAAGGCCATCAGTTTGATTCTTGAGACTAGTATTGTATTTATTTTGGATTTAATGAAAGTTGTGCTTCTTTATGCCTTGTTTCTTTCTCTAAAATGATGTATGGAGATTTTTATGCATGATTCTTATTTGGGCTTGTGGATTTTCCAGGACTAATCACCCTAGAAGTAATTTCTACGAAATAGAACTTGATTTGGTTAGATTAAAATTCTGATTTTAAGTCTTGGATGCTCTAAACTCTTGTTGTGATTATGGTTGGGGTTGGGTTTGGTTCCTATGACCATAATCTATGTGATTGTGTAGTAGGAATTTCCAAGCTAAGTGTAGTGATCTTGGCTTACTTAGGGTTCAACTAGATCAATTAATTAGTTAGGTTAATCTTAAGATTTTGCAGTTAATATAGTTATTTGGCATAACTGGAATTAAGTTTTACCTCTGTATGAAGGATAAAATCACCAGATGTTGTATAATTCTTAGGTTGGTTGCATTTACATCATTGATTGATTTTAGTTTAACCTATTTATTTTGTTTGCTTGTTGTTAATTACTCTGAGTCAAAACCCCCATTCCCACAACCTAAATTAGTTAGGACTTGTACTATTGATTCTTTGAGAACACGACCTTTGATTGGAAACTCAAACTTGGATTTTAATTTGGCTACCACCTATAGTAGCCACACTATAGGCACGCACGTCAGGTAGTCACACCATACTAGTCTCATTTAAATCCAAAACATCTAGAAAAACTTTCAAATAGGTCAGTTAAATTTCTTTAGTGTATGTTACTTAGGAGTCTTAAGCTCACATACATGAGAAAACATAAGGGCCTATTTGGTTTAGTTATTTTCTGTTTTCATTTCCAATCAATTTCTAGACAAGAAAATGCCACGACACTTGTCCCTATAACATCCCTGTACATTTTCCAAAGGCTGATGTGCCATGACACTTGAAAGAAATTTCAGTTTCTTTTGTAAGTTTTTTTTTATTAGCTTAGTGTCTTAATTCTATTTTGATTAAGACTCTTTAATGATCATTAGACCTTAGGGTTTATTTTCATCCATTAAATTTTAAATTAGGTCTTCCTACTAGTATTTCTCCCATTTAAAGGCATGTTATGCTGCTTTGTAATTGGTTCAATTTTGGTCGACTAATCAAATTAGTTATTTTCTTTAGAATTCTTGTGAGAAAGTTTTTTTCCCTACTATTCTCATTTCTTTGCCTTGTCAACCCTCTCTAAAATTGGTCATTAAAAGCTTTAAGAAAACCCAAATTCATGCCTTGGGAAAGAGGATAAATTCTTCTTGTGTAAGTTGGTTCTCTTTTTAAGGAAAATAATTGTATTGTGGATTTAGGCTACTAAGGTTGGTAGCTTGGCTACAATTTAGCTGACCTCATATATGAGATAAGACATGTTGTTTATTGTCTATATTTATGTTGTGAAGATAAGACCATGCTTATTGCATCACTATTGCTATTTTCAAAATACGACAACACAATATATATATATATATATATATATATATATATATATATATATATATATATATATAAGAGATAGTCTTAAATTGCTTTCTTAAAGATCAAGCAGAATAATTGAAATCAAGCATGATGCCTAGGTCAATTTTCTTCAACTCAACTTCTACTTGGTTTTTTGTAAATATATCAACTACTTAAACCTTATATCCTTAAATAGCCAACACCAAACATTCCATCTTTCAAACTGCCATAAACAACACATGCTTGACTTTGCTTTAAAAACTAACTTAACAACAAATCCTAATTTTGCTGGTATTGTTCATAGGATACAAACTGCTACCCGTTTGACCCTCATGTATACTAGAATCAAACTTCAATAATCATCAACCATTAACTATCCATGAGTACTCGGGTTTATATCAAATCTCAAATCTTACGATGTCCTACTTCGATCACACTAGCGCAATTTTACGCAATGACTAGTCGGAGTTGTCTAAGCAACCTTGTGGCAGTGGTGACTTAAAAATCGAACCATAAAGTGGCCGAAATAAAGCACAAATGAGTATAAGAGAGAAAAAGTTACTAGAATGATGCACGACAAGGGGGACGCTATTGGTAGGAAGCGCAATGGGAAAAGAGACTACCTATGGTTAGATTAGGATTGAACCAGCTCAAGTACCATATAGAAGAAGGGAAAATCCATGTGATGCTAGCTCCTCAGAGCTCTATCTATAGACAAATATGAGTTACATGGGCCTAAATAGGGCTTAATTACAAGACAAGTCTACAGGCCTAATTTTATAATTATATAAGAGAATGAGTTGAGAGAATTAAGAGAAGAGAAAATGTAGTGCCTCCAAAAAGAGTGACTTTTATTCATTCACTACGGGGTTATATATACACAAGGAAAGTTAAACCCTAGCCCTAGAAAAGATAATGTTTATTTAATAAATTACAAATAAATTAATGTTGAGTTAGCCCTAGGAGAATATTCCATTAAAAGTGCATTTAAAAATCAAAATATTTATAACACTTCCCCCTTGGATGCCCATTATCAAAGAAGGTGCCTCGTTAAAAACCTTACTAAGAAAAACCCTGTGGGATAAAAACCTAGTGAGGAAAAGTGTACACAATTTTTTGTATATGCAATCAAATACTGCCTCATTAAAAACCTTACTAAGAAAACCCAATGGGAACAAACATGGTTAAGGGAAAAAGAGTACAGTGCGTATATCAGTTGAGATCCTTGAGTCAACATAGGTCGATACCATGTGCAAGCTTTTCAAATGATGCAGTAAGAAGCGCTTTCGTGAATAAATCTGCTACGTTATCACATGAACATATTTGTTGAATGTCTATATCACCATTCTTTTGAAGCTCATGAGTGAAGAAGAATTTTGGTGATATATGTCTAATCCTATCACCTTTAATGTACCATTCCTTTACTTTGATAATGCATGCAGTATTTTCTTCATATAAGACTGTTGGGATCAATTTTTCTGCAAGTAAACCACAAGTCACTTGTATATGTTGAATCGCAACCCTCAATCGTACACATTCTTGACTTGCCTCATGTAATGCAATAATTCCAACATGGTTAGGTGATGTGGCTGTTATAGTCTGTTTCATAGATCGCCATGAAATGGCTATGCCACCAAATGTAAACACATAACTAGTTTGTGATTGATCATTCTAGGGGTCAGATAAATATCCTGCATCAGCATAACCAATCAAATTTGACTTAGGTACATTTGAGAAAAATAAACCCATATCTATAGTACCTTTAAGGTAGCAAAATATATGCTTAACCCCAATCCAATGTCTTCGTGTAGGTGAAAAACTGAATCTTGCTAGTAAATTAATAGCAAATGATATATCTGGTTGTGTATGACTAGCTAAATCCAATAATGTTCCAATTGGTCAAGGATTGTTAAGGAAAAGCTTAGATCTTGGCTTCTCCAACTGCTTTGGTTCAAGCATCTTTTCAGGGATGGGCTCAAGTGTCTCCTCAGCTTCAGGTTGAGCTTCTTGACTCTATCTCTTCGTTAAGTGTAGGCATCTTTTCTGCAGATTCAATGACCTTGCCACTCCTCAAAGTGATGGCCTTTAGATCTCTAGGGTTTACTTCAGTGGTACTAGATAGTGAGCTAAGTTGTCTAGTGGTCAATAGTTGATAAATCTACCCCACTTGATTCTCTAGCTATTTGATTAAAACATTAGTATTGCTCATGAATTGGTTGGTTTTTTCAGTGAGTTTTGCTTGTGAGATTGCTAGTTTTGCCATTGTTTCTTCCAGATTCATCTTGGGCTACTATTGTTGTTGTTGAAATGGTGGGTTACCCTAACTTGGATTCTTCCATGAGAAATTAGGCTAATTGCGCCACCCAAGGTTATAAGTCTTGGAATATGGGTTGTTATTACCCACATAGCTCACCTCTTCAATCACTTCCTTTGCTCCTTCCCCAAGATCACCCTTAAGTAGTGCAGCTTGAAAAGAGAGAACTTGATCAAGTTTGGCTAACAGCTTAGCCACATCTACATCATGAATACCAACTACCTTCTTTTCATTATCTCTCCTAGTGTTCCAGTCAAAGGCATTGATATTGACTTCTTCTAGTAGTTTATATGCCTTTGCATAATCTTTATTTAAGAAGGCACCTCTTGCAATTGCATAAATTGCTGTTTTTGTGTGAGATCCCAAGCCTCCATAGAATACCTGCATCACAAACCAATCCTGCATGCCATGATGTGTGCATATTCTGAATAGTTCCTTGAACCTCTCCCATGCATCATACAAAAACTCTCTATCAAACTAAGCAAAATTCACTATCTCTATTCAGGATTTGGTTGTCTTTGAAGGAGGGAAGTATTTGGTTAGGAATTTTTAAGCTAGAGAATCCCAACTCTAACTGAACTTGGTGGAAGGGAGTTTAGCCATCGCCTAGCCTTATCTCTTAGTGAAAAGGAGAACAATCTAAGCTTAATAGCTTCATTAAATACCCCATTATACTTGAAGGTGTCACAAATCTCCAAGAAATTGGAGATATGAAGGTTGGGATCTTCATTAAGGCCTCATGCAAATTGTTGGCCTCTACAGTTGGTCTTCTAATGCTAGATAGTGCAATCTAGACCTTAGGTACAACAATTTGCCTCAAAGCCATATGCTCTTCATTATAATGATCTTCAACTACCATTTTCTCTAGATCTTGTTGAGAAGTTGTAGCTAGTCTTCTCTCTCTCCTATTCGTTCTTCAAGTCCTCTCTATTTCTACATCAAAGGGAACTTAAATATTGCTACGAGCACTACTCATACACTAGAAGAATCATTTGAAATCAAGATTAGAGCTAATAATACCTAAAAGTAGTGAAAGTTGATCAATAAAACAAAAAGAAAAATAAAAATGTTACGCGAGTTAACACCTAGTTACTTCCTCTATTATCAATTGACATAGTCTCTAGCAACAAGTCCAAAAACTTGACGTGTAAAATCTAGAACTAACTAGGAACATAGTGCAAGTATACATATCAGTGTAGCTGGTAGAGTATCCCAGGGTTGTCATACCTAAGAGACTCTACAACCAATTACCAAAGTACTCTAACCACAATATTACTCAAGCAATCAAATTGTAATAAGAGCAATGCAAAGTAAAAGCAATAAAGATAATAGGACTGAGAGCATAAGTGTAGAAAATTCAATAACTATGTGAATTGTAATAACTAGAATTACTTTAAGCTATATGGATTCCTTTTAATGGCTACATAGGGTTCTAGGCACACTCCTACCTAAGCTCCACTATAGAATTAATTCTCGTGGTCTAGATTAACTATTTCCTTTCCAGGTTAAAGAAATTCACAAATTTCCTAACTAATTGGTCAAATTAATCAGACAGTGAAGAACTGAGAATTAAAACCTAATTGAATAAAACTATAATTGTAATAAATTTATCAGTCAAATTAATAGATAAGTTGGGCTACATCATAGCCCCAAGAAAGAAACTTAGAAATCCATACTCAAAGCAAAACACATCATGGAATTAGAAGAAAACATTAAAGATAACAGAGTAGAGAAGAAAACTCAATGAAATCTCCAGGATCTCCTCTATCTCCATGCTCTTTCTCGCCTCCTCCAATTGTCGAAGTGCTAAAAAGATCCCCAAACATTAACCCGAGTTACCAATTTATAACTAGGATACAGACTCTTAATCAAATTAGAATTCTTACTAGCCTATCAAGCCCCAAAGCCCACAATTTCCCACATTCAGATATCTAGGGTGCCACGGCTCCATTTGCTTGGCTTCAAGCTGGTCTGTTCCCTTCTTGGCACCACAACACCACCTCCTCAGTGGCGCCTTCAAGTCTTCAAGCTGTTTTGCTGCTTTCTAGCACCATGGCCTTAGCATCCTCGTGTCACATGCCAACTTGACGTCTTCAACTCCATTGACCTATTTTTTCTTCCAACATTTGTCTTTTGTCGTTCCTTGAGCCTCTCTGACCTGAAATTCTCCAAAATCATCACTTTATTCTCATTTTCTCGTGTTACTTCTTCATGTGCTTGAATCTTACAAAACAAGCGATTAATAGTGAAATGCGTCCAATTCTTTCTTAGATGAAGACTTAAATGCAAGATTTTAAAGCCCAAAATAGCTATATAAAATGCACTCATCACGTCACAAGATACCTCAAAAATCTTAGAACAATCATGAAACCTCAAGACAAGAGCCTTAATCATTTGTTTCTTAATGTCCTCAAAGGCTCTAGAAGAAGCAGGATACCAAGAAAATTTCTCTTGTTTCAAACACTCAGTAAGGGAAGCCATAATGGTGCTAAAGCCTTGAATAAATCTCTTATAGAAAGAAGCTAATTCATGAAAACTATGAACCTTGGATATAGCTTTAAGGGTAACAAACCTTTGACTGAAACTGTATACCCTAAAAAGGACAACTTGGGTTTGTAAGAAAATACACTTCTTAAAATTAACATAAAATGTCTCAGCCCTAAGTGTCTCAAAAACTTGCCATAGATGACTCAAGTGACCAACCCTAAATTTATTGTAGATTAGGATGTCATCGAATTATTCCCAAGGAATGATGAAAGATATGAGTCATCACCCTCATAAAAGTACTAGGAGCATTAAACAACCCAAAGGGCATTCCTAACCACTTATACAACCCATCTTGTGTCTTAAAGGTAGTCTTCCATTCATCTCTGGGTCAAAGCCTAATCTATTGGTGCCCACTTTGCAAATCAATCTTAGAGAACCAATTAGAACTAGTAACTTGATCTAGCATATCATCAAGCCTAGGGATGATGAACCAATATTTCACAGTAATCCTATAGATGGTCCAACTATCAACACACATGCGCATGGATCTATCTTTCTTAAGGGTGAGCAAGGTTGGGCACGCACAAGGGCTAAGGTTATGTTGGACCAACCCTTTATTCAAAAATTGACTAAGTTGTTTATTAATCTCCTTTCGTTCCTTAGAGTTCATCATATAATGAGGCAAATTGGGCAATGAAAACCTTGGCACTAAGTCTATACCATGCTGAATGTCTCCTGTAGGAGGCAAGTCTTTAGGTGGCTCTTTGGGCATAATGTCCTTAAACTCCCTTAACAAACTTTCCAGTCTAATGAGGAACTTCCAATTGTAAGGATAGGAAATTCTAGAATGGTCCTAGGAACATCGACAAGGATTACATTTGAGTTTAAGCTTTCCTTCTTAAATTTCTTTGAGTCAATGGGTGTAAAACTTTCTTATGAAAATTACAAGGAGATTATGTACTCTTACTTAACATCCAAACAAGTCTTATCAACCCAAGCTACTTTAAAGGATTAAGGGCAAGGTTCTACTTTTAACCCTAACTTCGACACGCCAGATGTGGAAATGGCATTCATGGTGCCACTCCCATCAATAACTAGCCTACAAAGAGTGCCCTTGATGGGGCCACAAATGTAGAAATTGCTAGTGCACTTCCTAGCATCAATAGGGAGTGGATAAGATACACCTCATGACATTAATAGAATGGGTTGACTCTTCCCACTCGAGATTCCTCACTTTTCTCTTCTATATTAGTTTCTATGACTTCATCTTTATCTTCCTCAAGTTCTAAAATTTGGTCAAATCCTATAGTAAGGTTCCTATGGGGGCAATGTTGTTGCTTATGTCCTTTGCCATGATAATGAAAATACTCTATATTTGTCATACTAGACTAGTTGATCAAAGGTGTCTTACCATGATCATTGGATCTAAGGATAGAGCTAGAAGCAGAACTAGGAGTGGAAGAAGGATTTGTCCTAGCTTGTACAAGTGGAGTGGCCCCACTAGCCCTACTAGTGGACGGGTAAATAGGAGAACGATTGACAAGGGAAGACATGTAGAATAGCGCCTAGAGGTGGGTATCCTAAAAATATGTTGAACCTCTCTAGCCTTATGAAAGGCTTCATAAAGGGTGGTCGGAGAAAGGAGTCAAACTTCTCTTTTGATATCGTCCCTCAAACCATTGATGAATTTATTGATGGTGTCCCAAGACTCCTCTTGAATATCGCATTTGAGGATTAGTTTCTCAAAGTAGGTCATATGGTTGGATACAGAACTAGATATTTGTCCTAGGTTTAACCACTGGTCCATGAGATGGTTCCTTTGATAAGTGGAAAAGTACTTATCTTGAAGTTTCTATGTCATGATGGCCTAATTATCTATAGGTTCTAGACCTCTCTGTCATTGTTCCCTCTCAATTGTACCCCAACATAACCTAGTAGAATCCGTAAGTCTAGTGGTGACTAACTTAACCTTGTATGGGTCAAAACAAGGGAATAGGGCAAAATAGTCCACTATTTGGCAAAGCCAATCTTGAAACACATCGGGATCTAGACAACCATCAGAAGTAGGGATTCCTAATTTAGCTTGCTTATGAGCCTCTAGATTGTCTTGGTGAGGGTCATTGTGATGGTGATATTGTCTGTGGGGATGACCTCTCCTACTATTTTGCCTATCATTTAGTTCATTGTTCTCATCTATCTCACTGTCGTCCTCATCATCTCTCACATTGCAGTGGTTGCTTTGTTGTACTAATTGCCTAAGCATAAGGGCAAGCTCACTTAACTCCCTAATTGTATGAAAGTGCTCACGTAACTCATTTAGCATATTTAGTTGAGTTTGGATATCAGAAACTTGGTTAGCCAACTCATTGAAATTGTCCATGGTAACAGTGTTGGAAAGATCTCTTAGATTGATAAAATCTATGGACAATTGATTAACCTCGACTTGCAGTGAACGAATGGTCATGCAATGGAAATTGATTTTTTTCTTTTTTGGTATACGGAAAGAAAATTGTCAACTTAGGCCTAATGGAAAATAATAAACTATTCAAACCCAAAGAAATAATATAATAACTATGTAGCACAATAATAAAATATAAGAAGTAAAATGCTAAAGCCAATCAAGTGCACTTTAGTGGGAGAGGCTAATTTCCGAAAGGTCAAAGGTTCCTTAACTACCTTCACCAAAAGATGAGGTTCACACTTTACAAACTTGGATATATAAATGGATAAATCGATCGCAAACCATAATTAGTAATATAATTACTACAGCCCAAGTAGAGATTTTCATGTAAACCGCAAAAGGATAATCTTCTGTAATAACACTAGATCCCCTACTAGTCCTAGGGTAAAAGTGGCCCGAGTATAGAGGCAAAAGTGTGTGGGGGTAAAGTGTGGTTGGAGTGTGATGGGAATAAGCAAGAATAATCACGAGGAAAACAAATAATAGGGCCTAACACAATACTTGAAATACCAAAGCAATATGAAATTTAGAAAAGTATTCAAGAAGGAAAAAGTGCACTTTATAGTGTCTCACAACCCAAAACCTTGAGTTAGGGCTCCAAATAGCAAAAACAAGTCCAAAATCACATTCTAGATGCCTAAAAACCCTGGGAAATTGGCTTGTGGTCAATAGTAGCTAGTAGTGTTCAATGGCAAAGTCAATGCCAGTCAATGAGATGGTCAACAGTCAAGTTTGGTTGTTGAGATGGGGGATGACGTGGCACAATGCTGGCGTGTCTAGTGCTGGATGGGAATTGTGGGCTTGCGCAATGTTGACATGTGATGATGACATCAGTAGTAATGTGGCACTGAGCAATTGACAATGACACATGGTGTGATGGGAGTGGGCCAATGTGTCTAGGGCTGACATGGTGAGGGTGTAGTGATGTTGTGGACATGTGCAATGTGTGAGAGCACGTGTGTCACTTTTCGGTGCCCAAATTTGGAAACTGATAGATCTAGATACAATAAAGCTGATGGCAATGGTGGTTTGTGAAAAAGACTCTGAGAAGTATGCGAACTGAGAAAAGACAACACAATGGGAAATTTCTGACAATTTTCTACAATTTTACTACAATGCCTTGCTAATTTGGACACCAAAGCCAATGTGTTATTGACATTCTAAATTCAATGGTACTCTCAGAATGAATTGTCAAGCATTAGAAGGTATTGAAGTTAGTCTCTAATACCAAATTGATGCAAAACAAGGCACAAAGGAAGGAAACCCTAAGATACTCTCTTAGGTAAAGTATTCCCTAGAAGGAAAATAACTCAGATACTCCCTGAAAATAACTTAATTGTATTTGATTGCATAAGAAAAGGTGAAGAAACTGATTACAAAGAGGGCCTATTTATAGGCCATGAAGTCTCCTCAAAAGAAGAGTTTTAATAGAAATATAACTCTAATCTAGATAATAATGAAATATTTGAAATAAATAGGAAAAATAAAATACATTAAATAAAGTAAAAATGTTAACCCTAATTTGACTAAAACCTTAGATGCCTAATTTACATCACAGTTGCAAAACAATAAATTTTCAACAAGTTGCATGAATCATTATAAGTACATACGAAAGATTTTCAAATGCATTATATATACACAAATCAAAACGAACAGAACATGTACATGATATGAAAGAAAGAAAGAAATCTAACCATAATCATAAACAATGGCAGGAGAAGCCATGAGTACATACAAGAAAATTGGAATACACTAGTAAAACTTCAATTTAAAAGAAGAGATGGATCAAATATATATACATAAAAAGATTTAAGTACGTACAAGATTTAGTGGATAGTTCAATGGACGAAAAACTTACCCCATAGATGTGATCAACGAGGGCAGGTGAGATGGTGCCAACAGCGATGTGGTTGAGAGGTACCAGTAGCAAGGAGAAGGAGACTAAAATCCCCAAAAAGAATGAGTATTATGTAAAAGACCCAAAAAAACAAAAAAAAAAAAAAGAACTCACAAATTCATAAATTCATCAAAAAGATTGAAGATAAAGGGTTAAATGAAAGAAAATTTACCAAATAGAGTGGCAATTTGAGGTGCCACTTCAAAAAATAACAGTTGTTGGTGGTGTTAGAAATGAAGTCGATGAGAGCTACTAGTGCCAAGGTGTAGACTAAAAGTTGTAGAAACTTGCGCTCAGAGTGCAATCTCGAAGAAGAAGAATGGGCATTTGAAAATAAGATTGTTCTCACTATTTAATTTTGAAATTCAAAATGAATACAACAATAAAATTTTGAAGCGTTGTAGAAAAACAACTCATAGACAATGTTTCTTTGTAGAAACATAATTAAAATAAAATAAACAAATAATACTAAGAGTCTTGGAGAAGAGGAGAAGAAAGAGATCCTCTATGGTTTGAGTTAGAGTGTTGTCACCTCTTGTTCCTCTTGCTCCGAGCCTCTTGAGTCTAAAACTCCAACTCTAATATGAATCTCTACCCTATTTGTCTACTTACTTTACTGCCTACTAAACTTAATTCTAAAAGAGGTATTTATAAATAGGAAAAGTCTTATCAAACTAGCAAACCTAATAAATTAGAAACCCTAATTAGATAAAAATAGGAAAGTTTAGTGGATTAAAAAATCTAAATACATTGGGAAAACTCAAGGCCCAAATTATCCTCATTAATTGTAATGCGGCTCTCAAAAACTTGGAAATACGAAATTAACTTAAGAGTAAATACCCTTTTAAGTACTTGTAAGATAATATTGATATCAACTAAGAACCTATCAAATTTTTAACATCAGTTAAGGACATTTTGATATCAAATATGAACCTATCAGATTATTTGACATCAAAAGAGAACTTCCATCAATTCCTCTGTCAATCTTAACAAGAGACGACTCTCCCCAAGGCTCTTTTTTTTTTTTTTTTTTTTACTTTCTTCCAAAAATACCCTTAATGGCTCCTACACCTCACCATCTCTCTCCCACCTCTCACCTTGTAATCTACATTTCTCTCCCTCTCTAGAAAGATCAAATCAACAACCCCACCCACCTATGCCCCCAATTCAATTTCATCCCCATTCTTGATGTTGACTTCATCCTATCACCTCCACCTAAACCTCTCAGGCTCTCACCATTATTACAAACCCATTGTACCTGCTAGCCAACTTCTCCTCAGCTCTCTCATTCACCCCATCTTCCTTCCATCATCATACCCCACGGCCGTCACAGCAAGAGTGTAGGAGAGTGAAGTATTATCTAGCTGCAAAAGCCTCAAAATCAGATCCATTGAACCCTAGACTACTTTCTCACTTGTTTCTCCCAATTTTTGCAATCATTCCATGACCCAATTTCTCAAAGTGATAACTTAGCAAATCTATTCACCAAGGCACTGTCTACATTAACATTTGAAAGATTGGTTCACAAGATTGGAATGCACTAGCTCATATATCTTCCTTAATGTTATGAATAGAGGGAGCATAGAAGGGACGATGTACTCTTTTTTCTTCATAAAGGTTTTTGTTTCACTGGGTTTTTCTAAGGTTTTAATGAGGTATATTCCTTGGACAACGAACATCTAAGAGGGAGTGTTATGAATCCTTTATTGTGGTTGTCCATTTAGCTTCTTAGTTCCCAAATTATCATTGTACATTATATAACATTATCTCCTTTAGGTTATAACCTACAAGGCTTTATTCTCATCTATGTAACTTCCCTACACAATTACAATGGGAGTTCATTGAACGTTATGTACTATGATGATTAGGATTACAAGATTATGCCTGCAAACAGGACACCCCATTTATATGAACAATACAACAAGAAGAATAAGAACAAGGTTCTCATATTCTCTCATCTCTTGTTCTCTATTTACTGTCTTTTTCTAGTTCTATTCTAGAAAACAAATTTGAGTTATCATGTACTTAGGTTTAACTCCAGTACAAACTTAAAATACAAGGCTGCGCTCACTTTAAATAAATGCCTTTGACCTGAAATTTAAGCAAGTTTCTTTTCAGCTGAGTTATATTGTAATGGAGTGGACATCTAAAGTTTTATTTGGGTGTGTCAAATGTTGTCCTACCCTCCACTATTAGAAGAAAAATCAAAAAATAATATATTTTTTAATAAAACAAGGAGACTTGAAATATTATTTTATAATTTTTTAACTGGTGATGAGAGTGGGACAGGATTTAGTATACTAAATGGGGAAGATAATGTGTATTTATTCTAATTAGACTAGTTCTTAATTTGTTTCCACTTTTTAGCTTATCTTTTAAATCCTCCGATTTAATTGGCCTCAAAAAAGAGGACTGTAACTAATTTTAATCGGGCTTACCACTAATTTTGACCATGTATGAACTTTCTTTGTAGCAAATTGATTTTTTTTAACAAGTTATTCATTTTTTTTTTATACCGCAAGGTTCATTTGTGTTTCAATCCTAACAAGTAATCAATTAATAAGGGCGATGATTCAATAAAAAAAAAAAAGTATGCTAAACATTATGGTGTTTCAAGCTACAATTTTAGAGTTATACATGTTGAAGCAGGCTATTGTTCATTGTTTTTCATCTCAAACAAAGTGTAATATCATGTGCCAAAAATTGTGAAAATACATAGGTGTAAACATAAAAAGGAAAAAAAAAAAAAAGAAAGAAAAAGAAAGAAATACCTACACTTTTACTTTTTACTTTTTGTGCATCTCTGGTATTTTACAAGTAAACCCTAATTAAAGTAAGACCGCAGTCAAACAAAAGTCCTAATTATCAAAGTAAGACCACGTAAAGAAAAAATTAAATCAGAAAGACGGCTGCTTATCAACGTAGTCATAGTGCTGGACCCCGTTAATGCCATTATAATATTTAATATAAAATCTACTCTGTTAAACACAATTAGTGAATTAGGTAATAGTCCTCTATCACATATCTTTTGTTGTGTTGTTTAAAATTGTTGAGCCAAGATGAAAAATCTTAATTAGTGTAATATTATGATTATAATATTTTTATTTAATTTTTCTTAATTTATGCGCAATTAAGAGAAAGAATAAGTAAGTTATATTTAGATAAATAAGAGTGAATATAGAAAAATAATTTTTCATACAGTCTTAAAATTCTAAAAATTTAATAGTTTTAAAAGAAAAATATCTCTAAAACTCAAATAATAAAAACTCTAAAACAATAAAAGATCTGAGACTAGCAGAGTTACATATAAAGATTGTCATTATAATATATATTTTGCATTGGAAACTGTAGAATAACTATGCCCACAGAGATAAAACCCTTTTGTCTTGTAAAATCTTATATTTTATTTTAAATCATGTTTTATAGTTATATAATTAGCTAAAAAATAATATTATAAATTTATATAAATTAAATCTTTTGATCAATTACATTATAATGAGACAAAATTTAACATAAAATATGAGACTAACAATTTTTCCAAGGTAACAAAATTTAGATGATGTCAAGATTGTGTAATAGACTCTTATGGTTCTTTACTCTTGAAGCATTATCAATTTAGTCCTTGTGAAAAAAAAAAATGAATCAATAAATATAGGTCACATGGTGAAATTAATAATTCAATTTGAAATTTAACATGATATTCAAACAGAAGAAGAAATTATTTTAGATTTTTTTTTTTGGTTATATTTCCCGCTTAATTTATACATTTTTATAAACAACAACTGTTCTGAAACATTCTACGTGACGAAGCTTTATGATATCTTCCTATTAATTAGTACCAAAATTAAGCAATACAGTTCTATTCCAAACTTCCAATATAAAAGGTTCCTCTTAATTCATCCACCCAATGGTTGAGATAGAATACCAAAAACCGGAGAATAATGACTCAAAAATCTATGAAATGTCAAACATCTCAAACTTAATTAGCACCATTATTGCTTAGAAAATGACTTGATAACATTTCTTTCGTATATATGTTATTATTATTTTGGTTGATAGTACAACAGGATGAACTCGTTTTTATTTACCCAGTTCATTTATAATTTTAATTAATTTTGTTCATTATATTTTATAAATTTATTAATTTCATCCAAAAGAATCATATGAAGATTTAAATTACCTTTAAACTCATAATTAATCATGAATACATTTTTTTTTTTGTTTATGAGAAATAAAATTAATAAATATAAAATATAAAAAAATAAAATTAATTAGAGTTATGAGTGTAAAGACAAAAATATATTTAAGTGATGAATAGACACCACATAACTATGAAAATCAATCAACAAGACGCGTGGCTACTTCTTCCTTTTCCAAAGCTGGGGCCAAATCTTGCTAGAAGATTTTTAACTTATTGAGAAATCGCAATCATGGGTTGGGAAGAGATTAAGACAACAACTCTGTTTCTTGTTTTGGAATCTTTTTATTCTTCTTGGCTTGTTTAATCTCACCATAGAAGTAGGAACAGAAGCCCCAAAGAGAAAGTGTCAAAGAAACCCCTTTGTCTGCTTGAAATTTCTCGTGGTAAAATAAAACTGCCAAGACTTCTGTTAGTGGCAGAAGCACAGAAATTATAATACCAGATAACATAGATGACGCACAAAAGATAACTCCTACTACTCCGACGAAGAAAGTTTGCCATATCACAGTGTTGGGAGAAAGAATTCTTTTTCTCCCTATTAAAAATTATATATTCTCCAAACAAATTCCAGACAACAAATAATAATATCAACAATGATCAGCAGATATCAAAAATATAAATCAAGAGACACCAAGATTTTTAACATGAAAAACCCCCAATGAGAGGAAAAAACCACGGGACCTAATCCAGTAAAATATCTCCACTATTCTCAAAATAATGGGTACATCAAGTTCAATCATCCTAGCTCACTAGGGATCAACAATCATCAATCATCACCAACAATGGTGGATAACAACATATAAAACCCACAAAATGGGCACCACAGCTCTAGCACCAAAAGAGAGGAAATACAACAAATAACTTACACCAATGTGTAACTCACACTGTCAGGAACAACATACTAAAATTTCAGCTCAAATGGTAACAGTTTGGCCCACCAAAATCTGATTGAAAGATGAAAGTTTTCTTCTCCTTCGTATTGCTGCTTTGTTTCTCTTTTCCCTTTTTCTTTTCTGGCTCCACTTTTCTTCTTGCGCAAGACATACTCCCTTTTTTTTTTTCTTTTTATTCCCGTAGCTTCCTTTGGAAGCTTTGACTTCTTCTTATTATTTTTTTTATTTTTTAAATTAATTGTCATGGGCCCCACATAAGTGAGTGACTGATTGCTCCTTAATGAGTGTCACAAATGGATAGATTTAGTGTGTGTGTGTGGTGTGATGTATGGATGTATATGGAACAATATGTAATGTGTTGGAACACAGTGCAAGTATACACTATCAGTGTAGTTAACAAGTATTCCGGGGGTTGTCGTACCCAAGGGATTGTTCTTGATTACTAGAGTAGTATAACTCCAATATTGCTCAAGCAAATAATGAGAGTGATAACAGCATAATAAAATAGAAAATAAGAAAGCATATAAGAAGAAAATAAGATCTAGTATGCATGAAGAAGAAATCAAGTGATAGAGGCCTAGGGATTCAGATTTCACCACAATTCCTTGGTATAGACTTTCATGATTCAATTATGACTTTCCACAATTATCAATTGTTAGCCATGATTCCCTAATTTAATTAATCAGCCTTGGTATTATGTCAGATCAAATCTAATTACAATTACCAACCCTGCTACTGGTCTATGCGAGTTGTAGTAACTATAATTGCATTAAGATCTATGGACATCCCTTTAGGGAGATTAGGGGAATGCCCTAATTCCCATGTGACTACACAGGGTCCTCGGTACTGGTCTGTCCTTAGCTCCACTATGGATTTAACTTTAATGGTCTAGATTAACTAATCTCCGGTCGGTCTCATAGAAAACCCACAAATTTCCCCCAACTAATTGGCCAGAAAAGTCAAGAGTGAAGTGCAGAAAATTAAATCTCAATTTAATAAAAGATGGAATTGTCATAACATCATCAATCATGTCTATACAAGAAATTGGGCTACATCCTAGCCCCTAGAAAAGAAATTAGTTACACATAGTGTAACTTAAACACATAACATAAAAGAAAGAAAACATGGCATAATTAAATGGGGTAGATGAAAGGCCTTGCTCCTTGCTTTCCTTGCTTGTGCGTGGTCGGATGGATGGTGTGTCTTTGCTCCTTGCCCAGCTGCCTATTTATAATGTATCTAATCCTAATTTTACTATAACTAGGAATACAATATTAGTGGGATTTAAATACTTTAATCCCACTTAAACTAGGATAGAATATAATCTAATTTGCTTTGGCAACTTCAGTCCCACTAGGACTCTTGAGAATTTAATTCCTTTAGATGTATATCTCTTCTAGTTTCTCTCAAACTAGTATTCCAATTAAGATAATCCTCTTCCTAGTCCTACTTGAATTAGGACTCTTAGATTAATTATAACTTTAATTATAAAGTCATTCCTAATCATGCTTGAAATAGGATTCCAAATGGCTGCACACTTCCAGGACTTCAATCCTACATGAACAATGATTCCAGAGAATCTTCTAGGCTTGAGAGTCCTATTCCTTGTAGGACACTACTTCCCGGAAGTCCACTTGGCTTGGAACTCTTCAATTTCACTTTAGAAAGTCTCTTGGACGCCATGGCGAGACTTCTGGGCACCACGGCGCTAGATGGCAGAATGGACAGTGTTGGTTCTGGGATAGGGCGCCACGGCACCAGGCACCAGAATTGCACTTTTCTCCATTTTGCTTCCTTGGCTCTTTTTGGTGCTTGGTTCCTGTATAATAGTAAAATAACATTAAAAGCACCTTAATCTATATTAATTTAGGACTTAAATGCAAGGGAATTCATGCCAAAATATCTATATAAATTACACTCATCAGTGACCCATAACAATTCTCCCCCTCACGAATTAATGGGGCCATACTCAACTATACCCGCTTTCATCCTGCAAGTAGCAAACTTTACCATGGGTAAGGTCTTAGTCATCATATTTGAACCATTATCGTCAGTATGGATTTTCTCAAGAGAAAATTGCTTTCTCTCCAATGCATCTCTTATCCAATGGTATCGCACTTCAATGTGTTTTGCAAGGTCAAGTTCTTGCTAAGATGAATAGCACTTTGGCTATCATTGTGCACCACATACTTCTCTTGATTAAGGTCCAGTTCTTGTAGGAATCTTTTCATCCACAAGAGCTCTTTCCTTGCTTCAGTAATAGCAATATACTCAACCTCAGTGGAAGACAAAGCAACACATTTCTGTAGCTTAGATTGCCATGACACAGCTCCCCCTACAAAGGTCATCAGATACCCAGAAGTAGACTTCCTAGAATCCACATCACCTATCATATCAGCATCTGTGTACCCATCCAACACATGTTTACTAGCACCAAAGCATAAACAAAATCTAGAAGTACCCCTGAGATATCTGAGAATCCATTTTACTACTTGCCAGTGTTCTTTACTAGGATTAGAGAGATATCTACTAACAACACCAACTGCATGAGCAACATTAGGTCTTGTGCATACCATGGCGTACATCAAACTACCAACAACGGATGCATAAGGAACCTTTTTCATTTCTTCTTTTCCAATCTTAACACTATTTCTTACTCAACTTTAAGTGACTTGCAAGTGGTGTACCAACTGTTTAGCATTTCTCATGTTGAACCTTTCTAACACCTTCTCATGGGACAACGACAACTTTCCATTCTTCCTGTCACGAATAATCTTTATGCCAAGGATTTGCTTTGCAGCACCCAAATCCTTCATAGTAAAAGACTTGCTCAGCTCCTTTTTAAGATCTCCAATCTTCTTTGTGTCATGCCCAATAATCAACATGTCATCCACATACAATAAGAGAATGATAAATTCACCATTGGAAAATTTCTTCATAAATACACAATGATCAGAAGAAGTTTTAGTGTACCCATGATCAACCATGAAAGAGTCAAATTTTTTATACCACTGCCTAGGTGCTTGTTTTAAATATACAAGCTCTTTTTCAACCTGCAAACAAGATCTTCTTCACCTTTTGCTACAAACCCCTCAGGCTACTGCATGTATATTTCTTCCTCTAAATCACCACGAAGGAATGTTGTTTTCACATCAAGTTGCTCAACCTCCAAATTCAGGCTAGCTGCTAACCCAAGCACAACTCGAATCTAAGACATCTTCACCGCTAGTGCAAAAATTTCTTCATAGTCAATACCTTTCTTTTGATTGAAACCCTTCACAACCAACCTTGCCTTGTATCTTGGCTGTGAGCTATTTTCATCTGTCTTCACCTTAAACACTCATTTATTCTTGAGTGCTTTCTTTCCCTGTGGCAGCCTCACTAACTTAAATGTGTGATTCTCCTGCAAGGATTGGATCTCTTCTTGCATGGCTATCAACCACTTCTCTTTGTGCTCGTGTTCTAAGGCCTCTTCATACCTATCTGGCTCTCCCCCATCAGTCAACAATACATACTCATGAGAAGGATATTTTTGTGAAGGATGAGATTGTCTCACAGATATTCTCAATTCAGTATTAATTAGTGGTACTGGTTCAAGTGGAACTAGCTCAGCTGGCACATTAACATCAGCTTGTGGTAGAAAATTATTTTCCCTGTTCTCACCATTTGTATTTGCATCTCCCCCATCATTAACATCCCTAGCAGGAAGTTCAGGTTCATATACACTATCATTTCTGGCTATTGGCTTTGGCTTGTCTTCTTTTTCAATGTCTTCAATGGTTTAGTCTTCAAAGAAAATAACATCTCGGCTTCTCACAATTTTCTTGTTAACCAGATCCCACAACCTATAACCAAACTCTTCATTACCATAGCCTAGGAAGATACACTGTTTTGATTTCCCATCAAGCTTGAATCTTTCATCTCTTGGGATGTGAACAAATGCCTTGCAACTAAATAGTCTCAAATGCTTGTATGAGACATCTTTCCCTAAGAGGAACTGGAGGAGAAAGGTTGATTAAATTCACCGCAGTTCTCATTGCTTCACCCCAAAAGACTTTAGGAAGTTTTGCATGAGAAAGCATACATCTAATTCTTTCTGTAATGGTTCTGTTCATTCTCTCTGCCACCCCATTCTACTGTGAAGTCTTTGGAACTGTTTTCTCAAGCTTGATACCATGGTCTTTACAATACCGCTCAAGCGGACCCCTATATTCACCACCATTATCTGCTCTGACACATTTTAATTTCCTACTTGTCTCTCTTTCAACACTTGCATCAAAGTGTTTGAAAACATCGAGCACCTGATCTTTAGTTTTCAAAGCAAACACCCACACTTTTCTAGAATAATCATCAATAAAAGTGACACAATATAAACAACCACCAAGTGTTCTAGAATCCATTGTGCAAACATCAGTGTGGACTAAATCAAGTGCATGTGACCTCCTATGTGGAGAACTAATAAATGAAACTCTATGTTGCTTTCCAATTAAACAATGAGTGCAAGGTTTTAAAGGATTACCTCCAATGGGAAGCAGTTTCTGCCTGACAAGAGTCTTAAGTCCCTTCTCACTCATGTGGCCAAGTCACATATGCCATAATTCTGTAGAATAATCTTCTACTGCATTTACCTCAGCTACTATCAACTTAGCTGACATGCGATAAATAGTGTCTACGTTCTACCCTCTTGCAACCATGAGAGATCCCTTGGTGATTTTCCAATTGCCACCACCAAATGTAATTTCATGGCCATCTTCATCAAGTGCTTTAACTGAAATTATGTTGAGGCGAAAATCTGGAACATATCTGACTTTCTTTAAGTGCAGCTTACATCCAATGTTAGTCTTCAACCAAATATCTCCCATACCAGCTACCTTACATACCCCATGATCTCCCACCCTCACACTACCAAATTCACCTGCAGTGTAGGATGAGAAAGACTCTAGATCTCGAGTCACATGGAATGAAGCACCGGAATCTGTAATCCAATTGGTGTCCTGGCATGTGAGGTTATCACCTCTAGCAACAACAACATCACCATCAAATGCAACTGCAGTTGTATCTTTTTCTTCGTTCTTATCTTCACCTCTTTCCCGTGAATTCTCACGCTTCAAAAGTCTGCATTCCCTTTTCATATGACCCATTTTATTACAATGATAACACTTGATATTTTTTCGAGACTTTGACTTCCCCCTTGACTTACTACGGCTTTCACTTTTCTGGAAGTTTCTAGTTTGGCTTCTCCCCCTTGATTCACTAACCAAGGCTACTGGCTGTGATGAGGATCCCACTGATTTTCTTCTCATTTCTTCATTCAAAATGCTATTCTTGGCAAGCTCTAATGACACTATACCATCAGGAACAGAATTGCACAGGGAGCTCTTGAAAGTTTCCCATGAATCTGGCAAGGAACCCAGAAGAAATAGCCCTTTAATGTCATCTTCAAACTTCACTCCCATACCAACAAATTGATTCATCACACCCCGAAAATTATTCATATGATCTGCAACTGGAAACCCTTCTTGATATTTCAAGGATAATAACTGCTTAATTAAATACATCATGCTATTACCAATCTTCTTGGCATATAATTGTTCAAGCCGGTTCCACAATTTTCTAGCATTAGTTTCATCTGCTATATGATTCCATATATTATCATCAACCCACTGTCTAATATAGCCACACACCTGTCTATGCAACAAGTTCCATCATCTGAAAATTTTTCAGGCTTTTCAGAAGCAAACACAGGTTCATGGAATTGCTTAACATAGAGTAAATCTTCAACACATATACCCAACCAGTATGCTCTGATACCAGTTGTTGGGAGAAAGAACACCCACACCTGGTGTGTTAGCACAACGGAAGCGATAAAATAATTCTTTTTCTCCTTGTTAAAAATTATATATTCTCCAGACAAATTCCAGGCAACAAATAATAATACTAACAATGATCAGCAAATATCAAAAATATAAATCAAGAGACACCAAGATTTTTAACGTGGAAAACCCCCAATGAGAGGGAAAAACCACGAGACCTAATCCAGTAAAATATCTCCACTATTCTCAAAATAATGGGTACATCAAGTTCAATCTTCCTAGCTCACTAAGGATCAACAATCATCAATCATCATCAACAATGGTGGATAACAACATATAAAACCCACAAAATGGGCACCACAGCTCTAGCACCAAAAGAGAGGAAATACAACAAATAACTTACACCAATGTGTAGCTCATACAATCAGGAACAACATACTAAAATTTTAGCTCAAACGGTAACAATTTGGCCCACCAAAATCTGACTGAAAGATGAAAGTTTTCTTCTCCTTCTCCTTTGCGTCGCTGCTCTATTTCTCTTTTCCCTTTTTCTTTTCCGGCTCCGCTTTTCTTCTTGCACAAGCCACACTCCCCTTTTTTTTCTTTTATTCCCGTAGCTTCCTTTGGAAGCTTTGACTTCTTATTATTTTTTTATTTTTTAAATCAATTGTCATGGGCTCCACATAAGTGAGTGACCCATAACACACAGCACTCATCACCAGAACCACATAATACTTAGCTTCCCCTAGCTCTAATTCTTTTTCTTCTCTTGGAATCACCTAACAAGTTAGAACAAAAATCATAATGAAGATACCAACAAAGAGATAATTCAATGGAAACATGCCAAAATAATAAAGTATTATCAAAAGAATTTATTAATTACTATTTTTGTTTAAAATATAAATTAATTTTATCCTAAAAAATATAAGATATCCTAATATTTCTCTTGTTGAGAATAACTTCTCACCTTTTGAGAGAAATTTACATGTTTCTATTCTAAACAAGAATTATTTCATTACCAAAAGGGTACGAGCATATCTTGAGTATAAATGAAACAATAAAAGAATAAAAGTTAATATAAGAACAAGAATTAACCTTGAAATCATTGTTTATTATCATTCCTATGATATAGAAAAGAGTAGCACCGGCATTCATGACCAACTGAGTCTCCATGACGAGTGAGAAAGTCAGAACCTGCTTTGTCTTTTTGTACGCCAACTCTACCAGAGGCAGAATAAAGCCATACAAGAGAGACGCTAAGATTGTCATTACAAAACCCATTACATAGTCCTTAGTGGACTCACCAGGTGGGCGGTCAACTCTGCCACCCATACCCAAAACGGCTGTGAACTTGTGCCTCACCAGAAGGAAAGCGAAGCAGGCAGTGAAAACCAGCCGGGTGGAGATAACGAGAGAAGAAGTGGACACTGGAAGCTGAGCCAAGCCATAGGCATAGAGATAATTATCGACGCCGGTGATGATACCGATGCCGGCAGCGGCAACAAATAAGCGTGGCTTCATGGATACAAGCTTTGGCTTTTGTGCTTGGGTGGCGGTGAAGTGGCGGGGCCGGCAGAGGTAAGAGATGGCAAGTGGAATGAACATGATAGGAAAGGCGGCGGTTTCAAGAAAGCTGGATAGCCAGATACGGTTGCCGCCGTGGATATAATAGAGACGCATTATGAGTGGGCCACCTGCGGTGCCGATGGATAGTAGGATTGTGCTTAGTATGAGAAAGACTCTCTTCATGGTTCTGTTTTCTTCTGCTTCCCTTCTTTCTGTTTCCACCATGGCTACTTGCTAGATAGCAATAACTCCCTCTCTCCTGATGTGCTATTATATAGCTCTTTTTCCTTCCTTTTTTTTTTTTTTTTTTGGGAGAGAATAAGATAGAAGATGTAACATTGTGGTGATTCTATATTTTGGTAGAAATCAGAAGCAAGCGGAACTACCGTTAAACGTTATCGTTGAAAAAATTGCTTATTTGCTTTTTTTATCATTATTTTTTGTATTCTTGTAGAGTAAATATTTATTTTAATTTTTTATATTTAAAATTTTTATCAATCTCTTAAATTTATCACATTTTTTAAGTATAAGAGATTAAATTGATAAATTTAAAAAAAAATAACTAAATTGATTAACTTTTTAAGTGTAAATGATTAAATTTATAAATATAAATAATTAAATTGATAAAAATTTTACGTGAAAATAACTAAAATAAATATTTACTCTAAATTTTTAAAGCTTTTTATTTTGAATGATCATTTTTAGATAAGAGAGCAAGACATCAAGGCCAACTTTAATGGGTGATGATCTTAAGAGTATCTAAAGTTCTTTAGCTCCCTTTTCTTCATGATATTACCAGTAGATAGGATTAAAAGATGGTGCCTTATTTTAGAAGTACAAGGAGTAGCATCTGATTTTAGACGTGTTCCTAAAACATTTTTTATGGACCCCACGTGTAGAAGAATGTGAAGTAGAAAAGAAAGAGAAATAGGTTGAATAACTTGTGGAGTCCATTTAGTGAATTTTTTAAAATTATGTCTTGTGGTAGGGCAAAAAAGATTATAAATAAAAACTAATCCAACAATATCAGTCAAGACACAATATTCTATTCCATGGTTGCCACTTACCGTTAAATGCCACCAATTTTTAAACTAAAATTATTAGCTAAATTGGAGATGATAATATCATCAACGTAATTTCTATGAGTGATTATTCATTTCGCAAAATAAAAATTACATAGGAGTTCAAACTTAGATGATTTTCAATTTCGTAAGTAAACTATATTGTATATTCCTTTACCTACCGGACTTAACTGATAATAAATTTATAGTTTTCTTTTCAAATAGTTGCAAATTTGAATATTAAGTATATACTTCATTTATCATAGCCAACTTTAAATAAATTATAATCTAGAGATCAAAGTTTGATTAAAAAAAGTAAGGGAAATAAATTGGTACCAATGAGGTGCATAGTTATCATTCCACCTTGATAACTTACAGAAAATAAATTAAAGATGCTAATTTTTTTCACCTGAAAATTGGACAACTCAAACTATCCCAAGGTTATGTTTGCGCAATGTTCACATGCAGCATTTCTCATGTAGTTAATAGAAAGTTTTAAAAGTTAACAAACTTCATTTCTCTTTGCATAAATAATTATCACCATGCTAAGAAATTTTGTTTTTTACAGCACTTCATGAGTAAGCAATGTCTACAAATGAGGTGAAGGTTTATAGAAAAGAGTTAACAAGAAAGCGTTGTCTATTGCAGGGAAAAGAAATTAAATATTGCTACACGCATAGATAATACTTGCAATTACAAATACTATCATTAATATATCACAAATAGTGTTTGTTCTTTGTAAATGCACCGTCTATGAGCGATAAAATTTTAAAACTTTCTGATGGATTTTCTGATAGGTTTCCCTAATTGGGAGAAACCAACAGTTAATCCCACATACGGATCGTCTTGAAACAAGTTAACAAACAAAGGAGCTTGACCCTAAACTCGACCTATCGTTGGAACCAAAGCTATCAAAGAAGCGTGACCCTAACCGCGACCTGCCGGTAGAACCAACACTATATAAGATGTAGTTCTTTACCCAAGAACAAAGGGAAGCTCTCACTATGAGAAATCTCAAATTATCATTCATAAAAGTCTTGTTGTTTCTGAATTACAATGGTCCTATTTATAATACTAAGCACTGAAACCCTAATAGACTTCTACCATAATAAGACTTCTACTCTAATAAGACTTCTACCCTAATAATAAGATAAACTCTTAAAAAGAAATAACCCACAAGCAATTATCACTACTTTGGGAACTAAAAGACATTGTAAACATGACTTAGGGAATTAAAAAAGGTCATCTGAAAATTAAGCTCAAAAATACCTACGAAATTAGATAGAAAAATGAGCAAGTTGGACTTTATTTAATAGCTAGCTTGGTCCAACTATAATGGGCTTCTAATCTTCATAAGTGTAGCCCATGAATGCATCTTGGACATGCTGATTGGGCTCTTCCGAATTGATCCTTATTAAATCCTCTTCTTCAAGTTGTAGGTAATTGACCCATTTAGGTGCAGCCCATACATGCTGGACTTCCTTCTCTTGGTTCTCCATAATTAGGCCTTGTAATGCTTGCTTCATTCTCTTTGTCTTGGCTCTAGTCATGGGACCTCTAATTCCTTGTAGGGGATCTTTAAGTTGGCTAGCTAGATCTCTATCACTTTCACTCAAGAACATTTTAGAAACCAAAAACTTCCTTGTCTTGCTATAAATATATTTTTATTAGCGAGAAAAATTCTTTTTTATCCTCTCACACTATCACCAATTTTCGAAATGACTCTAACTTTTAAACTAGACAAAATAAACTCTCACATTTTAAACTAAGAATAAAAATGGACCTTATTGTTGTATTTATCTTTATAAAAAGTTCATTTTTGTTCTAGGCTTGAAATATAAGAGTTTATTTTATTCAATTTAAAATGTGAGTGTCTTTTTTGGAATTAGCGAGAGTATGAGGAGACAAAAAGAAAGTTTTCTCTTCCATTGTCTCTATAAAAGTATATTGGAACTTGTTCATTTGCTGTGGTTTGTTCTTTTGGTGCGAATGTGTTTGTGTTGGCTATGAATGTGTTTGTATTTGTTGTGGTTGTCCTCAGTTCACTCTGTACAGTTCGAACGGGTATATCTTTTAGCCCTGTGAGGACCACCCAGCACAAATCAGTATGGAGTCTAATAGCTTTATACGTTGGTTGAAGATGCGAGATTGCTTTCAACCTACTAGTGTCTTCATTTCCCAGTGATCACTGGCCCAGAAGGAAAATATGTACTGTCTAGTTTTATGTTGTGAACATCTAGCTTGGATTTTGTTAGGTTTAATGATATTTGTTCCAAATGGTATCTAATTTTTTGTTTATCTTTTTTTGCCGAGATATATCCTTTATTAGGGTCCACATGCATTATGTCAATCACTTTCTGGTTAATAGAGGCATAGAAAATAGAAAAGGGGAAAAAACTTGCAGCCTTTACTAAGACAGATGATAACATGCATAGACTGCATGCATTTTGTATCCTTTTTCTCTATGTTTTGATGCATAAAATGCCTGTGATTAAGGCCTTATGGTTGTATCTTGAGTCTCATAGAATAAGTTGGAGTTTTTATGCCAAAACAAGCCCAAAGGAGAAGCTTTAGAAAACATGTAGAAGAGGTCCAAGTTTAAGCCGTGTCTATGCCTTGAAAAAGCTCATCCATAATTTTAGAAGTTGATAAGAGAAGTTGGGCTCTAATTTACCATTGACCCAATTAATTTTGGAGAAATATCTGAAGTTGACCAAATTTATTAGAGATTTACTTTAGAAAAAAGATATCTCAAATATATTATATCTTTGGATTTATCTCTTATTTTTGGATATTAAATGTTATTTCTCCTTTTATTAAAATAGATGTCTAATTTAATACTTGTGAGATAGGAGTATCATCAAGTTGGTACTTATTAGATTTTTGACATCACTTAAGTATATGTGGGATTGATTTTACATCAAAAAAAAAACTTCTTAATGGAAATGTCATCAAGTTGATACTCGATAGGAACTTCCTTAATGTAAATTAAATCTTATAGGCATTTAAGTGGTGTAAAAAGTACTGTGTGATATCAAAAATTTAATAGATATTAACTTGATGACGCTTTCATCGCACAAGTCCTAAACTAGGGGTTTACTCTTTATTATTAGGAGTTATTTGTTATGTTAAGACATTTTTTAGGTTAAGTTTGATCTCCTAGAGTTAGTTTTACATGGGAGACTTTTGGGGAGGAGGCAGAAGAATGAGTTTCCCGTAGAGGCAGCACTTCTTCTCTATTTTTCTCTATGTTTTCCATGGAGGCTATGTGTAGCTAAACCATTTTCTAATTCAAGGATAATCAAAGTTTGGTTCTATAGAATTGTTAGATCTAACTAATCTTCTTTGTTATTTTATTCTTTGGTATTTATTTATCTTGAGTGTATTCATATATTACTGGGATTAGATGAGGTGAATAGGTCCCTGAAATAGGATTCAATAGCCTTTCCTTTGTTTTTAGGATCCATTACCCAGTCTCTATTGTCCAACTATAGTTTCACAAGCCTATTTGTCCTCCTTCCATTGATTGTTTGCAAGTGGAAGAATTTCGTATTCGTGTCCCCTATTTGAGCCACTTGTTTCTTGCCTTTTGTTTCTCCTCCCTAATCATTTCATTAGCCAATACTTTCTCCCTCTCTCTAATGCTTTGTCAATCAACACTGTCTCCCTCTTGCTTTAATAAGTCTAGTTCCTCTTGAATCATTTTAGTGTTGGCAGCTACATTAAGATTTTGACTTTTAGCCCATTAAACCATATAGCAGTTTGTAAGATTGCACTTCCTGAGCCATGATCTTTACTTTTGTGTCCTCATTCTTAATTTCTACCAAGATCTGGGGAATAGAATTTGGAGAACCATTTGAGTGTACGGACTCTTAGGAGATTCTCCATACTCTCAGAGTTCCAGAAGAGAAGTCTCATTTATCCCATTTTGGGCAGGGATCCCCCACATCTCCTGTGTTGGTGTCAACTTCCATCAAGCATGGCCCCTTTCCCCGAGTTAAAATCTTCCTCTTCCATTCCTGTCTTACTCTCGTTTTTTGCCTTTTTCTTGCCATCACATTCAAAGCTGCCAATACTAAACTGTCCCCCTGCTTTTTGGTTTATTCCCCTCTACTTCCACTTCTATGATAGTGTTAGCTAAGGCCTTGTAACCCACTCCTTCCTCCTTATCTCCACTTGATCTATTTGGGGGCCTCCCTACCTCTCCTGTTTTCCTTTAAAGAATTATCCTTTACATTCCCGTGAGATTTCACATGAAGTTGCTCAGTATGAACCACTTTATCTCTATGGTTATCAGCTACAGACAAGGAGTCCATCTATTCCATTAATTTCTTACTGTCTATACAGTGGTCAAAATGTGGGGTTATGCTTCCACTACTAAAGCCCCATGTTCCCAAATACTCTTCCTCCTCTCCATTTTCTCTAGTTCAAACGAAAAATCTCAATTGGAGCTAGCATAGGATGCAAGTATTTTGAATTCCCTCTTTTACCATTAATAAAATATCTTGTCTCGTTTACAAGCTTACTAGTTCCTATATTTCTTTGCTTTCTTCACATAGAACGCAAGCCAACCATCTATGCGAAAATCCTGTTTTACAACAAGCCTATGAATAGGGGTTTACATCTTATTGTTTTCTATAACAATTACAATCAATATTCAATAATTGAATCAAAATAATTGAAACAATATCCTTTCATACAATATTGATTTACATACCACAACCTAAGCACCGATAATATTATCTAACATCATGCTCTTCCTTTCCTTTTGTCATCCAATGCCTGTTCTCAAAAAGTTAGCCAAATAGAGAAAATTAGAAAAACTAATACTAAAGATTTAACAAAATTCAGTTGAAGTAATTTGATCAAGCAGATCAAAAAATCTATTCCAAAAGTAGTTGTTGCCTGTTGGAAAGCGTAAGAATTAGAGAACTGGTAGTCACACCATACTAGTCTCATTTAAATCCCAGACATCTAGAAAGACTCAAGTCAATTAAATTTCTTTAGTGTAAGTTACTCAGGAGTCTGAAGCTCACAGACATGAGAAAACATCAGGGTCTGTTGGGGTTAATTGTTTCCTGTTTTCATTTCCAATCAATTTCGAGAGAAGAAAATGCCACGACACTTGTCCCTATAGCATCCCTGTACAATTTCTAGAGGCTGATGTGCAGTGACACTTGACAGAAATTTCAATTTCGAAATTAGGAATTTCCCCATAAATTATGAATCTTAATAATTTCTTTTATAAGTTTTTTTCATTAGCTTAGTGTCTTAATTCTATTTTGGTTAAGACTCTTTATGATCATTAGACCTTAGGGTTTATTTTCATCCATTAGATTTTAAATTAGGTCTTCCTACTAGTAGTTCTCCCATTTAAAGGCATGTTATGCTGCTTTGTAATTGATTCAATTTGGGTCAATTAATCAGATTAGTTATTTTCTTTAGAATTCTTGAGAGAGTTTTTTCCTACTATTCTTATATCTTTGCCTTGTCAACCCTCTCTAAAACTGGTGATTGAAAACTTTAAGAAAACCCAAATTATTGTTTCCTGGATTTAGGCTACTAAGGTTGGTAGTTTGGCTACAATTTATTGTTGAGTTTGCATTTGATTTCTTTTCAAGATAAGACCATGCTTAATGCATCACTGTTGCTATTTTCAAAATATGACAACACAAAAAAAATAAGAGAGTCTTAAATTGCTTTCTTAAAGATCAAGCAGTACAATTGAAATCAGGCATGATGCCTAGGTCAATTTTCTTCGACTCAAATTCTACTTGGTTTTCTATAATTATATCAACTACTCAGACCTTATATCTTTTAACAGCCAACACCAAACATTCCATCTTTCAAACTGCCATAAACAACACAAGCTTGACTTCGCTTTAAAAGCTAACTGAACAACAAATCCTAATTTTGCAGGTATTGTTCACAGGATATAAACTGCTACCCATTTGACCCTCATATATACTGGAATGAAACTTCAACAATCACCTACCACTAACTATCCATGAGTACTCTAACCCTAATATATCAAATCTCAGGTCTTATGATGTCCTACTTCAATCACACAAGCACAATTTCAGGCAATGATCAGTCGGAGGTGTCTGAGCAACCCTGTGGTGGTGGTGACTTAAAAATCGAACCATAAAGTGGCCGGGATAATGCACAGCCAAGTAGAAAAGAGGAAAAGTTACCGGAGTGATCCACAGCAAGAGGGTCACTGTCGGTAGGAGGCACAACGGGAAAAGAGACTAGCTAGGGTTAGCTTAAGACTGAACCAGTTCGGGTACCATATAGAATAAGGGAAAATCCATGTGACGCTAGCTCCTCATAGCTCTATTTATAGAGAAATATGAGTTACATGGGCCTAAATAGTGCTTAATTACAAGACAAATCTACAGGCCTAATTTTCTAATTATATACATGATTCTAGCCATCTAATAAATCCATATAATTACAACAATTACAATTTCAACATATTGCATAAAGTATTTATAAGGATTGACTAAGCTCTTCAATAAAACACTAAAAGTGATAGTAACCTGACTTGAGAGAAAAAAAAGGTAGTTATTATGGCAATTATTGTAGGAGTTTATATAGCAGTTATCATAGGAGTTATGTTAAATAGGATGTCATGGATAGTTAGGATAGGCAAGAAGATAGTTTCTTTGTGTTTTAGGCAGAGAGAAGGAATTTCTTTTCTCTGAAGGAGCTTTGCTATGGGACAAGTGTTAGTATTCTCTTGTATTTTGTGTGTTTAGAAGCTTGAGTCTATGGACGAGAAAATATCTCTTCTGGTTGTGCGTTTTTTATTATTAAAAGTGCTAATTTAGTGTTCAATTTATGGGTCTCTCTCAAAAATGAATTGACTATCCCAACACCAACACCTTCCATAAAAGTAACTTACAATTGCATAACATTATAAATATGCAAACAATAATAGATATAGAAGAGATACCTTGCTCTGGAAAATCCGCATAGTCAACACAAGGGTGTCTCGCATTCTAAATAAAAAGAACAATACGATGTTAGTTATGTTTGTGACATCAAGTAACATTCAAATGTACATTTTTTTAATAAAGGATATATGAAAACCAAATGGTTTCTAAATTAATTCAATTCTAAATAATTGAGAGACAATTCAAACGCCTAAAGAAAATTCTCTTGCAACAAACATATCAAAGAATGTGAACATTGAGATGCTCCAAGTCCTCTCTCCAAAGAACAAGCAAGGGCTATAAGGTTTAGAAGCCTACTCTTAGCAACCTAGGTTTGAGCATAGTTGTTCATTTGGTTAGGCTTGTTCACATTGTTTTTGTTATTGTGAATATCCTATATTTATTAGTAGCATAACTACAGGGATGTAATTAACCATATTGTGGGAAATAGATTAGCAAGTATCTCTCCATGATATTCTCCACTCATGACGGATGTATGTGTATGTTAACTCTATATGAATGAAATCAACACTTGTCCAGCAATTGTGCCTCTGATTACAGTTTTAACAGTAGTTTCTTGGGTTGTTAGAAATGTGAGACCAAATTAAAAAGGAAAAACTTCAAAAACACCCCCTAAATGTGCACTTTATCCCAAAACTTTCAAAACGTGCATTTAACCCCCTCAAACTTTTAAAATGTGCAAATCAACCCAAAGCTCTAATTTTTGTTAAAAATTTAGCAGAAAAAGTCATATGTATCTCACCAGTTTCTCTATTTTCACCTACTATTTTCATTTGTCTATGACAAATAAGTAATTGTGGTGAATTGATAGAAATAATATATTTCTCATTGTGTATTACACTGTACATGGTAGGAATATATACACCTAAGGAAAAGTAACTGAACTGCTGGAATAAAGGGATAGGATAACTGAACTGCTAGAATAAAGGGATAGGATATTCAAATTTAAATTTAAAAATTCTATCTCCTATTTTTCCTCTATGAAACGGTCAGCTTGATTTCCTACACTCCCCCTCAAGCTGAGCGATAGATGTTTAGCATCCCAAACATGGAGCTGCAGTCTTCAAATTTATTTTTGAATAGGGCTTTAGTGAGTATGTCTGCCACCTAGGATGTTGAAGGGACATGTCTTAGGTTGATAATCCCTGTTTCAAGTTTTTCATTTATAAAGTGCCTATCAATCTCGACATGCTTTGTCCTATCATGGTGAACTGGGTCTTTTGCCATAGCGATAGCTGATAGATTATCACATAGGACATTTATGGGAGCTGGTTGAGTAATCCTCAGGTCTATTAGGAGCCTTTTTAGCCAGATGCCTTCACATATCCCATTAGATAGAGACCTGAATTCTACCTCAGCACTGCTGCGTGCCACAACTGGCTATTTTTTGCTTCTCCATGTCACAATATTACCCCAAACGTAGCTGCAGTAGCCAGATGTTGATTTTCTGTCTGTAGGAGATCCTGCCCAGTCAGCATCAGTATATATGTCAATGTTTCTATTTTCATTTTTCTTGAAAAATAAACCTTTTCCTAGGTCCTTCTTAAGAAACTTGAGAATTCCGTACACTGCATTAAGGTGTTGAGTTTGTGGATTACTTATAAATCTGCTTACTATACTCACAGCAAAGCATATATCTAGCCGAGTGTGGGTCAGGTAAAGGAGTTTCCCCACTAACCGTTGATATCTCCCTTGATCAACTGAGGTTCCTTTTGGTCGTATATCAGTTTGATGTTTGGATCCATAGGCGTGTCCATAGGCTTGCAACCAAGCATACTGGTTTCTTTAAGGAGGTCCAAGACGTATTTCCTTTGTGAAATGGTTATTCCCTGTTGTGATCTAGCCACTTCCATTCCTAGGAAATACCTTAGAGGTCCCATGTCTTTGATTTCAAATTCTACAACCAGTAGTTTCTTTACCCTAGTAATTTCTTCCATCCAATTACCTGTAAGAACTATGTCATCAACATATACAATAAGCACTAAGATTTTTCCAGTTATGTGATTGGTGAATAAAGTGTGATCAGCATTTCCTTGGTGATACCCATCCTGTTTAAGAACCTTAGTGAATCTATGAAACCATGCCCTAGGAGATTGTTTTAGTCCATACAAGGACTTCCTTAATCTGCACACTTTTTCGGGTTGTAAGTTTCCTTCAAAACCTGGAGGAATGGACATGTATACCTCTTCCTTCAATTCGCCATTTAGGAATGCATTCTTGACATCCAATTGTAGTAGAGGCCAATTCCAATTTACTGCAATAGAAATGATTACCCGAATGGTGTTCAATTTGGCTACAGGAGAAAATGTCTCTTGATAGTCTATCCCATAGGCTTGAGTATAGCCTTTGGCAACCAACCGAGCATTGTCTCTATCTATCCTTCCATCAGCTGTCTGTTTTATTGTAAAGATCCATCTGCACCCTACACTTTTCTTCCCTGGTGGTAGATCAGTAATTTCCCATGTCTTATTCTTTTCTAGAGCCCGTATTTCTGATATGGTGGCCTCTCTCCATTTAGGATGTTTAAGAGCCTCATAGACAGATTGTGGAATTGGAATTTTGTCTATGGTAGAGGTAAATGCTCGGCATGTGGAAGATAGATTAGAGTATGACATGTGACTCTGTATGGGATGCTGGGTGCAGCTTCGTTTTCTTTTTCTCAGAGCAATTGGCCAGTGTAAATCAGGTGGTTCCTCTGTATTTTCCATGCTAGCTGTATGGGGAATAACAGAATTATCACCTTGTATTTGTTCGGGAATAATAGGATCAAGGGCAGATTCTTGGATGTGTGAAACTATACTCCTTTTTGTTCTCCTGGAATATACGAGTGGATGAGTTGTAGAGCTGTTTGGGTTAGTAGCCGGTGGGTCATTGTTAATCTGTTCTGGGTGGATATATTGTGAGTTGTTGGTCTGTTCTGGGTGGCTGGGACTGGAAGTTGAGGTCTCGGGGTTGTGTGACAAATCAGGTAGATCATGAGTGTAAGGTATGGGTGGCTGTATGGACTGATTTTCCCAAGCTGCTAGTTCCAAGGATGTGTTCTCCCCCTGAAGCACAGTCTTGGGAAAGAAAGGGAGGTGTTCAATAAAAGTGACGTCCATGGAATGATAGAATTTTTTGGTGGCTGGACAGTAGCACTTGTAACCTTTCTTGTTGGGTGAGTAGCCAAGAAAAATGCATTTAAGGGCACAGGCTTCAAGTTTACCACGGTGTGGGTGGAGGTGAAGGTAGGAGGTACAACCGAAGGTTTTAAGTGGAATTTTAGAGACTAAGTGAGAGTTAGGGTATTGTTGGAGGAGGGAGTCTATAGGTGTTTGGAAATTCAGAATTCTGGATGGCAACCGATTGATGAGATAGGTGGCAGTCAAGAGGGCTTCTCCCCAGAATTGTTTGGGAACATTTGAGTGAATTAGTATGGAACGGGTGACTTCTAGGAGATGGCGGTTCTTGCATTCAGCTACACCATTTTGTTGAGGTGTATCAATGCAAGAACTTTGATGTATGATGCCGTGGGTTTGGAGGTATGAATCAAGGGACTGGTTGAAAAAATCACAAGCATTATCTGTCTTGAGGATTTTTATTTGGGCCTGAAATTGTGTTCGAATGAGTTTATGGAAGGTCTGAAAAATTTGGGATGTGTCGGATTTATTTTTCATGAGGAAGGTCCAACTTAGTCTAGTATGATCATCAACTAGAAGAAGGAACCAGCGGGCACCATTAACGTTTGGGATTTTTGTGGGTCCCCAAATGTCTCCATGTAAAAGAGAGAACGGGGAAGAGGGCTGATAGGGAGTTGGTTTGAATTGAGTGCGGGTATGTTTTGCCAATTGACATGTATCACAATGAAGTAAGTGAAGATCTGTTTTATTGAATAGTGAAGGAAATAACACTTTGAGATACATATAATTAGGATGACCTAATCTAGAATGCCATAAATGGATGGTGTCAACAGTGCTGGAATTTGGAGGTGATATATGAGTGGTGTGACATTGATGGATTGGGTGTTGTTTGAGGAGATAAAGGCCTGTGGAGGAGTCCAGTTCAGCACATCCAGTCATCTTGCCGGATTCCATTTCCTGAAAAATACATTGATGATCAAACTTAATTTGCCATTTCAATTCTTGATGAAGTTTGCGGACAGATATTAAATTGCAATGAAGATGAGGAACAAACAAGACATTAGTGAGCTGAATGGTGGGTGAAATCACAATTTTGCCATAACCATCAGCTTTGGCACATTGGCCATTGGCAATACGAACACTTGCCATATTTGGATGTGAGTGGAATTGAGAGAACAAAGTGATATCACCTGTCATGTGATCGGAAGCGCCAGAATCAACTATCCAATTAGGTGGATTTGCGGAAGCATTCAAGGCAAGGGATGGGGTGGTTTGGCCAGAATTACTGAATAGTTGTTTAAGCATCTCTAGCTGGTCTCTCGTGAATGGAGCCGTAGTGACAGCAGGGCTCTGTGTAGTGGCAGCATGGCTCTGTTTTTCGGAAAAGGATTTTGGTTTCCAGTCAGATGGTTTTCCATGAAGTTTCCAGCATTTTTCTTTGAGGTGACCTAGTTTTTGGCAATGATCACACCAGGGTCTGGGTTTCCGTGGCTTGCTATCCCCTAGGATGTTGGGATAGCTTCGAGCAGCCAGGGCAATAGGCTCAGGTTCCTTGACAGATTGGTCGGAGGGAATACCAAGCATAACCTTGCGGCGGCTTTCTTCTCTGCGCACTTCAGAAAACACTTCGCGCAGGATTGGTAGGGGTTTGGCACCCAAAATTCTTCCCCGAACATCATCCAGAGAAGGGTGAAGCCCCATGAGGAATTTGAAAATGCGTCAAGTTTCCAGAATCCGTTTGTATTGGGTGCGGTCTTCAGGACATTTCCAAGTATGAGTTTCAAACAGGTCCAATTGCTGCCAGTAACGTGAGAGATTGGAGTAGTAGGCAGTGACTGTGGAGTCACCTTGTTGGAGATTTTGGAGGATGGTTTCAATATGGAAGAGTTCAGCAGTATTATCTCTGCTGGAATAGGTGTCTTGAGCTGCTTCCCAGATTTCTGCAGCAGTGGTGTGTAATAAAAAATTCTCTTCAATGTCTGGATTCATAGAATTAATCAGCCATGACATGAGAAGATGATTTTCAGTCTTCCAGGATCGGAATGATGGGTCTGCTAGGTCAGGTTGTGGAACAAGGCCAAGAAGGTAGTCTTCTCTTCCTCGGCCACTGACATAGAGAAGGACTGATTGCGACCATTGAAGGTAATTACTACCATTCAGTCGGTGATTGGTGATAGTGTGGAAAGGAGGCTCCGTGGAGTTGGCAGGAACAGCAAGGAAATTTGTTTCTCGTGCCATGGAGGCTGGAGGGGTTATCTCGGAAAGGAGATGAAGATCGCCGGAAATGGCTATGTTTTGGGTGGAGGGCAGCCAGAAATGGCTTCTGAGGGAAATTTATAGAGCGCGGAAGTGGTCCGGCTCTGATACCATGTGGTGAATTGATAGAAATAATATATTTCTCATTGTGTATTACACTGTACATGGTAGGAATATATACACCTAAGGAAAAGTAACTGAACTGCTGGAATAAAGGGATAAGATAACTGAACTGCTAGAATAAAGGGATAGGATATTCAAATTTAAATTTAAAAATTCTATCTCCTATTTTTCCTCTATGAAATGGTCAGCTTGATTTCCTACAGTAATTAATAGAGAAACAGTAAGATACAAATGTCTTTTTTCTATTAAATTTTTAATAGAAGTGGAAGTTTTTGAGTAATGTGCACATTTTAAAAGTTTGAGAAGACTAAATGCACGTTTTGGGGGTGACAAAGTTTAGGGGGTGTTTTTGAAGTTTTCCTTACAGTTCAAGGAAGTACAAAAAAATATATGCTTGCACTAAATATTACAAAAATATATATACTTTCTCTCATTCAAGGAAGTATTTTTATAGTGACACTGTAACAGCAAAGGAATATCTGCTTATATCATACACTAGACACTAAAGATCCAGTTGGACATCTGATGAGAAATCTATTGCTAAGGATATGTTCAGAAATTAAAAAAAATCTTTTAATCAAAAAGTCATTATAAGAAATATTACATAAATTACTATGCTTTCGATATAAAAGTCAATAACAGAAAATGTAATTACCGAACAGTGCTTGTGCTTAAAGGATGAGAAGAACCATCAGAACATGTTAATACAAACTGTGTTGAATAACCGCATGGAACTTTAATCTGCAGCAAAACCACATAAGGAAGTAAGATTCAATGTTTCATACAATTATTAAATCATAAACAATTTATAGATCTAACAAAACAAAGAGGAATTTTGTGAAATATCATATATAACAGTTTACAAGCTATGATTTTGCTGCAGGCATATATATATGTGTACAAATTTCTCAGGAGTACTTTGGGGACCCCAAGTATTGAATTGTATTTATTTGTCTTTTATGTACATAGCTAGAGTTTAGTATATTGTGTAATTAGGCCCATAGTTTAGTCCTATAATTAGACCCAACTAATTATGTGTAAGTATTACCCTTCTTGATAGATGCTACAAGGGGCTAGCCTCACACAGACTTTCACTCTACACCATGACAGCTAGATCTCATTGTAGTTGTGAAGTGAAAGATTCTTTCAGCATACATCCTCTTCATCCATCGTCCAAATGCAAAGCAGAAACGCCTCAATTTAGGTTGGTTATCTAGGAAAATTCTTTAAGAAGACCATGGATCCTTTGCCACATTTTCTTCTGAAACACTAACCAATTTATGTCATTTTTCAAGTCCTTGTTCTATATTGGAACTGCTTATTTTCATTTTGAAGGTCAAGAAAGGATGGTTCATCAACTAAAAGCTGCTTAAAGCAAAACCAAGATACTGACAGAAAAGGTTCTTCTTTGGAAGCCCAAGACTAGGAGAAAAGGGTGAATAAGTGTTTAGAATCTTTTATTTCCCTGACGAAATTTTTCTTTTCTTTTAATGATTAAAAAAAAAAAGAATGCATCTCATAAAAAGTTCCTAGTCTCAGCTTTAGCATGGTTTATAGGTGACATTAGTTTGTTCCAATGCACTATTTTGTAGAGAATACATTGCTCACTGTGAACAACGTGTTATATTCTGTACTCAATTCGTGGAAGGAAAACGCATCCTCATGCATATCAAGAAATTTGATATAAACTTAACAACCCCCCCCCCCCCCCCTCCCCCACAAAAAAAAATAAATAAATAAATAAACACATATCAAAACAGATTATAACATGGACCAAAAAAGAAACAGAAAAGACCAAACTATTGCACCAGCTGAAATATTTCTTTCTTAACTTAGTTTTTCCTAATTTTCCATCACCCCAAAATAGACATTCTAAAACTTCTTCCGAGTGTTCAGCCAATTATTTTGCACCAAAATATTCTGTAAGCAATTACTTTTCAGGAAAAGTATCATACCCTAATAAGCTTGTGAAATTGTGTATGCATAATTTCACCTCATATACGGTATGGACATTTTCATTTAAAGTCCAATTCTAGAGGACATACCGATAACTCTTTAGAGAATTTCTCAGCAACAACTATGCTTCCTGTGCCACTAATTTTTATTTGGTATCCTGATCGTCTTAAGAATAGAGATGCTGGCTCCCAGTTTTCAGAAGAATCCATCTGCCAGAAATAATGAGAAAAGTAAAACATGCAGATTAAAACTGAGAATACAAAGTTTTTTTCTACGTACATATTGAAATAATATTGAACTAAAGTTACTAAACCAGAGATAAGAAAAGGCGGATACCCGTAGAATGAACTTAAATTAACAGATAAGGTGAAAGTTATTATGAATCACTCAACCAAAAATACTCAAAACATTACTCAAGAATCAAAAATAGCTTTAAATTTCTAACTTGATCCTCAAAAGGAAATCTCTTGCGCTTAAAATCATGATTAATAAGACTGGTAGTAAGTTATCAACATAGCTTTTGGTAGGTTTCTTTTTCACATTCCCAGGAATATGAAATGGGAATCTTGTGCATCCAAATTTGGTACAAGAGTTGAAAATATATGCATGAAATTTGAGATGGATTTTTGTCTCTATTCCACCAAAAGATGGATACGTAGAGAGGTAGGAATGCTGGATTCCCATGGCATAGGAATGTTGGGCCATTGTGGCTGATGGTTGCCAGTTGCCAACCACCACCTGCCGCAGTCCTCCACTGTCTGCCGCTACCAGCTGGACAACAACTGGCATAAGAAATCATAAAATGATTTAAGGGAAAAGAACTAGCTACTTTCCTAAGTATCCTGGCACAGCCTTTGCCTTCCTTTTTGATCTTCAATCCTAAAAACTATGATTTAACCTCAATTCCTTCTTCAATACTTAAGGTTAATCCATCTCCAGCATAAGCAACCCCTTGGATTTAGAAGTAAGGACCACTACTAGAAAGCTCAGGATGTCTCGAGTATTTTCTTCTTCTATGGCTTCAAAAGAAATCCACCAAAAAGGGCTCATGCAAAGTAACGAAGGTTTCTAACTCCTTCTCTCTTCTTCCTTTTTCACGAAAGCTCTTGGCTCTCTCTCTCTCTCTTGTTCTGTTTTAGTTACATACTTATATTAATATTTATGGAAGTGTCTATGACTAGAAGAGGGTCGGTGGAATTGACTTCCCTCGTGCTACCCGACCAAACCATCCAATCAAACCTAAGTTTAGTGTTCAATTCTAGAGCATCTTAGGTGTCAATAATAATAATAGGTGTCAACTATTTAAGTTTCTATAGGTCTGATTGTATTATGTGTCAACTGTTTGTGATGTCTGAGTGTATATATATATTTGGTGTCACATAAGGGAGTGGTAAGGTGGCAACACCTCATCCATGTCTTTGTTCCAGTAAACAATTCTGGCTTTTCTACTTAAATCCTCAAATTCTATCTTATATCATAGTGTTAGCATAATCCTATAACTAGTATTTAATTTTAACACTAGCAAGCTATGTAATATTCTAAGTTCACTTAAGCATCGTTGGGTCATTACACGCATGGTAGACAAGACAGAGTAGAAAGACGGGGGACTGTCTTTTTAAGTTTGGCAAGCCCAGGATGAGCAAGGTGGTCGTGAAGAAGCTCTACAGTCTCAATGAGGTGCAAGCTACCGGAGAACTAGGAGCTGCAAGATAATAGAGTCCACCAGACTCATGCCCAGTACCAATCGTCCACCCCGTACCCTAATCCTACACCAAAACAGAGTTGCGAGAAAAGGTGACAGAAAAATTAAGAGAATGAGTTAGACGACTGATAGAAATCAAATTAAACGGGCTGCTAGGAATATATAAGACAATCTAAGGATAAAGAAAGATGAAGAATAACTTGACCAATGCCTCTAGTTACAGTTTGTGTGCCATTAGCAAGGATAACAGTAGGAGTGAATCAGAAAAGGTATGAGAGGAGAAAAAAGCGTTATTACCACATATATAGTTAGACACACCAGAATAGAGGACCTAAGGCCCAAGAGAAGGAAACTGAACGAGGCAAGTGGTAGTATTACCAGTATAAGCAACAGTATGGCAGGTGATGACTGGTGAATGGCTTAAAGCCTTAACAATGCTTTGTAGTCAGCAATAGTAATAGAGACATTCCTGAATGAGGGAAACTCAGAAGACAGTGGATTAGGCAAACTGAAATTTGCAAGAATGGTGGCCGGGGATGTGCTTATTGGTAGCCGGAGGTACAACAGTGAAAAGATAATGGTAAACGACAATGGGGCACGTGTTTATGTGTCGGCATGTGGGCGGCAGAGCAGAAAAGCTTTGTCGGCGCATGGGAGTGCATGGAGTGACCAGCAGCGGCACGACTTCAAGCGAAGGCCGATTGGAGGTGTATGAACCTCCTCTTGTGGTGGTCTCTTGAAATATGAACCCTACAATGACCAGAATGAAGCACAACCGGGTAGGAGAGAGAAAAACGGTTGCCGGAATGATGCATGGCAAGGAAAAACACCACTGATAAGAGGCACAGCTGGAGGAGAGGCTAGCTAGGGTTAGGTTAGGACCGACCCAGCTCTAGTACCATGTAGAGTTGAGAGAAAAGACTTTTGTGTGTATTATTATGTAAAAGGTACACCTCTCTATGTACAAGAGTGGGAAGAATCAAGTCTCCATAATTAGGCTACTTCACTCTTATAATTAGGCTCCTAATAATTACAAAATGTTCACAAGTCAACAGCATCTAATCTTATTACCCTGAAATCACCACCCTCTCTTACAGCTATTTCAGCATTAAGAATCTCATTCTAAGGATTATTATACTGCACATACAGTCTTGACTTGTACTCTGGGAATGTTCTTTTGCACTTAGCATGACCAAAAGGTTCAATTCAAAGCTTTACATTTCAGTGGATTCATGAGTGAAATAACAACGAAATTTTATGTCTAGGGCCAAGGACCAACATTATATTTGATTTTCCCAAGAAATTTTTCTTTTTTTTTTTTTTTTTGTTATTTACACCATAAACTAGACAGATATAACATATAAATAAATTAGATATTGTCCTGCCAAATAGCAGGGCAGAATTCTCAACTCAAAAGACCTACCAAACGTAGAACGCTGAATGTGGCTTGTCCTTTAGAAAGATTTGTGTCAATCTCAAGTTGCATGTCCGGGTCTATAGAGTCGTCAAAAGAATAATGCGTCAGAAAACATTTGAGAAACAAAACTAGAAGAACAGAATAGTTAAATTGGCCATTACATATGCATGAATCAAAATGTATAGCAATACATAGTAAATGACCTTAGTTGTCCATGCAAATATTCCTAGCAACGTCTCCACCAGTATAAGACCAACCTGGTGCCTCAAGTTTGAGGCCTGTTTAAAATTTTGGATTACCAAGATATATGTTATAAAATATTCTAATTAACAGCAACAAGGTTTAGAATAAACTTGCACGGACATGGGTTTGCTGGTTTTCCTTTCCCTGCTATGCTCTTAGCAATGATCTGTCCAGGGCTACTTTCAAAACTGCCAAACTTTCATTAGCCAGTTCTTTGTAGTTTTTTGAATTTTTGCTGGTGGCAAGATCTAATAATAGCTATAAACTTTGTGGAATCTATCATCGGAAGTTTATATGACTTCTGTCTTTCTCCAATCTTCTTGTTCAAAAGATCTTCATGAAATCAGATAATCAGAAGTGTAATTTTCCCTTTAAGGAGGTTTTGAAACATTATTCTAGCCATGCTTGATCATTGTCTCTCTTAAGGATTTTGTCCATGTTAAAGATCAAAGTCAAGGTTTGTAAATATTTGTGGGGGAAAAAAATTGGATTTTCTTCTATGAAGAGTGAGTTTGTTGTACGGCAAGGAATCAAAGTAGTTTAAATCTTGGAAAAATACCATAGTGGCTCTGTTTATGGTCTTCACCTGAATGAATGAGATGTGAAATGTGGACCTGGATCTAGTCGTGCAGTGCCCTGAATATTTGTGTCCTTACTTCTTTGTGTCCCTTCCTAATATTACAGACAGCCAGATAGGTGACGTTTCATGCATTTAGTTTCAGAGAGAACACCATTCCTTACATTTATCCTAATCTTAATCAACTTTATACCTTGCATCATACTATAATTATGTTCTAGTCCTCTCTAGATTTTTCTCGGGAGCCTAAATGATATGGAAACTGCTCATTTGTTTTCAGTTTTTGCATTACTGGAATCTGTGCATACCAAGACAGAGATGACTGAATTGAACTTTGAATTCTCCTCAAAATTAGCCGCCTAAATGTTTCTTTTGCGTTTTTGTATACTCTCTTTCCCTTTGGGGAGAGAATTTGCTTTCCCTTATTTCTTCTAAGACATCTATTTGGACTCTAGGACTCAATACAATTAATATGGAAAGACCTATTCTACGTTCAAAGGCCAGTAAAGTTCTATCCCCAAAGGAAACATACATGCCGCTGCACTTCAAGTTTTGACTTGTCAAATTGAAATTTTAAAATAAAAGCATTCAGCTTCAGTACCTAAGCACTTACCACATGTTATTTTGTTCTGATCATTAGCAAAAAGCTTTACCAGTTCACCCTGATAAAGAAAACATACCCATTAACAAATAGTCAGGAATAAGATATTCTTGAAAAGAACTGCAGTTGGCATTTTCTCCAGCATAAATTCATCTAATACAAATATATCTTAACATACTTATATTCAAATGACAAATAAATATATTCAATGACTCAGATGAGGGCAAAAACCAGTGGCATTTACCAAAAACTTAAACTGTAAATGATGTTTGTTTCAAACCTGACGGCCTTTATCATCCATCGGTATGCATTCAACAGCTATCAATTTATCAACATCATCAGCTGTAACTATATACTCAGGATTTGTGGCTCCTAAAACAAGGAAAAGAAAACAGATAGAAAGTTATGATTATATTTAATACATCTCAGGTACTCTTATCAGTACAAAATCATCCAATAAAAAGAAAACCTAAAAGTATAATCTGATGTCACCTTCAATGTACTGCCTAGTGCCATCCTGAAGATGCCGAACCCACTGATTTGAAACCAAAAGTTCTGGTGATGTTAGTAATAAAAAGGATGGTAGGAAACAGATCCTATACTTACAAAATGATGATAGAGAGGCGTTTTCACCTGAAACATACAAAGAGAAGTTCCACGCACTTGATATCCACATCCAAGAAGTCTGCTTCCAGGCACAGCATCACCAATAATTTGAAAATTCTCTATTCCAGGGCCATCTAAATTGATACATAGATTATTAGTACGAAAGGTTGAAACTAACTACTATAATCAAAAGCATAATTTACCTTCAGAAACAGAGGAAGACGTTTCTTCAAGTTCTGTAGGAGGTTGAGACGACCTACCATTGCCAGTGCCACGTTGAAAAGATGAAACTGCCTCCCTGAACAAATTGTTTCGATAGAAAGAAAATGTTCAAAACAAAACCAGCCTAATCAACATTAAGAAACCTTCCACTTAAGAGCATGTGTACATTATTCAATTTACGTGTGTATTAGGGGGTGGGGGTGGGAGGATAAAACACACAAGACATATTGTATAGTAGAAACATAGATTTCCTGTCACATTACATTATACAACAAGTAGAAAATCTTTACCATCATTTTTGTTTTCTCTTGCCAAACTGGGCAACCATGTAAATTTATCACCATGAGACAATCAACCTATTTCTAGAATGTAGGCAAAATAAAATGAAAAACCAGAGTTACAAAAAAATCACCAACCTATCAGCCTCATAATTCTCGTGTTGGTTTACTGTGTTGAATGTGCGATTTATGTCACCATTAAGAACAGGATTCCTTACATCAGTAAGAATATCAAAGGGCATGTATGCTGACATTTTGCTCGTTGGTGGAGGATTCTGTTCTTCCCTCAAGAGATTATGCTTGGGAAAGTTATGCTGAATCTGCATTGTAATTCCAATTTTTAATAAATACAGAAGGAATCCAATTAGGGTATTTGAGATCAATTTGACAAATAAAGTGAAAAGATATGAGAACATAGTATGCAAGAAGACTACATGTCCTTAGTACCGTGGGTTCATTAGGAATGTGACTCGTCAAATTTCCAGAAACTTGAGTATCAGCATCACGACTACCAATATCACTTTGTCTTTCTAGCACAGAAGTTAATTCGCTGATTCTATCCTGTCAAAAGATTTAATCACTTGTCTTTAGCAATAACCAATCAACCACAGCGTTCTAGAGCAAGACTGAGTTATAATAGATCAACAATACAGCTTAGTATAAGAGGCAACAGGAAATCATTCATATGTTTACACAAATATACCATGAAGAATTTAATAGGAGACTACAAACAAATACATTAACACCAAGTACCATCACAAAGAAGCAGAAGAAACACCTCCCTGACCCATTTGGTGGAATGGATACCATTTCTGAATATTTCATGGATCAATAGAATAGGATAAAAGCTATCCTTTTGGCCTTCTTCTTCTCTTGCCAACATGACAACTAATCCTTGGGAGGGGGTTTGGATAAGTTTAAATAGGAGAGGGATAGGAATATTATTATATTAATATAATACTATATAATAAAATAATATAATATTACAAAACATAGTAAAATATAATTAATACAAATAAATATAAATTTACTATTCATTAATAAAATTTCTATTTTAATAACTAAAAATAAATTTACTTAACAATAAATGTTATATCAAATTAATAATTACTATATTGGTTGATTGTTATGTTAATTTTCACCAAGAAAATAATACACATTAATACTTGTGATACAAATGTCAAGTATATGAACATAAATATTATCATCATAAAAATTATAAAATATTATGACCATAAAAAGTATAATGAATAAAATTATTGCTTATGGGTAAAAAATTATTGTGCTTCATAACTACATAAATTATTATAATTATTATGACAATATTATTAATTTTTTTCAAAAAATGAAAATGTTATCACTGTTACTATATTTTATAGGCTTAATTATGCAACGGGACCCTATAGTTTGTTTTCCTCTAATAAATACTTTCATTTGGATGTAAATAAATCACTGTTATTAATCTCAGTTATAACATCGCACGTTGGTAGTAAAATGTCAATTATCATAAATAGTCTGCTTAACATAGTAACAATTTACCGTGGGGTCTTGGTTGAGTTGGTCACCAACCTCCCAACACAGCTACTCGGCACCAAGTTCAAATCCCCCCAAGACCGCAAGTTGAAGTCCCCTATATATATTCCCTTCCCCTCATAAATATGACCAAAAAAAAACAAAAAAGTAACAGTTTTATAACTGATGGCGCACACTTTGTTAGCCAACTAGGCAACTACAATGTTTGACATGTCAGCTACCGACTAAGTATAATGTTTGACATGTCTGCTGCCCACAAACAGTGTTATAACTGAGACTAACAGTAGCATTTATTTTCATCCAAATGAAAATATAAAGATCTATCTAGAGGAAAAAGAATTATATGGACCTACTTAGAGTTTTACTGAAATTATAGGGGCCCGTTGCATAATGAAACCTATTTTATAATATCTATTATAATTATAATTGTTGAATAACCGAGCAATAATGAAATTATTGTCAGAAATTATTTAATTTAATTAATAAATTAAATGAAATATATATTATTATATTCGACAAGTATTATCATAAGATATATTATTACATTATTCATTTTAACATAATATTATCCTTAATCATTTACCATATGTTATCCATCTACGCCTATGATTTTCATAGTCAGTCCCAAGCTCACATAAAGAAAGAGGGTTGTGTTAAGCCTTCAACAGCCAACTTAAAATTCTATTGAAACCATAAGCATGGATTGTTCAAGACAAAATTGTGCTAATACTAGGTTGTTACCCAGAAGTAATGCGAAGTATGGCTCAAGTACAGTGTCTAATGAGCTAGAGTCACTTCATCGGCAAAAAGATGTGGTGTTAAATGAGCAAGAGTCCTCACATTTCTCTAGACAAGTGTCGGTAAAGAAGCTAGTCCATATAAGAGCATAAGGTTTGGTACTTGAAATATTGGTACTTTGAATGGTAAATCTTTAGAAATGGTGGACACCGTGATTGGAAGAAGGATTAACATTATGTGTTTGCAAGAAACTAAATGAGTCGGAGAAAAAGCTAAGGAAATGGACATTACAGGTTTTAAACTATGGTACATAGGGAAAGTTAGAGGAAAAAAAAATAGAGATGGTACCATTGTAGACAATATTTGGAAGAAGAATGTGGTGGAGGTAAAAAAGATTGGGGATAGGAGGACAGGATCTTATCTGTTAGATTATTGGTTGCAAAACTACAAATCAATATGATCAATGTTTATGCACCATAGGTAGGTTCAAAGGCACATTTGAATAAGTTTTGCGAGGATTTGGAGGGGTTGGTTTGAAGCATTCCACAAGAAGAAAAAATTCTCATAAAAGGGGATTTAAATTATCATATCGGTAGTGAGGCAACGCAATTGGCGGGAACTCATTGTAGTTTTGGTTTTGGAGAACTAAATGAGGAGGGGTAATCTATTCTTGATTTCTAAATGGCATATAATTTTAAGATTATCAACACTTGTTTTAAGAAGAGAGATGAGCATCTTATCACATAGAAGAGTAAAACCTTACGGTCACAAATTGATCTCTTTTTGGTAAGGAGCTCAAATAAAAGAGTTTGTGGGAATTGCAAGGTGATTCTAAGGGAGGGCCTTACTACACAACATAGGCTCCTAGTCCTTATATATTGTAAGATCCATATATTGTAAATGGCAAGTAGCATACTAGAAGTAATAGCAAATTTATCTAACTATAAGAATCCAAAACAATCTTTCTAAGCAAAACATACCCATTTCAAGATTTCAAGGAATATCTAATATGACAAATGTAAGTCTCCAGAGGAATAGATAATCCAAGACTAATCCAAGACCACAATTGCAATACAAATGAAAGCAAGCATAGAATGATCCATGCTGCTGCAATTATGCACCAATTTATCCATGTACACATAGAATGATCCATGCTGCTGCAATTATGCACCAATTTATACATGTACACATAGAAGCTAAATTCTCATACAAGAGATCAGATGATATGATATCTTGAAGAAAATCAGGGAGAAATCATAAGGAAAATACAGAGTAAATAAGAATATATAAATTACCAACTAAACACTTTTGCAGCAAACTGGAGGTTTGCAAACTTACATGAGAACTACGGATCCTCCTCTGTAATTGATCATGTAAATGCTGCACAAATACAAAAGATCTATTTATATAATCTATAGAAACAATTTATAAGAGAGCATGACATTACTTTCAGAGAGAAATAAAAGAACATAAAGAGAAACCCAATCCAAAATTTTGGATATATAACACAGCATCTGCTCCTGCAATTAGACCTCAAGCACAACCTAAGAAAGGAAAATTTTCTCAAGAGATGAAACTAAAGAAGCACAACCAAAGTTCATCAAATATTTTTAGGAATTGGACCTATAATCAGCCTAAGCAACTATACACAGCCTTTGCACAAAAGAGCCTACGCCACCAAATGATTTTAAAGTTTAAAGAAAGATGACAACGACGACGACAACAACAACAACCTTGTCCCACTAGGCAAGGAATTTAAAGAAAGAAAACAAAAAGGGAAAAAAGAGAGAGAAATTATTGTAAGCAAATGTATACTAAGTTGGCAGAATATGCCAGATGATCAAGAAAGCACCAAAACCACTGAAAAAATAAGCAAGAAAATGAAAAAGAAACAAAAGAAAGATGCATTTGTCTCAATTACACGAAGAGAATAACTGTTTCATCTTTTCTATTAAGCAAGCTATGTGGGCAAATTTTTCTTAACTCACCTGAAGATAACCAATATAACTTTTCTATTCCTTTCATGCTTGTCATCAAAGAACTCATGGCTGTTTCCTAGCACATTGAGCCAAAACTACCTAAAATCACATGAGTATTCCAGTACCTGAAAGGTATGCAACTGTTGGATGCATAACCTAGTTTCTTATTGACATCTATTCCTTGTACAAATTAGAGAGAGAATTACCGCTTTGTCAGAAGGGTGAAGAAAAACTGGTACAGTGTCTTATATCATGCACTTAGGATTTATTTTTGATAAAAGAATTCACTATGATGCACAGATATAATACACGTCGTATATGGCGATACTACTATTTCTAATAAATTTCCGATTCGATACCTTCTAGAATACGCACATAGGAGCATAATCACCTTGTGGATTATCAATAGAAACAAATACTTGGAATTTTGGAAGTAGAACTAGATACTTTTGGTGTTGACATTCTACAAAAATATAATGAATATAAAGAAGGAGGAGGCAGTTAGAAAGAAAGAACAAGGCTTGCTGCGACCCAGTATAGCTTGATGCCAAGGAGCCTTTAGTTGCCAGCATGTTTTTGCTGCACAGCAAGAAGGAAACTAAAGAAATACTAGAGTTTTATGATACTTAAGTCTATTTCTTGGATACTTTTAGAGTCCTAAACCTTCTCGGAACTTGGAAAACATAAAGGGGTATTTCAGTAAATTTAGCATTGTTCTATCCTATGCATCATACAACAAACAACATAAAATTTCTTGTCCTGTGCATCAACCAGAAAAAAGTGAACAAGACAAAAAGTTCTGATGTAACTCAGCTGTTTGTGCCGAACTTTTCTGATGTAATGTATATCAAATGCACCCATACAGGTTTTATGATGAAAGAAGTCTTATGAGTCCTAAACCTTTTTGGAAACCATAGAGTCCTAGTCTCCTTGAGTTTTTATGAAAGAAGTCTAGTTTTAATTTTTTTTATTGGTAGCTAAATATAATATTATTTTTATTCCAAAATAGAAAAACTTGAAATATCAACTAGATTATCGAGACAGATCCTAGAAGTATCAAATATGCATCAAAAATTATTTTTTTCTAAAAAAAATTTGGAAATTTCCCAGATACATATCCAAAAAGTGTTGTTAATGCGTATCAGTATCGAAGAAGTATCCAACACAAATACATCTAGCAATTTGAAGCATCAGTGTTTCATAGAGAATTGATTAAGTAAGAAGAGTACAAATGAGGAGAGCAAAATGTCCTCTTACAACAGTAAAATACATTGGCTCCTAAGAACTTTCCAATCCCATTACAAATCCATCAAGGAAAGCCCTCTAAATAAACCATTTGCAACAGAAATTTGCAAATTCATCGGCAGTTTGGGTTAAAATAGTAATATTTGATTTTGGTGTACAACATAAAGCAAATAAAAAAATGTAACAGTTTAGCTTTTATAAATGCTACCTATCAATCATATAAGTACATAATTGGCATTGAAGTGTTCAAATAATTTGTCGTCTATCCAAAATCTTTTTCTTCAAATTATGCTATAAATATAGTCCATTAAAAATCAAAGTGTGCAGGTTTAAGCTAGAGAGAATCGTTACTACACTATCATAAACATCTCCAATTACACTCATCCACTAAGTAAACATTTCAATAACAGAATATAAAGACAGAATAAGAGTATCAAGTATGCTAAGTTGTACTATATTGGGAGTCTTGAAACCAGTGGATCTACTCATGGGCATAATGCAATGCTTAGCATGTTTCACCTATCAATTTTCCAAGACAACATTAGTCATACCTTTATGCTGTTAGATACAGCAGAAGCATTCATAACACGAGGCCACAAACCATATTCAGCCAGTAAACCCAACATTGATGACGTGAAGATATATCTCTCATCCTCTGCAACCTAGATAATTGACATCTCATCAATAACAGAAACTAAACAGAATAGCAGAATTTGTAACTCACATGCTAAGTGAACCACATATATCAGTATGAGATATACTACCAGTAATTCAACACGACACACTCATACTCCTAGATACAGTATGATTTCATGTACCAATATTATCTTTTATCATTGACTTAAAAAATAAAAAAAATAAAAACAAAAAAACAGTGAACTGAGTCGTAGCAGGAGGCTTATACTTTCTAGTCTTAGTAGTCTACCAATTTAATATTTATAATACAAATTCTCACTTCATCCAGAAAAAGAACAGATATGTTATTAGAGTCAAACTACAAATAGAAAAAGAACATAGAAGAACTCCATAAACTCAAAAATTAAGCCACTCAGGGTTACCACTCAGAATACCCGTTTCATGTGAAAAAGGCCAAGGATAACAAAGATCAAACTATTGAGCTCTTAGGCAGCCAACCTCTATGATGTCAAAGATTGTAATATTAAATTCACCTTCAAATCGTGAGTCAGTTTTAAATTTTCTTCAAGATCACCTTTCCTCCAAGCCAACTCATTTGATGCAGAGTTGATGGCTTCATTTTGCTTCTCATCAACTGCCTAACAAATAAATACCACATGCAATATTTCTAAATTAACTTTACACTTGATAACAATAAGATAACTAAAATTTCCCATAAACTGGACAAACCATTCTCAGTTCAGAGAATTTCCTCTCTAGTTGGTATTTCTCATTTGACAGCTGCAGTTCCTGTTGGCACAACAATTAGTGAATGTCCTTGAACGTAAAAGATGTAGAGAAAATTTAATGCCAGTAAATGTTTCATACCTTCATACCAGCAACAGCAATCTGTTTACGAAGGGAAAGGATCTCCTCTTCCTGTGCCTTGACTCGTGAATAAAGCTCCTGCACATAAACTTATAATCTAATGGTACAATAAAGAGCTTCTTGCATCTTCCATTGAAATATCCTGTGCCAGTATATATTGGGTGTCTTCTAGTAGATCATATTATATCAGAAATTCCTAAAGCAAAATCATATAAAAATTGTTTACCATAGTGTCTAGGTCCTCAATGTGGTTGAGGTCATCATCTCTTTTAACATTCCTCTGAGCCAGGATTTTATCAAACTTGTGCCTACAATAGAAAAACAATGATAACAACAAATTGTCATATCAGAATTTGAACATATGACATATTATTTGTTGCAACATAACTTTACGCTAATTTGCAGCATGCTAATTGGAATTGGATTCCAACATGGTGAACATGAGAGACATGGATTGAGAAATTAAGGAAAAAAAAAAAAAAAAAGTTATGAGAAGATAAGATGAAGGGAATTGTTGCACAATATATTATAAATCTAAAGAGTGAGTGTGAAGTGAAGATGGTTTTTCTACTAAAATCTTACAAGTATACAGAACTCCAAAGTCAGTCTCCCCTATCAGTATTATGAAAAGACAAATTAAAATTTTGTAAATGCTGCTAATCTGCACATAGCACTCTTAAGGGGGGCTATCTATAATCATCCATCTATTAGGTCCCATATGTAAGCAGAGACAAATTAAACTTATGGGATTTAAAATAAAAAATAAAATAAAAAAAGAAAAAGGCTCTATAACATCAAAATAAAAGAAATTTATAAGAATACATATTAGATTTATGAGAATTTCCTCCGCGTATGTATTTCCTTCTTCATATTCCACATTGATTAGTATTTAAAACTCTTGACCAAAAAACAACACTGACTTCATTTTCAACCATTAGTAGCTGTAGCTTCAATCTCTCCGTCATAAATTCTGCATTATAAAAGGCTACTTACCTTCAGGAATTTTGGGTACAACCAGCTTTTCAAGTCAAAAAAAATTTCCGGCTGTTTCATGTACCCAAGGAATATATACTGTTTATGCGATTAGATGGAAGTAAACAATGGGATACAAGGGATTATAGGTGGAAAGAGTCCACCTCCCCAAACAGAAAACTGAAGAATTTAAAAATCTGAAGTTAACCTTGAAGTAAAACACCAGATGGATTTCATTAATCTTGCATAAATGTACATAGAAATCCCATATTTATAGAACCATTTAAATTCTAGAATATACTGTATTTTTGACAGACTTAATAAATTCCTTTCAACTTGAAAATCATCATTTGTGAAATTAACTTCTCCTAATCAGTCAATTACACACATAACCAGGAGTCCTAACTAATAAATATCTAGATGTTCTATGGGCCTTTGTCAATGATACAAAACCACGTTAGAACTTTATTGAGCTATCAGCATAAAATCTCCCACTGTTGGAAACTCACCCCTCAAGCATCAAAAGTGTGGAAGTAATATTGCTCTATGATTTTTGAACTGTATGCTTGGTATTTGAACCTGGTGATATTTTAAACTCTTGGTTAATGATGAAAGTGATTATAGCAGAATTCTATGAATACACAAAATTAAAGTAGTTAGGCATAAAGAACACAATTTTTTGAGCATGTGATGGCACAGCCTTGATTTTAACTGTATTGTGCTTTGATGCATGGCATCGCTTTGCTTATTGTGTCTTTGCATTTCTTCATACATTTCTGGACATTGATTCCTCAATTTAAGTTTTTGACTCATTTGAATGATATTTTATATCTCTTCTGTTCAACTTCTCCACACTCTTTCACCTTAATTCTGAAAGATTATCTTGCCAGAAATCAAGCAATTTGCAGCAAAGATCTTCTACAAGTGTTTCTTATTATGACATTTATCTCTGAACGTCACTTCCAACTCCTTTAAGCTTGTAAGTATTGGTATATAGCATCTCTAAGACCAAAACTGATGCAGCCCCAAAATAAATCAGGTTAATTGACAACTTTTGATAGCAAAGAACCCCAAATTTTGAGATTAACTTCTCCAAGGCTCGTTAACTAGTCAATTATACACCAAATCAGGACTCGTGCTAATTAACAAATATCTACATATTTCTATAGGGCTATATTTCAATCGCACATAAAATTTTAGACTTCTAATTTGCAATCCAAGTGCTAATGCTATATGCACCAAAATTGAAAACTCTGCAAGAATAAGCATAATTTCCATTTAAGTCATTCAACCAATTTCATATGTGATAAGGCAAATCATGGAAGCAAACAATACCCAAAGATTACTAAATTCTCCAATAATTTATAGTATTCTGCAATTTCTCTGAGCAGGAAAAGCCCATAGTTAACAACTTTACCTCCGCAGGGAGGCTCAATAAAATCAACTCTGCAGAACACACCGAATCCAACAGATACATAAAAAATTTTGGCGCAAAACGAAATTAATAGTAAAATTAGATATATATAAAATCAATATCATCCCTGCCCAGAAACTCTAACAATGGTACAACAGCACTGAGACACGTTTTACGCATTACCTGTCTAAAATCTCAGAGCCTTGACTCCGAACTCCGCCATCGTTAGGCCCACGCAAAGAAATCTTAACGGAAGACATAGAGTCGACAGTTGAGGGGCCTCTCCAACATAACCTATGAATGTATCATAGCCACTCGAAGAACTTGGAATCGAGCAAAGGAGGCAATCGAGCTTTGGGTCCAGGCCAGTTCTGGAATTCCCATCAATGAAAATGGGTACCGGTGGACATTCTCTTTCTGTCACGCTGGATTTTCATCTAATGGTTCAATGCCTGAAAAACCCCTTTTTTTTTTTTTTTTTTCAGACAGGAGAAGGAAGGGGAGGAACCCGTACGTTTCGCTCCGGAGAGCAGAGAGCCTTTGGTTTGCAAGGGATTCGAAGGAAATATAATAATAAATAGATTATTATATTATTATACTCTTATGAAACTTATGCAAGCTGTTAGATAATTCTATAATTAATAAAAACAGTTACTAAGCCCATGCTAAGTATGGGCAAGTTTATGTTTTAAAAATTGAATGGAGAGTGGTGTAGTATAAATGGAGAAAAAGAAAAAGAGTGATGTAAAATTGAAAAGTAAAGGAGGAATTTTTGAATTTGTAAAATCAAATTTTGAATTAGAGGAAAAAAATTAGATATTAAAAAAGAATTTACTTAAAAGAAATTACTTAAAGTAAAATTTTGACCTGGAAGAAGGAAGATTAAAAGTTATTTTTCGATTTTTCTTTAAAAAAAATGGTTACAATATTTAGTTTACATGTGATAACAATAATAGTTTAGACTCTACAAAGTTTGATGATAAAGATAACCATGTTAGTAGAAATCCAAAGAAAACATTGTCATTCAATTTCACCCAAAAAATAAAAAACTCTACTTTATCCCCTTAAACTTAAGATGATGTGCATTTTAAAAAATATATATAATAAATCACTGAATAGTTTGAAAATGTGTATTTAACTCTGAAAGTTTACTTTGTATCAATTTTTAACAGAAGTTAACATATACTTAGCACATGATTGAATTAAACTCTTAAAATTATAATTATAATTAATTATAAATTATATTAATAATTAAAAAAGGCAAATGAGTAATTCAATTTTAATTTCTCTATTTAATTGAAACTGAACATTTCAACCCTCCATTGATGAGGAATAAGAACAAGACTACGTAGGAGTAACCTTTCTTATGTTTTGGATGTGATTAAGGAAGTAATTTCATACTTAAAAAGAGTCACTCCAAGCTTAACAACTATCACATTCTGCACTTAGTCTCAAGTTTCTACTAGAGATAATAATTTCCCTCAGTTAGGCGGGGATTCCTCATTTAGGGCAAGAATCAAAGAGAATATTTTCCCTCAAGAGTGAGGATGGGGGAGAATTGTTTTTTTAGAGAAATTTTAGAGACGGGGTCAAAGATTATACTCTTTGCCCTACGGAGATTCTCAAATTAATAAAGTACTAAACTATCTTTTATTTTAAAATAAACAATATATAGTTGGGGTATTCTTGTCATTTTAAAAATTATTTTGTATTAAATTGAATTTATTTAATTAAAATATTATTTTTTATATAATAATATTTTTGAAAAATTCCCTATGGGAAACCACTTTTCCCTAGTGTTCTGGGTGAGGATGGAGCGAGAAAAAATTCTTTGGCGAGATCAGGGACGAGGACCATACTTCTCGGCCTCACCTCGTTGCCATCCCTAGTCCCTACTAAAGGTCGTGCGAGTGTAACTGCTTGTAGCCAAATTTCTCAGATCTTTGCTTTGGCTTGCTTAGCCTATGTGTGCTCATTGGCTATCTCTTTCTCTAATTTCTTGTCTCATCTTTGAGTAGGTACATTTCCACATATCTTGTTTGTCTTCCTCACTAATGAAGGCTTAAAATGTTTTATTCTCAATTAAACTAAGAGAATAAAATTGAATTACATATTTATTCTTTTAATTTTTTAATTATTAATCTACAATTTATAATTAATTATGACTTTAAGAGTTTAATTACATCATGTGCTTTCCACATGTTAATTTCTGTTAAGAAATAGATGGAAAGTTAACTTTGGAGATTAAATACACTTTTTTAAACTATAAGGTAGTTTGTTATACATTTTTAAATACATGGGGTAAAATATACATCACCCAAAGTTTAAGAACGTAAAATAGAGTTTTCAAAAAAAAAAAAAAATTGCCATTGAATGTATAATTGTTTCTTTTCCCTCAAAATGCCCTAATTTTGGGTCAAGGAATGGGGGAGGGCTCCCCTCCAAATCCCTTGAGCCAAACAATATGATATGAACCAGACTATCACTTTGATTTACAATGCTCAAGTGGAGAAGGGCATGATCCTAAGCACTCACACATAAAGCTTAAATGGCACAAAATGCATTTAGAGTCCAAGTTAAGAGCTGCTAGTCCAAGAAAAAAAGGTCCACGTATGAGATGTAAGAAGGGCTGAAGTTCAACTTATTCAAGCCCAAGGAATGCATTCAAGCTGAGGATACTTTCCAATTTTTAAAGAATTTTCGTACATATTTTTGGCCATTTTAGAGATGATGGCTTTTGGAGAATCTAAATTAAATTTATGTCTTTTACATTCCAAAGTCATTATAATTAATTGTGGTATTTTTTCAAAGTCTTTTTGCTACTTTTCTAAGTAATAAATGTAACATGCAGCTTCTAATATATTGGAATTACATGATAATCAAAGCTTTGCAATTTCCTAAGTTTAACATTTAGGATTTTATAATTTACTTAGAGTCTTCTTATGGTTTCAAGGAGTCTCAAGTTAACTTATCTTAGAAGCTTAGGTTAGTATAAATAAGAAAGCTTTGTAACTTAGAAAACATAAGATGAACTTTATGAATAAACTAGAATTAAACAATGTGCAGATGCACATGCATATAACCATATATACATTAATATGTATATAGCTTTTGTTAAAATTTTTAATAAAACCCCATTTGTTACTTGGAATATAGTCATCAAACAATTAAGTACCTATAACTTGAAAATTACATTTAAATAGTATTTTTTGTTAGATTTGTTGTTAAAACTAACATTTTTTTTTTAACTTTCTTCAAAAAAATATTTTTTAACCCTTCAATTTTCTTAATAAAATACCCTCTAACACTTAATACCAAAAACTAAACAATTACCCACATCATCTTCTTTCTATTATCACTTTCAAAACCCTAACCTCTATAATCATACCATATCTCATCACCAATTTTTATCAAATATTCATGGATTTTCTTTTCTCTTTTTCACTGCATTCCAACAAGTTCAAAAGTAAAAATAAAACTATTTTTCATCTTAGATAATTTAGTCTTTTATTTTTTTATGTTTCAGATCGATACCTAATATTACATAAAGGTATCAAATTGATCTTTTCGTTAATCTCTATCATGGCCGATTAATGGACTATGATAATATGGCCCGTTAAATGTTGATTTGAACAATTATTTGTCATGTGACTACTCCCTCAAGTCCCTATTGTAATTGAAAAAATAAAATAAAACACCCAAAACGATGGCTTAGGTGCTCTCAAACAAAGGTAAGGGGAACTTCTTTATGACACCCCTCCAATTTCTATTATAACCCCACTTTTTTTTTTCTTTTAACACCCAAAACTCGACACACCCTGCATATTGTGTGGTCATCCTCCTCTGCCAAAAAACAATTGGAACCACAAAACCACCACAATTGGAAGATGGTGAGCCCATAAGCACTTAGGAATTGGAAATTCTATTTACCATTTACTAAAATAAAATGTAAAGAAATTTTAAAAACTCAATCCGAACCTATTAACAGCAACCCTTTCAAGAACATATGACCCAAGAGCTAGAACCTAGAAGCACTATCAGCCCCCATCAGCTTTCTCTTCTGTCTCTCTCTCTATCATTTTTCTCTCTCTATTTTCTTCTATGCATTTGTAATCTTTATAATAAAGGTTGAAAAAGTCGAAAGTCTCACCATCCAAATCAACCTTAAAACTACTTACTCATAGTCTTCAATCCTGGTGATTTGTTGTGTTCTGTGCAACAATCAAGTTTTAAGAGAAAATTAAACAATATTACAAATCCTTCTTATGGAATTTGGTTTTTACTATTCCTGTCTTTCTAACCTCTTCTTCTTCTGATGTATATATATCATTTTGATATCAATAGAAAGAGGGGAAAAATGTCCAAAATAGAAAACTAGGGAGAATCTGAGAGATTTGGAAAAGGACTAAGGCAGCACCATAGGAGTACCTGCAAATGAGAAGGTGAGCAAGTGAGCAGTGAGTTTAGAGTCTCTATTTCTAGCATTAAACAATGAGTATTGGGTGAGTTTTTTTTTAAAAAAAAAAATTAGAGCAAGTATTTAATGGATGGTCCAGCTTAGCAATTAACTTTCCAAAACAACACTTAACTGATAGATTAGTTAAGTCTATTAATTAGACGTAATTGAAGATAACGGAAAAATCGATTTGTTACCTTTGAGATTAATTTGAAATAATTAAAATTTTAAGAATTAATTTGAGACAATTAAAAAATAAATGATAAAATTATCTCAACCTTAAATATAAAGAACAAAAATAAGGTTTTATTTCAAAAAGAAGAAAGCAGCCATGAACAGAGAAAATCTGAAAAAGAAAAAAACAGAAGTGGCAAATCAGCTAGGAAATTCTTTTGGACATTACTTTAAGCGCCCCCTCTTTACTAACGCCACCCCCCAATTAAAAAATTTCAAAATACCAAGATTGCCCCTGAAACCCTAACCCACCCCCCATAACCCTTCCCTTCCCCTTCCCGAGCCCTCCATCGGCAGAAACCCCCTTCCACATCCCCGAAAAATCGTTGGCTACACTCAGGTTCGATTTGCTCTGTTTCTATTGCAGATATCATTCATTTTTTGAAGTCAAGCACGCCATTCTTGTTCTTCCTTCATCCATCATCACCGATCATCACTCTTGAGGTATGGTTTTATTCTTTTTTTTGACATTTTCAAGAGTATTTCGTGATTGGGTGGTGTTTTGTGCATATTTTTGTGTTAAACCGCATGATTTCCTGATTTGGGTGTGTAATGTTAATGGTTTGGTGTTAAACAATTGGGTAAAGCATGTAAACCGGACTGCAATATGGCAAACGGTTATGTGGGGATGTTGTTGTTGTCAAACGGCTATGTAGGGCCGTTTGACATCCTTAACATCCACACAGAACCGTTTGTTTTTTTTTTGGCCGTTACACACAATTAAACGGCTCTGGACATATGTTAAGAAGGTAAAACGGCTATGTAGAGATGTTTTGATTTGCCTACACCTATTTTTTCCATACTTGTGAAATTTTTTCTTGACATGGTTATACACTCATATTTATTTGTGTGTTAGGATATAGTTTTGTTGTGTAGTTTTGATTTGATGTATTTAAAAAATCTTATATACATTATAAGGATGTATGAGTAAGGGAATGGTAAATTTAGGCCAAACGGTTAGGAATGGTTTATGGAATGTTAAAACGGACATATACATGCGTTTGGAATGCCAGACGGATGTGTACAGCCGTCTAGAACTCCAGACGGATGTGTACAGCCGTCTGGAACTCCAGACGGATTTGTACAGCCGTTTGAGATTCAAACGGAGATGTAAAGTTGTCTGGTGTTCAAAACGACTTTGTATGGCCGTTTCGCCATTTCTTTTCAGAAAATTTTTCTCCTCCGATTGTTAGTGTATTGCGTACTTATTCTATACGTGTTATTCAATGATATTAATTATAATGGTTGAGTTTATTCTTTTTATGCAGGGTAACATGGCTAGAACGAAGAACCTTGGTTATAGACATGCTAAAGCAGAAGAACAGGAGGAGGAGGTTGTATGTCGTCGATCGACAGCGTCGGAGAGGAGGGAAAAGGTGAACCGTCGACATGCTGAGCATGATGCAGTTGAACCTCTAGTTGAGACTGTTCGACAGATGGCTCCCTCGGATCAATCGGACTCTGAAAATGAAGACGAAGGAGGAGCAGGAGCTCAAGTAGTGGAGGTTGTTATGAGAGCTGACCTCCTGATAGCTCCATCTCCCGGTGGTCCCCACGACATCTCTGTACTTAGGAGATATGGCGGCCACACTGCACTTCATGTATGGGTGGGTGAGCTGATAAGTTAATAGTCGTGGAATTATTTATGTGGCTATTTGATTTAGTTTGTGTTGTAACTAACAATTTGTCGATGGTTTGACGTGCATTGTAATATGTAACTAACAATTTTTTTTGACAACACAGGATCGTCCTCTACTGAAACCGATGATCCATGGCAACAAACTACGGGCCCTTCAGTACGAGGCAATGCCAGAGGAAGTCCGGACTATAGTCAGAAACTCCGGGTTTGAGCCACTAATCTCATTACAATATTCAATGGTCGGCACTTTGAGCTGCCTTTATTGAGAGGTGGCATGCAGACACCAACACTTTCCACCTTCCAGTTAGTGAGATGACCATCACGTTGGACGATGTGTCGTCACTGTTGCACCTTCCAATTGGAGGTAAGTTTGTGTCAATAACAACCCTTTCTATGGAGCATGTCGTGGGTCCAGTTGCTGATATCCTGGGACTCCCACCATCTATCGTTATCGAGGAATTCGAAGCGTGCAGGAAGCCGGCATTACGGTTTGACGCCCTATTGTCCATTATCACTACCCACTTGAGTGCTAGTTGATGGGTGCATGCAGCGAGGTCCATTATGTTGTTCGTTTTAGGTTGCACGATTTTTACTGACAAATCATCCACGGCCGTCCGAGCTGACTATTTGGAGCTGCTTTGGGATGTGGATAGTATCTTCGACATTCCTTGGGGAGCCATCTGTCTGACCCACATCTATAGGCAACTGAGATTTGCATGCAGACATCGAGCGAGACAGGTGGCAGCGTGTTTACCCCTTGTGCTGGTATGATTTGTAATTATTGAAATTAATGTTAAATGTTTTTGTTTTGTTTGGTTGTTCTTACTAATATTAAAATTACTGCTTGTAGGCGTGGATCTACGAGCACTTCCTTGGGTTGCGCCAATCGTGTAGACTTAACGTGTCTTATAATGAAGAACTCCCACGAGCAGCACGATGGATATCTCGCAGAGAGAGTAGTCAGCTCAGCCCCATACGACACCAGCTAGATTGTCTGAGGCACCTTGATGTGGAGTGGACACCGTATTCTGATGCTCGTACCCATCATCCACTCCACCCAGTTGCTTTCTTCTGTGGGAGGTTGCGGTTTGGGACTTGGCTTGAACTGTATCAGCCAGACCGGGTTCTCAGACAGTTTTCCTATGTGCAGTCCATCCCCAACCCACCTATTCGTTCAACAGATGGTCTAATTTGCTTGGCTGAAGTCAACGTAATGTAGGAGCAGTTCGACCAGCACATTTTGAGCCCCGATGCACGTGGTCCTATTGCCACAGAGCATGGACAAGTTATGCCCGGTTACATGGAGTGGTATCATTGAATATCACACCCATACATGATGCCTGCATCGACACGTGTTATTGACCCTTCCACATAGGTTGACCCTGAGAGAATGGCAGAATGGATGGTCGAACTGACCAGTGTTGATGACTCGAGGGTATGTGTTACGACCTCATTGATTTGTTATGTTAGTTATATGTTTATGTTTGTTTTGGTATAATACTAATTGACTGCAACTTGTAGGTTCGTTTTGAGAATATTGTTGTACTTGTCCGAACAATGCTTGAGCAGAGGATAATTCCTGAGCATTCTCAAGCTGCACGAATGCTATGTCTAATTTACACTGAGACGGGCTGTGCGTGGGAAGATCTACAGCACACTCGGAGGGGTAATGGGTCCAGTTCGGGAACAAGGCCATCTAAGAGACGTTAAGATTAGTCGATTGACTTTTTTGAATGTTTTTTGTAATGACATTAGTCGATATATACTTTTTATGTCATGACATTTGTATTTGTCAATGGTATAACATTTGTCTTCGTTGTGCTGTGTTTAGATATCCGTTTACTGTCATTTTACGTTCAACAATATATACTGATTGGTTAATGGCATGTGGGTCAATTGTCAAGGGGTTACACTGGAAGATCAACCAACTCTGCGACCAGACGGTCCTACAAAGCTGTTTGGACACCCAAACGGCTATTCAAATCCGTTTGGGTACTTAGACGGCTTTGTAGGACCGTTTGGTCATGAGTAGTGACAAAAAAAAATGAAAAATGCTACACTACGTATGGATAACAGTTTGTCAATATTAATGAAATAAAACGTCATTAATAGGTAATACAATCTAAACACCACGGACATAGAAGTTATGGTGGGTACGTTACACAAATCAAATTAACATAATAATAATTTACAATTGGTGGGCACATTGTTGTGCTAACATCTCAAACTATTTCATTCGTGCTAGAAGCGGTGTCATCAGCCCACGTGACTAAACCGATGCTACATACATCCATTGTGGTGCTATTGGTGGCAATGGAGAATTATCTTTAAGCTTCACCTATGTGGATAAAAAACAAATACATGTTAAAATGACAGTATGAAGATATTTAATTATAAGTAATGACATGAATACTATAAAATATTAAACATACATGCACGAAATGGTTCCCATTTATATAGGCGATCACGACTTCATCCAAACGTGACATAGTTGATGAGGACTGCGAGTGGAGTGGAAGATATGTATGTGACAATTGTTAGTAAGAATAACTAGCACAACATTAAACCGGGAAGCAATCACGTACGACATATCTGGAATTGACATCCACTTATCAGGCGAAACACTTGACACTGGAAGATCAACCGCAAGTGACGAAAGCAATGCGGTGTAGCCTCGGGGGAGGAACATTTCGGTGTACAAGTTTTGCCATGTTGTCATCTCTGAAATGCATTCTTGGCGTATTCTGAACCACTCATCTTCCGGTAGACGAAGCCCCAATGCAATTGCCCGATACCCACAGTTACTATCTGGACGCACGTCAATCACGTTCTCCACAAATGCATGAATACACAATGGTAAATGGTCTAGCATTGGAATGTTTCTACTTGTGCCAACCTTCTCATCTACCTGAGATTGCATGAACAATGGTGATTCATCAAACGTTTCTCCACATGCATCAGATTCTTTACTATATGGCTCTTTGCTTAATGGGTCAGTTGAACATCTCCCAATTGATGATCTAAATTGTGCTATTGGTGGATGTGGTGGCTTGACGGGTGTCATGGAGTTTCTTGTGGAGGGTCCGGATCTAGCGGACAAATTGTTATACTTAAAACCCCATATCGCATCAACGTGCTCAAAATATGAGGGATCACATTTTGTTGATGAATCTGATCTCTTACTGCTCTTTTTATGTGCACCTTTTGTCTTAACTTTCTCAGGAGGTGGCTTTAATAAAGAGGTCGATAGAGATGCTAGTTCAACAATCTTGTGGTACATAACCCATCGCTCATCTTCGGTAGAAGCATTGTTGTATCGGCCCCAAAACATGTCCATCGCCTCCTTGATTGGCATTAATCCTTTGGCTTCATGTTGAATCTCCCATGTTAAAGTCTTCCAATGAGGGTGAACCGCACTCAACTTCACACCCAAGTTAAGCATGTTCCACAGCCCAAGCTCATGCGCACAAGGTAAGCCGTGTGTGTTTTTGATGCGACAACCACACATTGACTTATCCGTACCCACATACGATTGAGCCCGCTTAAGCTCTTTCAACATATGTCTTATTGCTGCGAGGGAAACGCAATAATGCAAAGCACTAAATAACGGACACTTCATGTTGTGTTCCACTTTCACAAGGCTATGTTGGAATGACTTCTTTATCTCATTATGTTGTAGTGTGATTAAAGCATGTATCGCCTCCCAACATTTATGTAAGTCTCCAGTTGATGTTTGCAATATTGTTTTCAACCTAGCATGTGAACCTTCAACTCTGTCATTACAAAAACAATATTATTATCAGTGTATGACATTCACTCTGAGCAACTGTCGAGTGTTATGATTTATGTAATAAAATGAAGATACAGTATTACCTATTTGTAGTTGTGTTGCCCAAATGCATCAGCTTATCAGTCCAAGCTGGAATGAATCTCTCTTTGTGTGGCTTCAGCCACGTATCCTCCACGTATGCAACGAACGCTTCTAGCCCTCCACGTATGCTATGAAATGTTGTCAAAGCATTAAGGTATTCTTCTTCATCACAAGCATCAGCAACTGCTTCCCACGCTTCTATCACCTTATCATACTCTGCGACATCTCAAACTGATTGCTTGCATTTCGATTCAACATTCTTGTTTATGTGATAACGACATAACATATTAAAAGAAGTGGGAAACACATTTTCCACAGCCCTCATTAATGCAAGATCCCTATCAGTGATAATCACTTGGGGACATTTGTCATTCTAATAAAATAAACCTCTCAACTTATTAAGTGCCCAGTCGAAGTTGTCGATACGCTCAGACTCCATGTATGAAAATCCCACTGAAAAGGTCAGCTCAGTCAATGTCACACCAACAATCTCCAGTAGTGGCAGACGATATCTGTTCGTCTTGTATGTATTATCCATCAGCAAAACAACTGGAAAGGCATTCAGCAACTTCACACAATCAGGGTGGGTCCAGAATATGTCTTTCATAATATTTGACCTTGGATCACTCCTATACCAATATACATACAGAAATTCATCTAAACACATCATTAAATGTTGCATCGACATTCGTGGTCCCCTAATCTTCAACCGTAACTGTTGTCTAACATTGTATATCTGTTTGATTGTAGTTACATTTTCAACATTTTTTCCCTTCAACGATAACAGGATATCTCTAGGAGGCACCTTACTCCTTGTCATGTCATCCACCATGATTAGCTCTTCTTTTTCTAATTGGCCTGCGTATGGATGCCCAACTAAAGACTCTGCTAGAGGATAGTTATGGTATCCACACTACACCCGTACATTCCACTGACCATCAGCCCATTGTCTTCCCTTTATTCTAAATGGACACCCACACTTTCTTGTTGCAGTCTCAGTTGTTGGATAACTAACACCTCGATGCTTATACTTCCCGCCACGTTCGCACCATAAAGTCACTTGTGTCCGCTTCCCTTCCCTTCCTGACTCAGATTTTCCAATAACCAAAACAAATCCCACCCTCTTTGCAATATCTCTTGCCCATTTGAGGAAGGCATCTCTTGTGACAAATGTCTAGCAATAAAAATAACATCATCAGTAAATTTTCATAAAACAAATTATGAGTTATGTTTATGTCGTTACAAATAAAAACTCATACTTCATTGGTGCTGAATAGATGACTCAAGTCATCTCCCACATACGAATGGCCACCGTCACATTTTTCACCTTCATTTACCTGTACAACAGAAATCTCCATACCAATTACTAAATATGTAAAAGTATTCATATGACATCCTAACAATAGATTTTTAACATACCTCTTTAGCTACTAAATTTTCATCTCTCGTAATATCTGCATCTTTCGATGGGATGTATTCACAATTAAAATATGTATCCCTATGCATTTTGTTATATTATCTGCAAGGAATCAAACAATCAAATTAATCGAAACGGCTGTAAAAAGTTGTTAGACATACTAAAAGGCTTCTTAAACCCGTCTGACACATTTCACGGTTATTCACCTCCGTAGCACATCCCAGGCTCAGACGGCCTTCAAGGGATGTTATAAGGTTCAGACGGCTTTAGAAAGCTGTCTGACTTGTTCAACGGTTTTTCACCTCCGTCTTATAATTATGCACATCCGAAGGCTCAGATGGCCTTCAATGGATGTTATAAGCGTCAGACGGCTTTACAAAGCCGTTTTAGCAAAAAAACATCTGTATAGAGATGTTTCGATACCTAGGTTTGTAGTAGGAGAAAAATTATTTCATACCTTGTTACCGATGTTTGTCAACTTCAAGCGAATATTTTGCACTAAAATAAAACACTATATTGCTCTTTCAAACAATAAATTTCTTCTCACCAAGGGATTTTTCCGAATTAATGTGTTAATGAGTGAAGGAGATGGATTTCAGCAAAGGGGGGTGGGTTGGCTGATGAACTGATACACGCAGGGGCAGTTTTGGAAGATGGTGGCAAAATATTGGATGGAGGTGGCTTTAGTAAAGAGGGGGGGCGCTTAAAGTAATGTCCAATTCTTTTATAAACCCCAGTTTCTATTTTCACCCTAGCTTCTCTAAGGGGTGTGAAAAGAATAAATACGGCTGTTAAAAGAAATTATCAACTAGTATTCCACTACCAGAATTTTTCGTCTTAAATCTGAAAATTTTCTTTCCCATCTTCTTCCTGCTATCATTGCTGAAACCCTAGCTTCCATAACCATACTTAATCTTCCAAAAATTTCCTTTCCCTTGAACCCTTTTTCCTCACCCATTTTTCCCTTCGCCTTTGTGAAGTGTGAAGTGGGCCATCTGGTTCTGTATCTTGGCTTGGATTTTGATGGTGGTTTGATGGCAACCAAAGTGTTGCTCTACTCTAGTGGTTTCTTAACTTAAATCACATCCTTTGTTGCTATGCACAACAGATCTGAAGAAGAAAGTGTATTTTAATAATAATAAAAATATATGTTAATTTTAATTGTAAATTGGAGGGAAATTTTCATTAAATAATATTTTTAAGTTATATGTATTTATTTGATAATATTTTTTTTTAAGTATTCAACAAATATCAACTCTATATGTTAAAGTAGCAAATTAAGGGTTTTATTCTAAATTTTTATAAATGATTTTGCTTAGCGTATATTGACAAACAATTATAAATGTCAATATAGTTAAATCAGGTAGAGACAAAAAGTATGTTATCTATTCCCAACCTTCGATAAAAAAGTTATGAGAAAACTCTCTTTTACCTCCCTCACATTAACCTCATAGATAAGTACACCCTGACACTTTAAGTTTCCCAAATTAAACCCTGACACTTCAAATGTTTCCCATATCGAACCTTCTGTCCACCTCCGTCATCGTCCACTAACGGTTTTCGCCTACGTGGTACGTTAAGCGCTGACATGGCCATTAAAGTGTGATGTGGCCAAATCAGCTCCAATTCAGCACATCACAACCATTTTTTTCCCCTCTTCTCTTTGGTGATCGTACTCCTTTATCTTCCAATCCAACCCTACTGCCTCTACCAAAGTCATCAAAATCTTTCATCCCACCAAATCTCCGCCATGATGACACATTGCCCTCATGCCTTGACCGATCCCTCTCTGACCGAAAGCCCTTTGGAAATCCTTCATCCCGATGGGAAGAAGACGATGACCGATTCAAATTTGAGTCCTTGCAGACATTTTTATCTCTGTACGAATGGAGATTGTCGCTAGACCTCAATCTCTTCATATTTCACAGAAAAGGGGAAAAAATAACAAATCCCGAAAAGTACTCCTAAAACAACCCAGCAAACTTACAATTTTCGAAGCTAATGAGCTGGAGAACTCCAAAACAACTTCCCAAGCGCACAAACAACCAAAGGGTCTCGGGTTTCAAGAACCTAGCTTCAAATAAAGCAGATATCACAAGAGAGAGAGAGAGAGAGCAAGGGAGAGGTGCTGAATTGGAGCTAATTTGGCCACGTCAGATGACTCCAATTGGCCACATCACCCGTTAACGGCCACGTCAGTGCTTAACTTGTCACGTAGGCGAAAACCGTTATTGGGTGGTGACAGAGGGTTCGATATGGGAAACGTTTGAAGTGTCAAGGTTTAATTTGGGAAACTTAAAGTATCAAGGGAGTACTTGCCTACGAAGTTAGTGTGAGGGGGGTAAAAGGGGGTTTTCTCAAAAGTTATCTTACTCTTAATTCTTGCCCAACAACAGAGTAAGAAGTGAATCTCCGCCTCGTTCATGAGGTGAAAATGAAAAAAATTTCACCCAATCCAACAAAGAGAGAAATCATATTATAATTTAAGCATAATTAATATTCAAGGTAAATAAATAATTAAAAAACACAATTAGATCAAAATAATCATAAATTTGAAAAGTTCATCACAATCAATTTAGAATTTATTATTATTAGTAAAATCACAAATCATATTTCTGAAATATTTTTTAATTATAGTTGATATTCTTAATTGGATTTTAAGATTTCCTAAAATCATTTATAACCCATAAATATTTTTGAATTATTAGTAAGAATATTTTTATTTTAAATCATAACTTTTAAGAATATATAAATATCTCTTAATTTCTATTTAAGATACTTTTAATTACTATAAGCCCTAGTTTCCCATATATCTTATAATAACTATTTAGCAACATCACAAATTATATCTCTTAAATATTTTTTAATTATTATATAATATTTCTAATTGGATATTAGAATTTCTTAATCTTATTTTTCTAATTAGTATTCTAATCATCGTATAAATTAAAATATTAATAACACCTTATTTGCTAAATTTTAAAAAATTAAAACATTATATTCCATACACACAACCAGTTGAAACTAAGCTGTGTCTTGTCATATGGAATAGGATAAAAAGAAAAAAAGTACAAAACGTAGATCTTATCACTCTTATATCAAACAGTATTTTAAATGCAATAATGTAAATGCAATTTATAATTTATTACATGTTGACAAGAAAATTTATATTAAATATAAAACAACATTACAAGATTAGAGTGTGCAAATTAAGACACTGTTTTCCCCCATTGAAACACAAGAAGAATTACAGTAACAAATCAAAAATGAATTCAAAAAAATTCACAAAATTAAAGAAAATATGTATTCCTAAAATCCAACCCCCCACCCCCCCCCCCCCCCAAAAAAAAAAGAAAAGAAAAGAAAGTAATAGACATGAAAATGAAATCCAATAATCTCAACTTTTTCTTTTTTGAATTTTCTCACCACTCATTTTGTTTAAATTTCTTAATTTTCTTCTATCATTTTTAAATAATAATTACGATATGAAAATGAAATATTACTAAAAGAAAATGAAGCTCCTTAGGCCACAAGGAATATGGACCTTCACAATACCTGCTATAAAGAAAACCTAATTAAAAATAATTATGCTCAACAAAGAACAAAGTGTGACTCCATATTTTTCAAAACCCAAAGATCTTACTAATATGTCTATAATGCAAATCATATACCAAGTCTTTAAGAAACATAAGCCATCTCTTGCCCCCTTATCCAAAAGTTTATAACATAAACTCAAAGCTAATGTGTTTAGAACTTAGGTGATTGAAATCATTAACAAAAACTTATGAATCTCACTCAATAAGGAAATCCATTACAGAGAGATACTCAAAAATAGACTATTTATTATATATCCAAGCAAATACCCATTAAACTCAACATATGGATTAAGGAAGTAAACACCAATTATATAACATACCCGAAGCTTAAGAATAGAGAAGTAGCACATATCATCAAATGTGAGATAGAGATAATAAATAACCAAAATTGTTAATTGAGAAAAAACCACATGACATCAAATAGAAGAAAAAGCACATATTAATAGTTGCATAAGTATTTGAGTCATGCCATGATTAGATTAGAGGATGTTACCCATCAAAGTAGGTATCTTCATTCATAATAGGTTTTAAAATAAAATAAAATAAAATGAAAAGAGAAACATGAAATTTATCCAAAGTATTTGCATCCTACCATGACTAAATGATAAAGGGATTTAGGGAACAAATTCATCACCATATGGCTGACTGGCGATTACTAGCGATTCCAACTTCATGCAGGCGAATTGCAGCCTACAATCCGAACTGAGGACAGGTTTTTAGAGCTCTGGCGATGAATAAATAATTCGAAATGCTTTTCTTGCATATTCTTGATAAACCAGTAATTATAACCCCCCTCTTTTACCATTTCCCCCTCCCTTAGAAATGACCTAAATGCCCTTGCCGGCTGAAACATATTCCCACCTTCCCTCCCTCCCTCACACGTGAGTTGCACCATCCCCTCGCCTCCTATCAAACCCTAACTCATCTCATCTCTTTCTTGTTGTTTTCGGTGATTTGAAAGGTAGATTAGAAAGAGATATTTTGGTGTTTATTATTCGTTTGAAGTTCATCCGGACTACAAATCAGGTGTGCACTTAGTATTTTGCATGGAAAATAATTGATTGCAACTTGATACCCAAAACAGATGTAAAGAGCCATTCAAAAGGAAAAATGGCTCCATTTTTTCTTCAAACTGGCTGTGTACAGTCATTTTTTACACCAAATAGCTGTATAGAGCCTTTTTTGACCCCAGACGGCTGTGTAGAGCCATTTTTGTGGTTGAATGTCTATTCTTAAATGAAAATTGGATTCGTTGATTTTGATATTTTATTTCTAAAGGCAGATTGATTATACTTGCAGAATGCATAAGGATCTATACTTTAATTGTGAATACATCTCATATGAGGAGTGAATTTAACAACTAATACAAATTTAGTTAAAAAGGTATGTTAAAACTTTGTTGTTGGACTAGTAGTTGAATATTTTTGTGTATGTAATGATTGGTATCGAATTTTTTGTTCACAGGTTAATGAACATAAAATATGTGATGGTGACGGCTCTTTTATAGGAGAAGACTTGAGTCATCTTTTTAGCATTGATCAAGTATGTATTTTTTATTGAATGACGCAAACACAATACATAATTTGATTCATGATCGTTAAGTGACTATGATTTTTTTTGTTTACAGACATTTACCACAAGAGATGAGCTTTTGAAATGGGTAAGAGATATTAGAAAGACGATTGGATTTGTTATTATAATTAGTAAATTTGAGATAGGAAGCGAAAGAAAGCATACACAAGTGTTATTAGTGTGCGAATGAGGTGAGAAATATAAGCCTCGAAGGAAAAGTCATATATGGGCAGAGACTGCAACAAGAAAATGTAGATGTCTATTTAGACTGAAGGGAAGACAATGAGCTAATGGTTTATGGAAAGTGCGAGTGCAATGTGGATACCATAACCATCCTCTAGAAGAGTCATTGCTTGGGCATCCATACGCGGGACAATTGAATCAGCATGAGTTAACCATGGTGAAAGATATGACGATGAACAAGGTTCCTCCTAGAGATATACTGCTATCTCTGAAGAAAAAAATGCAGAAAACGTAATAACTATTCGACAGATATATAATGTGAGACAACAATTAAAGTTGAAAATTAGGGATCCACGAACGCCAATGCAACATTTAATGAAATGTTTGGATGAATTCAAATATTTGTATTGGTATAGGAGTGATGAGGGGTCAAATATCATGAGTGACATATTCTGTATGCACCCTGACTCAATGAAGTTGTTAAATGCCTTTCTTATTGTTCTCTTGATGGATAACACATATAAGACCAATAGGTATCGTCATCCACTACTTGAGATTGTTGGTGTGACATCGACAGAGTTGACTTTTTTAGTAGGATTTTCATACATAGAGTCTGAACGCATCGACAACTTTGAATAGGCTCTTGAGAAGTTGAGAGTCTTAATTTGGCGGAGTGACTTGTGTCCACAAGTGATTGTGACCAATAGGGATCTTGCATTGATAAGAGCTGTGGAAATTGTATTTTCTACTTCAGTGAATATGTTATGTCGGTATCACATTAACAACAATGTTGAATCGAAATGCAAGCAGTCGGTGCGAAATTATGCGGAGTATGAAAGGGTGATGGATGCGTGGGAATCGGTTGTTGATGCTTTTAATGAAGAAGAGTACCATCATCCTTATGGGGCATTTCGTAACATATGCACAGGGCTCGATGGCTTTGTTGTATACATGGACGATATGTGGTTGAAGCAGCACAAAGAGAGATTTATTCCAGCTTGGACTAACAGGTTCATGTATTTAGGCAACACAATGACAAATAGGTACGAGGGTATTTTTTATTTCTTAAAATATATCACCACATCCTCTTGCGTTCCATATGTGCGTTACATGTTTGACGATGTTATTGTTTTTGTGATAACAGAGTGGAGGGTTCTCATGCTAGCCTGAAAAGAATATTGCAATAATCAACAAGGGATCTACATCATTGCTAGGAGGGCATACATGCTGTAATAACATTGCAGTACAATGAGATAAAGAAATCATTTCATGCATATGCATATATCACCATGCTTGTTCAGTGCGAAAGTGGAGCATAAAATGAATTGTTTGTTGTTCAGTGCTTTGCATCATTGTGTTTCACCACTTGCTGCAATAAGACATATGTCGAAACCCATCTAGTAAAAACTATAATGATATGTAGATACATTTGATGAATCACCATGCTTCATGTAATCTCAGGTGTTTGGGAAGATTGACATCTGTAGAAATATTCCTATGCTAGACCAATTACTACTATGCATATATCCCTTCGTGGAGGATGTGATTGATGTCTGACCTGATGGCAATTGTAGCTATCAAGCAATTGCTTTAGGGCTTGGTCTTTCTGAGGATGAGTGGTTCAGAATACGTCAAGAATGCATTGCAGAGATGACAACATGGCAATTACTGTATACTGAAATGTTTCTCCCGTGAGGGTACACACAATTGCTATCATCACTTGTGGTTGATTTTACTATGTCTGGTGTTTCGCCTAATAAGTGGATGTCCATACTGGATATGCCTTATGTAGTTGCTTCTCGGTTTAATATCATGCTTGTTGTCTTGCACCCACAAGTGTCAATACATATCTTCCGCTTCACTCTCAGCCCCCATTTAGTCGTTCGAACTTGAAAGAAGTCGTGATAGCCTATATTCATGGGAATCATTTTCGTGTAGGTATTGGCTTGTCGTTATTGTATACTTGTAATTACTCTTAATGCAATGTTTTACAAATGTAAGGTTTTCATTTCGTTTATTTATGATCCCACAGATGAAGCTAAAGAACAATTTCTCATTGCCACCAGTAGCACCACAATGGGCATATGCAGCATCAGCTAAATCACATGGCTAGATAACACCATACTTAGCGTGCATTAGACAATTTGAGGTGTTAGCACAACAATGTCATGCTTAAATGTATCGCCAGAAACAACATTCATTTATTTATGTAACCTAACCAAACATTTACATGTGTATTTTTCAATTATATACTTAATACATTTATTCATGTGTTTTAGAATAAAGATTGCCAAGCGAATAATGAGTTCAATAAATATACCAACAATCATGAAATAGTTTTAAGCAATTGCAGATACAATGTTTAACTTCACAGTTTTAAGCAATTGCTGAACACCTTTAAAAATGGTCAAAACAGCTGTGTAGGTACATTTTTTTACCCAAAACGGCTGTCCATAGCCGTCTGGGAAGCCAAATGGCTCTCAGATGGCTGTGGACAGTCGTTTTGGGTAAAAAATGGACTTACACAACCGTTTTGGCCCTTCATATATGCATGTAAGCTTAAACGGCTCTCTAAGTCCATTTTTTTTTTACACAAAACTGCTATCTATAGCCGTCTAGGAAGTCAAACGGCTCTCTAAAGCTGTTTGGCTTCCCAGAGGCTGTGGACAACTATTTTGGGTAAAAAATGACTTAGAAAGCCTTTTAAGCATAACGTTAATCACCATGCTGTATCACCGGCTGCTTTAAACCATTTTCTTAAAATTAGTACGTTCACTTTACTCAAAATAGTGCAGTTTGATTACAACAAAAACACATTTGCAAAAAATGTGCAAACTTGCATCAAAGTCATAAAAACTTAATAACTTTGTATTTTATGTATACGCAGGAGTGAATATCACAAAACAATCATAAGAACTTAACAACTAAATTTATATAAACAATATAGTTAGTTTTGCAATAATTAGTCATCAGATTAAAATATCTTAACAAATATACAATGTCATGTAACTAGAAATGTGGACCCCTAAATGGGCATGCACTGGGACTAGAATGATGGCCGCTGTGATAATGATCAATATTGTCCCACGCACGACCAGTCTCAACGTGTATCAGATGCAAGATTTGTCCAATCTCAAAATGCTCATATGCTAATCTTCGGTCGAAAATGGTGCAGACATGTCTAGCTATAGACACAAAATGCTCCTATAAAAGAAATCAATGTATATTCTTACAAGCACTATCATCAAAATAACTAATAAATAATAAAAAAAAAACTTTATTAAGACATAACAAACATACCAGCGACTCATCATATGTGGCTGGTCTCTGATTCTACTCTTTGCTTCTCTCAGGGTCAGACCAGGTGGGAGGGTCTATGACATTTGTGGAGTTGGGCAACATGTATGAATGTAATATCTTGTGATACCACTCTATGTAGTCTAGCATGACTTCTCCAGGCACAGTCATAGCAGGCCCACGTGACTGAGCACTCAACATATGCTGGTTAAAGTGCTCCCACAACGCATCTACTTTTGCCAAGTAAATAGGACCATTTATTGCACAATAAGAAGGCAGGGAATCGACTGGACATGGGACAACTATCGAAGCACCTGCTCTGGCTAATGAGGTTTAAGCCACAACCCAAATCGCAACCTGCCAAATAAGAATACAACTGGTGAAGTGGATGATAGGTGTGAGCATCAGTATAAGGTGTCCACTCCACATCCTTGTGTCTCAGATAATCCAACTGGGGTTGTATTGTAGGTAGTTGACCACTCCCTCGACGAGATGTCTAATGTGCTGCTTGTAAGAGGTCTTCCTGATACAACACATTTAGGTGACAGGACTAGCAAAAGCTAGGAAAATGCTTGTATATCCACGCTTGCAAATATGCACAAATAAGTAAGTAAACACGACAAGACAAATAAATATATAACCTAAACTTACAATGGACAAGTCATACTAGTATAAGTTGTAAGCACCCAACCACCTGTCTCGCTCGATGCCTCAAAGCAAATCCTAACTACATATAGATGTGGGTGAGACAAATAACTCCCCACGGAATATCAACAATACCACCCACATCGCACAGCAGCTCTAAATAGTCTGTCTGTATAGTCGTGGAGGATTTATCAGCAAACACCGTTCATCTCAACACAAACAGCATGGTCGCCTTCGCTGCATGCACCTACCTCCCAAGACTGAGGTGAGCGGTGATGATTATTAACAAAGTCTCAAACCAGAATGTTGGCTTCCTACATGCTTCAAACTCTTGAACTACAACTGGTGGTGGGAGCCCCAAAACATCAGCAACTGGCTTAACTACATGCTTCATTGTCAAGGTTGGCACAGAAACAAAATTACCTCCCATAGGGAGGTGCAACAATGATGACATGTCATATAGAGTGATAGTCATCTCCCATATGGGTAGGTGGAATGTGTTGGTGTTCACATGCCACCACTCAATAAACGCATCTAACAGTGCCTTGTCCACCATTGAGTAGTCCAGAATGATGAGTGGCTTCAACCTCGAATGCCTAATAATATGTCATGACTCTTCAGGCATTGCCTTGTATTGTAAGGTTCTCAGTTTATTGCCATGAATCATTATTTTCAACAAATGATGATCTTGTGTTGTCACGACAGCTTGTTAGTTTTATATTATAACAAAACAACAAAAATTAATACATACATAAATTTTCTAATTGTGCTAACTTACCAGCTCACCCGCCCATACATGTTGTGCAGTGTGGCCACTGTATCTCTTCAGCACTCAAATATCGTCCGGACCACTTGAGGTTGGAGACATTAAGAGGTCAGCTCTTTGGATGACCTCCACTAACTGATCGTGTCCTGCTCCCTGTCCTCATATGCGGCATTTGAGTCATCTGAGTGAGTCGCCAGTCGAACATCATGAATTGGAGGCTCTTTAGCAATGTCTATAAATTGGGTTCTTGGTCCTAACCATCTTTTTCTACAACAATGTTAAACATGTAATTTAACATCAAATAAATTCAAACAATTGAGGTAAGGTGTTAAATAGATAATTTAACATCAAATAAATTCAAACAATTGAGTTCAGGTGTTAAACAGATAATTTAACATTAAATTCAAACAATTAAGGTCAATGTAAGTGCCCAAAAAAAGTCCAAAATGGCAAAACAGCTTTGTGCAAGCAATGGGAGAGCCAAACGATTATGCAAAGACATTGGATAGCCCAAACGGCTGTGGAGAGCCGTTGGGCAGTCCAAATTGCTCTACAAAATCATTTGGGCTATCCAACGGCTCTACAAAGTCGTTTGGTTCTCCCAGTGCCTATACACAGCCGTTTTATTGTCAAAAGGGGTTCACGGGGTGAAGTGGAAGGCCAAACGGTTGTCTATAGCTGTTTAAAGAGGAAAACGACCCTAGAGAGCCGTTTTCTACTAGTCTAAAAAAAGGCATAATAGTACTTTAAAAAAAATATCAAATTTAAATCTTGATAAACTCCAATAACTACTATTTAAGCCTACAGATCCAATCAGCTTTGAATGGCTCATGTATGGTTGGGAAGACAACCAACAAATTCGAATCTTGTGCAAGCTTCATATGAGCATCATATATCTCATTTGAGGTAAGACCTTGAACCTTTAACAAGTCTTCAGATAGCTTTTCTTTCCTCTCATCCATGACTACATCATGAGCCAATTGATGAACCTTTGTGCAAAGCTTTTTAGTGGCATGTTGGAAGCTTTGTTTTATGGTTACAATTACATCTCGAAGCACATAAACCATAGCATCATTCTTGCGTTTCTTTCTACTCCCAGAGCTTGACCTAGTCCTCAGTGTTTCTGGTACCTCAAATAATGTGTCATCATTTTCATAATCTTAGGCAGATTAATGTTCACTTACATTGTCAGGACTTTCTTCAAAATTGACACAATTAGCCTCTTCGTTAACGTTGTCAGCACCTTGGGCATCCTTTCTAGTAGCCCTATCTTTTGCCTAAACAATGCAAAGGGCATCAAAATGTGAGAATGGTCAAGATCTAAAAGGGGCTGCCTTCTTATAAACCTAATACAAAAAATAATATCAGTTACATACAATGAAACAATTCCTTTAAACATAATAAACCACTCCATCATAAGTAATTAAGCATAACCAAAACTAAAGTGCATATTTCAAATGATAAAGTGTACTTTCAAATATTCATCCCAAACAGTCTTGTCAGCAATAACCATATTTTTTTTCGCTATCCCATCCAAATCCACTTGTGTGTGAGCCCTGTACCATATCATACACAGCTTGCTAACTATTCTTCAATGTCTTAAGACGAGATTGAATATGTGGATTTCCCTTAATTCCACACCCAGGTAGTTTCTCAATTATCATCATTTTCAAATATTGTAGAATACCAAGCTTGAATCCATTGTCACCAACATATTTGTTAGCAATCTTCAATTCTACTAAGCATTCCAGCAAAGCAGCATCTTCCTCAGGCAGCCACACATGTTTGCCACCTTGACTACTTGCTTCACTTTCCATATCTATAAAAATTATCTCAAGATATAAAATCATTATAAAACAAATAAAAGCCATATCTATACAAATTTATAGCACAACAATCAACATAGAAGCACCAAATGACATATGAAAATGTCATTGTATAAATCTGACAACTCATTCAATAAATTTAATACATAAATTATCTCTCAAAAATAACAAAAAAAATAAATAAATAGAAATCTTAAACAACACAAACTCAAGAAGATTCAAAGGTGTCCTCTTCGAGTCCTAAATTCATGATACATTTCATTTGCTAATTGGTCACACCAATTGCTCCAAGCATTGGTGGGTTCTAGGGTTAATATAGGGTTTGACTCTATAGGTTCATCAACATCAGGTGGCTCATATGAAGGGTATTGTGCATTTAGTGGATTGAAATCATTGGATCACATGATCAAATTGTGCAGCAAACAACAATCTATAATAACTTGATTATGAGTTCGCACTGGGTACCAAGATGGGTATCTTAGTATGCCCCATCTAGCCTTCAAAATTCCAAAACACCTTTCAATGATGTTGCGTGCATGTGAGTGTTTCATATTAAAACACTCACAAGGGGGTTGTAGGTAGTTGACCCTCCCTCCACTCATTTAGGTGATACCTTTGACCCTTATATAGTGCAAGGAAACCCTCACAGTTTGTATAACTAGCATCAACCAAGTAGTATTGACCTGAACCATAAGAAACATATAAATATCAATTTAATTTAACTAAAACATTAATCTCAAGTAATAATTTTTTTTTTAAAATATTAACCTTGTGAAACTTTTAGTACATTGGGTCTATTGATTGCATCATGTAACTCATGACCATCAAATGTAGACCCCTCCCAACCAGGCAAAACGTAAATAAATTGGCCATCTTGAGAACATACACCCAACATATTTGTTGATATATCCCCTTTTCGACTTCGGTACGTAGGCTTGTCTTTTGTAGGCACCTTTATCTTAATGTGTGTTCCATCCAATGCACCCAAATAATTCTACAAATAAAAAAATTAGATCAATTTCTCATTTAAAAAATAAATTTATTAATAATATGAGAATATATATTATCTTAAAACACTTCCATCTCTCATCTGTAGAGTTTGCATCCACTAGTTTAGGAGTCTTAAAAAGCAACCTATTTAGTCGAATCATGGCTTTTAAGACAACATTGAAGTACCTACTTATTGTTTTCCCAAAACAACCAAACTCGAATTGAATTAATCGATTTTTAAGATCATGACCAATAAAATGTAAGAATAGTGCTACTTGCTCGTCAACAAGCATATTCTTCATTGGTTTGAGCCCTCCAATCTAAACTAACATAGAACAAAGTTGGTCAAAGGTAAACCTATACATCCTAATTTGGTTATAACAAGTGATGTCACTACTATATATCATTTCCCTAAGCCGTCTCCTTTTTTTGTGCGAGTCTATGGTATAAGACTTTGGAAGTGCACGCTCAGAATGAAGTGCAATAACAACACATGTTAGAAAGTAACACAGTCGCATAATATGTGCCATATGCAACCACCAATATATTATCTACACGATAACTCCTATTTTCTTGGGATCCATTACTGTTAAATAAAATAAACATTATAATATAAGAATTAATTATTTTCACAATTTAAGTTATTGAATAATAGAAAAAAAGTAGTGAAAGTAAGGTAAGGATGAAATTATGAGCTAATTGGACAACAATTACCATCATCATAAAAGAACAAAAATTAGATATATAAGATGGTAAGCATTAATTGAAACATCATCATATTCTTGGGTTTGTTCTAATCTAGTTTAACATGCCTTAGAAAGAAAATGGAATAAAGTCTAGTGAGAAATACTAAAAGCTTTGCCTAAAAAGACATACAATGACAATATAACTCTGATAAGACAAAGAAAGAGTTTTGGTTATTTTTCATTTATTTTTTGTTGTTAGTATCTCTGGCAGAAAATATAAGCACAATGGATTTTTTCAAAGCTTTCAAAAAGACTCTACTATCATGTTTATGGAATAAGGAAAATTATCATTTATAATGACAAGCATAGTTAAAGAACCTATGATGAGTAATAAACCTTTCAAAACATTAATCAAGCATTGTACAATAAATTTTACCCAATTCTCTAAAAGTATAGCATCTAAGTTACATTCATCACAACAATTAACATTGTTGTTTTATATACCCATTATGTTGGCAGCATTTAGTCCAGCATCAATATCTAAGGTGGGCAAATTAATTATAATATAATGCAGCCACAGAAATAATTAATTCAATGGATAGAAAAAGAAAAATATCTAGCCCTTCCCACTTCATTTCCTATAGAAAGAACTTTTGTAACCAAAATATGTACTCTCTAAAGAAACTTACCACTAACAAGTAATCAAAATAGAGATTTAACTTAGGTAATAAATAATGAGAGATTTAACCAAGAAGAAATGCAGTCAAAATATTAGGTATTCCATGCAATAAAAATTATAAAAGGGAGTAAAGGAAGTTTGTATAATCTTCTTAATATATATTTAACTTCATAAAAAAAATGCATTTTAGTACCAATGGAGTCTGCAGACTAATTCATGTGTCTTTCAAGCAAGAGTACTCATCGTTGAACATCATGACCAAACAACTCAAACTTAAAACCTGGTGAGAGAAAATCCACAGAATACTTAAAACCTGGAGAATGTGATGTTGAAATGCAAACATGTTGAATGTTTTGTACATTGCCACCTCATAATGTTTAATTCGATGGGTAGAAAAAGAAAAATATCTAGCAACAAAAAGAAACGAAACATAGCAACGAAGACGAAACATAGAAACGAAGTAGAAAAAAAAATGAAATATAGAAAAGAAAAAAAAGAAATCAACAGAAGACGAAATCGAGAGAATTGAGCGATGGATTCAACATAAAACGAAAAACAAATCAAAATCTAATTTCAGCGTCAACAAAGATCTAGATTTAGGTTTGATAAAAAAAAATACATACATACCTAGAAGAACTTGCAATGATCTGATAGGGGATGACGATTGAAGGGCACACAACTTTCTTAGTCAAGGAGCACTTTTCCAGTCGATAAAAGTGGATTATAGGGTGAGAAGACGATAAAAGAGATCAATCGTGGATAATGTAATTTTAATTTTATAATTTGGACTTTTTTGTAAATGAAAATTTCTTTATATTCCTTTCTCTGACTTTCCTTTTAATTTGAAAGGAAAGTTAGATCCTCTAATTAATGGAAAGTGATATCCTGAGGGAATAGATTTTACTTTACCTTAGAGCTACTAAACTGTGCAAAAAGAGGGAAAGTAAAGTGCACTTTTTTCCCTCCCTTTCCTTTCTAGTATACCAAATGGAGCCTAATTAATTTTCTCAATCTAGTTAATTATACCAATTATGAACTGGGATCCCTAATGAGTCATAAGCTTCTTCCAAGGTAGAATTAACCTAATTTAAACTAACAATTCAATCATATTTATATGTGAATTGTAATAATCTGTGTTGCATTATGTTAGGACTCATTTTAGTCACATTTCAGCCCCATATTTTCTTAGTTTAGTGGCACATTCTTGGACTATTTCATTTGATTTAAACCACTTTTTAGATTCTTGAATTCATATAGATGATAAAATAAATTGAGCTTAATTGCATGATTTTAACTAACATTTGTATTTTCCCAAGTGATTAATTTCTAAGCATTGTCAAGCATTGAAGAGCCAAGCTGAAAAGAAGTAGAATGGCAATTCTGCCAGAGCTCGCCGTGGCGAGGTGTTCCAGAGAGCAATGCTGCTAGTTCTGCCAATGCTCGTTATGGCGAGTTATCTGCTTCGTCGTGGTGAGCTGGAGAAATTATGCACCTATTTTGAAGAGTTCTAAGTCAATTCAACTAGCGGGAAGCCTTATCATACAAGGATTGGGACTCCTAAGCTTGGAAGACTCTCCAAAGTCATGATTAAAGTGGGATTGATGTCTTGCAAATATAAATCTACTTGGTGTCCTAGTTAGAGTATGATTAGGAATGACTTTGTAATTTAAGTTATAATTCATCTAAGAGTCCTATGTTAAGTAGAACTAGGATTAGATATATTAAATAACCAAGTAAAGCTGAAAATATAGAAGGAGAATTCTAATCCAACTCCAACACCAATAGAATTAATCTCCTTGTCAAAGAAGGACTTATCAAGTGGCTAAGAAGAAGAGTTGAAACTAGAAAAGAATTCTGTTTTGCAATTGCTGGAAGAGTCCAAGGTTGAATAGGACTAGGATTTAATTCTGGATATATATTTCAAGGAGGCAGATCAGGAGAAGGCCACCATGACATCAACCATGCCACATTCACAGCTACTGCCAGATCTGGAACCACATCAACCACAAAAAACATCAAGAGCTGAAGTCATCCTTTGCATCCCTTTTGCCGAAACTAGTACTTTTTCTTTTGTTTATTTTTGTGCAAGTTAACTATGCTTTCAGTCTAGAATGTTGCTAGATCTGTTAGTATGGTAGCTTAATTTTTTTTATGCTTAGCTAGACTTATCTAAGCCATGATACCAAATTTGTGAGACAAGATTATGATTTTAATGTTAGATAAATTAATTTGAGTATTCTGAAATTGTTTGATAGCATTATTATTGAATCCATTAAGATGTGTTTGGAGTAGCTAACTAACCTATTTGAATAATTCATATTGTCAGCCAATTAAGTAAGTCTGAAACCTTAATTAATCGGCACAAGTAACAACTAGTTAATCTTAGAATTAGATTAATTAAAATAATTTCAGATCTGGATTACATAAAGCTGCTAGTGGACCTTTATGGTTCAGGTTACATGATGTTTTTCATAGATCTTAATGCTCCAAGTTCGGTTAAATCTCATGCGTTGGTGTATTGAGGTTATTGGACTTGGTAAGTTTTTAGTTCAGACGTTTTAGTTACAAAACAAACGGTAAGGGCAAATAGGGAATTTTGTCGTATAAAGTTCTATAGTCTAGCTATTCGAAATTATTTTACCTACGTGTCAATGATCGAATTTGTGTAAATCATGGTGAGGATATGTCGATGCTAAGCATGCTTTATTAATCTGATCAATCAATTTACTTTTATTCGCTTTTCTTTATTCTCTTTTACTTACTTCTAAATTTGCCCAGAATTTTATTATTCAGCAAACATCTTCAAAAACCCCCCTTTCGTGTGTTAGTCCTTAGGTAATTCGATTAGGTAGTTTACTTTTCTGTTATTTCAATTTGTAGTTTACTTTCTTTTAAAGCAATCTTATTAGATTAAATACACGCTTTCTCGTGGGATCGATCTTACTTGCCCTACACTATATTATCTTTTGAAGGGAGTAGTGAGTTAATTTGTGAGTCAACGAAAGCTCTTACACATTAAGTTTTTTGAAATTTCTTTGATGATTGCATAGAGTCCTAGAATAATATACCTATCCTAAGCTCCTCTATGGAACTATTTTCTCCTAGTTTATAGACACTCACAAATCTTCCTACTAATTAGCCAAATCAATAAGAAAGTAAATGCAGAAAAATAGAACTCAATTAAACATAAGGGAACTGAATTGATTTATATAAGAATTCAGTATATCAAGTTTGGCTAAATCATAGCCCTAGTGAAAGATCTAGAAAGCTATAGTCATGGGGAACAAGAAATAAAAGCTAGTAAACATAGATTCTAAAAATGAAAAGAGTAAGAAAAACTCTTGGTTGATTTCTACTTGATTCCTCTCTAGATCCCACGTACGTGTTTCCTTCCATTCCCAAGGTGTCAAAAGTCCTAAAACTAATTCAAAGAAACCTATTTTTAGTTAGGTTACAATCCTCCTCTCATTAGGAGTCCAAAACCACTCAAAATAACTTAAATGGGCCCAAATTTGTGAACTGGTTGAACTCGATGCTATAGTGTGAGTTCCACGCTGTAGTGGGGCTGGTTGTTTCATTACCAATGGTTTTCCTTGCCAACCCACATTGTGGCATGGCTTGTGTGCTCTCTACATGTGTTGTTTCTCCTCTTCCATGCCATAGCATGGCTTTCACGTTGCAGTGTGAGTGTTCCCTTCTTTGCCTTGTGCTTTTTTGCTTTCCAAGCCGTAGCTTGGACACTACCTATTATGTTTATGTGATTTTTAGCTATAATTCATTTGGTAAATCAATTCTTTTGTACAATTCATCTTCACTTCTTTGACCTACAATAAACCATAGAGTGTATCACAATAATGCTCACATCCTTGCTCAAATTTTCAAGAAATAGAGGAATATGTCTATATAAATTGCAATTATCATATCCTCCCAAACTTGAGATTTTACGCGTCCTTGAGCAAAACAAAGAAAAGAGTAAAGCACATGGCACTACTTACTAACCATACAGGCCCCATAGAGCATTAGGAAACATCATTGGAGACTAAGCATGGAAAGTAATCACAACACAAAATTGACTTCATTTCTTGCACAATGGACATACATGATTGCTCCTTAGTGAGTGTCGTGAATGGATAGAATTAGTGTGTGTGTGTGTGGCGTGATCTATATGTATGTATGTGGAACAATTTCTAATGTGTTAGAACACAGTGCAAGTATACACTATCAGTGTAGTGAGCAAGTATTTCTAGGGATTGTTCTTGATTACTAGAGTAGTATAACTCCAATATTGCTCAAGCAGATAATAAGAGTGATAATAGCAAAATAAAATAAAAAAGAAGAAAGCATATAAGAAGAAACTAAGATCAAGTATGCGTGAAGAAGAAATTAAGTGATAAAGGCCTAGGGATTCATATTTCACCACAATTCCTTTGTATAGACTTTCATGATACAGTTATGACTTTCCACAATTATCAATTGCTAACTAGGATTCCCTAATCACATCAATCAGCCTTGGTATTAGGTCAGATCAAATCTAATTATAACTACCAACTCTGCTACTGGTCTTTGCGAGTTGTAATAACTATAATTGCATTAACTTTTGTGGACATCCCTTTAGGGAGGTTAGGGGAATGCCCTAATTCCCATGTGGCTACACAGGGTCCTCGGTACTGGTCTGTCCTTAGCTCCACTATGGATTTAACTTTCATGGTCTAGATTAACTAATCTCCAGTCGGTCTCATAGAAAACCCACAAATTTTCCCCCAACTAATTGGCCAGATTAGTTAAGAGTGAATTGCAGAAAATTAGACCTCAATTGAATAAAAGATAGAATTTTCATAACATCATCAATCATGTCTATACAAGAAATTAGGTTACATTCTAGCCCCTAGAAAAGAAATTAGTTACACATAGTGTAACTTAAACACATAGCATAAAAGAAAGAAAACATGGAAATAAAAGGGGTAAAAGAAGTTGTGTAGAAGAAGTGGTTCTTTGCTCCTTGCACCTTCCTCCTTATCTTATGATCTCCTTGCTGCCTATTTATAATGTATATAATCCTAATTTTACTCTAACTAGGCATACAATATTCTAGTAGGATTTAAATACTTAAATCCCACTCAAACTAGGATAGTAGAGAATTTAATTTGCTTTGGCAACTTCAGTTTCACTCCCACTAGGACTCTTGAGAGGTTAATTCCTATAGATGCATATCTCTTCTAATTTCTCTCAAACTAGGATTTCAATTAGGATAACCCTCTTCCTAGTCCTACTTGAATTAGGACTCTTAGATGAATTATAACTTTAATTATAAAGTCATTCCTAATCATGCTTGAAATAGGATTCCAAATGGTTGTACACTTCCAAGACTTCAATCCTACTTAGACAATGATTCCGGAGAGTCTTCTAGACTTGAGAGTCCTAATTCTTGTAGGAGAAGGATTCTTGGAAGTCAAGTTGGGTCAAAACTCTTCAAAACAGCTCCAGATGTCATCCACCTCACCACGATGTGACTTCTGGGCGCCATGGTGCTGATTGACAACATTGGCTCTGGGATAGGGTGCCACGGCGCTAGGACATGGGTGCCACAGCACCCAAGCTTGTGCAAAATTGCCATTTTCATTCGTTTAGCTCCTGTTGGTGCTTAGACGTACAAAACAGCCAAATGACATTAAAAGCATCTTAATCTATATTAATTTGGGACTTAAATGCAAAAGAATTCATGCCAAAATGTCTATATAATTTACACTCATCAATACCCATACCCCAAGGTTCACTTATATGAACAAGGTTAAGTCCAAAACTCCCAATATCAAAGCAAGGCAATGAGATTCATGAGATTACAAAATAAGGCATTACCAACACATGCACATTCAAGCAAATAGCCATTAAGCTCCATGTATCCAGTGCAAATGGGAGTGAAATTGTTCACATAGATGAAGGATAAAATCAATCATTCAAGGTGTCTACAAGGACAACTGTTCACTCAAGTCAATGTAACCAAACCTTACCATATGCTTGCTCCTATATCACATCTCCACAACTCAACAAGACTAAGTGCACCAATCAAAGGGACTTTGAAAAGGGTGGTAATGGGGCTTGGGTGGAGGATAGGACAAATGGAACGGGAAATGAATGAAGGTGAAAAGCACATAATGAAGTTATCTTGAGATTCCTTGCAAACCCACTAGCTCCATCACTTTCTAGTTTCCTTAGCCTCATTCCTAACACAATTTGGTTCCCCTTTTGCTTATGTAGTGGCATTTCAACTCATTTTTTTTTTATTTTGTCAATTGCCACATTCCTTTTTCTTTCACATGGGGAGTATACACATAATTTTGAGGCTTACTTCATTCACTTTTCAATACATATCAAGACAATTTCTACTTGCAAGGAATTCCTATACACCTTCAAAGTGTAAGGTACAAAAATCATGAGGGAAATTACCAAATGAAGGGATATCTGACTTGTAAGGTTATTGAAAAGAATGGAAGGCTAAGGCTCAAAGGGGTCTACTAATGGTCAAAATGTGAAAGTGGGTTAAGAAAAGGCTAAAAGGGTTTATCCTGGGTGCCCTAATCCTTTTAATCCACTAGCCCTCATTATGGTCTCCACATGCATAACAAAGCACATTCTAGAAAGTTAAAGATGCATGGCACTCTCAAAAATGAATAGTGAGCCCTACAATTGTAACTTAAGGTCCAAAACTCACAAATAGCTAATAATCCACTCCCATGCACTTTCAAACACTTCACTCAACAACCACTCACTCAATGCACTCATAATCAGGATTGCAATCATAAGAATCATTCATCAAGCAAAGGGGACTCACACATGAAGGGGTTGGCTCAAATTTCCTAGAGTGTTTCAAGAGTACACTTTCAGAATATAATCAACACAAAATGTATATAAGCATGGCAAACAAATATGTGGAGTCAAAGTTGGCATATGCACAAAAAGAACAAGTCTCCATTACTCAATAATCATAAGACATGCTCAATTTCATCACTGACCCAAGGTTTTTTTTTTTTTTTTCTTGAAAGCTAAAACAATAACTCCTAAAAACTACTACTCCTAATCTACTAAGAACCAAAAAAATAATCAAATATAAAACAAGAAAAAGATAATAGGATACAAGAAATTTTTAACCCCTCAAACTTAAAACTTAGCATTGTCCCCATGTTAAAAGTAAAAGTAAGGGAAAGAAGACTTAAACTACCTATTTGTATTGAATTACTTAATTTCCTCAATCTAGTTAATTATACCAATTGCCAATCGGATTCCTAATACATTAATAAGTGTCTCCCAATGTCGAATTAACTTAACTTAAACTACCTATTCAATCATGTCCTTATGTGAATTATAAAAATTTAAGGTACATTAAGTTCTATGAATTCCCTTTTATGATTACATAGGGTCCTAGAATATCCATATCATAAGCTCCTCTATGGAACTATTTCTCATGGTCTAAGTATCTAATCCCTTCCTAGTTCATGGGCACTCACAAATCTTCCTACTAATTGGATAGATTAATAAGAAGTTAAATGTAGAGAAATAGAACTCAATTGAACATAAGAGAACTAAATTGATTTATATAAAAATTTAATACATCAAGTCTTGGCTACGTCGTACTAATTGATTCATTTTGGCTATGTACATTGAATTACAACCTCAACACATAACAATACATGAAAATTATGTACTTATGCACATTTGTTGTTGTTGTTGTTGATTGGGAAAGACAATGCATTATATAACACATAATTAATCACATTAGGGGTTAGTTGAACAACTCTATAGGCCCATGGCTTCCTTGATACATAATTACAAAACCATTATGAGTCAGAAATCCAGTTTTTTTCAAAAAATATAAATTGTAAAATTGGTCACTCAAAGCAAGATGTGTCAAGGCAGCTCAATCATCTCAAACAAAATTCAATAGCAGACATGTCATTTTAACTGATTTTCTCAAGTTACACTTCATCATCCTTGTAGTTGACAACCAAATCCTAGTAATGACCAACACTGGCATCAATGAAAGTTTTTCGGGCAGCTGATTCAGTCATGCATTCATGAACAGAAAGCCTATTGAAACTAGGTTTGCCAAAACTTCCTTGCTTCACTTGGAAACACTTATTGGCAAGCTTATCATATAATTCTTTCATTGTGCATATAGTACTTATCATATAGTACTTTAATGGGTAAGCAAAGAATTCATATAGTACTTTCACTGTGTATTTCTCACCTTATTTTCATCATTTCATTATTTTTCCTAGCCTTCACCGTAGCCCCCCATTACAACCCTTTTTCAAAGGCCCTTTGATTGGTGCATTTAGATATATTGAGTGGTGAAGATGTGATATATGAGCAAGCATATGGAAATATTTTGTGTTGCATTAATTTGAGTGAAATAGTGAACCCCTTTAAACACTTTGAGTGAACTGAGTCCATCCTGCATTTGTGTGAGGGAGTTTATTCCTGTTGTATTAGATTTCATGGAACTTGAAGGATATTCAATTATGTGTCTGCATTTTGAAGGGTGCACCTTGTTCTACTTTATCTCATGAGTCTCATTTTGATGGTGGGAATTTTGAGCTTAAAGCCTTTCTTTTGTGAGTGATCCTTTTGGGTATGGGTATGCAAATTGTGCAAGGATATGATGTTGATCTTGTTGCTATGATCTTTCATACTTAGTCTCCAACAACTTTCATATGCTACTTTTTGATTCTTGTTTGGTTTAGCAAATCTTTTGAGTCATTTGGGCTTAGGAACTATTTTACTTTAGTTTTGTTCAAGGATGAGCAAATGCTAAGTTTGGGGGGATTTGATAATTAGATTTTATATCTATATTTTGTAATCTTTCTCTTAGTATTTTTGGCTCTATTATTAGATATCTAGCTCAAATTTAAGTTAATTTCCATTTTTTGTAGTTGGAGAATAATTGGGAGCATTATGGCAAAAGGAACATTTCCGGATTTTAAAGTGGCATTGCAATTAATGAAGATAGTTTGGGCCTTGAGTTTTCTTGATGTAATTAGATTTCTTAGTCCACCAAACTTTTCTATTTTTATGTAATTAGGTTTCTAATTTTATTATGTTTTCTAGTTTCATAAGACTTCTTCTATTTTTAGAAATTAGGCTAAGGGAGTATTTAGTAGAGAGTAGTTAGTAGAGAATTAAGGTAGATCTCAAAGTCTGTCAAGGAGGCTTAGAGGAAGGAACAAGAAGAGCCAACATTCCAACTTCCATTAGTGAGAATCTCTTTCTTCTCCTTTTCTCCATGTTACTCTCTTATTTTCTTTTTATTATGTTTTGATAAACCTTTCACGAGGGAAGGGATGTAACCTAAGGATTTTATGCATATGGATTGAGTTTTAATTTATGCAATTTACTTATTTAGTTCTATGAGCAATTAATTCTGTTTTTAATGATTCTTGTAGCTTGATTATCTATAGGATGATTTGATGTCTATAATTCACACAAATATGTGGTTTTGTAGAATTGCTTATAGGATTAATTACTATGATTTGAGCAAAAGCTAGAGATAAGTCAATTATTATATCAATTCATAAAAAGTACGCAGATAATAAATAGAACATGTAATATTTAGATTACCAAATATAAAATGAGATACATATTAGTCCTAATACAATCATCTAATGATTGGCTCTTAGGGCAAACTCCAACATGGCCATCTCCACGCTATGGCATAAAAATTCCATTCTGCCTTGTGCAACATTCCTTTCCACTTTGCCAATTAAATCTCCCTCTTTAAACCTCAACTTGCTTCCTTGCTTCAATTTCCACCTTCAATGTCTCCAAATATCTCTTTTCTTGCAAATTATCGTCAAGATCCTTCATCCTACAAAATCAAAGATAAAGTTCAAAATAAGGATCCAACATGGCATAAAGGTTAAAATCTCTATATAAATCACATTCATCACTCTCCATTGTTTGCGCATACATTATGCATACACCTCTTGATTTTAGTTTATTATTATTAAAATAAATTAATTAAGCTATGTATTTTTGTCAAATGTTATGGCATGATTCATTGAATTTTTTTAAATATATTATAATTAAAATAAAAATATCTTCTTCTTTTTTTTTATCAATTTTAATATTTTTTTATTTTTTAATATAAATAAATTTATTATAATTTTAATTTATATATGAATTTTAATAATTATTATTGTGTCAAAACTGAGATATAAATAACCAAAAAATTAAGTTAAGGTAAGAATAAATATGAATGAGAAATAAGAATATGGGGTAACTTGCAGAACCCATTTAAGATACTTTTGAGAGTTGTATCACTAAAGAGAGTAGTTACTTAAATGGTGTAAAGTGAAAATGAATAATGTGTGGGATCGAACTTCTCTATGGATTTTCTCTACTAGGCATCTATTGGACAGAATATAAATAACCCAAATAAATGTTTGTAAATAAAAAGGATCAAATTACCATGCAAGGCATTTGCCGAAATGTATAACTTAGATGTGCCTAGTACCAACCTAACTCAATAGAGAAGTATGATCCATAATATGTCATAGTGGAACAAATAAAAAATTATTAAAAATTAACTTAAGATACTCTTAGAAGTAGCACCATAAAACTTGTTTTTTTGGAGTTGTGAGAGTATTTTAGTAAATAAATAAACAAAGGAAAACAAAAAAAAAGAAAGGTGTGAGAATAGAAAAAATATGGGTTAGGAAAGAAATCTCCATAATAAAAGACATACTCTTCAAACCCACTCGGGCCTCTACAACCCGATACCAGCCCAGGATATTTTGTTCGCTCCAAAACCTTAAAGCAGAAACTCGTGCTGTCCACAATGCCATTTCGAGACTAGGGTTTAGTTCGTGTCGCAGGAAGGAAGAGGCGCCGCTCGAAGCAAAGATTGAGACACAGCAATGGGTAGCTACTCCGACAACGCTATGTCCTTCTTTCTAATTATTTTGTGAAATCATTGTTTTTACTGTTTTCAATTTCCTTGATCTTCAGCGAGGATTAAGGTTCACGAGCTTAGGCAGAAAACGAAGGCCGAGCTGTTGAATCAGCTCAAAGATCTCAAGGCTGAGCTTGCTTTGCTCCGTGTTGCTAAAGTCACTGGCGGGGCCCCAAACAAGCTTTCAAAGATGTAAACTTTTGCTTCACTTCATCATATCGAATTTTTTCCTATTTGGTATATGTGTAAAATTTTCTTTCTCGTTGGGATGCAGAAAGGTGGTGAGATTGTCCATCGCCCAAGTTTTGACAGTGATTTCGCAGAAGCAGAAGTCTGCATTGAGGGAGGCATATAAGAAGAAGAAGTACTTGCCTCTTGATCTGCGCCCAAAGAAAACAAGGGCTATTCGCAGAAAGCTTACCAAGCACCAGGTAATGCCCTTTACTTGGTAGTTCTTTTTCTTCTGGGTTTTTCATGTCATATTTATGTGTATAGCTTATTTGATTATAAGTGACTCACTTGAACATAGTTCTCTAATTTTCGAAGGCACCTTAGATTGATTACATTACATTTATTTAGATTCTAAAGTTAGTTCTTTAGGTTGAGCTTATAACATTTATTGACATTGAATACGAATACCTCCACTCCATCTTTTTTCTTGGGCTGTTTGAACTTTGAAGTTACAGGTTGATTGGCATCGGATTTTGTTGGTGTTAATCAAATTGAATTCATGCTTTAGAGCAATTTATATATGTGGTTATAGTTCCTTCTTGGGAAGGGTCGTTTAACAATTTACAGGTTGAGTTTGTTGGGATTTTAGTTTTTATTATTCTAGATCAAATAGAAATGATGTTTGAGAGCAACATAAATATGTGGTTTGGCTGTTTAGGTTCTGTACTGGGAAGACTCATTTTGCTATATACAGTTAAATATCTTTGACAGTTATCTCATGAAATTCCTGGAAAGAATTGGTGTTAGGAAGATTTATGAAGATTAAGTATTACCGCAAACTTGTATTGGCAGTAAATAGATATTATCTTGAGGGGTTTGGTGCAGTGGCCCTCCCCGCTTAAGGCTTTGCCGGCTCATTAGTCACGGGTTCAAACCCATGTACGCCCCCTTCCAATATAGGTTAAAATCTTTATATGTCCAAAAAAAAAATATTGTCATTGCCAAATGATGCCACCAAAATGTTCTTTGGCTCGCATGATTAAATTTATTGCAATTTCATGATTTGTTCAATTCTAGCATTGAGTAGTGCCTTTTACGACATTTTCCCGTTGTTATCCTAACAGGCATCATTGAAGACTGAAAGAGAAAAGAAGGAGAGATATTTTCCAATGAGGAAATATGCTATTAAGGTTTAGAACAGGACAAGCTTTTCTGTTGATTGCAATATGCATCTTTGTTAACAAGTTTTGAAACATTTCCCCTTTATAGTTTTGTGTTGGTGCCATTGTTTTTATGTTGTTAAATTTTACATATTTACACTTGGGCTCACATTCATTAAACCACTAGAGTTTTGCCGAAGTTTTGCCTCTTAATGGATGTCTCTTAAGGGTTGACAAATGCCTGGGTTTGGGAGGGGGGGGGGTTGTTTGGTAGATGGATTTTTTCTTTTTGAATCCCATGAGTCTTAACATACAATTTCTTATTTACTGTGCTAGTATAAATTTTTTTAAACATTTATTAGGATTTTTTTAATAGTTTTTTTTTTTTTTAGAAAATAACATGGGAGACTGTAGGATTTCAGTTTATCAATCTTCTAAGAAATTTTTTAAAATTCTTTTTTTAAAATGTTTAAAATTAGTTAAACATATTTTAAAAATTTTATAATTCATAAATTTTAAGTGTCATATTTCTCTGAGATAATGGATTCGCATACCAAACGGGCCTTAAGTCCTGAAGTGGTCCATTAATTTAGCCTATTTTCTTATTCTTTACCGAATGAAGGGAATGAGGGGTAAGAAATTTACTTATCCTCATGGGCCCTTGGTCCATTAAAATTCGCATTCCAAAGTGTTTCTAAACGTGTAGGGATATTTCTGCCAACATGAAATACTTGAGAATTTGATATCTTTATTAACTAGCGGTTAAAAAAATCAAATATCTTAGACCAAGAAAATAAATAGTAACATAAAAAAAGGATTTGAAAATCCAAAAAAAAAAATGTGTAATTTAGAAAGAGAAAAAGATGAGCTAATATGAAAGCCTCTTGAATTAAAATTGGAAAAAATACAAGAAATTGTCCCGTTCACTAATTTTTTCTTTAAATTATTTTATGTAAAAGTTATGTTTTAAAAATTTTTAAATTTATTGCAAGAGAAACATGCCAACTATGAGAAATTTTTTTTAAAAGAAATCCTTATTTATCTAAAACCTATAAACCCATAAGGTTCACTAGATATACCAACTAATTTTATTAATATTTTATAAAGTAAAAAAAAAAAAAATCCACATAAAAAATGTTGAAAGAACATAGCAAGTCGTCTTACCCTTTTTGTTAGGGAAAGGGAGTCTTGCCCTTTTTGAAAGGGCAAGGAAGGGAAAGTTTGGTATATATGTATACATATTGTATATATAATATATATGGGAATTGGGAATCAAAAAATATGAATTCTGAATTTTATAAAATTATGTGATTGCTTAAAATTTACTTTCAGCCTTAAGCATTTTTAAAATTATTTTTACGGCATTAAAAAGCTAAATTCTATTTCATCTGAGATTTCTTTTAAGGGTGGTTGGTAAACATATCTATTTTTGTATCTTATTCATAAATGATGAAAAATATAATTTACAGAATTTATAAAATATGAAAATTTTAAAATCTATTTAGTTAAATTTAAATATTTATAAAAAATTTAAAAATATTCTTATAAAGTCAAAAAAAAGTAAAATCTCACCTTCTTTTATAAAATTTATTTTAATAAAATTTACATTAAAACAGAATCTTAAGAAATATGTTTTTTTAAATTTTATTTTTAAATAACTTCATACCAAACACTCTCTTAGTGGAAACTTTATTAAAAAAAATTCTTATGAAGTATATTTGTTTGGATTTTATTTTTTTTTTTAAAAAAGATTCATACTATTACATTAAAAATGAAAATTTTAAGTTAGAATTTTTTTTAAAAAAAATTTGTGTACCAAACACCATCTAAAGAAAGAAATGTGCTACACAGTCACAATCAAATCCATATAATAGATAATAGATAAGTCACAATCAAATGTACATAATAGATAATAAATAAGCCTGTTTGGTTTTCATTTCTATTTCCAATTTTCATTTTTTTGTAATTTATTTTTATTTTCAAATTTTCATTTTTTAAAAATATTTGTGTGATTTTTATTTTTATTTATTTTCATATTTATTTAGTTTTTAATAATTATTTTAATAAATTTGATTAAACTATTAATTGTTTATAGAAAATAAAAGAAAATAAATTTAAAATTATTAAATTATTATTGCTTTTTTCGAAAACATTAAAATATATATATATATATATATATATATATATATTTTAATATTTTCACACTATTACTAATTTTAAAAAGGACTATAATATTTTAAACTAAATAAAATGAACCCATCCATAAATAAAAATAAATTTTATTGAATGTATTTTGTTTGTACAAAAAATTTATTTTTATTGTAGGCTTAAAATCTGAGAGTTCATTTTGTGTAGTTTAAAATGTAAAAGTTATTTTTAGAATTGGTTATAGGATGAGAGCGTAAAAGGAAAAATTTTAATTCATTTCAAAAAATATTTTCAATGAAAACATTTTCAACTTATTAACTAAACATATTTTCAGGCTGAATTTTTATTTTCACTGAAAGTGAAAAACAAAAAATAGGTAAAGTAAACCAGCACTAAACAATAAATTATATGAGAAAGTGATTTGATAAATTAATCGTAATCCTAAAAATAAAAGCTCATGGCATCCTGCCTCCCTCCTAGTAGTAAATTATACAAACTTCAAACAATAAACCTAGAGAAAACAAAACGAAAAAACCGGACCATTCTGTTTTCAACTTTTTGCTTCACTTAAACAATTAATTTAAGCTAAATTGAGATTTTTGCTTAGGGTTTCTCGCTAGCAGGCAATCGCCTAAATTTCAATTAGTAAAAAACGTGAATTTACAATCGCAAATTACATAATGGTTTCTATTTGCCCGAAAAGTCGAAACACTATTTTTTTTTTCAACCCCAAAAAAGTCGAAACACTGCTAACTCATGTTCACAAAACCTTAAATCAAGATGCTGAAGTATAAACCAAACAATAAAATCAATATTAATCAATCAGGATTCGTTTACAAACCTTAACTCCATCCAGAAATATAAATCTCCACTAAAGCATAAATATTGACTTTAGGCCATTCAGCATTGACTTTGAATCAGACCCAAAGCCCAAAGAAGTCCACGACCCAATTCTTGGTAGACACCTACAAGATAAAATTTTAAAAACATAGATCTTTTATAAGAAAAAAAAATAAAAATCAGAGGTCTAGAACACCAAATATCTAAAAAATAAAGAGTTAGTACAAAATGCAGATTTCTTTTTACATATCTCATACTTCAGATTAAAAAGAAATGCTCAAAAAGAAATCCTCATAAAAATTACTAAAGTTGCTTAAAATTATAATTAAACCCAATTGGGTCAAAAACTTGCTAAGTAAGCATATAAGCATAAAAACACTAAGGGTTGAATAATGAATGAACGCAGCATTTATCAAATCCTCAAACTTAGCCTGTGGACGTTTTTGGTGAACTAGTAATTCAAATTAGAAACAAGAAATACTGACTTCTAAGAATTTCAAGAATGTAACAATGCGCAAACAAGAAAAGACTTCAAGGAATAAAACCATCCATAAGAATATTTCTTCATATTTTAAACCAACAAGTAAGGTAACTTCAATTAAAGTGCATAATTCAAAAATGATAAACCTCACGTGATGGTCCATCTGAATCTTTCATGTCTTTATTCAGAAAATTTACACTACCATAAACTTACTATAAACTTGCTTGTGTTCTAATCTCCATTACTCAAAACCCATGACATATACAAGTTAAGAAGATTTAATTCAAACTTGTAATAAGTCAAAAACAAATTTTCAAAATGAATGAAATTGGTAAGAAAAGTAAGGAACCAAAGTGGGAAAGAGATCATTGGGAATGAGCTCAAGAACAAGAATTTTACTCAAGCTATAACGAATGCAACCTCCGTTTGCAAATTCCTGTATTCTCCTTTCTTTGTAATTTGAATTCTTTTTTCTTCTTTTTTTTTTTAATCTTTTTTATTTAATTTAATTTTTCTTTCTTTCCTTGGATTTGGCTACTCTTTCTCTTTCATTTTACTTCACTCAGCCAATTGTCTTTTCGCCAGCAAGAACTCATCTAAAGATAAAAATAATATTCTCATAATGTGTCGTCTCATGCATTGAAAATGAATTTTCACCAATTTTTATTGACTGATCTTAGGGATGAAAACTTGTGAAATAATTTGCAGAAAATGAAGCAGATGTCAATAAAATAAAGAACAAAATCAGTTTCTAGACTAATTAGGCACTTAACAATTGAGATGAGCAGAACTACTTACATCTTAATAACGTCGCAGACTACAGTGTCTCGTATGTTCCAGTTGAAGAGTGCCTTGGAGATTCTGTAGGGGAAGATGAAAAAGGTTTGGGTGGTATTTGCAAGGATTCTAGATTTCCTTCCAACATTTCCACCACTCTACTCATTGCTGGCCGATTTGAAGGGTATGTCTGAATGCACAAGAAGCTCTCCATTATCATCTTCTTAACCATTTCTTTATCACTCCCATTTTTAATGCATTGCAATCCAAGATCTTGATTCATTTCAAAACGCTGTAAATCTAGGTTGGAAAATATATGTCACTAGAACAATCAACTTTAATATTACTATTCCCTCTTGCCCTAAAAATTTTTAAAGTCATCATTTCATAACTATAAACATCAGACTTATGAGACGCTCCACTAAAATGTATTGAAAAGACCTCAAGAAGAATATATCCTATAGTTCCTCTTGCATCTAGTAAGGATATGGTACTTTGTTTTCTTGAACATATTTTAGTGAGTCCAAAATCTAAATTTTTTGAGTGAAAGTCCTTATCTAGTAATATGTTGTGAGGTTTTATGTTAAAATGTAAAATTTTAATGCTACAACCTTTATGCAAATATTTTAATCCTCTAAACAACACCAATTACAATATTGCACATAGCTTTGCACGTTAATTGAAGATTGAGCTAGAATTTGTCTTTATCTTCATAAATGAAGTTCTTGACAAACTCATTGGGCATATACTCGTATCTTCTAGAGCCTTCCAAGCAAAATCCAAGAAGACTAACAATGTTGACATGAGAAGTCATGCTAATACTAGCAACTTCATTAATGAATTCTTCACCATTACCTTTCAATTTACTCTGATAACAAAGATGGCAGAATGTACTCACACACGTGCACAAATGAAGAGGGGAGATAAGGAGTATTTAACTCTTGTTCATAATCTGAATTCAAACTATCATATTCGGTTACATATGCTTGCCTTTTATAGGCATAAATTGCACAATATAAAATATTAAACTTAGTCACTAAGCAATCTTGCTATTGGACCAAAATTTGTTCAAATATAAAAGGGTTACTTAAGCCTTAAGAAGGCTGTATTCAGGCTTTGCGGTTTGCAGCTTTAAGTTCTGCAGTGCAACCTTTGCTGCATGTCAACAGCTTGCATCTTTAGACTTTAGGCTTTGCTGCAGCCTTGCTGCAGGAACTTCAGGAGGTTGTGTAGCTCCAGGCGACTATGGGAAACTTGATTTATTATTGCTTTTCTGACATTGCCTCCCTTAAATCAAGTTGGTAGAAATTCATCATCCCTAACAACTTCTTTAGTTTGTGAAATAAAGCAAACTTCAATGGCTTTGTAAAAATATCTGCAACTTGTTCTTCAGTGTGACAATAATTAATCACTATTTCCTCTTCAGTTACTAGCTCACGAATTTTGTGAAACTGAACGTCCATGTGCTTGGATCGCCCATAGAAAACTGGATTTTTGCACAGTAGTAGATTTATTATTACATAATATCTCTATGGGAGTGTCTTGCTTTTGATGTAACACTTCAAGTATTCTTCTCAACCATACTGCTAGTGTAGCACAACTAGCCATTGCGATGTATTATGCTTCAGCTGTAGATAATGCAACAACTAGTTGCTTCTTTGAAGACCATGATATTGTGCCAGTCCCAAGATGAAAAACATATCCTGATGTGCTTTTTATTTTTTCTATATCTCCACCCCAATCACTATCTGTGTAGCCAACAAGATTCACAAGATTAATACTTGCATAAAAAATTCCTTCATTCAAGGTACCTTTGATATATCGAAGGATTCTCTTTACTCCTTATAAATGGCAAGTACGAGGCTCCTCCATGAATCTAATGAGTAATCCAACTCCAAAAATAATATCTGGTCTGGTTGCAGTTAAATACCTCAAATTTCCCATTAAGCTCTTGTAGTAAGTTGGATTCATAGGTCTCCCTTTACCTTCTCTCACCTGCTTCAGTTTCTCTTCAACTAGAGTGTGAACCAGTTTGGAATTCTGCATCTTGAATTTCTTCAAAATCTCATTAGCATATTTCCTTTGAGAAATGAAAATTCCATCATCTTGCTGAATCACCTCAATTCCAAGAAAATAAGAAATTAATCTCAAATCTGTCATGTCAAAGGATTTTACCATAGCCTCCCTAAACTCTTCATTCATCTTTGAGTTACTCCCAATAAAAATTAAATCATCAACATAAAGACAGACGATTAGAATATCACCAGGCTCGACAAATTTAACACATAAAGTATGCTCAAAAGGACACATTTCAAAACCATGCTCTATGAAGTATGAATCAATTCTTTTATGCCATGCTCTTGGTGTCTATTTTAATCCATACAATGCTTTCTTCAACTTGTAAACTTTATCTTCTGTTCCTTTAACTTCATATCCTGTAGGTTGCTCAACATATACTTCTTCTTCTAAAGTGGCATTAGAAATGAAGACTTAACATCCATTTGATAAATCTTCCAATTATTTTGAGCACAGGGAGAGATAATCATGTGAATAGTATCCAATCTTGCAACTGGTACAAATACCTCAAAGTAATTAATACCTGGATTTTGCTTATAGCCCTTTGCAACCAATTTGGCTTTAAAATGGTCAATCTCACCATTGGGCTTATATTTTGTCTTGTACACCCACTTTACTCCTATAGGCTCTTTATCAACAGGTAAATCTGTTAACTCCCACGTGTCATTCTTTTCAATTGCATGTATTTCTTCATCCATGGCTTTTCTCCATTTCTAGTCATTTGATGCTTCCTCATAACTAATTGGTTCACAATCTGCAAATAAAGCAAAATTGATAATCTCTTCATCAGAAGGTTCATTAGTAGTACCTATCACATAGTCCCCCAATCTGGCTGGTAACTAGCGATGTCTTTAGGGTCTACTGGATGTCTCTGGTTCAGGTACTGGATCTGCCTGAGTGCATTCTTCTTCATAGCTTTCTGAAATCACTGTTGGATCCTCTTAGGCTTTTGAAGACCAATCCCATATTCCTTCTTCATTGAATGTTACATCACGACTGATAATCACCTTTTTGGTTTTCGGATTATATAATTTATAAGCTTTTGAATTTGTACTGTAGCCTATAAAAATACATTTCGCACCTGTGTCATCTAGCTTCTTCCTTAGTTGATCTGGTACATGGGCATAAGCAATACACCCAAAGACTTTAAGATGCCGAATTGATGGTTTCCTCCCGTTCCATGCTTCCTCAGGTGTTTTGTCATTAAGGCTTTTTGTTGGACACCTGTTTAAAATATAAACTGCACAAGCAATAGCTTATGCCTAAAATTCTTTAGGTAATTGTTTTAGATCTCAACATGCATCTTACCATATCCATAATAGTTCTATTATTCCTTTTTGCTACTCCATTCTGTTGAGGTGTGTATCTGGTTGTCATTTGATGTTGAATTTCATGTTGCTCAAAGAACTCTATGCAAGCAAGATACTCTTGACCTCTGTCTACTCTTAACGCTTTAATTTTGCAACCACTTTGCTTTTCTACAAACGCCTTTAATGATTTGAAAGTTTCACAAGCTTCTAATTTATGTTTGAGAAAATACATCTATGTCTTTCTACTAAAATCATCAATAAAGGTAATAAAATACCTACTACCTCTATTAGATGGAACTTCACAATGCACAGATTTGAATGAATAATCTCCAACTTCTTTGCTCTCCAAGATTTTCCAACTGGAAATACATCCTTGTACTTTTTTCCCATCTCACATGTTTCACATACATGGTTAGGAATATTCACAATAGGTAAGCCAGAAACTAATTCCTCTTTGACAAATAATTTAGCTCAGAAAAATGAACATGTCCAAATCACATGTGCCATAGCCAATTTGCATCAGGTATCACAGAACTCAAACAAGAAAATCTTTCATGATGAAGTTTTAGTGGGAATAGGCGATTAGATGTTATCTTTACCTTTACAAGAAATCTTCTGCTCCTATCCATCAAGGTGCAAGAACCATGATGAACATGCATGTGATAACCTTTCTCTGATAGTTGTTCCATGCTCAATAAATTAAGATGAAGACCAAGAACATAGAAAATATCAGAGATAAAGTTTTGAGAACCATCCTTCAGCTTAATAGATATGCAACCTTTCCCCAAAATAGAAATATTTGTATTATTCCCAAGTTTAACTGTTGACTGGACACTTTCATCCAAGGAGGAATATTTTCATCTTCCACAAAAGAGTTGCTTCCTAGAAATAAACTTTCTATATTATTAGAAGTCTCACTAGTATGTTGGCACTGATTTTCTGCAACATTAGCTTGGTACTTGTTCTAAGATTTGGATTTACAATTAGTAGATTTATGTTCATACCTTCCACAATTAAAACAATTCAAATTACATCTCTCCTGATTTTGATTTCCATGTCCTCTTCCTCGACTGATCAACCCAAAATTATTTCCTCCTCTCCCTTGACTGCATGCTCTAAAATTGATGTCTTTACACCGGTTAAAATTATTGCCACAGATCTTACTCTAAAGCTTCCTCTACCTCTACCTCTGAAGTTTCCTCTTTCTCCACTATTAAAACCACGACCTCTACCATATGCATTTTGATTAGAATCTGCAACATTATTGAAATTCATTTGGCTTTATAAGGCTTCTTCAGTTGTCTTTTCTGCCTTTTCTAATATTCTGCTCACGTGGCTTTCAATGCTTCCTTGAACTTTGTTATAGTCATTGTCTCCGTATCATGTGACTCTAGTATTGTAGTCACAATATGATCAAATTTAATAGGCATGGTGTGAAGAATTTTCTCCACCACTTGGCTATCAGGTATGTCTTCTCCATATACTCTCATCTTGTTGACAAGATCAGTAACATGAGAAAAATATCGCTTAACAGATTCTAAGCTAGACATTTCATACCTTTCATATTCTCTATGCAAGGACTGCAATTTGGATTTCTAGGCATTATCTATACCTTTGTAAACCAGATTCAAGATACTCCATGCTTCTTTCGTAGTTTTGGCATTAGCAATTTTACCAAAAATTGAGTAATCTACTCCTTGGTGAATCTAGGACAATGCTAACTGGTCCTTCCTTTGAGCAGCTGCATCAGCTCCTTCTTGCAAGCTTGGTTCAATAAGACTCCAAAGATTGTGAGCCTTGAGATGGGTAGACATCAAAATCTCCCAATAACTATAATCAAGTTTCCCATCTAATTTGGGACCTGACCACACAATATTGTAAGTTGCCATCTCTCTCTTTTAAGTGTAACACTCTCTCACAAAACTTCTCAAGTATGAGAACACTCTTGTTTCTCACAAATCTCTCTCTAAAACTAGCACTAGCTATAACTAGGCTCTAATACTAATTTGATAACAAAGATGGCAGAATGTACTCACATACACATGCATGAATGAAGAGAGGAGATGAGGAGTATTTAACTCTTGTTCATAATTTGAATTCAAACTATTGTATTCAGTTACATATGCTTGCCTTTTATAGGCATAAATTGTACAATATAAAATATTAAACTTAGTCACTAAGCAATCTTGCTATTGGACAAAAATTTGGTCAAATATAAAAGGGTTACTTAAACTTAAGCCTTAAGAAGGCTGCATTCAGGCTTTCCGGTTTGCAGCTTCAAGTTCTACAGTGCAGCCTTTGCTGCATGTCAACAGCTTGCATCTTTAGACTTTAGGCTTTGCTACAGCCTTGCTGCAGGTCGATGGCTAGAGCTTCAAGAGGCTACGGAACTTCAGGTGGCTATGCGAAACTTGATTTATTATTGCTTTTCTGACATACTCAAAACCTTCACTGTAACAAGACTTCCATCTTGTAACTTCCCTTTTATATTCTTAATTTGTTTCTGAAGTCACTGGTCATTTTCTTTATCTCCAAATAACTGTACCTTTTGGCAGCACGACGTCCATGTTGTTTTAGAAATGTCTCAACTATTTGGTAGAATGGATTCTCTTTGTTGCAAAAATAACTTCGGAAGCAGAAGGCCAAGATCATGAACAATCCTAGCGTTCTTGAAACTGACGCAACTGCAATATTTCACGGGAAAAGAAATTAGAGGAAGGATGAAGAAGTAAGAGCCTAAAAAGAAAAACTAACCAAAAAGGCTATTCATGCTTAAGAAACCTCAGCGGTGGTCACAGGCCATCTGGGTATCTTGTCCTTACTTGAGACACTTGGGACATAGACGAGGTGGGACAGTCATGGACCAAATTTTAAGTCTTGACTCAAAATTGAGACAGAACCGGAAAGAGGAAAAAGTCATCGTGTACCATCCCAAAAATGCCTTCTTTCCCATTCTATCCCATCCTAAAATTACTATCAGTTGTGCTGTTCTGTGAGCTAGCACTTGGCACTGTGATTCCAGTGCTAGGTGCTAACCGCTGAAGTGGCAAACGCAGGAAGTCGACTTGCTTGCAGTTTTAACCGCAGCTAAGTCCTGAAATAACCGCAACTAAGTCCATGTTCTCTTGTAGTGTGTTAGACCATGATTCATTATAGTGAGCTGCTTTTCCAATCTATTGCTCAACCAAAAAATGCTGATTAGTTACAAAAAAAAAAAAAGATTTGCTAAATAATTCTGCACCAATGCAGAGTAAGGGTGTATCTCAAATGCCCTCTGAAATTTTACTATTATTTCCTGATTTCAACAACTAAAAGATGCTATATAATTTTAGAATTGATCCATTGACATATTTTATTATATCTTTAGAATGAGAAGTCTTCTACCAATGGCTTATGTACCGTCTTCATTAGGAGAGACATTAGAACCATTAGAAGACCACTTACTTTCTCGATCAACCTGTCATTTGTCCTCTGGCATTCTTTCATTTAGAGTTGATTGCTCATAGTTGGACCTTCCTAAATCAACACCTGCAAAAGAAAAATAAACTTGCAGCTCATCTTTCTAGCCCCAATTAAGGGACTATAAGACTCAAATTCAAGTAAAATCAACAAATAAAACCCCATGAAATTATGCTTTTAGATTGAACAAACATTAATTTAAATCCCATAAAAGCTCAAATAGCGTCATTTTTTAGTAGTACTGCAACTTAGAACAATGCTGCCCAATTCATTTGCACTTGTTAACTAAACCCACTTCAAAAGGAAACTAGCATGAAATTTAAAATAAGAAAAAAAAGGAAGAAATAGTATGATTTGGACATTAAACTTCATTAAAGTAAAAAATGGTTGGTAAAACAAAATAACTTTGGCTTTTTATACTGCCTAGTGTCTTCTTTAAATACTGCATGAAAATGGACAATAAACATGTCAGTGGCAATGTCTTTATGAAGGCAGTTCACTAAAAAGGTGACAGAAGATATAATTAAAACCTGTTGATCCTTGCTATTCAATGTTTGTCTCAATTATTCAAGTGCTAGGACCAGCAGTACCATGCATCCCTATTACCATGTTCTACTCTTTAATTTTTTGCAATATCCTGCATTATAACATGCATAGGGAATTGATAAGAGTCAAAAAAAAAAAAGAAAAAAGACTAGTAATGGATTAGAACATGCATAGGAGGCTTTGAGTTGTACGCATAGAAACTACAATAGATAATTAACTTTCTGAAGGTGGTGGTGGTATATAGAATGACTTAATACATGCACAAAAGCTCAAATAATTTAAAGGTGCTTCCTCAAAAGTTATTACATGTGTAAACCATTTAATTTAAGAGAATAACTAAAATGTGGAACTATTTTCATAGCCTCTTAGTTGTAGTTAAAATTGTCTACTAATAAATACATCTAAAGCTTCATTCATCCAAGGAAGTGTACATATTTCTTTTGCTTCCGCAAAAGACATCTGCATGCTACAAATCAAATGACTTCAGCACAAATGCAAAATAAATGTTAGACAACTGATATTTTCTAAGTGTCATTCATAAACTGAGGTAAATACGATACACACTTGGAAGAAACACTAAGGCTACTACATGTTGCAAGAAACCACATCGTTAGATTCTGTTTTCCTAAGCAAGTATATGCATATAACATTTCAAAACATTAATACAGATAGCACAGTTCAGTGCATTAGAGCATCCAAATAAAGGGTTAATCCAGAATTAAATGATTTCTGCATTCCACTCCAAATAAAGGGTCAATATGATGAAGCATTCTTAAGTGTCATTGAAGATAAGACCCATCTATCACACGCATAATACTCTGAACTAGTAAAACAGTCCGTATCTCAGTTAGTAATATAGTGTATTTCTTATTCAATAATGGTGTCTTCAATTTAAGGGCACAAGTAAAGATGGGGCCTTCGATATGGGGACGCCACTCGACTTGGTGCCCATATAGTGAATTCCTTGAAGCAAGATGCCATGCTAGGTGACACCTTTTTGTTGATTTCCTACATGAAGGCACCATTCGCTTTGGAACTTTTAAAGCTAAGCAGATTTGTGGTATATAAGGAAATAGTTTTCTATTAGTGGTATTTTGATAATTAGTTTTTAATTTTGTATGTTTTAAGGAAATTAACTGCTTTCCCTGTTCTCTCTTCCTCCCCAAATGATTAGACTACTAAGAAAGAAAACATCTCAGGATATGGGTGCCCAAAAACACCAATAGACTGTAAAAAGCAATTCCTCTCCTCATTCGTTTCAGTCTTTGACAGGAACTAAGCAATAATTAGATTTGAATAAGAGAGAGAAAAAAAGAGAGAGTAGAGATTTAGATTTTGTGCAATTATTATCCATTAGTAACTGAGATACAGATTGTTTATAGTTTTAGCTATAAAATCAATATAAAACAAAGGGCATAAAAAAAATGTACACAATTAAGTGTACATCAAGCATTTCCCAAAAGGATATAAGACCTATCACTTACGGAACAATAAAATACAATGACTTTACCTTTGGAATTGGAATGGCTGCTTTTTTCCCAAGGTCAATGACACAAGGCTCAAGAAAAAAATATTAGAACTTATAGCATATTAACTTTGACTAAAATACCATTTTGGTCTCTCTTAGAGAAGGGTCATTACAGAATGATCCTTCTAAGATCGACGGTTACAAAATGGTTCCTCTTAAATTTAAATAATAACAAAGTAGTCCCTCCGTCATAATACTGTTAAATAATTATTGAATTGGATTTATTTTTTTATATGTGAACTATTCCATAATATAATTAGATGATGTAGACTATGACTAGACAAACTAACTCAACATTCACCCTTTTCTCTTCCCTCCTAAGCCTAAAATATCTTTCCTTCCCAGTTACCTCCTTGGTGGCATTCAACTTGTGACTTCCTATGCGTTTTGGTTCCTCTCTTCTTCTTTCCTACCATTTTCTACTCCTCTCATCAATATTTTTCTTCTACCAAAATTGGCAAATCTTTTTTTGTCATTCCCTCAAACCTTATTGGTTCCTTTTCAGCAACTCATTCCCTCACGAAATTTCTCCTACGTTCTCCTTTATCATTGTAGCACCAAAGGTATGCCCACTCACATAATTAAAGTTAATTGTGCATACAAGTGGGGTTAGTTTATCTTCTTTGTTTGCAATTGAGAGTTGTAAGGGACCATCGTATCATTGATTCAACTAAAATACTACCTTTTTATGTTTGCTTGTTTGTTTGCCTTCATGATATTGAATATTATATTTATATCAAAAGAAATGCCTTTTTTCAAACTGCCAAAACACTATGTATCAAGTCTATTTAATTAATCTTTGAGATGTAGGATTTGTTCTTGCAAATGTACTTATTTCACATGTCGACTTTGACTACTATGTGTTCTTTTCCATTCCATTTATTGTAAAACTAAAATTAGAACATATTGTTATACATTTCATTGCATAATAACAATATACTCTTCTAATTTGTGGCTCTTATGAGCATGGTGCTTCTACTACATAAATGGATAGATGGGTAACTAGATTGGTTGAAGTACGAATGTTCTTTCCTGAGTTCTATTATGTGTTTTCCTTATAATATTGTAAAAAGTCTTTATTTTATTGTTTCTTTGTGAAATAACTTGTAGGTTAATGGGAATATAACTTATACATAGAATCTAGTTTTAGGAAGATGATGACGTTAAACACATAATTTGTGCTTGTAAATGTTCTCAGAAGGAGTGCTGCTAACCATGCCTTAGACTTAGAATTATGCCATAAAAAAAAAATTTACAAATAAACAATTAGAAGTGCATTGGCCAACACACAACACAACAAAGTTATTAATCATACAACACCTAAGAGTTATGTTTGATCATATACAATAATCTAAATTACTAAGGACAAGGTTATATGTTGAAGCCCTTTTTATTTTTGTTTAGAAAAAATTAGAGCAGTCGAGGCAACTGTATTAACAAGTTATCATAACCTTGAACATGGAGTTTTAATATTTTACCATTGAACCAAGCATCTTTCAACATTAATAAATGTTGAAGCTGAATACATATATACTTGAGTAAAGGATATATTTGTTGAGTAAAATATAAAATATTTTTCTCCCTTAGTCTTTACATTGTAGTCACCTAAAATACACAGTTCAATAAGTGAATACAAACAATTTTATTTGTTACTTGTTCCTAGATTGGGTTGAGTAAAATACATTGTCTGATAAGCCTAACTATTTATTTGTAGTGAAAAGGTTGCACAAGATTTCTCCTACCTATGCACAATTTGAGGAAGAGTTTCCATATGAGGACACAAAATGTGATATTAATGAAAGCTTTGATGAAGAGTATGAGAAAAATGGGAATAGCTCTTATGACAGTTATGATGATGAGCCCCTATTGATAGGTTTGTATATAATTTAAGTCTCCCATCTAAATGGTGCTAGCTTTGATTTGTCTTTTGTCACCCATCTTTAGTGATCCAACCTATACTTTGTCTTCAAGATAAAAATGTACTAAATAATTATTTTTATCATAAATAACATTTCTGAAACTAGATAGAATGGTTGTATAATTATTTATGTCTGAAGTAATAAATTATCTCTTCTTTTTTTTTTGCTTTCTTTGATTTTTTTAAATCTTTTTTACATAAATTATTTGCAGTCAAAATTTCATATATATTGTTATTATATGTATATACATTGATCCCATACATAACGCCATACGTGAGGAAGATCTCCATTTGCAGCCATCCCAAGACATAAGTGTTGTAAAACTTGAGCAGGAAGATGGGGAATTATATTTCTCTAAAGAGCTTCTTAGTGAAATTGAATCTAAAGAAGATGAGTCTAGAGAAGATGAAGTAAGGAGGAAGAAAAGAATGATGAGGTTTCCACAATTTAAAGAAGATTTAGGATTCAAAAACGTATCATTTGAGGTTGGTATGGAGTTTAGGAACTTGGATGTCTTCAAAAAAGTTGCTAGAGACTATTGCGTGGCTGCTGGAGTGAAGGTAAAGTTTGTAAAGAATGATGCTAAATGGTGTAGGGCAAAATGTGAGGATTCTTGTCCATGGGTGATTATGTGGTCTTTGTCACCAAAGCTGAATTCTTTTCAAGTGAAGATTTGCATTAATGAACACACATGTAATAGGATTATGGATAATCAACAAGCTAATTCCAAATTGCTTACTATGCAATTAATTCCATTTTTGAGGATTAATGCAAAACCTAGTCTTAAAGATGTGTTGAACTACCTATCAAATACTTTTTGTTTGACTGTGAATAAGGCATGGAGGGCATGTAAGCTAGCTAAAAAGCTTATAGAGTGTAGTGAGAAAAAGCAATACAAACAGTTGCAGGAGTATTGTTAGGAGATCATGCGAAGCAACCTTAGATCAAAATGTTAGATAAGAGTGTCTAGATTAGCACCCAAGTTGCCTCTGCATTTTGATAGACTATACATGTGTGTTAATGCAGTTAAGTTAGGTTTTTTGGTTGGACGTAAACCTATAATTGGACTAGATGGGTGTTTTTTAAAAGGGTACTATGGGGGACAATTGTTGTTTGCAATTAGGCAAGATGGAAACAATGCATTCTATCCTATTGTTGTTGTGGTTGTACAAACAGAGTATGCATACATGGGTATGGTTTTTGAGAAAACTAGTTGAGGATATTGGATTAGGCAAAGATGGAATTGCATGGAGCTTCATATTTGACAAACAAAAGGTAATATCACTTTGTCTTGGTATGTTGGTTGGGTTCTTGGATTGTTAATATACTTCTTTCTTAGTTGTTGATTTATGTTTTTTCATCATTAAAATTTTAGGGTCTAGTTCCTACCATTGTTGAGATATTCCCTGATAGTGAGCACCGATTTTGTGCCTACCATATATACCACAATTATGCAAAACAGTTCAAGGGCAAAGAGTTAAAAGACTTGTTGTGGAAGTGTGCTAAGTCAACCACAATGCGTGACTTTGAGTGTAGTAGGGATGCCTTGAAGCAATTGAATGACAAGGCTTAGAAGTATCCGTCACAAATCCCTATAAAGCAATGGAGTAGAGAAGCTTTTGAGACATCAAGCAAAAACCAAGTTGTCACCAACAACATTTGTGAACAATTCAATTCAAAAATTGTGGTTGCAAGAGGGAAGCCCATAATTACCATGCTTGAAGAGATAAGGATCTATATGATGAAGAAGATGATACAATAAAAGAACTTGCTACAAAAGTTCAAGGGCCCTCTTTGTCTAAGGGTTAGGAGTAGTTGGAAGAAAACAAACAACATAGTCAATTTTGGGTAGCTGAATGAGTAGGGGACCCCAAAGGTGAGAAATTTGAAGTATCTTGTAGGCCAAATAAATTTGTGGTGGACTTGGGAGCCAAGACTTGTTCTTGTAAGTCATGGGACCTATGTGGGATTCCATGCTCACATGCAATTGCAACTATTTGATTGAGACACATTAATCCTGAGGACTTTGTACATTTCAGCTTGACCAAGAACACATATACATAAGTGTAGGTGGCCTGATGGCCCAACATGGCTCTATTTTTTTGGTGGGCTAGCTTAACTCAACTCTAAAAGGGCTAATTCTTTATACAAACCCTATACTTCTATGAATTTCAATATCTGTAAGTTAAAAATGAACACATTGATATATGTGTAATTTATAAGGTGTGTGCTCAAGAAAAATGGAAATGTGTTAAGACAGTGCCTTCTAAAAGTTGAGCTAATCATGTTAACCCATTTAATTAACCAAAATTGACACTACATTAGCTATTTAATTATCTAATATATTTTTCTTATCTTAATATTGAATTTTATTTATCATTAAGCGCATAAATAAGTTGACAGTAACCGCTCCTCTTAACGTTGAGGGTTTGAGTAAATATCATTAATCGCATAAATCAGTCAACAGTAGCCCCTCAATGTTATTGAGTGTTTGAGCTTAATAATGCAGTCAATTTAGAAAAATCACATGTAAATTTTTGCCCTTATATTTCATTTTCTTTTTCTTCAATGATGCAAACCTTTTATTCCCTCTCTCTTGTCTCTGTCTTTCTCTTTTCGTGCTTCTTTTCTATTCAAGTGAGAGCTTTGTGCATTCTTTATTTAAAAAAAGTGGCTACCTTTTATCCCAACACACTATGTGTTACCTCCCTACTCACCATGCTACCATTATCAATTTCGAATTGGCAAAACCTTTCCTTACCTTTCACCTTATCCATAAAAAAATCCATTATGCGATTTGATAATTTAGTGTACTCTTCCTTCTTCACTCTACGATTTGTGGTTTTGGCTTCACCTTAAGCATTAGTTTATCTTTTTAGAATATTGATCCATGGTTTTTAGTTCAAACCCAATTATTAGAATCAATTTTTGTTAAGAAACTTTTATCTTTCTAGGCATTGTTCGAGGTTTTGTGGTTGAATTGTTATTCTTTCTAAAGATTTTAACAAATGCCGTTTCTTCCCCAGATATCTTGGATGGAAGAATTCCTATAAAAATTTGCTTATTATTATTGTTAAAGGCCTTGTAAGATTGATCCAATGGCTAATATTTAAGTGATTGCAGTGTTTGTTGACTACAACACATCCAAGTCCTTTATTCCCTCTCTCTTGTCTCCGTCTCTCTTTCTATACTTCTTTTTAGTTCAAGTGAGAGCTTTGTACATTCTCCATTTAAGAATGGTGGCTACCTTTATCCAAACATACTATGAGCTACCTCCCTACACACCACACTATTGTTATCAATTTTGAATCAGCAAAACCCTTCTTTGCCTTTCACCCATTCCACCAACAAATCTATTGTGCAATTTGATAATTTGGTGAACCCTCCATTCTCTACTCTATAATTTGTGGTTTTGGCTTCTCCTTAATTGTTAGTTTGTCTTTTTTTTTTTTTTTCTAAAATATTGATTCATAGTTTTGTGGTCAAAGTCAATGATTAGAATTTATTTTTCTTAAGAAACTTTTATCCATCTAGGCATTATTTGAGGTTTTGTGGTTGAATCATTATTTTCCTTAAGGTGTTTAACAATTGCCTTTTTTCCCACATATATCTTGAAGAATTCTTATAAAAATTTGTTTGTTCTTATTGCTAAAGGCCTTGTAAGATTGATCAAATGGCTAACATTTAGGTGATTGCAGTGTTTGTCGATTGCAGCACATTAAAGTTATTTATTCCTTCTCCTTTGTCTCTACTTCTCTCTTTTTGTGCTTCCTTTCAATTCGAGTGAGAGCTTCATGCATTCTCTATTTAAGAACTATGGCTACCTTTATCCCAAAACTCTGAGTGCTACCTCCATACTACCAACTAAATCGATGTAATCTTTCCTTGCCTTTCAACTTCCACTAGCAAATATGTAGTGTGATTTGATAATTTGGAGAACTCTCCCTTTTTTGCTTTATGATTTGTGGTTTCAACTTCTCCTTAAGCATTGGTTTGTCTCTTTCTAGAATATTGATTCATGCTTTTACAATCAAAGTCAATGACTAGAATCAATTTTTGTTAAGAAATTTTTATTCATCTAGGCATTGTTTGAGGTTTTTTGGTTGAATCGTTATTCTTTTTGAGATTTTCAATTGTAGAGAAGGATAATCTGAATATTGTGTATTATTGAGTAACAAGGGTACACATATATATACAAGGAGATCAAGGTATAATTAGGAAACAAATTAATTAAATCCCTAAACTAATGCTAACAATGTAATCACAATAATCCTGATGTAATCTCGGTAATCTACTATAGTCAACACTCCCCCTCAAGTTGGAGCATATATGTTAAGCATGTGCAACTTGTTACAAATGTGGCTAATGCATATTCTATTCAATGCTTTAGTGAAAATGTCTCTAAGTTGGTCCTCTGCTCGAATATGTCCTATAGTGATGAACCCGTCATCTATCTTGTCTCAAACAAAGTGGCAGTCAATCTCGATGTTTTGTGCGCTTATGAAAGACTTGATTAGAGACAATGTGTAGAGCTACTTGATTGTTGCACCATAGTCAAGCTAGGAGAGAGAGTTCATAACCAACTTGCTAGAGTAGTTGGTGTAGCTACACAATCTCACATAGAGTCAGCCATAACCTAGTACTCTGATTCAACTGTTGATCAAGAAACCACATTATGTTTCTTATTGCATCAAAAAACCAAATCACACAATATCCCGAGGTAGATCTTTTATCATCCTTACACCCTACATAGTTTGCATCGAAGAAGGCTCTAACCAAGCTAATGAAACACTCAACCTTAGCATGTCCATAATTCCCATAAAGGAGCCTATATCCCCGTGCTCTTTTCAAGTAGCAAAGAATCTGTTCCAAAAGTGCCCAGTGATTGACTGTAGATGACATGAATCTGCTCGCAATACTAATTGCTAAAGCTATATCAGATCGAGTAATTGTTAAATAGCTCAACTTCCCAACTAAATGCTTGCGTCTCTCCAATTCTACAAATAGCACACCATCATCCTTTTTTTGATGTAAGTTGGGGGTATTGAAGCACTACATAGTTTTGCCCTCAACTTACCTATTTCCTTGAGAAGGTCGAGGATGTACTTCCTTTGACTTAGGAAAATATCTTTCTTGCTTCATAGGATCTCCACTCCCAAGTATTTGAGTGGCCTTAGATCCTTAGTCTAACAATGTGACTAGTGGAATTCTTTCAATTCTAAGATACCTACACCATCATCCCCAATAATCATTATATCGTCCACATACATCACAAGGAGGATAATACCCCTTTTGGAACGCTTCTAAAATATTGTATAACCAGATTTGCATTTCTTCATCCTAAATTGCAAGACTACTTGTGTGAATTTGTCAAACCAGGCATGAGGACTCTGTTTTAAGCCATACAAAGACTTCTTAAGATGACACACTTTCCCATACTCCCCTTGAGCAACAAAACCAAGAGGTTGCTCCATGTATACTTCCTCTTGAAGAGAGCCATAAAGGTGGGCATTCTTGACATCCATTTGATGTAAGGGCCAATCAAAGGTGGTTGCCAAGGAGATAAGTATCCAAATAGAAGTGAGCTTGGCAATTCGAGAGAAGGTCTCAAAATAGTTTACACCATATATCTTAACACATCCCTTAGCCACGAGATGGGCTTTTAGTCTAGCCATAAAGCCATCTGGATTAACTTTGACAGTTAAAATTTATTTGCACCCAATAGCTTTCTTGCCAGTAGGTAAGTTTACTAATGTCCAAGTGCTATTGTGATAGAAAGCATCCATCTCTTCAAGCATTGTAGTACACCAACCATAATGAGTTAGAGCTTCTCAAATAGTCTTAGGGATGGTGATAGAATTTAGTTTGGCAACAAAAGGAGATAAAGGAGGAGAAAGACAACTATATAAAACGAATGAAGTAATAGGATAGGTACAAGAACATTTACCTTTTCGAAGAGCAATCAATAAGTTGAGAGAGTCAAACAACTAGTCAAGGACTAGATTACTCACGGGCAGATCTTTGGACAAAGCAGTCTCCAAATCGACGACACCATTGATAAACAAGAAGTGGGCGAGGTAATGTTGGGATTGAGTTTGGAACTAAAAGATTTGTAGAAGGATTAGGTCTAGACGTATATATTAGCAGGTCATCCTCATTGGACTCCCCTTAGCTAACAAAGGTGGAAATAAAAAAGAAAAGGATCTGCTCATGAAATGTGACATCTTGAGAAACAACATAATGACATAAGGTAGGAGAAAAACAACAATACCCTTTCTGAAGGCTGGAGCACCCAAGAAAGACACATTTAAGAGACTTAGGATCCGGCTTAGTTACTTGTGGCTTGTCATCACAAAAAATAAGTGCAACCAAATATGCAAGGTTCAACAAGAAATAGGGGTTTGTTAGGAAACAAGATAGAAAAGGGACTTTATCACTAAGGACAACCAAGGGTATACAGTTACTCAAAAAGAAGTTGGGAAGACAACATCAACCCATAATGGTTTGGGCACTTTTGTTTGAAACAAAAGAGCTAGGGAAACTTCAAAGAGATGCCAATTCTTTCATTCAACAATGCCATTATGAGCTGGTGTGTCAGCATAGGAAGACTCATGGAAAATTCCATTTTAAAGCATAAAGGCTTGAAAAGAAGCAAACATATATTTGGTGGCATTATCATTGTGTAAGGTCTAAGTAGCATAGGAATTGATAGGGAGAAGTGAGTTAAGCTCCTCATATAGCCATTTGAACTTTGTAACATAGGCATGCATAAACTGATCTTGCTGCTCATTTTGATGAAAAGTTTTGCACACACTATAGATGTAAGAGATATTGCTTTGCCCAGAGTACAAGAAATCAAGATACTCCATAATTTCTTTAACACACTCACAGTGAGTGACCAACGGAAGCACCTTTGTGTCAATAGAATTTCAGATCTATAGAAATAGTAGCCCATCATCCTCTAACCATTGTTCTTGAGTGTTATAAATAGGAGGATCAGAAGTGAGATGAGCGCCCTTCCAAATACTTCGTAAGTAGACTTGTATAATTTTTCCCCAATCAAAGGAATTAGAACTAGTGATTTTATAGTTAGTGATCCGAGTAGTAATTCCAGAAGCAACTTAGTGACCAAGGTAGGTTTCTTGTCATCCATGAGAGAAAGCACAATGCCTAGAAACAATAACCAAAAAAATAGAATCAAGGGATAAAGAGCCCCAAATAGAACCAATCATATAGCCAAAAATAGCCAAAAGAACTTAACCAAAGATATCCAAACATAACTAATCACGTAGCCAAAATAGCCAAAAGAACTGAACTAAAGAGATCCACCAAAAAGAGGGAAACAATAGCCACAATATCCACCAAATAGAACCAAAAACTAGTAGGCCAAACAAAGCCAAACAATGTATAAGAGATCATACAATGGTATAGGGTCCCAACCACAATAAAGAGGTCGATAAAGGTGCAGGGAGGCTGTTGATAGAAGCTGCACGGAGGAAGTGGCCCACGTGCCCTCATGCATTGACAAGACGAGGCTATAGTAGAAGACAAAGTTGGTGCGTGTGGAGTCACACACCGCTGTATTAGGGTAGAACCTTTGGAGAAAGACTCGCAGGCGAGGGCTAAGCAGGCTGGGGAGGGTGGTGAGATGTATTGCCAACCAAAAATAAAAAAACCAAAAAGCCCTAATTCACCAAGCCAAAGAACCTTAAATCACTTCTTCCCAAATGCATGAGAAAGTGTTAAAAAAAGAAAGCTGAACCTAGCTCTAATACCATGTAAAGAAGTATAATTTGAATATTATGTAGTATCGAGTAACAACGGTACACATGTATATACAAGGAAATCAAGGTATACTTAGGAAATAAATCAACTAAATCCATAAAATAATGCTAATCGTGTAATCATGATAATCATGATGTAATCTTGGTAATCTACTATAATCAACATAAAAAATGTCCTTTTTTCCCCAAATATCTAAGTTGGAAGGCTTCTTGTAGAAATTTGTTTGTTATCTTGCTAAAGGCCTTGTAAGATTGATCAAATGGCTAATATTAAGTGACTGGGGTGACTGCAGTGTTTACCAACTACAGCACATCCAAGTCCTTTATTCCTTCGCTTTTGTCTCTGCCTATCTCTTTTCGTGCTTCTTTTCAATTTGAGTGAATGCTTCGTGCATTCTCTATTTAAAAACGATGGCTACTTTTATCCCAACACATTGTGGCTAACTCCCTATTTGCTCAATAGAACCTTCCTTGCATTTCATAAATTCTAGTAGCAAATTCATTATGCAATTTGATAATTTGTTAAACCCTCATTTCTTTGCTATGTGATTTGTGGTTTTAGCTTCTCTTTTAGCGTTAGTTTGTATTTTCTAGAATATTAATTCATGGTTTTGCAGTCAAAGTTAATTATTAGAATAAATTTTTTTCAAGAAACTTTTATCCATCTAGGCATTGCTTAAGTTTTTGTGGTTGAATCGTTATTCTTTTTGAGGTTTTTAACAATTACCCTTTTTTCACAAAATATCTAGGTTGGAATAATTTCTACAAAATTTTTTTTGTTGTTGCTAAAGAACTCGTAAGATTGATCCAATGGCTAATATTTAAATGACTAGAATAATTGCAATGTTTGCCAACTACAACACCTTTTTCAAGAAGCTTTTGTCCATCTAGGCATTGTTTAAGGTTTTGTGGTTGAATCGTTATTCTTTATGAGGTTTTTAACAATTGCCTTTTTCCCCATATATCTAGGCTAGAAGAATTCTTGCAGAAATTTGTTTATTGTTATTGCTAAAGGCCTTGTAAGGTCGATCCAATAGCTAATATTTCAATGACTAGAGTAACTACAGCATTTGCTTATTACAGCACATCCATGTCCTTTGTTCCCTCTCTCTTGTCTTTGTCTCTCCCTTTTCCCACTTCTTTTTAGTTCAAGTGAGAGCTTTGTGCGTTCTCTGTTTAAGAAGGGTGACTACCTTTATTCCAATACACTGTAGCTACCTCCCTAATCACCATGCTATCGTCATTGATTCCAAACTAGTGAAGCCCTTCCTTATTTTGATCTCTTCCAATAGAAAATCCGTAATGTCATTTTATGATTTGGTGAACCCTCCCCTGCTTTGTGATTTTTTTGGTTTTGACTTCTCCTTAAGTGTTATTTTGTCCTTTTCAAAAATATTAATTCTTGTTTAGATACTTTTATCCATCTAGTCATTGTTCAAGTTTTCATGGTTGAATTGTTATTCTTTTTGGGGTTTTTAACAATTGCCCTTTTTTCCCAAAATATTTAGGTTGGAATAATTTCTGTAGAAAATTTGTTTGTTGTTGTTGTTAAAGAACTAAGATTCATCCAATGGCTATTATTTAAGTGACTAGAGTGACTGCAATATTTGTTAACTTCAACACATCCAAGTCCTTTATTCCCTCTCTCGTCTTTATCTCTCTCTTTCAATGCTTCTTTTATGTCTGAGTGAGAGCTTCGTGCATTTTCTATTTAAGAATGGTGGCTACTTTTATCCCAACACATTGTGTGCTACCTCCATACTCACCATGCTACCATTATCAATTTCAAAACAATGAAACCCTTCCTTGCCTATCTCCTCTTCCCCCAATAAATTTGTTGTGCGATTTGATAATTTGGTGAACCTTGCCTTCTCTGCTTTGCGATTTGTTGTTTTTGTTTCTCCTTAAGTGTTAGTTTGTCTTTACTAGAATATTGATTTGTGATTTTACTATCAAAGTCAATAAGTTGAATCAATTTTTGTTAAGAAATTTTTATCCAGGCATTGTTCAAGGCTTTTAGTTGAATTGTTATTCTTTTATGAGAATTTTAATAATTGCATGTTTTTCTCTATACATCTAAGTTGGAAGAATTCTTTTAGAAATTTGTTTGTTGTTTTGACTAAAGGCCTTGGGAGATTGATCCAATGGCTAATATTTAAGTGACTAAAATGATTGCAGTGTTTGCTTACTACAGCACATCCAAGTCTTTTATTCCCTGTCTTTTGTCTATGTCTCTCTCTTTTTGTGGTTCTTTCTAGTTTGAGTGAGAGCTTCGTGTGTTCTCTGTTTTAGAATGGTGCCTACCTTCATCCTAATCCATTGCTTGCTTCTTCCCTACTAACCACATTACAGTTATCGATTCTAAATCACGAAACCCTTCCTTGCCTTTCATTTGTTCCACCAGCAAATTGATTGTGACATTTGATAATTAAACACTATTGATTGATATATTTTTTTGTTTATTTGTAATTAATTGGGCTCAATTTAGAGATTACTAGTATATATGTAAAAGTGGGTTCAATCAAAACAATAAGAAAATAGAAACTACTAGTGGCATCATTAAAAATCTATATATATATATATATATATATATATATATATATATATATATATATATATATATATATATATATATATATATAAGTGGGTGCTTATCATCCTTGCGTAGGGGCTTCTTTGTATTGTTCTAGTTTTAATAGTTATCCCTTGTATGGTGGTATCAATGTATATAAGTGTTTAAGTTCTTATAATTTAGACGATGTGAGACTCCTGTGCCAACCATTGGAACAGTGTGCTTGCTATTTTAGAGCAAAGAGAAGAAAACACGGCACAGTTATTGAGTTCTTACACAAAGCCTCCATCTGAAATTCTACGCAAGGAAGAAGAAAGCAAAGGAGCTCCCAAAGAGGGAACATAAACAAAATATTTTATATTTCCAGCTACCAATATTAATATTAACTAGGTTATGCTAGTGGCCCATGAAAACAAACCAAAAAAGAACTATGGAAAAAGTTTTTTTTTTAAAAAATACCTGTCAACAAAATAAGAATAAAAACATGGGTGATTATAAGGGAATGAGAAAAAGCTATTTGCAGGTATGTAAGGCTACCTTTATAGGTTCTTCTTGGCAACTATCACTTTGAAACGAGAAAAGGTAGCATACTTCTTTGCGCACACACAACTTCATTTTAGTTGTATTTCAGGAGCAAAATTAAAATAAAAAGTGATAGCGATAAAAAGTAAAAAATATAAAAAAAAAAAAAAAAAATTGTAAAAGTAAATGTGTACCAATAAATGTACACATAAAACCATTAGGAACAGAATATAAATAGAATGTAAGTAAGGCAAGAGAAACAATTACACTTGTTTATGTATAATCACTTTTTACATCTATTTTCTTTATTTTTCCTACTTTTTATTTACAATTTTACCTCATAAATAGTTATAATACATTTGGCATATATATAGGAGTATGTTAACATTTGGATTAAAAACTATGGTCTCACTTTCTTATATCATTTCTTACCCACTTTAGTAAAAAATATAACATAATATTGACAGCCCATTATTTTAAATATTTCTAATCAATCATAAACTTCTAATTGAAAAGATTTAGAAATTTGATAGTATCAAGAAGATTTAGGGTTTGATTCTTTCACATAAAAAGAAAAGGTTTAGAAAAATATATGTTAGTTAATATTATTGAAATATAAAAAAATAATTACTAAAATTGGAATTGAATAGAAGTAAAATATCAATAGAAATTTTAACTATTTTCATTTGTGGTACACTGTTCATGATTTCTTCTTTTAAAAAAATTATTTTTGGAGTTTTTTTTTTTTGGATAATTATAGGACTTGGCTTCTTTTTTTGATTGGAGGACTTAAGAAAATAAAATGACACCATTACATAACGTACTCCCCTTCCTCCATCTCAGTAACTCACACACTCTCCCTTCTTCCATCAATTTTCTACACACTCCCCATTTGCTTTAGTTGATCGGTTGAAGTTGGTGAATAGAGCTACATTTTGTTGCTTTCTTCTTCTTTTAATGTGTTTTGCTTGGCATTTGAGCTTGAAAAATCAGATAAAAGAGTCTAAATTGAGGTAAGTAGTTGTATCGTCCTGAAAAATTACAATTTTGTAGTAAACAAATCTATAAATTCGTTTGATCTATAGTTTTAAAGATAGCGGATCTATGGATTTGTTGAGCCTAATTTTTGGGCTAACGGATCTCTAGATCCGTTTAGGGTGTTATTTGCAAAAAAAAAAATACAAATGTGTGAAACAGATTCGTAAATTTGTTTAAGAGTGTATCCCTAATGAGGATAAAATAAGAATAATTGAAAATTGTATTAATAAATTGGGAGTGCACGGGGAAAGTGGAGAAGTGCATTAAGTAACCACCTACTTGGATTTGGTATTAAGAAAAGTTATTTACACAATCATTGGAGTACACCTCACTTTTTCTAGTTATGTTGTAAGGATAAAGCTATAAATAAAAAGAGATACAAAAAAGTGAAAATGGACTATTTTAAAACCCAAAGCGAATTGGCTAGCTTAATCGAATGGATTGAGAACCACCCAGGGTCACGGTTAGTGATTCAACCAAGATAAGATCATACTTGGATTGGTATTTTTAAACATATGAATATTTTATTTAAAATATCAAAATATAATATATACATTTAAATATTTAATAAATTTTATCAAAAGAAGAGTTAAAAAAAGTAACAAAATAACAAATAAAAAAATGAAGCAATGAACAATAATATTGTAGATTATTCTTCGAAATTAGAATCCACCTCAGAGTTTACTATTGAAGAATGAAAATGAAGTGGTATGTGAATAGAAAAACAGGACAATATTTTCTAAAATTAAATACATTGATTAAAATATATTATAATATTTTTTTAATATATTAAAATAAATAAATACATCTTTTAACACTTTAGCCTAATATTGGTATGTTTTTAATTCACTGGGGTATCTTGGATTAGATGATTGGTACTTGTTCAACTCCTTCCAAACCAAAAATATATCTTGATTATTTAAAAATCTTTCTTTCAATAAATTTTAATCATTAAAAATATGTTTTAATTATTATAAAAATTAAGATAATCACATAAAGTATTAACAAGTTGTACAATTAAATTAAGATAAAAAATAGTTATACCATGAAATCATAACATAATCTATAATAATAAATGCTTTAATGAATAGATTTTAGGATTCAATGAATTTTATTTAAATTCTCCCTTAAGGTCTTATGCGCGCGCGCGCGCGCACACACATACACACACTATTATTATAGCTAGATTGGTTAAATAATAAGTGAAGTTTCATTGTGAGAGAAGACTACAGGGGAAGGAAATGAAACGGAGAAAAATATGAGAAAAGTAAATTTGGTTCTAGGAACTAGAGTTAGGAGAGACAATGAAAGTTTTTAATTAATCAATATAATTTTTTTTATTTAAAGTAACCAATGTAATTTTGTATTAAATTATAATGTTCTTAAGATTTACCTTTCTTTTACAATATACAATTATGTTTAACTAAAAAAATTTAACAAATATTAGTTGTCATTACTAATAACTTTTAAAAGTTATTTTTATATCACATAAAAAAAGTTATTTTTATAAGGTGAAAGAGGAATCATAATAAATTTTTGCATTATTTAAGTTATACAATGATTAGATTAAGATACAAAGGTATAAAATTTCTAATTAGACAATACTTATAAAATTCATCTATAAGAATTTGTCACAAAATTTAGAGATTTTGCTTAGAAACTTTCTACTAATAAATTTTAAAATGTTTCAATTGATATAGTTCATACTCAATATAACTAAATTTAGTTAAGCTATCAAATTAATAAGCATGGCATTTGTTATTATTGAAAACATATCTTAAGTGTGGTCTTAATTTAATTATTTATAAATTATTTTTTAGAGGTTAAGTATCTTAATAAAGATTGTATTGGTTGACTTCATTTTAGTTAAAAAATATACTTTCTTTTATCTGGTGTCAATTAAAGGATGTGAAATTTTTGTTTTTATTTTTTTGGAAAATAACTTCTAAGAAAAAAATACTATTGGCATAAAAAAATTTGTTAAATAGTAAATTAAAATTTATTACAAGGAACGAATGAAGGAAGAAGAAATGGTAGAAATTTAAAAAAAAAAAATAAGGGAGGATGAAAATTAAAACCTTAAAAGAAATGATAATTGATTTCTAATAAATAAAAATATTGTTGCAAAAATTTATATTAACCATTAATGCTTATAACAAGTTGGTTATATATGTGGATCCTACTATCATACATTTTTCATAATTTTAGTGGCCCATTTAAAATGGGGTAGTTTAACTTATGAGGTAACTTAGACTTTCCCTCATTTTAAAGTTAAATTAATAGCTACAATTATACTACACATTCTCTCACCTCATTAAATTTATTTTTTCCTTGTCTCAACCACCAATATCTATGGAACACAAACCTATTATTAGGTCTCTCAACTTACAACTAATCTTGTTCAAGTCAGGTAGGATCACAAGGGTAGCAAAGCTCATTTTTCCTTTTCCCACGAATACACAATTGAAATTGGTGCCACTCACCCAAAACTAATAAAAATAAATTAAAAAAAACTGAACAAGCAAACTACTTGTAGGCTACAATTTTTTTCCTTTTCCAACCATCACCAGTAATTGTTTCTTCCTTATGGGTTATTTTTTTTTTTTTTTTGCTTCTTCTTATCCTTGTGCTTTGTTTGTGTGTGTCTATTTCTCTATCTTTTGCTTATGGTTTCTTCTCAAATCTATGTTTCTTAAGCTTTTCTTCCTAACAATCTTCTCTATATTTTGTCTCAACCCTTTCACTTTCATTTAGATTCTTGTAGAAATTATATAGCACCAAACTATTGATGAACGTTACTCGCTTGTACTCCTTAGCCCCTTCTCATGATAATGCCCTATGTCTCACGAACTTCTCAGTTTTCTTTTTCTTTTGTACATTTGACATAGACACGAAAAAATTTTCTTTTTCTCTTAGATTAAATCAACTATTCCACTTCTCTATCTCATTCTATGTTCCACTCTCTATGATTGGTTAAAAAAAATAAACAAAATAATGTATAATATTGTTGTCCCACTTTCCTACCACTTAGTAGACAATAAAATACAATGACTTTACATTTGGAATTGGAATGGTTGTTTTTTTCCCAAGGTCAATCACACAAGGCTTGATTAAAAAATATAGGAACTTACAACAATTAACTTCTTTAGTTGGTATTCAGACTTCTAGACTTCTATAGAGTCTAAATCACCTTTGTTCTCTATCTTTCATTCTATTCTAAAGGCTTAGCTTCTTCTTTCATATTTCTGCGATTGAAAGGGAGGAAAAGAACCGGGATAATATGCAATGGGGGAAGGAGAAAAAGAAAGCCAGAGTTCTTCACATTTTGATCTTCTATAGGTTATTTATTTATTTTTTTAACCCCGACCATTTCTTTTGCAGATCTATTCATAATAATTTCTTTATCTTATTCTTTGTCCTTGAGATTGTACTTTCTGTTTTTCTTTTGCAGTTTTCTATATCTTCTTTGTCCTTTGGCATTGTTTGGGTGTTGATCATGTAATGTTCACCTGACCAAAACTGATGCACTACTTGTATATACCTAACCTGATTGGGTTTGTGTTTTCGATCAAAATCAGTTTGTAAAAATTACTCATTTGAGTAAATGTTGTTCGAGCTAGTCAAGATGTACACCCTACTGAATCTGCCCTGTGTTCAGCCCTAACTGGTGAATAATGCTTCCACCACATTTGGTCACACTTCCTAGTTATTTCCATCACATTTGGCGTCTTTCTTTTTATTTTTTTTTTTAAAAAAAGCCATCATTTGTTTTTTACATAGTGTTTAGAGAATAAAAAAGATAAAAGACATAGATAAATTAATAAGGGCAAAATTTAATTAACCCCCTTAAAACTATACTTGATGTGCACTTTATTTATAGAAGTTTTAAAAGATATACTTTACTCCCTTAAACTTTTCAAATATGCATTTTAACAACAAACTTAATAGAATCGTTAAATTTAAATGAAACCAAATCACATGAATGGCATATGATGCATTTAAATTAACAAAAATTATAAAATTATAAAAATAGGAGTATAATTATAATAATTTTTAGTTTTTTTTCTACATCATATGAACATAGGCACAGGGTCATTGCCAGAGGGTTGTCGGAGGTAGCAAATATGAATTTTCATTTCACAAAACCCAAATTTGAACATTTTTTTTTACAAAAACAAAACCATATTTTTCAATTCCAACGTTGAAATCTAAAATATAGTCACTCTATTCATTTTTTCTAAAATATAGATGTTGTCCAATTTTTTCTAAAATATAAGGTTGAAAGACAAGCATGTTTTAGCCCATAGAAGAGTAGAAATAGGCTTGTTGGTGATTGATTAAATGCCACTATTGAGAAGCAATGTTGCTAAAGAAAATAGAGTGGTTGAGTGCATGGAATGCATGGTATAAATACACCAATACATTCTAATGCCCCAGACTCACCTGTGAAGACAATCACAAACCCTCCTCTGTCTTTGTCGTCCAGTAACGTTGCATGGTTGTTTACCCACTTAATCTCTGCTTGCAAGTCCTCCGTCAGTGCAGTGGGTACGATGATTCGAAGTCGCAAGTCCTCTTGCGATTGTGTAAGGAATGAATCATTCTTGTGGAAAACTTGAATTGTCCTTTTAAATAACAATTATGTGTAATCTATTTATGTTTTGTTATGAAAAAGTAGATACAGGGAATGAAATAGAGAGAATTGAGAGGAGAGAAAAATAGAGCCTCTAACACCAATAGGGCATATATACACAATGAAAGTGAAACCTTAACCCTAAAAGGATAATGCTTATATAATAAATTACAAATAAATAAATACTGAGTTAGCCCTAAGGAATATTTCATTAAATGGACATTTAATCAAAATATTCATTTTCACTATAATGTGAAAACTTAGACAAGTGTAACTCCGGTTCTTTTAGACCATACATACAATTATTAAAAAAAATTTCAGTTATCATACTTTATCCATATATAACAACAATTACTAGTACCATAAGAAGATCAATAAGAATACTCACAAAAATTACTACGTATAAGCATAATTCAATATATTAGCTTATAATACAAGCGAAAAATGCACTAAGGTCATAAAACATTAATGCGTCCGCGGTGTAAGAAAGTGCACTAAACTTATAATTGTTTTTTAGAATAAGTAATAAACTAATGACTCAAAAAACATAAATGTGTTCACGGCTTAGTGGCTGCGCGTCTCATGTTGGATGAAACCCCCGTGTGTTTGATTCCCACCAAGGCCACGCAGCTTTCAATTTTTGGGTTTATGTGAGCACCAAGAAGAGGAAAAGAAAAACAAAAAAATATTTGGGAATATTTTTGGGTTTATGTGGGCACCAAGAAGAGGAAAAGAAAAACAAAAAAAATTTGATTCCCATTATGTGGGCACGAAGAAGAGGGAAAAAAAATAAAAAAAAAAAAGCAAAAATTCGATTCCCATTATGTGTGGCACGAAGAAGAGGAAAAGAAAAACAAAATATTCTATTCCCACCAAGGCCACGCAAAAAGAAAAACAAAAAATACATTACTTCGATATTAAGAAACTAAAAAGGGTAGGTTTATGTGGTACTAGTCACCGCACAATTACCATAAAAACCATAAAAAAAAAAAAGAGAAGAAGAGGAAAAGAAAAATCAAAAATAGATTGCTTGGCATTAACAAACTAAAAATAACACTAAGAAACTAAAAATAATGGAAAATAAAAGGGGTAAAAGAAAATAAAAAAATAAAATAAAATATGTATAATTATATTCTATTTTTTTAGTATAGATAATTTCAAGATCCACATAACTTCAAGATTTACTGTGTGGATAATTTTAACAATTGAATGGATAACTTCAAGATCAATTTTATATTATTTGAAGAGTGTAGATAACTTCAAGATCTATTTTTTTTATATATCAATTGGGTGGATAACTTTATTAATTAAGTGGATCCACTTTATACTATTTAAATGGATAATTCAGAATCCATTTTATAGAAAATTAATCATTCATAATAAAATTATCCATATTTGAATAAAATAATGGATAGCTTCTGGATCCACTTTATAAGTGAATAACTTCGAGATTTACAAAAATTAATTATTTTTAATAATTTTTTTTAATTTAAATAGATAACTTTTGAATCCACTTTATATCAAATTAATTATTTAATTATTGATAATAAAATTTCTTATACTTCTAGATGAAGGTGCATCAAATGAATTAAAATTATCTCATACTTATAGATGAGACAAATTAAAAGAATTATCTCATACTTCTAGATGAGACAAATTAAAAGAATTTAAATTTTTCTTATGCTTATGGATGAGAAATATAAAAAAAATTAAATTATTCTCATAGGAATTGCTTCATATTGGCTATAGAAACCAATTAAACAATTAAAGTAACAAAAGTTTAATAAACATTTAAAACTAATTGAAATAGTGTAGGTAGTACACACTTGACGATGGAAACCTTTTTCTTGTTAATAGAAAAATAACTTCACAATGACTCTTTCTCTTGAAAATTAGTAGCGGCTCTTTCACTTAAAAATTAAAAGCTACAGTACTTAGTTGGTTGATAAAGTTTGGTGCTGATAACGTGTTATGAAAAAATAAATACAGGGAATGAAATAGAGAGAATTGAGAGGAGAGAGAAATAGAATCTCTAAAAGGGTCAACTTTATTCATCCACCAATAGGATATATTTACACAATGAAAGTGAAATCTTAGTTCTAAAAGGATAATATTTATTTAATAAATTACAAATAAATAAATACTGAATCAGTCCTAAAAAATATTTCATTAAATGGGTATCCAATCAAAATATTCATAACATGTTTTAGGTATTTTAATTTTACCATGTGTGCTGCACATGATTAATACTGTTTAATTCGCAAGGTAGTTAATATTTTGGAGGTGGAATGTAATTTTTAAAATTCTGAGGGTAAAATATACCTTTTAAAATATTAGAGGTGAAATGTATATTATATATAATTTAAAGTATTCTTTAGACTTTTCTCTATTAATAAATATACGAATGAGAGCCTTAATTAACAAAAGATATTAATAAAATAAGAGAGATTATTAATGATAATATAATTTTTAACTAAATATAATAACATTTAGAGTAAATATCTAATTTGGTCTCTCATACTTAAAATTTTTATTAATTTTATTCATATATTTTAAGTTTATCAATTTAGTCCCTTACATTTCAAACCTTAATCAATTTTATTTTTTATACTTTAAATTTATCAATTTATTCTTTCACTCTTCAAAATTTTTATCAATTTTTTTTAAATTTATTAATATTTTATAAAATATGAGTATCTAAATTAGTAAATTTGACAAGTTTAAATGATCCAATTAATAAAATTAAAATATAAAAATTAAATTAATAAACATAAAATACAAAGGTAAAAATTAATAATTATTTTAAACATAAGAAATTAAAAAAAAATATTTAGGCATATTTTTTGCTTGAGACAGGTTTTATAATAAAATCTATTAAAAGAGGAAAATTTTATTAAATATCATACTCTTTTTTATAAATTATATCCAATATCTAATATAAAAAATTATTAAAAGAGGAACACATTTATCTCTACTGTGAGTTTATATTTGTTTCTCTCATTTTATATTGTACGGCATATTTGACCAAAAGTGAAATAACAGAGACAACGAGAAAGCAGACCGAGAACTATCCTTGACGGTATATATTCTCCCCTAGAGGAGGGGAAGAGGAAGTGGAGAAGGGGAAAGGAAGAGAGGATCGAGGAGAAGAAACTGAATCAGAGGGGGAACCAAACAATGATGATGGGTTTAGTTTCAGTGGTTCTCGGAGGTCTGCTTGTGTTGTTGTTTCATTTTTCCAACTTACTGTTTGAGAAGCCAAGATTAATCAGAGCAAAGCTTCGAAGGCAAGGGATTAATGGGCCTTGTCCTCACTTCTTCTTGGGCAATATCCCAGAAATTAAGAGCATTCGGCGCCAACTTCAATCATCGTTAAAAGAAACTTCCCAAGAGAAAGATAGCTCTATTTCTCATCGCTGGCCTTCCTCTCTGTTCCCTCATATGGAGAAGTGGAGAGAGCAATATGGTAAAATTCGTACCTCCATTGCTGTCATATATTCTAAGTTATCATCTTTCTTTCCCATTGAATTTGTTTTTTTTTAAAAAAAAAAAAAAATCAATAATCACTGTTCATTTTCGAAAGTTTCCACCTAAACAAAAGTTTAGCTCCTTGACGAAAAGACCAGAAAAAAATGTTTTTGATATGGGTTTTGTTTTATCAGGAAGTGGCGTCTTTATTTAGTTCAAAAAAGACTCCTTGGATGAGGACAAAAATAAAGAAACAAATGAAAACAGTATTTGGTTTCGCTTCTTGTTTTAGTGTTTGTAATCTTTAGTTCTAATCTGCAAAGAAGGTATCTGGCATAAAACAATTGAAAGTGGGTTGGTTGAATTGTTCGTTGCAGTGCAAGCTGACACATACATAAATCCATAATGCTAATTATTAACTAGATTGTGTCGTAATAAAGAGGAGTTAAATAAGCCATTAGATGTCATCTAATGGTGAGTTTTGAGTTTAGGCTTGGGCAATTTGCGTGAACTTAAAGGTTCAAACCAACGTGCTGTGATACAACCTCAAAAGTAACCCATCTGGGTTTGGGCTACTTCTACTGTTCTTGTGTTGAGTAGTATGAGTAGTAAATGAATGATTACGATTTAATTTGAGAATGTGTACTGTTAATTGTATTTGTGAAAGTAAATTGTGACCTTTCATCTACTGCCCAGCAGACGCAGCCCAATAGAGAAGCCGAATCCATAAAGCAACACTAAGAAAATTAATTACTTTAGTTGTTTTTCTCTGCAGTGTTTTTTCGATGGAAATTTTGATTTAACCCGATACTTTCAGGATCTATTTGCTTGTATTCTACTGGGAGTATACACTGGTTGCTGGTTACAGACATAGAGATGGTGAAGGAAGTCAGCCTATGTACCTCTTTGAATCTAGGGAAGCCTTCTTACCTGTTCAAAAGTTATGGCCCACTCTTTGGGCAGGGTATATTATCATCAAGTGGGCCAATTTGGGCTCACCAAAGAAAGATTATTGCTCCTGAACTATACCTTCATAAGGTGAAGGTAAGTTGCTACATACTCTGTCTGCCCTATTTTTCATCCAAAGCAAAATTCAAAAAGAAGGAAGCAAGAAAAGTATTTTAACCTTAGAAATTTCATTATGAATGGGATTGGAGGTCCAAGTTCACTACCAATTATTGTAAAATATCGTGCTGTTAGAAGTTGATGATCTTATGTACTTGTTTGCACAAGATTTTGAATGGTAAAACATTTAATGAGTGAATGGAACCACTAAAAGCAATCACAATGTGAGCTTTTTCTGTCTTAGAATTGATTCATTTAAAGGAGAATAGATTGATCTTTTGCTGTCTTACAAATTATGTTGAAGGGCATGGTCAATGTGATAGTTGACTCCACCAATATAATGTTGAGGTCTTGGGAGACTAGACTTGAAAGTGAGGGAGGAACAGTTTCAGACATGAAAATTGATGAAGATTTGAGGAGCTTGTCAGCAGACATTATTGCAAGGGCTTGTTTTGGGAGCAACTATACTGAAGGAAAAGAAATATTCACAAAGCTTAGAGATCTTCAAAAAGTCATATCCAAGATAACTGCTGGAATTCCTGGCTTTCGGTATGCATGATTACTTGCTAAAGACATTTACTTTCAAGAGAGATATCTTATATAAATTTTTTTGGCTTGCATCTTGGCCATATATCAATGATTTATCATGTTGTTCTACTTGTTCTTGTTTCTTTATTTATTTCCCTGCTAAGATACTTATTTATTTACTAATAAGGACTTTGGCATCAAAAACTGCTTAGATACTTGCCATTCAAAATTAATAAAGACATGTGGAGATTAGAGAAGGAGATAAACTCAACAATATCAAAGCTAGTGAAACGCCGCCTCGAGGCTGCTCGGGAGAAGGACCTTTTACAAATGATACTTGAGGGTGCAAACAGTTACGAGGGCAGTGATGGTCTTGCTTCAAATCCCATCTCGAATGAAAAATTCATAATAGATAACTGCAAGAATATATTCTTTGCTGGACATGAGACCACAGCCATTACAGCATCATGGTGCTTGATGTTATTAGCTGCACATCAAGATTGGCAAGATCGTGCCCGTGCTGAGGTATTTGAAGTTTGTGGTAATGGCCCTCCAGATGCAAGTGTACTCGGAAACATGAAGACGGTACGTATTGGACAACTAAGACTGGCTGTGAACTTAAGTTGAATGTTAATGCTATGAATTCCAGTACCCCTGAAATTATATAAGTTGATATTTGACATGAGCAGAATGCCAATTAATTTTCATATAATAAAAATTATAAATCTGAAAATGGGATGCTTTGAATCAGTTCTTATGCATATCAATTATTGGTATATGGAAAAATAAATGTCTGCTTTAGAACTTTCTTTTTGAGCTAGAGTCTTATGTTTGGTCATGGAGTTTTATAACATTGAGAGAAACTTGAATCCTGTATTGTCCTATCCAATTGCATATAAACCTATTCAGAATGGCAAAGAACACATAAGCACAGAAACATATCTTTTATAAAAATTCAAACAAAAGAATATGTTCTGCATTCATGCTGTGTAAGAATTCTTAGCTTTGAAAGTGACCAATGTTTTCATTTCCAATATTTCCTTCTTCTTTTTTCTTGTATTGCTGGCAATAAGGTTGCCCACTGACTAACTCGTTGGTTTCATCACCTTGATGATGTGGTTTAGGTTGAGGATCTCTCTCTCTCTTTATCTTTGATGTTCTATTTTACAGATTTTTCTTAATGATCTTGTCATTTTCCCCATAAAAAAAGAGTTCCCTTTTTCCCTTTTTCAAAGAAAAAAGAAAAGATCCAAGTTACTATCTTCCAAGTTTCATCTTGAGCATGACCATTTACTGAAAACTTCTGTGAAAATGCTACATTTGCAGTTAACCATGGTGATTCAAGAGACATTGCGACTTTACCCACCAGCAGTATTTGTGATTAGAACAGCCCTCAAAGATATCATATTCAAAGACCTTCAAATTCCAGAAGGAATGAACATTCAGATTCCAATCCATGTGTTGCAGCAAGACCCGCATCTCTGGGGACCTGATGCACACAAGTTCAAACCAGAAAGATTTGCAAATGGGATTCTTGGTTCATGCAAGGCTCCACAGGCTTATATACCATTTGGGGTTGGGGCTCGTGTCTGTGTTGGCCAACAATTAGCCCAGACAGAACTCAAGGTGATTTTATCTCTCATTCTGATGAAGTTTCACTTCTCTCTCTCATCAAGTTACCTACATTCACCCAGTTTTGGATTGGTTATAGAACCAGGTCAGGGAGTTATTCTCAATATCAGGAGAATTTAAATAGGTAGTTGTAACCAAATGGTGTGAGGCCAACTGATACTGAGAGTCCTCATAGCTTGTGAGTTCCTATTTTGAATTCTTAGCCAAAGAGAATAAAAATGATGTGTAGAATGTTATCTTTCTTTCCTTTTATTTTATAAAGTTTACTTGAAAAGCCTTGCTTGGCTTTTTCTTCAATAATATATGTGAATAACTGTCAATGGCGTCTTTAGTTATAAAGACAAATCTTCTTAGCAACAGACTATGATTACATAGCCACATTATTCATTTCAATAACAAATTAATCATAGCCATTAAATATTTTAAAATATACCAACAAAATTCGATATAGTTAACAGATAGTCGAGTTTCTTAACATGTTAAGAAGAATTTGACTCTTAATTGTGTGTATGAAATATACTTTCTTAGGAGAGATTTGACCATTTAATTTGTTGCTCTTGGTGCTTAAAAATAGTTTAGTTTTTTATTGCACTGCTACGTTGGAAATGCATTATGGAAATTTCCAGGATATGAAACTGGTTTTATTTTGATGAAGAAGGGTTTTATGCTGTAGTTGATTCCCCTGGGAAAGATATAGGAGCAAATTTGTTGAATAAATTAAAGCACCTTATGTGAAATGCTCCTGTACAAAAAACTCTATAAAAATAATAATCATTAGTAAACCATAATCTTCAAGTCATCCTTGTGGGCCTTTCCCCACTTGGTAGAACCAAGTTTTCCATTCATGAGGGGATATTTCTTTTCTCACACGGCCTATTTCTTTTCATGCACCCAAACTTTCTTTTATTCCTAAATTACCCTAACATAGAAGAGAAAACCAACACTGGCATCAAGGTAGATGGAAGAATGTATTTTTTATGGTTTATTGTTTGTTTTGTTGGTTTAAGATCATTGTTGTTATGGATTTGTTGTGAGTTTAGTAATTTTGAGTTGATTTTGTGTGGAAATCAAATTTAAGTATGTAAATTTGAAGTGTGTTTTTTGTGAATTATTTCGAAATACAATCTTATTTAGGTTTTGATTTTTAGGATTGAATTTTCAAAATAAAGAATGCATTTCCTTTTGTTGAAGTACTAGAACCAAAAAAAAATTGCATTCCAAAAATATCATTCTAAAATCCAAAATTGTAAAATAAATTCAAAAATTGAAAACCCTATAAAAAAAAAAATAATAAAGACAAGCACACTTTTCATTTTTCACGCACAAGCTCATAAAAATGCTAGAGATTCCAAAAGACAACCTTCAACCCGAAGACCCAAACTGCTGCAGCAACAAGTAAGATTAAGGTTTTTCAATGTGAGTGTGGAAGGATCTCTTTGAGGGAGGGGAGTGAGAAATTAGGGAAAAGAAAAACAGGGTGTGAAAAAAGAAATTACCTTTACAAGGAGATTTAGTTTCAACAATCTATCTAATACATTATGCTCTAATAGGCATTGAGGGCACAATGGATCCATTTAGATTAGGAGTACTATTAATGGGCCCATTGGATTGCAACTGCATCAAGTATTTACAATTGGAATTTTGGCAGTACTTTTTTGAGAATTAATTTTTTACTTTTCCCACTTCCCTTGGCTTTTTTAAGCAAAATTATTAAAATAGCCTTACTATTAAGTTAAATTTTACAGACTCTAACTCCTCTTTTCAACCTAATGATTGTGACCTCCTTTTCTTTCCTCCACCATTTTGTTACTTCATATACATAGTATTTTGGTTTGCAAAGAAGTTAAGTAGCTCTCCATTGGGAAGGAGCTAACTACACTAGTGGTATAATTTTTTTTTTATAAAGATTTACTGTTACTAGAAGTGTAATTTACATATAATACTTTGATAATATCTTTGAAATTCATATTACTTATCCATTTGGAAATTAAATATATGTAAAACACTCCCATATTCATAGAAAATGAATTTTTGATGAAGATGAAATGCTATTTGTGCAAGTTGAATTTTTTGTGAAATTGAATTTATGTCTCCCATTTTCTTGGAAGATGAATTTCTATGTAAAATAAATATCATCTTGCAGAAATTTAAATTTTAGGTAAAATGAACATCATTGTGTGAAAATTCTATCTTCGGGTGGTCTTGTGGAAATTCAACTTCCATTAGATGAAACTTGTCATTTAGATGACAAATTATTAACTTCACAATATTTGGTAAATCATTCCTCACCTTTTATAAACAAAATCAAATTATCTTTCTTTTGAGTAACAATAACGATAGCTCAAGAGAAAATATATGTCACTAGCTATATTATATTAATAACTAAAACTAAAGAATATCTTATGTAACTTGGAATGAAACTTCTAAATCTTTCATGTCCTACAGTATCCTTGTAAAATGAGAATGCAAAATGCTTAGAAACATGCAACCAAACATGTAAGTAACAAAAAAAAAATGCATACACTACTAAACATATAACACTTTTGGGAGGGGGGGAACAAAAAACAAATAAGATATTTAATCTTATTGTGACCAAACAATACATAACCTTAAATTTAATTAAACAAAACTAAGATATTAATATGGAAGTGGATGATGAGTGTAGGGGGGATTCCGGATTAAAGTGCAAGAGGAAAAACATGGAACATAGATATGACCAATAACTAGAAACAATAGCATCTCCCGTGACTTCTATGAAGAGTAACAAATCCTTCATTTTCAAATTATAAGAGAAGATCACCTATGGTTTCTAATGCACAATCAGGAATTTCACCTCTTTGCTTTCTTTTCCATGAACATGTCCTTTGCTATTGTTTATTTATGTTCTTCCTTGGGTTTTCTTGTTCATCATATTCATTGATAGTAACAATTTAATTCCAATGATGATTGCATTTGAATAGAGAAAAAGGCTACCTATAAAAGACCATAAAACTTCGCCAAATGGAGTAAGCTTATTGTTAACACAAATGGAGTTGCAACAAATGATACTAGCACTGCACCTACAAGTGACACGACCAGAATACTAAATAGTCAGCAACAAATGCACTGTCATAATCAAAAAATATATATAATAATTGCATGGCTTATGTAAAAGTCATCGCAACAATCTAATTAATGATGAAGACATATATACTTCAATTTAAAAAATTAGACAAACCTTTCCATTAATTTGAAAGAGCAAAGGAAAAATCGAGAAAGATAAAACCGTAAAACACATTTGGAGTACATAAGTTTTGTACAAAAAAACCATGTACCAAAAGACATTTTTTTTGTTTTTGTTTTATTAATTTTCTTTTTAATAATTAATAAAAGCCACATCAACATTTAAAATATAAAAGATATACATGTGACATTCATATCAAATAGTATACTAATGGAAGTTAAATGACTTGATGGTTTTCGCGTAAAATGTTTTTTTATGAAATAAAATTGAAACTAAAAGACTATCTTGAAACATTATAAATTTAAGGGACTATTTTGAAACAATAAATAAAGTTAAGGGACCAACATACTATTTTGACTAAAAATGAAATATATATTCAATTCAATAAGTTACTATTTAACCTTCAAATGTTATTGGAGAAAACATATGCATAGTAGTATATTCATATAGTAGCTTATCATAGCCCTCCTTGTAGATGACACATCTTTTTTCTAGTATATTGCCTATATAATGCTAAGTGGACATTTGGGCTTGACCTTTCATAAGTGGAGACATAATAAAGCATCCATAATAAAGACATTTACTATATGCTCTTGATTCAACACACTTTCACTGTAGCTATACCTATTTCATTCGTTGTCCTATCATTTATTTATTCAAAAATTATAAAAGAGAAAAGCCCTTTTTCATCTCTCTCACTTACTTTTGATAATTTTGTCTTTCACATTTTAATTTTACCAATTTAATCTCTTATGCTTTAAAAGTATATCAAAATAACATTTTCATTTATCTCTATAATAGACCATTAACAAAAAAATGTGTAAGACACAATGAGTTGCAGAAGCACCAACTTATGGCTCAATGCCAAACCAACAACACTGGAACATGATTCCCATCTTGGAATCACTTTGAGACCAAATTTTAAGTTATAGTGGTGAGTACCCCTGTGCGTACGCACGAGAACATCTTAATTGAACCATTTTAGTGTAACTGATTTCAATTAATGCAAAAATGTTTAAATAAAACAATAATCAACCTGTGACCAAACTTATTGAAAGGCTGCACTGTTGATATGAGTGCAAAAAATAAGATAACTTACATTGGACATTAAATACTCATATTGAATTGATTAAGTCAGATTGACAAGAAGGAGACTAATTTTGTTCGGATAAGCAATTTTAATGCTAATAAACATAACACAACATTTTAGAAGTTATAATCACAGTATTAAACCACTAAAAGTCATAACTTATTATAATAAACACTTTAATAGACATTATTTCTTTGTTTACAAATCTACTACTAGTCTTTCCAATCATTACCAAAAGATCACTACTTAAAACAACAAACAAAATAGACCAGCAACAATACGTTAAGTGCCATCTAAATGTGATTCATTCAATGTCTTTTCCAGTAATGCATCCTCATTAAAGTTACTTATGCTTCAAGAAACCATTGCAAATTTGTATTGAATTTTTCTGATGAGGATTATATGCACACATCTAAGTGCAATGTGAGTGCACAAGAGATTGTAAGGTGATTCTACTAAAATGAAAACTAATGTAGTAACATATTAAAGTACCGGTTCATAAGCATCAAAAGGATTATCCACAATTCATTTTAAGATGAGGGTTTAGTAAGTCCAAGACAATCATGTAGCACCTAGAAGAAAAAGAAATTAAAAAAGCTAAAACTGAACTTGACAACCAATGAAAATGAAGAGGTTCTGCAAGAATTCCAGCAAAAGACTCCAGATCACAATGATTCAGCCCCAGTCTTAAACGACCAACATAAAAGGGTTTAGCTCTTGGCCAATCTCAAAACACCAAATGTAACTATAATCCTTGAAATCATAAAACCATTCTTATTGGCAGGAACATATGCTATAAGAATCCTATTTTTAGACTATCACAAATAACCCTTGTATATGTCAATAGTTCTTTACTAAAGTCATGTTTGTTTTGGGATACATCTAATATCAATGAAGCTTGAATAACATTCTTACTCCCATAATTCAATAATTCAACAACCATTAACTACATAAATACAAATATGAAAGAGATAGAGCAACTGTATATAGACATAAATATTTACTATAAGTAATATTTTGCTACAAAAGAAAGCAAACCATTTAGATTAATTTATACCTTTGATAATCGCTATTTATATAGATAGATATATTAACCTCTCTTTCTTGAGAATTGAAGCTATGATTTGAGTATTATTGAGATGGATTTTATGGTTTTTGTAGGTCAAGGAAGTTGAATATGAATTGCACAAAAAAATGAATTTAACAAGGAATTACAGTTGAAAATCACACAAAAAGAAGAGGTGTTGCTCAAGACACAGCTTGTAGAAGCAGGAAAAAGTAAGGCAGAGAACCGAGTTTCCACGCTATGCCACAGCATGGGTTGGTGAAGAAAATTGCTAGCAGAGAGGCAGTTGGCCACATACAGCGTGTGGAGCCATGCCACAATGTAGAGCTTGACCCAGTTTGGGATTTTGGACTCCTATTGAAGGGAGAATTGTAATTTAACTATAAATAGATGTTTCTGAATTAGTTTTAAGACTATTTAACACTTCAGGATTTGAAGGAAATATGTACATGGGATCTAGAGGGGAATAAAGTGGAAATCAATCAAGAGTTTTTCTTTTACTCTTCTATCTTAGAATCTATGTTTACTAGTTTTTATTATGTGCGGTAGCAATACCAAACCAAATACAATAACTAGTAGGGTCTTGAGCTAAGCCTTGGAAATCTTAATGCCATAATGCTTTTCAATTCTTGTTTCCCATGACTATGGTTTTCTAACTCTTTCACTAGGGCTATGATGTAGCCAAGATTAGATGTATTGAATTCTTATATAAATCAATTCAGTTCTATTATATCCAATTGAGTTCTATTCTCTATTTTTATCTTCTTATTGATCTAACCAATTAGTAAGAAGATTTGCGAGTGTTTATGAACTAGGAAGGGATTAGATACTTAAACCGTGAGAAATAGTTCTATATAGTATAGGGATATTCTAGAGCCCTATGCAATCATAACAAGGAAACTCACAGAACTTAATGCAACTTAGATTCACATAAGGATATGATTGGATTGGTAGTTTAAGTTAGGTTAATTCGATTTTGGGAGAGGCTTATTGACACATTAGAGATTCCCGATTGGCAATTGGTATAATTATCTGGATTGAAAAAAATAAGTTATTCAATGTAGATAGTCGAGGTGAAATCGGAACCCTAGGTTTTTGTTTAATGAAATCTATCTCTTTTACTTGCTTTGGTATTCTTGCTATTTCTCACTACAATTTGAATGCTTAGATAACATTTGAGCTAAATGCTTCAGTAATTAATTGAGCAATCCCTATGAATATGACAACCCTAGAATATCTTGCTAGCTATATGGTAGTGTCTGATTGCACTATATTTCAGTCATCATATTTTATAAACATCAACCTCAAAAAACTTTAAATATCTTGATAAGAAGAAAGATTACATACCAATAGGAAAAAAATAAGTAGAAATATTTCAAAGAAAAGTATTTTGGGGAAAGCTGCAAAAAATCATTACATGTCCCACATTCAATCACTTGCTACTACTATCCTTATATTGTGCTTTTATTCTTTTGTATAACCAAGGGAATTTTGAGGATGACCTAATAATAAGGTGATGTTTCCCCCTGTTTCTAAGCATCATATATGCTCTTGAGATCATCATTCAAGACACTAACCCAAAGCTTAAATAGCTCAAGGAAAAATGCAAAATCCAATACTATGAACACTATGTAGTCTAATTTTAGAGCTTATTCAATAAAATGCATGGTTGAGAATGATGACAATGCCATGCACAAGACCAATGGCAAAGGAATATAAATTTGCAATAACAACAAAATTTTCAAAATAAATATCATTTTAGTGACTCAAAATATAGAGATTTATATCCAACGTATGTTTTCAATGTTACAACATGAATATTCACACGTTCCCAAATCAATTTTGGAAGTTTAGATTTCATAAGTAATGGTCTTGCAATTAATTTTAGGCTTGCAAGTCCATTTTATGTATTCCAATAGTCAATCTTTGAAGAGTGAATTCACTAGCATTAACTAGGTGTGTTGCTCAACTAGATATAATTAAGACACTACGCTCTTAATTCAATCCGTTGAACAAGTAATCTCATAAACTTCAGGTTATGAGTTAACCCAAATATGTGATCATTTAGTCGATGCATCAATTAAAATTAAGGAGTATCTAAATGATCCACTTGGTGAGTCTATAGGCCCATAAATATTTTCACCTCGTGTACATTTTAAAAGACGAGGGATTCACTCTCACTTTTGTTAATGCAAATAAATTTTTCTTTCGGAAACTAAGCATTTCTATTGAAGAATCTTCTGACTCTTCAATGAAAGTTCACATGATCTTTTTCAATTACTTTTGCATCATTATTGACTCGGGATGGCTCAACCGGTCATGCCAAATAAAACAAACTTATTTTGGCTTGTAAACTTCTGGTTTACTACAACATATGTTTCAATTGTATATATGTAGTATAAATTAGAGGAAGACGCAAATAATTTCTTAATGAAAACATTAACTAGCTCTTCAGGAGCATTTTATCATCATTTTCATTCCTCCAGCTCTTTAGGAGCTCTCAATTATCTTTGCACTATTGAATATAGTAGTAGCATTATCTTTGTACAATAGAAATGTAGAATCATATAATATGTGAAATTGATATAGCTTAAACAAGAGAAAAAATGACTTAAATTTATTAAATGTAAAATAAATGAACTAAAAAAGTAATTTCTTATGCATACTCTCATCACCTTCAAGGAAGAGAAATTTGACACATTTAATTCTCATATTGACATGGCCAAAATCGAAAAAAAAAATCATCTCATTGAGCAAAATTTTCTCAATAATTAATCTCTTTCTTTCATTGATACTTGCATTTAAAAGATGTTTAGATGTACAACAAGTACAAACTTAATGGCTTTTTTCATACCAAAATAATAGTGGTTTTCCAAATATTTCTTTACCACTTTTCTTCACTACTTTCTCATTTCTGGTGGGAGGTATTTATAGTATTATAACTAATACTAGATTTGCCAAGTCATAGCCATATTTATGCTTATATTTCTTGATAGCTTCCCCATTCACTTCAGGGAATAGAGAAAAATCATAATGAGATAATGACTTATGCTTTCTAGTAAAGATTTATTTTATAATATGATATTTCAAATACTACAAAATAAGAGATATATTCAACAAAATAACAATAAATAATATCCATAAATTTCCTTTCCATGAAGGCTGGGACTTGAAATGCATAACCAAAATGTTACATGGGGTCTAAACATAAACTTTGTAAAGCACCCTACACTTTTGAATATTTCAAATTGAGTGCATAATTCTTTCATAATTTTAAATAGTGAAACACATAGATAACTTGAGAATAAATAACCTCAAATAATACTCAAAAGTATCCAAACATTTGTTATAATAACATATTGAAAGTATGACGAAGAAGCACTAAAAGTGAAGTTAATAAATTTGCAATTTTAACTTAAGTTCTTGAATCAAAAGCATAACAATAAACCAAATACCAACAAATGATTCAACACAATTTAACACATGCCCAAGGTATGGGTTATTCCATAAACCACATGTAATGTGAAGTAGGTTCACATAGCTTGCTCAAAGTACCATGACATCGTCCTAGAAGGCTTAGTAAAGGAATAAGTTAATTTTTAACCACCAAGTAATATGCATTTACCAATGCAATTTATATAGTAAGCTAAATTGAATCATATTAAATAAGATAATAAAATATAAGAGCTCATACTTACAACTCAATTTCAAGTAACTTTTATTAGATCTTTGTACAGCATATTATCCCTTTCATTTAATTTGTAGAAAAATTAAATGCTACTAAAATGATAGATATTTTTTCCAAAATTCAAAATCACTAAACGAAATATATAATTTAAAACAAAGATAAAATATTCACCCAAATATATTTTAACATTCATATGCCATATATAATCAACCGATTAATGGCATAATATCTTAATTTATGTTAGGTTAGAAGATGGACACAATAAGTGAGATTATTATGACATAAATAGGAGATAAAATTGATGAATACCACTTGCTTCATTTCACTATAATGTGAAAACTTAGACAAGTGTAACTCCGGTTCTTTTAGACCATACATACAATTATTAAAAGAAAATTCAATTATCATACTTTATCCATATATAACAACAACTAGAAGATCAATAAGAATACTCACAAAAATTACTACTTATAAGCATAATTCAATATGTTGGCTTATAGTACGAGCAAAAAATGCACTAAGGTAATAAAACATTAATGTGTCCATGGTGTAAAGAAAATGCACTAATCCATTGTTTTTTAGAATAAGTAATGAACCAATGACTCATGAAATTTAAATGTGTTCATGGCGTAGTGGCAGCGCGTCTCATGTTGGATGAGGCCACCGTGTGTTCGATTCCCACCAAGGCCACACAGCTTTCAATTTTTGGGTTTATGTGGTAACAGGCGCAATTTCAATAAATCAAAAGGAGAAGAAGAGGAAAAGAAAAACCAAAAATAGATTGCTTCGGCATTAAGAAAACTAAAAAGGGTTCATGTGGTACGCACAATTACCATAAAAAGAAAACGAGAAGAAGAGGAAAAGAAAACCAAAAATATATTGCTTCCGCATTAAGAAACTAAAAATAACACTTCAACGTTAAGAAATTATATTTGTTTCTCTCATTTTATGTTGTACTGCTTATTTGAGCAAAAGTGAAATAACAGAAGACCGAGAACTATCCTCGACGGTATATATTCTCCCATAGAGTATAGGAAGAGGAAGTGGAGAAGGGGAAAAGAAGAGAGGATCGAGGAGAAGAAACTTAATCAGAGGGGGAACCAAACAATGATGATGGGTTTAGTTTCAGTGGTTCTCGGAGGTCTGCTTGTGTTGTTGTTTCATTTTTCTAACTTACTGTTTGTGAAGCCAAGATTAATCAGAGCAAAGCTTCGAAGGCAAGGGATTAATGGGCCTTGTCCTCACTTCTTCTTGGGCAATATCCTAGAAATTAGGAGCATTCGGCGCCAACTTCAATCATCGGCAAAATCAACTTCCCAAAAGAAAGGTAGCTCTATTTCTCATCGCTGGCCTTCCTCTCTGTTCCCTCATATGGAGAAGTGGAGAAAGCAATATGGTAAAATTCCTACCTCCATTGCTGTTATATATTCTAAATTATCATCTTTCTTTCCCATTGAATATTTTTTTAAAAAAAAAAAACTCAATCATCACTGTTCATTTTCGAAAGTTTCCTAAACAAAAGTTTAACTCCTTGACGAAAAGACCAGAAAAAAATGCTTTTGATATGGGTTTTGTTTTATCGGGAAGTGGCGTCTTTATTTAGTTTAAAAAATAAAGAATAAAGTTGCCGCCTCCTTGGACAAGGACAAAAATAAAGAAACAAATGAAAACAGTTTTTGGTTTCGCTTCTTGTTTTAGTGTTTGTAATCTTTAGTTCTAATCTGCAAAGAAGGTATCTGGCATAAAACAATCGAAAGTGGGTTGGTTGAATTGTTCGTTGCAGTGCAAGTTGACACATACATAAATCCATAATGCTAATTATTAACTAGATTGTGTCGGAATAAAGAGCAGTAAAATAAGCCATTAGATGTCATCTAATGGTGAGATTTGAGTTTAGGCTTGGGCAATTTGCGTGAACTTAAAGGTTAAAACCAACGTGCTGTGATACAACCACAAAAGTAAACCATCTGGGTTTGGGCTACTTCTACTGTTCTTGTGTTGAGTAGTATGAGTAGTAAATGAATGATTATGATTTAATTTGAGAACGTGTACTGTTAATTGTATTTGTGAAAGTAAATTGTGACCATTCATCTACTGTCCAGCAGAGGAACAGCAGATGCAGCCCAATAGAGAAGCCGAATCCATAAAGCAACACTAAGAAAATTAATTACTTTAGTTGTTTTTCTCTGCAGTGTTTTTTCGATGGAAATTTTGATTTAACCCGATACTTTCAGGATCTATTTGCTTGTATTCTACTGGGAGTATGCAATGGTTGCTGGTTACAGACATAGAGATGGTGAAGGAAGTCAGCCTATGTACCTCTTTGAATCTAGGGAAGCCTTCTTACCTGTTCAAAAGTTATGGCCCACTCTTTGGGCAGGGTATATTATCATCAAGTGGGCCAATTTGGGCTCACCAAAGAAAGATTATTGCTCCTGAACTATACCTTCATAAGGTGAAGGTAAGTTGCTGCATACTCTGTCTGCCCTATTTTTCATCCAAAGCAAAATTCAAAAAGAAGGAAGTAAGAAAAGTATTTTAACCTTAGAAATTTCATTATGAATGGGATTGGAGGTCCAAGTTCACTACCAATTATTGTAAAATATCGTGCTGTTAGAAGTTGATGATCTTATGTACTTGTTTGTACAAGATTTTGATTGGTAAAGCATTTAATGAGTGAATGGAACCACTAAAAGCAATCACAATGTGAGCTTTTTCTGTCTTAGAATTGATTCATTTAAAAGGAGAATAGATTGATCTTTTGCTGTCTTACAAATCATGTTGAAGGGCATGGTCAATGTGATAGTTGACTCCACCAATATAATGTTGAGGTCTTGGGAGACTAGACTTGAAAGCGAGGGAGGAACAGTTTCAGAGATGAAAATTGATGAAGATTTGAGGAGCTTGTCAGCAGACATTATTGCAAGGGCTTGTTTTGGGAGCAACTATACTGAAGGAAAAGAAATATTCACAAAGCTTAGAGATCTTCAAAAAGTCATATCCAAGATAACTGCTGGAATTCCTGGCTTTCGGTATGCATGATTACTTGCTAAAGACATTTACTTTCAAGAGAGATATCTTGTATAAATTTTTTTGGCTTGCATCTTGGCCATATATCAATGATTTATCATGTTGTTCTACTTGTTCTTGTTTCTTTATTTATTTCCCTGCTAAGATACTTATTTATTTACTAATAAGGACTTTGGCATCAAAAACTGCTTAGATACTTGCCATTCAAAATTAATAAAGACATGTGGAGATTAGAGAAGGAGATAAACTCAACAATATCAAAGCTAGTGAAACGCCGCCTCGAGGCTGCTCGGGAGAAGGACCTTTTACAAATGATACTTGAGGGTGCAAACAGTTACGAGGGCAGTGATGGTCTTGCTTCAAATCCCATCTCGAATGAAAAATTCATAATAGATAACTGCAAGAATATATTCTTTGCTGGACATGAGACCACAGCCATTACAGCATCATGGTGCTTGATGTTATTAGCTGCACATCAAGATTGGCAAGATCGTGCCCGTGCTGAGGTATTTGAAGTTTGTGGTAATGGCCCTCCAGATGCAAGTGTACTCGGAAACATGAAGACGGTACGTATTGGACAACTAAGACTGGCTGTGAACTTAAGTTGAATGTTAATGCTATGAATTCCAGTACCCCTGAAATTATATAAGTTGATATTTGACATGAGCAGAATGCCAATTAATTTTCATATAATAAAAATTATAAATCTGAAAATGGGATGCTTATTCCTTGAATCAGTTCTTATGCATATCAATTATTGGTGTATGGAAAAATAAATGTCTGCTTTAGAACTTTCTTTTTGAGCTAGAGTCTTATGTTTGGTCATGGAGTTTTATAACATTGAGAGAAACTTGAATCCTGTATTGTCCTATCCAATTGCATATAAACCTATTCAGAATGGCAAAGAACACATAAGCACAGAAACATATCTTTTATAAAAATTCAAACAAAAGAATATGTTCTGCATTCATGCTGTGTAAGAATTCTTAGCTTTGAAAGTGACCAATGTTTTCATTTCCAATATTTCCTTTTTTTTTTTTTTTCTTGTATTGCTGGCAGTAAGGTTGCCCACTGACTAACTCGTTGGTTTCATCTCCTTGATGATGTGGTTTAGGTTGAGGATCTCTCTCTCTTTATCTTTGATGTTCTATTTTACAGATTTTTCGTAATGATCTTGTCATTTTCCCCATAAAAAAAGAGTTCCCTTTTTCAAAGAAAAAAGAAAAGATCCAAGTTACTATCTTCCAAGTTTCATCTTGAGCATGACCATTTACTGAAAACTTCTGTGAAAATGCTACATTTGCAGCTAACCATGGTGATTCAAGAGACATTGCGACTTTACCCACCAGCAGTATTTGTGACTAGAACAGCCCTCAAAGATATCATATTCAAAGACCTTCAAATTCCAGAAGGAATGAACATTCAGATTCCAATCCATGTGTTGCAGCAAGACCCTCATCTCTGGGGACCTGATGCACACAAGTTCAAACCAGAAAGATTTGCAAATGGGATTCTTGGTGCATGCAAGGATCCAGAGGCTTATATACCATTTGGGGTTGGGGCTCGTGTCTGTGTTGGCCAACAATTAGCCCGGACAGAACTCAAGGTGATTTTATCTCTCATTCTGATGAAGTTTCACTTCTCTCTCTCATCAAGTTACCAACATTCACCCATTTTTGGATTGGTTATAGAACCAGGTCGGGGAGTTATTCTCAATATCAGGAGAATTTAAATAGGTAGTTGTAACCAAATGGTGTGAGGCCAACTGATACTGAGAGTCCTCATAGCTTGTGAGTTCCTATTTTGAATTCTTAGCCAAAGAGAATAAAAATTATGTGTAGAATGTTATCTTTCTTTCCTTTTATTTTATAAAGTTCACTTGAAAAACCTTGCTTGGCTTTTTCTTCAATAATATATGTGAATAACTGTCAATGGCGTCCTTAGTTATAAAGACAAATCTTTTTAGCAAACTATATTACATAGCCACATTATTCATTTCAATAACAAATTAATCATAGCCATTAAATATTTTAAAATATACCAACAAAATTTGATATAGTTAGCAGATAGTCGAGTTCCGTTAAGTACTTTTTGGAGAATTAATTTTTACTTTTCCTACTTCCCTTGGCTTTTTTAAGCAAAATTATTAAAATAGCCTTACTATAAAGTTAAATTTTACACACTCTAACTTCTCTTTTCAACCTAATGATTGTGATCTCCTTTTCTTTCCTCCACCATTTTGTTGCTTCATTTACATAGTATTTTGATTTGCAAAGAAGTTAAGGAGCTCTCTATTGGGCATTTTTTTTTTATAAAGGTTTAATGTTACTAGAAGTCTAATTTACATATAGTACTTTCATAATATCTTTGAAATTCATATTACTTATCCATTTGGAAATTAAATATATGTAAAACACTCCCATATTCATAGAAAATGAATTTTTGATGAAGATGAAATGCTATTTGTGCAAGTTGAATTTTTAGTGAAATTGAATTTATGTCTCCTATTTTCTTGGAAGATGAATTTCTATGTAAAATAAACATCATCTTGCGGAAAATTTATTTTTAGGTAAAATGAACATCATTGTATGAAAATTCTATCTTCGGTTGGTCTTGTGAAAATTCAACTTCCATTATGATGAAACTTGTCATTTAGATGACAAATTATTAACTTCACAATATTTGGTAAATCATTCCTTACCTTTTATAAACAAAATCAAATTTGTCCCCAACCAAGACAATAATAACATCACTGCCCGGTTCTATATGCAACTCCTCAATCTACTTATTAGTGTTCAAGAATGATTGTTTGGTTGCAAGGCAATAGCTTCTCGAGGAATTTAAATAATTACAATAGATGTTTAATAGATAATCATTTAAATATTCACTTTTGCATATAGCAAATATCGACCAGATAGACAATATGCACCGGTGAACACACACACACATAGAGGTTCTACCTAGCTATATATTGCTCTTCTAAAAAACCAAGATTTGGATAACCAACCACATATATATCCATCTACACGATCAAAATATAAGAGAAGATCACCTATGGTTTCTAATTCACAATCAGGAATTTCATCTCTTTGCTTTCTTTTCCATAAACATTTCCTTTGCTATTGTTTATTTATGTTCTTCCTTGGGTTTTCTTGTTCATCATATTCATTGATAGTAACAATTTAATTCCAATGATGATTGCATTTGAATAGAGAAAAAGGCTACCTATAAAAGACCATAAAACTTCGCCAAATGGAGTAAGCTTATTGTTAACACAAATGGAGTTGCAACAAATGATACTGGCACTGCACCTACAAGTGACACAACCAGAATACTAAATAGTGAGCAACAAATGCACTGTCATAGTCAAAAAATATATATAATAATTGCATGGCTTAAGTAAAACGTCATCGCAACAATCTAATTAATGATGAAGACATATATACTTCAATTTAAAAAATTAGACAAACCTTTCCATTAATTTGAAGAGCAAAGGAAAAATCGAGAAAGATAAAACCCTAAAACACATTTGGAGTACATAAGTTTTGTACAAAAAACCATGTACCAAAAGATATTTTTTTTGTTTTTGTTTTATTAATGTTCTTTTTAATAATTAATAAAAGCCACATCAACATTTAAAATATAAAAGATATACATGTGACATTCATATCAATAGTATACTAATGGAAGTTAAATGACTTGATGGTTTTCGCTTAAAATGTTTTTTTTATGAAATAAAATTGAAACCTAAAAGACTATCTTGAAACATTATAAATTTAAGGAACTATTTTGAAACAATAAAGTTAAGGGACCAACATACTATTTTGACCAAAAATGAAATATATATTCAATTCAATAAGTTATTATTTAACCTTCAAATGTTATTGGAGAAAACATATGCATAGTAGTATATTCATATAGTAGCTTATCATAGCACTCCTTGTAGATGACACATATCTTCTTTCTAGTATATTGCCTATATAATGCTAAGTGGACATTTGGGCTTGACCTTTCATAAGTGGAGACATAATAAAGCATCCATAATAAAGACATTTACTGTATGCTCTTGATTCAACACACTTTCACTGTAGCTATACCTATTTCATTGGTTGTCCCATCATTTATTTAGTCAAAAATTATAAAAGAGAAAAGCCCTTTTTCATCTATCTCACTTATCTTTGATAATTTTGTCTTTCACATTTTAATTTTGTTAATTTAATCTCTTATACTTTAAAAGTATATCAAAGTAACATTTTCATCTATCTCTATAATAAACCATTAACAAAAAAATGTGTAAGACACAATGAGTTGCTGAAGCACCAACTTATGGCTCAATACCAAACCAACAACACTGGAACATGATTCCCATCTTGGAATCACTTTGAGACCAAATTTTAAGTTATAGTGGTGAGTACCCCTGTGCGTACGCACGAGAACATCTTAATTGAACCATTTTAGTGTAACTGATTTCAATTAATGCAAAAATGTTTAAATAAAACAGTAATCAACCTGTGACCAAACTTATTGAAAGGCTGCACTGTTGATATGAGTGCAAAAAATAAGATAACTTACATTGGACACTAAATACTCATATTAAATTGATTAAGTCAGATTGAGAAGAAGGAGACTAATTTTGTTTGGATAAGCAATTTTAATGCTAATGAACATAACACAACATTTTAGAAGTTATAATCACAGTATTAAACCACTAAAAGTCATAACTTATAATAATAAACACTTTAATAGACATTATTTCTTTGTTTTCAAATCTACTACTAGTCTTTCCAATCATTACCAAAAGATCACTACTTAAAACAACAAACAAAATAGACCAGCAACAATACGTTAAGTGCTTGCTAAATGTGATTCATTCAATGTCTTTTCCAGTAATGCATCCTCATTAAAGTTACTTATGCTTCAAGAAACCATTGCAAATTTGTATTGAAATTTTCTGATGAGGATTATACGCACACATCTAAGTGCAATGTGAGTGCACAACAGATTGTAAGGTGATTCTTAACATATTAAAGTACCGGTTCATAAGCATCCAAAGGATTATCCACTATTCATTTTAAGATGAGGTTTTAGTAAGTACAAGACAATCATGTAGCACCCATAAGAAAAAGAAATTTAAAAAGCTAAAACTGAACTTGACAACCAATGAAAATGAAGAGGTTTTGCAAGAATTCCAGCAAAAGACTCCAGATCACAATGATTCAGCCCCAGTCTCAAACGACCAACATAAAAGGGTTTAGCTCTTAGCCAATCTCAAAACACCAAAACTAACTATAATCCTTGAAATCATAAAACCATTCTTATTGGCGGCAACATATGCTATAAGAATCCTATTTTTTATACTATCACAAATAACCCTTGTATATGTCAATAGTTCTTTACTAAAGTCATGTTTGTTTTGGGATACATCTAATATCAAATGAGGCTTGAGTAACATTCTTACTCCCATAATTAAATAATTCAACAACAACCATTAACTACATAAATACAAATATGAAAGAGATAGAGCAACTGTATAAAGACATAAATATTCACTATAAGTAATATTTTGCTACAAAACAAAGCAAACCATTTAGATTAATTTATACCTTTGATAATCGCTATTTATATAGATAGATATATTAACCTCTCTTTCTTGAGAATTGAAGCTATGATTTGAGCATTATTGAGATGAATTTTATGGTTTTTGTAGGTTAAGGAAGTTGGAGATGAATTGCACAAAAGAATTAATTTAACAAGGAATTACAGTTGAAAATCACACAAAAAGAAGAGGTGTTGCTCAAGCTATAGCTTGGAGAAGCAGGAAAAAGTAAGGCAGAGAAATGGTTTCCACGCTATGCCACAGCATGGGTTGGTGAAGAAAATTGCTAGCAGAGAGGCAGTTGGCCACATATAGCATGTGGAGCCATGCCACAATGTGGAGCTTGACCTAGTTTGGGATTTTGGGCCCATTTAGGTTGTTTTGAGCGATTTTGAACTCCTATTGAAGGGAGAAATGTAATTTAACTATAAATAGATGTTTCTGAATTAGTTTTAAGACTTTTTGACAATTTAGGATTTGAAGGAAATACATACGTGGGATCTAAAGGGGAATTAAGTGGAAATCAATCAAGAGTTTTTCTTTTACTCTTCTATCTTAGAATCTATGTTTACTAGTTTTTATTATGTGTGGTGGCAATACCAAACCAAATACAACAAGTAGTAGGGTCTTGAGCTAAGCCTTGGAAATCTTAATGTCATAATGCTTTTCAATTCTTGTTTCCCATGACTATGGTTTTCTAACTCTTTCACTAGGGCTATGATGTAGCCAAGACTTGATGTATTGAATTCTTATATAAATCAATTCAGTTCTATTATATCCAATTGAGTTTTTATTTCTCTATTTTTATCTTTTTATTGATCTGGCCAATTACTAAGAAGATTTGTGAGTGTTTATGAACTAAGAAGGGATTAGATACCTAAACCACGAGAAATAGTTCTATAGATGAGCTTAGGATAGGGATATTCTAGAGCCCTATGCAATCATAACAAGGAAACTCACAGAACTTAATGCAACTTAGATTCACGTAAGGATATGATTGGATTGGTAGTTTAAGTTAGGTTAATTCGATTTTGGGATACGCTTATTGACACATTAGAGAATCCTGATTGGCAATTGGTATAATTATCTGGATTGAGAAAAATAAGTTATTCAATGTAGATAGTCGAGGTGAAATTGGAACCCTAGGTTTTTGTTTAATGAAATCTATCTCTTTTACTTGCTTTGGTATTCTTGCCTATTTATCACTACAATTTGAATGCTTAGAAAACATTTGAGCTAAATATGTCAGTAATTAATTGAGCAATCCCTATGAATATGACAACCCTAGAATATCTTGCTAGCTACACGGTAGTGTTTGCTTGCACTATATTTCAGTCATTATATTTTATAAACATCAGCCTCAAAAAACTTTAGATATCTTGATAAAAAAAAAAAAAAAAGATTACATACCGATAGGAAAAAAAGAAGTAGAAACGTTGCAAAGAAAAGTATTTTGGGGAAAGCTGCAAAAAATCATTACATGTCCCGCACTCAATCACTTGCTACTATTATCCTTATATTGTGCTTTTATTCTTTTGTATAACCAAGGGAATTTTGAGGATGACCTAATAATAAGGTGATGTTTTCCCCTGAGCATCATACATGCTCTCGAGATCATCATTCAAGACACTAACCCAAAGCTTAAATGGCTCAAGGAAAAATGCAAAATCCAATAGTATGAACACTATGTAGTCTAATTTTAAAGCCTAGTCAATAAAATGCATGGTTGAGAATGATAACAACACCATGCACAAGACCAATTGGCAAAGGAATATAAATTTGCAATAACAACAAAATTTTCAAAATGGCCATATAGACATACACCATAATTAGGATTTAGGCCATAGTATCTTAATGAAACCTAAAACCAAAACATTTCTAATCAAAAAAGCAAATCCACGCTAGGAAATAGCCAAATTAGACATTCCCTAGTATGAATGTGAAGAGGAATGAAAGCAAAACAAATATGTGATACTCTTTCTTGGTAGCCCCCTGAACTTGCTACAGAGAAACAAAGGAAACCAAATCAAATGGGAACAAAAGCTAAAAAAAATTTCAGTAATGGAATAAGCACAAAAACTTAAAATTGTCAACAAATAAAATCAGCAATATCTCACCCATGTACATGAAATGAAAGAAAATCTAACTAGAGCAACATAGTGGAATGCAAATACAATAAGAGCAAAGGCAGAAATAACAATTAGATTAGAGCAGAGCCAAAAGAAAAGGTAGATAATTAGATTTGCTTGAATAAAGGAATGGTGTCACCAATAAACATTAAAGAAACTCAAAATAGGTAAACAAAAACAACAAACATCTTCTAGTGAGTCTACAATTTCTATATATCTTCATTCAGTCTGTCAATATAGAATATCATCATAGCCCAACAAATCATGCAATTAGAAAATAGCAATTTAAACCATCCACTATCTAATTTGACCCAATATCCCTATAACACAGATAAAAAATGCTTCAATATGCACATCCATACAGAAAAAAAAGGTGTAGCGTGATAATCTATCACTAAATGGTGCATGTCATTAAATGAAACCATGTAGTATCAAGCATATAAGGGTATGCTCTTTTTTCCATTTCATGCAAAGCGCAATAGTAGTTTTTAGAAATAATGTAGCATTGGGGTCATCTAAGATAATGGTCCAAGAGCCAGAAACTGAAGTAACATGGTTGAATCCTCCTTACAGGTTACATAAATAATTTGATGGGAAGCAAGATTTCTCTCAGTTTAGTTTATGTGGCCAAATTCAAGCCAGGGCCCACATTGCCAAAAGATTAGCTATATTCTATAAGATGATCCCAACCTTTTGATATTATGAATTTTGAACAACTATCAAGAAATGAATGCTAGATCAACACACTGAACAGTGAAATGGTAATGATTAATACCTATGTACCACATTAATAGTCAATCTATGTTGAGATCTATGCAGAATATGTTCACACTTTACAACTGCATAATACAATTAAAAGTATAAAAATAATAATAATTGTGAAGAAAGAATAAGGCAATGAAACACTTAGCATACTAGTGACTTCCACACTTATGTTCATTCTCCCTTTCTTCAAAGTTTATTGATACACCCTATTTTCATATATTTTGCAGTAGTTGAGTCCTCTTTTTATTAATGAATGAGTCTAGAAATGTTCACTATTACAGTAAGGTTCTATATGCGCAAAAATAAAGAATATGATTCTCAAGGCTAGTTTCAAGAATTGGCTTCAAGTTTAGCTAGTTAAGTTTCCAGCTCATGTTTGAGGAGCTTCACCATATTTACAAAAGCAACTATATTCAAAACCCATAATAAATTTGATATGACAAAAGAATGGAAACACCAAAAGTTTATTTTCACTAGTACACACATTTAATCAGAAATGCATATGAACATAACTTGCATGAAATTAGTACAGAGGCAACCCTATTAAGGTAACTTTCCAATAAACTAACCTTTTGAGAATGTTTACTTTTGTGCCAATAAACTAACCAATTTTTACTTTTCCTTTGACTATAATTAACCTTAGGTAGTTTTAAAGACTTAGTAAATGAGAATCCCTATGATGAGAAATAGAGAATTATATATTAAAATGAATTCCAATAATATCAAAATTAGTAGACCATCTACTGAGTTTGTATAAAAAATATTGACACATTTGTATAACCCTCCCAAAATAGGCAAACTCTCAAGTTGCCTTGCCATTGTTGACACCTTCAACACCAAATAGCCATGAAAGATTCTAAATTTAGCACCTTTAGTAAGCTATGATGGTTTCAGCAACTCATCATGCACAAACCTCTTGAGAATACTATGTAGTATGAATTGTTTCTCAAACAAATAAAAACATATTTTTACCATTAGTGTATTTCTAGTGTAATTTAATCTAAATGATTATGTCCTATAAATAATAAATAAATGAATAATATTTGGAAGTAATTCTATATCCTTTTTAGAATTTCAAAACTAATAGTGTTTTTCCCCTAACAATCCAACTGTAAGTTGAACATTTTAACATAAGCTCTAAAATAACATATCCAAACAGGACTAAACCTTCCAAAATTATTTCATTATGAAATTTGTTTTTTTTTAAAGCATAAGAGAGTATGTATTAGCACTAGTCTTGGCCTTGAGACCCAATTAATGGAAGTTTGGAAAAGTGTTGTTGATAAATCAATGAACTGAACTATTGCTAGTTGGAATGCACAAGGCATCATTTTCATAAACATCCAAAAACTTGAGAAAAGATGCAGGGATAGCTCAACTAGAGTCCAACTTACAAAATGATAGCAACCATAAATTGTAGGCCAATGATAAATATAAGGAATTTATACAATAAACATTTTTACATAAAAGTAATTATACCAAGAAAGGATTAGAAAATTATGGAAGCACTGGGGCATAAGAGATTGAGGACTAAAAATGTGGAGATGAACTTCTTAGAATTCCCCATTGGGCAAAATGAGAGCGAGGTCACCCATGATTCCCACTTGGGTAGAGAATGAATATCCCACCTACAAAATCAACCATCAAATTTATACCACATTCAAGTTAGCTATTCAGAGTGGAGAATCAGGGAAGAAGTGAAAAAAAAAAAAAAAAAAAAAATTGGAAGAAAGCCATCCCACCATAAATCTTGATTGCATCAACCGTGGGAGCCTCTTCGATCAATTGCAGAGAAAGCCATATTCGATTCCCCATAACAGCTCTTTGATTTGGTTTCCTTTTCCCTTTCTTTTGGTCTTGTCTACTCTCCTTTTCATTAGTAGCAGCAACGACTCCTCTACAATTACCTTAATAGTTGTTGTTCTTGGGTTAACATTGTTGACAACTTGGTTTTGAGGGCCAATGTTGTCAATCTCTTCATCAAGTTTATTGATGGATACACCTCTAGAGTAGAGAAAGTGGGGTGCAGTACTAGTGGTGGAACTAGTATAACATGTTTTCTCTACATAATTTTTATAATCATGGTCTTTTTCTTCATATTCCTCATACTCTTCATCTTCTCTCTGTGACGCATGAATATTTTATCAATGCTTTACGCTTTGAATCAGAATTTGGATCTTGATTTCTTATTGTTTGCTACTGACATTAAGCTGCTGAAATCTTTTTGCAAGAGATTTTTTTTTTCAAAAAATAAAGAATTAGAAATTCAACTTAGAAAACTAATTTGAAAAATATAAAAAGTTAAAAGGGATAACAAACCATAGTAGGCTTGAAGGAGTTAAGATCCTTTGAGTACATACTCTACTCCTTCTAATGGGTATATTAAATCAACAACAACCAAGTCGTAGCAAACACAACCGCATTTTTATTAATGGTCTATTATGGAGATAGACAAAATGACTATTTTGACATATTTTTAAAATGTTAGAGATTAAATTGATAAAATTAAAATATAAGGGATTAAATTATTAAAATAGTTAAGTGTGGGTGATGAAAAGGAAGTTTTTCTAAATTAAAAAATAACATTTCAAGTGTTATTTTATGATTTTCAACCAATAATGGATGATAAGACAATATTGAAACACAAATACAGGACATTAGATGTCTTCTCACTCACTCATCTTATGAATTCAATATATTCTATTAAATGCAATGCATTCCTTTATGTCAAATCAATAATCGAATAACTCAACAAATGTTGTATAATGTTTTAACCTTTGAATTTGGTTATTTCTCAACATTTAAATTATGCTTTCTTTTATTGATTTACATTCTAAATTATTGGAGAATTAAATTAATTTTTTGATGTTAAGCTTTACTAAATGAGCTGCCTCCTTTGGTTGGGATAAGGAATTAGTTGAAGTTAAATTAAACATCTCACCATAATATGCCAAAGAGGAAAAAACAAAGCAAAATCATTAACTCATATATATAATTAACACCTTGAACAAATGGTGTGTATTTGTAATATGATATTTTAACACAAAGTACTTGTTGTCACACAACCTTCTCGTTTTAGGAGATTCATAAAAAGGATCGGGATCTCAGGTTTGATGTTATTTCATTATATATATAAGGAAAATTAAAGAGGTGCTTGGTTGTTTCTGTTGAGCTATGAACATCCTATAGTTGTGGATAGGTAGGGCCTACATTACTTTAGGTTGGAAATTTGCGCAAAACAAGAGGTTGGGCGTGTAATGTGAAATCACTCTATTGCCAAAGTCAAAACAACCAGTTTTGTAGCTATAAAATGAATAAATAAATAAATAATGAGGGTAAAACAAAATCTTATCTCTCCTATCTTTTTCTCTCACTTCTACAATCAAATCTTTTGTTCCAACTTTGTCCCTTTCTTCTCTATAACACTACATTTTACCTTTACTTTATTTTGTAAGCCCATGTGACCAAAACATGTACAAGATTTTCTAATAGTATCAAAGAAAAAAAAAAAAAAAAAAAGCAGCTTGAACAAAGAGGGAAAGCATGCATCAAATTTTCTAATAATATAAAAACACAAATTTAAGATAAAAATCGTAACTATGATATTATCAAAACATAAACAAGAATATCCAATGATCTATTGGTCTAATGGCACCTCCAATTAGGTTTTCTACTGTAGACATTTACTTTCTCCTTTTTCTAGTGTTTTGCGCTCCTATGTAACAAAAAAAAAAACATAAACAAGAACATAATATAATCTGAGAGAACTCCATAAATGATGTAAGAGTATCAAAACACCAACAACAACAATAATAATAATAATAAAATTGATGTTGTAGACACCATATTTTGTCTAGCCATTCACAAAAATAAAAGTGATCTTCAAAATATTTTGTGAAAAATCATCATCCATGAATTGTTTCATTTGGCCAAAAAAAAAAAAAAAAAAAATCCAAAAATGTATGAAATTTCAGTTTTACATTTTTGTTCTTATGTAAGGCTTTTTAATATATTAATTATTGAGTTAGAATTAATTTATCAAAATAATGATGAATGAGTAGGACATCTTTGGGCCTTTCTTTAAAATCTATTTTTTGGAGGCTATTTTCTTTTTATTTGGACTCAACTTCATAGCTCTAACCTATGTGCCCAATCCATACACTACCCATGAACCAAACCCACAACCTATCTACACAAAGAGGGGGGGGGGGGGGGGTGGTAGAAGGGACGAATCAACGTGAAACAAAAAGAAAAGAAGGGATGGAATCAAAAGTGTGAAAAGCAAAGGAAGGGAATGACAATTTTAGCGCTACGTTTTGAGGTAGCTAATAGAGACAAAATTGTAATAAAGACAAGGGTGGAGCAACGTCTCCAAAGTAGGATGCTTGTTATGGGAGGAGAGCTTCCCAGAGTGTAGAAGCGAGGTGCACTAAGGTGCAAGTGGGTAGAGGCAGCGTGATTGACGCGAAAAAGAAAGAAAGGGGAAAGGCTATGAGAGATATAGAGGCTTAGAGAGAGACTATGAGAAAACAAAGAGTACGAATTGAGAAAAAGTGAAAGAGAGGAAGAACTTCAAGGAAATTATGAGTGGGTTTTCTACTTGGATTTCTAGGTAGAGGCTATGGTTTGTTAGTAAGTTTTCTTTTCTCAAATAGTTGGGATTTCATCGCTAGATAGAAGAAAGGGGTCAGTCCTTGCTTAAATCTTAGTCTTTCAATTCAAACTCTAGAAAAGCACAACAAAAAAGGTATGTTTCCTTCTCAGTTTCCTACTTAAGATTTAAGGGTAGAAGATATTGCTTGAAATGATTTTGATGCTGTTATTGGTTCCTGCCTTGTTTCTTTAATTTGTGTTTTATTTGTCCAATTTCTTTCTAGTTCAGTTTTCTAATCTTAAGTGTTGCGTTGTTACTTGTGTCTGGGTTATTGATTTTATCCTTTCAAGCATGTATCCATCCCTATTTGCTTACCCATTCTAGTCAATCCTTTATTTGTTTTAGTTTTTAAGTATTTTCATTAATGTGTTTTTTTATTTTTCTGCATCTCCAGTTGTGCTGCCTATAAAGATACTGTCAATTTTTGGTTTAGATGTTTGAATACATCTTAGTTGTCACTGCTATGGTGTTTTATTAATTCCATAATGTTAGTTTAAGTCTGGTTTGTCATTAATTATTGTCTATTCAATTTGAAAGGTTTTGAGAATTTGAAATAGTTTTGTTCTTTTGATTAATGTATGCACTTGGTTTGTTTACATGTGTTTGACAAAATGTTGAGAATAAACTGTGACAGAATTCTTACATGAAACTTTTCCTATGTTGAAGCTACTAATAGGAAGAACTCTTTAGTTTAGTACATATGTGTTGGCTACACAAGAGCTCTTGGTTAATCCTATGATCTCTTGTAGTCCTCATTCAGTTCTAGGGCTTGTTCTTGTTAAGATATGGTCTTGATGAATTTTAGTGCCCTATTTAGAGTTGTACAAATTCATTCTCTGAAACATTCCCTATTGTTCTTATTTCATGTTATCAATCTTTTGAACGGGCTAAAAGTGTTCTTTATTTTCCTGGGGTATTGATTCTTGTTTTGGTGTGGTTATAACTCATAAGGTTTCTTAAATAGTTTGGAATGCATCTTCTAGTCTTTGGGATGTAGGTTGTTTCTGCAATGTTGAATTTGTATGATCATATTTGAGCATGAAAGGGGCTTGACTTGCTGTGATTTTGATGTTGTTAATATGATATTGCTAATATGCTTTTGTGATATTTTGCTGTTAAAATTGTGGGATCTAAAAGTGCAAATCTATGAGTCTTAGAGTGGGCGTGTATAAGACACTTAGAAAAATTTTGCTTAATAAAATTTGTATGATGTAGAATCAAGCATAGCATGTTAAACTTGGTTTAAAACAATTTAAGTTTGATTTCAAAAACTTTTAAGTTATAAAATGTGATATAACAAAATGATGCTTAAACACAAATGGTGAGTTGAAATAAGTAGATGCTAAAAGTAAAAGAGTAGGGGAAGAGAGATGGCACAATAATTTGTAGTGGTTTGGTCACAAGTAATGATGACCTACGCCCACTCCTCTCAAATGCCTTTAAGAGAGTTTCTTCATTATCTCCATTAGTTTGTAGGCTTCTAGCAATCGTTTATATTTTCTCAGTAACTCTGACTGAGCATGGTTTTCTAAGATACACTAAAAGCCTTTACAACAATTTCTAAGTCTCTCACAGACTAAATCTACCCTCACAAGGGTTATAATCTCGTGTATGAAGGCTACTAGCCTTTATAAAGAAATGATTTAAAGATATAGCAATCAAGCACATAGGGTTGTTGCTAATATCAATAGATTTCCCAATGAAGCCAATACACTAAAAATATTATCCCAAGTAGAAGTGTTGGTGTATGAAGATGAAGAGTAAAACGAAACTTTGGAGAACTCTTAGAGAATATGCAATATGGCTTACTTTTTTCATATTGCAAAGTGTGAGGATTTCTATTCTTTGTATAGACTCTTGAAATGTGACTATTTAAGAGAAGAAAATTTGAATTTTCTGATTAGTTTTTCACTTGAACAATTCTTCTTTTCATTGCATGCAATATCCCTGAGTGTATGTTGTCTTTGGTCTTTGTTTTCTATGTTTCTTTCTTTACCCAATAATTCTTCATGTTGACAAATTTTTCTAGCCTAGCAATCACTAACACACAAGGACTACCCAACATATCAATTATCTCCAACCCAATTGACTGATTTAGCTTGCCTAGGCTCATGAGTATATTGGGCTTAAGTGATTTTTGGCCTGGATTAAGTCTACTCGCCTAGTTTCATAAAGTTGTTTGGGCTTAATTGATGTTTAGCCCAAATGACTAAATCGTCTTGCCAAGTTTCACAAAGCTGTTGGACTTGAATGATTTTTAGCCAAAAATTTATTGCTCAGATCCAAATCAATACATATGTATTTCAGGCCCATTGAACTCACTTTTCAAAGCCAATATGTAGCAAATTTTGTTCCTTGTCATGAAGCCTATGAATAAGTTTCTTTTGAAGCACATCTTGATGAAGAATGAGATGATTGCGGATAGGATCTATGGACTAACACTTTTGAAACCATATGCAAACACACACACACACACACAAATATATATATATATAGACACACACACACACACACATGGAGTAGTTAAATTTAATGATGCACATATAGTAATGCAATCAAGTCTAAAGTGCTCATAATAACTAAGTTGAATTAGGTGAAGAAATCATACCTAATTCACTTCCCAAAATGCAAAATATGTCTTCAGTCAGTGGTTTGATGAAGATATCCCCAATTTGTTCCTTAGTACATATGAAGTGAAGTTCCACATCCTTTTTCAACACATGATCTCTTAGGAAATGGTGCTTGATATCAATATGTTTGGTTTTTGCATGTTCCATCAGCTTTTTGGCAATATTTATGGTACTTGTCTTATCACATAAAATTGGAGTGCATTCTTGAATGATTCTATAGTCTCTAACTTGTTGCTTCATCCACAGAACTTGAGCACAACATTGACTAGCTGCAATGTACTCAGCTTCAACAGTTGAAATTGATATGCTTGTTTGTTTTTTGCATTGCCAACTCATTAAGGCATTTCCCTAGCATCCTCCACTTGTGCTTTTTTCTACCAATCAAGCATCCAACATTTGCTAAATCTATATAAGCAACCAAATAAAGTACTGGATATTTGGAAACCATAAGCCACCTTTCTCAGTGTCTGATTATTCTTTTAACAGCTTGACATGAGTCTCCTTAAGCTTAACTTGATATTTGGCGCAATAACACATGTATAAAATATCAGGCCTGCTTGCAGTTAGATAAAATAGTGACCCTATCATGCCTTTATATAGTGTTTGATCAACAGTTTTAACTACATCTTCTAATGTTAGCTTAGTTGTGATAGCCATAGAGGTTGGCATTCCTTTTGCATTTTCTAATCCATACTTCTTAATTAGCTCCTTGGTGTACTTTGTTTGATGGATAAAGATGCTATTCCAGAGTTGCTCGATTTGAAGTCCAAGGAAGAATGTCAATTCTCCCATCATGCTCATTTCAAATTCTCCTCTCATTAGTTTTTCAAAATCCTTGCACAAAAGCTCATTAGTAGCACCAAATATAATATCATGGACATAAATTTGCACCACAGGGATATCATCACCAAAAGTTATAGTGAAAGAGTATTAACTTTTCATTTTAAAAAACCATTTTTTCAACAAGAATATGCTTAGTCTTTCATACCAAGCTCTTGGAGCTTGTTTAAGACCATAAAGTGCTTGTAAACATGGTTTGGAAAATCTTCATTTTCAAAGCCCGAAGGTTGTCTAATGTAGACTTCTCATTTATAAAACTAATTAAGAAAGCACTTTTCACATTTATTTGAAAAACTTTAAAATTTTTGTAACAAGCAAAACCAAACAGTATGCGAATAGTTTCAAGCCTAGTAATTGGAGCAAAGATTTCATCAAAATCAATTCCCTCTTGTTGACTATACCCTTGAGCTACCAGTCTAGCCTTGTCTCGTATCACTTTTCCTTGTTCATCCAACTTGTTTCTAAACACCCATTTTGTTCCAATCACATCTTGATGCTTGGGTGGTGAAACAAGGTTCCAAACTTCATTTCTTTCAAATTGATTAAGTTCCTCTTGCATAACCATGATCCAAGAATCATCTTCAAGGGTTTCATCAATCGTCTTAGGTTCAACTAGAGAAATGAAGCAAGAATTTGTACATCCAACTTGTTTCTACACACCCATTTTGTTCAAATCACATCTTGATGCTTGGGTGGTGGAACAAGTTTCCAAACTTCATTTCTTTCAAATTGATTAAGTTCTTCTTGTATAGCCATGATCCAAGATTCATCTTCAAGGGTTTCATCAATCTTCCTAGGTTCAACTAGAGAAATGAAGCAAGAATTTGTGACATTATTTCTTGTTGAAGCTCTAATCTTCTTTCCTTCATGTACATCTCTAATCATATGGTCAAGCTTGTAATCTCATTGTACTTGTTGCTTATATGGAACATTGTCTTTATTAGATGGTTCTTCAGGTTGTATAGAGACTTGATCAACTTCATTGTTTTGATTTGTATTAGGTATGTCATTTAAAGCTTGATTATGATCAGGTAAGCTTGGTTCTTGCAAATCTTGATCTTCCTCAAAAGCAACATTGCTTAAGGGATGGTTAGATTCATCAAATACTAAATGCATACTTTTCTACACTAATCTTGTTTGCTTATTATAAACTCTATAAGTTTTACTAGTCAAGGCGTAGCCTGAGAATATGCTTTTATCTTATTTTGCATCGAATTTGCTCAAGACATTTTTACCATTACTATGAATATAACAAATACAACCAAAGGAACGAAAATAACTTACAATAGGCTTTATTTCCTTCCATAGCTCATATGGTGTTTTCTTTAAAATTAGTGTAATCAAGCAGTAGTTTAAAATGTAGCAAGTTGTATTTACAGCTTCAGCTAAAAAATGTTTTGCAACATTGTTTTCACAAAGCATGGTTCTTGCCATTTCAACCAATGTTCTATTTTTCCTTTCAACAACCCAATTTTGTTGAGGTGTTCAAAGAGAGGAGAAAATGTGGTGGATTTCATAGTTTTCGTAGAAAATCTCTAAAAGCTTGACTTTCAAATTCACCGCCATGATCACTCCTAATAGAACTAATTTTCAAATCTATTTCATTTTTAATTCTTTTTGAAAACCTTTTGAAAGCATCAAAAGTTTATTCCTTATGAGCCAATAAGTATACTCATGTAAATCTATAATAATCATCAACAATAATGAAGCCATATCTCTTTCCTCCTATGCTCAAAGTTAACATAAGTCCAAACAAATCCATATGAAGGAATTCAAGTGATCTCTTAGTAGAGAGCTCCTTCTTACTTTTGAAAGAAGATTTTGTCTACTTTCCTTTTTGACATGTACTACAAATAGTACCATTTTCGAAATAAAACTCAAGAAGTCCAAAAATAAGCTTCCTTTTTGAAAATTTTGAAATCAGCTACATATGGGCATGACCAAGCCATCTATGCCATAAAGAAACATTTTCAACTTGAGAAACTAGACATGTTTCATTTTTGAAAGAAAAATCCTTGTTGGACACTTTGTAAACATTTGAATGTCTATGTCCTTCAAAAATGGTATCCCTTCCATTTAGGTCATAGACAATGCATTTAGAGGATTGAAAACATACCTTGTGACCTAGATCACAAAGCTGGCTTATACTCATCAAGTTGTGTTTCAAACCTTTCACATAGTAAACGTCCTTAACAAAAAGATTGAGAGTGAGTTGGATTGTTCCTATGCCAAGAATCCTTCCTTTGCTATTATCAACAAACCACACATTTCCCATGTCTTGTTCATGGAGTTCCATAAACTTTGCTTTGTCCTAAGTCATGTGGCGAGAGTAGCCGCTATCAAGGTACCAACTTCCTTTCTTTGACTTAGGCTACTTCTGTGAAGTAAACATTCAGACTTAGGTACCTATGCTTGTTTAGGTCCTTGGTGGTTAGTGACAAAAATATTCTTTAGAACCCAAATCAATTTATATCTATTCACATTTTTCTTGTAATTGCATTGATAGGCATAATGACCAGTCTTATTACAATAATTACAAGAAGTTTGTGAAACTCTAGTTTTCACATTAGGATTTCTATATCCTAAGCCATCTTTCCCTAAATATCTTTTCAGGTCATGCTTTTGCATACCTACTAAGCTTATCAAGATTTTGCTTACCTTTGACAAAATTGGCTAAATCATTTGAAAGTTCAACAAACTTATTTTTCAAGGTTTCATTTTCTAAAAGCAATTTTCTTAAAATATTTTCCTTTTGCTGTAAATCTTCAATAAGTATTTTGTCCTTTTTAGAAATAATGTGAATTTCATCAAGTTCATTTTCAAAAGCCTTGAATTTTTGTTTCCTAGAAGAAAATTTCGAAAGAAGCTTTCCTACACTATTAGGAAGCTCATCATATGCATTAGATAAATCCTCATAAGATGAAGGTTGATCATCTACCTCATTTTTTGAGTTACTATCATCAGACACATCCATGTGGCAGATTTCAACTTCATTATCACTTGATGAGATGTCTTGATCACTCCAAGCTACATGTGCCTTTTTGTTGCGCTTCTTGTAGAGCTTCTTCTTCTTTGGACATTCAAGTGCTTTATGTCCAAGTTTCCCACATTTGTAGTAGATTATTTCATCTTTGTCTCCTTCCTTCTTGTATTTGCTTTTGTCATCTTTGTTGTATTTTGGTTTATAGCTAGCTTTGCTATATGAAGTTTACTTCTTGAATTTCTTCTTTTGTAGCAACTTGACAACCCTTTTGGAAAGGAGAGCTATATCATCATTCGAGGATGAGGATGTGGCAGCAAGAGCAAGATCTTTCTCCTTCTTCTTTATTTTGGCTTCCCTTTTCTCCTTCTTTCTCATCAATATTTCTTCAACTTCCAGTTCTCCACGAAGCTCATTAACTGCCATGTTTGATGACTTAGCGTAATGCTTGAGTATGTATCCCATTTACTAGAGAGACATTTAAGAAGCTTCTTTACTTGCTCCTTCTGTGTTAGATTTCTCCCAATATTTTATGTTGGTTTACTATACGGAGAAATATGTAAAGTATTTATCTATGGATTCTCCTTCTTCTATCTGAAATAGTTCATACTTTCTAGCATAAATATCTATCCTTGATTCTTTGACTTTGTTCATTCCTTTATGTATGCTTTGTAGTTGATCCCACATTTCTTTTTCTATGCTACAAGCTAATATGATCTAATATTCTTTAGAGCATACAACATTAGCAAGCATGTATTTAGCCCTCATGTGTAATGAAGCTTGTTTCTTTTCTTCTTTAGTATATTCAGCTTCATCTTTGGGAACTCTCCTTCAATTAACTTTGGTTGGATCTTCATATCCATTTCTCACAATGCTTAAGAGTTCAAAATGGTTTGAACCCAAAAACATCTCTATATGATTTCTCCAATGACTATAGAAGGTTCCATCAAAGAATGGAGGCTTGTTGCATGAGTTGCCCACCTTGAAGTCTTTCATGATTTTCTACACAACCTAAGATCTTAACTTAAAAGATGTTAGTTCAACTTTACAGATCCCAAGGCTCTGATACCAAATGAAAGTGCAAATATATATCTCCTAGAAGGGGTGAATAGGACACCTAAAAAGTTATCGTAGAATAAAATTTGTTTGATGCAGAATCAAGTATAATATGTTAAGCTTGGTTTAAAATAGTTTAAGCTTGATTTAAAGATGTAGCAATCAAGTACAAATGGTTGTTGCTATATCAATAGATTTCCCAATGAACCCAATACACTAGAAATGTTATCCCAAGAAGAAGTGCTGATGTATGAAGATGAAGAAGAGAAAAAAGAAACTTTGGAGAACTCTTAGAGAATAAGTAATATGGCTTACTTTTTTCTTTTTAGGTTGCAAAGTGTCAGGCTTTCTTTCCTTTATATAAACTCTTGAAATGTGACTGTTGGAGGGAAGAAAATTTGAATTTTCTAGTCAAATTTTCACTTGAACAATTCTTCTTCTCCTTGCATGCAATATCCTTGAGTGTATGTTGTCTTTGGTCTTTGTCTTCTATGTTTCTTTCTTTACCCAATAGTTCTTCATGTTGATAGATTTTTCTAGCCTAGTAGTCACTAGTAGTTGGACTGCTTTTTTGTTGGGTTCTAGATGTTGAAGCCCGTGAGTTGCAATTCACTTTTTCTTTTTGTTGTTATGAAGTACAAGCCTTGTCTGAATTTTTGTGGCCCAAGGAGATGTATTCATGTTCACAATAGTTAGGCCCCTTGGCAGGGTTTTAGTGGCCCAAGAATGTTTAAGGAGTAAAAGGCTTCAAAGCAATTTTTGCTAATTGAAGTTGACTTGCACTTGATAGTCAAGTGTGCCCATGCTTTAACAGCATAATATGTTGCCTAATGCTGTTTAGAGATGCATGTGACAAGACCAAGTAAATCTGCATTTTTGCAGATTTTCTGCCCAACGTAAATAGGATAAACTTAGGCATCAAGTTTATAAAAATAATTTATTTTAAAATAATGAGTTGACTTCTACAAAAGGTATAAAGTGTTAAAATATTTACTCATACAAGAATTCTTTCTTTTAAAAGGTAATTAACCACAAACATTTTTAAAGTGAAAATCAAAAGTGCATTTTGATTTGGTTAAAGTAACAAAATATTTAAAGTTCAAAGAGAAAAATAAAATACTAATTTTGTTTAGGGAGGTATTTCTTTGAGTTATTAAAATTGTAAAGTATATTTTGCAAGATGGTGATATTTCCAACAAATCTTTAAATAATTTTCTCATTCAAATCAATTGAGGGAATTGATTAAAAAATCCCTTGGGTGGCAGCACTGGGGGTGTGAATAGAATTGTTGGATGTGATGAAAGAAGCTAATTAGGTTCCTGGGCTGAAAAAAAAAATAGAAAAGTCTTGTTCTGAACTATTGGGTTTGAGTGTATGAATAAGAAATTAAGGGTTGTGAAATAAAAATAGTGAGTGGGTCGGGCTCAGCAGGCCCAGGGCTGTGGACATAATTGGGTTATAAAAAGGCCGATTGGGATTATGGGTATGGGTAGGAGTTGATGGGGTGAGAAAAGAAAGAGTTTTGTGTTTAGGGTAAATTTGATAAGTGGGCCGAGTGTCCTTTGTTTATTTGTTTTGTTTTATTTTAGATGTTATTTACTTCATTTTTGAAAAAGAAAAATAAAAAGGAAGAAATTTGTAATTTTAATTTTATGCTATTTTTTTCATATAATTTTTCTTCAATTTTAAATATTAATTTACTTATGTATCTCAAACCCATCATCATCAAGCACTAAAACTCCAACTGATCTACAACATTCATCTCGATATCAACGTAATGGCAAGTGTCTCGGTGGAATCTCAAAACAATCTTTACGGAGAAAATGGTCAATATATGATGATAAAATATACACCAAAATTCAAAATTCTTACAGCTACAACTAATCACATAACTATCCCATAAAACTTCAGCTTTTCTGAACGAGGCCCCTTGTAATGTTACACTATGAAGGCCACTAGATTGATAGATAGTACAAGGCTGCACAAGAAATATAATACAATACAAATAACTGGATTACAATACAACTTTTTGTTATGTTTATTGTTTACTAATTATAGTAAAGATTGAGCAGAATAATACAAATTTATCGTAATACTTTTTGTATTGTATATGATAAACAAGTTTATCTCATAAGATTATATTGTTTTTTTAGACGCTATTTGAAATAGTGTATGACCTTAAAACTTATGGGTTTTTATTTTTCTTCCATTTCTACCTTAATATTTTAATGCCCTTTTCTCTCTCCTCTCTCTATCCTATCAATAAGTGATTTGCTTTATTTTTTTTATAGCTTCTGTTAACTTTTTTATGGTATTTTATACACTATTTGTAATATTTAATTTATTTTAAAGTATATTTAATTTTAAAAGAAAAATATAGGAGTTTAAAATTAATTAAAAATCTTAAACTATAATTACTTAAAAATACAGTTTTCTCTACAAAACAAATTAGAATTTATGTAAAATAATCTTAAACTATAAAATGATATATTTATATAATTTTATATGCATCAGTTAGTTAAACAACTAATTTTATCAAACATTTATAATTAATAAGTTAGCTTAAAAATTTTCAGCCTTTAATTAATAAATTTTAATTAAAAATTAATATTTTAACTTTCAACTAGCTTATCAATTATTTTTATCAAATAAAGCCTAAAAAAATTATAAAAATATTAAAAACAAATATGTGCTCACCGAATGTTTTTTTTTTTTTTTACAATTCATTGTTTGTTTGGTTGGTTTAAGATCATTTTTAGCTATGGATTTGTTGTGGGTTTAGTAATTTTGAGTTAATTTTGTGTGGAAATCGATTTTGAGAGTGTAAATTTAGAGTGTGTTTTTCATGAATAGTTTCAAAATACAATTTGTTTTGAATTTTAATTTTTTTAAAACCTATAATGTAATATTTTTAGTACCAAATTTTTAAAATAAAGAATGCATTTTTTTTTTGTTGAAGTACTGCATCAAAAAATCACATTACACAAATATCACCCCAAAATCCAAGATTGTAAAATAAATTCCAAAATTGAAAACCCTTAGCAAATAAAAAGGGTAAACACACTTAGAATTTTCAAGAAGCTCATAACAATGTTAGAGATACCAAAAGATAAACCTTCGATCCCAAGACCCAAACTGCTATAACAACAAAATGAGATTTATGTTCTGAAAATAATGTAAAATGGAGAGCAATATAGAAAGCACAAGAATTGAGAGAGTAAGAATTTTTTTTTTTTTTTTTTCATTTCCACTCCTCTTCCACATGTACAAATAGAGTAGCCCTTTTGTAGGCACAAAGTGATGGGAATCAAACAAGTTGGAGTCCTAATGAAGAAGCATTGCAAGGACTTGGAGGTCCAATGACAAGGGCTCGGGCCAAGAAAGCAAAGGAGGCTTTGAATCACATGGTGTCCACTTTGGTTGAGCCCAGTTCAACACAAGCTGAACCGAAGCCCAAGCTAGTTTATCTCCTAGTCCAAGGAGATGGATTGTGATACAAGACAAGGCCAAAGGAAATGGGTTGAAATGCAAGCAAACCTACAAGGAAGGATGGGCTTTGGCACAAGGCAGAATGGATCTTAATAGCTAGTTTGTTAATTTTATATTTTGTAATAAGGAATGGGTAGCATAGGCACATGGGCCCAAGACAATTGTTTCTTTTGTTTTCCAAGATTATTGGTTGCCATAGGTTTATTTCTAAATTAGCTAAGAAATATGGCCGCTAGGCATGGGGGCTTCTTGGCTTCCACATCATGCAAGTTATGAAGCCATGCATTAGTGACAAATAATTACAAGTAGGTTACATAGCTGATAGTTATTAGTAATTAATGATGACAGCCAATGATTTCCTCTTTGTAACCCACACCAATTTGGAAATGAAGATCAGATTTGGATGTTCAAAATTTCTGAATTGTGAGAATTATCTCTAGGGTTCTTGTTGGAGCCAAAATTCTGATCTTATCAAGAGGCCAAGCTCTTGTGGTGATCAAACACTTTAGGCTTATCAACTCTCAAGGTTGTGGCGCCTAACCATTTCTAATTTTATCCAATTTTTCCTTTCATTATGCACTGTTCACGCATACTATTTTTGGGTCCTATTCTGTTACGCGATTAGGACCTGGAATTGCATACAAATTAGGGGCTATCGCATGACAGAATAGGACCCAGAAATGGTATTCGTGAATAGTGCAGAATGAAAGGAAAAATTGGATAAGATTAGAAATGGTTAGGCGCCACAACCTTGAGAGTTGATAAGCCTGAAGTGTTTGATTGCCACAAGAGCTTGGCCTCTTGATAAGATCAGAATTTTGGCTCCAACAAGAACCCTAGAGATAATTCTCACAATTCAGAAATTTTGAACATCCAAATCTGATCTTCATTTCCAAATTGGTGTGGGTTACAAAGAGGAAATCATTGGCTGCCAGCATTAATTACTAATAACTATCAGCTATGTAACCTACTTGTAATTATTTGTCACTAATGCATGGCTTCATAACTTGCATGATGTGGAAGCAAAGAAGCCCCCATGCCTAGCAGCTATATTTCTTAGCTAATTTAGAAATAAACCTATGACAACCAATAATCTTGGAAAACAAAAGAAACAATTGTCTTGGGCCCATGTGCCTATGCTGCCTATTACTTATTACAAATTATAAATTAACAAACTAGCTATTAAGATCCATTCTGCCTTGTGCCAAAGCCCATCCTTCCTTGTAGGTTTGCTTGCATTTCAACCCATTTCCTTTGGCCTTGTCTCATATCACAATCCATCTCCTTGGACTAGGAGATAAACTAGCTTGGGCTTCGGTTCAGCTTGTGTTGGACTGGACTCAACCAAAGTGGACACCATGTGATTCAAAACCTCCTTTGCTTTCTTGGCCCGAGCCCTTGTCATTGGACCTCCAAGTCCTTGCAATGCTTTTTCGTTAGGACTCCAGCTTGTTTGATTCCCATCACAAAGACTTGTAACCTTATACAACATCTAATAAATGAGAATAATACATCATGAATTCCATTAGGTAATTACTTGGAGGTTATGGGAAGGTGAACAAAAACCTAGGAGTTATAACCTATAAAGGATAATGGGACATAAATGATTTAAAGGTTATAACCTTCATGGTAATGAAAGTCCTTGAATATGGACAGCCACACCAAAATAAGGTTATTCATAACACTCCCCCCTTGGATGTCCATCACTTAAGAATGTGTCTCATTAAAACTTTTACTAGGAAAAACCCTATGAGACAAAAACCTAGTGAAGGAAAAAGAGTACACCATTCTTTCATATGCTATGAGATATTGTCTCATTAAAATCTTACTAGGAAAAAGCCAATGGGAAAAAAACCATGGGTAAGGAAAAAAAAGTACAATGAGCATGTATTGTGTAATTTGAGATCTTTAGTCAGTAGACTCCAAAACTTTCCTAATAATGTTGATGGAAATGCCTTAGTGAATAGATTTGAGCAATGTCATCTCATTTTCATGTAAGATCATCAAGATCATTTTTCTTGAAGATAAACCATAAGTTTTCTCATATGTGTTGGATCATAGCTTTTAGCCAAACACATTCTCATTATGCCTCATATAATGCCAAAATTTATGTGAGATTTGGCGGTATGGCTATTATAGCTTTTTCCATAGATTGTTATAGGATGATTACATCACTACATGTAAGCAAATAATCTTTAAGGTAGCAATACATATATTTAGTTTGTTCTAATGCCTTTCGAGAGGTGAAGAACTATAACTTGCTAATATATAGCAAATGATAATTATATTCTACATGGCAAACAAGATAAATTAGTGCTTTGATTACACTATGATATGGTACTTCAAGACCATGTAGTTCTTCATCTTTTTCTTGAGGTCAAGAAAAGATCCTTGTTCGCATCTATTTACTTTATAACTATTAGAGTGCTCAATGGATATGATTTGTCTATATCAAACCATTTTAGCACTTTTACAATATAAGTTTTTTGCTACACAAAATTTCCATCCTTTGAATACCAAGCTTCCCAACCAAGACAAAACCTCTGTTCTTTCTAGATCTCAAATTGTTTCTTCAAAAAATTTACAAATTTTGGAAGTTCTTTAAGAGTTCTAATGATATTCATTTTTCACATATATGGACATAATGGATCATTTTATTTCCTTGCTTTATCAAATACTCAAGGAGGCGATTATACCATATATCTTCAGATTGCATTAATCACAAGGAGACTTATTCAATTTCATTGAGTACTCATATCAAGAACTCTAATTATTTACTTCAAACAAATAAAATCCTTCAGGGATTTCCACATAAATAAAGCTATAGCAACACCTATTAGACGCAAATCGATTTCTTCATGTACTACCAGACTAATTAAGTATATTTGCATCCACCACAAGTAAACACTTCTCTTCAAAATCAATGCTAGGCCTATGCAAAAATTCATAAGCAACAAGTTGTGCTTTATATGCCAAAATATTACCACATTCATTTCACCTCATAATTTCATCATTCTCATTTCAATTTCGCATAACACTAACTTTTAAACTTTTGGTGTAGGACTTCATGTCCTAAAGCTTTTTGCTTTACAAGCAAGCTTAATTATACCTTAATGTGTCTTTCTATTTGGCCAATCATTACTTTGTTTGCAGATTTTAGTTCATGATCCTCATTACCATTCATGATATTGTGCACAATATGATATGTAAACTATCATCACTGTGGACTTCATTTCGGTTTCATGACATAATTTATTGAGATCTCTTCATTTTTATAACTTTCAGGTACCTAAAGTTCTTCTAGAACTAAGATAGTAATTATGTCTGAGAACTCTTTTGGAGTTACCTTTAGGCACTCTTCTAGAGTTGCCACATTCTTGATTGTGCCATCTTTATTCTGAGCTCCTTTTTCTTTAATTTTCAAGTATGTTCATCCTTGGAACCGGCTTTACAATTGTCCAATAGGTTTTTCATGCTTCATGCATGCATTAGGTTTGTTTGTCCGACAGGGACATTGGAGCATTAGCAGTTGGAACTTATTATTTAGCCATTCTCATAGGTCTATAAACATGTCTAGCATTTGGCTAAATGATCTCATGAACTTCCAATTCATATTATTTTGAATGAGGATCAATTTATTCTAACTAATATCAAGATAATAATTCATTACAACTTATATTTCTTTTCCAACTGCTTCTTTTCTCCCCCATTATTAGGAAAACTTACACGTGGAGATTTCTATATTCCCAACCTTAAGATATCTCATCATAATGCATTGTGGTGGAGCAATTACAACATTTTCAGAACTCTTAGATGAGAAATACTGGGCTTCTAACCATAAGCCAATTGTAAAAAGGGGGAACTTATTATGGCATGATGCGTACAAGTGCCACTGCTTGTAAATGTATCAAACAAAATCAATTGGACATACAATTTTGGAAACTTCAAGTTTCAAACTTATATAAACAAATATGTGACCATTTAGTCGATGCATCGATTAAATCATAAAATACCTAAATGGTCCACAAGGTGGTTGTACCTTGTATTCAAGAACATCACAAGATTTTGTCCAACTTTAACTTTAAAACTTTTTAATTAACTTTCTTTAAGAAAAACATCACATTAGAATTCACTAGATTATAAGAATCTTCAAATTCTTCAATATGTCATCATGTGAATTCTCAATAATTTTTTGCATCATATTGACCCGGGATGGCATAACCGGTCATGCCAAATAGTAAAATTTTATAATTCATATACTTCTGGTTTACAATAACAAGTGCTTCAATTGCACTATCATATGTGTAGTACAATTTGGAGGAAAATGCATATAATTTCTCCAATACAAAATATTCTATATTTTTTCTTTCATTTGTTGTCTCAGTATGACATCAATATCAATGAAACTTATAACTTTATATGAGACTTTATACAAAATCAATATATGATTTCTTTCCTCCAAGTGATAATTCTTTAGCTCTTCAAGAGTTGTAAACTATCTTTCTTGTTCCCCTTCAAGGGAAAAATTTGCTAGCTCTTCAAGAGTTTTCAAGGAATGATTTACTAGCTTTTCATTATCTTATACTATCACATATGATACTATATATGATAATATTATTGGCTTCTTGCATTAAAAGAGAGATTTCATCCATGAAGCCATGAATAAATAAAAGAAAATTTCTTGACATGATAAGATAAATAGTAATAAACTAATGCAGCATTCATTAGAAAATATTCTTAATCTATGTATTGCCAAAGACTATACTATAACACATACTTGCAATTCATATCAAAACATTCATGAACTAATCCAAAGACTGCAAATGAAATATTCAACTATGATACACAAATATAATTTTATATTTAGGGAGAATAGTGAGATTTATAAAAAAAATTATCTCAATAATAAAATGATTTCAACTCTTTAGGAGCTTAATTCAAATTCTATATTGCCATAGATCTTATGAATATTGGCATTGCCTATAATCATATTAGAGAAATATTTTTATCTTGAGAAATATTGTTCATTGGTACACTATCAATGAGAACATGTATTTCAACTTGTTTGTTATTATGCCCATATTATTCATTTTACATTATTCACTGTTTGTGCACTTCTGGTGAAAAAAATATAATAATTAAGATAAATATTTTACTCAAATTTTAGATTGCAATATTCAATAAGGGCACTCATATGCACTTAACTCAAGGGAGGCATTCTTTGTATTCCACTCATCAAATCAACAAGTGTTTTTTTTTTTACACTTGAGAGAAGAACTTTCAACATCAATTTCAATCCTTATATCAAGAGTTATAGTGGTAATACCTTTTAGAGTATCACTTTTGTGTTATCAATTTATTCTTCTTTCACTTCTAGTGGCAAGAATTATTTTGATATTACGACCATCATCTCCTTTCATGACTATGAACATGACCATGCCTAAGCCTTAAAACAAAGTTGTTGCATACACTTCAGGGAATGGAGCAAATCCAATTGGATATCAGATTTGTGATTTCTTGTTAAAGGCTTAATATTTCTATAAACTTTTTCTTTTCTTCGTATTGCTACTACAAGAGCAATTTCAAGGCATAAGAATTATGGAATATTTTCTTTTTATCACTAGAGACAAATGTTTGATATAAATAAACCACAAAACAATAATCTAACATTGTAAAAGAGGATAAGTAAATCTTATCTATAAAGTTAAAATATAAAACAACTAAAACCAATTAAGGTATTGTGTAAAATTACTAGGCAACAATATTATCAAAGGAAGAAAAGAATATACGAGAATAGTTAGAATCACAAAGTGGATTCTTAGTTCTCTTGCTATTGTTCTTCTGCACACATAGCTAAGTCAGATTTTTTTTTTCTCTTATTCCTCTATGCCATAGCGCTTATGGACTCATAACAAGATACATAAAATTCATGCTATGGCTCTTCAAGGCACATAGGTCTCTTTGGGTACATTCAAACTATGGCACTTATAGGCACATAGATTTCTTTGGCCAATGATTCATTCACTTGGCTCCACATTTTATGATAAAGACATGATACTTCAATGTAGACCAAAGAAAGATAAAACACAATTCAAGAAATTTTGGACGTACGTAATAGTATATGTAATCTAATAAGTAAGGCAATGAAATGAAAATGTGAGGATAAGATAATCAATATAATCTCCAATTGAATATAAAGCTTAGACTCTTTTTGTTTCATTTTTTCGTGGTCTTAGGCATTGCTTTAAGAGAGTTGGAAATAAAATAATCAAAGAAATACAAGTGCAAGGTGTTGAAATCACAATCAAATGATTAAAGCTTGAGGAACATAGGTGATGCATGGAATAAAACTAACCTGCTTCCTTTGATCAATTCAAGAGAGAAGTTTCCCAACACAATCGCTTTTGTTAGAGCCTTGTGCTGATAACGTGTTATGAAAATAATGTAAAATGAAGAGCAATATAGAAAGCACAAGAATGGAGAAAGTAAGAGCTTTTCTTTTCATTTCCACTCCTCTTCCACATGTACAAATGGAGTAGCCCTTTTATAGGCACAAGGACTTGTAATCTTATACAACATCCCAATAAATGAGAATAATACATCATGAATTCCATTAGGTAATTACTTGGAGGTTATGGAAAGGTGAATAAAAACCTAGGAGTTATAACCTACAAAGGATAATGGGACATAAATGATTTATAACCTTCATGGTAATGAAAGTCCTTGATGGACATCCGCACCAAAATAAGGTTATTCATAACAATTTAGGAATAAAAATAAGGGGTGATCTCTTTGTGATATTACAATGTTTGGGTATGGGAAAAGAAAAATAGCATATGAAAAAAGAAATAAACCTTTTATGAGGACATTCAGGTTCAACTTATGTATCTAAATCCCATATACATTGGGCTCTAAAAGGCATTGAGGGCGAGTTCTTTTCTTACGACCCATTATTTATATTCTTACCCACCTCCCCCATTTTTGGGACTTAAATTTACTAAAATATTCTTATAAAATAAGATACTCACCCCAAATAGCTACAACACACCTTACCCCTCCCTTTCTCTTTCTTTTGTCTTTGTTTGCTTTTAAATTTGAAAATCACCAAAAAGCCTCAATTTTTTTTTTTTGGGAGTAGAGTGACTCATGAACAAGAAAAAATCATAACATAACTCAATGAAAACCCAAAATGGAAAATTTGAATAAATCCCAAAATAAAAAATCTACTAACCACACACCAAAAAGACTTTTACCCATATATCAAGGCATTAAACATATCTAAATACAAATGCTAATAGATAACAGTTAGTTGGTTGACTAGTATTGATTTATCCCTTGGAGATTCTTGATGGACATCATGTTTTTGTGGGTAATTGCAAGAGATAAATTTAACAGTTAGAGACAACCTTATCTCTACATTTGGGTTTTTGGTTTAGTGAAGTTAAAGTGTTGGTGAGGAAGCTTTGTTGTGAAAAAGATATTCACGACATTTCTATATGTTACCAACTTTTCTGTCTTTGATTTTGATTAAATTTGATTACAATTGTATCTATTTACAATTTTGTTTGACCACGTGCTTTTGCAAGTGAAGGAAGGGACATTGTCTATGTTTGCAAAATTTTCGATCTTCATCCTTTCGTGATTGTGGGTGAAAACATTAATGACTACAGTGAACGACAATGTAGTTGATGATGGGTTATGAGGGTGGGTTTAAATTGTAGGTTATTTTGGTAAATTTCATCCTAAAAAGGTGAAGGTAGGTAAAATTAGAAAAACGGATAGTATGAAAAGAAATCACTAGCATTGAGCACACAATGGATCCACTCATATTAAGGAGATGTTTGGTAGATGAATCTATTTTTGAATCCAGGATTCATGAATCATGTGAAACATAAATCCTAGGATTTATAAATCTTGTGATTTTTAAAATGTGTTTAGTTGGCTTTAAAAATTCATGACAAACTTTTTAAAAATGTTCTTAAAAGGTCAAAAAACTAGAATCCCACCTCCTCCATAGAATTCTTTTTAATGAAATTTGTATTAAAAAAGAATCCTAGGAAAAATGTTTCATGGGATTCTATTTAAAAAAAAAAAAAATCCATACCAATCACAGAAAATATTAAATCCTAAGTTATGATTCCCAAGATTCAAAAAAGAATTCTTCTACCAAACATCCCCTAAGGGTACTGACGAGTGCGCTTATAGCATTGCTACTATAGATTGCGGTCAAATTAAAAATTCAAATTCGAGTTTTCAACCCGGGTCGTGTTCTCAGAGAATTACCAGTACAGGTTTCAATCAACTAAGCGAAGGGAATAGGGGTTTTCAGCAAAATCAATAGTAATAATAGTAAATAAAAGCAATAATAGGTAAAAGATAAGTGAACAGATGATGTGAATGCAATCAACGTAGGAACTATCATACATCAATGATTCTATCCTTAACCCAAAGATAAAATTTAATTCCAAATATGCCAATTAACTAGAGTAACCCTGAAATGTCAAGATTAACCTACCTAATTAATTAATCTAGTTGTACCTTAACTAAGCCGATATCCTTGCACATAGTTTGGCAATTCCTACTATGCAATCACATATGTTATAGCCGTTGGAACCAAATCCAACCCCAACCATCATCACAGCGAGGGATTAGAGCATCCAAGACCTAAAATTTGAATTTCTGTCCAACCAAATCAAGTTCAACTCCATAGAAATTACTCCTAGGATGATCAGACCTAGAAATCCCACAAACCCATCTAGAAATCATGCATAAAAATTATCATACACAATCTTAGAGAGAGAAATGAGGAGTAGAGAAGCATAACTTTCATTAAATTCAAAATAAATGCAATAATGGTCCCAAGAATCAAATAAACAGTCTTCAAGTCATCCTAGGTTGATTACAAAAGCGTTTAGTCTTCCATTTTCATGGAGGTAGCCATGGGAGAAGAGGAAATGAAGAAAACTAGAGGGAATAGTGAAAATGGCGGCTAGGTTAGAATGAGAGAGGAAGCTAGCCGAATTCCTAGGTTAAAGTGTGGCAAAATTACAAAAATGCCATTAATGAGCCCCAAATTACAAAAATATCATTAATGAGGCTCGAATTACAAAATTGTCATTAATGACGTTGCCAAATACCTATTTCACCCTTTGAGTTAAGAAAATTTCCTTTATGCCCTCACTTCATGAATTTATGAAAATTAATGCTCCAATCCTAAGCTTGGACATAAATCCCAATAAGTTTCTGAAGCCTCTCAGGTCCAGTCCTGAAATTAAAAATTCCTAATAAGTAAAATTGGACCTTTAAGTTAGAAAATTAATATGAAATACAATAAATTCTAATTAGACCTCAATTATAAAAATAAATGCTAATTAAATAATTAAATACAAATTTGAAATGCTAGAAGTAAATATAAGAGTACACAGATAAACACTAAAAAGTGTTTATCAGGTACTACTAATGAGCCTATTGGATTGCAATTGCATCAAGTATTTATGATCGGTATTTAAAGAGTATTTTTTCGGGAATTAATTTTCCAATTCTCCTTGGCTGTTTTTTTTTTTTTTAAGCAAAACAACTAAAATAACCTTCTTATTAAGTTAACTTTTACATACTTTCACTCCCCCCTTCCAACTTGATGATTGTGACCCCCTTTCCCTTCCTTCACCAAATTCCACCATTTTGGTGCTCCATATACATAGTATTTTGGTTTGTAAAGACTACTCTAGAAGAAGCTCTCTATTGTGAAGGAGCTAGCTATATTGTGGTGTAAATTTATTTACAAGGGTTTAATGTTACCTGAAGTTTGATTTACCTGAGACACTCAAAATAATATCTAGGAAATTTAGGACTTGCTTGTTGTACTTGATAAGAGAGATATTATAAGCTATCCTATCCTTTTTTTTTTTTTTTTTTATCTTTAGCTTGGTGAGCCAATAGTATCATATCTTACTTTCATGTTTAAACTTATATCCTATGGGGGGAGATAAGTTGGGGATAAGGAAAATTCTTCCCACCTCAACCTCACCTCACTCGACTTTCTTTGTCTCTAACTCTCCACTGCCATTACCACTGCGGCCCTCAATTAGCAAGCCACCACCATCTTTCCTGTAATACCATGTACTTCTAGGAAAAGGGGGGGGGGTTAGGAAAGAAAGGGAGATGAGTATTAAGTGTCGTATTCACGTGGAGCCTCGCCGGCGCATCCTTTCCTTTTTCTCTTACTTGAATTCTTGTTTGCTTGTTTCTCTCAGGTAGTGTAACACCATTTTTAACTTTCAAATTTATGAAAACACCTTCCATTGATATCAATTCACTGAGGAAATTGAAAATAAAAAGTTTTGGTTTCAAGTGGACAGCTTCCAGACTTTGACAACTTGCTGTCCTGTTTTTACAAAATATGGAAACGTGGTGTATATATGTCTAAAAATTGTGAAAAGCTTAAGAATACAAGTTCAATGTGTCTAGAATGTGTGATAAAAATTTCATACAAAATTTGGTTGGTTTGGTGGGTCAATTAAACAAAGTTTGTAAACTGTCATGTTTACTAGTAAAAATCCTGAGGGGTAACTTTGAAGAATTTTCTGTATTAATTGGCTAAGCCAAAAATTTTGAAATTTTGCATGCATAAAATACAGTTTTTTTTGAGCTTGGGAAAATAATTTCATATAATTATTTTGTGGTTTGAAGGTACTAATAATTCCTTATTTCAAGCTGGCCAGAAAAACAGCATTTTAGCACAAGATGCACAAATCTATAATTGTCATATTTATGAGTTACATGAGTATATAATATACATGGACTAAATACCCATTACAAAGGGATCTAGATATGATTCAAATTACATCACATAAACTTCAAACATTTATTACATAAGGCCATCAATAATTACATAGAGAACAGCCAGCAGCACAAACTAGTCTTGATTTTCCTCTTTTGAATCTTCACCTGTATAAAATCACCAACACTAATAATATGAGAAACCAATAGTTTCTCAGTAGTTATTCCATTCAAACAAGGTTAAAGGATGGCATCATTGAACAATAATTAGAAGAAATTGAAGAGAAAGGAGCATAACCAAGCTTAGGGATTTTTATGGACAGTATACATCATTCGGTGCTCCCTTTTTGGCACCTCTACTTATTCATAGGGTGAGACATGTTTAGTACTCCCTTTTGGCACTACTTACCCCTATGAGGTAATTATACATTCCCTGTCCATAGATGCCACTTTTGGTACCATTTTGGCATACCCCTACCTCAAGGTTACACAACTTTCTCCACACTCTTCTCATGACATCTTGTGGATTTGCATACTTCCATCCAAGGCAGAATATATGTGGTATCAAACCACCATAAAAACAACAATTCAACATCCATTCAAACACATAAGATAACATTAAATTCCAATACACAAATGACAAGAAATAATAATAGCAAGAGTGCAGAATTTTCAGCATACAAGAACACCATAACCTATGCTTGAATTAAACCAACTACCTTTTATCTTCAATTCTTCCTTGGACAGCTTTAGGGTTTCTCTTCTAGGGTCTCTATGGCAGCTTTCTTTCTCTTTGATGCTCTCTAATGGCTTATTCAAGTGATTGAAGTAGTAAGACCTCTTAGGGTTACACAAACTTGCTTTCTCTCTCTTGTCTTTCTTCCTCTCTTCTCCACGCCTTCCTCTTCTTCCTTCCCTTTTTATTTCTTTTCTCTCCCCCTTGCAGCCTTGAGTTTGCCGACCTTCCTTGTCTAGAATTCTCTAACTTTTTCTTTATTTGTTGCATCCATAAATATCATAAGGTTATGCACACAAGCCTTGCCTAGTGTCACTATTTCATTGGTTGACACTTTGACTAACTTAGTTGACACTTTGACCAACTCAAAGCAAACCTTGGAGGCCTTGTGCATGGGAGTGGCGTGGGCCTTAAGGGGATGGGCTGCTGCCTTCTTGGCTCCCTTATGGCTAGGTCCTCTTAGTGCCACTAACTTAGTCTAGTTCCCTCATTCTATTTCAACTAGTTGTTTCTTACTTTTGGTTATTTATGAATGTGCAACTAGTTATCAAAATCTTGTTCATATTGGTCCTTATGAATGAAATAACATAATTCTAATTACACATGTTCATGCAAAGTATTAAATTTTTACTTGTCACAAACATGCACACATGCTTGCTCATATGAAGTTGTAAATATAACTAATATAACCACATACATATAAACCATTCAATTCAAGAGATTCAATTAGGGGATGCTTTGAACATGCATATAAGTATGGATGATGCACATGTAACCTTACATATGGCTCAATTAAGGGATGTTACAGGTAGCCACCACCCCTTTTGAAGATTTTAGTAAAACTTTCTCAAGCTATATCCTTCCAATTACTAGGAGTGAGTTGACTGGTAAAGAATTTAGAGTATGATTGTTACCTTGGGAAGAAAAGGAATACCTACTCATTCAAGACTATTCCTTGCTGTTATTTGAGGTATGTTTTTAAAACAAAGAAATTTGAGGATTTGATTTTTGGATATATATTAACTTTAGGGATAAGTTGTGTTAAGGTATGAGTTTGAGGATTTTTATGGGATGTCCATTGTTAATACAGATTTGGATAAATTTCTAAGGCTTGAGAATTGGTTATTGGTGTTTGTAACACCTTATTTTAACTCTTATATTTATAAAAACACTTATTATTAAGCTCGGTTTAAAATGGTAAATCTCAATTACAAGTTTAGGTTTCCACTGGACAGCTTACTGTCCTGTTTTTGTAAAATATGAAAACGTGACATGTAAATGTCAGAAAATCATGAAAAGCTCCAGATTACAAGTTTAATGTGTCTAGAACATGTGGTAAAAATATCATACAAAATCTCGTTGGTTTAATGGGTCGATTAAGCAAAGTTTGTACACTGCCCCACTTTGACATTGAAATCCAGAGGGGTAACTTTGAGGATTTTTCTGTACCAAATGGCTAAACTAAAAATTTTGAAATTTTTGAAAAACTCTTGCATTGAGGTTAATAACCATCTCTTTACATAATAAGTTCTTTACTAGATTAAGTCTACACAATATGGATTCATAAGCATAGGTTACATATCTCAAGTTATGCACATACACATTTTCAAAAATACACAAGAAAGATTCATCTTAAACATTAATGCTGTCTTTACTCTTTCAGTTTACCCTCCCTACTTTCTCCATCTGTTTGCATCCACAAACACAAGGGTTATGAAAATAATATCACAGTTAATGAGACATATGTAAAGAGTTTAAGCTTGGAAACTAACTACATCAAGTAAATCCCACAAAAATAACCATCACTCATTGGAGGAAATCATGCTGAAATTGGGGAAAACACTCATGACATATTGTCTCAATATCCTTAAGCGAGTATCATGCAAATTCTCATGCGGTCACCAAGGTTAATACAAATACCCAATCTCAAGGTATTCCCTTGCCACACGTATGGCTCATAGGCCTTAAACAAGCTGCACCATGAAAGGTGCCTATCACAAGTCTCCCCCACTTGCATCACTACCCTCAACTAGAGCTTCCATATGCACATATACTTTATGCATACAATCAATTGCCATAAAGCAATCTTTCAAGTTCAATAGCAAAGTTTTCACACCCCAAATCATGTCATGGGGCCAAGTATTCCATTTGTATCACATGAGCTCACATGTTCATGCCAATTTCCATCAAGATTACAAGCAATAAGCTATCAATTAGTGAGTAAATAGAATTAAATGTAGCCACCTACCTCTAAACTGAACTCCAAACCTCTTTTAGTGAGATTATCTCCTAATTAGCAAGCTTGAATGGTCACTAGCAGCAGCTCCAAGTGAAAACAGCACACTTCTTGGCCAATTTCTCTTCTCTTCTTTCCCTTCTAGGTCACTCCACCTCCTCTTGTTTCCCTTCTCCTCTTTTATTTTCTTTTTCCCCTCCTTCAGTCCAAGTTGCTGACTTTCTCCTCCCCTCTAAATCTCTCTAAATTTTATTTTATTTATATCCCTCTTAATTTTATTATTTCCTTCACAAATATCATGAAAATATATAATTATGCCATTACTAATGTCATGCTCCTATTGGTTGACACTTTGACCAATTTAATGCAAGTCTTTGGAGCCTTATTGCATGGTGAGTGGCGTGGGGACTAAGGGAAAGGGGCTGCTGCCCTCTTGGCTTGATTAGGACTAGATCCCTCCAATGTAACTAGCCTAGTTTAGTTTCCCTCATTCCATTTCAAGTAATTGTTTCATACTTTCATTATTTACAAATATGCAACTAGTTATCTAAATCTTATTCAATTAGGTCCTAATGAATAAAAATAACATGATTCCATTTACACATGCTCATGCAAGATATTAAATTTCTATTTGTCACAAACGTGCACATATGCTTACTCACATAAGAATGTAAATGTAATTAGTATAACCACATACATATAAGAAATTCAACTTAAGAAATTCAATTAGAGAATGTCTTGTACATGCTTCTAAATGAGAATAATACACATATACACTTGCATAATTATTCAATTAGGGGATGTTACATTATATCATCCTCATACATATCCTTAATATTCTCATACTTCACATTGCATTTATCAAACATACCACTAATTAAATTATTCTAATGTAGATTTATATTCTTCTCTTAGAAAATTTGGGATGTTACAGTGTTCATATCTGCCAACTATTGTACTTTGTGTTTCCCTTAGAGTTACATGGAACAATTACTGAACTTTACATAAGCTATGACTGCATTGTAACTATTGGCCATGTTTTAATTATTTTATTAGCTTATATATTTTCTTTCTATTCTTATTTTATATTTTATATTTAATTGAATGTGGCAAACATACCTCTTATGTTTATTTAGTTTTTTATCATAATTTTATCAAAGCTTTTTCTTGAAAGGGTTATGGAATTTTTTTTTCAATTGTGTTGATAATATTTCTTAACTAAAGGTAGAGCAACATTTAGAACAATGTTGAAATGGGAAAGAAATAATTGAAAGTTTACTCTTGATAAGTTTTGAGATGTTGAGTTTTGGTTGGGAAATTATTTTGATAAAACTTGGATGTTAAAATTTGAAAAAAAGTTTTGAGAATCCTATACTTAGAGATGTTTCTTTTTTATTTATTTACCTATTGGAAGAAAATATTGAAATCTTTTATATATATATATATAAAGTTTTGATAGGTTGATGATGGAATTGTGCAAAAATGCTAGATTTGGAAAGAAAATATGCAAAATTTACTCTTGATGAGCTTTGAGAATTTGGAATTGATAAATTTGAGATATTGAATCTAGAATGGAAGTATCAAAAATTTATTATTGATAAAGCTTTGATGAAATTGATAATGGTATAGTGTATTTTAATTTTTTTTTGCAAATCTATGTTAGAATCTCGTAACTATTAGCAGAGTAATGGTCTTGGTGAACCTTGTTATGAGTTCAGAAAGAGAGGGCTATTTGTTAGATGGAGCCACCCCTAAGGGTATGGAGGAAGAGAATATCCTTAAGAAGAGAGGGCCTATTAGGGAGATGGAAATGCCCTCGATAAGATAATGTGATGTAGTGGAGATGACTTTAGGAGGAAAGGGCTATCCGTGTTCCAAATGGGTATGGGGGAGAGTACGGGGATTGCTTAAGGCAGTCCCCCCCTTTATTGCCCCCCCCCTCCGGGCTCATTAAAAAAAATATTATCTTTCCCAAAATACCCTTGAAATCTGTGTGCTGTAATAATTATAACGGCTATACAAAGCCGTTTATACACCAAAACAGCTTTGTAGAGCTATTGTAACAGTCGAACTCTCCCCCGACGTTTGGCTTCCCCACTTCCCTTTGGCTTCCCCACGCCCCTTTGGCTTCCCCATGCCCCTCGTTTAATGATTTTCGGCAATTCCCCATGCCCCTTGACGCATATAAGTTCTCCCCCTCACCCTCTTCATTTGCATTGCGAAACCCTAGCGTCCCTTCGCAGCCAATAAAATGACTATGTGGAGTCGAAGTGAGTGAGAAACGGCTATATACAGCCGTTTTATCGTTGGCAGCAAGCACCATTCTCGGTAGGTGATTTAGCATGAGCCCAAACATGGGATTATGCTAAATCACCCATCAAGAATAGCACTTGGGGAATTGCCATATGATTTTTGTAACGTTTCAATGATTTAGCGTAAGCAAAATTACTATATGATCATTCAAATAACACCTTCTCTTCTTTCCTTTTCTCTATCTTTTTTCCTTTAGAATATATATATATATATATATATATATATATATTTCCTTACGTAATATTTTTAATAAATTAATATAATTTTTTATCACATAATAATTATTTTATCAAATTTTTATTATATTTTTTAAACTTTTTAATATTTTTTCTTAATATATTTTATTTTATCTAATATATATTTCCTTAAAAAATGGTTATGGATAGACGTTTGGTAAGTAAAACAGTTATATCCAACCATTTTGATTACCAGACAGCTATACACAGCCGTTTTGGAAGGAAAATTGTTGCAGAGGTTGATTTTCGTCATTATATGTAAATTAAAATTAAAATTTTGTAGAAAGAGGAATTGCATGAGTTCACAATTAAATATATATATATATATATATATATTATAAAAAAATTTTATTAAAATTTGAAGAAATGCTTGAGTACGAGAGTGAGTGAGGCTGAACTGAAGAAAATAGAGGAATCAAGTGCCTGGTTTTAATGGGAAAGGGGGTATGCGGCGAGCAAGTTTGAAGACGAAGGAAGAAAATGGTTACAGGGCATTTTGCCTCACTGTGAATGGGGGGGGGTGTTGGGTATGCGCGAACCAGTCGGGGAAAGGGAAGGGGAAGGGGAAGGATATGCAAGTCATGTGGCCAGGGCATCAGGGGCATTTTTGGAAATTTATTTAATTTTTAATTTGGGGGGGGGGGGGGTTGGGTTAAGTAAAGGGGGGGACTGCCTTAAGCAATCCCCGGAGAGTACCCATAGGTGGAGTGTGTAGAAAGCAAGATGGAGCCCCTTGATGAGATAATGTGATTAATGGATATGACTAGAATGAGGAAAGGGCTATCCATGTTTCCCTATGGGTATGGGGGAGTGTATCCTTACAAGGAGTGTGCAGAAAGCGAGATAAAGCCACTAGAGATTTTGACTCTCATGATGTCACCCTTCTCCTTTTTAAATTTTAGAATTTCATACATTTTTTTTTTTGAAATTTGATATATTTATAAGTGTAAAATCCAAATTTGCTACCTATATTATAAGGTTGACATTGAATACCTAAAAATATATTTTGCCATCAAATAAGTATATGCAAATTGAAAATGACATTTAAAGAAGACTTCCATCAAGTTTGCTGCTACAACTAACTTTTTCTTTAACTTTCTTCCTAAAATACTCTTTAACACTTAATACCAAAAACCAAACCATAATCCACGTCATCTTCTTCCTCCTATCACTCCCATAACCCTAGCCTCCATAACCATACATTATCTCATCACAAATTTTCACCATACCTTTAACCAAGAGAAACAAAAAAAAATTTCACTCGCTGTACCTTATCTAGTTCCTGAACCAAATCACCAAAATTCCCCAAAATTTTGACCACCAAAATTTAGAGGTAGCAAAAATTGCAAGAAAACTACACCTATAGGAGATGAGTTGAAACTTGTGCTTAATAGAAAGTTCAATTTCCTCTGAACCCTTTCATTTCTGAAAATCCAAAAGCCATGGGCAATTAAAACAAAATTCCCTTTAATTTTGCATGTCCTCTCATTTTCCAACTTTGTTTCTTGGGAACCAAATAAGTGACTAACCTATTACCCAAGTCAAGAGCTATGGAGATAGAAGATGTTGACAATCAAGTAATAGCACTTGCGGTTGATCATGGCTTTGATCTCATCCATGAATAATAAATAAAATCCATCTAAGAAACAACAACAAAGATAAACGGAAGAGGAAGGTAGAAGATGTACATATATCTTGATTTAGGAAATAGGCAATTTCTCACTTGTGAGTTGCCTTGACTTCTTCATTGAAATTCATTTTTCGGAGCTTTGGTTGTTTTTGAGTCAGAGAAGAACAGAGGAAGAGAGGATTTTATTGATCAACATGGGTAAGGTGGAGTTGGTGGTGTAGGTGGAAGGCAAAAATGGGTGAGAAAAAGAGAGATATTGAAAGGGAAAGGGAAAGGGAAAGAGAGAGAGAAAGAGAGATGGGGTTGGGCTTTCATGGGGTTTGGATTTTTGGGGTTCTTCAAGCGGGAAGAGGTTGAATGAGGGAGAAGGTAAAGATGTGGTAGGGCATAAATGGTGGTTTTTGAGGAGAGGAGAGAGATTCTTTTTTTTTTAGGTATCAAGACAACGGTATTTTAGAAATAATAAAAGACAAAAAATTTTGAAAGGGTTAAAAGGGTATTTCTAGAAGAAAATTAAAAAAAGAAGAAGTTGATTTAAATAGTAAACTTGACAAAAGTCCTTTTTAGATGTCATTTTCAAGCTACAAGTACTTATTTGATGGCAATATTTTTAGATACTCAACGGATGTCAACCATATATCTCAAGTAGCAAATTGGGGGGTTTACTCTATTTATAATGTTTCTTCTTCATTCATATTGTGGTACAAAGAAAGGTTTTACTTAGTTTGAAAAGCAATGAGTTTTTGTTTAGACTTTAGAACTTTCTTAGTTTGAAATTGATATATATTACAATATCTCATCACTGATTTATGATGGGATGAACCAAAAAGTAGTTAATGCAAGGTTTTAAATTTATGAAGAATTAGTATCGCATTAGCAACAAAGTTGGCAAGCTCACTAATCACTGTGTATAACAAATGTTGAATAAAAATATTATAGCCAAGATTCGTTGGAAACTACACGTACTCAAGCATCTACAATTAGCTAACCGAGCTCAAAATTAGAGAATTAAGTAAAATGCGAAATGAGATAAAGCAAATAAATGGCAAAGAAAATAAACAAAGCAAAAATAACAATCAACGCAAAAAGCTAAAATCAAATATGTGATAAGCGAGTTATGGGGATTAATGAAATTAATTTTCTCAAGTATTGGATTGATCCATTTCTAGATTACTAAGGTTAGATTCATGTTGGCAAGAATTCCTCGTGTATTCAAAGGCCTCGGTTCCAACTCAAGCAATACTAACAAATCAGAAACAACAACTGACTTGGTCCACCAAGTTAAAATCCCAACTCATTCAATTAAACCAAGAATCCCCAAAATCTAATTAGATTTAAGTGCTAATACCTCCTGTTTATCCCCTTTCCTCAAAGTGAGATTATGTAGTAATCATTATGATACAAGGTCTACCAGTTTGCCCAAGGAATATTGGTCATTCCCAAGCTAATTGCATTTAAATTTAAAGAGGACAATATGCATATCCAAATTAAATCAAACCAAACTCCTCATAATCATCATCTAACACTTGTAATCATAGAAACTTCACAATCTAATATAAGATCCAATCAATCTATTAATCTATGGAACTCAAAGGGCCCATTTGGTTGGATGGAATGGGTAGAGAAGGAATAGAAAAAGGACAAGAAGTGAGAATAGGAGGTATGGAAACCCATTTACATTGTTTGGTATGACAAATACAATGATTGAATCATTATGCCATTCCATTGTTTGGTATGAGAGTTTTTAATGAGAATGAATTGAATATGTAATAAAATGACTATTGATAAGTATATTTTATATAGACATTTTGATATCATTTCTCTTGCATTTAAGTTCCCAATTAAGGTAAAAACATGATATTTTAATGGTATTTCATTATTTTGCAAGTGCACGAGTTGAAGGAAGCAAAATGGAGAAAAGTGCAATTCTAGTACCTGGTGCCGTGGTGCCCAATACCCAAGAGCCAATTGTCCATTCTGCCAATGAGCGCCGTGGCGCCCAGACTTGATGCCATGGTGCCCAAAAGCGATTCCGGGATGAAATTGAAGAGTTCTAAGCTAAGTGAACTTCCGGGAAGCTTTGTCATACAAGGATTGGGACTTCTAAGCTCAGAAGACTCTCCAGATTCATGATTAAAGTGGGATTGAAGTCTTGTAAGTGTGATGCCAATTAGAGTCCTAGTTACAATAGAATTAGGAATGATTTTTGTAATTGAACTATTAGAGTCCTAATGTGAGTAGAACTAGGAATAGGAATATATTATAAATAGGAAGCAAGGCTGCACACAAGGAATGACACACCACAAGCCCACACAACAACAAGGAGCAAGCAAGCAAGGCGTCACCTTCTTCTATCCCTTTTATGTTCATGTTTTCGTCCTTTTACATTATGTGTTTAAGTTATACTATGTGTAACTAATTTCTTTTCTAGGGGCTAGGATGTAGCCCAATTTATTGTATAGACCTGATTGATGATGTTATGACAGTTCCATCTTTTATTCAATTGAGATTTGATTTTCTGCACATCACTCTTGATTGATCTGGCCAATTAATTGGGGAAAAATTGTGGGTTCTCTATGACTCGGAAGATGATTAGTAACCTAGACCATAAAAGTTAAATCCATGGGGATCTGAGGATGGTCTTGTCCTAAGGACCCTGTGTAGTCACATGGGAGCTAGAGAGATACCCTAGAATACCCTAAAGGGATGTCCATGGAACCTAATACAAACTACAACTTGCACAGGCCCGTAGCAGGGTTGGTAATTGTAATTAGAGTCAATCTGACCTCACGCCAAGGCTGGTTGATGAGATTAGGGAGTCCTGGCTAGCAATTAATAATTGTGGAAAGTCATAACTAAATCATGAAAGTCTAACTAAGGAATTGTGGTGAAATCTGAATCCCTAGACCTTTATTCATTAATTTTCTCTACACATCTTTTGCTGTTATTTCTATTCTCTATGCTTTTATTTCTTCTAATTTCTTTTGTTGTTATCACTCTTATTATCCGCTTGGGCAATATTGGAGTTATACTACTCTAGTACTTAATAACAATCCTTTGGGTACGACAACCCTGTAATACTTGCCAGCTCCACTGATAGTGTTCGCTTGCACTTTATTCCATTCACATTCTATGCATAAATCCATCCATTCTACACCTATATTCTATACACCCACATCTCACATCAACTATATTATCTTTAAGAAGACAAATAAAAAATAAACATAAAATTAAAAAGGGCATCAACTTTTTTTTTCTTTCTTAAAGCCTTATATTAGAACTCAAAGTTCATTGTCAAAAACAATAATACAAAAAAAAAAAAAAAAGCTGAAAGGGGCTTGGGTTAGTCCACCAATTAAAAGCATTTTCCGGCAAGTGGGTGTAAGAGTGTGTTCACCTAAGGTTCCAACGCTTTGCATAATCAACATTTCATTGTCTTATTATTCATTATCCAAGAGCTTAAGCCCCAAGATTTTCTTGTTTGTTGGGGAACAGTCGTATATCTCTCTTTTATTATAGATTGGTAGTGTTCTACTTCTGTTAAAATCATATTTTTATATATGGGCTTTTATTAAAAATTATTTTATTTTTTGGCATGTTCTTCATCATCTTGCTGCTATTATGTTTCCTTATTGATGACTAGGTTTGATATTTTCTTTGTGTATTATCAACTGAGTTATGTTTCTATTTATTAGATTAGGTTTAAAATAGAGTTGTCTTTTGAGATCATTGCCCTGTAGCTTTTGAGAATGGGTTAAGTTAAACAAGTCAGTCATCCACCTATTGCTTTCAATGTTGCATCTAATTATATGTTGGTACTATATATATTTTATTTTAATTTTTGATTATCTTTTATAGCTTGGACACAATAATGGACCCGTATAGTATTTCATCAAGAGAGACAAATCTAATCTCACATGGCGCCTTGAGTCATTACTTTGTTCCTCTTATGGTTGTGTTTTACTTTGTTATCCCAATTTTTATAATGTTTGTGTGATAAGCCTCTCTCGTGATTGATTGAAATTTGATATTTTGTGGATAAAATTTAATGATGTACCTTTTTCCTTAGCAATCCAAGCTAGGTTTTTCTTTCAATATAAAGTTTCTTTTATGTCATTTTGGCTTGGAATCTACTAGCTTTATTACATGTTTTAAAATGCTTTTCACCTATTTTGGAATTTTACTAATCTCTTTTTGTTCTATGAGTACAAATGTTCTGAGTACAAATGTGTAGTGGATATTGATGGCCTCATCTGGTATTAAGGATAGTGTGAGTAACAATGGAGATGATGGGGACTTTTTCATTTGCTTTTGTAGAAGAAAAGCCCGTGTAAGGATGTCAAATTCATGAGCTAATCCTGAGAGAAAATAAGCTAATTGTGAGGATCATACATGCAATTTCTTTTGGTGGGTCATCCCTCCAAAAACAATATCACTAATGGCAAAGGGCTTTTTAACACCTCTGATGACACTCAAAGTATAAAACAACAATGTGTTGACTTGCAGTAGTGTGTGGACAGCTTCAATCAAGAAATCAAACAAGAAGTTGAAAAACTGAAACAAGATACTGAGTTTGCATCAAATAGTAGAGAAATTCAAAATGATGTTGTGGTTGCTGGTTTCATTGTGCTAATTGTTATATTAGTTTATATGGTGAATAGTAAGTAGGGGTGAGCATTGGTCAGTTACGGTCGGTTTTGACTATATTTTTAACCGACTGACACTAACCAATTATGTAATTTTATCAAAATGATAACCGATCGATTGTACCTTAAAACCGACGGTTCGGTTTTAGTCGGTTAAGCGGTCAGTTTCAGTTTATTAATAGTTAACCGACATGAACAATTTTTTTTTTTTTTTAAAAAAAAGCTTTCTTCCCAGGCCACTTCGGTTACTGAACCGAAGGTAACAAGAGACAAATGCAAACATGTAACATAAAAAGAACTCATCTTTGGCAAAACAAATCACATAAGATCTTGATAAAAGTATGCAAAAATTATGTGTAAGATTAATATATTAGTAAATCAGAACTAGCCATGACTTTTATTAAGTTAAAATATATAAGTTCCAAAGTTTACTATTTTGGAGTAAACAAAGTTGATAATCTATCAGGGAAGTGCACTGTGTTGGTGTGCAATATTTCTTTTTGTTCGTCCCAGGCATCCTGCAGTTGTTGTTTGTGGAGATGTAGTAACCACTGATGTCATGTACCATCCACAAGCCGCCTAACAGAAGAATCAGAAACCCCACAAAACTTGACAAACATAACAGATTAATGATCATAAAACATTCCAAAGCGCAGCTGGATCTTTTGGGATGCTAGCTTGCACACTATATACCTGAATTGAGCAATTCCCATCATATTCTTGTTGTGCTTCTGTAGAAAAAAGTCAAATTTCCCCAAAATCCACTTGATAACATTCTTCTTTCCAGCTTGAAAACCTTCTCCCTGCCATGGAATTTACATTTCAGAAAAGTCTGATTAGCATTGGCAGAAAATTGCTATCCAAGGTAAGTTACATAAATATCTTTCTCTTTGGTTAAAAGAAACTACAAGTTTGATGAAGCAATTATTGAGGACAGAAGGCAGCTTGTAAGTTATAGATATAATCCCAATGGGCAAAGAGGAGATGGATGAAAATTTATTAGAGCATTCTACTTCTCTCTCTGCTAACTATGATGTCTGCCTCATGCTTCATGCATCATCCATCATCCATCATCCAAATACTATCTCGTGCTTCCCACCCACCTCCCAATCCACACTGTCCGTGAGAGGTTTGGACCACTTATAATCTCATAAATCAACTATCAAATAATAATATTACCCAAAGAAGTAAAATTAACTTAATAGTACATCGTCATCTTATAAAGTCTCTTATAGTTTTTTATTTGTATTTAAAGTTTTGTCCTAACATGCTTCCCTTTATATATATATATATATATATAATGTTTTGACTGTTAAATGTAATAGCTTTCTCGTCATCTTAACCATATCTACCAAAAGGAAACAAAACCAGTAGCTTTATCTAAGCCATTAAGTGATCTAAATGCTTAAATACTAAAAATGAATCCCCTTCAAACCATGTTTTATAATTCCTGACTTTGCCATTGCTATAGTTTCCAAAGAGCCTCCAAGAGCAGCCACCCAAACCAGCCTTTCAATAGAAAATCTAAAAACAAATTAGTAGTAGTCTTCCATCTTAAAATTATCTTTGGTCTAATAGAGAAAAATCCAATAGTTTCAACATCAAAATAGAAGAATAAGCCAATGGGAAAAAGAATCAACCTCAATAACTGCAATGTTAATGTTCTCCATGGTAGTGAAAACCCGAAACAACTCCATCAGTGAGTACTTACCAAGAAGAAGCAGGTATTATATTATATCGGTTATGGATTACCTTTCTTGGTTTTAGAAGACACTAAGACTACTCTAAAAAGTTTTAATAACCAAACAAATTTTTAAATGCATAATCTAATATCCAGCTATTGCCATTTAATTAGAATGTCACCATACAATTTTTAAGCTTCAAATACAGCTATTTGTTAAGACTATTTATCCCTTCTTTACAAAATCTAAAAGTCTAGTTATTAACTTCCTTTACAAAAAGAAACTATTTTTCTCCATTGTCAATTGTCAACTAGATACAAAAAGAATTCATAGGCCCTTTCACAAAAAAAGAAGAAGGTGCCAATAGTCACTCGGTCATTGTACTCATCATATTCTTGCAGCAAAAAGTTAATAATGCAAAAGAAATTTTGTTTACACTTGTCATAAAACATAACATACAAATTAGTTTATACAAAAATTAGTTTATTCAGATATGAAGCTATGGAGTAAGGTGATTTAAAAACCTCAAGAACCCTTACCCATTAGTCAACAACCATTGGGTGTGTTAGTGTTTGTGTCTTAATCTCACTCCTTGTACCCTTCGATTGTGGCTGCCCCTGTCCCGAATCAGATCTAGCTAGCTCTATAATAGCATGAAAAAGAAGTAAAACGTAGTACCTTTACATCATGAAGTCATTTTAAAAGTGAAAACATGAAAATTACCTAATTCAATCTTCTCACAATTTTCTAGTTCATCAAATAAGTTACGATCCTTAAAACTTGTTGTGCCTTTCAACCAATTTTGTGTGCAAATCAAAGCCTCAGTCATCTTAGGAGATAAGGAGCTCCTAAACAAATCTAATACTCTCCCCCTAGTGCTAAAGGCACTCTCTGAGGCCACAATTGAGACATGAGTAGCCAAAACATCATTGCAACACAAAAGAGAATCGGAAACCTCACAGCATTAGCTTTCCACCAAGCTAAGACATCAAAATTCTTATTTCCATCTTCACATCCTTCTGCAAGGTACCTTTCTAACTCATTTCTTTGCTCAATTGAATCTCTCTCTTTTAAGTGGCTTCTAAATGCATTGGTCAATGTAACAAGACCAGATTTTACAGTTCCACCATGCTCACTTTGAGAGCCTTGTGAGAAGGATTCTTGAGTAAACTCTTTGCCTTGCTCATAAGCCATAGAATACCAAGAGTATAGCTTGGATAACATTTTTTTTAATTCTAATATATATCGCCAATTTCATCTAGCCCATCACCAACACCTAGGTTTGCATCATTGTTCACAATGTCATCCATAGTCCCATCATTCCCCTGACAATGCATAGCTTGCCATAATGGGGGAATCCCTTGAACCAAGAGGGAGATGCTTGCTTATGTGACTATACCAAACATAAGAATACATAAATACAATTTAACACAACTTGGTAAGAAGCCCATAAAATCACAAAGCATAATATGAGTACTCAATTGGACTGCAATAATAAAAAAAATATATTAATACATTGTTTTTATGAATAAATTAATAGACTGTTAGAAAAAATCTATTGAAAGTTATTTTAATTTTTAGAAAGAAATTTTTATTGATAAGATTTTAGCTCTACAAATCATTGAACAGCTCGACACCTCAATTATGCTAGTAGTGTCCAACTAGTTTCCTCAGTTTGAATAAGCATTTGGAGGTTTTGGAGCCAAGTTTTCCTTCTCCCAAAAGAGGTGCTTCAAAAAATTCAATCCTTATGCAAAAGTTATCTTTGGTCAAGGACAGGGCAAAGTAGAAAGAACCCTATTGCTTGGAATGCCATTTGTCAACCAAAAGAGAATGGGGACCTTGGTTTTAAAGTATCTCTAGCATGGAATAAAGCAACACTATCTAAGCTACTTCTTAACTATGTAGCTGATTTCACTTGCTTTACTTGGTGTCATTGCGTGAAAGAGTACCAATTAAAAGGTAACTCAATTTGGCATGTATTTTCAAAATAAAGATTCTTTGTGATGGAAGAATTTGTTGCAAATTAGAGATGAGCTCATGGAGCATTTTCAAGAACCAACAATAGAAAAACTAATGCATATTCCAAAAGCTAATAGAGTTCAAGAGATTTATTTTAGATTTCATCCAACTAACCCTCTTATCCCTAGTCGTGCATTATTTGAAAACAATATGCTTTCCCTAAAATGCCTTTAATTGCTTGGCTTGCTTTCCATAGACAGATTATTAAGAATGAATTTAGTGCAAAATAACCAATATATGTTATGCAATGTGATGTGAGAATTATGGGTGTAGAATGGATGTGAAATAATGATGGAATGAAGTGCAAGCGTACACTATCAATGTAGCCAGCAAGTATTTCGGGGTTATCGTACCTAAGGGATTGTGATTGATTACTAGAGTACTAGAACTCCAATATGCTCAAGCGATCGAAAGAGAGTGATAACAACAATTAAACATAAAATAAAACAGTAGTAAAATAGATGAAGGATGCATGATTGAAAGTTCAAGGAAGTAAGACCTAGGGATTTAGATTTCACCACAAGTCCTTGACATAGACATTCATGATTCAGTTATGACTTCTACAATTATTAATTGCTAGCCAGGATTCCCTAATCTAATCATCCTACCTTCGCGTGAGGTTGGAATAATCCTAATTACAATTACCAACCTTGCTACGGGCCAGTGCGAGTTGTAATAACCATAATTGCATTAAGTTCTTTGGACATCCCTTTCGGGTATTCTAGGGGATCTCCCTAGCTCCCTTGTAACTACACAAAATTCTGGGTATAGACCGCCACAGAACCCTATGGATTTAACCCCCATAGTCTAGGTTAACTAATCATCTTTCGAGTCATAGAGAACCCACTGATTTCTCCTTTCTAATTGGCTAGATCAGTCAAGAGTAAGTGCAGAAGATTAAACCTCAATTAAATAAAAGCTAGAATTGTCATAACATCATCAATCATGTCTATACAAGTACTTGGGCTACATCTTAGCCCCTAGAAAAGAAATTAGTTACACATAGTGTAGCTTAAACACATAACATAAAAGAAAGAAAACATGGAAATAAAAGGAGTAGAAGAAAAGTGTCTTGTGGATCCTTGCTCCTTGCGCCTTCTCTCTTCAATGCGTGGTGGTCTCTGCTTCTCAGTCCTCCTTCCTATTTATAATTCCTCCAATCCTAATTAGACTCATTCTAGAACTCTATGTTTAATTACAATTCTTAGTTATAATGCAATCCTAATCATACTTTAATTACGATTCTAATTAGAACAATCCTCTTCCTAGTCCTACTTGAATTATGACTCTTAGATAAATTACAATTTTAATTACAAAGTCATTCATAATCATACTCTAACTAGGACATTAAATTCTAATAGGATTTAACAACTTTAATCCCAGTCAAACTAGGACTCTTAAGAATTTAATTCCTTTGGTTGCATATCTCTTTTAGTTCCACTCCAACTAGGATTCCAAGTAGAGTTTTACTTGAATTAGGATTCCAAATAGCTGCATACTTCCAAGACTTCAATCCCACTAGAATAATGATTCCGGAGAGTCTTCTATGTCTTGGAGTCTTAAGTCTTGTAGGAGAAGGATTCTCGAAAGTCAAATTGGGTCAAAACTCTTCAAAACAACTCCAGAGGTCATCCAGCTCGCCACGATGAGTGGCATTTTCGTAATTTTTTGCTTTTCTACATTTGGTTCCTTTTGATGCTTGGTTCCTGCAAAATAGTAAAATGACATTAAAAGCATCTTAGATTACCTTAATTTGGGACTTAAATGCAAGGGAATTCATGCCAAAATATCTATATAAATTACACTCATCAAACTCCCCCACACTTAGCTTTTTGCTCGTCCTCGAGTAAAATTAAAGAGAAATAAAATAAGCAAGGTAGCAAGACTTTCAAAAAAGGACCTATTAACCATATTGGCTTTAGAATTATTCACTTGGGATTTTATTGGAAACTAATTATCATGTCACAATGCAAGGTTATTCAATTCAAGATAGAATAGTCCCATAACCAAAGTAACTCTCAAAATAAACAATGGTTTAGGCTCAATCTCTCACTCAAGTGGATATTAAAAGTTACCATATGAAAGGGTTATCAAATCATGGAAAGTCATTAGAAAGGTATAAGGTATAAGTGCATATGTACATAATAACTCATGAAGTTTCATGAATTTAAATGCAATGAAGATGAATTCCCTCACATGAATAAATTCACTCTAATCTCTCAAGTGTTTAGAGGGTTGAATATACACTCAAGTCAATGCAATTGGAAATTTTTCCATAGGCTTGCTCATATATCAAATCTCCACCACTTTAATAATAAACCATAAACCACTAATCAAAGGGTCTTTTAAGGGTTGTAATGGGCTTTAGGAAGGTGAAGGGGTTTAATGGCAGTGAATATCAAGGGTAAAATACACCAAGAAGAGACTTATGTGAATATAAAGCTACCCTTTAGCTCACTTACTCTCCAACTTACCAAGCCTCATACTTGCATATTTTTCTCCCTTCTTTCTCATTCTTTTGCTTTTCTTGCTGTTTTTCTTTTCTTTTCTTTTTTTTTTACTTTTCCAGAATTTTTTCTAGATTTTCTTTTTCTTTTTCTTTTCTGGATTTTTCCTTTTTTTTTCTTGGGAGATTTTCACATCTTTTTGAGGCTCTTTCCTTCCACTTCCCTAGTTACTAACTAGGCAACAATTCCATGCCTTAGATTCACATAATCCATCAAGGTGTTGGGTTCAAAAATATGGGCAAATCAAAGGAATGGTATATGGCTTGAAATGTGGATAAAAGAAGGAAATTAAAGGCTAAGGCTCCAAAAAGGGTCAACTAGTGGTGATTATGCAAGGTGGGCTATGAAAGGCTAAAATGGCTAAACCTAATTGCCCTCATCACCTTAGTGTTCATGATTTTATTGTAGTCTCAACATGTATAATAGAGCAAGTTCTAGAAAAATCAAAAAAATTACATGACACACTCAGAAACAATTTAAGAGCTTCAAATATGTAACTCTTATAGCTCAAAAGCTCACAATTGGCTAATATTCATCCTCATGCATTCTCATTCATTTCACTATCAAAGAAATTATGCAAAAAATGGGAACTATCAATATGGGATCTCACATAATCAAAGTTGGCTCAAATTCCTATAGGCTTTCCAATAATCAAAGGAATAGGATATGATGAATAATCATGCATTGCTTACATATCAAATCAAGTTTCCTTATCCCATGATATTATCAATTAAGCAAACTTTTCATCTTTAGCCATGGTTTTCAGTCAAAACACACAATCATGCAATCACGCAATCATGCAAAACAAAACAAATACTGCTACTACTCAAATACTCACTTACTAGGCTACTTAATTATTCAACTAAACACGTGTGTCCCTCCCCCACACTTAAAATTTGCAGTGTCCTCAATACAAAATAAAAAAAAGTAAAAGAAAGGTCCAACCTGATAGAAGTAGCCTACTCGGAGTCATCCATGGCAGGTGATGAATTTTTATTTTTTTCTCAGATCTTGGGCAGCAAGAGGGGCTGCTAGAAGTTCATAGGCATTGGAAAAATTTTTTTCGAAAATTTGAAAAAAAAAAATTTTTTTCTTTTTTTTTTTTTCGGGTGAATAGTGCAGCTCGCCGTGGCGAGCTTTGGCAGAATTGATTCTAGAAGAGCTCGCCGTTGCGAGCTGAACTTGATTTTTGCTTGTTTTTTTGTCCTGAATTCGATCAACCCGTTTGATTCCTAACACCTGCATAACTTCAAATAATTATTTGAGTGGCTCTAAGTAGTAGAAATTACTGACTAAAATAAAGAAACAAAGTGCAAAATTAAACACACAAAAAAGAAGGAAAAGAGAAAAGAAGAAAAACTGTTGGGTTGCCTCCCAACAAGCGCTTAGTTTATAGTCCTTAGCCTGACTATCTCATGTGCTTCATGGTACATCTAGAGGACTGTAGGGAGAGATCATCAATTGTCCTACTCCCTTTCCTTGCTTGCTTGGGCAACCTACCATCTTCAGAATCTTCTCAAGGCAAATGGGGAATCCAGAACAGCACCACTTTGGAATTCCTGTGCCTTTTCTCTTTTTATTCTTGGCTTTCTTCTTCTTGACATTTGGGACTTGGGCAGCAGGCTGTACTAGTTTCACAGCCTTGACTTCAACCTTCTCTTCTTGGAGCTTTTCATTGGTATTGCATGGCTCAAGGTCTTCAAAAAGTTTGAAAGTGGCATGGTCTTCATTGACCCTCAATCTGAGCTCTCCAGCAGCTAGATCTATTATGGCTCTACCAGTTACCAAGAAAGATCTTCCCAGTATTAAGGGGATATTTGCATCCTCCCCCATATCAAGTACCACAAAATCCGCTGGGAAGAAGAATTTGCCTACTCTGATCAGGACGCTTTCCATCAAACTATAAGAGTGTTTGAAGGATCTATCAGCAAACTCTAAAATTATTTTGGTGGGCTTTACTTTCCTAAAGCCCAATTTCTTGAACAAAGAGAGAGGCATTAGATTCACACTAGCCCCTAGATCACACAATGCCTTACCCACATCCATGTTACCTATTTTGCAGGGTATAGTGAATTTTCTGGGATCTTTTGCCTTTGCTGGTAACTTCCCTTGGAGGATTGCACTGCACTCTTCAGTGAGTGCAACTGTTTCATGGTCCTCTAGAGAAGACTTAGCAGTCTCTTAGTCTAGCTTATGCTTTCTGAACCTATTAGGAAAAGGAAGAGGTGGCTTGTATGGTAGAGGATTGTCAAGAAAAGTTTGGATCCAGGCTTCTCCTCCTGCTTCTGCTGTTTTGGCCTCTTCTCTGGGATGATTTCAGGTGGCTTCTCAGGTTCAGGTTCAGGCTGTTCTGCTTCTTCTTTAGGCATGGGCTCCTCTTCATTCTCCCATTCAGTTGTGGGAGTTTCTTTCAAGTCAATCTCAGCTACCTTCCCACTTCTCAGAAAAATGACATTGACATACTCTCTTGGATTTGCTTCAGTGGTGCTAGGTAGTGAGCCAGGTTGTCTTGTTGTCAGAAGCTGAGAGATCTGCCCCACTTGGTTCTCCAGTTGCTTTATGGAAGCATTAGTAGTGACCATGAATTGATTGGTCCTCTCAGTGAGGTCTGCTTATGATGCTGCCAGCTTGGTCATTGCTTCTTCTAAATTTATCCTTGGAGGTTGTTGTTGTTGAAAAGGCAGCACTCCTTGATCTAAATTCTTCCATGAAAAATTGGGGTGATTTTTCCACCCAGTATTGTAGGTGCTAGAGTAAGGATTGTTGTTCCCCAGATAGTTCACCTCCTCAGCTTCTTCTTGCACTCCTCCCATGGAGTTTCCTTTGAGTAAAGCAGAAAGTACTTGATCCAATTTGGATGAAAGTTTTGCAATTGCATCAGTATCTTGAATACCAACTACTTTCTTGTCATTATCCCTCCTAGAGCTCCAATCAGAGGCATTTGTGGTTACCTCTTCAAGCAACTCATAGGCTTTAGCATAATCCTTATTTAGAAAGGCTCCTCCAGCTGCTGCATCTACCACTGTTTTGGTGTTAGGGCTTAATCCTCCATAAAATACTTGCATGACTAGCCAATCTTGCATGCCATGGTGTGGACACTTCCTTAGCAGCTCCTTGAATCTTTCCCAAGCATCATAGAGAGATTCTATATCAAATTGTGTGAAATTCACAATTTCAGTTCTCAGCTTGGTAGTCTTCGAAAGAGGGAAGTATTTAGTAAGAAATTTCTGGGCTAAGGAGTCCGATGTGTCAACTGAACTGGGTGGCAAGGAATTCAGCTACCTTCTTGCTCCATCTCTGAGAGAAAAAGAAAATAATCTCAGCTTAATTGCTTCTTCTAACACTCCATTGTATTTGAATGTGTCGTAGATTTCCAGAAAAGTAAAGAGGTGCAAATTTGGATCTTCATCAGGTGCTCCAGAAAATTGATTATTCTGGACCATCTGAATTAGAGCTGGTTTGATCTCAAAGATGTTTGCCTTTACTGCTGGATTTCGAATGCTTGACATGGCGTTTTGAATTTTTGGGACAGCAAAAGTGCGAAGAGGGATGTGTCCCTCATTCGGTTGATTGTTTGGGGCTGCCATCCTTTCCAATTATGTGATGGAAACATGGCCACCAATGCTGCCAATGGAGGCATTGCTGCCAGCACTGCCAATGGGAACGTTGCTGCTACCAATGGAGACATTGCTGCCAGCACTGCACATGGAAATGTTGCTGCCAAGTGGAGCAGAGACCCACTTGAAGTGTCACTTGGTCCCATGACAAGAGCTAGGGCAAAGAGGTTCAAGGAAGCCCTAAATGGGATGGTGCAAGAAGCATTGGAACAAGCTAATTCATGGAGACCCATGGTCAAGCTGGCCAACAAATTGATTGTATTTGATTAGGAAATTACAGAGCTGATTGTATTAGGATTAGTTACTTTATTTAGTTTCCTAATTTTAGAAGTAATATGATTTGATTAGATTACATTAGATTACTTATATTTTATTTCCTTTTCTGTTTAAACAAGATTTCCTAATCTTGTAAAGCCTTTAAATAGGCCTCTTTGATTCAATAATATTTAGAATATGCGTTTAAACCAAATTGTGAGTTTTCATATTCTCTCTAGTTCTTTGTGAGCTATTCGACTTATCAATCAAGCATCCATCCTTGATTGTGGCGTCTTCACTATACCAAGGTTCACACCTCTATATAGGTGTTGGGTTGCGGTTTGTCCATCCAAGCCTGAAGTAGAAACGATCCTTAAACAATTTCGTTATGGGTTTCGTCACAATGTTGGCGGGGTTCGTATCATTATGGCTGCAAATTTTTTACCACTCTTTTCTCCTTTCGGACTCTTCGAATTGTCTTTTCAATTCTGGATCCAAAGGGATTAAAGTTTGCTTCATGCACCAGAAAATTTTTTCTGAAAAAGAGAAGAAAAAAAATTCAAAGTAAAACAGAAAAATAAAAATTGTGCTTGAGTCACTATCTTGTTAATTCCTCTAATATCAATGAAACAATCCCCGGCAACGGCACCAAAAACTTGATGTGAGAATTATGGGTGTAGAATTAGGTGTAGAATGGATGTGAAATAATGATGGAATGAAGTGCAAGCGTACACCATCAATGTAGCCAGCAAGTATTCCAGGGTTATCGTACCTAAGGGATTGTGATTGATTACTAGAGTACTAGAACTCCAATAATGCTCAAGTGATCGAAAGAGAGTGATAACAACAATTAAACATAAAATAAAACAGCAGTAAAATAGATGAAGGATGCGTGATTGAAAATTCAAGGAAGTAAGGCCTAGGGATTCAGATTTCACAACAAGTCCTTAACATAGACGTTCATGATTCAGTTATGACTTCTACAATTATTAATTGCTAGCCAGGATTCCCTAATCTAATCATCCTACCTTGGCATGAGGTTGGAATAATCCTAATTACAATTACCAACCCTGCTATGGGCCAGTGCGAGTTGTAATAACCATAATTGCATTAAGTTCTTTGGACATCCCTTTCGGGTATTCTAGGAGATCTCCCTAGCTCCCTTGTAACTACACAGAATTCTGGGTATAGACTGCCACAGAACCCTATGGATTTAACCCCCGTGGTCTAGGTTAACTAATCATCTTCCGAGTCATAGAGAACCCACTGATTTCTCCTTTCTAATTGGCTAGATCAGTCAAGAGTAAGTGCAGAAGATTAAACCTCAATTAAATAAAAGCTAGAATTGTCATAACATCATCAATCATGTCTATACAAGTACTTGGGCTACATCTTAGCCCCTAGAAAAGAAATTAGTTACACATAGTGTAGCTTAAACACATAACATAAAAGAAAGAAAACATGGAAATAAAAGGAGTAGAAGAAAAGTGTCTTGTAGATCTTTGCTCCTTGCGCCTTCTCTCTTCAATGCGTGGTGGTCTCTGCTTCTCAGTCCTCCTTCCTATTTATAATTCCTCCAATCCTAATTAGACTCATTATAGAACTCTATGTTTAATTACAATTCTTAGTTATAATGCAATCCTAATCGTACTTTAATTACGATTCTAATTAGAACAATCCTCTTCCTAGTCCTACTTGAATTATGACTCTTACATAAATTACAACTTTAATTTCAAAGTCATTCCTAATCATACTCTAACTAGGACATTAAATTCTAGTAGGATTTAACAACTTTAATCCCACTCAAACTAAGACTCTTGAGAATTTAATTCCTTTGGTTGCATATCTCTTTTAGTTCCACTCCAACTAGGATTCCAAGTAGAGTTTTACTTGAATTAGGATTCTAAATAGCTGCATACTTCCAAGACTTCAATCCCACTTGAACAATGATTCTGGAGAGTCTTCTATGTCTTGGAGTCTTAATTCTTGTAGGAGAAGGATTCCCAGAAGTCAAATTGGGTGAAAACTCTTCAAAACAGCTCCAGAGGTCATCCAGCTCGCCACGGCGAGCTATGACAGAATGGATGCTGGTGCTCTCGGGTAGAGCTTGCCATGGCGAGCTAAGGACCTCGCCACGGCGAGTGGCATTTTTGTAATTTTTTGCTTTTCTGCATTTGGTTCCTTTTGATGCTTGGTTCCTACAAAATTGTAAAATGACATTAAAAGCATCTTAGATTACCTTAATTTGGGACTTAAATGCAAGGGAATTCATGCCAAAATATCTATATAAATTACACTCATCACAATGCCCATCATGAAACTAGAGATCATCTTTTCTTTGAATGTGATTTCTCTTTTAGTATCCTAAGAAATGTGATACAATGGGTGGACTTAGATATTGGTTCTCCTCGAATCTTGACTTGGAACATTTCTTTGTGGATTCTAGACACAAGACTCATCACATTTGTTGAGAGTTCTAATGTTTTGTGCAACCATTTATGTGATCTGGCAAGCCAAGAATGATTTAATCTTTAGACATGAAAATCCCAATTATGATACTATATTTTCTAAAGTAATTAATGATGTTAAAGTGGGATGAAAACTTTTGTTGATAAATAGGAATAGGCATACCAAAGATTTAGGATTGAGGTTTATGTGATTGTATATACATTTTCACCTTCCTTCAAATTTTTAGGAATAAGTTGAAGCAAATTTACTAACCTTAATGTACTCATCCCACACTGAGTTTGGTGAAGTTACATGACATGTCTCAAGGTTCCATCTAAATCCACTAATGTTAGGACCAATTAGCATGTCATGAACAATTTGCCAACTAATTTTAAGTGTTTTTAGTCTTGATTGGATATGGGGTAACCCTTTAATCCCACATCTAGGAAGCCTCTCATTAATGTATGCTTCAATGTATGCCAAGTAACCACAACAAAATCCATTCTCAATTTTATACGTGGCTTCTGTATTCTTTTCAACAAACAATCAACAAGTATTGAATCCTTTGTTGTTGTCTGAGAATGCTTGCTTCCTTGGCTGCTACCAACATCTTCTATCCTACTTTCTTGTGGCGAAATGAACAATTATATTATAATAACATCTAATTAACACAGAAAAATAATACATCAAATAAACAAACTCAAATTAACATTATTATAGGCTCACACATAGTAAAACAAAAGATAGGTTCAACCAATATAACAAAAATATAGGACAACATGAAATAAAATAAAAGTATCATTTCATACAACACTGGAAAAAAAAAAATTAAAGCAACAAATCTATCACATGTTGAGTAATCCATCATCCTCTCCTAAACTGATTAAACATTTCATTAGCTAATACTTCACACCAATAACTCTAGATGTTGAATGTCTCCATATTGGTAATCCAATTATTGTTCTCTATTTTGTTACCATTATCAGACTCATTCTCACCATTAGTTTCATGTCCCTCTAATGGATCACCACTATTGTATCTTTTAAATAAATTGTGAAGCATACCACCTGCCATAATGATACGGTTGTATGTTTGAATAAGATAGAACAATGTGTTTCTAAATATTGTCCACCTCCCTTTCAACATCTCAAAACATCGTTCAATGATGTTTCTTGCAACTGAGTGCTTCATATTGAAGTACTTGCGTGTAGTTCTATTGGTGACCTTGTCTTCACTCATTTAAGTGATACCGCTAGCCCCAAAATGGTGCTAGAAATCCATCACAATTTGGATAACTAGCATCAATCAAATAATAATTGCCTATGAAAAACAAGTATGCACATGTAAGTACTTAGTCAATGCTAGTATGATAAAATTATTTTCAGTAACCATAGTAAAAGAACTCACCATGTGGGACTTTTAAGACACCACCGTTAATCCTGTTAATTGCATCCCATAGAATCCCACCATCTACTGCAAAACCTTCCCACCTAGGCAACACATAAATAAACTCACCATTAGGAGAGTATACTATTAGTACATTAGTGAAAATGAATCCTTTTTTGTTACGATATTCTTTCTGGTGTTGCATTGGGACTCTTATCAATATGTGTGTTCCATCAAGGGCATAGAGACAGTTTTGCCAATAACAAAACCAGTGCAAGTGAGTGTTAGAATCAATTTTGAGATTATTATGGTTATAACTTACATAGTATTGATAACAACGAAAAAAATTTGCATCCATATATTGATCAATTTTAGTAGAGTTAAAGTTATAATGAATTTTTGGGTGATCCTCACAAAGGAAGGAAGGTTGCAAGAGCTAATCTATCTATGGTAAGTGTTATGGACCAGGCCCACGGGGCCCAAGGGCCCAGACCTCAATCACCTACATAAGGCTTGGCAGGAGGGAGAGCTTAAGCATCTCTCTCTCTCACACACCTAACCAACCCTAAAAATCGCTTTCACAACATTGGTGCGGTGAGTGTGGATTAACACAGCCGCAGTCGCCGCCACCTCTAGCTATCTCCTTGCCTTGTTTTATCCCTCACCAGCCTTAGCTAGAGCCGCAATCGCAGCCCCAATGGCATCCATCAACGCTATGGGGCTGCTTGTTCCAAGCTTTAGATAGAGATTTATTCGGTAAAAGGAGAAAAATGTTGTTTCCTGTACCACACGTCCATGCCCAGCTTCATCATCCATGGCGTCATTCCCATTGGAAACCACCACCTCATAAGATTCAAGATGGAAACGAAGGCAGAGCTAGGAGAACAATAGTAGTTGTTCCTATGTCTGTGGGTGTTGTTGTAGTGATTTTCGCTTTGGCCTTGTCCGGATTTGCAGGAAATACAGAAGTCAAAGAAAGCAACTCAAAAGAATAACCCCTCTGTAAAGCACGTGGTGGTGCCAGGTCGGTAAGTTTTATTAAAAGTGTGCTTGTGTTGACTGTTTTTATCAAATATTCCCAACCCACATAACACTAAAACCGACTTCAGCTCTGTTGGCAAGGCGGAGTGCCAATTTCTTTGGGGTCGGGGGTTTGAACCTTGCTCGGGTCGGAATTTTATTATTAAAGTTATTTATTTCCACTTTAATATCATTTTCTAATCCAAATATTATGAAGTTCGACCTTAGCTCAACTGGTAGAGCGGAGCGCCATCCTAAGGTCGGGGGTTCGAACCTTGCCCGGGTCGGTGTTTTTATGAAATCAATTTATCTCCGCTATAACATAAATTCTTGATCTAAGTTTCATCAAAACCGGCCCGAGCTCGATTGGCAAAGCAGACGGATGGCAAGCTCGGAGGTCCTTGGTTCGAATCCACCCTGAGGTCGGTAAATTTTATTATTTAAAGCATTTGTTTAATTTTGTTTATAAGATTTATTCTCCTGCCAAATATCACCGACCCGACATGTAGCTTGGTGGTAGAGGGGAGCATCCAAGGCATAGGTCCCTGGTTCGAGTCCTTCCACGACCAAATGTTAACTTTTAACTTGTTTGATCTTGTTTGAATATTTATTCCCGACCCAACTATCACCGACCAAACCTGTAGCTCAGTTGGCAGATGGGAGCGTATAAGGCTGAGGTCCCTGGTTCGAATCTATGCTTAGGTAGGTTTGAATTTTTTTATCATTTAAAGCAACTAAGCTCTCTTTTGCAGCAAAAACATAGAGATCTTTGTGGGGATTGTGGTCGACACACCAGGTATTAATTAAAATACTATTTCTCACATATTATCTTTTGTACAAGGTATTATCTCAAATATTACTTGTTACATATTATGTTTCCTACCAAGAATTTACTTTACACCAGGAACATACTTTGCAACTCAAAGAGGCATACTACTCAAACTTGAGCACTAAGCTACTGTCAGAGAAAAACACTTGGCAATACCATCAAGCCTAATTACAACCCCCACTCGGGGATACGTTCTATCGAGCTCTGCAATAACCCTCACTCGGGGATATGCTCCGTCGAGCTCTGCTACACCCTGCCTCGGGGATACGCTCTATCGAGCTCTGCTACACCCCGCCTCGGGGATACGCTCTATCGAGCTTTGCTACACCCCATCTCGGGAATACGCTCTATCGAGCTTTATTGCACCCCACCTCAGGAACATGCTTTCTTAAGCCTGGCTACACCCCGCCTCGGGGACACGTACTACCAAGTCTTACGACACCTCAACTTGAGGACATTTTGAAACTTTATTACTTACACGTGTCGATCCTTAGTATGCAAGAGATCAAAACAACATTAGCTTGGATTTCCATGAGACCAAAAATTCAAACAAAATAATGCAAGTGCAAGCTAGATTAAAGTGTACAGGTGAGCTCATCCTTTAGTTTAAATTGTTGTTACTATTCTCTCTGAACATTTGAGCGCCTATTCAATTTGCGTGTCAATACTATTAACTCAAAGCTTTTTCCCATGATCCGTTGACGGTAAGATCGGCCGAAGTGGGCTTAACCCATTTTCTAAATTCTCATTCTTCACTCAGTAATTTGTTGTAATTGACAATTATTTTTCACTAAGTAATTTGTTGTAATTGACAATTATTTTCTGAAGGTCAAAGAAAAGTGGGAGATCGCCTATATTCATATACTCTTGTACACTAATGAAAATATCTCATAACCAAAGAGCAATTCGTTTTGTTTTATTGAGTTACGAATCTCGGTAGCACTTAGAACATAGGTTTTGCATGGCAGGGTCACTAAACAAACCACAATTATTTGCGCACACCCAGCACATCCGCACATTCGTCACGGGAAGCCAACTTGTGGGCGCGTTAGATATTGTTCTCGCACCACCCGCTCCTACAACACCTGTACCTAGCCCATTAAAGCCCCGACCCAAGCTAGATGATTAGTCGTCAAAACTTAGATCGGGCATTCGTGGATTGTACAAAATTTCGACCATCATGCCTACCTCTTCGCAATTGAAGCTTCTTACAAACCACCTCTACAAATAGAAATCACCTAGCCAAGTCATAAGTTGCAATTCAGAGTTAACAGACCGCCACATTGATCTTGCTTTTCAAACTTTCAATCCTTGGGGATTGAGATTCTCCCGGCATTGAATATAAAATAAATAAAAATAATAAATAATGACAAATAAATTCATAAATAATAGTAATGAATGTTCATGAACAAACATAAGAAAATAAAGAAAGGGCAACCAAACCAAGTGCCGCAAATGTTAACCCTTCTCCTCCCTCCTTATTGTTCTCGACTCAAATCACTATCAATAATTATACTTAAATAGGCATGATAAGACAAACTTTTCTAGTTCGAAAGCTCGACTCGTCGACCTTCCGACCTGGGGGGCTTATGTTATGGACTAGGCCCACGGGGCCCAAGGGCCCATACCTCAATCACCTACATAAGGCTTGGCAGGAGGGAGAGCTGAAGCATCTCTCTCTCACACACACCTAGCCAACCCTAAAAATCACTTTCACAACAGTAAGCATCTTTTAAACTATGCCATCTTTTGGTTTCAAAGTATGCCATTTTATGATTTAATGAAACCCTCTATCCAAAATTTCTGCAAGATATGCATGATGTTAGGACAAAATACTAATTCAGAAAGAAATTTATTCTGGAAATTAGGTTTTGCAGTCAGAAAGAAATGAATTTTGGGATGATCTTCACGAAGGAAGGAAGGTTGCAAAAGCTGATCTATCTATGGTAAGCATCTTTTAAAGTATGCCATTTTTAGATGTAGTGAAATCCTCTACCCAATATTTCTACAAGATATGCATGATGTTGAGACAAAATACTAATTCAAAAAGAAAAATGTTTTGGAAATTCGGTTTTGCAGCTGGGAAGAAATGAATTTAGGTGTGATCCTGATGAAGGAAAGAAGGTTGCAAAACCTGATGTATCTATGGTAAGCATCTTTTAAACTATGCCATTTTTAGATGTAGTGAAACCTTCTACCCAATATTTCTACAAGATATGCATGATGTTGGGACAAAATACTAATTCAAAAAGAAATGTTCTAGAAATTAGATTTTGCAGCTAGGAAGAAAGGAATTTAGAGTTGATCCTAACGAAGGAAAGAAGGTTGCAAAAACTGATGTACCTCTAGTAAGCATCTTTTATACTATGCCATTTTTAGATTTAGTGAAACCCTCCATCCAATATTTTTGCAAGACATTTATCCTATTGGGACAAAAAACTAATTCAGAAAGAAATATTTTCTAGAATAAGATTAGATTTTGCAGGTGGGACGAGAAAATTTTTAAAGAGATCCAGACACAGGAAATGCTTCATCTAAGCTTCCTCAAGAAGCCAAAGTAGCACATAGCAAGGATGACAACAGAAACTATGCTCGAGGTGAAGAAATTTGTGTTTTAAATATAGTAGCATTTGAGGTTGATTCGTGGAATTTCCCCTTCGAAATACAGCAGCACAAGGAAGAACTTGACCTGAACTTGCCTCTTTAATCAAGTTTACTGTTTTGTACAATCAGCTAATCCAATGCTGCAAACTGGTAGCTAATTAAGTTTAAATTACTCAATTTCAAAAGAGGAATTTGAGTATCTGATGTCAATAAAGCTGTGGTACTCTCAATGAAAAATTTTCTCTTCTAAATTCACAAATTTTACATTTTTCAATTTAATAAAAATTTCTTCACCCTTAATATGAGGGGGGAATAACACTGATCATAGTACCCTACCACTCTTTCCTCACTTACAATTAGTAATTCTATCTACCATACATATAACTTCATTCCAAATATTTCTTATAAATATGGGGTTCAAACTAACTGGGAAACAAGTTGAGAAATCAAAATCGAACAAACGCATATTAGAGCATTACAGTAAACTTGAGCTGGGAAGATGGTGGAGAAGCTCTAGAACTTACCTGGAGAGTATTCAAAGCAGTATCCTCAGTTGCAAAGTGAAAATTCTCATTTGCCCTTAAGGGGATTAGGGTTTGGTCCTTTTGACTTTTCCATTATCAATTCGGCCACGGTCCTCGTCCAAAAATGTTCTTCTTCAATTAGCTTCTGCAGCTTAGGGGAATGTTTTCAGTGCAACAAACAATTCACTTCCCAAATTGCTGGTAAAGGATGTGAAATTCTGTTGGAAACTATGCTGATCAGCTATTAAATACTTTGTTCATCAAAAACACAAATAGGCCCAACGGCCCAATTTAGTCAGCTCTTTTCCTTTTACACTTTTTTTTTTTAAAAAAAAATTAAGTCATCTATTAACAAAAATTGTAGCACAAAAATATTTTTTTAATTATAACCAAAATTGTGAATTAAAATTTAATATTTAGTGTCCTATATCTATTATTTGTTTTTTTATCATTTTAATTTTATAAAATTTTTCAATTGTACGTACTATATTTGTCCCAAAAATTCCCAATTCCAAATTCGGTTTTTTGCCCCTTTAATGGGTTATGTAAGAAAAAAACTATAAGCATTTATCCTAATATTTTTCCAATAATATTGTTTAATTATTCGTCCATTCTATGCATCATAAGGTCATTTAAAACCAATGATAAACAGACAATCAAATTATAATCCTATTTGATCCCTTTCAATCATTTTTTGTTTCATTTTGTATGACAAACCCAGTACTATAAGGTTGTGATTGATTAAAATATTATAAAATGATACTTCAAGTTATTTTAATTAAATTATTTTACCTACCACAATTCAATAAAAGAAAGTTTAACATATAAAACAAGATAAGGAGTTTAACATATAAAATGAGAGAAGAAATTTTATCTTTATTTTGATAGAATGAATTCCAATTATAAGATAAGATTTTGGGATAAAAACAAAAGGTGGGGCTTGAGGGGAACATTGATGACCAGCATTCTCGAGTTTGAAAGTTTAACTTCAGAAAAAGATAAAAATAAATTAAGTTTCATGAAAGGCTCATTTTATTTTTCTAAAATTTGTTTGTTTTTGTGTTGAGTCAATGACTTTAAACATTTCCACGGAGCAATTTGAGGTGGCATCAAAGAAACTTGAGCTGTTTATTGTGATGGTACTAACTGTTCAAATATAACTTGTGTGGAAAGAATGTGTAAAAATATATTACTATTATCAGAGCGAAGATGAAACTCAGCATTGAATACAACTCCAGTTGATGGTTGCTTCTCTTGGTAACATTCTAATGTTTTGCATTGTGAAATGATAAGATAGTTTGCTGGATAAGATTGTCTCCAAACAGAATCTGATATCACGAATGATGGTCAGTCTAATTTCTCTCAAATGAAGAAAACAACATGATTTGGCAAAGATAAACCTGCTATCTCTCTTGAGCAAAGATTTTGTTTTTCTGTTTCCATCACACGTTTCAGTTCTCAATAAGAATCTAGGATTCACTTTAACATCCTATCACCACTCAAGTAAGATTACAATAGAAAAAATAAGAAGATGAAGAAGCCCCATGTTATTTAAGATTTGGCTCAAGAACATAATAGAAGAACATTTCACATACAAGTCTATTTTGGAGGAGATAAATTAAAGATCAATCCTATCAGCCAACTTAAAATAAACCACAAGATCCAACCAAAAAGGAAAAGAACAAAGAATCCAGCCAAAATAGTGAGCAGTGGAGGTCCTTGTCTAGTATTACTTGTTTCTTTAGCATTTGTTCCATTAATGGAAGGTTTTTCACCTTTAGAGTTGGAGTCTATCGTTGAATTTGTAACCCGTCTATTAATTTACTTAGTTAATTTAACATGGTGAGGGATCTCTTTGAAATAATTTAGCAACTCATAATTTCAAATCATATTACATTTTGCTAAGTTATTTTAACAAATTAATTTACTATGTAAGAAGCATGATGTTTCTTGATGTGTTGATTCATTTGTAACAATGCAATTATGACTTGTAACTTTTTGACATTAAGCTTGTAACATAGTCATTCTTATATACACACTTGATTGCCCTTCCAATACACTTACATAACATATACACGTGATTGATTCCCATATCCACTTATATGGAACCACAAAATGCTTGCTCATATTTACTTACATGAAACCACAAAAAATTGCCCCTGTCTTTTACTAATGACTTATATGCCAAAAAACACATAATAATTTGTAAAACTTGTAAGTCAACACACTCTGCATCATATTGACAAACAATCTTAGGTATTACTATGTTTGTCAGCATGCATACCCCACCAATAATGTTGAGCCGAGGGTCTTCCTTGAATAAAATTACTAATACCATTTAGAGGCTAAATAAGATATCCATGAAAAGTTACAAACAATTTGTATATTCTATAAAAACAATAAATACAAAACTTAAAGAATAAAAACATATTTGTGAATTTAGTGTACCATAGTTTGGAAAACTATTTTTGCATGAAACAAATTTACTATGAAACTTGGTAAGAGAGAAACCCAGCTATCATCTTTGGTGATAGTCTAGTCATGGATTCTCATATAAACATTTCTTAGTTGTTAGCAATAAACTATAAAGCTTTAACCCAAGAAACCAATAACATTGAAATGAATTGGAAACCATGGCATAATGTGAGTTTGACAATTTCTAACAGGGAATTAATTAAGTCCACCTCTCCTTTACCATCCCCCCCTATGCCCTAAAAATGACCCAAATGCCCTTGGTTGAATTATAATCTTCCCACCTGATGTGCGAATTAGGGTGTAGAAAATAGATGTTGAATGGATGTGAAATAAGGACGGAATGAAGTGCAAACGTACACTATCAATGTAGCCAACAAGTATTCCGGGGTTGTTGTACCCAAGGGATTGTGATTGATTACTAGAGTGTATTAACTCCAATAATGCTCAAGCGATCGAATAAGAGTGATAACAGCAGTAGATCATAAAGTAAAACAGCAGTAAAATAAAGAGAATAGATGACTGATGCATGATTGAAAGTTCAAAGAAGTAAGGCCTAGGGAATTCAGATTTCACCACAAGTCCTTGACATAGACATTCATGATTCAGTTATGACTTTTACGATTATTAATTGCAAGCCATGATTCCCTAATCTAATTATCCTGCCTTGGTGTGAGGTCGGAATAATCCTAATTACAATTACCAACCCTGCTACGGGCCAGTGCGAGTTGTAATAACCATAATTGCATTAAGTTCTTTGGACATCCCTTTCGGGTATTCTAGGGGATCTCCCTAGCTCCCTTGTAACTACACAGAATTCTGGGTATAGACCGCCACAGAACCCTATGGATTTAACCCCCGTGGTCTAGGTTAACTAATCATCTTCCGAGTCATAGAGAACCCACGGATTTCTCCTTTCTAATTGGCCAGATCAGTCAAGAGAAAGTGTAGAACATTAAACCTCAATTAAATAAAAGCTAGATCTGTCATAACATCATCAATCATGTCTATACAAGTACTTGGGCTACATCTTAGCCCCTAGATAGAAGATTAGTTACACATGATGATGAAAGAAAACATAATGGTAAAATAAGAAAACATGGAATTGGTGAAGATGAGTGATGCCTTATGTAAGGATGCCTTGAAGCTTGCTTGCTTTGATGTGGATGTTGCGTGGATGGATGCTTTGCTCTCTCAGTCCTCCTTCTTATTTATATAGCCCCCAATCCGAATTAGACTTAACCTAGGACTTTAAGTTGCATTATAATTCCTAATCCTAATGTAATCCTAATAGTACTTTAATTAGTATTTTAATTACATAATAATTACACAACTCTAATCCTACTTGATTAATAATTCTGGAGAGCCTTCTATGTCTTGGAGTCTCAATTCTTGTAGGAGAAGGATTCCTGGAAGTTCAGTTGGTTTAGAACTCTTCAATTGATCTTCGGAAGGTCTTCAGGTCGCCACGGCGAGCTAAGGCTCAAAAATTGCAATTTGCTCTCGGGAAGACCTCGCCACGGCGAGCTCATGCTGAAATTGGAGAAGTGCTCTCGGGGAAGCCTCACCACGGCAAGGAGGGCAGCTCGCCATGGTGAGCTCTGGCAGAATGGGATTTTTGCCCTTTTTGCTTCCAGCTTCAACCTGAACCTGCATCAAATAGAAATGGCATCAAAACCAATATGTTTTACCATAATTGTGGACATAATTAAAGGGAATTGAGCCTTAAAAGTCTATATAAAATGTAATTATCAAACTCCCACACACTTATCCTTTTGCTCGTCCTGAGTAAAACAAAACAAAAGCATAGATTAGGCAAACAAGGCTTTCACACATAACTAACTTACTAACCATAATTGGCATTAGAATTATTCTAATGGGATGTTCTGGAATTCAATTATCATGTCATAATGCAATCTCATTCATACAATATGGAATAATCCCAATTTCCCAAGGTAACTCTCAATAAACAATAGTATAGGCTTAATTCTTACTTAATGAAATAGCAGAAAGAAAGTTCCATGTAATAGGGTAAAATAGGGTGGTAAAATTATGAAAAGTCATAATGATGATAAAATCAAGTGAACATATGCATAATAGCCACTTAAACTCTAGGGAGTGTAAGTAGTGAGGGATGAATTCTCTCTCACGGAAATGATATTCACTCATCTCATAAGTGTTTGGAGGGTCGGATTTTTCACTCAATTCAAGAAAAACCAAGAAATTTCCATAGGCTTGCTCATTTATCAAATCTTCACCACTTCAACAAATCATGACACTAATCATAGGGTCTTAAAAAGGGTTGTAACTTGGCTAGGTGAAGGTGATAAAGGTTTAGGACCCACTAAGAAGAAATTATATGAATCCAGAGTTGCTTTTTATTTCACATACTCTCCAACCACTAGCTCAAATACTTCATCTTTTACTCGCTCTTTTCTTCTCTATTGTTTCTCCCTTTTCTTTGGCTTTTTGGTCTTTTGACCTTTATCTTTTCTTTTCTTTTCTTTTTTATCTTTTCCTAGCCCTTCTTATTCTAATTTTTAAGAGAATTTTTCTTTTTTCTTCTTTTCTTGCTCATTGCTCTTTTTTTTTTCTAGGGAGATAATCCTCATTATGAGGCTATTCTTTTCTCTCTTTTTCTCTCAACTAGGGCAGAGTTTTTGCTTTCCCTGAATTCACACATTCCATATTGGTGTCCATTTGGTGGAGGAACTGAGGAATGGGAAAGAGATCGTGATAGGGTTATCATAAGGAAAAGGAAAGGCTCAAAAGGGTCAACTAGGGGGTAGCTCAGCTTTCAAGGTTCTGATGTAGGGGTTATTAATACAAAACATTCCTAAACTGGATGCTCTGTTCTTGAAGGTCATGTGGTGGTTTTTCATGGTTATCGAGTGATTACTGATGAGTGTAATTTATATAGATATTTTAGCCTTAATTCCCTTACATTTCAAGTCCCAATTATGGTAAAAACACTTTGTTGTTGATAAGATTTCATTGTTTTGCAGGTACACATGCCGAAAGGAGCAAAATGGAGAAGAATGGCATTCTGCTGAAGCAAATCTGAAGATTTCCAAGCCAAGTGGACTTCCGGGAAGTAGTGTCCTACAAGGACTAGGACTCTCAAGCCTAGAAGACTCTCCGGAATCATTGTTCAACTGGGATTGAAGTATTGAAAGTGTTCAGCCATATGGAATCCTATTTCAAGCATGATTAGGAATGACTTTATAATCAAAGTTATAATTAATCTAAGAGTCCTAATTCAAGTAGGACTAGGAAAAGGATTATCCTAATTGGAATCCTAGTTTGAGAGAAACTATAAGAGATATACATCTAAAGGAATTAAATTCTCAAGAGTCCTAGTGGGACTGAAGTTGCCAAAGCAAATTAGATTATATTCTATCCTAGTTTAAGTGGGATTAAAGTATTTAAATCCTACTAATATTGTATTCCTAGTTATAGTAAAATTAGGCTTATATACATTATAAATAGGCAGCAAGGCAAGGAGCAAAGAGACCATCCATCCCACCACGCACAAGCAAGGAGAGCAAGGAGCAAGGCGTTTCTACTAGCCCATTTAATTCCATTCATGTTTTCTTTCTTTTATGTTATGTGTTTAGGTTACATTATGTGTAACTAATTTCTTTTCTAGGGGCTAAGATGTAGCCTAATTTCTTGTATAGACATGATTGATGATGTTATGACAATTCCATCTTTTATTTAATTGAGATTTAATTTTCTGCACTTCACTCTTGACTTTTCTGGCCAATTAGTTGGGGGAAATTTGTGGGTTTTCTATGAGACCGATCGGAGATTAGTTAATCTAGACCATGAAAGTTAAATTCATAGTGGAGCTAAAGACAGACTAGTACCGAGGACCCTATGTACTCACATGGGAATTAGGGCGTTCCCCTAATCTCCCTAAAGGGATGTCCATAGATCTTAATGCAATTATAGTTGCTACAACTTGCACAGACCAGTAGCAGGGTTGGTAATTGTAATTAGATTTGATTTGACCTAATACCAAGGCTGATTAATTAAATTAGGGAATCTTGGCTAGCAATTGATAATTCTAGAAAGTCATAACTGAATCATGAAAGTCTATACAAAGGAATTGTGGTGAAATCTGAATCCCTAGGCTTTTATTCCTTATTTTCTCTCCAAGCATTCTTCATCTATTTCTCTTATTTTTATGCTGTTTTCTTTTATGTTATTTTGTTGTTATCACTCTTATTATCCGCTTGAGCAATATTAGAGTTATACTACTCTAGTAATCAAGAACAATCCCTTGGGTACGACAACCCCCGGAATACTTGCTCACTACACTGATAATGTATACTTGCACTGTGTTCTACACATCACATATTGTTTCATATATATACATCCATTCACGCCACACTCACACACTAAATCTATCCATTTGTGACACTCACTAAGGAGCAATCAAGTTTTTGGTGCTGTTGCTGGGGATTGTGCCATTGATATTAGAGGAATTAACAAGGTGTTGACTCAAGCAATTTTATTTTATTTTTCCGTTTTACTTTGAATTTCCTTCTTCTCTTTTTCAGGAAAATTTTTTGGTGCATGAAGCAAAATTTAATCCCTTTGGATCCAAAAATTGAAAAGACAATTCGAAGAATCCGAAAGGAGAAAAGAGTGGTTCGAAATTTGCAGCTAGATCTGGAAAGGATGGCAGCCCCAAATAACAATCCGAATAGAGGACATATTCCTCTTAGAACCTTTGTTGTCCCAAAGGTCCAAAATGTTATGTCTAGCATTTGAAGTCCAGCAGTAGAGGTGAATAATTTTGAGATCAAACCAGCTGTGATTCACATGGTGCAAAATAATTAATTTTCAGGAGCACCTAATGAAGATCCTAATCTTCACCTCTCATCTTTTTTGGAGATCTGTGACACATTCAAATACAACGGGGTATCAGAGGAGGCAATAAAGCTCAGATTATTTTCTTTCTCACTCAGAGATGGAGCAAGAAAGTGGCTAAATTCTTTGCCACCCGGTTCAGTTGACACATGGGACTCCCTAGCACATAAATTTCTCACAAAATACTTCCCTCCATCAAAGACAACCAAGCTAAGGACAAAGATTGTTAACTTTACACAATTTGACAGGGAATCCTTATATGATGCATGGGAGAGATTCAAGGAGCTGTTAAGAAAATGTCCACACCATGGGATGCAGGATTGGCTTGTTATGCAGGTATTCTATAGTGGATTGAGCACAAATACAAAGACAGTTGTTGATACAGCAGCTGGAGGAGCCTTCTTGAACAAAGACTATGCTGAAGCCTATGAGTTACTTGAAGAGGTCACCACAAATGCCTCTGATTGGAACTCCAAGAGAGACAATGAGAGGAAAGTAGTTGGTATTCAGGATGCAGATGCACTAGCCAAACTATCAGCCAAGCTGGACCAATTTCTTTCCTTCCAAACATCATTACTCAAAGGAAACTCCATGGGAGGCGTGCAAGCAGAAGTTAAGGAAGTGAACTATTTGGGGAACAACAATCCCTACTCCAACACCCACAATCCTGGGTGGAGAAATCACCCCAATTTTTCATGGAAAAACCAAGATCAAGGAATGCCTCATTTTCAACAACACTAACCTCCCAAGATGAATCTAGAAGAGGAAATAGTAAAGCTGGCAGCATCTCAAGCAGAATTTACAGAAAAAACCACTCAATTTATGACCAGGACAAATGCCTCAATAAAGCAACTAGAGAACCAGGTAGGACATATCTCTCATCTTCTAACAATAAGATAACCTGGCTCACTACCCAGTACCACTGAAGCAAATCCAAGAGAGCATGTTAATGTCATTTTTCTGAGAGGTGGGAAGGTAGCTGAGATTGACTTGAAAGAGACTCCCACAGCTGAAGGGGAGAAAGAAGAGAAGCCCATGCCTGAAGAAGGGACAAAACAGGTTGCACCTAAAGTCACACTAAAGGAGAGGCCAAAACCGCAGAAGCAGGAGGAAAAGCCAAAGTCCATACTTTTTCCTAACAATCCTCCACCATACAAGCCGCCTCTTCCTTTTCCTAATAGGTTCAGAAAGTAGAAGTTGAACCAAAAAATTGCTAAATCTCTATAGAACCATGAAACAGTTGCACTCATTGAAGAGTGCAGTGCTATCCTCCAAGGGAAGTTACCAACAAAGGCAAAAGATCCCAGAAAATTCACTGTAACTTGCAAAATAGGTAACACATATGTGGGTAAGGCATTGTGTGATCTAGGGGCTAGTGTGAATCTAATGCCTCTCTCTTTGTTCAAGAAATTGGGCTTTAGGAAAGTAAATCCCACCAAGATGATTTTAGAGTTTGCAGATAGATCATTCAAACACCCATATGGTTTGATGCAAAGCATTCTGATCAGAGTAGGCAAATTTTTCTTCTCAGCGGATTTTGTGGTACTTGATATGGGGGAGGATGCAAATATCCCCTTAATACTGGGAAGATCTTTCTTGGCAACTGGTAGAGCCATAATAGATCTAGCTGCTGGAGAGCTCAGATTGAAGGTCAATGAAGACTATGTCACTTTCAAACTTTTTGAAGACCTTGAGCTATGTAATAAAAATGAAAAGCTCCAAGAAGAAAAGGTTGAAGTCAAAGCTGTGAAACTAATCCAACCTGCTGCCCAAGCCCCAAATGTCAAGAAGAAGAAAGCCAAGAATAAAAAGAAAAAAGGCAAGAGAATTCCAGAGTGGTGTTGTTCTGGAATCCCCATTTGCCTTGAGAAGATTCTGAAGAAGGTAAGATGCCCAAGCAAGCAAGGAAAGGGAGTTGGAGAGCTTATGATCTCTCCCTACAGCCCTCTAGATGTGCCATGAAGCACCTGAGATAGTCAGGCTAAGGACTATAAATGAAGCGCTTGTTGGGAGGTAGCCTAACGGTTTTTCTTCTTTTCTCTTTTCCTTCTTTTTGTGTGTTTAATTTTGAATTTTGTTTCTTTCTTTAAGTCAGTAATTTCTACTACTTAGAGCCACTCAAACAATTATTTGAAGTTATGCAGGTGTTAGGTATCAAATGGGAGCAGAATTGATCAATTTTGGGACAAAACGGAGCAAAAACAGGTTTTTGGGTGCCACGGCGCCGCATTCCAGAATTGAATTTGCTAGTGGGCGCCGTTACTATTCACCCAACCAGAAAAAAAAATTTCAAATTTTTAAAAGAAATTTTCTAGCACCTGGCCACCCCTTCCAGCATGCTGATGAATGTCCAGCAGCCCTTGGACCCCTTCATCCACCATTTACCACCCAAGAAATAGAACATAATTTATCATCTTCCATGAACGACTCCGAGTAGGCTACTTCTATCAGGTTGAGGACACTGCAAATTTTAAGTGTGGGGGAGGGACATATGTGCTTAGTTGAATAATTAAGTAGCCTAGTAATTTAGTAGATTAGTAGTAGTATTTGTTTTGTTTTGCATAATTTTTGTTTAAGTTTTGCATGGTTGTGTGATTGCATGATTGTGTGTTTTGACTGAAAACCATGGCTAGTGATAAAAATTGTGCTTAACTGGTGATATTATGGGATGAGGAAACTTGATTTAATATGTAAGCAATGCATTATTATTCATTTTATCCTATTCCTTTGATTATTGGAAAGCCTCTGGGAATTCTAAACTAACCTTGATTCCATATTTATTATTAATTCACATTATGTGCATGATTACTTTGATAGTGGAATGAATGAGAATGCATGAGGATGAATATTAGCCAATTGTGAGATTTTGAGCCATAAGAGTTGCATATATGAAGCTCTTAAAATTCTTTTAAGTGTGTCATGCAATTTTTTTTTATTTTTCTAGAACTTACTCTATTATGCATATTGAGACCATAATGAAATCATGAACACTAAGGTGATTAGGGCACTTAGGTTTAGCCATTTTAGCCTTTATAACCCACTTTGCATAATCACCATTAGTTGACCCTTTTTGAGCCTTAGCCTTTATTTCCTTCTTTTACCCACATTTTAAGCCATATACCCATTCCTGTGATTTACCTATATTTTGAACCCAACACTTTGAAGGATTGTGTGAATTTAAGGCATGGAATTGTTGCCTAGTTAGTAACTAGGGAAGTGGAAAGAGAGAGCCTCAAAAAGATGAGAAAATCTCCCAAGAAAAAAATCCATACAAGAAAAAGAAAAAGAAAATCTCGAAAAATTCTGGAAAAGTAAAAAAGAAAAGAAATAACAGCAAGAAAAGCAAAATAATGAGAAAGAAGGGAGAAAAATATGCAAGTATGAGGCATGGTAAGTTGGAGAGTAAGTGAGACAAAGGGTAGCTTTGAATTCACATAGTCCCTTCTCGGTGTATTTCACCCTTGACTTCACTACCATTAACTCCTTTCACCTTCCTCAAGCCACATTACAACCCTTAAAAAGTCCCTTTGATTAATGTTTATGATTTATTATTTAGTGGTGGAGATTTGATATAGGAGCAAGCTTATGGAAAAATTTTCAATTGCATTGACTTGAGTGTATATGCAACCCTCTAAACACTTGAGAGATTAGAGTGAATTTATCCTTGTGAGAGAATTCATCTTCATTGCATTTAATTTCATGAAACTTGATGAGTTATTATGTACGTGTGCACTTTACTTTGATACCTTATACCTTTCTAATGGCTTTTCATGATTTGATAACCATTTATATGGTAACTTTCAACATCCACTTGAGTGAGAAATTGAGACTAAACCATTGTTTATTTTGAGAGTTACTTGGGGGTGTGGGACTATTCCATCGTGGAATGAGTAATCTTGTGTTGTGATATGATAATTAGTTTCCAATAAATCCCAAGTGAATGATTCTGAAGCCAATATGGTCAGTAGGTTCTTTTTGAAAGTCTTGCTGCCTCGCTTATTTTATTTCTCTTTAGTTTTACTCGAGGACGAGCAAAAGGCTAAGTGTGGGGGAGTTTGATGAGTGTAATTTATATAGCTATTTTAGCCTCAATTCCCTTACATTTCAAGTCCCAATTATGGTAAAAACACTTTGCTGTTGATTAGATTTCATTGTTTTGCAGGTACACAAGCTGAAAGGAGCAAAATGGAAAACAATGGCATTTTGCCAATGGGCGCCGTGGCGCCCATGCCCTGGTGCCATGGCGCCATCTACCAGAGACACAACCTGTCCATTCTGCCGATGGGCTCCGTGGCGCCCTGGAGACTTTCTGAAGCAAATCTGAAGATTTCCAAGCCAAGTGGACTTCCGGGAAGTAGTGTCCTACAAGGACTAGGACTCTCAAGCCTAGAAGACTCTCCGGAATCATTGTTCAACTGGGATTGAAGTATTGAAAGTGTTCAGCCATATGGAATCCTATTTCAAGCATGATTAGGAATGACTTTATAATCAAAGTTATAATTAATCTAAGAGTCCTAATTCAAGTAGGACTAGGAAAAGGATTATCCTAATTGGAATCCTAGTTTGAGAGAAACTATAAGAGATATACATCTAAAGGAATTAAATTCTCAAGAGTCCTAGTGGGACTGAAGTTGCCAAAGCAAATTAGATTATATTCTATCTTAGTTTAAGTGGGATTAAAGTATTTAAATCCTACTAATATTGTATTCCTAGTTATAGTAAAATTAGGCTTATATACATTATAAATAGGCAGCAAGGCAAGGAGCAAAGAGACCATCCATCCCACCACGCACAAGCAAGGAGAGCAAGAAGCAAGGCGTTTCTACTACCCCATTTAATTCCATTCATGTTTTCTTTCTTTTATGTTATGTGTTTAGGTTACATTATGTGTAACTAATTTCTTTTCTAGGGGCTAAGATGTAGCCCAATTTCTTGTATAGACATGATTGATGATGTTATGACAATTCCATCTTTTATTTAATTGAGATTTAATTTTCTGCACTTCACTCTTGACTTTTCTGGCCAATTAGTTGGGGGAAATTTGTGGGTTTTCTATGAGACCGATCGGAGATTAGTTAATCTAGACCATGAAAGTTAAATCCATAGTGGAGCTAAGGACAGACTAGTACCGAGGACCCTATGTACTCACATGTGAATTAGGGCGTTCCCCTAATCTCCCTAAAGGGATGTCCATAGATCTTAATGCAATTATAGTTGCTACAACTTGCATAGACCAGTAGCAGGGTTGGTAATTGTAATTAGATTTGATCTGACCTAATACCAAGGCTGATTAATTAAATTAGGGAATCCTGGCTAGCAATTGATAATTCTAGAAAGTCATAAATGAATCATGAAAGTCTATACAAAGGAATTGTGGTGAAATCTGAATCCCTAGGCTTTTATTCCTTATTTTCTCTCCAAGCATTCTTCATCTATTTCTCTTATTTTTATGCTGTTTTCTTTTATGTTATTTTGCGGTTATCACTCTTATTATCCGCTTGAGCAATATTAGAGTTATACAATTCTAGTAATCAAGAACAATCCCTTGGGTACGACAACCCCCGGAATATTTGCTCACTACATTGATAGTGTATACTTGCACTGTGTTCCACACATCACATATTGTTCCATATATATACATCCATTCACGCCACACTCACACACTAAATCTCTCAATTTGTGACACTCACTAAGGAGCAATCAATTACTAATCAACTCTACCATGATCCACAGTTCTATCAGAAACAGGCTTGAACAGATGAGCTACAAAAGGGTTTGAGAAGGTACGGATGGGTTAACCTAAGTGCCCTAATCATCCTAGTATATGAGATTTTGATGTGGTCTCAACATGCATAATAGAGCAAGTTTTAGAAAAATCAAGGATGCCCTATTCACTCACAAACAACTAGCGAGCTTCATAGATGCATCTCAACGGCTCAAAAGCTCACTAGGTAGAAATTCATTCACTCACATTTTGATTTACTCCAATATCTCAGTAAACTAATGCATATGTGGGAATAAAATGGAATGTGGGTTCACACATTTTGACAAGGTAGGCTCAGAACTCCCAGAGACTTTTCAATCATAAACTAAATAGATAAGATGAACAATCATGCATTATTTTCACAATAATTGAACATCATCATCCCATATAATCAGAATAGCACCATTTTCATCATTAGCCATGGTTTTCAGTCAAAACACACAATCATACATTTATGCAAAAATTAAAGCAGAAAACACTCATTCATGCAAAAACAAATCCTACTCATCTATTACTCAAATATTTTAAATTTTTCTACTCTACTAGGCATAAGACTTGTCCTTCCCCCACACTTAGAAATATGCATTGTCCCTAATGCATTAAATGAGAATAAGTAAGGAAAGGGCTAACCTGGTAAGCTTGCCTAGTCGGTGTCCTCTGAGCTGTCCTCATCAGCTGCTCGCTTTGGTGGTGGACGTGGTGCATAAGGTGGTGGTTGAGGAAGGGTTGGGAATGGTGGTAGTCTGGTATGTCCTACTGCACCAGCTTCCAAGTATACTTCAACTATTTGGTGCCATTGGTTGTGCACGTTTTGCCATCGGTAGCTGAAGTCAACATAGTCACTGAGCTTTGTGGCCAATGCAGGGTCCATGAAACCTAGTTGTTGAAACGAAGGTTGCTATCCAAGAGCTGCTGGAGGAACTGGTGGTTGGATTGGTGGAGGGTGCGACATTGGTGGATGTTAGGCTGCAGCTGCTGCACTGATGAGTGTAAATTATATATATATTTTGGCATGAATTCCCTTGCATTTAAATCTCAAATTAAGGTAATCTAAGGTGCTTTTAATGTCATTTTACTATTTTGCAAGAACCAAGCATAAAAAAGAACCAAATGCAGAAAAGCAAAGAATTACAAAAATGCCACTCGCCATGGCGAGTCCTACCCGAGAGCACAAGGATCATTCTGCCATAGCTCGCCGTGGCGAGCTGGATGACCTCTGGAGCTGTTTTGAAGAGTTTTAACCCAATTTGACTTCTAGGAACCCTTCTCCTACAAGAATTAAGACTCCAAGACATAGAAGACTCTCCAAAATTATTATTCAAGTGGGATTGAAGTCTTGAAAGCATGGGACTACATGGAATCCTAGTTGGAGTGAATCTAAAAGAGATATGCAACCATAGGAATTAAATTCTCAAGAGTCCTAATTTGAATGGGATTAAAGTTGTTAAATCCTACTATAATCTAATGTCCTAGTTAGAGTATAACTAGGAATGACTTTGTAATTAAAGTTGTAATTCATCTATGAGTCCTATTTCAAGGAAGATGATTGTTCTAATTAGAATCCTAATTAAAGTATGATTAGGATTACATTATAGCTAAGAATTATAACTCAACTTAGAGTCCTAGAATGAGTCTAATTAGGAATAGAGGAATTATAAATAGGAAGTAGGATTGAGAAGCAAGGAGCACGCATCACAGAGACCACGAAACAAGTAACAAGGCGTCACTCTTCTACATCTTTTATGTTCTTTTATTTCAGCATTATGTTTTCTTCCATCATCATGTGTAACTAATTTCTTCTCTAGGGGCTAAGATGTAGCCTAGTACTTGTATAGACATGATTGATGATGTTATGACAATTCTAGCTTTTATTTAATTGAGGTTTAATTTTCTGCACTTACTCTTGACTGATATGGCCAATTAGAAAGGAGAAATCTGTGGGTTCTCTATGACTCGGAAGATGATTAGTTAACCTAGATCACGAGGGTTAAATCCATAGGGTTCTGTGACGGTTTATACACAAAATTCTGTGTAGTTACAAGGGAGCTAGGGAGATCCCTAGAATACCCGAAAGGGATGTCCATAGAACTTAATACAATTATGGTTACTATAACTCGCACTGGCCCGTAGCAGGGTTGGTAATTGTAATTAGATTCAATCGGACCTCACGCTAAGCCTGGTTGATGAGATTAGGGAATCCTGGCTAGAGATTAATAATCGTAAAAGTCATAACTGAATCATGAATGTCTATGTCAAGGACTTGTGGTGAAATCTGAATCCCTAGGCCTTACTTTCTTGAATCCTAACTCACGCATTCTTCATCTATTTCTCTTTATTTTACTGTTGTTTTCTTTTATGTTTTATTGCTGTCATCATTCTTATTCGATCGCTTGAGCATTATTGGAGTTAATATACTCTAGTACTCAATCACAATCCCTTAGGTACGACAACCCTGAAATACTTGCTAGCTACACTGATAGTGTATGCCTGCACTTCATTCCATCTCTATTTCACATCCTATTTCATCTATTTTCTACATCCACAATTCTCACATCAAGTTTTTGGCGCCGTTGCCGGGGATTGTTTCATTGATATTAGAGAAATTAACAAGATAGTGACTCAAGCACAACTTTTATTTTTTTGTTATACTTTGAATTTGTTTTCTTTTCTTTTCAGAAATTTTTCTGGTGCATGAGAATAACAAGATCCAAAATTTTACTTCCTTTTGATCCGGAGATCGAAAAGACAATCAAAAGAAATCTTAGAGCAAGGAGAGTAGTTCGGAACTTGCTGCCAGAACTGGAAAGGATGGCAGCACCAAATGAGGGACACATCCCTCTTCGCACCTTTGCTGTCCCAAAGATTCAAAACGCAATGTCAAGCATTCAAAATCCAGCAGTAGAGGCAAACAATTTTGAGATAAAACCTTCTTTGATTCAGATGGTCTAAAATAATCAATTTTCAGGAGCACCTAATGAGGATCCAAATCTGCACCTCTATACTTTTCTGGAGATATGTGACACATTTAAATATAACGGGGTGTCAGAGAAGGCAATAAAGCTCAGATTGTTCTCTTTTTCACTCAGAGATGGAGCAAGAAGGTGGCTGAATTCTTTGCCACCTAGTTCAGTTGACACATGGGACAGTCAAGCTATTAAGGAGATGTCCACACCGTGGAATGCAAGATTGGCTTGTGATGCAGGTCTTCTATGGTGGATTAGGCTCTCATACCAAGACTGTGGTAGATGTAGCTGTTGGAGGAGCCTTTCTAAACAAGGATTATGCTGAAGCCTATGAGTTGCTTGAAGAGGTCACCACAAATGCCTCTGATTGGAGCTCTAAGAGTGATAATGACAAGAAAGTAGCTGGTATTCAAGATACTGATGCAATTGCAAAACTTTCATCCAAATTGGATCAAGTACTTTCTGCTTTACTCAAAGGAAACTCCATGGGATGTGTGCAAGAAGAAGCTGAGGAGGCGAACTATCTGGGGAATAATAATCCCTACTCCAGCACCTACAATCTTAGGTAGAGAAATCACCCTAGTTTTTCTTAGAAGAATCAGAATGCTGGTGTGCCTCCTTTTCAACAACAACAACAACAACCTTCAAGGATGAATTTAGAGGAAGCAATGACCAAACTGGCAACATCACAAGCAGACCTCACAGAGAGAACCAATCAATTCATGGTCACCACCAATGCTTCCATAAAGCAACTAGAGAACCAGGTGGGACAGATCTCTCAAATTCTGATAACAAGACAACCTGGCTCACTACCTAGCACCACTGAAGCAAATCCAAGAGAGAATGTCAATGCCATTTTTCTGAGAAGTGGGAAGGTAGCTGAGATTGACTTGAAGGAGACTCCCACAGCTGAAGGGGAGAATAAAGAGGAGCCCACGCCTAAAGAAGAAGCAGAACAGCCTAAACCTGAACCTGAGAAGGCACCTGAAATCATCCTAGAGAAGAGGCCAGAATAGCAAAAGCATAAGGAGAAGCTAAGATCTAAACTTTTTCCAGATAATCCTCCACTATACAAACCGCCTCTTCCTTTTCCTAATAGGTTCAGAAAGCAGAAGTTGGACTAACAAACTGCTAAATCTCTGGAGGACCATGAAACAGTTACACTCACTAAAGAGTGCAGTGCAATCCTCCAAGAGAAGTTACCAACAAAGGCAAAAGATCCCGGAAAATTCATTGTACCCTGCAAAATAGGTAACACAGATGTGGGTAAGGCATTGTGTGATCTAGGGGCTAGTGTGAATCTAATGCCTCTCTCTTTGTTCAAGAAATTAGGCATTAGGAAAGTAAATCCCACCAAGATGATTCTAGAGTTTGCTGTTAGATCTTTTAAACGCCCATATGGTTTGGTGGAAAATGTCCTGATCAGAATAGGCAAATTTTTCTTCCCAGTGAACTGTGTAGTACTTGATATGGGGGAGGATGCAGATATCCCCTTAATACTGGGAAGATCTTTCTTGGCAACTGGTAGAGTTATAATAGATTTAGCTGTTGGAGAACTTAGATTGAGGGTCAATGAAGACTATGCCACTTTCAAACTTTTTGAAGACCCTGACCCATGCAATACAAATGAAAAGCTCAAAGAAGAGAAGGTTGAAGTCAAAGCTGTGAAACTAGTCTAACCTACTTCAAAGGTAAAGAAAAAGAAAGCTAAGAATAAAAAGAAGAAAGGCAAGGAAATTCCAGAATGGTGTTGTTTTGGATTCCTAACTTGTCTCAAGAAGATTTTGAAGATGGTTGGCTGCCCAAGCAAGAAAGGAAAGAGAGGAGGAGACCTTATGGTCTATCCCTACAGCCCTCTCGATGTGCCATGAAGCACCTGAGATAGTCAAGCTAAAGACTATAAACTAAGCGCTTGTTGGGAGGCAACCCAACGGTTTTTCTTCCTTTCTCTTTTCCTTATTTTTGTGTGTTTAATTTTGCACTTTGTTTCTTTATTTTAGTCAAAATTTCTACTACTTAGAGCCACTCAAACAATTATTTGAAGCTATACAGGTGTTAGGTGTCAAATGGGAGCATAATGGATCAATTTTAGGACAAAACGGAGCAAAAATAGGTTTCTGCTCACCATGGCGAGCTACCAAGTCGCCACGGCAAGCTCTTCCAACATTAAATTCGACCAAGGCTCACCACAGCGAGCGTTACTGTTCACCCGAAATTTTTTTTTTTCGAAAATTCAAAAAACCTTCTGCTGCCCAAGAACTGAGAAAAAAAAATAATTCATCACCTGCCATGGACGACTCTAAGTAGGCCACTTTTATCAGGTTGGCCCTTTCCTTTACTTTTTTTTATTTTTGCATTGACGACACTGCAAATTTTTAGTGTGGGGGAGGGACACATATGTTTAGTTGAATAATTAAGTAGCCTAGAATTAGAGTGTCTGAGTAGAATAGTAGTAGTAGTATTTGTTTCATTTTGCATAATTTTTATTTTTGTTCTGCATGATTGTGTGATTGCATAATTGTGTGTTTTGACTGAAAACCATGGCTAAAGATGAAAATTTTGCTTAACTGATGTTACTATAAGATGAGAAAAATTGATTTGATATGGAAACAATGCATCATTATTTATTTTATCCTATTCCATTAATTATTGGAAAGCTATGGGAATTTTGAGCCAACTTTGATTATGTGAGATCCCATATTGATAATTCCCATTTTGTGCATAATTACTTTGATAGTAGAATGAATGAGAATGTAAGAGGAAGAATATTAGCCAATTGTGAGCTTTTAAGCCATAAAAGTTGCATATTTGAAGCTCTTAAATTGTTTCTAAGTGTTATGTAATTTTTTTAATTTTTCTAGAACTTGCTCTATTATTCATGTTGAGACTACAGTGAAATCATGGACACTAAGGTGATGAGGGCACATAGGTTTACCCATTTTAGCCTTTAACAGCCCGCCTTGCATAATCACCAATAGTTGACCCTTTTTGAGCCTTAGCCTTTAATTTCCTCCTTTAATCCACATTTCAAGCCATATATGCTTCCTTTGATTTACCTATATTTTGAACCCAACACCTTGATGGATTGTGTGAATCTAAGGCATGGAATTATTGGCTAGTTAGTAACTAGGGAAGTGGAAAGAAAGAGCCTCAAAAAGATGTGAAAATCTACCAAGAAAAAGGAAAAATCCAGAAAAGAAAAAGAAAATCTGGAAAAATTCTGGAAAAGTAAAAAGAAAAGAAATGAAAAGAAAAGCAGCAAGAAAAGCAAAAGAATGAGAAAGAAGGGAGAAAAATATGCAAGTATGAGGCTTGGTAAGCTAAAGGGTAGCCTTATATTCACATAAGTCTCTTCTTGGTGTATTTTACCCTTGATATTCACTACCATTAAACCCTTTCACCTTCCTAAAGCCCCATTACAACCCTCAAAAGACCCTTTGATTGGTGTTTGTGGTTTATTATTAAAGTGGTGGAGATTTGATATATAAGCAAGCCTATGGAAAAATTTCCAATTGCATTGACTTGAGTGTATATTCAACCCTCTAAACACTTGAGAGATTAGAGTGAATTGATTCATGTGAGGGAATTCATCTTCTTTGCATTTAATTTCATGAAACTTGATGAGTTATTATGTACATGTGCATTTCACTTTATACCTTATACCTTTCTAATGGCTCTACATGATTTGTTAACCCAATTATATGGTAACTTTCAACATCCACTTGAGTGAGAAATTGAACCTAAACCATAGTTTATTTTGAGAGCTACTTTGGGTATGGGACTATTCCACTTTGAATTGAGTAATCTTGCATTGTGATATGATTATTGATTTCCCATGAATCCCAAGTGAATAATTCTGAAGCCAATATGGTTAGTAGGTCCTTCTTTTTGAAAGTCTTGCTACCTTGCTTATTTTATTTCTCTTTAATTTTCCTCGAGGACAAGCAAAAAGCTAAGTGTGGGGGAGTTTGATGAGTGTAAATTATATAGATATTTTGGCATGAATTCCCTTGCATTTAAGTCTCAAATTAAGGTAATCTAAGGTGCTTTTAATGTTATTTTACTATTTTGCAAGAACCAAGCATCAAAAGGAACCAAATGCAGAAAAGCAAAAAATTACAAAAATGCCACTCACCGTGGCTAGGTCCTTAGCTCGCCGTGGCGAGCTGGATGACCTCTTGAGTTGTTTTGAAGAGTTTTGACCTAACTTGACTTCTAGGAACCCTTCTCCTATAAGAATTAAGACTCGAAGACATAGAATACTCTCTAGAATTATTATTCAAGTGTGATTGAAGTCTTGAAAGCATGAGACTACATGGAATCCTAGTTGGAGTGAAACTAAAAGAGATATGCAACCATAGGAATTAAATTCACAAGAGTCCTAGTTTAAGTGGGATTAAAGTTGTTAAATCCTACTAGAATCTAATGTCCTAGTTAGAGTATAATTAGGAATGACTTTGTAATTAAAGTTGTAATTCATCTGAGTCCTATTTCAAGGAAGAGGATTGTTCTAATTAGAATCCTAATTAAAGTATGATTAGGATTACATTATAGCTAAGAATTATAACTCAACTTAGAGTCTTAGAATAAGTCTAATTAGGAATGGAGGAATTATAAATAGGAAGGAGGACTGAGAAGCAAGGAGCACGCATCATAGAGACCACGAAGCAAGCAGCAAGGCGTCACTCTTCTACATCCTTTATGTTCTTTTATTTCATCATTATGTTTTCTTCCATCATCATGTGTAACTAATTTCTTCTCTAGGGGCTAAGATGTAGCCCAAGTACTTGTATAAACATGATTGATGATGTTATGACAATTCTAGCTTTTATTTAATTGAGGTTTAATTTTCTGCACTTACTCTTGACTGATCTGGCCAATTAGAAAGGAGAAATATGTGGGTTCTCTATGACTCGGAAGATGATTAGTTAACCTAGGCCACGAGGGTTAAATCCATAAGGTTCTGTGGCGGTCTATACCCAGAATTCTGTGTAGTTACCAGGGAGCTAGGGAGATCCCCTAGAATACCCGAAAGGGATGTCCATAGAACTTAATGCAATTATGGTTACTACAACTCGCACTGGCCCGTAGCAGGGTTGGTAATTGTAATTAGATTCAATCGGACCTCACGCCAAGGCTGGTTGATGAGATTAGGGAATCCTGGCTAGCAATTAATAATCGTAGAAGTCATAACTGAATCATGAATGTCTATGTCAAGGACTTGTGGTGAAATCTGAATCCCTAGGCCTTACTTTCTTGAATCTTAACTCACGCATTCTTCATTTATTTCTCTTTATTTTACTGTTGTTTTCTTTTATGTTTTATTATTGTCATCATTCTTATTCGATCGCTTGAGCATTATTGGAGTTAATATACTTTAGTACTCAATCACAATCCCTTGGGTACAACAACCCCGAAATACTTGTTGGCTACACTGATAGTGTACGCTTGCACTTCATTCCATCTCTATTTCACATCCTATTTCATCTATTTTTTACATCCACAATTCTCACATCAGGCACCTCGGAGGGATGGTGGCTTGAGTCGGTCAAAGAAGGTTTAACTCAATATCCTTCCAGGTTCAGTTAAGGGTTCATCGTCTTCCCATTCCACTCCAGCATGCTTGCACAAGGTAGTGATGAGGTGTGGAAAAGGGATCGCTCTTTTGTGCTCTTGAAGTCCAATACTGCCCAGAGCTGCTCTAAGTGCTAGTCCCACATTAAAACGTCATTTGTTGTGTATGGCCCATAAAAATTCTGCCCCTTGCTTGGAGACATCAGAGGTGTGGGTTGAAGGGAACAGTTGGACAGAGATAAAGTGTAGCCAGGTCTTGTTGATCTTGTCTAAGCCAGCTTTAGGGAAATGATGGAATTCTCCTTCCCTTGCAACCCATTGTGTCCCCTCAATGCATAATCCACAAGTGATTGCATTGTAGTCACCGTGATTCAGGAAGTTGGTGAAGCCTTGCTCTCCCACTGGCCATCTGGGGATCTCGTAAATATCATTGAGAGCTTCCTTATCACAACTGACATATTTGCCTCTGACCCAGCTTTGGAAGGGTGTCTTTAGCTCCAACATGTTAGCATAGAATTCTCTCACAATGTTGATAGCCGCCATTTCAGGTTGTTGGCCAAACTTTAGCCATTGTCTCTATGCCATTTGATTTGCAATTGGGGCAAAGCATGGCAGCCGCAAGTCAATGCCAAATTCTGCAATTGGCCGCCTTGTGCAAAGCTCTTCATAGTAGTCTTGAGCCTTCTTGCTCACAAAGCGGTGTCATCATATGGTGGGGCTCTTGAGGATGATGAGGCTTTCCTCTTAGCCACTTTTTTCGTTGGCATTTTTACTGCAAAATTCACACCAAACAACACCAAGCACAGCACCAATTCTTGACAGAACTTAATTCACCAATCACAAATTTAATCTCAAATTTAAGTAAAAATCACCCACTTGCACAACTTCACCCCATTGGCCTAATATGCAATTCTGCAATAATCATAATCTACTCATAAATTCTCATCACCAATCACCTATTCCACTAGTGGAGAATCAAATCACGAATCAAGAACATGCATGCATATTCACCAATTTCGGATATGGGGTTTTGGGGGTATGATGTTGCAATTTTCTCCCTATTTTAACCAATTAAAAGTAGTGGGATGGTGTATACTTACCTATATGATGCGAGAGGAGATGATTCCATGCCTTCCCACTCTAATTTCGGCCAAAATATCCAGACGCAGTAGAGAGAGAAAGCTCTGCTAGAGAGAGAAAGTGGGAAATCTCTACTTCAATCTTGACAAAGCTTGGGGGAAATGGTGTTTTGGTGAAAAGGGAAGTGATTTAGGGTGATTGGGGAGTGATTAACTGGCAGATTTAGGTGGGAATATGAAGAGTGTGAATAGGTAGGTGAGGGTGAGTGAATGAGCAAAGTGTGAAGAGCGGAGGCCGCGAATTCTATTTGAATTTTGGGTTGTCTCACCGCAGCGAGCTGGGCACCTCGCCATGGCGAGTGGCAAACCTGTAATTACCAAATTTTTTTTCAAAAATTTGGCTTTGTGAACAGTGCTCCTCACCGTGGCGAGCCTTGGCCGAATTCAATGCTAGAAGAGCTCGCCGTGGCGAGCTAGACTTGATTTTGACTCATTTTTTGTCCTAAATTTGATCAAATCTGCTCCAATTCAATTCCTATCACCTGCATGGCTTCCATTGTTGAATTTAAATTTATTGAGTAGTAGAAAGGTAAGAGAGAAACAAAAATTAAAACACACTAAAAATATGAAAGAAATAAAAACCAATGGGTTGCCTCCCATAAGCACTTGGTTTACAATCCTCAACCTGACTTTATCTGAGATCATGGAGGATCTTGAAGTCTAACAACATGCACTTGAATCTTTGAACTTGTAAGGTATGGTTTCAAGCGATGACCATTTACCTTGAAGTTGTGCTTGTTGCCTTTTAGTTCAATGGCTCCGAATGGGGTCACATTAGTGACTGTATATGGTCCTGACCATCTAGATTTTAACTTACCTGGATGAAGTCTGAGTCTGGAGTTGAATAACAACACTTGTTGTCCAGGATAAAAGTTCTTTCTTGTGATCTTTTTGTCATGCCAAGCTTTGGTTCTTTCTTTGTATATGTGGTTGTTTTCATATGCTTCCCTCCTGAATTCGACCAGTGCATTGAGTTGCAGTAGGCAGTTCTATCCAGCTGCATGAGGATCGAAATTTAATAGCTTTACAACCCAATAAGCTCTATGTTCCATCTCTACTAGCAAGTGGCATTCCTTCCCGAAGACTATGTTGTATGGTGACATGCCTAGGGGAGTCTTGAATGTTGTTCTGTATGCCCAGAGTGCATCTGTCAGCTTCACGGACCAATATCTTCTGTTATTGTGGACTGTTTTCTCCAATATTCTCTTCAGCTCTCTGTTAGACACCTCCACTTGCCCACTGGTTTGTGGGTGATAAGGGGTGGCAATTTTATGCTTTACTCCATATTTTTCCAAGAGAGTTCTGAGTGGTTTGTTGCAAAAGTGAGTGCCTGCATCACTTATCAATGTTCTTGGGACTCCAAAGTGAGCAAATATGTTGTTTATGAGAAATTTTTGTACCACTTTGGAATCATTTGTTAGAAAGGCAGCAGCTTCTACCCATTTAGACACATAGTCCACTGTAACTAAGATGTATAAATTGCCATATGATGATGGGAATGGTCCCATGAAGTCAATGCCCCACACATTAAACAATTCAACTTCTAAAATTGGGTTTTGAGGCATCTCATGCTTTCTAGATAAATTCCCAACTCTTTGACATTTATCACAACTTTTAACAAAAAATTATGTATCTTTAAAAAGTGTGGGCCAGAAAAATCCACTCTGTAGTACTTTGGTTGCTGTTTTGTGAGCTACATAATGTCCAACATAGCTACTTGAATGGAAGCTCTCTAAAATGGAAGAATATTCTTCTTCTGGGACACACCTTTTGATCATATGATCACTGCATCTGCGATAAAGCACAGGGTTATCCCAAAAATAATATTTTACCTCAGATAAAAATTTCTTCCTTTGTTGATAGGTTGCCTCAGGTGAGAGTTCATTACTTGCTAGGTAGTTGACATAATCTGCATACCATGGATCATCATTACTTCTTTTTCTCCATCCATTAATTTCAATCGTTTTTTATGGAGAAGACTTGCTCATCAGGGAAGTGATCAGCTACTGGAATTTGTTCACAACATTGCTTTCAAGTCTTGAAAGATGATCTGCAATCAAGTTGTCCTTCCCCTTCTTGTCTTTGATCTCCAAATCGAATTCTTGTAATAAAAGAATCCATCAGATCAATCTTGGCTTGGCATCTTTCTTATTCAGCAGGTATTTTAATGCTGCATAGTCAGTGTATACTATGGTCTTGTTGCCAATGAGATAAGGTCTAAATTTGTCAAAGGCATAGACCCCAGCTAACAATTCTTTTTCTGTTATGGCATAATTGACTTGAGCAGGATCAAGAGTCTTGCTTGTGTAGTAAATGGTTTTGAAAGTCTTGTCTCTTGTCTGTCCCAGGACAGCTCCTACTGTATAGTCACTTGCATCACACATTATCTCAAAAGGTTCAACCCACTTAGGCGTGATTATGATGAGTGCAGTGACAAGAGTTTTCTTCAGGGTTTTTGAATGCATTTGTGCATTCTTTTGTGAAAGAAAATTCTACTTCCTTCAAGAGAAGGTTGCATAATCATTTTGTGATTTTTGAGAAATCCTTGATGAATCTCCTGTAGAATCCTACATGCCCTAGAAAGCTCCTTACTCCTTTAATAGTAGAACGAGGAGGAAGTCTCTCAATCAGCTCCACTTTGGCTTAGAACAATGCCTTCTGTCACCATGAAGTGGCATTTTTCCCAATTCAGCACTAAATTTGTTTCTTGGCACCTTTTGAGTACTAATGACAGATTGTCAAGGCAAGAATCAAATGAGTTCCCAAATACTGAGAAATCATCCATGAAAATCTCTATGAAATTCTCCACCATGTTAGAAAATAATGCCATCATGAGCCTCTGAAATGTAGCAGGTGCATTACATAACCCAAACGGCATCCTCTTAAATGCGAAGGTACCATAAGGGCATGTAAATGTTGTCTTTTCTTGATCTTTAGGGGCTATGGCAATTTGATTATAGCTAGAGTATCCATTAAGAAAACAATAGAAAGGATACCCTGCTAATCTGTCCAGCATCTGATCAATGAATGGCAATGGAAAGTGATCTTTTCTTGTTGCTTTATTCAGCTTCCTGCAATCAATGCACACTCTCCATCCAGTCACTGTTCTGGTGGGAATTAATTCATTGTTGTCATTTTTCACCACAGTAATTCCTCCTTTCTTTGGTACTACCTGCACAAGACTCACCCATAGACTATCAGAAATAGGGTAAATTATACCTGCATCTAGCCATTTTTGTACTTCTTTTCTGACTACTTCTTTCATCTAAGGATTCAGTCTTCGTTGGTGTTCTACTGAGGGCTTGAAATTCTCTTCCATGTAGATCTTGTGCATGCATAAGATAAGACTTATGCTTTTGATGTCAGCAATGGTCCACCCTATTACATCTTTGTTTTCTCTGAGCACTCTTAGCAATTTTTCTTCCTGTTCTTTAGTCAAGGAAGCAGAAAGAATCACTGGTAGGGTCTCTGAATCTCCCAAATAGTTGTACTTTAAGTGATCAGGTAATGGCTTCAGCTCTATTTTAGGTGGCTACTCCTTTGAGGATTCGGCTATGTCTCCTTGGTTTCTTAATGCTTCGGCAGGTTTTTTGATAAATACTGGTGGTGTTGCTTCAAGCTGTTGAATGCATTTTGTAATGTCAGGGAGAGTCATTCCAGCTAAGCATGCTTCGAATGGTTCTGAAAATTTTGAATTTTGCTCCACCTCTTGGACGCATTGCTCTATGAGATCTACTCTAAAACATGCTTCTTCATCAGCTGGATGTTTTAATGCCTTGAGGATGTCAAACGTTACTTCTTCTTCTTGCACTCTAAGGGTCATATTCCCTTTTTGCACATTTATCAGGGCTCTCCCAGTTGCTAGGAATGGTCTTCCCAAGATGATAGGGATCTCCTGATCTTCTTCCATATCTAGTACTATGAAATCTACAAGGAAAATGAATTTTTCAACTTTAACTAAAACATCCTCTACTATACCTCTTGGATATTTGATAGATCTATTAGCTAGTTGCAGAGATACAATAGTAGGCTTGGCTTCTCCAATATTCAATTTTCTGTAGACCGAAAGTGGCATGAGATTTATGCTAGCTCCAAGATCATATAGTGCTTTGCTGAAATATTCCTAGCCTATCACGCATGGAATGGTGAAGCTTCTAGGGTCTTCAAGCTTCTGTGGTCGTTTCTTTTGGAGTATAGCACTGCACTCTTCAGTAAGTGCAACTGTCTCATAGTCTTGTAGCTTTCTCTTGTTGGATAATATGTCTTTCATGAACTTCACATAGCTGGGCATTTATTCCAACGCTTCTACAAAAGGAATATTAATATGCAATTTTTTAAATACCTCCAGAAACTTTGCAAATTGCTTTTCCAGCTTTTGCTTTCTGAATCTGTTTGGAAACAGGAGAGGTGGCTTGTAAGGTAGAGGGTTATTAGGAAAAAGCTTGGATCTTGGCTTTTCCATAGGCTCCTGCAGTTTTGGCCTCTCTTCTGGTGTGTCTTCAGGTGCTTTTTCAGCTTCAATTTCAGCCTCCTTTTCTCCCTCAGGCGTGGGTTCTTTGACAGCTTCAAGTGTCTTCCCACATCTCAGAGTAATGGCTTTAACATCTCTTAGATTTGCTTCAGTTGTGCTTGGTAATGTACCAGGCTGCCTTGTGGTTAGAAGTTGAGAAATTTGGCCCACCTAATTCTCCAATTGCTTGATGGAAGCATTTGTAGTCACCATGAATTGATTGGTCTTTTCAATTAAATCAGCTTAGGATGCTACAAGTTTGGCCATGGCATCTTCTAAATTCATTATTGGAGGTTGTTGACGATTTTGTTGATATTGAGGTGCTATTTGTCCCGAATTCTTCCATGAAAAATTAGGATGATTCCTTCAGCCTGGGTTGTAGGTCTTGGAGTAGGGATTATTGTTCCCCAATTAATTCACCTCTTCGGCTTCTTCTTGTACAGCCTCCACGGAATTTCCTTTGAATAGAGCAGTGTGGAGAGAAAGTACCTGATCTAATTTAGATGTAAGTGTTGCAATTGCATTATTGTCTTGAATTCCAGCTACCTTCTTTTCATTATCCCTCCTAGAGCTCCAATCAGAGGCATTTGTGTTGACCTCTTCAAGTAACTCGTAAGCTTCAGCATAGTCTTTGTTCATAAAAGCTCTTCCGGCTGCTGCATCTACCACGGTCTTTGTATTAGGGCTTAATCCTCCATAGAATACTTGCATAACTAGCCAGTCGTGCATTCCATGGTGTGGACACTTCCTTAGCAACTCCTTGAATCTTTCCCAAGCATCATAAAGAGATTCTTTGTTAAATTGATTGAAGTTAACAATCTCAGTTCTCAGCTTGGTAGTCTTCGAAGGAGGGAAATATTTAATGAGAAATTTTTGTGCTAAGGAGTCCCAGGTGGCAAAGAATTTAGCCACCTTCTTGCTCCATCTCTGAGTGAAAAAGAAAATAATCTCAGCTTAATTGCTTCTTCTGACACTCCGTTGTATTTAAATGTGTTACATATCTCCAGAAAAGTAGAGAGATGCAGATTTGGATACTCATTAGATGTTCCTAAAAATTGATTATTTTGGACCATTTGAATCAGAGCTGGTTTGATCTCAAAATTGTTCGCCTATACTACTAGATTTTGAATGCTCGACATTGCGTTTTGAATCTTTGGGACAGCAAAGGTGCGAAAAAGGATGTGTCCCTCATTCGGTTGATTATTTGGTGCTACCATCTTTTCCAGTTTTCGCTGCAAGTTTCGAACTACTCTCTTTGCTCTCAAATTTCTTTTGATTGTCTTTTCAACCTCTAGATCAAAGGGAAGTAAATTTCTGGATCTTGTTCTTTTCTTTCACCAGAAAAATTTCTGAAAAGAAGAAAAATAAATTCAAAGTATTAACAGAATAAAATAAAAGTGCTTGAGTCACTATCTTATTAATTTCTCTAATATCAATGAAACAATCCCCGGTAACGGCGCCAAAAACTTGATATGCAAATTAGGGTGTAAAAAATAGGTGTTGAATGGATGTGAAATGAGGATGGAATGAAGTGCAAGCGTACACTATCAAAGTAGCCAGCAAGTATTCTGGGGTTGTCGTACCTAAGGGATTGTGATTGATTACTAGAGTGTATTAACTCCAATAATGCTCAAGCGATCGAATAAGAGTGATAACAACAGTAGATCATAAAGTAAAATAGCAGTAAAATAAAGAGAATAGATTAATGATGCGTGATTGAAAGTTCATAGAAGTAAGGCCTAGGGAATTCAGATTTCACCACAAGTCCATGACATAGAAGTTCATAATTCAGTTATGACTTCTACGATTATTAATTGCTAGCCAGGATTCCCTAATCTAATCATCCTACCTTGGCGTGAGGTCGGAATAATCCTAATTACAATTACTAACCCTGCTACGAGCCAGTGCGAGTTGTAATAACCATAATTGCATTAAGTTCTTTGGACATCCCTTTCGGGTATTCTAGGGGATCTCCCTAGCTCCCTTGTAACTACATAGAATTCTGGGTATAGACCGCCACAGAACCCTATGGATTTAACCTTCATGGTCCAGGTTAACTAATCATCTTCCGAGTCATAGAGAACCCACGGATTTCTCCTTTCTAATTGGCCAGATCAATCAAGAGTAAGTGCAGAACATTAAACCTCAATTAAATAAAAGCTAGATCTGTCATAACATCATCAATTATGTTTATACAAGTACTTGGGCTACATCTTAGCCCCTAGATAGAAGATTAGTTACACATGATGATGTAAGAAAACATAATGGTAAAATAGGAAAACATGGAATTGGTGAAGATGAGTGACGCCTTGTGTAAGGATGCCTTGAAGCTTGCTTGCTTTGATGTGGATGCTGCGTGGATGGATGCTTTGCTCTCCTAGTCCTCCTTCTTATTTATATAGCCCCCAATCCTAATTAGACTCAACCTAGGACTTTAAGTTGCATTATAATTCCTAATCCTAATGTAATCCTAATAGTACTTTAATTAGTATTTTAATTACATAATAATTACACAACTCTAATCCTACTTGGTTAATAATTTTTGAGAGTCTTCTATGTCTTGGAGTCTCAATTCTTGTAGGAGAAGGATTCCCGGAAGTTCAGTTAGTTTAGAACTCTTCAATTGATCTTCGGAAGGTCTTCGGGTCACCACGGCGAGCTAAGGCTCAAAAATTACAATTTGCTCTCTAGAAGACCTCGCCACGGCGAGTCGAGGGTCTCGCCAAGGCGAGCTCATGCTAAAATTGGAGAATTGCTCTCGGGGAAGCCTCGCCACTGCGAGCTCTGGCAGAATGGGATTTTTGCCCTTTTTACTTCCAGCTTCAACCTGAACCTGCATCAAATAGAAATGGCATCAAAAGCAATATGTTTTACCATAATTGTGGACATAATTGAAAGGGAATTGAGCCTTAAAAGTCTATATAAAATGTAATTATCACTACCCTCTCTCACACACACGTAATAGCACCATCCCCTCCCCTCCTTCGAGTTCATCAAGCCCTAACTCATCTCCTTTGATTTTTTGTTTCAAAAGGTTGATCAAAACAAGGGATTTAAGTATTTACTCTTCATTTGAAGTTCATCCGTAGCATAAATCAGGTGTGCTGTTAGTATTTTATGTGAAAAATATTCATTGCAATCTAGTACAAAAAATAATTGTAAAGAGCCGTCTAAAGGGAAAAATGGCTCTACAAAGCCGTTGGAACTCTTAAACAGCTGTGATACCACTCCATGTAGCCTAGCATGACTTCACCTAACACCATCATAACAGGCTCTCATAACTCAGCACTCAACACATGCTCGTCAAAGTGCTCCCACATCGCATCAACCTCAGCAACATAAAACAACACCATCTGATACACGGATAGGAGGGCGAGGGATCAACTGGATGTGGGACAACTGCTGGAACACCCACTCTGGCTTATGAGGTTCTGACCACGTTCCAAATTGTAATTTTCCAAAAAATAATGCGATTGGGTGAAGTGGATGATGGGCGCTCACATCGGCATAAGGTGTCCATTCAACATCCCTATCTCTCAGTCGATCTAACTGGTGACGTATCAGAGGTAGTTGACCGCTCCCTCAATGAGATATACATCGTGCTGCTTGTGGGAGGTCCTCATGATAGACACAATTAGGCAATAGTTATGGTGAAAGCTAGGAAAATGTTCATATATCTACACCTGTAAATATGCACAAATAAGTTAGTAAACACGACAAGATAAACAAATACATAACCTAAATTGACAATAGATAAGTCATATCAATATGAGTGGCAAGCACCCAGCCACCTGCCTCGCCCTATGCCTACAGGCAAATCCTAGTTGCCTATACACGTGGGTGAGACAAATAGCTCTCCATGAAATATCAACAATTACGTGCACATCTCGTAGCAGCTCTAGATACTCGATGCGTATAGTTATGGTGGATTTGTTAGAAAAGACTGTGCATCCCAGCATAAACAGCATGGTGTCCCTCACTACATGGATCCAATTATCATTTCTAACGTGATTGTTTATTACCATCAACAAATTGCCAAAACGGAATGTTGCCTTCCTACAGGCATTGAACTCCTCAATTACAAGTGCAGGTGAGAGCCCTAAGACATCACAAACTAACACAACGGCATTGTCCATGGCCAATGTTGGCACAAAAACAAAATGACCTCCCATTGGGAGGTGCAGTAAAGATGACACATTGTTTAGAGTGATGGTCATCTCGCTAATGGGCAAGTGGAAAGTGTGTGTCTGCATGCCATCTTTCAATGAATATAGCTACCAATGTCTTGTCCACCATAGAGTAGTCCAGCATAATTAGTGGCTCTAGTCTAGAATGCCTTATAATATGTCAAACCTCCTCAAGCAAAGTTGAATATTGTAGGGCCCTCAATTTATTATCATGAATAAATGTTTTCAATAGAGGATGATCATGTGTTGTCACGATAGCTTGTTAGATTTATATTTTAACAAAACAACAATTAATGAATATACATATAAATATTGTGGCAACTTACCGGCTCACCCGTATAGACATGTGCTACAATGTGCCTACCATACCCCCTCAGTACTAATATATCATACAGGCCACCAGGGGCTAAAGCTGTCAAGAGGTTAGCTATGTGGATCCCCTCCACTATTTGATCATGTCATGCTCCCTCATCCTCCTTAGTAGCGTCGGAGTCATCTGAGGGAGTCACTGGATGAACATCATGGATTGGATTCTCTTGAGTAGGACCTTGTGCCTGCCTGCGATTCACCTGTGTTCTACGCTCAGACGCCTTCAAATTATGATGTTCCACATGCTTAGGCTCTTCGTCCACTTCAGCACTTCTATAACTGGGATTTTTGGTCCTAGCCATTTCTGTACAATAATGTTAAATAGTCAATTTACAATTTAATACAAGCAAATGAAGTTGGGTGAGGTGGTAGTGCATTTGGGGTGCCAAATGGATGTGCACAGCTGTTTGAAGTGCAAAATGGCTCTCTAGGGTTGTTTGGGATGAAAAACGGCTCTCCACAGTTGTTTGGGAAGCAAAACAGCTCTCTATAGTCCTTGGACCTCTCTATAGCCGTTGGACTTAAAAACTACTCTCCACAACTATTTGGGAAGCAAAACGGCTCTCTACAGCCATTTGGGAAGCAAAACGGCTCTTTATAGCCGTTGGACTTAAAAATGACTCTCTATAGCCATTTGAAGAGAAAAATAACCCTAGAGAGAGGTTTGCCTGTCCAAACGGCTATTTAGAGCCGTTTTTCTCTTCAAACGGCTGTAGAGAGCCATTTTGCCCTCCATCACAACCCAAGACATTTTTTCTCTATTTTTTTCTCCAAGGATGAACAAACTTAAAATTTTTAAGTACAACATAAACAAAATAGATTTGGATAGACACCCATACCTTAAGATTTGTCTTCAAAATCCAAGAAATCCTGAGAGTGAGTTTGCGGCTATGGATGAAAATGGAAGAGAAGAGAAGAGAATGATGTAAGGCGGCGCCGGAGGGGGGGGGTTTAGGGTTTCGAGTGAGGAAATGAGAGGGTGAAGGGGTTGAACAAATAAGGGTAAAATGAGTATTTTCAAAAAAAATTTAAAGAGAGGGGAATGGTAAAGGATGTGGGAGCCTTAATTAAATCCCTTTCTAACATTATGAAAAATAAAAAAGATATCACCATGTTTGATATTTGAACACATAATCTAAATATCAATACATAGTGTCATAACTTCATCTAAGGATTTGAAAAATAATAATTATTACCACACAACCCATATCACTTACGTCTCTATATGTTTCACTACTAATAACAATATTAGGTCTTGCGTGCTGGTTATTCACATTAATTCCACTTGTGGTTCCAACATTACTATCATGTATTATACATAAGTCAAATAATCAGCACATGTTTGAATTTGAATAAGATATTTAATTGGAATTTTCTTTTTATAGTGAAAAAGTTTTACTTTGATTTGTTATTCCCCAGTTGATTGTAACTTTTTCTTCTTTCTATATTGTTTTACAGCTTGCTCAATTATCAACACTTTCCTCTTTGAAGTAAGACAACCTTCATGACTCAAAGATTTAGGACTATGAATAAATGATGTGTTCGTTTGTGTCTCACAATTGCCTTCTATGATGGGTATTGAATCCTTTTTAACAGAACTTGTCATATTCTCCAATTCAACTTTCGTTTCTTGTAGGTTTGCTCAAAGAAAACTAGTTTCCTCATATTCAGCAGCAACTTCATCTAGCTCATAAAAATCCCTACACAAGCCATCAAATCTTTTCATCTAAGGCTTCAATTGCTTCACATCATAGCTACTCTTAATGTATGTGTGTCTTCTCTTGATGTTCTTCCACCACCTTGATAAGACATACTTTGAAGAAACTACTTTCACTCTTTCTATACAAAGCATTGCAAGTGAATGCTTACACATAATATCTCGAAACTCAAATAGTAGACATTTACAATTGACATAATAAGTGTCCCTATTGAACATAACATTAAACTCCACATCTTTTGACCTGCCACCAATGACCTTGTCTCCAACAACTCTATAAGCACAAATAAAATCTCTTGAATGTTAGTGATGCATGACAATTAATTGTGGCCTTGAATTCAGCCGGTAACTCTTTCAACTTCTCATGAGTATAAACCCTCAAATTGTCTTTTTAAAAAGATTTTGTATTATAGGACGTGCTATTAAAAGATATAAACTTAGCTTTGAACTCTTTTTCTTCACTATCTCAGAGTGCATTGTCATATCATACAAACTGTTAAAGAGTTGTTGATTGATGGATATATCTATCAAAGAAAGCATGTATGCTCTCACTACGTGAGTGGTTGACATGCCAATCTAAAAATGATGTTTCAAGATATAGGAACCCATCAATATCGCTCAGCATATAGACTATTTGACCTTGCATTCTCTTGCAAATCAAAATTTTCAATCATTTTGCCTTATTTTTCTTCAAATTCAGCTTTTTATGAAAGTATAATTAACAACATGTGATAAATAGTTGATTGCATTGTAATGACGATGTTTAGAGAGCTTGTGAGGAACCTTTTTCATATATGTCATAAACACCATCAATGACGAGTAGTGGGAAAGACTGAATCATTTGCATTAGTCTATTATATTATTGCTTGAGGAGGGATACCTACCATGCAACGTAACTAGGATTTGAATAACCAGATGAATGACTTTGTATCTTCGCTAGAAAACAACCTACAACCAAGAAGCACAAACTGGCCATGATGATTGACTCCAACAAATGCAGCAAAAGGCATATTATACCTATTTGTTAGATAAATAGTGTCAAATGAGGCATATGTCACTCTACTTCTTGCATCTACCCAAAAGGCATTTCTAACACAAAAATCATCATCTAGATCAATGTTATAAAAGAAGTCACTATTTTGCTCTTGCATCTTAGCAAAGTAGCTCGAGTGCTTCCTTATCTCCTCCCTTGCCAATTGCATGTCTTTTCTTTTCAATCTAATTTCTAGAATCTTTTGTAGTGCAAGGTAAGTTGTCATAACCTCCTACATCAATAACAAGTGAGTAAAAGTTTGTTTGATTTGAACAACCTAGCTTTGCTAGGACTAAGCCCATGAGAGTGATCCAAAACTACTTTGTTTATATAGTACTGTGTATTGTTTTTTTCTTAAAAAAAGACAGTTATTTTAGCTAAACATTCAGCCTTAATTGATAAGATATTTCTAAAAGAATTATCGATCTTTGATCTACGGTAGACCTTTCTACATAAAGGGTCTACCTTGGATTGATTGTGTATGAGGCCGTAGGCCAAATTTTCTATACGTTGGTATCTTAATTTAGGTCCATTGAGCGCATGCTGGTGAAGTATCTGGGAGTTTGCATCTTAGAATGCTCCCAAATAAGTATCAAGCTAACAATTTGGTAACAGAGTGATAGGTACAAACAGAGCGTGTTCCCAAGCTGGGGTGTTGCTATAGGAGTTTGTACATTAGAATGCTCCCGAATAAGTATTGAACTAATAATCTGGTCACAGACCGATAGGTACAAATAGAGCATGTCCTTGACTGGGGTGTCACAAAAACTGATAGTATTGCCAAGTATTCTTCTTTGATGGCATCTTGGTGCTCAGGTCCGAATAGTATGTTTCTTTGAGCTACAAGGTAAGTTCATAGTACAAAAGAAATTTTATGACATGTAATGTTTGAGTTGATACTTGGTATATCACAATGATCTAAGCAAAGATTTTTGCAACATGATAGTGCTAAGTTACTCTACCAAGTTGCGGATGAATGGGTAGAAGTATACACATTTTTGGTCTTATCTTTGTCCGAGCTGCACGGCTCTGAATTTGACATCAAGTTTTAGCCATACTCTACTCAAGTTGTCATGGGCACCTTACTTCTCGATTGAGATTTGTTTTGTTTGAGAGGGTTTTGTTGCCAAATTTTGTGGTGGAATTCTCAATTGGGGTTAGTTGTGCCGGCATGAAGACCTGAAGGTTAGAATGATGCCTTATAGGCTAGAATGAGGACTTGAAAGTCGAAATAAGGGCTTGTTAAGTCGGAATGAAGACCTGAAGGTTGAAAAGGAGACTTATAGGTCGGATTGAAGACTTGTTAGGTTGGAATGGAGACTTATAGGTTGGAATGAAAACTTATAAGTTGAAATGTGAACTTGTCAAAATGGAGACCTATAGGTTGGCTTGAAGACTTGTTAGGTCGGAATGAAGACTTATAAGTTGGAATAAAGACTTGTTAGGTCGGAATGGAGGCCTATAGGCTAGATCGGAGACTTGTTAGGTTAGAATGGAGACATATAGGTCAGATCGAAGACTTGTTAGGTCAGAATGAAGACTTGTTAGGTCGGATTGAAGATCTAATTCATGTGTTCGATCCACACTTACCACATCAAATGTTGTGAGCGGTTGGTTGGGTCGGATTGGTATGATTCTAAGCTAGAAGTGATGAATATCTTGCAAATGAGAGGACAGAGGTGAGGTCGGAGGGAAAGGCTCTAACACTTAAGTTAGTGGCGGTTTACAGAAGAGTAAAGGAATGAGGGTTCTTTAAAATGCATATCTTGTTCATTACTGATAAAAGCTATTTATACTAGTAACTTAGATGATATTCTCATAATTATAAGACAATAGGCCTTAGCTTAGTGGATTGATTTATTTGGCTAATTTTGTTCATAACATTAAAAATAATAGAGAGTGACTAAGCATTTCAATCACACACATAGTTAGCATCCATTGGTGCTAAAGATATAGAAAATCAGAACTGAAAATAAATAATAAAAAAATACATCATAATGGGCTTTGCTTTCTGGCATATATTATATGTCATTTAAAAATATTACTAAACAAAAACAAGATTTTCATATTAAAAAATGTTAAGTCTTCTTCATGTTAATTTTGATTGTATAGTCTATTTTAAAGTAATTCAATTGACACAGCCATTTTCGACAAGCAACAACCCGATGAAACAACATAAATTCATAGATACACCTTCTTAAATCCAAAATTGAGTTTGATAATGATTTTTATAAATAGCCAGATAAATTGTGGTGAAACAGAAGGTATCATAAATCCAAAATTGCCTTGCCCAGAAATTAACCGTGTGCTTGCAAAGATACACTACAGCTACTCCCTTTTGAGTTGGCATCAGTACTGTTGCTTTGCACATAAGTATCATCTCTAAATTAGCTAAACATAAATAAAGGGCCTTTTCCTTTCATGGTGGGTTTGTTGAATTATAAGTGTGAAGCGCTTTTCTATATAAAGAAACTGCAAGTGATAACTGAGATAAGAAAGGAGGAAGGAGAAAAACTGCAAATGATGGAGACTGGGATTTCCAGTTTATTAAGTATCTTGAATAATCCCTTTCCATTTTTTCAATTCATGGCTTGCAGTTTAACTTGAATTAGGGGATTAATTTTTTTACCACCCAAATTGATATTTGCACCACTCTTTCTACTATATTTCGGAAGCTAAGTGGTGGTGTGGGTATTTATTTGGGGTGGTGTGAAAATTAACTCACCTAGAATTAATGACTCGACTTAGTAAATTAAACAAAACATTTTGGTATCAGATTTAACTTTTAAGAAAATAATTTGAGCAAGTTGCCACGGCAGCACTATATCCTGTTTTTTTGAATGCATATTAAATTTAATCCAATAAGGGATAAAATCCTTGTCTTACTCTCTATCATTATTTTGGTATTGGTAAAAAATAACAATAATAATTGATTCAACATGTCTTGTAAGTAGAATCAGTACAGAAAATGTGTTGGAGTGGTTTTCTTTTTTATGAATATATTTTTTACCTTTCTTCATTAAAAAGAATTAGTAAAGAAAATTGTGAGTAAGAAAGTGCATAGTAGGAAAAGAAAACAGGAGTGATTGATAAATAAAGAAGAAATAGTTAGAAATAAAAAATGGATGCAATAATGGATCCGTATAGAAAAGTTTCTAGCAGTATGTCACCTATCTTTATCAAAATTAATTTAAATAATATAATAAAAGTTAAAATTTCTTACTTCATTGCAACAGCCAAAAAGATTTAATTCAAAACGGAAAAAGAAAATCACGGAGATCATATTCTAGCATTAATAAACCTTAGTATGGTTAACAATTAGAAAGCTCCACTCAGATGGTATCAATAGAGTAAGCCTAACAACCATTAGAACAAATTATAAAAAAACTCTTAGAATATATAAATAGATATTATTATTAATGAGATATATAACTACCAACAATCAAATCCTACTAAAATCTCTAGAATCTTTGTCAAATCAGTACTACTACCTCCTTGAATGTTGAAGGCTTTGCATCTGACTCACTTTTTCCTTCACTGTAGATACCGTTTAGTCTGAGCCTAACCTAAGGACCTATCCGACCCAATAGCACAACCCATCCCTGACCAATCTATCCAAGGCCTGCCCCTTAGCCTATCCTTGACCGACTTACAAACAAACCCAAGTGTGAAACGTGCTAAATATCCCCAAGATTTTACATAGAAAACCAGATAATAGTATACCCATAGGAACATGAAAGCATAGAATGAAGAGAATTCAAACTTGTTTTGTGGATAATTTTTTTTTATATATATAATTTTTATAATGGACTAGTTAGGCAGTACGATGGGACTGAGATTCAAAAATGAAAAAGTGAAATTGAATAAATTTAGATTATTAATTTTAAATTTAATGATTTAAATTTTTTATATATGAAAAATAATTTTTTTAAAAATTATAAATTCATCGTGCACATATAACAAAATTTAAATTATTAAATTTAAAATTAATTGATTAAATTTACCCATTATCACTCAATTATTTCTGACACAATAGTATCCCGTCCGTAATGCTGTGCTCAAAATAAAAACTGCCTAGCTTATCTTGAACTGTGAACTGTTTGACAACGAGGGGCCCGCATTCATCACTGGCACCAACCCTGGAGTGCCCACAAGATGTTTGTGTCCTTGACAAATTTGTCACTGCAGGCCGAATGTAGTCTGGTGCTTTTTATTGCCTAGGAACATGACATAAGGTACGCGAATATTCCAGGATTATGTAAATAACTCTCATATTCTATATTCAATAACAAATAATGTAATTTTTTAAAATTTTTTTTTATCTTCTCACACTATCACTAATTCTAAAAAGATTTTAATATTTTAAAATAAACAAAATAAATTTTTTTCTTTTAAGTTAAAAATAAAAATAAACTTTATTAAAATATTTTTTATTTATACAAAAAATTTATTTTTATTCTAAGTTTAAAATTTAAAAATTTATTTTGTCTAATTTAAAATATATGAGTCTTTTTTTAAATGAGTGTAAGTAGGTAAACAAAATTTTTTTTTTTTATTTTTTTCATCAAAAGTATCTAAACCGATAATAGGATATTAATTCATTTTGAGATGTAGAAATTATTAAATAGCCGCACATCTCTCAAAAGTTTTTTTCTATACCTGTGACCAAAGATAAGCCTATTATCAACATACTCACAAGTAGCAAATCAAAGTTTGGTATAAGGAATTGAGACAAGGTTGGATTTATAAAGTCTAGAGATAATGGTCGATGATCATAGATTTTGCATACAAAAATTAAAATAAATGAATGTATCATGTGGCTCATTGCAACCACTTTTTTTTTTTGGTGGGAAATTCTTATAACTCAAAACTAGGACTATTTACTTTTAGTTGTTTTCTGTTTTTATTTTTAGTGAAAATAAAAATTATGCTTAAAAATATGTTTGGTTAATAAACTATTAAATTGCATAATAGAACTGAGAAAATGGAATGTGAATTGGTGAAGATTTCTTCTTATCAATACCGTGAAGGTAAAACACATAAATATACAAAAAAAGAGAATAAATCCTATGCTAGTTACAAGCCTAGAATAACGTGATCCTATATCAAAGAGATTGTTCCTAAAGTAAAAGGGTCAACAAATAAATGGAATAAATGCAGAGGATTCATAATACTCCCCCTCAAGTTGGAGAGTGAATATCATAAAGTCCCAACTTGTTACGTAACGCTACAAATTGGTCCTTTCCTAAAGCTTTTGTAAACACGTCCGCCAATTGTAAGCGTGTGGGCATGTACGAAGGACTAATCATTCCAGCTTGTAGTTTCTCTCGAACAATGTGGCAGTCTATCTCAATGTGCTTCGTACGTTCATGGAAAACAGGATTTGCTGCAATGTATAAGGCAGCCTGGTTGTCACAAAATAAAGGTGTAGGAGTTACTTGTACAACCTTTAGATCTTGCAATATGTAATGTAACCATGTCAACTCCAAACATGTGTTTGCCATGGCTTGATATTCAACTTCTGTAGATGATCTAGAAACATTGGCTTGTTTCTTGGATTTCCATGAGATGAGGGAATTTCCAAGAAAAATGCAATATCCTGTAACTGATCTTCTTGTGGCACAGCACCCTACCCAATCTGAATCACAAAAAGCCTTGAGAGTTAGATTGTTTGTAGAAGAAAATAGTAAACCTTGACCAGGATTACCCTTGATGTATCTGAGAATGAATAAAGCTGCATCCCAATGTGGTTTTCTGGGTTCATGTATGAATTGACTCAACGTGCGAACAGAGTATACTATGTCAGGTCTTGTCACAGTAAGATAAATCAATCTACCAACCAACCTTCTATACTTAGTTGGATCACTTAATAAGACTCCATCTGTAGGAGTAAGTTTCAATTTTTGCTCCATCGGAAACTTGTCTGGACGTGCACCAAGAAGTCCTGAATCTTGTAAAATGTCCACCGCATATTTCCTTTAAGACATGAAAATTTCCTTTTTTGATCGAGAAAATTCAATACCTAGAAAATATTTTAAGTCACCGAGATCTTTCATGCAAAAGTGTTTGATGAGAAATTTCTTGAGATATTCCATTTCTTGAAGATCATTGCCTGTAAGAAGTATATCATCAGTACTTCTATATTTGGTGAAAAGGGAGTAATCGGCTTTTGACAATTGATAACCAGCTTTCTGAATGGCAGCATAAAAGGTAGAGAACCAGTTTCTTGATGTTTGTTTGAGACCGTAGAGGGATTTATTAAGCCAACACACAAGGTTCTCCCCCTGTCGGTGAAGACTAGGTGGAGGTTCCATGTAAACTACCTCTTGTAAATCACCATGAAGAAAAGCATTTTGAACATCTAATTGATGAATGAACCAAGGACGACCGAAAGCAATAGCTAGAAGGCAACGAAGTGTAGTGAGCTTGGTAGTGGGAGAGAAGGTTTCATGGTAATCAATACCTTCAACTTGAGTGTATCCCTTAGCAACAAGACGAGCTTTATGACGCTCAATAGTGCCATCAGATCGATATTTGATTTTGTAGACCCACTTGCAGCCAATGGGTTTATGACCAGCGGGTAGAGGAACCATACTCCAGGTGTTATTCTGCTTTAATGCTATTAATTCAACTTTCATCGCATTTTGCCAATGTGGATCAAGGATAGCTTGAGCATATGAGGAAGGTTCGGTATGACTTGTAATGTTAGCTAAAAAAGTACAGTGAGCAAAAGATAAACGCAAATATGAAAGAAAATGAGAAAGAGGATATCGTGTACCTAATGTTGAGCTTGGTGTCGAGGTTGAATATATCTGTGTGGGTGAAAAGATTGGAATCTGCGGTAATATGGTCTGTTGCTCTGCTATCCAATATCCAAGGCTTAGTGAAAACAAGATTAATAGCATTGGAAGAAGAAAACAGACCTGCAACATTTACATATGCATTGTCATTACCAGTGGTGTGATTTAGTGTCATTTGAGACAAGGCATGAGCAAGTTGTTGCAATTGTTCATCAGTAAATCCATGTGTTGCGTTCAGTGAGTTATTGTCTTGAGAACTGACTCCACGCGTATTTTGTGAGGACCCTATTGCATTGGCAGCATAAGAAGGATGGGATCCATGTTGTTGAGATTGATTGTTTTGATTCCTTGGAGTTGCTGAGTTTTTGAATTTGCACCTATCTTCAGTGTGACCTCTCTTATCTCAAAATTTGCAATAAAATTTTAGAGTGCGACAGTTGTCAATAGTATGCAATGCTCACAATGCTTGTCTTTGGGCTTGCTGGAATAATTGCTCTGGCACCTTTGAGTTGCTGCTGCAAGGGAAAAGTTCTTTGTACTTTCTGATGTCATCTGTCGCTGTGTTTCTTCTTGAATAACAAGTGTGCTTGACGCACATTGGGCAGCGGCGACATCATGAGGATGTTGCTACGAATAGTGTTGTAGGCATCATTGAGACCCATGAGAAATTGCGTCATTTGATCTTCTCTTTCCTCAATATGTGCTTTGAATTGATCACAATTAGGGATGGTTCGATATGAATCTAACTCATCCCATAGACCTTTAAGCTTTGTGTAATATGAGGATACAGACATGTTACCTTGCAAAAGTGATGCTAATGATTTCTGAAGCTGGTAGATGGCTGGTGCATTCTTTTGTGAAAACTGAACTTTGAAATCTTCCCACACTAGATAGGTTGTCTTAGCATGAATGACTCCTTTGGCTAAATCTAGTTCTACTGAATGAGTGAGCCATGATAAAATCATGCTATTGCATTGATTCCAAAGAGCAAATTCAGTTGGCTATTCTGTTTCTGATGGAGACTTGACAGAACCACTGATGAAACCGATTTTGTTCTTGGCTGTCAGGGCATAGATCATGGATTTACTCCATGATTGGCAGTTGGAGCCATTCAATTTTGTTGGGACGAGCATGAGGCCAGGATGATTTGAATGATGAACAAATAATGGATTAGATGGGTCCATATTTGGATTGTTGTTGCTGGTGTTTGAGTGTTTGGAATAGAAATTGTGTTTAAAAAAATCAGAGAAAAACCTTATCTGATACCATATTAAATTGCATAATAGAACTGAGAACATAGAATGTGAATTGGTGAAGATTTCTTCTTATCAATACAGTGAAGGTAAAACACATATATATATATAAAAAAAAAAGAGAGAGAATAAATCCTATGCTAATTACAAGCCTAGAATAACGTGATCCTATATCAAAGAGATTATTCCTAAAATAAAAGGTCAACAAATAAATGGAATAAATGCAGAGGATTCGTAATATAAATTGAGAATATTTTTTTTTGTGAAAATATTTTTTAAAATGAATTGAAAACTAAAAACAAAAAAAAAATATTTTTCAATGTTTTCTCAATGACAATTGTATTAATTTTAGACTTTTTATTTTTTTTTTTGATAAAAAAGGACCAATAGTTCAAAAAAAATTCATTAAAGTTAATTGTTAGATACTAAATAATATGAAAATAAGTGAAAATAAAAAAAAATATTTTAAAAAATAAAACACATGAAATAAAAATCAAAAATGAAAATAAAACCAAAAATGCTCTAAGTGATCATCAATAGTTTTCGACTAGTATGGTCTTGTTGTACTAGAATAAGCAAAGAAAATTGTGCGTAAGAAAGTGAATAGTGAGGTTTTAAAATTTTTTTTGCCAATATATACCAAATTTAAAAGGTTTTCAAATTTATGGTATAAGATTTTAGAGTTTGTAAAATAAGATTTTATAATTTAAGATTTAAGATGTGAAGTTTAGACTTTAAAATTTAAAAATTTGACAAAACAATGTCATGAAATTTGTAATACTGCTCAATATATCTTCCTTAACCATGTATATTTATTTATTTTTATTTAATTATTTAATTAAATAATTTAATTATTCATGTTTAAATATTTATTGCATTATTTATTTATTTTTGATTTATTAATTAATAATTGAATTAATATATATTACAAATAAAAAATTAAAAAATTATAAGAAAAAGTTGTGCCACTTCTATGTATCATATTATTATGATATGACTTTTAAAAAAGTGATATATTATTAAATATTTTTAAATCTCGTATATATCAATAAAAATTTTCCAAAATTTATATATACTAATATAAGCTAGGAAAAAAGAGAGAAGTGATTGGTTAATAAGTTAGATAAAACATGAATGTAACAAAAGATCCGTATTATTACCATACTTGTATCCTCCCTTCTGTGGTAATTTTAATAGTGGTGCTAGTTGCTATTAGCTATGTTCACGTCTCTTTGTATAGATTCATTTGTTACATATTTATTTTTTTTTATCTATTTTAATTTTTTTAAAAATTTTATCCGTACAATATAATTAAAAGTCAAATAAAATAGGAGGGTACATGTATACAACTACTATTTTCCTAATTTTAAATTCTAAATAGGCAAAAGAAAAAAAAAAAATATCTTTAGTCAAATTTTAACACCTTGAGGAGCTTTTGGCATATATATAATTAATATGTAATCGATTCTTCATGTCTTAATCAACATTAATATATATAATAGTTCAAATTTCTTTCTTCATTGCAACCTAATCAAAGATTTAATTCAAGTCCAAAATTCAAAATGGACAACGAAAATCAGAGAGATATTCTAGCACCAACAAACCCCAAGTGTGAAACGAGCTAAATATCCAAAGATTTTACAAAGAAAACCAGATAATAGTACACCCACAGGAGCAAGAAAGGGTAGATTGAAAGGCCATTATAACAGACGAGAATGAAAACTCAAATGGAGATAACTTGCACACAACACAAGTATCTTATTATATAATGCATATGATGTATACAAATCTAATGCTATATCTGCAGCAAACTTGCAATGATTTGGGGTGCTCTGTACACATCAAGGGAATAAATTGAAGAATCAACTTCAACACAATCTCCTATGTTTAGTACTACATTGCTGTAACACAACCTTAAAAATTCAAAGCAAAATGCTCTTGATTGAGTGTTCATATTCAACAGTCTACCTCGGATCCTCTCTTACCATTTGGGCAAACACCTTACTCATTGAAACATCAGACATGTCGGTTATGCTCCCTGTGCTGTATTCGATAGAGGGTAAGCGATTAACGTGATTCATTTGAGATGGTACATCACCAGCATGATTAGAATTCTCATCAGTGGCTTGTAGTCGTAAAGCATACTCCAAATGCCACAGCACTTCTCCCATTGTAGGCCGATTTGCGCCATATTCTGCCAAGCATTTATCTGCAATCTCTACAAACTTCTGCACTGAGTCCATCTTTATCTGACCTTCAAGACGAGGATCTATGACTTCCTCTAACTGCATTCTTTCCTGCCATTTTGTTACCCATTCAACTAGATACACCTTTTCCCTAGGCAGTGATGGATCAATCACTGGTCTCCCACAAAGGACTTCAAACATGACCACCCCGAATGAGTAAACATCTGATTTTTCTGTCAGTTGCTGTGTTGATAAGTATTCTGGATCAAGATAACCGAAGCTTCCTTTAACTGCTGTGCTGACATGCGTTTGATCAATCTCAGGACCAGTCTTTGAAAGGCCAAAATCAGCAACTTTGGCCATGAAATTTTCATCAAGGAGTATATTTGCGGATTTGACATCGCGGTGAATAATAGATTTGGCAGAACCAGTGTGAAGATAGTAGAGTCCTCTAGCTGCTCCTATACATATCTCAAGCCTCTGCTTCCAGCTTAAACATGGCACATCTGATCCATACAGATGGTTCTTCAGGCTCCCTTTTTCCATGTACTCGTATATAATGATCCTCTCATTTTGTTCGTTACAGTACCCAATCAGTGATACCAAATGACGATGACGAAACTGTGATAGCATCTCAATTTCAGTTCGGAATTCTACAAGACCCTGGTGTGATTGTAATGCCCCTCTCTTAACAGCCACCTTTGTTTCATCTTTCAAAGCTCCCTTGTAAACCTTCCCAAATCCACCAACACCAATTACCAAAGCTTCGCTGAAATTGTTAGTTGCCTCTTGAATTACCGAAAGAGAAAAACGATACCCAATTTTTGAGCTTGAAAAGAAGGCACCTCCATCAGTAGAACCTCTAGCCATCTCATTCCTAGCAAAAGGGTAATCTTCCTTTCCCTGACCACTATGGAGAAGACTTCTTCTTATGCAAAGAAACAGAAAAAAGAAAACTACAACCAAAACAACCACCACTGAACCAACCACTATACCCACTATAATTCCAGCTTTCATCTTGGAACTTCTCTCTAAATCCAAGACTAGGCTCTCATCAGAGTTGCTCATTTTCATGATCTCCAACCCATTGAGAATGGCCTCTGGGTAAACAATGTCCCCTATGTTGAAAGTACCTACACTTACATTTAAATTGCGGTCGCCACTTATCCTTGTGACTACATCCATATAATAAGGTGCACCTAATTTATTTGCTGTTTCTTTCGGAAGATCAACAGTAGAAGCAAGCCAAGAATTCACATAAACATTGAAGAGAGTAACTGGCCGAAGATGCTGAACATCACAGAAGTGAAACCGCAGAAGATAATCAAAACCAGGATCAACATTAAAATGCCATGTCATGTTTGCCTTCAGTGTGGGCTGAAATTCTGTGTCCAACCTAGTCATAGTGCCATACATCTCTGGTGGACCAATCTCTGATGTAACGTTTGTTACTGTGTAATCAACTGATGTAATATTGGAAACATAGTTCACAAGATCATTATTGTCATTAAGAAAAGTATCATCGGAGACCCAGAGACGCCACAAAGTATCATTTTGAGGAGACACCGTTCGATTACCCATATTCACCCTAATAAGAGTCTCCAAGGCTTGCTTCCAAAGATTCTCATCATCTCCTTTTGGGCCAACAAAGTCGACATGATCAGGAATAACCTTATCAGGGAGAGATATGACTTCTAAGGCATTTACAAAGGCAAATGAATCAAAAGAAGGGGTAAAAGTGACCATAAGCTGGTTAGAACTTATGTTTAAAGAGAATTCCTTCATCAGAGCACCACTATGAACCTGAAAGTCTTCGAGAAGTGTAAAACCTTGAGCAGAGACAGAGAATTTTGCAGTACTCATATTGAAGTTCCCAAAACTGAAGGGAAAGAAGTACAGGCGAATCCAGTGCCTTCCCTGTTTTTTGATAGGGAAAGTATATTGAGAAACACCTCTGAAGATTCTAGCAGTCTGGTAAAGGTTGGAATCAAAAGATGAAGGGATAGAAGTGGAGTTTGTCACGGCTAAAATAGCCTCGGTGGTGGAAAGTAATTGGGATATAGAAGAATTATCAGCTTGAAATACACGATCCCCCACCTTGGTATTGTTGGGGGATCCACAATCGATCAAAATGTTATCTTCAGGAACATATCCTGATGAAAAGCATATCAACCAGAAAATAGATGAAATCCAAAAAAGGAATTTATATTTCCAACCCATTAATGGCTCAGAAGTATGAAGAAGAAGAAGCAATATAAGACTAATCAGGGATAGATATAGAAATGGGTATGCAGAAAGTACAACGAGAAATTGCAATAAGACTATAACCGAAGTTGAGATGGTGATAAGGACTAACACAAAACGGAAAACCCAGTTGTCATAAATGAAAAAACTTGAAGCAGAAGATGAACTGATATAGAGAAGAGCGTAATTGCAAGATAGAATCAACTAAACGAATAAATTAGACAAAACTTGCCCAAAAATCTCACTTGAAAAGGCCCATTTGGCTTCTCAAATAAAAGAAAGAAGTTAAAAACTTTTTATTGGCCAAACAATAAACATCTCACCGTCATGAACTTTAAAGCGTATTTTTCAAAGTAGAATATGTGAATAAGAAACACTATGTGGACAAAATCTATGAGACGACCGGCATTAAATAATCAAAGCCTCAACCCCACAAATTTTTTATTACAATTCATTCTTGTACCTCTTGTCTGACAAATTCAAGGTACTCTATGCTAAAGAGAACAAATTTGAAGAGATAACAAATCAACTTCGAGTGGGGCCAGATTTGTTGGAACCGATATCATGAAAAGGGTAGTAGGAAGACAGCTACCCAAATGGCAAACCTTATTTCTGCCGCCGCTATGAGTTGTTATAACGTTCACTTGCCCAAGCCAATTTTTTTTTTTTTATTAATTTAAATATAAAGGAGCGAGAAGCTTCCCTCCATGGTTCTCACTGAGTGAGTCACGAGTGCTTGAAAGCGAAGGGGTTCAGCATTTAGTAGAGAACAGAGTGTAAATTTGTCGTGACGCGGTGGGTCTCACAAAAACGCGTTTTCAGGTTTTGAACACCTGCTTGCTGCTCAGCGTGGGCTGATGGCGGGGGAGTGATTACCTGTGGCTCGGACTATCTTAATCCTCTAATAGTATTGTGACACGTCTGTTGCAATTGAATTGGTGATGCGTGGCCACACTAAAGCCCTGCGTTGCAAGCACAATATTCGTACATAATAATTTAAATTAATTTACTATTATATTTTTTAATAATTTATATTTATAATTGATCTAAATTAAAATATTTTTAAATAAGTTATACTTATCCAGTTAGGGTCTATATATTATATTATATATAGAAAAATATGATGAATAAAAATATTTTAGGTTAAAAGTAATATTTTTTATTTGCTAACCACTTTTGATTTAATCTTATGATTATGGTATTTGATTGACCGTTCCAAGCACATGGTTTGTCTTGTCAAATGATTGTTTTGTAATGTCATCAAACAAAAACAAATTGATTGTTTGAAAGATTTTTTTCTATTTTTTTTATAAATAACATGAATATATTAATTTTAAATATTTTAAAAAATTATATTTAATTTAAGAGTATAAAAATAGAAAAGCTTCATATTTAAAGATTTCACTATTATATCAAATTATTTGTTTCGTTTGACAAATTTCTCATTAACCAAATATTTGAAAGATTTAATTTTTCAAAATAGGGATGATAATTTAGTAATTTATTTCATGAATAATTTTTTATATAAAATAAAAATATATTTATAATTTTAAATATTTTCATTTAAATTTATGATTATTAATTAATTTAAATTATAATTTTTTAATTATTTAATGTGTATTTAATATTATTAATACTTAAATATAATATAATTTTTCATAAAAAATTCTCGCGCTTCCTCAATTTTCCGTGTGAATAGTAATGGATATCATACTCTCAGGGCCTATCGCATACCATCACTATTCCTAAAATATATTTAATTTATAAGGGAATTATTTTAAGTTCCACCATCTTATCATTTTGCATGCAGTATTGTGTAAATTCTACCACTTTTTATGGTAGATGAAAGTAAATTCCATATAAATCATTTCGGTTCAGTTTAGAACATGTAAAACACATTATAAGTTAAAATCCACATGAAAATGGTATGTGAAAAATCGATTATCATGAATTTTGCAAAATATGAACTTGCTAAAAGAAACCAATTAAAACTAATTTAAAATGGTCATAGAATATCTAGTTATAATTCACCCAAAAACAGACTATTTGAATTTGGATTTAAAAGATAAATGAACAACAAAAGTTGTAAACTATAATTGCGCCTACTCACGCTGAAATATGATTTTGTGCATTCATATATCTGAAAAAAAAAAAAAAAGAACAATTAAAAAGAAAGGAAACTGGTGATATATACTAGCTGGAGTAGGTTGGAAGAATGGCCCTGGCCATTTCTTTTTACACATCTGCTTTTTTCTTTTTATTGTTCCCTCTCCATTTTTTTAAATTTTTTTTAATCCCATAACATCCTTGTTACATAATACGAGACCCACACCCAAAAATATAACAATAAATAAATGCGTCTCCTCTCTTACAACGGTACACCTTATTATTATTTTTTTTTCGACAACAGCTCTCTTTTTGTTGGGTTTAGAGATTTGGTTTAAGGATTTATTTGGTTTATGGACTTTTGAAGTGTGAGCGGAAAGAGAGGGTGGTGTGAGTGAGTAGGGGTTTTCTTCCCTCCTCTTTGGACAAGCCAAAAACAAGCTCAAACTTTATCCTTTATATATATGTATGTATGAAATGTAGAATTGAATTTTTTTTTCTTCCGCAACTTGAACTTCTAGAAATATACAAATATAAACTTTTTGGAGTAACATACACACGCGCATATATATATATATATATATATATATATATATATATATATATATATATATATATATATATATATATATATATGACATGATTGGATAAATAATGTGTAATTGAGATATTATATGGAAAGCACAACTTACCAAACTATGTAGGGATGCGATGACTCAGCTGTAGTTCATGTCCTTATTGTTGGGTTTATAAGTTCTCTCAAAGGATGGTGGGATGAGCATCTTACTCATGAAGAAAAACAACAAATCTTAGACTCTTACAAAATAAATGATCAAGGTAACCCCATAACTGATCCTCATGGAGATTTAATTATTGATTCAGTTAATACTTTAATTTACACTATCACTAAGCATTTTATTGGTGACCCAAACTTGTGGAAAGACAAATCTTTTGAATTACTATCCAATATGAGATCTAGAACTCTTAGTGATTTTCAACAATATAAAAATATATTTTTCTCACAAATCTACTCTCAAGAGGATAGTAATCAGCCCTTTTGAAAAGAAAAATTCTTGGTAGGACTGCCTAGGTCATTTGGTGATAAGGTTCGAGAAAAAAATATAGAGTCAATTCGATGGAATTATTCCTTATTAAAAACTCACCTATGGCCAGTTAGTCGCCTATGTCACCAAAACAACATTAAAAATCTGCCAAATGAACAAAATTCAAACACAAATTGAACAAGAAATGGCTCAAAATAGAAGAGAGATGGGAGACATATGTGAGCAATTTGGCTACAAATGTCCCAAATCTCATAAGTCCAGATACAAGAAAAGGGTCCAACATACCCCAAAACTTACTAAGAGGAAGAACCCTCACAAGAAAAATCAAAGACCCACCAGGTATGTTCCTCAACCAAATAGGACTAATACACCAACTTGTTTTAAATGTAATAAACCTAGTCATATAACAAGATACTGTAGATTAAATAAAAGAATCAATGAATTAGAAATAGAGGAAGAAACTCTAAATAAACTAAAAGACCTCTTAGCTGAATCCTCATCAGAAAATGATGAGGATGAAGAAGATATAATTGCAGAAATGGAGGAAGGGTCATCATCTGTCGCCCAAAGTGACAACTATTACTTTTCTTCTGGTGACAACCAAGAAGATAAAGAAGAGGTGCAGGTCAACATGCTAACTATTAACACCTTAACAAACAGACCAGAAACTTCTTTTTGAAGTTATTAGTAAGCTCCCTAATAATGAAGAAAACAAAAGCTACCTCCAGAAATTCAAAAATGCTCTTGAACTTCCATATCCTCCAAAAAGCAAACCACAGGTAAGTAGTACGTATAACTTTAAAGAAATACTAGATAAATTTAATGAAAAAAGAGAAAGACCAATTATTCTTCAAGATTTACAATCTAAGGTTAACTTACTCAAACAAGAAGTTAAACTTAAAAGTTAGCAAGCTCAAATAGTAAAGAGGCTAATGAAGAAGAGGAAGAATCTAAAAACAATGAAGATCTTTTTAGAATGGTTTCTTCCTTAAAAATTTAGAAGTGGTATGTTCCAATAAAATTAATCATAAAGAATGAATTTGTTTTAGAAGACCTTGCATCACTTGATTCTGGTGTAGATCTTAACTGTATTAAGGAGGGACTAATCCCTACTAAATATTTTGAGAAAACCACTGGGGGTCTAAGAACCGCAAGGGGGAAAGGCCTCTGTATTAATTACAAACTTTCAAATGTTGTTGTTCAAAACTCTTCTTTAAAAAGAACACTAATTTTCTCTTAGCTAAAGATTTAACCAGTAAGATAATCTTAGGGAATCCCTTCCTAGATGTAATAGGTGATTTTCATAAAACCTCCAAGGGAATTGAGGTAAATTGTCTTGGAGAAAAGGTTTTATTTAAATTTGTGAAAGACCTTTTTACAGAGATTTAAACCAGCTTAAATATAAGTAAAACCAAATTAACTATCTTTCTGAAGAAATAATTTTCAAAAAAAAATAGAGCAACAACTCCAAAACAATGTTGTTCGAGCAAAGATAATGTCATTCAAAAATCTTCTTCAAAATCAAATATGTTTTGATTTCCCAAATGCTATTTGGAAAAGAAAACAACATATGGTAGAATTAACCTATGAAGTGGACTTTTCAAAGAGAAATATTCCAACCAAAGCTCAGCCAATTCAAATGAATCAAGAGCTAATGGAATACTGCAAAAAGGAGATTTATGGCCTCTTACAAAAGGGGATTATTAGGAAAATTCAATTTCCTAGGTCTTGTTCTGCCTTTTACGTTAATAAATCAGCAGAAATTGAGAGAGGAACTCCTAGGCTTGTGATCAACTACAAGCCATTAAATCAAGCTTTAAGATGGATTAGGTATCCAATACCTAATAAAAAAGATCTTTTAGCTAGGTTGTATTTTGTCAAGACATTCTCGAAATTTGATATGAAGTCTGGATTTTGGCAAATACAAATTAAGCCGGAAGATAGGTACAAAACGACATTTACAGTTCCCTCTGGGCAATACGAATGGAACGTAATGCCTTTTGGTTTGAAAAATGCTCCTTCTGAATTCCAAAGGATTATGAATGAAATCTATAATCCTTTTACAAAATTCATAATTGTTTATATAGATGATGTCTTGGTCTTCTCTGAAAGCATAGACCAGCATTTTAAACACCTCAATGTCTTTTTAGAAGTAACCAAGAGAAATGGGTTAACTGTCTCAAAAAACAAGACGGTCATCTTTCAAACTAAAATTAGGTTTCTTGGGCATTATACATTTCAGGAAACCATAACTTCTATAGAAAGAGCAATATAGTTCGCTGATAAATTTCTAGACCAGATTATGGAGAAGAATTAGCTATAGAGATTTTAGGTTGTCTTAACTATGTCTCAGATTTCTTCCCCAACTTAGTCAGTTTAATTAAGCCTTTGCATGATAGGCTTAAGAAAAATCCTCCTAGATGGATAGACCAACATACTAAAATTGTTAGACAAGTCAAGTTAGAAGTTAAGAGTCTGCCTTGTTTACACATATCAACTCCAATTGCATATAAGATTGTAGAAACGGATGCCTCAGACTTAGGCTATGACGGCATCCTCAAGCAGGTTAAAGATAATAAAGAAAAAATTGTTGCTTTTACTTCAAAAAATGGGAACTCTACTCAGCAAAATTATTCAACTATAAAAAAGGAAATTTTGGCAATCATGTTATTTGTACAAAAATTTCAAAGTGATTTACTAAACCAAACTTTTACAATTAGTGTTGGTTGCAAATCGGCCAAGGATGTTTTACAAAAGGATGTTAAAAACCTGGCCTCTAAATAGATTTTTGCTAGATGGCAAGCAATTTTAAGTGCTTTTGATTTCAAAATAGAATTCATCAAAGGTTCTTTAAATTCTTTGTCTGATTTCTTAACTCGAGAATTTTTATAGGGGAAATGATGGCACCAAAAAAGAAGGAAACGCCCCCTCATCTTCCTCAAAACCAAATGCCTCTTCAGCAGCCAAAGGCAAAGCTGTGGCAACCCTAACTAATTATCTCAAACCACAAGACTATGCAAATCTCCCAATAGAGACTCTCCAAGCAATTGAGTCCTAAGTATCTCCCTTACAGCTCACAGGAAAATCCTGGGCTGATATAGCTGAGGAAGAAGATAAACCTCTCAATATCTCCCAATCTCAACTAAAACAAATCCTTGCCCAAAAATGGCAAGAATCCTTAACTGTCTCCAAGACAACCCACAAAAAAGCACAAACCCCCAAGTACCCAAAACTGAATCAAGTGAGCAATATTGCTCCTCTTCTTCCAGAAGTAATGGATGAAGACCCATCAAGATGCACAGAAAAACTATTTTCGAAAATTTAGCACTTTGTGCCACAAAACATTTTAAAAGACCGAAGGTTGTATGAGCTTATCTTGGTAGACTCTAGGTCAATTATGATAAAACATCACCCAGAAGACCCAAAAAAGGATAAAACTTATTCGACCTTTAGGATTGAAAAAATTTTATCTCTCAGAGATTGGGTTACGAAACAAAAAAATTCTCTATTAACTATACTCCTGTAGGATATTCTTACTGGGATTATATCTCAGCCTGGGAGAATATTCTATACATACAGAATAAAAACTTTTCTCATACATGGTTAATATTTTTTAACCAAAGTATAAACTATCACTTCTCACCATGGTTTCTGGTTTGGTGGATCAAGTTCGGGCCAATTGAAGAAATGCTCCCTGAAAATGTAAAACAGGGATTTATGGTTTTCAAAAATCTCTTCAATAACGAGGCTTTTGGAAATCTACTAATTTTATTGCAGTTCTTCTTAAAAATAGGATTGCCTTGGGTCTATCTGTGGAAGTACCAATTCTCAGCAAAAGGGTCCATGGTGGTTCCATTCCTTCAAAGGTTAAGTATGGTCAGATGGTGGAGCAACTGCCAGCATGTTGACGAAGCCTATAAAGAACAAGTCATTAAGTGGTTCGAAAAGAATATAGAAAATGTCCCAGATGATGTCATTTATAGAAGTTCTATATATATATAAATATATGTGAGCTGAGTATATATATATAATCTGGGTATATATAATATAATATGATTTTATCTTTTTGAATATATGTAGATTTTATTACTTTTTGTAAATAGACATTTTTAAAAAGATTTTCTAAGTATAAAAAAAAGTTTTTAAATCGAGTGTGGCACTTACCCAATTTAGATAGTCAAAATTTTTAAAAAATAGACTTTCTAAATCGGAACCGATTTAGAAAGTCAACTTTTTTTAAAAAATAGAATTCCTAAATTGGGTGTGGCGCTTACCTGAAAAAATGTGCGCCACCATTTAGAATGTCCCTCCACTTGTGTGTGTGTGTGTGGTTTTTTTTTTTTTTTTTTTCCTTTTGCATTTTTAACGTTAGTTATGTTGACACCCCATGTAAAAAGTCTAACTTTTAACATCACATGATTCTATACCAATACGAGAACCATGTAAAAAGTTAATTTTACCCACCAACTTTAAAAGTCTTTTTTCTAGCAATGATTCACACTACGAAATTACCTACTCAAGATGATGGAGGGCAACTAGGCAATGGGAATCCTTAAACACTAGGGACCAATACCTTGCAAGATGTTACAATGTCACGACCCTAAATCTAATTCATGACCAACACACTAGAGAAGTTAACATATCTCACTTAGTCGGGCAAGCCTAATAGTTATTACAATTTCTTATCCATTGGTTGAAAAGAATATAAATATACTTGTCAATATTTAACAATAATTCGACAAAGTATCCTCTATAATATCAATGTTCAAACAAAAAAAAAGAAACTACACTGAATTCACAATTCATAACTACAAATTGCAAGTGAACAAAATAATCTACCTAATTTAAAGAAAAGATCAACTGCCTCAAAATAAATTCAACACTAGGCTCCCTATAATTGTAGAATAAACAAAAGAATCAAAATGAGAAATAATGAGAAATAAGGGCCACTATTCCAGACTAAAAATTAATTCTACATGAATGATGGTGGTGGTGTGCAACTTGTTTCTATTGTGCTCAACACCCTTGAGAGTGAGCTTTAGCAAGCTTGCATGCTTTAGATGTTAGGTGCTTGCCACTGATATTTTGAGGTGCTCTTGCTTTTGGAGTATCATCAGTCTTAGTCATGAAGCTGTGCACATTTGGTTTGGATAGTTCTTTTGCTGTTAGCCACATAGATTTTGGTGCTCTTGGCTTTTTTATATGCGTATCCTCCAAGGATACATTTTGTTCTTGACTTAAGGGTACAAAGTGTTTTAGAAGAAAAAATAAAATAAGAAGAGGAACCAATGCTTTTTGTGTTGCTTTGGTGACTTAATTTTCTAATATATTGCATTATTGTTTACTCACAAAAATTACTTTTGGAAAAATGCAAAGCTATGGGATTCGAGAGGTATCCTAATTCAAAAAATTAGGGTTTTTTTTTTTTTATTTATTTATTGTGTAGTGATGCATGCAATGTGGGGTTGGTTATGGATTGGATGAACACAATCCTTGATTTTTTGGCATTCAAATGTGATAATTATGCATGTTGCACAACTCCATTGAATAGGTACTGTAGGCCAAAATTTTCTCATGGCCAGATATGGTAGTTACGGATTTAAAGGTGGTGAGACCTTTACCTAGGAAAAATAAATAAGAGCCATAGAATTGAGAGATTATTATGTTGACAATATATCTAGGATGATAAGCATCCATGATTTTTGGGTTTTAAAGGTTTGGTGTCATAACTTCACTTCAGATAAATCTAAATGATGTATGATTTTAAGGATGATAAGTTGATATACGTGACATAGATAAATCTACTCATGAAGTATCTTCACCTATGTATTTTTCCTTTTTTGGGTGAACCATGGTATGCTGATGTGCTAGATCTCAATCTGGTTTGTGTTTGTGTATAGTCTTTTTTCTTTTAAGAAAAAAAGAGAGGCAAAAGTAATTATTTGTATATTTAACTTTTAAATGGGCGTTGATAGCTCTGAATGAGCTATGGTTATTCTAATTGACAAATTGGCAATAGATGTGGTCTCATCATCATTTTTATAATGAGTTAGACAACTACTATTATATCTTCATTATTTTTTATTCCATACCTTTAGGTGAGTTAAAAAAGGTTTGGCCTTGTTTTTGTATCTTATAGCAAATGGATTGAGAATGGCGTTATATCATTCAACATCATCTCTATCTTGGATCATGCTAATTTCAATCAAGGATGCATATATATGGTACATTCTATCAGAAGAGATAATGGGTGTTACATAGATACCTTGGTGGTATTTCTCATCGACACACTAAATTTCACTGAAATTGCCCTACCAAATGAGATGAGAACAACAAAGGTTAAGTCAATGTTTCAAGGAGATAATGTTCTACTCATTTCATATAAAGTTGAACCAATGACTGATTCAATGGTAATATGGGCTCTTTAAAAGAAAAAATAATGATGACAACTATATGACTAAGAAAAAGAAATCATTGTCGGGTTTTTTTGGCGAGAGAAGCCCCTAATGATAAACAATAACTTGTTAGGGTAGATGAGGGTTTGGACTACAATGCTAGCTCTTCTGACACTTAGTTTTTGTTTCCTATATACAATGGATTTGGCAAGTGGAAGCATATCATTAATTAAGATCACTATCTCTTGATCTATTGTGGCTAGATCACCTAGGGTGTATTACACTACTTTATTTTCAGATTAGATTTTTTTTTTTTTTTGAGTCTATACCACTGAGCATTGTTCACAAGTGAAGGTTTGTCTTTCATTTTATTAGTGGAAAAAAAAGTCTTGTATTGTTCTGCTCCTTTGTTTTTGTAGTAACCCTTTTTTTTTTTTTTTTTTTGGGGTTTTCTCTACGTTGTTTTGTCAATGGGTTGACAAATTGTATTTGTTTTTCTTTCTAAGAATTAAAAAGAAAAAAGTTGTATTTAGATTTCAGAATTTGTTACATGTTCTATCTGCCAAAAAAAAAAAGTGTTGTTGCTGTAAGAATTAATAGTATTGTTGTTAGTAGTACTACTATTATAAGTAACTATTTTTATGAAAGTAATTGTACGGATGTAAATGATGGTATTACTATAAGTAATAGTATTATTATGAAAATAATAGGATTGCTATAATATCTATCAAGTAACTCATTCATGATATTAATCATGGAAGGAAGAAAATAATCTTCTCTACTAAAACATAGTGAAATATGAAGTGCCACTTATTCTAATTTCATGCTTTGGCTTTATATTTTTTTTAAAAAAAAAAATTCATTGGTTTAGTTCTATTTAAAGTTGGCTTCTATTAAATGTGATCTCTCTTGATGTGATTATGTGCTTCAGTTGGGCATGAATTAGTTTCACTACTTGCTATCTTAAAGTTTTTGTTAAATATGAGTTTGATTTGATGATACAACTGTTTAGATATTGATTTTATTTAGGAACTTAAACCAGTGGCTAGCATATTGTTGGCTTTGAAATTCGTCATATTATCTTTTCTATTTGAAGTCAATGACAGCTTATCACATTTTGGCTTATGGGATCTGCAGATTTGTACACTTGGTTCCTATTAGCCCATTCTTAGTGTCTCTAAAAATTATCTTTTCAACTTGATCTTTTGAGCAGTACACCTTCATTCTACTTCACCAAAAGTGAATTAAATTAAGTAACAAGTGTTTCCTCTATCTATACATGATAATTTCTTTACAAATAGTTTGCTTATTAATCAATGTTCTGTGTCTATTTTTAGTTGAAGATATTGAGTTAGATGCAACACAAACAGAACCATGGAAGGAAGAAACCAAACTCAATCATCTCAACTACTAATACTAGTAAGAACTAAACTTGATGCATTAATCTTAGCTATCTAATATTCCATTTAGTTATCTAATTCTCTATGTAGAAACAAAGGAATTGAATCTGAAAGTTGTGTATATTACTGAGAAACAAGGCATATATATATATATATATATATATATATATATATATATATATATACACCCAGAGGTTGGAGAAGAATTAGGAAATAGAATAAATGGAATCCATATAGTTCTATCCTATAATCATGGTAATCCACAATTCATATATTTACATAGTCAATTCTCCCCCTCAAGTTGAAGCATATATATTAATCATGCACAACTTATTACATATGTAGTTAATGTGTGCCCCATTTAGTGTCTTTATAAAGATATCTCCAAGCTGATCTTTTGTTTGGACATGTCCTCTAGTGATGAAACCTTCTTCTAACTTATCTTGGACAAAGTGGCAGTCAATCTCAATATGTTTTGTACATTCATGAAACACTAGATTCGAGGAATTGTGAAGAGTAGCTTGATTGTCACACCATAGTTGAGCTAGGAGAGAGAGCTCACAACCAACCTCCTTGAGTAATTGACATATCTATACATCACATATTGAGTCAACCATAGCCTTGTACTCTTATTCAATAACTAATTGAGAAACCACATTTTGTTTCTGTTGAGCTAGGAAACCTGATTTCTTCCTACAAACATAAAATAGCTCGACGTAGATCTCTTGTCATCCTTACAACCTGCATAATTTTCACCAAAGAAGGCTTCGATCAATCCAGTGATATATTCAACCTTAGCATGTCCATGATGCCCATAAAATAGTACACATCCTAGTGCTCCTTTCAAATAGAAGAGAATCTGCTCCAAGAATACCGAATAATTGATAGTAGAAGAGGACATGAACCTACTAGCAACACTATCTACAAAGACTATATTAGGTCGAGTGACTGTAAGATAATTCAACTTCCCTACTAATCGTCTGTATCACTTTGGCTTACTGAATGACACTATCAACTTTCTTGAGATGTAAGTTAGGGGACATTGGGGTGCTGCAAGGTTTTTCCCCCAACTTTCCCATCTCTTTAAGAAGGTCAAGAACATACTTCCTCTAGCTTAGGAAAATGCCCTTTTTGTTTTCCAAGATCTCAACTCTCAAAAAGTATTTGAGTGGTCCTAGATCTTTTGTCTGAAAATGATATTAGATAAATGCTTTCAATCTTGAGATACTCGCATTATCACTCCCAGTGATCACTATATCGTCCACATACACAAGAAGAATAACACCCTCTTTAGAACATCTGTGAAACATTGCATGACCAGACTTGTACTTCATCCTAAATTTTAGGACTACTTGTGTGAATTTCCCAAACTAAGCCTGAGGACTTTGTTTTAAACCATCAGAGATTTCTTACGATGGCATACTTTATCATACTCCCCCTAAGCAACAAAACTAGGAGGTTGCTCAATGCAAACTTCCTCCTAAAGAGAACCATGAAGGAAGACATTCTTAACGTCCATCTAATGCAGGGGCCAATTAAAGGAAGATAAAGTTTCTAAATATTCAACAACATATATCTAAGCATACTCCTTGGCAACGAGATGAGCTTTAAATCTAGCCACAGAGCCATCCGAATTGACCTTGATAGCAGAAACTTATTTGCACCTAATAGCTTTCTTGTCAAAAAGCAAATATACTAGTATCCAAGTGCCATTACGATCGAGAGCTTCCATTTCTTTGACCATAGTAGCACGCCAACCATAATGGGTCAAAGCCTCATGAACAGTCTTAGGAATCATAATGAAGTCTAGTTTGGCAATAAAGGAGGAAGAAGGGGGAGAAAATTTACTGTAAGAAACAATTGAAGCAATAGGGTGGGTACAAGAACATTTACCTTTCTGAAGGGTAATAGGTAAGTCAAGAGGTTCTAATGGCTGGTCAAGGATAGGATCATTTAAGGGCATGGCGAAGTAGTCGATGGAGGATATAAATTTGTAGTCTCTAGAATGGGACGTTGACATTATTGGTAGACAATGGGTTGCCTAGTGGTTTTGGGATTGTATTTGGAACTGGAGTTTTTGTAGAAGGGTTAGAACTAGAAGTATTCGAAGTGTAGGGGAGAGAAATCATGATACCTTTTCTGAAAGTGAGAGTATCCTAGGAAGACACACTAACACAGTGTTTGGTTTGAGGGGTCTGGAGAGGAGGGGAGGGATTTTGGGAAGATCATCTTGTTTGGGTGATTAAGTTGGAGGGGAGAAGAGGGAAAATTAGGGGTAAAATTGTCACATTTTCCCCTCACTTCCTCCCCTCCATTTTTGGAGAGATTTTGTGCAATTACTATACTACCTTTCACATTATATCTCTCTTTCATTTTTTTCTCTACATATAAGGTTATAATAGTAAATTTACCTTTATTTTTCCCTCCCCCCTCGTTTTACAAACCAAACAAGGGAAGGCTCCTCCTTTTCATTAAAATCCCTCTCCTCCCCTCCATTCCGTTTCCCTTCATTGAACCAAACACTCCCTTAAGAGACTTGAGGTCCAATTTAGTTATATGAGGCCTATTATCATAGACAAAACAAGTGCAACCAAATATGCATGGTTCCACAAGAAAGAGGGGTTTGTTAGGAAACAAGATAGAAAAAGGAACTTTACCATTAAGGACGACTAAAGGCATATGATTAATCATAAAACAAGTAGTGGAGACAACATTAGCCTAGAATAGTTTTACAACTTTCATCTGAAATAGAAGAGCTTGACAAACTTCAAGAAGATGTTGATTTTTAATTCAGCAATGCCATTCTGACATGGTGTGTCAACACACGAAAACTCGTGAAAAGCGCCATTCTAAAGCATATAGGCCTAAAAAGAAGCAAACATATATTCTTTGACATTATCACTACACAAGGTCTAAATAGAGACATTAAATTGTGTTTTAATTTCAGTATAAAAGGAACATAAATGAGTAAATACTTTAGAATAATTTTTCATTAAATATAACAAAGTAACTCATGAATAGTCATCAACAAAGGTAACAAAGTACTTAAAACTATTTTCAGAGGTGACAAGACATGAACCCCAAACATCAAAATGGACTAGCATAAATGTGGACGTAGCCCACTTATTGACTTGATGACTAAGAGAGGTATGATGATGTTTGGCAAACTAACAAGACTCACATTCTAAGGACGACAAACTATGAAATTGTGAACAAAGTGTCTTGAGACTCTAGAGAGAGTGATGGCCCAATCAGCAATGCATTTTGAAGGGAGACAACGAATTGGAACATGCTAGGGACCTTAGCACCTGAGGATTAAAATAAAGTCCGGTAGATTTACATCCTCTACCAAGGATCTACTTCGTCAAAAGATCTTGAAAAATGCAATAATCAAGATAAAATGAGACACTATAATTCAAGGCTCAGGTGAATTTACTAACATAAAGCAAATTGAAGGAGAAATTATGTAAACTCAACAAAGATTGCAAAAAGAGTGCTAGAACCAAGTACTTGAGAGGCAGACCCATCAATTATCGTAACATGAGAAAAAGATGTAAAAGTGTGGAAAGTGGAATAAAGGTGAAGGTTACGTCTCAGGTAGTCTGAGGCACCAAAATCAATGACCTATTTGGAGGCGGAAGAAAGAAGACATGTAGTAAAATTACCTATCTCAACAAATGCAGTAGATGGGGCAAAAGGTTTGACAAATTCAATCAATTGAGCATACTCTTTGGCCAATATAGTGATAGTCTTGTTAGATGTAAAGGCAACATTGGTAGATTGACCCTTCTAGTTTTGGCCTACAGCTTTGGACATTTGTATTTAGTGTGTCTGATCTCATAATAGTAGAAATATTCATTCTCTTTAGATGATTGACCACAGTAGTCACCATGGTTACCTTTGTCTCCATGGGAGCCACTCCAAGAACCACCACAAGAGCTCCCATTATTGACAAGGGCATTGTTAGGAGCAAGGGATGGAAATGACTAAAGATTCTCAATACAAAGACAAAGAGCTCTTGTGAGTGTTGATGAGTGTAATTTATATAGATGTTTTGGTATGAATTCCCTTGCATTTAAGTCCCAAATTAATATAGATTAAGATGCTTTTAATGTCATTTGGCTATTTTGTAGGTCCAAGCACCAACAGGAGCTAAACAAATGAAAATGGCAATTTTGCACAAGCTTAGGTGCTGTGGCGCCCTATCTCAAAACTAAGACTGCCAATGCTGCCAATCAATGATGTGGCATCTAGAAGTCACGTCGTGGCGCCCTGGAGACTTTCTAAAGCAAATCTGAAGAGTTCCAAGCCAAGTGGACTTCCAGGAAGTAGTGTCCTACAAGGACTGGGACTCTCAAGCCTAGAAGACTCTCTGAAATCATTGTTCAAGTAGGATTGAAGTCTTGGAAGTGTGCAACCATTTGGAATCCTAATTCAAGCATGATTGGGAGTGATTTTTGTGGCTAGAGTTGTAATCCAACTAAGAGTCCTAATTCAAGTAAAACTCTACTTGGAATCCTAGTTGGAGTGGAATTAAAAGAGATATGTAGCCATAGGAATTAAATTCTCAAGAATCCTAGTTTGAGTGGGATTGAAGTTGTTAAGCCCTACTAGAATTTAATGTCCTAGTTAGAGTATGATTAGGAGTGACTTTGTAATTAAAGTTGTAATTTATCTAATAGTCATAATTCAAGTAAGACTAGAAAAAGGATTGTTCTAAATAGAATCCTAATTAAAGTATAAGTAGGATTACATTATAACTAAAAATTGTAATGCAACTTAGAGTCCTAAAATGAGTCTAACTAGGAATGGAGGGATAATAAATAGGAAGGAGGGCTGAGAAGTAGATGAACCATCCATCCAACCACACAGAAGCAAGGAGAGCAAGGAGCAAGGCGTTTCTTCTACTCCTTCTTCTATTCATGTTTTCTTTCTTTTATGTTATGTGTTTAGGTTACACTATGTGTAATTAATTTCTTTTCTAGGGGCTAAGATGTAGCCCAATTTCTTGTATAGACATGATTGATGATGTTATGATAATTCCATCTTTTATTCAATTGAGATTTAATTTTCTGCACTTCACTCTTGACTTTTCTGGCCAATTAGTTGGGGGAAATTTGTGGGTTTTCTATGAGATCGACCTGAGATTAGTTAATCTAGACCACGAAAGTTAAATCCATAGTGGAGTTGAGGACAGACCAGTACCGAGGACCCTGTGTAGCCACATGGGAATTAGGGCGTTCCCCTAACCTCCCTAAAGGGATGTCCACAGAACTTAATGCAATTATAGTTGCTACAACTCGCACAGACCAGTAGTAGGGTTGGTAATTGTAATTAGATTTGATCTGACCTAATACCAAGGTTGATTAATTAAATTAAGGAATCCTGGCTAGCAATTGATAATTGTGGAAAGTCATAACTGAATCATGAAAGTCTATACAAAGGAATTGTGGTGAAATCTGAATCCCTAGGCTTTTATTCATTATTTTCTCTCCAAACATTCTTCGTCTATTTCTCTTATTTTCATGCTGTTTTATTTTAGTTTGTTTTGCTGTTATCATCATAATTCGACCGCTTGAGCAATATTGGAGTTATACTACTCTAGTAATCAAGAACAATCCCTTGGGTACGACAACCCCCGGAATACTTGCTCACTACACTGATAGTGTATACTTGCACTGTGTTCCAACACATTACATATTGTTCCATATACATCCATACATCACGCCACACACACATACTAAATCTATCCATTTGTGACACTCACTAAGGAGCAATCAAGTGTCTCATGTAAGGGTGGAATAACATATTCAAACTAAGATTTGAGATCGAAGGGACTCATGTTTAGACTTTAAGCTAGTCAAGAAGCTCATAACAACAATTTATGAGTGCTGAGTGTACATAGCTGTCACATCCGAACTAATAGGGAGAAGAGAATTAGCTCCTCATATAGCCTTTTGAACTTCATAACATAAGTGTACGTAAATCGATCCTATTGTTCATTCCAATGGAAAGACTTGCACACATTGTCAATTCGAGAGATATTGCTCCATCCAGAGTACAAGAAATCAAGATTATCCATGAGTTCCTTAACATACTCATAGTGGGTAACCAAGGGTAGAAACTCTGTGTGAATAGCATTTTGAATTTGTAGAAATAGTCTCACATCATCCTCCAACCATTGCTCATGGGTGTCATTGGTAAGAGGATTTGAGGTGAGATGAGCAGCCTTTTTGAATACTTTGTAAGTAGACTCAAATTATCTTACCCCAATCAAAATAATTAAAACCATTGAGCTTACTATTGGTGATCCAAGTAGTAACCAGAAGTATCTCAGTAACCGAGGTGGGTTTCTTGTTAGTCATTACAGATAGAGCAAGAAAAAACACAAAAACAACAAGCTAGAGAATAAATCACCAACTAAGAGTGTAAACATAGATAAGGGTATCAACAAACTAGTAGCAGAACAAAGAAATCCAATACTTAAGCATACTAGATCTCTTGCACAAAGACAACCTCAAACAAATTACAAAAGAATTCCAAAAAACAGAATCTAAAGAGCAAAAGTCCATATATGTAATATTGCCAATCTAAAAAAAATGATGTAGTCACACAACCAAAAAAGAAAAAGCGTAGCTAGGAACCACCCCTAGATATACAGTAAAGGACCAAAAAAACAAAATCACAAACAACACCTAGAACAAAGCCGAAGAAGGGAAAGCAACAAATTTGTCACAAAACCACAAACATAAAAAGAGAAAAGGAGCGGTAGCAGCAAAAAGTGGCTAGAGTAACCCCAAATGGTCATAGAGGGGCCAATTGTGAGGAAAGGAGGTAAGCGCCATTGATCGAAGGTTGAACGAACCACTTATGTGCCTACACGTGTCGGCGCATTAAATCAAGAACAAAGGAGAAGTTGAGCATGTGGAATCCACGCATGTCATCGTGGGTCGTTGTACTCCGGTGAGGCGCCAATCAGAGGAGGCAGAGCAACTTGAGAGGGGTAGTGATGACCAACTCTAAAGGCAAATAGGTTCCCTAGTGTGCACCTCCACAAATGCTAACCAAAATTCACAAACCCCAATGTTTATTAGGGAAAATGCTATCGTAGATGCAAAGCTTTGGATACCATGTAGAAACAAAGGAATTGAATCTGAAAGTTTTGTATATTATTGAGTAACAAGGCACATATATATACAGAGAGGTCAAAGAAGAATTAGGAAATAGAATAAATGGAATCCCTATAATAGTGCTATCCTATAATCATCTATAATCATGGTAGTCTACAATTAATACTATTTACATAGTCAACACTTTCTATAGTTTGTAGGTCTATGATAGAAAGCAACATAAGTATGGAGCTTGCAAACCATGGTTCACTTGAACATTCAAATTGATTTGGCACTTTTGACTGTCCTCCTATTTTTAATCTATTTGTTTGTAATTAAGAAGTAAAAGAGAGACTTTATACTTGATGACTCTAGAAGTTTGTAATTGGCCATATAGATTTATCTACTTTCACATACTAGAATATGCTTTAACTTAGATTTAGGCATGTTCCTAGATTGAAATTCTAATGTTTATGGATTGGTTTTGTTAAGAATTGGATTTGAATTTAGGTTGGATTATGATGGAGTATAATGATTTAGAATGAATTGAACTAAAGTTTCTATGAAAAACATGCATTAATGACCAAATTAGCCACCAAAATGTGGTTACTAAAAATTGTATGCAGATTTCGCCACCAAAATGCAACCAAGTTTCTTATTTAGAAAATCATTATATATTAAGAAAGATACACAATAGTACCTTATTCTATCTTCTCAATTTCATCTAGTTGCTTCTAAAGATCAATTCTTTTTGGCTTTTTAAAAACAAATTTTGGGTGCAAATCAATGCCTCAACAATTTTAGGTGCAAGTTACTTCTGAAACAATCAAGTACTCTTCCTACTATACTAAATGCTAACTCAAAAGATACAATAGACAATGGAATAACTAAAACATCTCTAGCAATGTATGAGAGAATATGATACTTGCTAGCCTTCCCTTTCCACCATCTCAAAATTTCAAACCTATCAAGATCATCTTCACATTCATCATCTAAATACTTGTCTAAAATCATCTTCACATTTATCATACTACTACCATTTGCTTGTGCATGTAAATCATAAAGAGAACTTGAATCACTTTGATCAAGGAGAATGTGAGACTTAGCTTGATAAAACTCAAAGAGGGACAGCAAACCCCCTTTCAATTTGGATACCAATTCATTACTTTTCTCCTCCCTTTCATTATTTGAAGGCTATACTCAACATAATGCAACTTATAATGTGGATTAAGAACAACAACCATAAGCAAGAGATAATTAAAATTAGAATCAATGTCTGAATATTTGCTGTGGATAATGATAGGTGATTTATGTGGATAATGATAAGTGACTTTCTAGAGATTAGGAGATAATATTAATGAGAGATAAGGATAGGTGTTGGAGTTAGACTAGGATTCAAATACCTTCCTAGTTTACGAGAGAAGTATCCCATCTTTGTTGTATATATATACAGCAGTATTGTAATCATGAACTTCATACTTTCAGAAATATAATTATTATGATATCAGTTCCACATGGTATCAGAGCGACTGGCAAATTTCACTTTATATCAAATTACATTTAATGTCTAACCACGAGGGTTCCTCAACAAGTGACCCGCGAAAGGCTGGTAGTTTCCCTGGAACTACTAACTTCGAAGGGTCATCAGTGCTTATTGTGACTGATAAGCTCAATGGCATCAATTACCGGGAATGGGCTCAAGCTGTGAAATTGGCGATCGGCGGCAGAGGCAAGATAGGATTCCTCACTGGAACAGTACAAATGCCAACCGAGACCGATGTGTAAGCCTTCCAGCAATGGCACACAAAAAATTCCTTAGTTTCATCTTAGCTGATAAACGCTATGACCCTTGAGATCAAACAGAGCTTTATGTTCCTCCCAACTGCACATGAAATCTGGGAGGCAGTACGTGACTCCTACTCAGATGGAGAAGATTTAGCACGTCTCTTTGAAATAAAGACGACGATCTGGGAATTGAAGCAGGGTGATCGTGAAGTTATAGCATACTGGCTAGAACTTTCTGCCGCAGGATTAAATAAATCTCTAGATGATGTTTAAAGTCGCATCTTAGGTTGAGTACCTCTTCTATTAACCAGAGAAGTATTTTCTGAAGTACGTCGAGAAGCTTCCAGACGCAAGGTAATGCTGAATGAAGCATTCCCAGGTTCAGCCCTACCTTTGGAATCCGCTGCTTTGGTGAGTAAAAGTGGCGACTCTTATGGGAAGGGGCAGAAAGGCAAACCTATGTGTGATTACTGCAAAAAGATGGGACACACCTGAGACACATGCTGGGAGATTCATGTAAAACAACCTATGTGTGATCATTGCAAAAAGACGGGACACACCCGAGACACATGCTGGGAGATTCATGGAAAGCCACCAGACTGGAAACCCCGTAAGGGAAAACCACGTGGTTATCAAACATCCCAAGAACAACCTTCCGGCGGGACATCCGTGGACAAAGAACAATTAGGTAAGCTAATTGATATGCTCAGTGCCTTACAAAAGACAGAGCACAATTTGAAAGCAAATCCCACAGCATCTATGGCTCACCAAGGTACATACGCTCTTCTCACCTCTAAACATCACAAGTGGGTTGTAGATTCTGGTGCATCAGACCATATGACATCTGATTCTACATTATTTCATACTTACTCTCTGAGTGCTGGTAATGAAAGAATTAATACTGCCAAGGGTTCCTCTTCCCCTATAGCCGGCAAAGGCAGTATTGTTATTTCCAACTCTATGATGCTTGAATATGTCCTTCATGTTCCTTATTTAGCTTGCAATCTTCTTTCAATTAGCAAATTAACCAAGCAAGCAAATTGTTGGGCTCACTTTTGTTCCACTCACTGTATTTTTCAAGATCTCTCATCGGGGAAGATGATTGGTAGTGTTAAAAAACATGATGGTCTCTATTATCTAGATGAATAAATCGTGAATACACTAAACTCTCGTATCTATTGTCATCTGTCAGCTGCTAAAACTAAAGATCAACAGAACCCGTTGTTATGGCATAGAAGATTAGGTCATCCAAATTTCAAATATCTATGTCAGTTATTTCCAAATTTTAATAAAGAATCTTTTTTTCATTGCACAGAGTGTGAACTTGCCAAACATCATAGAACTAGTTTTTCACGTATCGAATACAAGTCCACTCATCCTTTCTCCATCATCCACAGTGATCTGTGGGGACCTGCACGTAATCCAAACCGAACACACACAAAGTGGTTTGTCACCTTTATTGATGACCACACTCGGTTATGTTGGGTCTACCTACTCCATGACAAAACTGAGGTACCTTCCACCTTTATTGAATTTTATACAATGATTAAAAACCAATTTAATACCACAATCCAAATCCTCCACACTGACAATGGAACATAATACTTCAACAAAACACTGGGAAACTTCCTTAAAACTCATGGTATAATCCATAAAAGCTCTTGTCCCAATAGTCCTCAACAAAATGGTATTGTGGAAAAGAAGAATAGACATCTCCTTGAGGTTGCCCGGGCCTTGATGTTCACCTCTAATGTCCCGAAATATTTTTGGGGGGATGCTGTTCTTACTGCCGCATACTTCATAAATAGAATGCCCAGCATAATGCTCTCCTTTGTCACCCCAGTCACCAAACTCCAAGAGTCTCATCCTACCTCACACCTTGAAACTAATCTTCCTCTAAAAATCTTTGGCTGTACAGCCTTCGTTCATTCATTTAACTCTACAAAATTAGCTCCCAAAGCTGTTAGGTGTCTTTTCTTAGGGTATTCATCAACCCAAAAGGATACAAATGCTATGACCCAACCTTGAAACGCCTGTATATCAGCAAGGATGTAAGCTTTGCTGAACATGAATCCTTTTTTCCCAAAGCCTCAATTCAGGGAGAGTGGTGGAGTGAATTTCAGCCTATGGAAAGTGAGGGAGAACCGGATCCAAGGGATAGTAATACCCCAAAAATTCCAGCAAACCTTCTTGAACCTATACCTACATCTCCAGCCACTGTTGACATCCTTATCCCAGCAAAAATGGGGAAACATGATGACAGATTAGCAGAAAACGAGATACTAGTGTATAGACGGAAGAAGAAACAAGATAATGGCAGACCAAGTGTACCTAAAGCACTACCAGAATCTGAACAGGTGGGAGTTGCTAGAACAAGTCAAGAGGAATATGTGAGCAAAGCAAAAAATTTAGAAAATTCAAATGACTTGGATCTGCCCATTGCTTTGTGAAAACAGCCCAAGTCATGTACTCAACATCCTATCCAAAAATATCTAAGTTATAATGCTCTCTCTACTCGGTACCATGCCTTTGTTCAAAGCCTTGATAGGATAAAAATTCCTAATGATATACATGAAGCCTTGAGTATACCGGAATGGAGGAGGGTTGTAATGGAGGATATGAGAGCCTTAGAAAAGAATGAAACGTGGACAGTGGTAGACCTGCCAAGAGGGAAGAAAACCGTGAGCTACAAATGGGTGTTCACTCTTAAATATGATTATAGTGGAAACCTTGACAGGTACAAAGCCGAGTTAGTTGCAAGAGGGTTCACTCAGACTTATGGATTGGACTACAAAGAAACCTTTGCACTAGTAGCCAAACTAAACACAATCAGAGTCCTACTTCCCGTGGCAGCAAACTTAGACTGGCCATTACAGCAATTGGATATTAGAAATGCATTCCTAAATGGGGAGCTAAAGGAAGAAGTATACATGACCCTACCTCCAGGCTTTGATAAGAACATGAATAACTAGGTATGTAAGTTAAAGAAGTCCTTATATGGTCTGAAACAATCTCCTAGAGCATGGTTTGACAGATTCTCAAAAGTTTTAAAAGGAGCAGGATACAAACAGGGATTGTCTGATCACACAATGTTTGTTAAATATGAAGGAGGAAAGAGGTGTGTCCTTATTGTCTATGTGGATGATATAATCATCACATGTGACTATGTGGAGGAAATTAACAGGGTAAAATCCACCCTTGGCAGGGAATTTGAGGTCAAAGACCTTGGGGACTTAAAGTACTTTCTTGGGATGGAAGTTGCAAGATTGAAGAAGGGAATCTATATATCTCAAAGAAAATATGTACTTGATCTACTAAAAGAAACTAGTTTACTAGGGTGCAGACCAGCTACAACACCTATTGTTCCCATGAAATGTAGAGGAGGTGAGGATTCCGAGAAGGAAGAAGCAGCTGTAGAGGCAGCTGACAAGGAAAGGTATCAAAAACTAGTGGGAAAGCTGATTTATCTCTCACATACCAGACCAGACATTGCATTTGCAGTAAGTGTGGCAAGTCAGTATATGAGTTTTCCAACAAAGAAACATCAAGAAGCTGGGTATATGATTTTAAGATACCTAAAAAGTACACCAGGAAGAGGCCTAATGTTCAGACAGCAAGATCAAAGGTGTATAGAAATCTATACGGATGCAGATTTGGGAGGAACCTACAAAGATAAGAGGTCAACCTCGAGATATTGCTCATTTGTGTTGGGAAATCTGGTTACCTGGAAAAGCAAGAAATAAAAGGTTGTATCCAAGAGTACAGCTGAATCAGAATTGAGAGCATTAGCTCAAAGGAATCTCTGAGGAATTATGGCTAAAACAGGTAATGGAAGAAATACATATTAGAGTGGATCCACCAATGAAGTTGTACTGTGACAACAAAGCTACTATCAGCATGGCACTAAACCCAATCCAGCATGAGAAGTCAAAGCGTGTAGAAATAGATAGACACTTTATTAGAGAGAAAGTTGAAGAACAAAGTATATGCCTAACGTTTATTCCTACACACATTCAAACTGCAGATGTTTTGACCAAGGGATTACATGGGCCCGCATTTGAGAATTGTATAAGCAAGTTGGACATGATTAGCATATATGATCCAACTTGAGGGGGAGTGTGGATAATGATAGGTAATTTATGTGGATAATGATAAGTGATTTTCTAGAGATTAGGAGATAATATTAATGAGAGATAAGGATAGGTGTTGGAGTTAGACTAGGATTCAAATACCTTCCAAGTTTACGGGAGAAGTATCCCATCTTTGCTGTATATATATATAGCAGCATTGTAAACATTAACTTCATACTTTCAGAAATATAATTATTATGATATTAGTTCCACATTTGCCTAATTTGAGTTTCATAGAGAGAGCCATTCCACTGATAGTAGCATCATCACTTTTTGTCCATTTAACCAATTTCAAGTGTATGTCACATAAGATGCGGAAAAAAGAATTGCATGTAACACACAAAGAACCAAAGAATTCATTTGTAGCATCAAGAAAAAACTTCAAATTTTTCACAAAAGCATGAGTAATTCCGAATCATATGACGTGGGAGTCCCCCTTCACTCAAAAGAGCTAATGTAAAACTTGGATCCTCTGTAGACAAACAAGTATCTTTCAAATTTTTCAGCAACTTCAAGCATAAAATAACAAGAATTCCACCTAGTTAGCACATCAAGAATCACATATTGCTTACTTGGTAACTTTAAATCCTCATCAATACTTTTAAACAAAGCCAACCTAGAAGAACTTCTCACATACTTGCAACAAGCTCTAATTTTAGTTATAGCATGTGATATTTCTTTCAAGCCATCACTAACAATGAGATTTAAAATATGGGTACAACAACTCAAATGCATAAACTCTCCCTTGAGGATGGACCCATTCCAATCTTTTACTCTCCGTATTAAACAATTCACAACCACATTATTAGAGATAGCATTGTCCACATTGACAATATAAATTCTTTCGATCCCCCATTCTTTAACTGCTTGTTCTAAGACCTGCCCTATTGTTTCCCCTCTATTGTCAGCAATAAGAGAAAACTTCAAAATTTTCTTATTCAACACCTACTTATCATCAATAAAATGTGTGGCTACACACATATATTTCAAGTTCTGAATTAAAGTACATGTATCAATGGTAAGGTAAATCATTTGAGAAAGCATACCAAACAAAGATTTCCATAAAATTGAAATATAATTGGAAACAATCCCCTAAAACAGTTTGCCTAGAGAGGATTTGAAATTGAGGTAGGGATATCTCCATGAATGTTTTTAAGCCCTCATTCTCAACAAATTTAAAAGATAACTCATCAATGATTATCATTTTTGCAAGAGCTATCCTACACTCTTCTCGATTAAAATGAGCTACTATATATCTAACCTTCCCATCATCCTCATTTTCACATTTTCTCTTCATAACAATAGTTCTTTGCTTCTTATCAAATTCTTTATTTGGATTTTTCTTGCACTTGAGCAAATGCCTATTTAAATTACTAGTCTCATGTACATCAGATAAAAATGCATAATTTCTAACAAAATATTTGTAAACAACCCTTCCATCATTATTCTTAACAAAGTGATTCCAAACACCAGAAGTTCTATTTCTAGGGGTTACCTCAATAACGTGTTCCTCCGAGTCATCTTGAATAGCTTGCTTGATGGTACCACGTTCAGAACTTGAAGCTTGGAGAAAATCCAGTTTGAGTCCCCCCAGTAATTGTGAGTATTGCTTTTACTAGCACAACTTGACCTTCCATGTCTAACAATAAAACACAAAAAATAAAAACAAAAATAATTACCAAAGGATCAAAAATAATTAACATGTAGTATTACTATATAAAGATGTTTCAGATTACTAATTACCATTTACTAAACATGAAAAAATTACCAATGAAAAAAGATTACCAACATGTTCCATATATAATCAACAAGTTGATTCAGTATGAAAACTTATTTTTGAAAATATTTTGGTAGAGATTGATTGCAAGTTGTAACCAAACAAGCTCAAAGGAGGGAGAATAGATAAAAACATATTATTACCAGACATTAAAAGAAACTAGTTCTGCATGTGATAAAAGACAAGTATTGCATGCAAATGGTAAAGGAAAATGCAGAAGAAAGTAAAGACAGAGAAGAGAAACAGAGCTGTAGAAAGTAGTGAGATTTTCTTCCTTCTTATATGATTTATTCACAATACTAAAGGATCAAAAACTTAGAAGGCATGAATACTCAAGAATTATTCAACGGGCCAGAGCATGAAGAATTGGTTGAAAAAGCACAAATGTGGTGAAGGACACAACTAAATCAATAGATGTGGCTGGAAGAGAGGAGCATGGTGGCAGGCAGTGGTGCCACGGCAAGAGGAGCAGGGGCAATCAATGTGTGAGGCTCTAGCGCTTGGCTCACGTGCGTGCATTTTGTCTCTGAAGAGTGAAGAAGAGAAGAGAAACTTAAGGAGTTCATTCTGTTTTGTTTACTTTTTCATAATTTTTGAATTTTTTTTTAAATTACTTAGATGGGTTAAGTGAGTAGGTTCGGGTTAGTTGTTTCCCATCCTGCGACCCAATTGACCTAGAAAAAACCAACATAACCTAACGTTATGAAGGTTTTGGACATCTCAAATAAAAGTCATACCTAATTATTTTAGGAACTGTTATAACAATTTTTTTAATATTCTTGAGATGATGGCCAGTTTTCATAAGCGATAATGAGGCTCTGAAAACAACATCATTTTTTAAATTTTTTATGCATTATAAATTTTTCATAATAAATTAAATCTCAAAAACTTATTAAAACTAGAACATGCCTAAAGAACCAAAGATTAATTATAGAAGTGTTTATAGATTATGTTAACTATAATTTGTTCAAACATGTTTCATGAACATAATAAACACGTTAAACAGAATGCGGAAGCCGATCAAAAGAGCCTACCTCCTACCAATGCATATGCGTTCTTCTTTCTTCTCTGTTTTGGCTCTTCCAAGCTTTCACTCTCTTAACCCGATGGTGCAGTTTTCTGAAGTCAGGAGCAAGCTTAGGGACCAATAGAGAGCAGCAACATGCCTTTTATACTCCTCTGGCCATCATGGAGGAGTGGCAACGCACGTAGGATATCAATGAGGGCAGTAAACACTTCTGAACATTGCTGGATGAAGGAATTGAATGTTGAGCATAATATGGACCATATTCTTGAATTGATTTCCCAACAGAAATCTGAACTGAAGACAAAGCTTTGAACTTTGTTCAATATAGGAGACAAGGCATTGAAATCCTATTTAACACAAGATTTCAACGTAAAACTCTAACATTATCCCACTTGGTCCATATAATTCAACATTCACCATATAGAAAAACAAAATATACAAATCATGGCAATAAGTCCTCTTATGGTGAGTATTATCTTTCATGTATTACAATATATAAAGTCTCTCAACACTAGCCCTCAAACTTAATGAATAAACCATATGTTTATTCTAGGTCCAAACCAAATGATATTTCTCAAAATAAATAAGTCAACATGTGCACAAAACCAAAATGAGAAAACGTCATAAATGGAGTTTCATTAAAACGACATCGTTCTTACAACGAAAATTACATCATGGACCCAAGTCCCATTCGTACTACATGATCCTTAAAATTTCTAGGTCGCATGCCTTTAGTCAAAGGATCAGCAATCATCAACTCAGTGCTAACGTGCTCAATGACCACTTTCTTTTCCTTAACACGTTATCTTATGGCTAAATACTTTATGTCAATATGCTTACTTTGACTACCGCTTTTGTTGTTTTTGGCCATAAATACTACAGCTGAGTTATCACAGTACAACTTCAATGGCTTAGAAATGGAGTCCACAACTCTAAGCCCAGATATGAAACTCTTCAACCATACACCGTGTGAGGTTGCCTCAAAATAAGATACAAACTCAGCCTCCATAGTGGAAGTGACAGTCAAGGTCTACTTTGCACTTCTCCAAGATATAGCTCCACAGCTAGCATGAAAATATAACCGGATGTTGATTTTCGTGAATCAATGCAGCCAGCAAAGTCTGAATCAGAGTAGCCAATCACTTCCAGATTATCAGTCCGTCTGTACATAAGCATTTAGTCTTTTGTCCCTTGAAGATATCTCATCACTTTTTTTGCAGCTCTCCAGTGGTCTATACCTGGATCACTTTGATATCTTCCCAATACTCCAACAGCAAATGCAATGTCAGGTTTTGTGTATACCTGAGCATACATCATGCTTCCAACAGCTGAAGCATAAGGAATGTTCTTCATTTGTTCTGGCTCAAGATCATTCTTTGGGCATTGGTTCAAATTGAACTTGTCACCCTTCACAATGGGTGCTACACTTGTTGAGCAATCCTCATCCGAAATCTCTCTAAAACTTTGTTGATATAGGTCTATTGAGACAAACCCAAAATACCCCGAGATCTTTCTCTATAGATCTTAATGCCAATGACATAAGATGCCTCACCCATATCTTTCATATCAAAGTTCCTTGAGAGGAATTGTTTCACCTTATTTAGCAAACCCTTATCATTGGTCGCAAGTAAAATATCATCCACATATAGCACAAGGAAACAAATCTTACTCCCACTAACCTTCTGGTATATACACTAATCCATGATGTTCTCTTCAAAACCAAATGAAGTGATGACTTCATGGAATTTCAAATGCCATTGACGGGAGGGAGGCCTGTTTCAATCCATATATGGATTTATTAAGCTTGCAGACCAAGTGCTCACCATCACTAGAAGAGAATCCTTCTGGTTGTTTCACGTAAACCTCTTCCTCTAGGTCACCATTGAGGAACGCCGTTTTCACATCTATTTGATGTAACTCAAAGTCAAAATGGGCTACCAATGCCATAATTACTCGGAGAGAATCTTTCTTAGATACAGGAGAAAATGTCTCCGTATAGTCGATTCCTTCCTGTTGAGTGAACCTTTTGGCAACGAGTCTTGCTTTATGTGTCTCAATGTTGCCTCGTGAGTCTTTCTTTGTTTTAAAGACCCACTTGCATCCAACGGCTTTTGCAACATTAGGCAACTTGACGAGATCCCAGACCTTGTTAGAAGCCATAGAATCCATCTCATCTTTCATGGAATTGTACCATAAGTCCAATTCCTTAGAACTCATGGCCTGTGAAAACGTTTCAGGATCATTTTCGGCCCTAATATTGTAATCCGATTCTTGCAGATACACTACATAATCACTAGGAATAGCCAATTTCCTAACCCTAGTAGATCTCCTTAATGTTGTTTCAGCATTTTCTTGAGGAACTTGTTCAACCAGTTGCTTAACTGGTTGTTCAATGTTATCTTGTTCCTAAAAAATAACTTAATCTACAGGATTAACAGCTTGTGGAACCTCAATGACTGGTTGTCTAACACCCGTTTGAACTTGAGAGGTGTGAATGACAATCAATCTATCACTTGAACCAGAGGGTTGAGCTTCATAGTGATCTTGTAACTGATCACTCCCACTGATCAAGTCATCTCAAGAAATTTTGCATTTCTTGACCCACAATCCTAGTGTTATGAGATAGACAATAGAATCTATACCCTTTGGACTTTTCAATATATCCAATGAAATACCCATTAATGGTCCTTGGGTCTAGCTTCTTTTCTTGTGGATTATAAATTCTTACTTCAGACGGGCATCCCCAAATGTGTATATGCCGCAAACTCGGTTTCCAATATTTAAATAACTCAAAAGGCATCTTTGGGACAGCCTTGGTTGGAACTCGGTTTAATATATACACAGCCATCTTTAAAGCTTCAGTCCACAAGAATTCTAAGAGTTTTGTGTTACTCCGCATGCTTCTCACCATTTCCATTAAGGTTCGGTTTCTTCTTTCTGCTACACCATTCTGATCCGGAGAACCGGGCATGGTGTATTGGGCAACAATGCCTTGTTCTTGAAGAAACTTAGCAAATGGACTAGGTGCTTGCCCACTTAGTGTATCTACCATAGTACTCTCCACCTCTATCTGATCTCACAATCTTAATTTGCTTTCCGCATTGATTCTCCACTTTAGCCGTAAATACTTTAAAGGTATCCAAAGCTTCATCCTTAGAACGAAGTAAGTAGAGATACATATATCGTGAATAAACATCTATAAAAGTAATAAAGTATTTCGGACTACTTGCATCTATGTCTGGATAGCAAATATCTGTATGTATGATTTCTAACATGTTTGTGCTCCTGTTTGCACCTCTTTTAGACTTGTTAGTTTGTTTTCCCTTAATGCAACTAACACAAGTCTCAAAATTAGCAAAATCCAGAGTACCAAGTACCCCTTCATTTACTAATCTTTTAATTCTCTCAATGGAGATGTGTCCTAATCTTCGATGCCACAACATAGAGGATTCCTCATTCACAACACATTGTTTAACCACAGTAGTAACGTGCATAGAATTATAAGAAGCATTATTTTGTAATTGAATAGAATAAAGACCATCAGACAAAATACCATTACCAATAACTTCAGATTTATTGGATAAATTGAAACCATAATCCGAAAAGTTACAGGAAATGCCCAAAGATACAAGTCTTGAAACATAAATCAAATTTCTAGAGAAATTTGGAATATAAAAAGTATTTTCTAAACGTAATACAAAACCGCTACTTAAAACCAAACAACACGTTCCAATGGCTTCTACACGTGAACTCATCTTGCTGCCTGAATAGATGTATTGTTCACTTCCCACTAGTTTCCTTAGGTTTTGCATACCCTGCAAGGTATTAGAAACATGGATTGTAGAACTAGAATCAATCCACCATGTGTCATGATTGACACTAACCATGTTTGATTCATAACAAACAAATGAAAGTTGAGTACCTTTTTTCTCGAGCCAGCTTTTAAACTTTAAGCAGTCTTTCTTCATGTGCCCCTTCTTTTTGCAGAAGAAACACTTTGACTCTTTCTTTATGTCTGGCTGAGGTGGAATCTTGCCATTTCCCTTATATTTGGCTTGATCCTTTCTTTTCTTTCCTTGGGTAGTCAAGTTCACCTTTTCACCCTCTTCCATTGCCAACCTCCCTTCTTCTTGGACACACATGGTCATAAGTTCATTAATTGACCACTTATCTTTATGTGTGTTGTAAGATATTTTGAAGGGGTTATATTGTTGGGGCAGCGAGTTCAAGATGAAATGAACCAGGAAAGATTCCGACATCTTAACTTCCAAAGTTTCTAGCTGAGTCGCCAAGTCCCTCATGCACATGATATGATCACGCACACCTCTAATCGCAGTAAGCTTCATGGATGTACATTGCATGATTAAAGTGCTGGCAAGAGCCTTGTCAGATGTTGTGAATTGCTCGTCAATAGCTTTCAAAAGGTCTTTGACCTTATCATGTTGTTCGACAGAACCACGGATGCCATCCGATATCTTAGTCTTTATGAACATAATTGAGAGGCGATTACATCGCTCCCATTTTTCATAAAGATCAACAACATCTGAAGTGCTGTTTATAGTGATAGCAGGTGGTTCGTCTTTCCTTATGGCATAATCAACATCCATCCATCAAAAATGGTGAAGGATTCTCTCTTTCCACACTTTATAATTATCACCCCTTAATTCGGGAATGTCACACTTAATATCATAAATGTTCGCAGGTTGAATAATTGCAAATATTCAAACATACATGCTTATTAACTAAAATTTGAGGCCACAAAATAAAATGTCATGTTTTACCAATGTAAAACATGCTTTAATCCATGAATCTAGTGACATAAAACTTGCCTGTGGGCCAAAGTTCTACTCACTTAGATTCATTTTCTAACTTTATGATAAAACTATCAAATTATATTCCTTTTCTTAATTCCTATGGGTAGATTAAGAAATATAATTTAATATTTTATCCTAACTAATCATACTAATATAACAAAATTCATGTGGGTAAATTTCATTATATCACATGATTAATTACAACTAATGTTTTAATGTGATCTTTAACCTTAATATATAGTTTTAATCAATTAAAGATGTTGTGGCTACTCTCTAAATAATTAAAATTATATTAATCACCTAACATTAATTCATTCTCAATTAGGAACTAAATATTTGCATAAAAGCATAACCTTCAATGTGCATAAATTATTTAACTTAAAATTGTATGCTTAAATAAACACTAAATATAACATACAATTCAATAAAATAAATAAATAATTTAAACACATAAATCTGAAGAAACAAACAACATTTAACTTATGCAAATAAATAAACTAAATTTGGTAACTTATCTCCAAAAATTGGTAACTTAAGGCTAGAAATCTAATTCTATACACATCAGGGTGTAGTGGCTTAGCAGCAATATTCCCACGTTCAGATCGTGGAGGACTGGGTTCGAATCCCAGCTGCAGCACAAAACGGATTTAATATTACACACACCCAAACGATGTGTAGTTTAGTCACTGACAAAAACGACAAGTCATTTCACTTATACGTATGGGAGCTCACTTAATGAAAACGACAAGTAGTTTTTTACATCACCCAAAACTACTTATAGCTTGAGTCGTCTTCAACCTCCAGCCGGGTCGATTCGACCCAGTTGAGACCCGCGGACCCGAATTGTGAACCCAACATTTTCAGCCATTTTTAATGTTGAATCAACTATTTTAAAGCCCAGAACACATAGAAATCTGATGTGCTATTAATTTCTATCCTTATAGTGATTAAAAAACACCAAAAACTAAGTGCCCAATTGAGAACTTCAAACCATGTTTTTTTTTTTTCAAATTTGTAAACATATGGACTTAAGGCAAACACGACATATTAAGGTTGCTTGAAATCAGGTTGAATTATCAACGTGAACAAAACAACATACATCCAGAAATGAACAAAACACAGAATCGGGCATATTCAAACTAAAACAACTTAAACAAAAATGCAAGGAAGAGGCATAAAAATGGCTCTGATACCAAATGTTAACTATAATTTGTTCAAACATGTTTCATGAACATAATAAACACGTTTAAACAGAATGCAGAAGCCGATCAAAAGAGCCTACCTCCCGCTATTGTAGATTCGTTCTTCTTCCTTCTCTATTTTGGCTCTTCCAAGCTTTCACTCTCTCAACCTGATGGTGCAGTTTTCTGAAGTCAGGAGCAAGCTTAGGGAAACAACAGAGAGCAGCAACATGCCTTTTATACCCCTCTGCCCATCATGGAGGAGTGGCAACGAACGCAGGATATCAATGAGGGCAGTAAACGCTTCTGAACGTTGCTGGATGAAGGGATTGAACGTTGAGCATAATATGGACCATATTCTTGAATTGATTTCCCAACGGAAATCTAAACTGAAGACAAAGCTTTGAACTCTGTTCAATATAGGAGACAAGGCATTGAAATCCTATTTAACACAAGATTTCAACGTAAAACTCTAACAGATTACTCAACAATAAAGTTTTCATATCAATAATATGACTCAAACCTACATCTCTGTAGAATATGGTTACACTACTTTTCAATTAAACTAACTTTGTGGGCTTATAAATTATAAAATTTAGAAAATTAAACACTGCCTTTCATGGGATAGATTCAAAGAGGACTATGTCAACAATAATATTGCTACCCAATAATCCTGAGTCTTGGTTGTTTAGAATTTCACTAGAGATATTGGCGAGTTATAATAATAAAATTAGAGCATAAAAAAAAATTATATATAAATTTTTGTTAAAATAAAGAACAAATTTACAAAGCCATAACATCTTGAGTTTTCTACAAGTTGTGTCATTAAATAATGGCATTTTATCTCTCACTTACGTCATTAGCATTTGTCACTTTCAACATTACGAAGGTGAGTTTAAAAATACAAATTTTATTTTTATGAACAAAAAAAAATAATTTAGATTCAATAACTTTTTATCAAGAAAAGTTAACATAACTTCTCTTACATTAATTCAACGAACAAGACACATAAAATTCAAATAATAATAAATTTTTTATTAAATGTCATTATTAAATATTAGTTTTATTTATATTTTATATTTTTATATAATTTTTTAAACTTTAAATATAAGTTCTAAATTTAAAATTCACATTTTAAAATTTAAGAATTTAAAAATTTATATTTATAATTTAAGTTTAGAGTTTCAAATTTATATTTTAAGATTTAGAGTTTGTATTTTAATATTAGAGTTTATATTTAAGAATTTAAAGTTTATAGTTGATAATTTAAGGTTGATATTTAATATCAGGATTTATATTTTTGAGATAAAGGCTTTTCATTTAGAGTTTTTTTTTTTTAATTTAGGGTTTTATGAATTTATGAAGAATGAATCTATTCTATATAAATCTTAAAATATAAACTCTCAAATAAAATCCAAACCTTAAACTAAAAAATATGAATTTTAAGCCACATATATAAATTGTAAAATATAAACCTTATATTCTAAATATAATCCTTGAGGATTTAGAGATTTATTAAAGACAATGAAGATATAAAAATTTTATGAAAAATAAAAAAAAAATATACAAATGAAATTAGTAATTAATAATGACATTTAATAAAAACTTCATTATTATTTGAATTTTTGTTTGTATCTATTCTGTTAGATTGATCTAATTTTTTAAAATGAGAGAAACTAAGTTAACTTGTCCTGACAAAAATTACTGAATCCAAATCTCAAAAAAAAAAAAAAATACAAATTTTATTTTTATTCCTAATATAAATCGTACAAGTTCAACAATTTTAAATGAAACAAAATTAAATTAGCATTCATTTGTTAGAGTGGGAATCATAGAGTGCTAATACTATTTCTAAAGATAACCAACTCACTTACGTAAACTCTGATAATGTGTTTTAAATAGATTTGATGGCGACTTTATCAATTTTATTCAATCATTTTATTTTTTACAGACGTTGACATTTTTCTTTTCATTCGCCTAGCGTTGTTGAGGGCTCCCTTCAAAGTGAAAAGGGACGACAGCTAGCAAATTCGAAAGGGACTTCAAACAAATGAAAACGAAACTTAGCACACATTGAAAATGATAAATTCAAGATACAACAATGTTGACCTTTAAAAGCTCCCGAGATTCTTTTCACATTGCTCCAAAGGTGTGCTTTGGCATTGGATTAGCAGTCACATTGGAGTCGATTAAAAGTTTGTTATCTTATTTATTTATTTATTATTATATAGAATAGCCAAAATCCTTAGGGGGTGTTTGGTTTAGTCATTTTCTGTTTCTATTTTCAATGAAAATAGAAAGAAGAGTGAAAATATGTTTAGTTGATAAAAGAGAAACCATTTCATTGGAAATGTCGAAAACATTTCCTAAAAATGCAAAGAAAATAGGAAACGCCAAAAAAGCGTTTTTTGCGTTTACAAACCACTCTCAGTAGCAATTTTGAAATTATGCCAACTTCTTTATTTTTCTTTTAATGTTTCTTGGAGAGAGAATTGAGAATATGTATACGCGGTAGATGAAAATGGGGAGATAAACTAGTGGATTGGAAATGAAAAAAAAAAATTATAACCAAACATATTTTCAAAACATGAAACAAATTTTATAATGAAAAGATAGAACCGTTTTTTATTGAAAATGGAAATATAAATCACCCAAACCGAACAGCCCTAAGTTTTCCATCTGGAACTTGAATTACTAGCTGCTTTCAATTAAATGCCCAAGCGCTTCCCCATGAGAGATGCTAGTGTGATTAGGCTTGTACCACTTTGGAGGCAGGTTTGAAACAAGTACTTGTGGTGCCTGAGGACTAATCAAATTACTTTTCTTTATATCTTAAGTATCCTTCAATCTTTTGAATATAAAATTAACCCTTATTTAATATAGAAATAGTAATTAGTAATTCCTTTTAACAAAGGCGACTTCAAAATTTTGAATATAGGTCATTTGGCCTACAACACCTTTAGCCTAGAACACTTTTGGGACTTGGTCTTCTACTACTAAACTAGATCCTAGCACCTTGCTAGTGCTAGAAGTATGTATCAATGTTGTTTGGTGGGCACTTCATGGTTAGAGATTGGTTATGAGATGAAACTCAACAAAGAGGATTTTTTTACTAGTTTGGGTTCCTATTCAACATTATTTATGAAAATGGGTTCCCTTCAAAATTATTTACGAAATTGAGTCTCTTTTCAATAAAGTAATATTTTAATTTATATTCAAATGGTGAAAACCCCAAAAAAATCATAGTCAAAAGGACATTTTGGCATTTTTGGCGTTTTGACTCTGATTTTTGGTGTTCTAATTATTTGAAGATAAATTAAAATATTGCTTTGTTAAAAGGAGACCTAGTTTTTTCATAAATAATTTTGAACAGAACCCATTTTCATAAATAATATTGTACAAAAGCTCACTTTAGAGAAAAAAAATAAAATAAAACAACAACAACAACAGAGAGATCAATCACATTTTTTAGGGTTTTAATTAAGACACTCCCATTTTTAACAAACACGCTTCTCCTCCAAAATTTAACATAAATTAATACCCAAAATACTCCTCTCCATTTCTCCTTCTTCTTCCCGTCATTATCATCCACGAACCCCCCCCCCCCACAAACCCCCATTGTCGATGGTTGTGCAAAGCCATTTCTTCTTCCATTTCTTCACCAAAGGCAAAAAACCCAACAAGGGTGCTCCTCCATTTCTCTCATCCATCAAGGTTAGTTCTCCATACTCCCTTTTTTGTGTGTTTTTTTTGTATAATATAAGTTAGGGCTCTTTGATTAAGTTGAGATTGTTTGTGTTTCTATGAGAATGGTGAAAACAACTCTAATATGTCGATTTACAGAAGGAGAAGCAAAGAAACAACATAGTTAGCTATGGAGAGTGATTTGGTGCATATCCTTGCTTAAACAGCTCTGTATAGTCATTTTTGACAATATGTAGTCTCAAACGGCTGTATAGAGTTGTTTCAGACAGGAAATCTGAATTTTCTCTTTATTTGAAAATTTTTATGTAATTTCTCCCAATGATCAAACTTTCTTTGTTTCCTTTTCGGATTAGTGGAGTTATTTTCTTGTTTGGTTTACACAGCTTGTGGTTGTGACATCTATAAGCTCTAGGTATGGTGTGTTGAATGCTTGAATGATTGTCTCATGGGTAATTGTTGTTAGTCACTTACTTGATAGATGTTTGAGTCTCTCATTCCTTTGTTTATGTGTTTCTTTGGCATAATGAGGTTTAGGATTCTTTTTTAATCTCTATTATTTGTTTGATAGATGATTGAAGTGGTTTATCTACAATTGAACTAGTTTATTAGTTAATGTAATTAGTTTCAATTATCTATTTGATATGAATTCACTTTTAATTGTTGCATGTAGGTATGGTGAGGACCAAGAACCCTAGCCTTAGATCATCAACACCTCAACCAAAGGAGCACCGGGATGTGGACCATCATCACCCTACCACCTTTGATCGCAAATACCAAGTCATTTGTCAAATGGCACAAGTTGCAGATGAGGAGGAGACTCCACTTGAGTTTGTCCATTACATTGAGTTAAAGTCTCCCTCAAATGATGAAGAAGATTCCGAAGATAAGGATGAGGGAGCAAGACATGATCAGATAATGGAGGTAATTCATAAGAATAACCTCCTTAGAGATATAGCCATGGGTGGCCCTTATGATATTTTTGTGCTTAGGAGGTATGACAAGCTCACTATTGGCTATGTATGAATGCAAGAGCAGCTAAGTTACAACAATTGTAAACCGTGCATGTACATTCATTCATCGTTGTTGTTAAAATATGAAACTAACTACTGTTGTGACAACACGAGATCGTAGTCTTCTAAAGACAGTCATACATGGTAATAAGTTGAGGGACATGGAGTACGAGCAAGTGCTTGAGCAGGTGCATGATATCGTCAAGCATTCAGGGCTAAAACCACTTATTAGGCTCTAATACTCCTTGTAAACTGGAGTAATATTATTTGATGATACTCATATGGTACAAGTACATCTATATATATACAGCTAATGAGACTAATTAGGCTAGTCAATCCCTACAATCAAGGGATATTTCCTAAGGGATATTTCCTAATATAAACAACCCTAAATATATACAAATATATTAACACTCCCCCTCAAGCTGGAGCATATATATTGATTATGCCCAGCTTGTTACAAATGTTATCCATTCGTACTCCATTTACTGCTTTGGTAAAGATATCTCCTAGCTGGTCTTCTGATCTAACATATCCTGTGGAAATGAATCCTTCTTCAACTTTATCATGAATAAAGTGGCAATCAACTTCAATGTGTTTAGTTCGTTCATGAAAAACAAGATTAGATGCTATGTGAAGAGCAGCTTGATTGTCACACCAAAGTTTCACTGGGACAGCAAGCTCATATCCAACTTCCTTCAGCAACTGATGTATCCATACGACCTCACATACTGATTCAGCCATGGCTCTATATTCTGCTTCTGCAACAGACCAAGAAACTACACCTTGTTTCTTACTTCTCCACGAAACCAAATTCCCTCCCACAAATACACAGTACCCTGAGGTCGATCTCCTATCATCTTTGTAGCCTGCATAATCTGCATCAGAGTATAATTCAATCAAACCAGTAAAGCATTCTATTTTGGAATGTCCATGGCGACCATAAAATAATCCACGTCTAGGAGCCCCTTTGAAATAGCATAAGACCTGCTCAAAAAGAGCCCAATGATTAATAGTAGGAGCTGTCATAAATCAACTTGCAACACTTACTGCAAAGGAGATATCATGACGAGTTACTGTCAAATAATTTAACTTTCCAACAAGTCTTCGATACCTTTCAGGATCATGAAAAGGTTCACCATTATCTTTCTCTGGATATGTGTTAGGTGTCATTGGGGTGCTACAAGGTTTGGCCCCTAGTTTCCCTGTTTCCTTAAGTAGATCAAGGACATATTTTCTCTAAGATAAGAAGATTCCTTTTTTGTTTCTCATAACTTCTACTTCGAGGAAATATTTCAGAGGTCCCAAATCTTTCGTCTGAAAATGAGCCTGAAGAAATAACTTCAGCTCTGAAATCCCTGAACTATCATTCCTAGTGATCACAATATCATCAATATATACAATTAGTAGGATGATCCCAATTTAAGAACGCCTGTAGAAGACCGAATGATCAGACTTACATCTTAACATCCCAAATTTTAATACAACTTGTTTGAACTTGTCAAACCAAGCCCGAGGGCTCTGCTTCAAACCATATAGTGATTTACGAAGATGACAAACTTTCCCACACTCCCCCTAAGCAACAAAACCTGGAGGTTGCTCCATATAAACCTCCTCCTAAAGAAAACTGTGTAGGAATGCATTCTTAATATCCACTTGGTGTAGGGGCCAATCAAATGTAGCAGCTAAAGAGATCAACAACCGAACAGAAGTGAGTTTAGCCACAAGGGAGAAAGTCTCAGAATAATCAGTACCATAAGTCTGAGCATAGCCCTTATCAACAAGATGGGCTTTGAAACGAGCTACAGAGCCATCCAGATTTACCTTAACTGTGAACACTCATTTGCACCCAATTACCTTTTTGCCATCAGGTAAGTCAACTAAAGTCCAAGTGCCATTATGATCAAGAGCATTTATTTCCTCAATCATAGCAGCACGCCATCCAGAATGGGCCAAAGCTTCACCAACAGTCTTAAGGAATGGAAATTGAGTGTAATTTGGCAATAAAGGAACAAGAAAGAGCAAACAAACGGTTATAAGAAACAACAGATGCAATAGGGTAGGTACAGGAACGCTTACCTTTCCGAAGAGCAATAAGAAAATCAGGAGATGGAGATGGGTAGGAATGGGATCACTAGATGGAGGATCTTCCGTCAAAGTGGGAGGTGAGGGACATGAATCTACCTCATACTCTAGAACAGGGCGTTTCCGCCTAGTGTAGACTTGAATACCCAAGGGCTGAGAATCCGCTTCCAACTGCTCTAGAGGGGGTTGGAGGAAATGCCGAATACACCTCTGTAGGAGACTCAACAGTAGAAACAGAATAAACTAAGATATATGTTTCCTCGTCCTTCTGAGTAGAACCTGAAATATGAAAGAATGGAATATTTTCTTGAAAAGTAACATCTCTAGACACGACATAGCGGTTTAAGACAGGAGAGAAACAACGATACCTTTTTTGCACACTAGAATACCCAAGAAAGACACACTTAAGAGATTTAGGGTCTAATTTCGTAAGATGGGGTCTAGTATCCCGAACAAAACAGGTACTACCAAATATCCTTGGCTCAATGGGAAAAACAGGTTTGTTAGGAAACAATACAGAAAAATGAGTAACATCATCAAGAAGTACTGAGGGCATATGATTAATTAAAAAACATGCAGTAGAGACAACATCATCCCAAAAAGGTTTAGGAACATTCATTTGGAACAGAAGAGCCCGTGCAACCTCGAGAAGGTGCCGATTCTTTCATTCAGCTACACCATTTTGGGCTAGTGTGTTAACACAAGAAGATTCAAGCAAAATGTCATTCTGAAGCATAAAAAACTAAATAAAATAGGAGAAATATTTTTTGGCATTATTGCTACATAAAGTTTGAACAAAAGAGCCAAATTAATTTTTAATTTCAGCACAAAAAGAAGAAAATGTTGGAAACATTTAGAGCAATTTTTCATAAAGTAGAGCCAGGTAACATGAGAATAGTCATCAATGAAAGTAACAAAATATTTGAAACCAGTTTTGGATGAAACAGAACAAGGACCCCAAACATATGAATGCACTAACTCAAAAGGGTACGCAGCCCGCTTATTTACCCAAGGACCTAAAGGAAGACGAGAATGTTTAGCAAACTGACATGAATCACAAGGTAAAGACGATAAATAGGAAAATTGAGGACACAATTTCTTGAAACTCTGGAGTGAGGAATGATCTAAGCGGCAATGCATCTAGAATGGTGATGAGGATGTTGTGCAAACAAGAGAGCTCGGCCCCAGAGTGTCAAGTAAATAGAGCCCGTCAGATTCATGTCCCTTACCAAGAATCTGCTTCGTCGAAAGATCTTGAAAAATACAATGGTCAGGAAAAAATGAAACACTACAATGTAGAGATTTGGTAAGTTTACTGACAGAAAGTAGGTTGAACAAAAAATTAGGAAGACTAAAGACAAAATTTAATGAGATAGATGGGGTTAGGGAAATGATACCAGAACCAAGAACACGTGGGGTAAACCCATCATTAATAGTGATGTGAGTAGGAGGTGCATAAGTGTGAAAAGTTGAAAAGAGGTATGGGTTACCTTTCATATAATCTGAGGCACCAGAATCAATGACCCATTTGGATCCCTTAGAAACAAGACATGTAGCAGACTTACCGGTATCCGCAAATGCAGCAGTGGGTGTCAAAGGTTTCACAGATTCAATATGCCTAGTATACTCTTCATTTGAAATAGTAACAGTCTCAAAAGAGGATGCAGCATGAGCAGAAGGACCCTTCGAATGCTTGCTAAGCTTTGGACAGTGATATTTAATATGTCTGAAGTCATGACAATAGAAACATTTTATATCCTCAGATTCTGAACGCTGAGGGCCACAAGCGGTATTTCAAGAGCTACCTTGAAAGCCACCACGAGGACCACCACGAGAGCCACCACGAGTACCACCACAGGAGCCACCGTGACCAACAAGAGCACTAGTACGAGCAATGGGCTGTGGTGGTGTAAGATCTTCTGTTCGATGAAATCTAGCAAAGGTTTCTTGGAGTGACAGTATGGTGGATTCAGACAGAAGTTGCAAGCGAAAGGTATCAAATTCAGGACGTAACCTCGTTAAGAAACTCATAACAGCAATTTGCTCTCTTTGCTTCTGCATTTCCTTCACATCAGTGCTCAAAGGAAGAAGAGTGTTAAGTTCTTCATAAACTCTATTAAATTCCATGACATAGGCAGTGGGGGACTTCTCATGCTGCTCCCCCTATGAAAGGACTTACAGACAGAGTAGATGCAAAAGATATTACTACGACCAGAATATAGAAATGTCAGATAGTCCATAAGTTCTTTAACAAATTCACAATGATTAATTAAACAGAGAATGTCCGGTTCAATAGAATTTCGAATATGAACTAGGAGTTTGGCATTATTACGGACCCAAGTTCTGCGAGTATCATCTGTCGGGGGGTCATAATCAATATGATCATCCATATCAATGCTCTGCAAATGCACTTTAATTGTCTTACTCCAACCAAGATAATTAGATCCATTGAGTTTGGTATCCGTGATTTTGTTCATTATAGGAATAACCTCAGTTCCAAGTTTAATTTCAGCCAAAATGGAGATAAGCAACCTAGGAAACACCAAAGAGAGTACCAAGAACAGAGATGGCAGTGATAAAGAGCACCCAATAGCACAAGGCAAACCCAAACAGAAAAGAATAGCCAAATAGGAAGCCAAATGAGACCAGAAATAAGCAACAAAAGATACCCAGAACAGAAATGGAGGCTGATGAAGACCCAATGCCGAAACAAGGACCACTCCCGTACTAGAGAGCCAAAACAAAATACCAAAATTCCAAATTAAAAAATTCAACCAATCAGCGAATTAGACAAGCAAAGCAGCAACAAATCACGCTGACACAAAAGGAATAGGCCGGCTGTAACACCTTCTACTCTTATATTTAAAAAAAAAAAACACATTTTATTAAGCTTGGTTTAAGGTGGTAAATCTTAATTATAAGTTTAGGCTTCAACTAGACAGCTTACTAAGTTGGCAGCTTGCTGCCCTGCTCTTGTAAAATATGAAAACATGATATATAAATGTCTAAAAATCATGAAAAGCTCCAGATTACAAGTTTAATGTGTCTAGAACATGTGGTAAAAATTTTATACAAAATCTCGTTGGTTTGATGGGTCAATTAAGCAAAGTTTGTACACTGCCTTGTTTACTGCGAGAATACTGTTTAGCTACTTTGAAAAATTATTTGGGCATTGAATTGTGCTCCAATTGCCACAAAAATTTGGTAGTTCAATATGTCAAATACTTGCTGTAAAATTTTCAAGTCAAAACTCAGGGTTTAAAGCATCTTACTTGATTTATCCTCTTAACTGCCAGAAAACTAGTCTTAGAGTTATTGTACATGCTTGAGTAAAATTCTATTAATTTACCTCTTCCATCTATTCAGTTCATTTCTCATTTATGAACATAACATTACATTCTCATACATTGAATATTCAACTAAAGCAAATAATTACACATTAATCATGACATTTTACAATTTGAATCACAACCACACTCTATGTTAAGCTTGTTAGCCACCCTTGGTGTTTCTCCACCTGGAAATTATTGATAGTTCCACAAAAATGGATGAGACTTTAAGTCTTAGTAGCTAATGAGTCAATTAGTAAATATACATGATTGGTACTAGTTATTAATCTCATTAAATGGCATATGAATGCAAAGAAAACACTATGATGCACATAATAACACATACTCACTTAGAACTACTTCCTTGGCAGCTCTAAGCACCACAACATGATAATCCTCTTGAATATCATTTAAACACAGCAAAGAATATAGATAATAGCATACCACAAGCACTCACACCCATAGGCGACTATATAGCATGCAAGAAGAGGTTTAAGGGAGTCACTAGCTACCTTAACTCCTAGCTTTGTTTCTCTTATTTCCTAAGCTGTAAATACCTTCTCCTTTTCTTCTTTCTCTTCCTCCTTTCCTTCTTTCTGCAGCTCCTCTATTTCTTTTCTTTCCTTAAGGCTGCTGACCTCCTCCCCTCTCTTCCCCCCTTTATTTATTTGCTTTTTGTCTACTTTGTTTTCTATAATTATCCCCTTAAATATTATGGGTAATTAATAGTATAGACAAGTGTGACTTGATGATTGGTTATCTTCATTGACTCACACCCCTCTTTAATAAAGTGATCAGCCTCTTTTCTCTTTCTCCACTTCCTTAACCGACCTACCAATCTCTTTAGCTGAACAAGTCTTCTAATTCCCCTCCTTCATGCGCAAGTCTCCACTATGCCTCCCCTTTATTATTTCTATTATTTGTCTCATACAAATATCACCAAAATACAAAAATATCAAGAATGCAATTATCACACTATGGTATTTTGTCAAGTTTTCATTGATGGGAGTGTCCCCTCATTAATTGCAAAGTTGCTAGATGCTAAAGACATGCAAGGGGTGTGGGTCTTGGGGGAAACTAGCTGCTGCCTTCATTTGGTCCAATTAGGACCAATTTGGTCACATTCTAACCATCTCCCTAACTAGTAGTTCACTTAGCCATTTAATTGCACTAATTTATACTACATTTCTAACTCTTTAATTCCTTAATTAATTATTCAAAGTTCATTCCATTTAGGCCAAGTTATGACATTTGGTTCAATTACAACTTCTAGTTCCCATTCAACTAGTTTCCTTGCTATTGAACTAGGTAATATTACAACTAGTCCAATTTGAACTAGATAACTATATAGCTTCTTATCTCTTTTGGTTTCCAACTAAATGACATCATTTAGTTCCTTTTTATAATGCCTTATATATTCTTACTAAACTTGGGCTAATATACAACCATATAAATACATAACATCAATTTCCTAGCTATATGTGCATGTACACATAAATATCATCCTTAGTATTCTCACACTTCACATTTTTGTTTAGAAAATATACCACTAATTAAATTATTCTAGAGTAGATTTATATTCTTCTCTTAGAAAATTTGGGATGTTACACTGGCGGGAGTCCCAGAAAGGCAGTGTCGAAAGGCGAAACCAGGAGGGTGGTGGATGTGCCCTCACGCGCCAGAGCGCAGTGCGGTTAACAGAGGGGACTGACGGTGCGTGGAGCCACACACGTAGGTGAATGTACGACGGGAGATGGTGGGTAAGCCGAACAGAGGTCCAGAAGTTGATAGGGAGGGGCGGTGAGAAAGAAGGAGGGGATAAAGTCTCGAGTCTAAAATCACACACAAACCCTAGCAAGAGATTAGTAGAAACAGGAGGAAAAAAAAATTTCACAGTAACCAAGGCTCTTGATACCATGTAAATTGGAGTAATATTATTCGATGATTATCATATGGTACAAGTACATCTATATATATGCAACTAAGGAGAGTAATTAGGCAAGTCAATCCCTACAATCAAGGGATATTTCCTAACATAAACAACCATAAATATATACAAATATATTAACACTCCATAATCGACAAGGTGATGTTGTCAGCATTCATAGAACGGTTGCATGTAGATACCAACATCTTTCACCTACCAGTAAGTGAAATGACTATCACATTAGATGATGTGACATCATTGTTGCACCTCCTGGTGCAAGTTCGTTTTGTGTTTGTGTCTGCCTTGTCGATAGAGACTACAATGCCAATTATATGTGATCTCTTAGAGATTTGACATGGCCCTACACTTGATGAGATGTAGGCCAACAAAAAACCCATATTTCGATTCAATAAGCTAATATAGGTCATTCAAGGTCACATATGTCAATGTAGGTAGCTCTTTGCAGTGAGGGTACTCCTGCTATACATTTATGGATGCACCATTTTCAATGATAAATCCTCGACTACTGTGCGGGTAAAGTATATTAAGCTATTGAGAGACTTAGATGCACTTGGTGATATTTCTTGAGGAGTCATATGTCTCACTCATATGTACAAATATTTCAGTTTTGCTAGATGGCACCAAGCAAAGTAGGTGACGGGCGATCTACCACTTATACTAGTATGATAATTATGCATTAAGTTAAGCCTATATAATTATGGGTCTTGTTGCCTTGACTAACTTGTTTGTAAATGTCTATAGGCTAGATATATGAATACTTCCCTAGCTTCTGCCATACTGCCCATATGAATGTTGTGTATAGTGAGGACCTCCCACGAGCAGCATAATGGATATCTCATCGAGGGAGTGGATAGTTACCTTTGATACACTACCAGCTAGATCAATTGAAATATTGAGATATGGATGGACACCATACTCCAATGTTGGCACCCATCATCCACTTTATGATGCTGCCTTCTTTGGCAAATTATAATTTTCGTGATAGTTCGAGCCTCATTAGCAGAAGCAAGTGCTTCGCTAATTGTGCCATGTCCAGTTCGTCCCACGTCCTCCCATTTGTGTGACAGATCTGAGTTTCTCTATAGCAAAGGTGGATGCTGTGTGGGAGCACTTCCACTAGCATGTCTTGAGTGTTGAGTTGCGTAGACTTGTTGTGGTGATGCCCAACGAAGTCATGACAGATTACATGCAATGGGATACAGGATATCGCATCCATACATTTTACTCAACTCCCTGCGAGTCATGGATCCTCTTGTTTAGCGTGACCCTAAGAATCTATGTAATTGTGGTTAAGTTGTTTACACTTTTTTCTTTAGAGATAGTAGTATATTCTTAGGAGGTACCCTATTAATGGTCATGTCTTCCAACATGGTTGACTCTTCCTCACTCAAGCATCTCGCATATGGATGTCCCTACCAATGACTTCGCTAGAGGATGGTTATGGGATTCAAATTACACTCGCACCTTCCATAAACCACCACCCATTGTCTTCCCTTCACTCTAAATGGACAATCGCATTTTTTTGTTGTGGTCTACGCCCCTATATAGCCCTTCTTCGGTAGCTTGTACTTCCCACCTCGTTCGCACCCTAATGTCACCTTTGTATGCTTCCCTTCACCTCTTGTCTCAAATCTAGCAATTACAACAACAAATCCAGTCATATTTCCAATTTCTCTTTCCCATTTGAGAAAGGCATCCCTTGTGAAAAATGTCTATATACAAACAAATCATAGTCAGTTGACGATCATGGACCAAATTATATATGATGTTTTTATCGAAACATCAAAAAAGCATACCTAATCAGTGCTAAAAATGGAAGTCATGACGAACGTAAGAAGATACACCATCACATATTGCATCTACATTCACCTATGAGCAAAATTTATATAACAATCATTACAATTGAACATACACACAAATATTCAACTACTCGTATAGCATCAAAATTTGAACATACTTTGTCAACCAACTTCGCATTTGTTGTTAAGTCCACATTCTTGCATGGGTTGTACTCAAAATTGAAGTATGGTTCCTTATTCATTCTAATCAATTGATTACAATTAGATAAATAGAACATCAAATTCAACAACTATGATCTTGATGAACAATGTAAAAACAAATAAATGTGACAATTTATGAGTTAAACCATCCACAAGTCCCCAAACAACTCTATACATTAATACTCAATGAAATGCAGCATATGAAGGTCAAAACGGCTCTATAGAGCCATTCCAACACTAGGACGGTTCCAAAGAGCCGTTTAGCCATTTAGTGTTTTGTTTTGTGCTAAACAACCTATAGAGCCATTCTCCTTATTTTTTATAAAATGGCTCTTTAGAGCTGTTATGCTAGAAAAACAACCATTTGGTGTTCAATGGCTTTGTATAGCTGTTTGGTACAAAAGGAAATTAGACTATATAGCCATGCTATGTAGAAAATTATTTTTAACCAAAAATTGACTTAATACCTTGATTTCTACCTCTTTTCTTCAATTATTTGACCTAAGATGCAAGAATTAACTTCCCAAAAGCATAAACAACTAAAATGCGACACATTTCACCAACTTAGAATGATCAGCTCATGGTTTGAAAATAAAGAGCGAGAGGGCAGTAGTGTTAAAAGAGGGGATGTTTGGTAAAAGAAGGAATGAAGTTAGGGGAAGTGTTGAAGTTTAGTGAAAGTTATTTAAGTAATTTTATTATTGAGTGGGTGTGTTCATTAAAAATAGGTGTGTTAATTAATACTCCATTTATTTAATGTAATATAAAAAGTACAGAAAATAGAAATTGGTAACACCCAAATACTACAAAACAAATAATTATTGTGGAGGCACATGGCACTCCACTATTATCTTGCACTCAATTCCACAACAATAATGACTCTTAGCTGCCAAAATTTCAGTCTAATCTTTTGCAGCAGCGTTTCCATCTTCCGATTTTCTGTCGTCGGTGATGCAAGCCGTTGCTTTGCCATCCTCTTTCAGTAATTTAGACAATCTGGAGGCCAAGCACTTTCTTGCTTCAGGCGAGACACCATGCTTTCCTATCATCGACTCCAAAATAGCCCCTGAAAGTAGTTTGTTCTCAATAACTGCAGCCCCAACTTCTGGTATGGATCCATCTTTAGAGAAACTTATCTGTTTGCAATGCAGAAAACAGATGCAAAATGTGAAGAAATTCGAAATGAAAAATGAAAATTAAGAGAAAGATGATTCTTAGATGGCTAAGAGTTCTGCAATCAAAGATGAAAAAGAATGAAAATTAAGCAAAGGGATAATAAGCAGGACACGAGAAAAATCCACTTTAAAAACTTGTAGAGGTATCATTAAAATAAAGTATATCTTTCTATGATATTGTAAGTCAAAAGTAAGTTTAATATGTAGTCCTAATACTTTAAAATTGTAACAAATTAATGTCAAAATTGTAACAAATTAATCTTTCGGTCTATATCTAAACAAAAAATTTTAACATAGAATATTTTTTTACTACCCTGTACTGTTAAATATTTATCAATGTAAAAATTGACACATTTTTAAAGTGTCAGTGACTTAATTGATATTAATAAACACTTAACCATACATATAGGAAAAAAAAAATTTCACGTTAACATTCTCCATTAATAATATGTAACACAGAGAGACATAAAAATAAATATATCACGATTTTAAAATATATTGATACTAATAAGCATTTAATAATATATGTAGATAGAAAATGTGTAACATTTTTTTGTTAACGATTTGTTACAAAAATAGAAAAAAAAATTAATTTATCATAATTTTAAAGTGTTAAACATTAAATTGACAAAATTAAAGAGTAAGAAATTAATTTGTCACGATCTTAAAGTGATAATGACTAAATTAATAAAATTAAAATTTAAAAAACTAATTTATTATAGTAAATAAATGTCAACGACAAAAAAAAAAATTCAAAAATCTATGGATAATTTTTATATTTTATCAAATAAGGGAAGTCGTTATACTGCTCAACTTTGGTGTTACTAACCGTTATTGATCCATTGGGCGATTGTTTGAAAAGGATAGAAGAGCCTGGAGGAAATTTTTCATCTTTGAAGATTGAAACAAATTGTTCAATTGCTTTGGCCTCTGCATCAGTGTAAAGCCCCAAAGACTTCCAAATCGCCACGCAATTTTCTGACACCTTCTCAGAGTATTGATGACCCGTTAAGGGCAAGATCATGGTCACCCGCATAAATTTCTCAAATGGACCTACAAAAGAAAGTTTTGTTATTTTTAAATATGAAAAGAGCCACATCTTAATTCTCATATCTCCAACAAGTGATTGAGTATATTCATTAATTATTATGCCAAGCTGAAAACAATCAATTGTTCAATTTTTCATAGCTGAGTGGCACAATTCCCAAATGGTCAACTGGCCTATCCCCACTTGCAGCAACCTGCCACTAGAAACTGCTATAAATATCTCACATCTTATTCAATCATAGGATTTTACCCTTAGATTTGTTACTACTACCAAACTACCTAACTTATGGAACCAAGTTAGTGTTGTCAATGGCTTATCACTGTTCATGGCGGCAATGGCAGATGGTGTGACGGTTGCCATTTAAACGCATAGCGGATTGTTTTTTTAAAAAAAAAAAATTCTAAAATTGAATATATCAAAATTAAATAACAAATATTTTAGTAATATTTTCATTAATAATAATAACATAAGACTAACTAAAATCATCATATTTAAGTCTAACATCATAACAGTAAAAAAAAAGTAACAAATATTTAGGGATTTTCATGATTTTTAAAGATTTTAAGTGTTAAAAAGATAAATGTGTCATTTAAAAAAAAAAACTAATTTGAATAGTTTGTTTTATTTAGATAAGGGTAATATTGTAAAAAAAAAATAAGAAAAATCCATATGACTACAATCATGAGCCATGGCGGCCATGTATATTGGTGACGCCATAACACCGCTATGTGAAACCATTAGGCCAAGAGGTGTTCCATGACTTAGAGATGCCCACCATGACCCGCATTTGACAACGCTAAACCACATCCACCTGTTAAGTTCTTTTTATTCACCTACCATGATTATTCAAACCTTAATTCTCAGCTGGATAACCTAGTAGACAACTAGACATTCATAATAAAGACTATATGAGATAGATGCCACTAGAGTTCACCGAACTGGCACATTATTTCAAATCTATGATCACATACAAGTGTTGCATAATGGTTATATTCTCTCTCATTTAATTCATCGATAGGAACAGAGGAAACAAAATGAAATTATCATAATTACTTTTTCCAAACTAATAATGACAATGATAAAGGCTCTTTTGATGAATTAAATAACACAAGTGGGAACAAATTCAGAAATGAGGTATAGGAAATCAAGCATAGCCCAACAATTTATGATGCCAACTGCCACCTACTAAATTGAAGGATTAACCCTTTTTATCATAAAAGATCAAACGATATCTTGTTTCATGACCGTTCACTTTAATAAGAGATAAAGCAGCATATATTTTAGGTAAATCGTTAAACGGTCATCAACACCCCCTATTTTTTCTTTACACGCCTTTTATTATCTTTTATATAAGTAGGGGTGTGAAAAGAAAAATATGGGTGACAAAAGAAATTTTCATTAAAACAATAACCCAAAAAATAGGACAAGAAGAAACCAGAAAACAAAAAACATAAAATAAAGTAAATAAATGCAATCTCTTTCACCTGTAACTACTTCCCGGAAGAACTCATCGGACTCGTTCAACTCCTCTGCGGTCTTTGACTTCCATTTACCGGCGAGCGACGGCACGGCGTCATCCTCTAGGTAAACCCCAATGGCTGTGAATTTCACAAAGTTTCCCTGGATTTGCAGCCCTCTTACCCCTGCATGGGTGGGATAAAAAACATTAGAATAGATTTTCAAAACAACAAAATTGATGACATAAATTTCAATCATAAGACTGGCATCCTCATCTTTTCACAGTTCAAATTTGCTCTATCACTACTGCAAGCGCAATTTGCCTATTCGCAAAAAAAAGAACTAAAGAGAGGGGTTAGTGTACCTGCGCCGCCGAGGAAGAAGCTCTTGGTAGATCCCGGAGCTTTAACCGCCGGCAAGAACTCAACGGTATCCACCTGAACGGCGGGGAGAGATGATGCGTAGGCCATTGCACGAGACCAAATCTGTTAAAAGAGTGAGAAGGGAGAGTTTTTGCCTTTTGGTCAAGGGGTTTTGGTAAATGTGCTGGCCTACTCGGGTGAATTTAAAAGCGGAGAAAAGTCCCCGAGTTTGAAAATTTTATTTTCTCAATAAGACGTAATATATTTAAATGGTTAGGTGGGTGTTGGGTAAGGTCTGTGATGGTGACCCAGGCGTTGAAAGGCAAGTGAGCCTTGAGAACGTGGATGCCGGTAACTACCAGTCAGCATTTGCATGCCATGAACTTTTTTTTTTTATTAGGCCATCTTTAGTCATGATACTCATCAAGGTTCTATATCTTAATTATTTATATTATTTTAGTAGGTCCTACAATAACACATCACTCTATACAACTTATATAATTTTTTTTCTACTCATACAACTCTAAAAAAAATTTTAAATAGATCCCACAACTATCTCTTTTACCTTATAAAACCTTCTCTTTTTTCTTAAAAAATACAAAAAAAAATTCTTTGGCCCACTAAATAGTGCATGCATCGACTCTTCAATTTACAACTCTCTTTTCTCCTCTCTCCTCCACCTCACCTCCTCTCTCTTCCAACTCACCTATACAACTCCCACTAGATATGCTCTTAGCGCTAGGTAAAGAATATTGGAACTTCTTCCACGTGCAATTCATTGTGATTAATTTTAAAATTATAAAATAATATTTTAATTTTATAATTATATACATAATTATAATAGGATAGCGAATAAGATATTAAGTAAATTTTGTCTCAATGAATATACTCCTTTTAATCAGTCAAAAAGCAAGTGGATGAAAACTAATATGGCTTATTATCCTTTCTTTAATTGCATGGCCGCGGCTGCCTTCATGTAGTGGAGGCAGCAGCCATGGGTTCATAAAATATTCTTGGAAAAGTCTAAGAAATTTTTTAAAAAATTTTGTAAGATGTGTATTTTATCTTCAAAGCTTTTAACATATATATGTGCTAAGCTTTTAAGTGGTGCACATTACCTTTAAATTTTAACTTTTACTAAACATTTAATAAAAAAAAGTAATATATCTAATTTATTCCTCTATTTTTCACTTATAATTTCTAATTGTTTGTTTAGGAAAAATGCTAATAAAAAAATAATTAGATGCACATTACTTTTTCCATGGAATTATGTGCACTTTTTAAAAAAATTTAAGAAGATTAAGTACATGTTTTAAAAGCTTTAAAAATAAAATATATATTAGACATAATTTAGAGGGTTTCTTGAACTTTTCCTAAATAGTCTCTTTATGCCAATAGTTCCTATATTAGAATTAGTGAAAATTTTAGATGATTATTTAATTTTCTTGTTATTTGTATATGTCACCACTAAACTCAATTAATGTTATAAGTTATTAATAGAAGTTTGAAGGATAACATGTTCTCAATTTAATTATTGCTATTACTTTCCAATATTACCTATTTCAATAATTTTTTTCACCAAAGCAAATAATATTTTCTTATGTGTAACTAACTAGTTACTTCCTCCATTCTTAATGTATGCTTGGCAAAGGAGATTGTAATTTATTTGAGAGATTATAACTTATTGTATTGGTCAATAAGTTAATAGAATTATTTAGTGAATAACAAATAAAGGGAGAGAAGTAGCATTTAATTTTCAAAGTTAGTTACCAATAATTCACTTCTCATTTTTATCCTAAATTGTTCACAAATTATAAATTTTACCCTCACACTTATTCCCCTCATACTTATCTAATTATTTAATTAATTAATTGATGATAAATAAATAATTATTTAATTAATTTTTGACAATAAATAAAATTAATTTTTTAATTAATTTTTTGATAATAAATAAATAAAATAATGAATATCTAACTATTTAATTCATTAGTTAATAAAAAATAATTAAGTAAAATGACTTATATTTAATGATGATATTATATGGATATAATTCATTTAACATATTTTAACTAATTGTATAACTAATTTTGTTAAATAGTTTTGATTCAATTAACTAATTATACAGTTATAAGCTTTCAGCTACAATTTCACAAATTTTCACCTAATTTTATTAAATATACCCTTAAACTATTGTTATTTAAAACAACTATTTTTGTTTCAAAACATTTTAGTTTAAGAAACTCAATACACTATCAAATTCTCTTCTTTTTTTCATGTATAACCTTAACTCACTTCTCTCTTCTTTTATTACACCATAAATTAATTAAAGATAGATGAAATAAATAAGGACATTACAATTAATTTACTATATTAATTTATGAATTCTTAATTTTTGTGTAAAAACCTTAAACAACAATAGTTTATGAATGATTGGATTATCTTAAAACTTTAGATTTCTCTCTCCAAATTTTATTAACTTTCTTCTCACTAATTACCTATTCTTTCATCTTCTCTTTCATTTTCATATTTATTTGAAGTGAATTCTCAAAGTAGATTAATATCTAATATCAAATTGTTATTGGTAGAGATTTGTAGTAGATAATATCAATGTGTAATTTTCATCCCTTCCAAGTTCTCAAGTTTTATCATTATATCACTTTTCATATTGACTTTGCAAATTCTATTTATCTTTTAGCTACTTTTATATTTGATTTTTTTTATATATAGTTTCTAATGGTAGGAAATATCAAATAAAAAACAATGAATGTGATCTAATTTCACACTAGACCCCTTTCACTAATTTTGCCTAAGACACCAAAAAAATTGAACCTGGATCTCCTGCAGTGCAATCAGCTGCAGACCATTCAATCTATCTACTATTGCATAGTTAATAATTAACTGCACAATAATCAATAAATTGGACAACCTGCAATCGACTGCACATAAAATTCAAATTTAAAAAAATCCTAGGCACTACCCTATTTAGTTGTCAAATAGATTATTCTTTTAATATAGAGTACCATTTCTAGACTTTGCTGTTGGTTTTGTCGGTTTCCCTATGAACATATCCTACCCCTGTCTATGCCTCATCCTATCCGGTCTTATCCTATCAAATGTATCAATAAACACTTAATAAAAAAAATTAAACGCTTAACATTTTGTTCTAGCTATGTTTCTATTCATTGTTTTTCCATTCTCGTTGATGTTGTACGTTTTTTTAAAAAAAAAAAAAAAAATCTAAAAACGATGGATAAAACAAAATAAAATTGGACCCCTTTCATGTTCTTTAAAGCTTTTTTTTTTTTTTTCCTTTTAAAATTGAATTAGAAGAATAATTAGAGAAAAAAGAGTATAAACATATGTAAAAAAGAAAATGTTGCTTAGAAAGTTTAACAGGTCACCTTTATTTTTACTCAATGTTATTGACTTGTCCTTCTAATAAATCAATTTTGGAGACTTTTTTTATATATGAAGAACTTAATTAGGAGATAAGGCACTTAAATATGAACAAAGTAAATGAGTGTTATAGTTATGAGAGGTATCATAAAAAATATTCTTTAAACTCAATTTGAATAACTAATTATATCTTATTTTTTGGTTCAAAATATTGTTATTCAGGTATATATTTCCGTTTCAAACAATTAGAATGTGGCTATTATAAATTTGGTTAATATTCTATCTCTTATTAACTCATAAATCTCATTAATCTAGATATTTAATTTATTAATTTGGATGAATTTATTATTTATAGAACGTGATAATGTATTCATGCTCTTTTATTTTTATTGAATTATAATTTATAAATCATGTATATTTCTATAATGACTAGATTAAATTCACTTTAATATGTCATATTTTTAATTATATATATATATATATATATATAGTGACTCAATTATTAAATTAGTGAATTTAATGACTCGGCGACTTCTCCAATTAATGTCTCGTTTGATTTTAAAACATTACTTATACGTCCTTTGCTTGAATTTTTTTGCCATTATAATTTGTTCAATATTTATTATTTTTACTTTGATATTTTTATAAAATATATATTTAATAATAAAGGTTCAACAATCCATCTATTGCCTAGATTTCATAAATAAATATTAAGGTTAGATTGAAACAGAAGGAAAAAGAGGAAGTGTTTCTAATTGAAACAAAAAAAAGATTTTGATCATATTTGTTAAATAGTCGTTTGGTCCTATATCTTTTTATCTTCTAAAGTTGTTACGCATAGGTTAAGAAATTATTAATTAGTATAGTACATTACTCCTTCATTTCCTTTTTATCCATTTGTTTTAGAAGAAAATTTTTGTGGTAACATTAATTGTTATTTTTTCAATTATATCCTCGTTACTTTTGGTTAATTTCTATAGCTCATCAATTACTCTCTTATTTTTTACTCATGATAAATTAAAAATATGTTAGAAAACTTGTAAAAAATTATTATGTATTATTTGTATTTCTTAATCTATATACAATAAATTTAAACGACAAATAAAAGGGAACGGGGGAAGTAACTACAATAACCTTATTTAATTCCTCTTAATTTATATGTAAATAAGGAGAAAGAGTAAGTTGCATTTAATTGAATAATGATGAATATAAAAAAAAATAACTTTTAATAAAGCTTTAAAATTTTAAAATCCATTAGTTTTGAAAAAAAAAATCTAAAACAACAAAAAAATATATGAGATGGAGAGAGTAATTTATTTTTCTGTAATTTCAAATAATAAACCTTCAATAAAAAGATTATAGCATTGGCATTGAAGTAGCATTCCGATTGAAATTACATTTTTTAATGGAAATCTTATTTTCAATCTAGAATTATCTTATACCACACTGAAAATTCATACATCTTTGATGTATCCACAAATAATTTCACATGTGCATAGATGATGACTATGACTATGACCTTCCTTACAACTACACTCCCTAGGCAGAACACTTCCTCCCCACTTTTGTACCAACTCAAGAAAACACAGGAAGCTTCCATTATAGCCACAACTTCCAGGAAGTCTCAAAGATTTGGTACACCACTTGTACTCAACCCCTGCAAACTCAAAACAGAAAAAATAATAAAAATAATAACCATGAAATCATATAATGATAATAAATTAGTAAGTTGAAAATAAATAATGCCAATATTTTAAGTTTCAAATATCCCAATTCATACAATAATTTTTAGGATCAAGATCTCCAACTATTAAAATTTAGGACAATAATTTTTAGCATGGATAATATCAAAGAGTTTTACCTTGGACTTGGTTGAAGAGAGTCAAAGCAACCAAAAAAAGAGTAAGAATTGGTACAAGCTTCATGATGATGTTTGCTCTCACGTTATGTATACTCAACTTATCAATGAAAGTTTTGGACTAATTATACACCTTAGTGAATGGAATATATAATGGTGGTAAGGGCCTAAAGCAACCAATTAGACAATTTATTTATTATTTTTTATTTATCAAAAGCATTAAAGAGAAGATTATTTTATGTCAATTTATGAGAACATTATAGGCAATATTATATTTTATTTATAATGTTCACATGCATTGAATTAGACAATTAATAAAAGGAGAAATAATATATTCAAGCATTAATTTTGGTCCATTAGTGCATTCATAAAAGTCATTAATTAGTTATGTCATCAGTAAATATATCTTCATTAATGCATTTAATAATTTTATATTTTATTAGCTTATTCAATTATAGTTTGAAAAAGTTATCCTTTTGAAAAGTATATAATCCTTTGTCCTGTCCTATTTATAATACATTTTTAACCAAATCACACACATTAAGAAAATTAGTTTTTAAATTAATTAATTGTATTAATGTTTTCAAATTTTATCAAACATTTCAAAATTAGTATTAATTAAAGTCATTAAAGAGTGAAAATAGTCAAAATGATTTCAATGTTAAAGAGAAAGAGAAAAATGTGTCTTTTAGAAATAAATTATAAGTACTTTTTTTGTTCTAAAAAATGTGTTATATATGGGATCATTGAAAACTTTTAAAATATGTCTTATGAATAGGACAAGAGGAAGTGTATCATAGATGTCTAGAGTATATATTACTTGTTATATTATATTAATAAATAAAATAATAAATTATTATGTATAATTCTCTTTTTATTAATATGATTTCCTTATCAAATAATGAATACTTATTAACAAATATATGATAAATAATATTACTTCCTTTTTATACTCCCTCTCTTTCGTATCTTTTGTGGTTTAAAGTTATTACAAATAAATTAATAAATCATTAATTAGTGTAGTACATATACTATAATACCCTTATTTGATTCTCCTATATTGAAGCCTGATAGATGATTGTTTTGAGGTTGTATCAAGTTGACTTTGAGTTTTGACATCCTTTAGCAAAGTAAACAAAAGATCCGTGGAATACTCTCTTGTAATCTTGAATTGAAGGTATTTTCATTCTTCTTGAAATGCAAGAGATTGCATAATTTCGACATGGATTCTTGAATCTGAGTACCCTGATTTTCTTGGAAACATTCCCCTAAATTGTTCAACTGAGCTCGTATATCCTCAAAAGCTTTTCTCAATCTAGCCATTGTAGAATTGACAGTAACTGTTCTTTTTGCTTCCCCTGCTTCCATTGTCCGAGCTATCTCTCTATATAAGGAGATTCTCTCTAGTTTCCTTCAATCAATATCAATAATATTAAAATTTCTTTCTCTCAACTCTTCTCTGCCAAAAACTCTTATATGACATCAGACTGCTTTTTTTTGTTCTTAGCTTCCACACGTTTTCAACTTGCCATGGCTTCCATGAATATATCCTCCTACCTTCGTTCTAAGGCAGCAAATGCTGCAATGGCTAGCTATTGAGAAGGAGAATATGGAACAACAAGAAGCTGCGGATACAATAACGAGCATGAAAAAAATGTACTATGCTCTAATGGTGTTTCGTTCTACACATTCTTTTCTCAATCCTTCCTCTGAACTTTCTTCATTTATGGCTTTCATAGAGACTGAAGAAAGTGACATTGAAGAAGATAAAGAAATCCTTGAAGATGCAACCCTTGAAGAAGAAAGTGACATGAATCTTGGTTCATCCAATAGAGAGGAAACTCAATTCTTGGATTCAACATTAGAATCCATCTGTCTTTTATTCATGGGGTAGAGATACGAGCTTCCGGAGAGCAATGTGGAGGTGTTGAAGGGTTTCAATTATTGGAAATTAATCGTATAGGAAATCAAAATGTATGTATGGAGGGCCTATATATGGACGGAAAGTTTTGACTGTATTATCATTAGACTAGTACTACTTAGTGGAGGGCCTATATATGGACCTATAAGTTCATATCAATCTGTCTAAAAATGTATGTATGCTAAAGTAGAATTTGATAATAGGGAGTAGAAATACAACAAAATTTACATTGGGTGCACAAAATAAAATAAAATTTACAATCTCCTTTTTATTTCATAAATGAGAATAACAATCAAAAAGATAAAAAAACAAAATAAAAAAAAAAAATTGATTCTAGGGACCTCTCTGTCCAAACTTGCACAAAACCTAAAATCTCTTTTTTTTTTTCATTTTTTAAATAAGAATAAATAAGTAAATAAATAAAAAGCAACAAAGAGAAATAGAGACTCGAGGACCTCCAGCACATGCCGAATCAAATTATCATTTTTTATTTTTATTTAATTTTTGACATTAAATGAAAAAACTGAACTAAAGTCTAAACATAAACAATGGCCTAGATGAAATGCTTATAACACACAAAAGTCATTAACCTATGACCTATTGGGCATTTATTTTATAACCCCTATTTTTCTATTCTAACCCCTCCCCCTCCCCCTCCCTTCTTGGGAGTAAAATCATCAAAAAGACCCCATCTCTGACCTCAACCCCACCCCTTATATCCTAAACTGCCAAACGTATCGCCACCGCACCTAGCAAATTCTCACCTATATTCTTTTCCCCTTTTTTATTACCTTACAATGAGGCCTCTGCCACCTCATTTCTCTCTACCTTATCAATGACACATATTTTCTTGTGCTCTCGTTGTGACCTTAAGATGAGGCATCTACCACCTACGTTCTCTCTAACCCACCAATGACTTTAACACACATCCCTAAATGAAGGAGCCCAATGATCTATGGGATGGTCATTGAGATAATGTTCGAGAATCAACACGAAGAATTAGCTTGCCACAAATTTTGCCCTAATATACCTTTGAAGGATTGCAAATAATATGGGTTAGAATTTCTACACACTATTTCAAGGATTACAGTCATATTGAGGGTAAGAGATTTTTTTTTTTTTTGGTTTCGGATTATATGCATAATCTGTAAATGACTTCTTCTTTTTTTTTTTCTTTTTTTTTTATATAATTCCGGATTATACATAATCTGGAACACAAAAGATTTTTTGTTGTGTTCTTGATTATGTATGATTCGAAATTGAATAGAAGAATTCAGTCACGAATTATGCATATTTTGGAACATGAAAAAAAAAAATTAATTATGGATTTTGCATAATTCAAAATTTTTTTTTTTTTTATTAAACAACACACAAATTCTTGCAATCTCACTCCCCAAAATTTGGTGAACACTAACCCAAATTACATAATTTTCAGATAAATCAAACCTACAATCTCATCCAAATGCACTTACATTGATAAATAATCAAAACACACCCCTTAAATTCATAAAAATCACCAACCAAAAAGCTTAATTTCAATGGGGAAGTTAGAGAAGAAGGTTGAAAGTAGAAGGTTGGATGACAATTTTCTTTTCCCATGTGGGGATTTTCTGTTGGAGGCAAGGATCAGGGGGAAATTTCTCATGCGATGATGGGATGGGGAAGAGTTTTTGGAGACGTGGACAGCGACTATAGTCCCCCCATCCCCCGAGGATCCCTGAATTAACAAAAATACTAAACTACCCTTTTATTTTAAAATAAAATAACATGTAATTTTGTAATTTCATAAATTATTTATATTAAATTAAACTTATGCAATTAAATATCAATTTTTATATAAAAATAATTTTAAAAAAATTCCTTATTGGGACCCGAGTGTCCTCAATTTGCCACGAGGATCAAGGGCAGGAAACCATTTATCACTGAGATTGGGGGCGAGGACAAGGGTGGGGAAAATTTCCTAATAAGGATCGGTGACGGAGACCATACTCCTCGCTCCATTACCATCCCTAGTGACAAGACTATATTAGTGAAGGGTTTTTTGCGTGTGAATTAGAAAGATTCTAAGGGTTAGAATAGAAATTTTAAGGGTGTTAAAAGAAATCCATTGACCTGAGATCTTATTATAGAAGCCCATCGACTCATGGCAATCCTTAATAGCCCACGTGGCCCATCTAATGGGTAACACATCAGAGGCCTTGAATTACTTGTAAGACCCTTCTTTCATGAACATAAACATGGGCTCATGAATAAGTCCAAGAAGCAGTTCCCAAAGCATAAACACATTTAATGGTAGATCATATTATATGAAATAAGACCATTCCGACCCATCAACTCCAAAATTACTCAACGGTTACCCCTTTTGTCAATGCACATTATGAAAACAACAAACTAGAGAAGGCTTGTGACATAGAACATAAGTTTATAAACATAACCAGAGAAAACTACGCAAAATAAATCAGGATGTCCGCTTTGGACTTGCACTAAAATGAACTAGCACAACGAAACTATTAGAAAATTAAATCAAGTTTATTAAAAATTGTAGGCGCCTACAACCAGACCTGCAACACTAAAAGATAAAGCTGCCCTACAACCTTGAGATCTAACTATGAGCTGAATTCTATCCTTGGAAGCAAACTTTCTTAGCTGTAAAATGGTAGAGTTGTCACAGCATATCCACCAAAATTTTAACCAAAGGTTTAGTTTCTTCTTTGCTAAGTTAGTAATATTTTATTGTTATAATTAGTCTATATAAGGCTAGCTTGTATTGTATTCATATATGCATTTTTTTCAGATTAAAACTATCTCTCCCTCTCTTCCACGAATAAGTGAGTGTGTATATAAAATTCTGTTATATTGATAACAAATTGGTATCAAAGTTGATTATATCCAATGTTAGCTTTAAGAGAGGTTTGTGAGAAATAAGAGTGTTCTCGTCCTTGAGAGGTTTTTGTGAGAGAGTGTTTCACTTAAAAGAGAGAGATGGCAAATTACAATGTTGTGTGGTCAAGTCCCAAATTAGATGGGAAACTTGATTATAGTTATTGGGAGACTTTGATGTCTACCCATCTCAAGGCTCACAATGTTTGGAGTCTTGTTGAACTAGAATTGCAAGAAGGAGCTGATGCAACTACTCAAAAGAAGGACCAATTAGCAATGTCCTAGACTCACCAAGGTATAAAATATTCAGTTTTTGGTAAAATTGCCTATGCCAAAGCTATGAAAGAAGCATGGAGTATCTTGAAGCTGGCTTACAAAGGTGTAGATAAGGCTCAGAAATCCAAATTGCAGTCCTTGCGAAGAGAGTATGAAAGGTATGAAATGTCTAGCTCAAAATCTGTTGAGCAATATCTTTCTTGTGTTACTAATCTTGTCAACAAGATGAGGGCATATGGAGAAGATATACCTGATAACCAAGTGGCGGAGAAAATTTTTTGCACCATGCTTATTAAATTTGACCATATTGTGACTATAATACTAGAGTCACATGATCGGAGACAATGACTATAGCAAAGTTGCAGGGAAGCATTGAAAGCCACGTGAGCAAAATATTGGAAAAAAAATAAAAAAGACTACCAAAGAAGCCTTACAAAGCCAAGTGAATTTCAATAATATTATAGATTTTAATCAAAATGCATATGGTAGAGGTTGTGGTTTTAATAGTGGAGAAAAAGGAAATTTTAGAGGTAGAGGAAGCTTCAGAGGAAGATGTCATGACAATAATTTTAACTAGTGGAGAGACAACTGATGAGTGCATTTTATATAGCTATTTTACACCTCAATCACTTATATTTAAGTCCTCATTTGAGAAAGAATTAGGTGCTTTTACAGTTAATTGCGTATTTTGTAGGAACCAAGCACTTAAAGAAGCAAGGCAGAAAAAGTGAGCATGAAACAATGATTTTGGAAGATTTCGGGCTAGAGGAACCAACTCCAAGTTGAATCCAAGATTGTAGAGGCCCAAGGAATAACAAGAGGCGCATGTTGCAAGAGAAAACAGGTCAAAGAGTCTCAAGTAGCAAGCTGGCGCCGCAACACGAAGTAGTTGGGGCTATGGTGCCACAAACAACCAGAAATTATGCATATGAAGCGGTGGCACTGAGGACATGGTGTCGTGGCACTAAAAGAAGGACAAACGACCAGAAACCATGTTATTGGTGTCATGGCTCCCTGGAAGTCCGAATACGTAAATTTGTCTAGTTTGATTAAGAAATTGTATCCTAGCTATAAATAGGCAACTAGGGTTGATGTTTAGGATCTTTTTGAACCTTGGCAATTAGAGGAAACAAGAGGGAGCATGGAGGCAGAGGAAAGCTTGGAGCTTCATTGAGTTTTTCTTCTTTACTATGTTTTTTTCCATGTTTTCTTCTACTTCCATGATGTATTTTATCTTGATTATGAGTTTCTAAGTTTCTCTCTAGGGGTTATGATGTAGCCCAACTTATGTATTGATTTGATTGATGGATTTAATGCAATTCTAGCTTTGTTCAATTGAGTTTTAATTCTCTACTTTTTACTCTTTGATTGATTTGGCCAATTAGTTAGGGAATTTGTGGATTGCTATAACTTGTGAATGAATTAGTTAATCTAGACCATGTACATTAATTCCATAGTGGAGCTTAGGGCAGCAATGTGCCTAGAACCCTGTGTAATCATTAAAAAGAATCTATAGAACTTCAAGCAATTCTAATTATTACAATTCACATAGAAATATGATTTGATTGATAATTGAAATTTCTTTGATCTGACCTTAGGAGGGGCTTTTTAATAGATTAGGAAGATCTTGGCTAGCAATTGATAGAACTAGAGTGCATTGATGAAATTAGGAGAATTAATATATATGGTTGAGGTGAAATCAGAACTCTTAAGCTTTTAATTACTGAATATTCTACACTTTTGCTTGCATTCTTATTTTCTTTGTTACTTTGGTTTTATTCTAAATTGCTTTCATTATAATTCAACTGCTTGAGTAATACCATGGTTAGAGTACTTTGGTAATTTGTTGCATAGTCCCTTGGATACAACAACCCTAGGATACTTTGCTAGCTGTATTGATAGTGTACACTTGCACTTTATTTCATTATATACATTTTTCTCACATCAAGTTTTTGGCGCCGTTGCCAGGGACTATGTCAATTGATATTGGAGGAATTAACTGGGTGTTAACTCAAGCAAAAAAAAATTTTATGTTTATTTTTTTTTTTTTGGTTTCATGTTATTGATTAAATGTTCACTACTCTCAGGTGTTATTAGCTTTAACTTTGTCTGTAAGGATTTTTCTGGTGCATGAGAAGTGTTAGTAGTTATATCTTAGTCCCCTTTGATCTTGAAATAGAAAAGACTTGTAGAAGGAAGAGAAGAGAATGAAGATTAGCTACAAACCCTTAACAAGATTTAAAGAAAATGGTAGTTGAGGATTATCATAATGAAGAGCACGTGGCTCTAAGGAAGTTTGCTATACCTAGGGTCGAAAATGCAATGTTTAGCATTAGAAGACTAGTTGTGGAGGCCAAGAACTTTGGAATCAAGCCTACAATCATTTAGACTGTACAAAAGAATCAATTCTTAGAAGGACACAATGAAGACCTCAACCTTCATATCTCTAATTTCTTGGAGATTTGTGACACCTTCAAGTACAATGGGCTATCTAATGAAGCTATTAAGCTCAGACCATTCTCCTTTTCACTAAGAGATGGGGCTAGGTGATGGTTAAATTCCCTTCCACTAGGTTTGGTTGAAAGTTTGGAGTCACTAGCTCAAAAATTCCTAACCAAGTAATTCCCTCCTTCAAAGACAACTAAGCTCCGAATAGAGATAGTGAATTTTGCCTAGCTTGATAGGGGGTCTCTCTATGATGCATGGCAGAGGTTCAAAGAATTACTTAGAAAATGCCCACATCATGGCATGTAGGATTGGCTAGTGATGCAGGTATTCTATGGAGGCTTGGGATCTCACACAAAAACAGTGGTTGATGCAGCAGCGGGAGGTGCCTTTCTGAATAAAGATTAGGCAAAGGCATATGAATTGTTAGAAGAGGTCACTGCTAATACCTCTGACTAGAGCATAAGGAGAGATAATGAAAAGAAGGTAGCTGGTATCCAAAATGTAGACGCATTGGCCAAGTTGTCAGCCAAACTTAATCAAGTTCTCTCTTTTCAAGCTGCACTACTTAAGGGTAATCTTGGGGAAGGAGCAGAGGAAGGAACTGAAGAGATGAACTATGTGGGTAATAACAACCCATATTCTAAGACTTACAACCCTAAGTGGCACAATCACCCCAATTTCTCATGGAAGAATCCAAATGAGGGTAACCCACCATTTCAGCAACAACAACAATAGCCCAAGATGAATCTAGAGGAAGTAATGGAAAAATTGGCAACCTCACAAGCAAAACTCACTAAAAGAACCAACTAATTTATGAGCAATACCAATACTTCTATTAAATAGCTGGAGAATCAAGTGGGGCAAATCTCTTAATTATTGACTATTAGATAGCTTAGAACATTACCCAGCACTACAGAGACAAATTCGAGAAAGTATGTCAAGGCTATCTTTTTTAGAAGTGGAAAGGTAGTTGAGACAGACATTAAGGAGACTTCCACAGCTGAAGGTGAGAAAGAAGATATGCCCAAATCTACAAAAGAAGAAGAGACCATTGTAGTGCCTGAGACACTAGAGATTAAGAAGGTGGAAAAACCCATATCTAAATTATTTCCTGATAATCCACCAACTTTATGTGCCTAAAATTCCTTTTTCATAGAGGCTTATGATGAAGAGAAAGAAGATGACGAATTTCTAAAATTTCTAGAGATATTTAAGAAGTTGCATATTAACATTCCTTTCTAAGAGGCTATTACTAAGATGCCTAAATATGCTACATTCATCAAGGAGCTTCTTAGTAAGAAGAGAAAGCTAGAGGGGAATGAGAGGGCCATGCTTAATGAAGAATGCAGTGCAATTCTCCAAAAAAAATTACCAGTAAAGATGAAAGATCTTGAGAAATTCACTATACCATGCAACATAGGCAACATGGATGTAGGAAGGGCATTATGTGATTTGGGAGCTAGTGTGAATTTAATGCCCCTTTTTATGTTCAAGAAACTTGGTATTGGGAAAGTGAAGCCTACCATAATGATCTTAGAATTTGCAGATAGATCTCTTAAATATCCATATGGGTTAGTGGAGAATGTGTTAATCAAAGTAGGAATTTTTTTTTTTTAGTTAATTTTGTGATGCTTGACATGGAGGATGACACTAATATCCCTTTGATATTAGGAAGATCATTCTTGGCAACTGGTAAAGTTCTAATAGACATGGGTGCTAGAGAACTTAAACTGAAAATGAATGGAAATCATGCTACTTTTAAGCTCTTTGAAGATCTTCACCCATGCAACATAAATGAAGAGTCTCAAAAAGAGAAGGCTGAAGTTAAAGCTATAGAACAAGTACAACCAGTTGAAAAAGATCCAAATATAAAGAAAAAGAAAGAGAAAAATAAAAAGAGTAAAGGCAAGAAAATTTCGGAGTGATGTTGTTCATGATGCCTAGCTTGCCTTGAGAAAATTCTGAAGTTGGTTAGCTACCCAAGTAAGGAAGGAAAGGGAATTAGAGAGTCTATGATTTCTCCATACAATCCTCTAAATGTGTCATAATGAGAAACAAAGAAAGTTAGGCTGATGTCTATAAACCAAGGGCTTCTTGGGAGGCAACCTAAGTGTTGACTTCCTTTTCTCTTATTTTTTTGTAATTTCTAGCTTTGTTTAATTGATTAGTCTTTAGATTTTAGAGTAACTTAGACAATTAAGTAGACTTATGCAGGTTCTGGAGTAATTTAGGGGAGTATTTTGAAGACTTTCAACTGAAGGGAGGCTATTTTTCATGCTTGGTGCAGTGACCTCGGCTTCTCGAGGCATGGCCTCATCAACAGGCAACAAGAGTGGAGTTGGCGCCACGGTGCAACCCACATGGCGCCATCTATTGCAATTCGAAGATAGCATCATCAACTTGGCGCCGCAGCGCGAAACCCTTGGGGCCACGACCGCCGCTTCAGCGATAAAGGGTCCCGCCACGCGTCCCAAGCCATTTCCTTTATCTTCTTCATCTCTTTCACACATGTACTCTCTAAAACCTCCATACCCACTCTCTCAAACTCCATTTTCCTTCAAAATCTCACTATGGGTAGCCTAGAAATCACCTCCAATCACACTTAAAGGGTGTTTAAACTCGCGGGTTCAAGTTTAAGGGAGGAAATTCTCACTTTGGCCACTTTCTCTCTCTACAAGGTGGTGAATTTTTGCAAGCTTTGGCACAAGATTAAGGCTCTCAATAACTTATGGTAGCTTCCTAGAGGTAAAAGACACATATTCTACTTAATTTCTACTCATGGGTGATGATAAATTTTGACTTTGCTATGCTTGAAACCCTTAGGTCGAAAATGGGTGTGTAATGGGCATGCTTGCAATTTGTGTGGTATATGAGGCTTATTTGGTGATTGTCTAATTAGTGTTGGCATTTGATTTATAATTGCCCACTTGCACGCTCATCATTTAAGTGTTAGGGGAGGTATTGATATAGTGATTTGGGGATATTGGATAAATTGTTTACATATACTTGTGTGGATAAAGCTGTTTAAGTATTTTGCAGACCATAATACCCATGAAAAGCTGAGCTAAGTGCAAGGCCCCCTCTTCTTGACCGCCATCATATGACCTGGTACGGTTTGTTAACAAGAAGGCCTAAGATTGATATGGGGAGCTACTCAACAAAACTTTTATAGCAGAGTTTGACATTGATCTAAGCCTCCCTTGTTATGGCCCAATCGCCAATGAAATGGTATGATGCCAGTGGATCAAGTTTACCCAACAACAGACCCCTGCAGCCATGAACATTGTAAGGGAGTCCTATGTCAATCTACTTGAGCTTGAGACTCCATTCCAAAGCTAGGTGAGGGGTACTACAATTTCTTTCACTACCAAAGACATTAGTGAGCTGTATGAGATCCCATGGGGAATGATTGAGGAGCCCTCTTTAAATAGATTCTTGGTGGAAGGTGACTATAATGATATTACTTGCACATTGTGTATTGAATGCACGACCTAGACAACTAGAAATGGTGAGTTCTATCATTTCCCAAACGTCGGGCTAGACAAAATTTACAAAGCTTGGTTACATTTCGTCTCTGTACACCTTCTACCTTCCACCTATACATCTAATGTCACTAAGATGAGGGCTAAACTCCTTTAGGCAATCCACAACAGGTGGTAGTACAATAGAGGGACTACAATAGAAGAAACCCTCCAAACTACAAGGGAATCAAAGCTCAAGAGGGTCTTGCCCTTCTTTCACCTGATTTATGCCTTGTCCTAAAGGGATGGAGTCACTTAGGGTGCTGAGGACCCCCTATTGGAGCCCATACGTCATCTCGACAAGAAATTCTTTGACCGGCTCAAGCTTCCAACATTGAGGGCTCCTCTTGAGCACTATGCCCGACTAGCCGCAGTTGCCCTCCCACCTCCTGCACCCCAGTAACAGCAGTACCACCATATGGCACAAGGTGATTCCTTTGCCTCCCAGCCTGTCCCTAGGCACATAGAGGCTAATTTGGCTCAATGGCTAGAGGCCTTTATGAGTTTCGACTACTAATGGTTACAAGTGGCCGGGCAGCATCTAAAGGAGTTGTCAGGCACGAACCTCGAGCTACCCGACTTCCCCGTTTGCCCACCACAACCACTGGCTACACTAGAGCCCACTGATGATGATTAGTTGTTAAGAAACCCTTATGACTCCGATGATTAGCTCGCCTCTAACAGGGAGTACCCTTTCCCTTATCTTTTATTTTTGCACTGAGGACATTTCATGGTTTGAGTTTGAGGGGTGCCGCTGTGTTTGTTCATTGTTACTATCTGAGTAGGTTAGTTAGTTGGTGTGCTTTTGCATGTTGCATGTTTCTTTCATAATTGCATGATTGTGTGAGTTAGTTGATAGTCTTATTGAAAAACTAAAAACCATGGCCAATGATAAACTAGACTTGATTTGTGATATTGTGGTGAGGAGACCTAATTCGATGCTTTGCAATGCATGATTGCTGATTAGGTCCTAATAGATCAATTTGATGCCTTGCATTGCTTGTATCCATTTTGAATTGTTGGAAAGCCTCTGGGAATTCTGAGCCAACCTTAATTCTATGTGACCCCATGTTTTATTGTTAATTCCTATTTGTGCATAAATACTTTGATAGTGAAGTGAATGAGAATGCATGAAGATGAACATTAGCCATTAATGATCTCTTGAACCATAGAGTTGTATCTTTAAAGCTCTTGAAGTGATTGTAAGTGTGTCATGTATTCTTAATTTCTCTAGAACTTGCTTTGTTATGCATGTTGAGACTACACTTGAACTATTTGCACTAAGATAATTAGGGCACCTAGGATGAACCCGTTTTAGCCTTTCATAACCTAATCTTGAACATTAACCATTAGTTGAGCCCTTTCGAGCCTTAGCCTTCATTTCCTTCATTTAACCACATTATAAGCTATATACCCTTTTTTGGTGATTTACCCATATTTTGAACCCAACACCTTAAGGGATTATGTGGAACCATTGCATAAGGATGTTGCTTGATCTATGTTTAGGAAAGTGGGAAGAGGTAGCCTCAAAAGATACAAAAACAAGATTCTCCCATGAAAAGGCAAAGTGAAAGAAAAAGTAGCTAAAAAGCAAAGAATGAGAAAAAAGGGAGAAGAAATATGTAAGTGTGAGGCTTGATAGTTGGAGAGTAGTTGAACTTAAAGGGTAGCATAAAAATCACATATTCTCTTCATGTTATATTTTACCTTCATTTTTACCACAATTCATCCTTTTTAACCATACCCCTCCTAAGCCCCATTACAACCTATAAAAGTCCCTTTTGACTTGAGTGATCACTTAACCCTCTAGATACTTGAGAGATTGGAGTGTATTTTTCATCCTTGTGAGGGAGTTCATCTTCATTGTATTTGATTTCATGAAACTTGATGAGTTGTTGTAAATGTGCATTGAATTCCAAGCCTTATATTTCTTTCACAATGATGACGTTCCATGAATTGATGACCCGTCCATATGGTAACTTGGAGTATGCACTTGGGTGAGAACTTGAGCTTGAGCCTTTTATTTATGTTGAGTTACCTTTATTGTATGGGACTGTTTTCTATTGCATTAAATGATCTTCATTGCATCTTGGTTCTTAGTCTCCAACATATCCCATGGTGGTATTCTTTGAGGCCAATGTGGTTCGTAGGTCTTGGTGGTTGATGGTTATTGCCTTGCACGTTTTCTTCTTTTTGATTTTACTCGAGGACAAGCAAAATGCTAAGTTTGGGAGAGTTTGATGAGTGCATTTTATGTAGCTATTTTATACATAAATCATTTATATTTAAGTCCTCATTTGAGAAAGAATTAGGTGCTTTTGACTGTTAATTGCTCATTTTGTAGGAACCAAGCACTTAAAGAAACAAGGCAAAAAAGTGAGCATGAAATGATGATTTTGGAAGATTTCGGGCTAAAGGAACTAACCCTAAGTTGAATCCAAGATTGTAGAGGCCCAAGGAATGACAAGAGATGTGTATTGCAAGAGAAAACAGGTCAAAGAAGCCTCAAGTAGCAAGCTGGCACCGCAACCCAGAGTAGCTAGGGCCATGGTGCCACAAACAACTAGAAAGTGTGCATATGGCGCGGTGGTGCCGAGGGACATGGGGTGGTGGTGCCAAAAGAGGGACAAATGACCAAAAACCATGTTAATGGCACCATGACGCCAAAAGAGTTGCGCCATGGCCCCCTGGAAGTCTAAATACGCGAATTTGTGGGCTTTTGGGCCTAATAAGGTTGATGTTTAGGATCTTTTGTCACCTTAGCAATTGGAGGAAGCAAGCAAGAGCGTAGAGGCAGAGGAAAGCTTGGAGCTTCACTGAGTTTTTCTTCTCTACTCTGTTCTTTTCCATGATGTATTTTATCTTAACTATGAGTTTCTAAGTTTCTCTCAGGGGCTATGATATATCCCAACCTATGTATTGATTTGACTAATGGATTTAATGCAATTCTAACTTTGTTCAATTGAGTTTTAATTCTCTACTCTTTACTCTCTAATTGATCTGGCCAATTAGTTAGGAAATTTGTGGATTGCTATAACCTAGGAAGGAATTAGTTAATCTAGACAATGAGAATTAATTCCACAATGGAGCTTAGGACAAGAATGTTCCTAGGACCCTTTGTAGCCATTAAAAGGAATCCATAGAACTTAAAACAATTCTAGTTATTACAATTCACATATGAATATGATTTGATTGATAATTGGAATTAATTTAATCTGACCTCGGGAGGGGTTTTTTAATAGATCAGGGAGATCTTGGCTAGCAATTGATAGAACTATAGTGCATTGATGAAATTAGGAGAATTAATATATATGGTTGAGGTGAAATCAGAACCCCTAGGCTTTTAATTATTGAATTTTCTACACTTTCGCTCGTATTCCTATTTTCTTTGTTGCTTTGGTTTTATTCTAAATTGCTTTCATTACAATTCGACCACTTGAGTAATATTGTGGTTGTAGTACTTTGGTAATCTGTTGCAAAGTTCTTTGGGTGCGACAACCTTGGGATATTTTACCAACTACATTGATAGTATACGCTTTCACTTTATTCCATTATATACATTTTTCTCACATCAACAATTATAGAACATGTAGTCAAGGAAGAGGAGGAAATAATTTTGGGCCTAGTAGTCGAGGATGAGGACGAGGTAATCAGTGTCAAGAGAGATGTAATTTTAATTGTGAAAGGTATGGACACAAAGCTACTAATTATAGATCCAAATCTTAGAACAATTACTAAGCTAATGTTGAAAAAAATAAATACTAACATATTGGTGAAAATTCTAATAATATAGAAAGTTTATTTCTTGCAAGCAACTCTTTTGTGGAAGATGGAAATATTTGATATTTAGATTTTGATTGTAGTAATCATATGTGTAGGAATAAAAAGTTATTTTCCTCTTGGGATGAAAATGTCTAGTCAACAGTTAAATTTGGGAATAATTCAAATATTCTTATTTTGAGGAAATGTAGAATATCTATTAAGATAAAGGATGGTTCTCAAATCTTTATCTATGATGTTTTCTATGTTGCTGGTCTTCATCTTAATTTACTGAGCATGGGACAAAAATCAAAAAAAGGTTATCACATGCATGTTCATCACAGTTCCTGCACCTTGATGGATATGAGTGGAAAATTTCTTGCAAAAGTATGACATCTAACTACCTATTCTCATTAAAAATTAATCATGAAAAATTTTCTTGCTTAAGTGTTGTAATACCTTATGCAAATTGGTTATGGCACATGTGATTTGGACATTTTCATTTTTTTGGGCTAAATTATTCGTCAAAGAAGGAGCTTGTTTCTGGCATACCTATTATGAATATTTTTAACCATGTATGTGAAACATGTGAGTTAGGGAAAAAGCATAGGGATGTATTTCCATTTGGAAAAGTTTGGAGAGCAAAGAAGCTGTTGGAGATTGTTTATTCAGATTTGTGCACTATGAAAGTTCTATGAAATGGAGGTAGCAGGTATTTCATTACTTTTATTGATGATTTTAGTAGAAAGGCATGGGTGTATTTTCTCAAACATAAATTAGAAGCTTGTGAAGCTTTCAAATCATTCAAGGTGTTTGTAAAAAAACAAAGTGGTTGCAAAATTAAAGATTAAGAATAGACAAAGGTCAAGAGTATCTTGCTTGCACATAGTTCTTTGAGTAGGATGGAATTCAACATAAACTGACCACCAGATACACACCTCAACAGAATGGAGTAGCAGAAAGGAAGAATATAACTACAATGGACATGGTAAGATGCATATTGAAATCTAAACAATTGCCTAAAGAATTTTGGACATAAGCTATTACTTGTGTAGTTTATATTTTGAATAGGTACCCGACCAAAAGAGTTAATGACAAAACACTTGAGGAACCTTGGCATGGGAGGAAACCATCAATTTGGCATCTCATAGTCTTTGGGTGTATTGCTTATGCTCATGTACTAGATCAGCAAAGGAAGAAGCTAGATGACAAAGGTGAGGAATGTATTTTTGTAGGCTATGGTACAAATTCAAAGGCCTATAGATTGTATAATCCAGAAAAAAAAAATGTGATTATCAGTCATGATGTAACATTCGATGAAGAAGGAAAATGGGAGTGGTCTTCAAGAAGTCAAAAGGAGCCAATGGTGACTTTAGAAAGCTATGAAGAAGAAAATACTCAAGCAGATCTAGTACCTTAGCCAAAGACATCCAGTAGACCCCAAAGACATCGCCAGCTACTAGCCAGATTAGGAAATGTGATTGGTATTGATAATGACCCATATGATGAAGAGATTATCAATTATGCTTTATTTGCAAATTGTGAACCAATTAGTTATGAGGAGACATCAAATGACTTAAAATGAAGAAAAGCCATAGATGAAGAAATGCATGAAATTGAAAATAATGACACGTGGAAGTTAATAGATTTACCTTTTAGTAAAGAACCTACAAGAGTAAAGTGGGTATTCAAGACAAAGTACAAGCCTAATGGTGAGATTGATCATTTCAAAGCCAAATTGGTTGCAAAAGGCTATAAGCAAATACAAAGTATTGATTACTTTGAGGTATTTTGCCCTTGTTGAAAGATTAAATACTATTCACATGATTATCTCTCTCTCAACTCAAAATAACTAGAAGATTTATCAAATGTACATTTCTAAATGATGCTTTAGAAGATAAAGTATATGTTGGGCAACTTGAAGAGTATGAAGTTAGAGGAAAAGAAGATAAAGTGGTTAAAGAAAGCACTATATCGATTGAAGTAGGCACCAAGAGCATCGTGCAAAAGAATTGATTCATACTTCATAAAGCATAGTTTCAAAACATGTCCTTTTGAGCATATTTTATATGTTAAATTTGTTGAGCCTAGTGATATTATAATTGTCTGTCTTTATCTTGATGATTTAATTTTTATTGTGAGCAACTCAAAAATGATTGAAGAATTTAAGGAGGCTATGGTAAAATCATTTGACATGACAGATTTAGGTTTAATGTCTTATTGTCTTAGAATTAAAGTAATTCAATAGGATAATGGAATTTTCATTTTCCAAAGGAAGTATGCAAATGGCATTTTGAAGAAATTCAAGATGTAGAATTCAAAACTAGTTCTTACTCCAGTTGAAGAGAAACTGAAGCAAGTGAGAGAAGGTAAAAGGGGACCCATAAATCCAACCTACTACAAGAGTTTAATTGGAAGTTTGAAATATTTAACTGCAACCAAACCAAACATAGCTTTTGAAATTGGATTGCTCAGTAGATTCATGGAGGAGCCTCGTACTTGTCATTTATAAGGAGCAAAGAGAATCCTTCAATATATCAAAGGTACTTTAAATGAAGGAATTTTTTATGCAAGTATTAATCATGTGAATCTTATTGGCTACACATATAGTGATTGGGGTGGAGATATAGAAACAAGAAAAAGCACATCAAGATATGCTTTTCATCTTGGCATTGGTGCAATATTATGGTCTTTGAAGAAGCAACCAATCGTTGCATTATCTACAACTGAAGCAAAATACATTGTAGTAGCTAGTTGTGAAACACAAGCAGTTTGGCTGAGAAGAATACTTGAAGTGTTACATCAAAAGCAAGATACTCCCACAGATATATTTTGTAATAATAAGTTTGCTATTGTGCAGTGTAAATATTCAGTTTTTCATGGGCGATCCAAGCATATAGACATTCGATTTCATAAAATTCTCGAGCTAGTAACTGAAGAGGAAGTAGTGATTATTTATTGTCATACTAAAGAACAAATTGCAGATATTTTTACAAAAGCCATTGAAGCTTGAGTTGTGTTATAAATTGAAGAAATTGTTAGAGATGATAAATTTCTACTAACTTAATTTAAGCGAGGCAATGTTAGAAAATTGAATCAAGTCTATTAAAGATTGAAAGCACCTATATGCAGCCCTGCAACACTAAAAGATAAAGCAACCCTGCAACCTTGAGATCTAGATGTGAGTCAAATTTTACCCTTAAAAGCAAACTTTCTCAGTTGTAAAAAGGCAGAGTTGTCACCACATAACTAGCTACAATTTTAACTAATGATTTAGTTTCCTTTTTGCTAAGTTGATAATATTTTATTATTATAATTAATCTATATCTTGCTTGTACTGTATTGAAAACTCGCAAACATAGTCTAACAATAACATTGAAGAGAGAGTGAAATGTGCATTGGAAATAAATTATAAATATTTTTTATTTCCAAAAAATGTGTTTTATACATAAGATTAAAAAAAATACTTCTAGAATATGTCTTATAAATAAGACCGGAAAAGGTATACCATAGATCTCTAGAGGATATATTAATTGTTATATTGTGTTAATAAATATAAAAATTATTATATATAATTCTCTTTTTATTAATATGATTTTATTATCAAATAATGAATACTTATTAACAAATATTTATATCATTTATAATAATGATAAATAATAATACTCCTTATTTCATGCTCCTTCTGTCTCATATCTTTTGCTGTTTAAGAATGAACATAAATTAAAAAAATATTAATTAATAAATATAATACATTGACTACAATATTCTCATTTAATTCTAGACTGGTTTAGTTTATTTAAAAAGAAAAAAAAAATGCCTAAAAATCAAGCAACTAAAGAGCAAGCAAACCGATCAAAAACCACTTTCAAACCATATCAACCAATTACGGTTAAAAGGTTAAAGTGGTTCACTTTTTAAACTCAAAAAAATTATTGCTAATAGAAAGTTGAGAATGAGCGGCTGCCCTGGGTCATTTATAATGGTGGTTCATAGGTTTTTTTTTTTTTTTTCTTCTTAGTTTTTCAGGAGTATCTTCTTATTAAAGATAATCATATTTAAATATGTTTTCAGACACTTTTAACAAGCATTTAAACCCGAGTTTACCGTGTGATGAGATTGTATAAGTAATTTACAAAGGATATTTTAAAATATAATATAATATTCTATTTCAAAACATACTACTTCTAATCCACGGCTAAAATAAAATATAATTTAATATTATATTGTTTCCTTTGTCTTATTGTATTATATTCTTTAAACTCAACCTACTAGATGTGGTCTAGTGAGTAATGAAGGGTTAATTTGGTTAGTATTTAGGGTGTTTTGAATTTAATTCTTTCATATAAACAAAAAAATTATTGGTCAAACTTAATTTAAATAATTAATTATATCTTTTTTTTGGTCCAAAATATTATTATTTAGGTATATATAATTCCTTTTTCAAACAATTAGAATGTGGCTACTATAAATTTGGTTAATATTCTATCTCATATTATTTTTTATTATAATTTATATATAAAATTCATGTAGATATTAAATTAATTTTGGATGAATTTATTATTCATAGAGCATTATAATATACTTATGCTCTTTTATTTTCTTGAATTATAATTCATAAATCATAAAATTTTCTATAATAACTAGATTTAGATTATGCATAATTCATTTTAATATGCCATATTATTTTTGAATTTTCAAAATATATATTTTTTAAATATCTACTGTTGAACTAGAGACTCGATAATTGAATCCCAATGAATCAATCTCTGGATCAATTTTTAAAACAATAGTTATATTTACTTTATTAGAAAGTTATGACATTATAATTTATTCAATATTTTTGTTTTGATATTTCATTTTGTGAAGTCTACATATACATATATTTAATAGTATCCTTCAATTATGGCTGAGCCAAAATTTGAAAGAGGGGAGCATGATTAAAATCTAAAATTTTCAGTGATCAAATAGAAACTTCACATAAATTTTGAGAGTCATATGCGTAATAACTATATAATACTAAAGTAAAATTGATAATTGGGAAGGGGAGTTCATCATGAGCTCCACCAGTCCCCCACTCTTATTGGTTAATTGATTGATCTAGTTTCATAAGTAAATGTTAAGGTTTGATTCAAACAAAAAGAAAAAAAAAAAAGGAAGTGTTGCTGATTTAAACAAGAGAAGATTTTGGTTATAATTTAAAAGTATAAGGTATGCTATGCTAATAAATAATAGCACTATTTATTAGAGTTAAATCTTTCCTTATTAAATTACGTATATATATATATATATATATATATATATTTGGACAATATCAAATAATAAATTTTAATAAATAGATTATAATATTGGTAGTAATAACCATGGAAGTAGCATTCAACTAGAGATTGCATTTGTATTGAAGATCTTATTATCAATTCAGAATTATTTTATACCATATTGATTTCTTCTTTTAAAATTCATACATGTTTTTTTTGATTCACAAACAACTAGACATGTGCATAGAGGACTATTTTTTTGATTGTTCTGACAAGTACAATCCTTAGGCATAGCACTTGCTCCAAACTTTGCCAGGAAATCAAGAAAGCACTGGTAGTCTCCATCTTCCCCACAACTTGGAGTACTTACAAAAATATTTATAGCTTACGCATATCAATGAAGTCCTCAAATTAACATGATTCAAACATGTGTCCTTACAAAGCATTAATGTTTAAGTCTTTATCAACTTCACCAAATTTCTTTGATGAATTTTTATCTTTTCATAATTCAACACTTTTTAGACTCCTCAACAAGGTCATACTTTGTAACTTCCCATAATTCAAAATAAAATTTAAAACATGCTATTACTCAATTGCTACTTCTTTTGTGTAGAAAATGGTAGTAAGAATGTAGATCCCTTAACCACTAAATGTTGACATAACATTTAAATCCTAACTAATTACGAGTGAAGTGTTACATTGAAAAGATTTATCGTCTTGTAGAGAATACAGAAATAAAAAAGTTTCATACATACGACAACCTAAATTTTTAAGTTGAAAGATAATCTTATGTTTATAAAGTACATTCTCTACAAGGTTCGGTTCACTACGCAATGGTGGTTATCCTCAGCCTAACTTAGCCACACTGTTGGTTGCCAATGACGTATATATCTGGGGATCCACAAATGAGAAGGATTGCCTTCAGGGCACTATTGGCCCTTAAAGAAGGCTACTTAACTAGTTTTTGGGTGCCAAGGAATCTGATTCCAAACAAATATATCTACTGATTAAATGAGATTGTTGGTCACCAAAGATATGAATTCGGTGCTTCTGAGGTTGAATTAATGCTAGAACTGTTTGGCCAATAATGGAACCTCTATTTCATAATTATTATTTTATAAAACTTATTTTTTGTCATTTCATATTATCGTCAATTTAAAAAAAAATTAGTATTTTAAATTAGATAATTTGAACTCTCATATTTTAAGTTAAAAATAAAATAAACTTTTTTGTATAGACAAAAAAAAATCTTAATAAAATTTATTTTTGTTCTTCACTTGAAATAAGATAGTTTATTTTGTTTAATTTATTAAGTAAAAAAGTTTTCTCTATATTTTATAATAATAGCAAGAGTTTTCAGTTATTCAATCAATCATAATTAACTGCTTGCTTTTGTTAACGCTTGTTTAGTTTACACACAAATAGGTCAAAACTCTCATGCAATCTTATGCTAACAAATCCACTTAGTGTGTTTAATTTAAAAAATGTAAGAGAGAGATATAGAATTTCAGAAAACAAAGGGGGAAATATAAATTTTGGTTAAATTCAAGGAATAATGAGAAATTTCTCTCATTAAGAAGGAACGTTTGTTACAAGTTGTGTTCTAAACAAGGTAAGCTGACTCAGTTTAGCAAAAAAAAAAAACAAAGGTAGGTGATCATTATACAGATATTAAATAGTAATAGTTCACGTTTTAACGATACTAATCGATAATCTAATTTTCAAATGTGATTAGTTTATAAGGAAAAGTTCTGTAGGAATTTGATTCTTCCGAAAATTAAGTACTGCCTAAATGAATTCACATCTTTCAGTCTCACTTTTTTTTTCTTTTTTTTTTTTCAAAAGTTTATATTTAATAATTTAATTATATTTATAATATTTTATAAATTTCTGAACAATTATAAAGGAGTAAGAGAAAAAATAGTACAAGTAAAACAAAAGAGTTTTTTTAGCCTAAATTTGAGAGATATGGAATTATGGATATTTTATAAGGTGAAATCCTTTAAAGGACTATATAACTAAAATATGTGGCCTCACATTATGTTAATAAGTGTATACCAAGTTAATTAAAAATGGAAATTAAACTTTAGTCTCATCACACATATATGACCATTTGTATTTCTGAGGAACATGTATATTTAATGCTCTAAATTGACAAAATCTCTTTTTCAAATTCATGTATATTTTTTTTGTTACATAAGAGTGCAAAATACTGAGAAAAGAAAAATAAAGTGTTTATACTTATAACATCTAACTCTTTAAAATTTATGACCAAAGGAGTTACTACTAGATTATTACATGTATAGATTTTAAAATCAAGTCTGATGTACTTTACGTCATATTTTTATTTATCTAGTTTATGTAAAAAGGATTTTATATTTAAAATCATGGGTTCACGATTCAAATTTTGGAGCAAGTGGAATGGAGACTACCAGTGCTTTCTTGATTTCCTGGCAAAGTTCGGAGCAAGTGCTATGCCTAAGGATTGTACTTGTCAGAACAATCCATGAAACGTTATAGATTTGGGACACCAAGTGGGATCCCCTGCAAAATAAAAACAGAAAAAATAATAATATAATGATAAGAAATTAATAAGTTGAAAATATTCCAATTCATATAAGGATTTAAACCATTATATGAATGAATGACAGGGTTAGCATAGATAATATCAAAGAGCTTTACCTTGGGCGTGGTTGAAGAGAGTCAAAGCAACCAAAAAAAGCGTAAGAATTGCTACAAACTTCATGATGATTTTTGCTCTCACCTTATGTATACTCAACTTATCAATGAAAGTTTTGGACTAATTATACACCTTAGTGAAAGGAATATATAATAGTGGTAAGGACCTAAAGCAACCAATTAGACAATTTAATTTTTATTTTTATTTTTATTTTTATAAAAAGTATTAAAGAGAAGATTATTTTATGTCAAAATTTATGAGAATATTACAGGTAATATGATATTTTATTTATGATGTTCACATAGATTGAATTAGACAATTAATAAAAGGAGAAATAATATGTTCGTGCATTAACTTTGGTCCATTAGTGCATTCATAAAAATCATTAATTAGTTATGTCATCAGTAAATATATCTTCATTAATGCATTTAATAATTTTATATTTTATTAGCTTATTCAATTGTAGTTTGAAAAGGTTATCCTTTTGAAAAGTATATAATACTTTGTCCTGTCCTATTTATAATACATTTTTAACTAAATCACACAAATTAAGAAAATTAGTTTAAATTAATTAATTGTATTGATGTTTTCAAATTTTATCAAACATTTCAAAATTAGTATTAATTAAAGTCATTAAAGAGTGAAAATAGTCAAAATGATTTCAATGACAATAATGTTAAAGAGAAAGAGAAAAATGTGTCTTTTAGAAATAAATTATAAATACTTTTTTTGTTCTAAAAAATGTGTCTTATATATGGGATCATCAAAAACTTTAAAATGTCTTATGAATAGGACAAGAGGAAGTATATCATAGATGTCTAGAGTATATATTACTTGTTATATTATATTATTATATTAATAATAAAATAACAAATTATTATATATACTTCTCTTTTTATTGATATGATTTCATTATCAAATAATGAATACTTATTAAAAAATATTTATATCATACATAATAATGATAAATAATAATACTTCTTTTTTATACTCCCTCTATTTGGTATCTTTTGTTGTTTAAAGTTGTTAAGAATAAATTAAAAAATCATTAATTAGTGTAATACATAGACTACAATACCCTTATTTAATTCTCCTAATAAAGGATATTGAAGCCTGATAGGTAATTGTTTAGAGGTTGTGTCAATTTATATATCTTGTAAACAATCATGCACACTAGTGAAAAATATTAGTCAATGTTTTGAGAGCCAAACAATAAAAGATGATTCAACTAATCAAATCGCGGACCAGTCTCTTAAGCGGTTTTATTACAAACAATAAAAGATGATTCAACTAATCAATATTAATAATATGAAAATTTCTTTCTCTCAACTCTTCCCTATCATAAACTCTAATATGGTATCAGAGCTTTGTGAGCATGATTTTGTTTATCCCATGAAGTTCAAGCATAGCGGCTATGGTCTTCAAAACAACCATGCAATTATCTTTTCCTATTTTCCATAACCAGTATCATGAAGAGATCGCAGAATCTGGGTTATCTTTCTTGAACCAAATTCCCCAACTATGATCAATATTTTGTGATCCTTAATAGCTTCCATCAATACTCTCTTTTAATCTTGAATTGGAAGGTATTTTCATTCTTCTTGAAATGCAAGAGATTGCATAATTTCTGCATGGATTCTTGAATCTGAGTACCCTGACTTTCTTGGAAACATTCCCCTAAACTGTTCAACTGAGCTCGTAGATCATCAAAAGCTTTTCTCAATCAAGCCATTTTAGAATCGACAGTAACTGTTCTTTTTTGCTTCCCCTGCTTCCATTGTACGAGCTATCTCTCTATACAAGGAGATTGTCTCCAGTTTCCTTCAATCAATATCAATAATATTAAAATTTCTTTCTCTCAACTCTTCTCTACCAAAAACTCTAATATGACATCGGGGAGCTTTTTCTTTTGCTCTTAGCTTCCACAAGTTTTCAACTTCCCACGGTTTCCATGAGTATATCCTCCTACCTTTGTTCTAAGGCAGTAAATGCTGCAATGGCTAGCTATTAAGAAGGAGAATATGGAGAAACAACAAGCTGCGGATACAATAAGGAATATGATAAAAAAATATACTATGCTCTAATGGTGTTTTGTTCTACACATTCTTTTCTCAATCCTTCCTCTGAACTTTCTTCATTTATGGCTTTCATAGAGTCTGAAGAAAGTGACAGTGAAGAGGAAGAAATCCTTGAAGAAGAAGGTGACATGAATCTTGCTTCATCCAATAGAGAGGAAACTCAATTCTTGGACTTGAAGAGAATTTCAAAAAAAAGGTATTTCAAATTTGCAACTAACATGAAGTTGGTAACTTCCTGTAATTGGTTGTGTTTGTACCATTCTGAAATGGAAAAGAGGAATGTTCTTAGCCATATTGTTGATATTGGGTTTGATGAGGATGGTTATCAAATTAGCCAAATTATATTCTGAGCTACAGTCTTTAGTTAATGCATGCCAGCTGTTTGATAATATTTGTAAAAGATCCATGCTTACATACGTTGCTTAACCAGAGAGGAAATGTTTTGGCTTCAGGGAAGGTGGTCATAGTTTTGATGTTGTATGTAATATGGGAGACCAGATGAATGTTGTTTTTGTCATTGATAGCTCCATTGAGGAAATTATGGTGAAAGATAAACCACCATGGATTGGTGTGCATAAACTTATTAATGTCAAGCCACCATTGGTAGTGAAATATGCCACAAGGTCATACATGGGCTCCATACTTTGCTATTATTTCAGTCTTAAAAATTGGTGTAGAATTGTCTCACATTTTCTATATTGTAGATTCTGTTTCTGTTATCAAATGTTTAGTCTTGAGTTCATTTTGCACTGTAGTTTGGAGGAATCTTACAGCATCATAGATATGAACAAGAACGGCAAAGAAAGCAAGGTTCTTTTCAAGGTTGATAAATGGGGGCTGCTTAAGCCGTCCATCTCTTTATTTAGTGCGTCCTCTTCATTAAAAAAATTTAAAAGTTCTCAAATTACCCCGTATGTCTCACGCAACAAAACGGCTCTAGATGGCCGTTTGGCAGTCCAAACAGCCCTATAGAGTCATTTTGACAGTTAAACAGATAATTAAATATAAATAATTTAACAAAAAATTTTAATAAATAATTAAACAGATAATTTAAATTAAATTATCTGTTAAATTATTTATTAAATTATCTTTTAAATCATCAGTTAACTTATCTGTTAAATTATCTTTTAAATTATTTGTTTATCTGTCAAAACAGCTCTAGAGAGCTGTCTGGAGTGCAAAACGGCTGTAGAGAGCTGTTTGGTTGTCCAAACAACTCTCTAGAGCCGTTTTATATTTTAGAGTAAAATGAGAGGCATGAGGCGTGCAGGGTAATTTAAAAATTTTTAATGAAGGGGGACGCAAAAGAAAAATAGGAGCACCTTAAGCAGCCCCCTTGATAAATTGATGGAAAGTTTTGACTGTATTATCATTGGACTAGTACTACTTAGTGGAGGGCCCTTGTAAGGACCCAATAAGTTCATATCAATCTTTCTAAAAATGTATGTATGCTAAAGTAGAATTTGATAATAGGGAGTAGAATACAATAAAATTTACATCTGGGTGCACAAAATAAAGTTAAATTTACAATCTCCTTTTTATTTCATAAATGAGAACAACAATCAAAATAATAAAAAAACTAAAAAAATAAATTGATTCTAGGGACCTCTCTGTCCAAACTTGCACAAAACCTAAAATCTCTGTTTTTTTCATTTTTTAAATAAGAATAAATAAGTAAATAAATAAAAAGCAACCAAGAGAAATAGAGACTTGAGGAGACCTGCCTCTAGCACATGCCGAATCAAACTTATCATTTTTTATTTTTTATTTTATTTATTTTTTGGCATTAAATGAACAAATTGAACTAAAGTCTAAACATAAACTATGGGCCTCGATGAAATGGCTATAACACACAAAAGCCATTAACCTATGACCTATTGCGCATTTCTTTTATAATCCTTGTTTTTCTATTCTAACCCCTTCCCCTGCCTTTTTTGGAATAAAATTACCAAAAAGACCCCATCTATAACCTCAACCTCACCCCTTATACCCTGAACCGCCAAACGTATCTCCACCTCAATTCTCTCTACCTTATCAACGACACATATTTTCTTTTTCTCTTGTTATTACCTTAAGATGAGGCCTCTACCACCCACATTCTCTCTACCCCACCAATGACTTTAACACATATCCCTAATTGAAGGAGCCCAATGATTTATGGGAAGGTCATTGAGATAATGTTTGAGAATCAACATGAAGAATTAGCTTACGACAAATTTTGCCCTAATACCTTTGAAGGCTTGTAAATATTGTGGGTGAAAATTTCTAAGCCACTATTTAGAGGAACGTAGTCAAATTGAGGGTGAGAGATTTTTTTTTTTTTGCTTCTGATTATATGCATAATTTGTAAATGATTTTTTTTTTTTAATAATTCCAGATTATAGGTAATCTAGAACACAACATTTTTGTTGTGCTCCTGATTATGTATGATCCGAAATTGAATAGAAAAATTCAGTCACGAATTATGCATATTCTGGAACATGAAAAAAAAAAGTTTTTAATTATGGATTTTGCATAATTTGGAATATAATTTTTATTTTATCAAACAATACACAAATTCATGTAATTTCACCCCCTAAAATTCGGTAAACACTAACCAAAATTGCATAATTTTAAATAAATGGAACCTACAATCTCATCCAAATGCACTTACATTGATAAATAATCATAACACAGCCCTTAGATTCTTAAAAATCACCAACCAAAAAGCTTAATTACAATGGGGAAGGTAGAGAAGAAGAGACGAGAAAATTATAGTAGTGTGTAGGGGGTTAGAATAGAAATTTTAGGGGTGTTAAAAGAAATCTATTGTCCTGAGATCTTTTTTACATAAGCCCATAGACTCATGGGAAACCATAATAGCCCATGGGGCCCATCTATGGGTAAACAGATCAAAGGCCTAGAATTACTTGTAAGACCCTTCTTTCATGAACATAAAACATGGGCTCATGCATAAATCCAACAAGCGGTTCCCAAAGAATAAACCCATTTTATGGCAGATCATACTAAATGAAATAAGACCATTCCAACCCATCACCTCCAAAATGACCCAACGGTTACTCCCTTTGTCAATGCACATTATGAAAACAACAAACTAGAGAAGGCTTGTGTACATAGAACATAAGGTTATAAACATAACCAGAGAAAACTACGCAAAACAAAGCAAGACCTGCAACGCTATCAGAAAATTAAATCAAGTTTATTAAAAATGGTAGGCGACTGCAAGCAGACTGCAACACTAAAAGATAAAGTTGCCCTACAACCTTGAGATCCAGCTGTGAGTCGAATTCTATTCTTAGACCATCTCTAACTATGGTTCTTTGGTGTTGTATAGGGCTATGTAACAAAAAAATAAAGAGTATCATGAGTAGAGAGTGATGAGGTAGAGGAGAGAAAAATTTGAGAGTTGTTGAAATTTGGAATGGTTGTATAAAAAAATAATGAGCCCCACTTTATATTTTATAAGAAAGAAATAAGAGATTTATAAGAAGAAAAAGAAGAATTGTGAAATAGATTGATTAAAAATAAAAATATAAAATAATTTGTGGGACCCATTTAAAATTTTTTTAAAATTATATGAGTAGAGAAAAAATTATATAAGTTGTATAGAGTGATATGTCATCGTGAGACCCATAAAAATAATATAAATAATTAAGATATGAAACTTTAATAAGTACCATAACTAAAAATACTCTAAGTTGTACAAAGCAGAGTTATCACCGCATGATTTAGTTTCTTTTCTACTAAGTTAGTAATATTTTATTATTATAATTTGTCTTATATAAGACTTGCTCGTACTGTATTCATGAATGGATTTTTTTGAGAAATTATAGAATCTTGTTGTGTATAAAATTCTATTATATTGATATTAGAAACATATTCCCCACAGTGCCATCCGAAGTTAATGAACCTGGCACTTTACATATCCACAATGGTGACCATTTAAGCATTCCCTTAAATGACTTGCGGACAAACAAGACTCTTTACCAGAAGAATAATAAATGAAAATGTAAATAATAATAAGTAAATTGAATTCCAAAGAAACCGAGCCACCTATGACCGAACATAAATGCACAAAGAGCATGTCATAAGCTGACCAGCTAAGCAAAACATATTAATGAATCAAACCCAATTATAATGAATAAAAATTCTAAATAATTAATGACTTTGCATAAGTTCCACTAATTAAACCACACCTAAACTTCGAGCTACATGGACCAAATAATACATGTTTTATTTTTAATTTTATTTTTTTATTCCGTCATGAATAAAAACTATAGGCTCACCACTTCAAATAATGACAGTGACGGCCTTTATGTCAAATTTGGCTCACACCTCACTTGTCTTGCAGTCTGGCACACCAGACAAAATATAGCATCCACACTAGTGAATTAATATATGGATTAATTTTTAAGACATTAGTTGTATCCATTTTATTTGAAATTTTTTGACATTATAATTTATTCAATAATTTTTTATTTTGATATTTCACTTTGTAAAATATACATATATTTAATAATATTAGTTCAACTATAGTCCAACCAGTGGCGGAGCCAATATTTGAACAAGAAGGGCTAAGATTAAAAGCCAAAATTTCTTGTGACCAAATATAATTGTGAGACCAAATACATAATAAGTAAAATTCACAACTGGGAGGAGGACCACGGCCCCTGCTAGTCCGCCAGCGGACGCCCTTGGGCGCAAGTGTTGAACCAGAAAAAATCTTAAACCTTTTATTGGTTGATTGATGGATCTTGTTTCATAGGTAAATGTTAAGGTTTGATTCAAAAAGAAAGAAAAAAAGATGAAGTGTTTCTAATTTAACCAAGAGAAGATTTTGGTCATAATTTAAAAGTATAAGGCATGCTATGCTAATAAATAATAGCACTATTTATTACACTTGAATCTTTCCTGATTAAATTACGTGTATATTTGTTAAATATTTTTTTCGTAATATCAAAGAATAAATTTCAATAAATAGATTATAACATTGATAGTAATAACCATGGAAGTAGCATTCAACTAGAAATTGCATTTATATTGAAGATCTTATTATCAATTCAGAATTATTTTATACCATATTGATTTCTTCATTTAAAATTTATACATGTTTGTTTCATCCACAAACAACTAGACACGTGCATAGACGACTATTTGGTTGATTGTTCTTACAAGTACAGTCCTTAGGCATAGCACTTGCTCCAAACTTTGCCAGGAAATCAAGAAAGCACTGGTAGTCTCCATCTTCCCCACAACTTCCTGGAAACGTCAAAGATTTGGGACACCACGTGGGATCCCCTGCAAAATAAAACCAGAAAAAAAAATAATAATATCCATGAATCATATAATGATAAGAAATTAATAAGTTGAAAATAAATAATGCCAATATTTTCGGTTTCAAATATTCCAATTCATATAAAGGTTTTTAAGATCAAGATCTCTTACAATAGAAATTAAGTACAATAAAAAAAAAAATAGACACAAAAAAAAAAAAAAATAAGACCTACAAAAAGTGAAAGCTATGTCTAAATCTTAAACCCTATATCTTAAACTAAATAAAAACTACGTGTGAACTTTACTTTTTGATGTGTTTATCTCTCTTATCACATTAAATTTCTGTTATAAGATATTTATATTTAAATTTTCAACATGAATTGAAAAGATTTACGGAACCTAAAACTTAAAATTAAAATAGAAAATTTTGTTTGAAATTTAAAATGAATAATTGTACTACTTATTGTAATAAGAATCAAGAGCATTTACAGAACATAACCTAGCAAGCCTCTCCTTTACCAGAATACCTCATAATCAAAATCACTACTCTAATGATAGTCTCTTTGAAACCACTATATGAATGCATGACAAGGTTAGAGTTTTTACCTTGGGTGTGGTTGAAGAGAGTCAAAGCAACCAAGAAAAGCGAAAGAATAGCTACAAGCTTCATGATGAAGTTTGCTCCCACGTTATGTATACTCAACTTATCAAAGAAAATTTTGTGCTTATAATACACCCAAGTTAAAGGAATATATAATGATGGTAAGCACTTAAAGCAACCAATTTTAGGCAATTTATTTTTTATAATATATTCATGAATTAATTTTGTCCATTAGTGCATCCAAAAAAAGTCATTAATTGGTTTTATGGAATTGTAATAGCTTTATCATCATCAGTAAATATATTTCCATTAATGCATTTAATAATTTAATTATTTTTTTATTTTATTTTTATATTTTATTAATATATTGTATCAAAATTATCATATATATAATTCTCTTTTTTATTAATATGATTTTATGATCAAATAATAAATACTTCTTATTTCATATATTATTTGATTATATAAAAATTGTATTATATTCATATTCAATAATTATTAATATAATAATATATCCTCATGCATTTATTTTGGTCTCGTGCATTCCTAAAATCATTAATTGGTTTTTATTATTTTTGGTAGAATCATTAATTGGTTTTGTTAGGCGGTTGGAGCCTTCTCGCGATTCCAAGTCACAATCCAAGTCAAACAGCTCAACTACTGGTTTTGTTACAACGATTCACAATTGTGTTATCAAGGATTTAGAATTATATTAAATATTAATTAATTTAAATTTAAGTTAAATATAATAATAAAAATAATTAATTTAAATTTAAATATCAATTAATTTAGCATCGTAACTTTTTCAGTACTCAAGTTCAAAATTTTTTATTAAATTAGAATAACTTAATTTGTTGATCGGTTGTTTAATTATTCAAAATTCAAACTCTTGTAACATTGACACATGTTGATAGCATGTAGGTACAACAACGTCACTTTGTACTTGCAATTTAAATTACTCTACAAAACAACATCACTTTGGATAATTTTATTTTTTTTCCGTTTTAGGATTTAAAAATAGCAAATTTTCTTCAATTTTTAACTTCTCCCTTTACGATCAAAATGCTTAAAAGGATGCAATTGAACATTATGATATTTATTTAATGTCAATTTAGTTGATTTCCATTTTCATTCTTTCAGTTCCACTTTGTTTTATTAGTAAAAGTGAATTATTCATTGGCAGAATTGCGAAATATACAGTTCCATGTCAATCCAAATCTTGTTTTATTATCCCAATCAAGGATGAGTGTGATAAGATTCAAGGTAATTCCCCTCTAAAATAAAGGTTTGAAAAGAATTGAGTAAATGCACAAAGTAATATGAAAATATAATTCACTCTTCTGTTCTTTCATTCATTCTAATGATGCATGCTATATTTATAGAGCTAAACTATCACTCTATAAAAGATTAGGATTAGGATTCTGAAAGCCCGTTTGGATTTATTCTAAAAAAAAAAAAGAAATAAAAATTAAAAAGAGAGGCATTCTTGACGAGATTTTTTTTTTATAAAAATTCAATTTAAATAATAAATTTTTATATAAAGTGTTTTTTTTATAAATTAAAAATAAGTTAGTAAAAATTAATTTGCTCTAAAACACATTAATTAATAGGACACTAAGAAGATACTAATTAAACGTCTCCTAAAATGTTTTAAACTCTTAAGGCTCATCCGAACATATTAAAACTATCAAATAGACTTGAGAATAACCAAAAGTCATTAAATAGACAAAAGAAGTATAAAAGAAATAGAAAAGTGTGACTATATTGTACTCTTAAGCAAAATAGGCCCAATTGAAAATATCCTTTTGTCTCCAGATGGGGTTGGGCTTGAAAATAGCATCCGACCATCCACTAGACTTGGGTTTGTGTGCATGAGCCTTGCTTTAATATTTTTCTTTAATCTCTGCCACTGTGTACAAATTCAAGGAATGAAAGTATGCTTTTGTTGGTTCAAACAAACTACATGAAAATCTCTCTCTCTCTCTCTTTTTTTTTTTTTTTTTTTAAACATGCATGTGAGCCATTCCCAAAAATTTCCAGAGAATTCCAATGCGGTATGATTGTTAGTTTTTTTAAACATTGTTTCGGTTAGATAAATTAATTAAACTTCAAAATATGAGTAAGGGTGTATGAATAAATTTCTTACCCTACCTTCTAAAAGTCCCTTATTTTGAAAACTACAAAAATAGCTTTAGGAGAGATTTTGAAGAACTATGAAAATAGAAAAGTTCCATTAACTCTAAAAGTAAATAAATTGAAAAAGACTTACTCTCAATCTCATCTCTTTATTTTGATTAAATCTCATAGTTCAAATTATTTTTATTGAAAAATCAGGTGACTATTGCATGACTTACTCTTTCTATTTATTTATTAATTTTGAAACTGAATTGGTGATTTCTTAGTAGTCATTGATGAGCATTGCTTGATGAGTTTGTCTCAATTGAGGATAATAAATAAGCATAATCAAGTGGTTGTCTTATAGAAGGCACACATTCATATATTTCCTATATTAGTTAATTAGTAGTTGTATTTTGTTAGTACTAGCTTCTTTGATTTGTACCCTAAGCTCTATATATATACAGAGCTTCCACTTGTATTATGATAGTAATAACAAGAAATGCATACCATTCAATTTGCTTCCGCTTACATGGTATCAAAGCAGGTCTAATCCCCTATGTTTACTCTCCCTTCTCATCTCTCATTTCAGTCCAAGATTTCAATTCTTTCTGCCATCTTCCTATCTCAATCTTTGATTTGAACCTTTTGTTTCTCTAAGATTTCATTTTTGAGATCGATTCGCTATGGCTCGTGGAAATGGTTTAAGTTCTAGTTTGCAAATGAATTAACAAATTAGCACGCCATTGGAAGATTAAAACTCTCCGTTCTTTGTGCATCCAATGGAAAATCATAATTCAGTCCAAGATTTCAATTCTTTCTGCCATCTTCCTATCTCAATCTTTGATTTGAACCTTTTGTTTCTCTAAGATTTCATTTATGAGATCGATTCGCTATGGCTCGTGGAAATGGTATAATTTTTGGTTTGCAAACAAATCAACAAAATATCATGCCATTGGAAGATCAAAACTCTCCGTTTTTTGTGCATCCAACTAAAAATCATAATTCAGTCATTGTTACGCCAGAATTTACTTCCAGCAAATACGCAACATGGCGTAGATCATTCTTGCTTACTCTTTCGATCAAGAATAAAGCAGATTTTCTCACAAGAGAGATTCTTGGGCCTTCTGAGAATAATATTTTGTTTCAATCTTGGAAGAGATGTAATGATCTCCTTCTTTCTTGGTTGTTCAAGTCCATATCTACTCCGATTGCGTCTACTGTGTTTTATATGGACGAAGCCTCTTAGATTTGGGACAGTCTAGCCAAAAAGTTTGCTCAACCAGATGAAATCAAGAATTGTCACCTAAAGAAAACTCTCTTATTGATTAATCAAGGCACGAGGACAGTGGATGCTTATTTCACAGAGTTGAATGGTGTTTGGGAAGAACTGAAGGAACTTCAACCTCTACCACAATGCCAATGTGGTAGATGTAATCCAAACTATTTTCATTGATATGTTGAAATTCTACAAACTAATCATGTTTTTACATATTTGAATGGCTTAAATGACAATTTCCAAAGCATACGTTCTCATATACTCATGTTGAAGCCTTTTCCTACACTTGACCAAGCTTATAATCTAGTCTTAAGAGAAGAAACTCAGCGCAATTTATCTGTTCACATTGATAATTTCATTGATTCTTCTGCAATTATGGTTCACAAGCTTGATAATCAATTAAGAGATCTAAAATGTGCTCATTACAGAAAGAATGGTCACACAAAAGAAACATGCTATAAAATAATTGGATTTCCTCTTGGATTTAAGTTTACCAAAGGTAAAAATGCTGGAATGCAGTCTAAGGGAAGTTCAAATGGATTTAATCTTAAGGCACGACACTATCAGTCCAAACACAATGCAAATCAAGTTGAAGCTGATATGATCTCAAAAAAGTCACATAGAATAGAGAGTGATTCTTATAAAGAGGTGGAGAATAGTTTTTTACAAATAAATTTGTCTAAGGAGCAAATTCAAATTTTTTGGCTTTTCTCCGTGATCAATCTAGCAATCCAAGACACAATTCTTCATCAAATCCTCATATGGACCAAAATCACCAAGCCTTGGCTGCATTTGCTGGTATAGTCTCCTTCCTTCAACTACCAACTCTGTGACCTGGATCATTAATACTGGTGCAACTGATCACATTAGTTGTAATTACCATTTGTTTGATGATTGTTATCCTATTGCTAATGCATATGTTAATTTACCAAATGGACTGAGAACACTAATCACACACAAAGGGACTGTCATACTATCACAACATCTATACTCACTGAAGTTCTTTTAGTTTCATTATTTTCCTATAACCTGATCTCAGTAAGCAAACTTATCCAACCTGGAAACATTGCACTCACATTCTTTCGTGGTCAATGTTTGATTCAGGACTCATCAAACCATATGACGATTGGGCATGTTAATCTCTCTAGTGGATTTTTTTGGTTAACTCATCCACAAAAGTTTTTGTCATCCCAACCTATGTCATTTTATCCTTCAACAAATTATGATGTTCACATTGCTTACAAAACCTATGTACCTATTAGTTCGAGTAGGAATATTATAACATTTTATCCACAAAAGTTTTTGTCATCCCAACCTATTTCATTTTATCCTTCAACAAATTCTGATGTTCACATTGCTTACAAAACCTATGTACCTATTAGTTCGAGCAAGAATATTATATCATGTAATAATAGTCACTGTTATGCTACTGGTAATAAGACTAATCTTTGGCATCGAAGACTAGGACATGCTTCTATAAATAAAATTTTGCAAATTGCACAATTACCTGTATATCTCTCTAATTTTGATTCTTGTCTTATATGTCCCCTTGCAAAACAAAAATGCTCATCATTTCCCTCACATTCACCACAACACTGAACAACCTTTCGAACTCATTCATGTTGACACTCATAAGAACATCTTTATGGACATAAGTACTTGACTCTAGTATATGACTTTAAAAAATCTACTTGGGTTTTTCTACTCAAACAAAAATCTCAAACATTTGGATTTTTGCAACAAGTTTACAATTTAATTTCAAATTTGTTTAATGCATCTATCAAGCAAATTCAATTTGATAATGGAACTGAGTTTATTGTGACTAATTTTTTTTATTCCAAAGGGATTATACATAAAAAAGTATTGTCCATATACCCCACAACAAAATGGAGTCGTGGAAAGGAAACATCAAGACATACTTAACATTGCTACAACACCTCTTTTCCAAGCCTCCCTACCTCTCATTTGTTGGGGTGATGCTATACTTATTGCTACTTATATCATTAATAGACTACCTACTCTCATTATTGATAATATCACCTCTTATGAAAAGTTGTACAATTGTAAATCTTTTTACAATCACCTTAAAGTTTTTGATTTTTTAGTCTTTTTTGTCAATCTTGTCAAATAAAAAGAAGTTTGACCCATGAGCACACAAGTATATTTTTTTAGGATACCTTGCAACAATTAAAGGATACAAGTTATATGATATATCCTCTGATACCACCTTTGTTTCCAGGGATGTTCAATTTTTTGAGCACATTTTTCCCTTTGCTACCTCATTTTCTGATATCTTATACACTTCTTCAATTGCTAATCTTTCCCTTCAAACTCCTTCCATACATGATGCATCTCAATTCCTTTCTTTTGACAAAGATAGTTTTATTCAAATTCACACTCTTTCCACAACTGATCACACACAACCAATTCAGTTCCATAATAGCAAAAGCAACAGGCTTGCCAAAGTCCCTTCCTATTTGCATGATTATGTTCGCCAATACACTTTAGTCCCTAACTGTTCCTTCACTTCATCCACATTCATCCCATTCATAACTATGATACCAATGCCAACCTCTTTATGTCTCATCAAGCTTTTGCTGTATCTTTGACTTTTGCTTTTGAACCTCATTCATATCAAGATGCCATACGATTTGATCAATAGGAGAAGGCTATAGCTAATGAGTTACAAGCCTTAAGACATACTAAAAAGTAGAAAATTGTTCCTTTACCTCCCAAAAGGAAACCTATCGGTTCTAAGTGGGTTTTTAAAACCTAGTTTCATACTGATGGCAGCATTGACAGGCATAAAGCTCGTTTGCTTGCCAAGTGATTCAATCAAAAAGAAGGTTTCGATTATAAGGAAACATTTAGACCAGTTGTGAAATAGTTCACTATTTGAATTTTCCTATCTCTAGCAGCAATTAAAGGGTGGCATCTTGCTCAATTGGATATTCATAATGCCTTTCTTAATAGGGATCTTTCTAAGGATGTTTATATGACAATTACTCAAGGATATAAGCTTTTAGGAGAGTATGCTAACTACAATGATGAAAAATTTTAAGGGCACCAACTCATTTGCAAATTAGAGAAATCTCTTTATGGTCTAAAACAGGCCTTTAGACAGTGGAATAAGAAGTTAACTAACTATCTTGTTACAAATGGTTTTTTACAGTCTAAATGTGATCATTCTCTATTCACAAAATCTTCGAACAATTCCTTTGTTGCTCTGTTAATCTATGTAGATGACATAGCAATAGCTAGTTCTTCAATTGCTGTAATAAATGAGGTGAAACATGTTCTTACAACAAATTTTAAGCTTCAAGACTCCTGCCAACTCAAATACTTTATTGGCCTTGAGGTCACTTGATTTCACAAAGGCATTGTCCTTACTCAAAGGAAGTTTGCTTTGGATTTGGTAAAACAACATGAGTCTTCTCGGATGCAAGCCTACAAACACCCCTATTGAAGCTAATCATCAGCTTACTAACACATTAGAGAATCTATTGCCAGATCCCTTGCCCCTTATAGATAACTGTTAGGCAAATTGCCTTATGATACACTCACACTCCCAAATATATCTTATGTTGTTCAGGTTTTATCACAATTCATGGACAAACCAACCCTTATTCATTTTGATGCTACTTACAGGGTCCTTCAATATATCAAACAATCTCCTAGTATAGGCATTTTTTTGTTTGCTTTTTCTTCTCTTTAGCTTATTGCATACTATGATAGTGATTGGACTAGTTGTCCTAAAATAATGAGATTTATCACTGGATATTGCATTTTCCTAGGTTTATCCTTAGTGAGTTGGAGATCAAAGAAACAACTTACTATTTCTCATAGTTTTACAAAAGCTGAATACCGTGCAATATCAGTCACAAGTTGTGAAATTAGTTGGTTGCTTAATTAGTAGTTGTATTTCCTATATTAGTTAATTAGTAGTTGTATTTTGTTAATTTTGGCTTCTTTGACTTGTACCATAAGTTCTATATATTTACAAAGTTTCCACTTGTATTATGATAGTAATAATAAGAAATGCATACCATTCAGTTTGCTTCCGCTTACAGGTTGTTATAATATAAAGTTTGGATATCAATAACAATCTAGATACTAACAAATCTCTACTCTACTTATCAGCAGAGATAACCTTATTCGTAATTCAAATAGTTGTATATCTCATTTCCTAGTGTACTATGTAACAACACTACTTGTTTCTATATAAGGACTTGTAATCTCTCATCAACAACTACATTGTGCAACCTCTAAGGAGCTTTGGGAAGCTGGTCAAAGCCTTGTTGGAGCACATATCAGTCTCGAGTAACTCTATTGAAATGTGAATTTCATTGCACTTGCAAAAGAGGAATGAAGATTGAAAATATCTTAGCAAAATGAAAAATATTGTTGATAACCTCCAACTTGCATGGTATTCAATCTCTAAATCTAATTTAATGACTCAAACACTTTCTAGTTTATAAGCGAATATAATGCCATTGTTGTGCAATTATATATAAGGAAGATCTAACATGGGTTGACTATAGACTTGAGCATTTCAATAGCTTTGCCTATCTCACCATCAATCCTTCACCCAACATTGTTGCCAAAACTGAAAATTGTGAAAATAAATATAGTGGTCATGGTAGCTATAGAGACTCCAACCCACGAGGCACTAGAGGAGGTAGAAGAGGAAGACGATACACCAAAGACAAACACATGTATTAGGTTTGTGGGAAAGTAGGACATTTGGCATTACACTTTTACTACATGTTTGATAAATCCTACATAGGAAGTATTTTTGATGAAAACAAAAAAGAAAGATCGAGTAGTCATGATTACAATGCATTCGTGGCCTCTCCAAACTCAATTCGAGATCTTGACTGGTACTTTGACAGTGGAGCTAGCAATCACTTGACTCATGATGCAAATAGATTTCTAAGAAATTGCTCAACATGATGGTAAGACCACTGTTATAGTTGGTAATGGTGATAATCTTAAAATTGTTGGTTCTAGTTCTTCACAACTGACTGGCCTCCTAGCTAATCAAGATATGGAGCAAGTACATACATACCCAAGTGCAGCTCCCTTTGGATGCCGGTACGCTATATTAATTTTTTTAACACAAAAAATTGGTAAATATTTGTTATTAATAAGAAAACCAGAAATTCTTATTATTATACAATGTTCTACTTTTAAACAAGTGATTTGACTATATGAAACCTACTCAATCTAGACAGCAAAAGATATTACGTGTGTATCATCTTTAGTTTGACACATGTAGAGAGGAGCAAGTTAGTGTTATGGTACTTAATTTTGTATATCTTATATCTGTCATTTCTTTTAACCATAAACTAACATCTTATTACTTATAGTTCATTTAGACACCATATATTAACAACGATGCATCTTTGTACTCTTTAAACGGGCAACATATATGAAGGACAGTTGTACCATTATTGCATTTTCACATTGTTAAGGTACATCAAGCTAATAGAGTGATGTGACAATTTGGTTTAGATTAGTCTATTCCAAATTACCTTTGGGATTAGGACTTACAGCAATCACAAACTATGAAAGGGCATTTTTGGTGAGGATTGGATTACCATTAATGCTGAGTGAATTGTAATTTAGGATATGCAGTTTAATAGTTTAGTTGGTGTCAATGCTTCACCATTTCACTCTTTGCATCATCAATCAGCTTATATGACATGGTATCTTATTGTCACTCGGTGATGGATTGATCCATCCAATACTTTTAGGATCCTAACAGTAATTACACTATTACATACACATGTGTAATACACTTTATGATTTATGAATTTTAGTTGCATTTTTAATGAAATTAGTTGTCATTGTTTTTTGTAGGCTAAACAGGCGGAATAGATTTATCACGCACAAGATATGCCACAAAATCATCATGACATAGTTGCAACCATTTTGGATAGCATGGGTGAGCCAAGTAAGCTATCAATAGACCTTCCACAACAACATCCACTTGCAAGTGTCCATTAGTCCCAACCACAATTGACATATTATAAGGATATTCCTCACAGTGTTGCTCAATGAATTCATTGCAGCCAACGCCCTATAGAACAATCTTATGTTAGAAGGGCCCAACAACAATAAGAGGATGACAAACCTTAGCAGCCATAGTATGTTGCACCTCAACAGTCCTAATGTGAGTTAATGCTTGGTTCTTATGAGTATGTTTACCGTCCAATGCATGTTTTTGATCTACATGGAGCCAGGCCAAATGGGACTACACTAGATCCATATCAATCTAATTTCAACTCAATTGACCTTAAATTATTCAGGAGTTATGGTTTGTCACCAATTCAACAAATACCTTCTTTGTTCTAACAAAATTACTCACATGAGACTCATGCTAGACCAATTTACTCTTTAGAGAATGAAGTAATCCTCATTATCCTGATCATTTGCGACAACATGAGATGTCGCCATTTTTTGAGTCTACTATGACTATTGGGACTTCAATCTCAGCTCAATGTGAGTTTAGAGATTCTGTGGTAATAGAGTTTTGCATTAGTAGATAACAAAATCCGCAAGATCAAGATGTGGAGGAAAATGAAGAAGAAGATAATGCACAACCTCTTCTATCAATACAACAACTTGAACAGTCATATAAACTATCAAAAGGCCATTGTTGGAGAAGAGAACTAACTGGTGCAATTGGGTGGTTAGTTGGGTTGCGTCCCACTATTAAAGAGCCTCATTGTGATACAAGTGGACATAAAGGTCATGGATGGAAAACAAGAAAAAAAATGAAAATAAAAATTTAATCATTCATTCATTTATTTATTTTTATTTTCAATGCTTTAAAAAAAATTAAAACATATAATTAAATTAAATAAATGTGTTAAAAGTTTAATTAAAAAATAAAAAAAATAAAATTGTAGGAAAGTGAGGAAAGGAAAAAAAAAAAGAAAAAAGAAATCATTAATTTATAATTTTGTATTTTCAATGATTTATTTATTAATAAAATCACATTATTATTTAATTATATTTTATTTTTACTTTTATTTTTATTGATTACTTATTTAATTAAGTTAAAAGGTATAATAAAATTTAATAATGTGTAAAAAATTTAATTAAAAAATAGTAAAGTTACAAGAGGGTGATATGATTTTCACAAAAATTGTACCACTCTCCTTCAACATTGGGCAGAATTTAAATATTTTATTAGATATTGTGGTAGGGTAATGCGATATTAGTGAGATGTTATAGGGTGATACAATTTTGTTTAAAATGGTATGCATTGATAAATACTTATAGAAGTTGTATAAATTGGTAATGATTTTTTAGATATGATATATTTACATAAAAAAAATCCTTAAATTACTCCCTATTACAAGAATTTTTTTATACATTTTTAAAATGTGCAAATACAAATTTTTAATGTTTTAAATTATAAAGACTTTTTTAAAATTTTGTATAGTGCTATATGAACCAACTTAATAATTAAACAAAAAATGTTTGAACTAGGGGGAATATATTTAAATGGAAAGAAATGGTCATTTCTCTTTTTTTTTTTTTAAAAAAAAAACAAAACAAGCGACATCAATAGGGTGATTAGTAGTGTTATGAGAACTAGACCAGACCAGCAAGTTTGATTGGTCGAACTATGAATTAGTTTAGTTCGATAGCAAAAATTGGTAATCAAACAAGCGGTCAAAAACCATTCAAAACCATATCAACTTATGCTTGAATCGGTTTTCACATTTTAAAAAATTATTTTTAAATTTTTTAAAAAAGGTTTGTAAATTTTTTAAAAAAATTCTTAATTGTACTCAACTTCTAACTATAAGAGAAAAAATTTAATTGATCCAAACCTCTTCATTACAAAAGAATAAACAACAACATTATGAGAGACCTCTATTTGAAGATAAAATATCTCTTTAAATTATTCAATGTGGGGCTTCATTTAGCATATATAACTCATGTCATTACTTTGTATGAAATAGTTTAAACATGTTACTTATTTAGATTTTTGTAATTTTATTACTTTCTTTTTATTATTTTAATATCTTCTTTTTAAGTAAATTAAAAATTATAACAATTTTTAAAATTAACTTTTTGTTATAAATATTTATATTTTTGGATGCTCTTTTACTATAATATTCTCCTAAGGCTGACTCTGAAATTTACTTATTTATTTGTCATTTATTAAATGATTATTATCCTTTCTAGGGTTAGGGATTCACTTACCTTTATATATATATATATATCCCTCAACGAATGGATAGAAAGAATTTTGAGAGGTTTTATATTTTTCTCTTCTCTTAATTCTCTCAACTCCATTTTCTATATCTCCTATTTCACAACACGTTATCAGCATGAGACTCTATTCCTACTATCCTTTCCGCCCAGCCCTTTCCACAACATAACCTATGCCAAGAGTGTGCCCTGATTTGACCATCACTTTAGGCAAGTCATAGATAGCCAAACAACAACGTCCCCTTTGGAGGGTTGCGGATACACAGCCTAACTAAGAGACAAACAAGGTCATCACTAGCTTGGTTGCTCCAATCGGAAGGTATGGTCTTGCCTTTTCAAATTTTATTGTTCATTCTTTATAATAATAATATTTGGCTATCACATTGTAATTTAGCAATTAACCACTAAGCACAAGGCGTGTATATTTGGCAATCAACTTCTTATGCATCCAATTTTAGCCATGTGATGTTTAATTTATTTTTCCTCAAACAATTCAATTTAATTATGTATACTAGCCTTAAATCCAATTTGATTAAAGAAAAGTTATGTCTCGTCCAAAAGTATGAGTAATAATTCAATTTCTTTAATATATCTTATCTTGAAGTATGAAGGCAACTGATTTTTTTGCATCATGAATTATGAGGCAATTTAATTTCTTTTACACTTCTTATCTAAAAGCATGAGAAAATTTAATTTCTTTATTTTTTCTCATTTAGAAGTATGAGATAATTTAATTTTTTTAATATACCTCATCCAGAAATATAAGATAATTGAATTTCTTTGACACAGCTCGTTTAGAAGTGTAAAACAATTTAATTCATTTGATACACCCTCATCTAGAAGTATGGGAAATTTTATTGATACTTCACATCTAGAAGTATGGACAATTAATTTTCTATAGAGTGGATCCTAAAGTTATCCATTCAAATAGAATAAAGTGGATCTCGAAGTTATCCACCTAATGATATAAAGTAGTAGATCATAAAGTTGTCTACACTTAAAATAATATAAAGTAGTAGATCCTAAAATTATCTACACTCAAAATAATATGTGGAATATAATTAATCTCCAAGTACTTAAATAGAAAGAGAGAATCTTTTAAGCTTATTATGTGTTTACAAAACATATAAATTATTGCTGCAAGAGTTACCATTATTTTTATTTAATTCACCATTAGTTTACATGAGTGTATGCATCATCATTTGTTTTTTTTAGTCTTCTTTTGCCCCTTTCTGAAACTCGAAGCAGATTCTATGCACCTAACCTAAAATAAAACCAATAGGGAACAACTGCATGACCACATAGTGGGAATCGAACCCATGACCTTCTAATCTAAAGTCAAACATGTTACCATTGCGCCATGAATCCATTGATAGCTTATAGATTTTTGGTTAATTACTTTTTTAAATAAAATCCAATAGATTAAATAACTTTTTTATTCCTTTGTTAGTTCTAATGCACTTTTATTCTTTGGTGCTATAGCCAATATATTGAATTATGCTTATACGTAGTATTTTTTGTGAGCATGCTTATTGATCTTGTGATAATTACTTAATTTATTTCACATTTTATGATAGTACAAATATGTCAAACTTAGCAAAACTTAACTTCGTAGCATTGGACATCACTAGGATGAATTACTTATCCTAGGTATCAGACGATGGAATCCATTTAGATGTAAATAGTTTTGGTGACACTATCATAAAGGATAATCAAACACCTAATCAAGATAAGGCAAAAACAATAATCTTTTTGTGTCACCACCTCCATGAAGGGTTAAAGGTTGAGTATCTTACAGTAAAAGACCCACTTGTCCTTTGGACCAATCTTAAAGAGTGGTATGACTATAAAAAAACTGTAATTCTCCCAATAGCTCATTATGAATAGATGCATTTGCGCTTACATGATTTTAAAACTATAAATAAGTACAATTATGCAATATTTAAAATTAGCTCTAAAACTGTGTGGAAAAAAAATCACTTATGAAAATATGCTTGAAAAAACATTCTCCACCTTTCATGCATCCAATGTGCTCTTAGAACAACAATATCAGAAAAAAGGGGATTTAAGAAATATTCTGAATTAATTTCTTGTCTCTTAGTTGCTGAGCAAAACAATGAGCTATTGATAAAGAATCACAAGTCACGTCCAACAGGTAGTGCTTCATTTCCTGAAGTGAATGTAGCAACATAAGACCACCATACTTATGGACAATCTCATGGTCGTGGCCGTGGTCATGGATGTGGACAGTTTTATGATGGTAATTCTCTGAATGCATATGCTTACCCAAAGCAAAAAAAAGTTTATGAAAAATGTCATAGCAAAAGGTGGGCGAGATAACAAGATTGCTGAGAATAAATGCTATTGCTGTGGAGGAAAAGGTTATTGGTCTTGTACTTGTTGTACCCTAAAGCACCTTGTTGACCTTTATGAAGAATCCCTAAAAAATAGAGAAAAGAAAGTGGAGATAACCTTTGCATCTTATGATAGTGATTTTGATTATGGACATATCAATGTCTCCACTTTGGATGTTGCTGATTTCTTTGTTGACCTAGATGGGAGGATTGACCATTTAATTGGTGATGGAACAATTAAAAAATAAACTATGTTGGTGTTATTATATTTTATGCCTTATGTATTTCCTTTATTAGAACATTAAGGATTTATGCACTTTCATTGAACTTGCTATTTTATGAATTTTTTCATTTCATCTTTCCATTATAAAATTCAATGATATTTTTCTCATATTTATTTATTTATTATTATTATTTATTATGTTTCTATTGGTTTTTGCCAACATAAATTATGAGGAATATATGCTTTGCGGATAGTACTACGCCATATAATCCTTAAGGATAAGAAATATTTTTCGAATAAAGTGATGCAAGAAGATAATGTGACTACTATATCTGATAATACAAAAATAATTGAACACTCTAGAAGACCTAATATAATGTTACCAAGAAGAACAAATTCGCAAATGGAGAATGCATTATATTCCTCTAAGTCTCATAGAAACTTATTAAGTTTCAAAGATATCCGCAAAAATGGATATCATATCGAGACAATAAATGAAGGAACTAATGAGTATCTCTACGTTATGAGAATTATCTCGAACAAAAGGTGTGTCTTGGAGAGATTACCTTCATTTTATTCTGGTTTGTACTATACATATATTAGTACAATTGAATCATATACCATGGTAAACTATAAGTTTACGAATCATAATACATTTCTTGTTTGGCATGACCAGTTGGTCCATCTAGAATCAGTTATGATGCAAAGAATGATTAAAAATTCATGCGGACATCAATTGAAGAGCTAGTAGATTCTTTAAACCAATAGATTTTCATATGCTATTTGTTCCCAAGGGAAATTAATTATTTGACCATCACCAGCAAAAGTTGGAATAAACCTATCACCTTTTTAGAACATATACAAGGTGATATTTGTGGGCCAATCCACCTACCATGTGGGCCATTTAGATATTTTATTGTATTAATCAATGCATCAACTAGGTGGTCACATGTTTGTTTATTATCAACTCGAAACTAGGCATTTGCGAGGTTGCTTGCTCAATTGATTCAACTAAGAGCACATCTTCGCGACTATTCAATTAAGAAAATACGTCTTGACAATGCTGGTGAATTTACATCCCAATCTTTCAATAATTATTGTATGTCCATTGCGATTGAGGTTGAATATCCTATAGCACATATTCATACAGAGTGGACTTGTAAAATCATTTATCAAACGTCTAAAACTAATTACAAGACCATTGCTTATGAAAGCAAAACTCCCAATTTTCTCTTGGGAGCATGCAATCTTGCATGCAGCAACAATAATTCACATTAGGCTAACAAGTTATCATAAATCCTCCCATTTGCAAATGGTTTTGGGTTAAGAACCTAATATCTCCATCATAGAATTTTTGGATGTATGGTTTATGTTCCAATAGCTCCACCACAAAAGCACTAAGATGGACTTTAAAGAAGATTGGGAATATATGTTGGATATGAATCTCCATCAATAACAAGGTATTTTGAACCATCAACATGAGATTTATTTACAGCTCAATTCGCTAATTGTAATTTTGACGAATCAGTTTTTCCAACACTAGGAGGAAACAATAAGCAGTTGGAAAAAGAAATTAGTTAGAATGAATTCTCATTATCTTATCTTGATCCTCGTACAGAACAATGTGAACAAGAAGTTCAAAAGATAATTCAATTGCAAAATTTAGCAAATCAAGTGCCAAATGCATTTACTGACCCAAAAGTTGTGCTAAATCTTATATTTTTCAGCTGCTAATGCTCCAGTAAAAATTGATGTTCCTATTAGACAATCAAGATCTGAAACATGCATGAAGTGTGGACGACCTATCGGTCCTAAAGATAAAAATCCTCAAAAAAGAAAAAGAGGTAAAAGCCAAGATGGTCTAGCCAAAGATAAGGTAACTCCAGGAGAATGCCCAGATGGAGGCCTAGAAAGCAATTTGATGTATGTAGTATAACCACCTAAGTGAATATTTATTGAATGAAGGGTATAAAAATGACCCTATTTGTCCATGTGTATTTGTAAAATGGTTTGGAAATGAGTTTGTGCAGTTTATGTTGATGACATAAATATTATTGGGATTCCCGGAGAGCTCCCAAAGGCTATGGATTGCTTAAAGAAATAATTTGAAATGAAAGATTTGGGAAGGACCAAATTTTGTCTTGGTCTACAAATTAAGTACCTAGAAAATGGAATTTTGGTGCATCAAGAAGCCTATATAGCCAAAGTGCTAAAAATGTTTTATATTGATAAAGCACATTCACTGTGCATCCTAATGGTTTTTAGGTCACTTAAAGTGGATAAAGATCCTTTCAAGCCTAGAGAAAATGATGAAGAACTACTTGGTCCCAAAATACCATTTCTTAGTGCAATTGGAGCACTATTGTATCTTGCTAGTCATACACGATAGGATATATCATTTGCTGTTAATTTACTAGCAAGATTCATTTATTCACCTACACAAAGACACTAGACTAGGGTTAAGCATATATTTTGCTACCTTAAAGGTACTATGTATATGGGTTTATCTTTTTTCAAATGTATCCAAGTCAAATATGATTGGTTACGCCGATGCAAGATATTTGTCAGACCCCTGTGGTCCATCACAAATTGGTTATGTGGTTACATTTGGCGGCACAACCATTTCATGGCTATCTATGAAACAAACTATAACAACCACATCACCTAACAATACTGAAATTATAGCATTACATGAGACAAGTTGAGAATATGTATGGTTGAGGGTTGTGATTCAATACATATGATAGACTCGTGGTTTATTTGATGAAAAATTGATCCCAATAGTCTTATAAGAAAATACTATATGCATTGTCCAAGTAAAAGAAGGGTACATTAAAGGTGATAGGATAAAACATATATCATTAAAATTCTTCTTCACTCATGAGCTTCAAAAGAATGGTGATATAGACATTTAACAAATCCATTCATGTGATAACCTAGTAGATTTGTTCACCAAAGCATTTCCTACTGCATCATTTGAAAAGTTTACACATGGTATCGACCTCCGTCGACTCAAGGATCTCAATTGATATACGCACTATACTCTTTTTCCCTTAACCATATTTTTTCCATTGGGTTTTCTTGGTAAGGTTTTTATTGAGATAATATTTGATTGCATATACAAATAATTGTGTACTCTTTTTCTCTTAGTAGGTTTTGTCACACAAGATTTTTCCTAGTAAGGTTTTTAACAAGACATATTCTTTGGTAATGGGCATTCAAGGGGAGAGTGTTATAAATATTGACTAAAGTATTCTTATAGGAGTGACTCAACAATTTACCTATTTATTTGTAATTTATTAAATGATTATTATCCTTTCTAGGGTTAAAGATTCAATTACTTTTGTATATATATACCCCTAAGTGAATAAATAAAAAGACTTTTGAGAGGCTCTATATTTTTCTCAATACTTTTATTTTAATTGTGATATTTTAAATAAAATATTTATATATTTACAAATATTGGTCTGATTACGGTGCAACTACAAATAAACTACTCTAAACCATTCAGTTTGGTGTACTTGATAAGGGGAATAGGATCGGATAAGTTATCCTATTATGTTCTCATTTTTTATTTGGTGAGTTAATAGTATATAATAAACTAATCAAGTCTCTTATCTTATCCTGTCATCCTAATTAAAATTTAATCCTAAAGAGAGAGCTGCGTTAAAAAATAGCCTGATAAGATAAAAAATTCTCTTTCCTCCTATACCCTTCTTTTCCTCTACCTCTGTGGTTGCTATTTACCTCTGTACTTGAAGACTGAAGCTCCATTTCCCACCCACATTTTAAAAACCAATTGAGCTCTGACTGTTTTCTCTGCCCTAATCATCAACCCTGCAGAAAATCCTAAACTTTAAGCTCACTGGAGATGGCAAAGCGCTTGATTCTGAGCTTGAACCGCGTCCTAATCGAGAAAATCGTGCCTCCGTCAAAGACCAACGCCGGCATTCTCCTCCCTGAGAAGTCCTCCAAGGTTTGATTGAGCTACTCTGTTGATTAATGTGTGTTTTTGTGATTTCAATTTGTGTTTTTGGATTGTGCATTTTGTGATCGATGAATTTGAGTTGGTATCATCTGGGTTGGTCCCAAAACAGCTCAACTCTGGGAAGGTGGTAGCGATAGGACCTGGAACTCGGGACAAAGCTGGAAACTTAATTTCGGTGGCTGTGAAAGAGGGCGACACCGTCCTGTTGCCAGAATACGGTGGTACCGAAGTCAAGCTTGGTGATAAGGAGTATGCTCTATGACTTAATTGTGCTATGTTCTTTGTAATTTGTCCATGATATCTCTTATATTATAGTTCTGGTTCTATTTTGAGAGGGTGTCGTGGATGTAACTGGGTATCAATTATTTTGAGATTTTTAGCTACTGATGTTAGTGGATATTTGGAGAAATGACAACGGTAATTGAGCTTTACTTATTTGTGCTGCTTTGATGCTTGGCATGTCCCCTTAGCTTTTTTAACTTTGTTTAATTATTCACAGTTGACAAAAGAAATGTTAAGCAATAGTCTACTCATTCACAAGTAGAAGAATAAATAGCAATGCAGTAATTGATCTTTATAGGCTACTTTCAAACTCAGTTGAGACTGGCTATACAATTGTGGATCTACCTATTAGTTCATTTTCAATGCAATTTGTTTTGAGAAGAATAGAGATGAGGCTAGAGGATTTGGAAGTTTCTTCACATTCCTTGCTGGCAAGAGAATGAGTTCTCCACTACAGCTATTGCAGCTGACATCAATCTAATGAACCTTTGAATTACAATGAAGATCACATCACCTTATCTAGATTTTGATTAGGCTCAACATTTTTACCATAGACACCTTATGTAGATTTACATTATCTAGAGTGGAAGGTTCAGTCTTCAATTGGTATATGTTCAATATTTGGTCCTTGTCCTTTAATTTCTTCCTCTGAAATTCTCATACCCACTACTTGAAATTCAGTGTAAATGTCAAAATTTTCCAATATATTTGTGTTTGGCTAGAAAAGATGCAAACTTTATGATCATAGAGGAAATGGGGTTTGAAATTTTGCCCATTTGTTGACAGGGGATGGTCTGTATTGGAAATCAGAGGAAGATGATATTCAGATGGAGAATCTAAAGAAGGAGCTACAAGACAAGGAAGAGACCATCATTGTATTGAAAGCTCAACTAGCTTTAGTAAAGTAAGAGAAGTTCAAAAAGGAGAGAGAGCTTGACTTGTTAAAGCAAAGCTTGAGGATTATGAATGGCAACAAGAAGAATTCAGTTCAACCAAAAGAGAAACTCGTCAAGGGCCTGCAACTATGATAGAGCAAATTGGGAAATTTCAATGGAGGATAGATTGCAAAATTGGGTCTCTAAGATTTAGATTCATGCCCACAATTCAAGAGAAGTGGTAGAGTATGTGTTATTGTATATTGGGTATTTTGATTTGTTTCTAGTTTATTCTTCTACAAAAGATAAGGTTCTTTCTTTGTATGGGAAGTGGGAAAAGACAAGGAAAATTAGAGGGAAGATGAGTTTGTCTGTTAGGAATTGGTTGATGGATTTTCTAGGTTGAGGATTAGTGAAGGAAAACGAAGAAGAAAATTTCATTTGCTTTTCCTTTCCTTCACTTTGATCCAAACAAAGTTAATATTTAAAGGAAGTTTCTGTTCATCTTGCATTTAGAGCATATCTTTATTTGCTTTACTCTCCCTGCATAATGAATCTTACATTTCTTTAGATTCTCTCTGACATTGATGCAGAAAGAATGGTAATTTAACAGTGAAACTGTAAAAAATTTAGAATCCCCATTCTCTAATGCGCCATGAATTTGGATACAGTTATAGTTGACTAATGTTGGTTATTTTGCAAATTATTTAAGAGATTAGGTACATTTATGTGAACAGGTTTCTCGTTGATTTTTTTTTTTTTTTTTGGTCTTTTGTTGGGTGTTGTCTAAATGAATTTTATTATTTTTGAACTCTACCTTTTTGTCATTTCATACTTCAAATTCGACATTTTACAATAGTAAATTGATTGATGATGCTTAAAATAATGAATTTGACTTTTAAAATAACAAATTTAAAGTGTAAAATGATAGTTAAAAAATCTGAAAGTATTCTATTTACATAAAAGTTGTACAACATTCTTTACAAGAGTGAAAAACAATCTATTTGCTATCATTTTAATCAATATTTCCCTTGGGGCCAGAAAACATTTGGTTATCACCCAGTAAGCTTGAATTCATTTGTGCACAGTTTACTCTTTTTCCTATTCAGTCAATTTATTTAATTTATGTAAATTATTTTTTAGTTATATATTTTTTATTTTAAAAAATTATGTATAAAATAATTAAAGAATTATATTAAAAATTTTATTTTTAAAAAATTATATGTAATGTTTAATAAAATTAATTTTATTATTTATATATATTTTATATTATATTTTATTATTATATAATTTATATCAAACATATGATAATATAATCTTATTTAATATATTATTTTAAATTTATCAAATTTTTATTTTATTTTATTTTTATTATATTTTCTTATACTATCTTCTCTTATTCTATTAGACGGATCAGACCCTCTCAATCTCTTTTCTATTCTTTAAAATATTGGTGATTAGTAAAGTTGGAGGTTTCGAGCGACTGTGCCCGGCAGTATTACCCCACCTCCAGAAAGGGGTCCGTCCTGGCAAACTGCGTCTCAGTCTTGTAAGTCTAACTTGATGAACCACACTCGATCCTTTAATAAAATGGTGGTTTGTCGTTTTTTTATCTGACCTTTCTTTTTTCATTCTTACTTCTAGCTGCTTCCACTTTTTGTTGGTGCTTCTGCGACTCTGGTGGGTTCACACTTTGGTCAGTTATGTCTTTCCACTGCTTTCTTATCTTTGGGTTCCTGCATTATTCTCACTCGCATCTGTCCCATTGGTCGGTGTTCTACATTTCAGATTTGTGTCCTTGGAATTGGTAGTGATTGTTTTCATTCTTGAGCTCAGAATTCATCTTCTGCGGTAGATTCTTTATAGAACATTTTACAAATTTATTATCAACTTTTAAATTTAGATCGCTTATAAAGTAGGAATAGAAGTTTACTCAATAATATATTGTCTCAAATTGAGTCTAGTTGTCTCTGAATATTTGTTCTATTTTGTGTTTACTTCTATAATTCACTATTCAATTAGGTAGCATTCCTCTGGGTAGACCCATTCGATAGATTATCTATACCAATTCGAAGACAAATTAGATTGGACGATAATTAAAAAAAAGAAAAAATTCATCACTTTCTAATTAATTATTGGAAGATAAAAGAAGTTTATTAGAATATTTTACCAGCTTCTATCAATCTATTCAGTTGACATATTTCATCTCGTTATGTTTTCAGATTGTTGTAATGACCTTTGTTTATGTTGTTTTTTAACTTCTGAAGGCTACAGGTTTCTGTTTTTCTCAAGGCAATGTATTCAGTAATCCATATCTTGCTATAATCTCAAGGGTCTAACTGTATTGTTTTGGTTTGGACCTTATTTTTCTTGTAGGCTTGTAGCAGGTGGAGATTTGTAATTAGCTAATTGTGTTTTAGTCAGGCTTTTATCAAGTACTGTTTGGAGGTTTTGGTGGTCGAAAAGAATATAAAACTTATGGATCGACTCAATGGTTCTGCCCGTCTCATGATAGTTTCAGATCTTGATTTCACAATGGTAGATATTGTGATTTATTTTTGTAGAGGTATGAATTCTTATGATGATGGAGAACAATCTAGTCAAGTTTGGGTATGTCATTGCAGGTAGACCATCATGATCCAGAAAATTTTGCACTTCTTAGGTTTAATGCACTGTGGGAAGCGTACTACCGTCACAATTCTCTTCTAGTTTTCTCAACTGGGAGATCACCTACTATTTATGGAGAGTTAAGAAAGCAGAGACCTCTTTTGACTCCTGATATAACAATAATGTCAGTTGGAACTGAAATTACTTATGGTGAAGCCATGATACCAGATGACAGCTGGAAACAATATCTGGATCATAAGTGGGACAGAGGCATAGTTACAGAGGAAACAGCAAAGTTTCCTGAACTTACTCTTCAAGTAAGTGTCTAGCATTTAATTATAACTATTAATTTATAAAATTTAAGTTGCACTTATCAGCCAAGTTTCTTGAACTTACTCTTCAAGTTGGGGTATGGCTTACATGAATCTTAGTATTTTCCAGTAAGACAATGGATATCCATGTATAAGTTTTCTGTAATGAAAATTTGTGGATTAAGTGCAGTCGGAAACTGAGCAACGACCTCACAAGGTTAGCTTTTATGTGGAAAAAACAAAGGCCTCGGAAGTCATGCAAGCTCTGTCAAAAAATCTGGAAAAACGTGGGGTAAGATTACTGTCAGTATATTGTTATTCCATATTAGAGATTTACCTGCAAATTGAGGCTTGAAACTCACTTTCTCTGTCTATCTTTATATTCATCTGTGTAGATGTACATGTCTACAAAGACAGCTGCTGAGGTAGTGTTAGAACTACGTAACACTATATTTGAGGTGTTGTTACAATATTACTTTGTTCTTTGTCAGTTAGATGTGAAAATAATTTATAGCAATGGTGTTGCTTTGGACATATTACCCCAAGGTGCTGGCAAAGGACAGGCTCTTGCGTATTTGCTAGAAAAATTGAAAGCTGAAGGAAGAGGTCCTGTCAAAGTTCTTGTTTGTGGTGATTCTGGAAATGATGCTGAGCTGTTTACTGTACCTGAAGTATATGGTGTCATGGTCTGTAGCATTATAAGAATTATGGAGTAATGTTCTTGTTTGTCCTGTCAGCTTTTGGTAATTATAATGTGAATAACTACAAGTTAATTCCTGAATTTGTAGGTAAGTAATGCACATGAGGAATTACTAGAATGGTATGCGGAAAATGCAAGGGGCAATCCACAAATAATGCATGCAACTGGGAGATGTGCAGCAGGCATTATACAAGCCTTTGGTAACTTTTCTCTAGGTCCACATGTGTCTCCAAGAGACGTTAGAGATTCTGAGGAAAGAAACCAGAGAATTCTTAATCCTGGACATGAAGTTGTAAACTTCTACTTATTTTATGAGAGATGGAGGCGTGGAGAAGTTGAGAATTCTGAGTTGTATATGCAAAACCTAAGGACGCTCTTTGTAAGTTTGATCTACCTCTCAGATCTCAAATGATACTTAACTTGTAAATTTGTCTCGCATTCTGTTGCTAAGTCATTTAAGAGTTGAATCTCTCATATGCATGAATAATGAAAGTAAACATTGAGATTTAAGTAATGATTAAGGTCAAGAAAGGTAGGAGAGAAAAGTTCAAACTGAGTGTGAAAGGACTCACTTACTGGCTTTCACCAAAGAAAAAAAAAAATCTACTAGTTACGAAAGGACAGGGGAAACACAATTTATTGCACATCACGTGTGATCTATGAATTGCTGAATATTAGCTCCTAGTGGCAAGCTTAGTTTTTATATGATTATTTGTTCGGAAGCTCAAAATTTATAAAGTGCAGGAGAGAAACCAAATTTTACTATAATAATAATTGACAATTTTAGTAGACATTTGACCTTACACTGTAAGTTACTTAATTACTTGGTTTTTCTGATGTCATGCTTGATTAATGGATTCTTAGAATGGATCTCTTCTGACATGGTTTGTTCATATTTATTTGAAGACCTAATATAAGTTTTTTCATTTTTCTCTAGAATTCTTCTGCAAATTATGTCCATCCCTCAGGAATTGACCAACCTATTCACCAAGTTATAGATACCTTAGCAAAACTTTATGGAGACAAGCGGGAAACAGACTTTTGGGTTTGGGTTGATTGTGTATCTTTTGCTGAGATTAGTAGGGACTCGTGGTTAGTCAGATTCAACAAGTGGGAGATATCTGGTGAGATTAATTTGATATTTTGGTTTATTAGTGCTATTTTAATTGTTTGCCATTTTTTTATAGCTTTACATATTCACTTTCTATTTGACGTTTTAGCTTTAAGAAATGATTGGGCTTATGAAAGCAATTATTGTGCTACAGATTTTGGAAGTTCCTTTGTTACAGATAAAGTGCTTTTTATCCTCTCTTTTTTCTTATCCAGAGGAGTACTTAGTATTGATTTGTAAAGCCTTAACAACATTTTCTCCTTCTAAGCACAAGGAATATGATAGAACACCAGAATGAAGATTTAGGTTCAAGAGGTTGTATTGAATAGAAAGTCGAGCTCAAAGAGTTTTTAAAATGGAACAGAAAGATAAATCAGAGCCTAAGGCTACTCCAAGAGTATTCTCTGCCTAACAGTCAATCACCAAGTACCTCAATGACCTCCCTCATCCTACAGCTTGGCCTAAATACCTGCTGCCTAACAGAAACCCCCTTCTCGGCTGTAACTGCTTACCATCTCACTATCTAACTCTCCAGCTAGCTCTCTAGTTAGTGCGTTTCTGTCCCCTATTTTTCCTCCTTGCATACACCATCCTTTTCTTACTTTGGTCCAGCACCTTATCCCTCTCCCTAACAATTTCCTCTTCTGGTAAAAATACATAGTAAGAGTTTCTATCAGAATACCATAAATTTCTAAATTGAACGTGTAAACCCTAATCAAATCAATCTAGTCTGGTATTATTTCCCCTTTTCTGATCCTCATTTAGATAGGTTCCTTCCTATTTGTTTCTTGATCTAGGTGTCTATATTGAAGCTACAATAGTAGTTATGGACAGAAAAATTTATGTTTGTAACAATAATAGAAAAACTACCTAAAAGATGACCATGCCTCAAGCACATTAGGTGCCATAATAATTTCTGGTTGTATCAATGTTAAGCAGATTCTGTTCTCCAGTAACCCTTAGGAAATTAATGGTAACTTCCTATCTTGTCCCTAATATGATGGGGGACAATGGCAGCATAGATGCCTTTGAAGACTTTCGAGAGCTAATGCCAATTCTAGTATCAAGTGTTGGCTTGCCCCATGCCCAAAGATGGGTATCCAATTTAGGAGCTTAATTAGGGATTGTTGTTAATCTGTTAGTTTTCCATTAAGGCCATTTTAGTGACTTTTCAAGGTTTTCTTTCTTCTTCTTCTATTGCACCCTTTGCAATGGCCGCAGAGTACGGGAGATACAAGGTGAAAATGAACAGAAACTCCAAGGCTGCAGCCCTACAAAGAGAGAACTCTCTCTCAATCAACCAAATAATACAACTTCCAGAATAACCTCTCACTGTCATACACTCCCTCTTAAAACTTCCCTCCAACTCTCCATGCCGTGTGACCCTTAACTACCTCCCCTATTTTCCTGGTTAGCTCCTTTCTTCTTCCTCATGTACACTTTCAAAGGTTTGGGCCCTTGAGTATCAGCAAGGCTATCACAGTCCTGCACATCCATTGGCCCATCATTAATTTTCCTAACAGAGGTTCTGTTTAAAAGTTGTTTATTCTTTTTTAATGTAGAGTTCAGATTTGTGTGAATATTCTGAGATTTGTCTTTGATTGACTGATGTGATCAAAACCAAGGTGTGATTCACATGTTTCTTTTCTAATTTCTTCTACGCACTTTTCCACCAATTTCCTGATCTGCCCTGCAGCCAGAAGCCCAATTCCGACTTCCACTGTTTACAGCCACAAACAGTTGATGGTTGACCCTACCAGGTACCAAACCATCCTGTGTAGACAAAATACCCCTTTATTCACACCCAAATCAATTTACCAGCTTTCTACCCCCCAACCACTCCTAAATCCCTGATTTAAGCCTAACTTCTCTGCTTTCCTATGTCAAAGTCTAAATTTGACGATTTAATGTCTCTTTTCTATTATTTCAAAGTTAGGAGAAACCTCTAGCCAATAGAAATTGAACCCTCAGTATCTTAACCTCCATTTGAAGGCTTAAGCTATCAAAATTTACGAGAAGACCTGTAATGGATAAGTCTCAATCCTGTCTTTCTATAAATAAATCGTTGTTCAAATTTCATCATCCCCATTCTTTCTGAATAAAATTGGCATTCGTTAGTTCATTGTAGGAAACTCTTCCAAACAAAAAGGGAAAACCTATGTTTAAATATCGAATGAGCTCCTTGATTGCAGAAATCAGATAATTCTTGTTGGCTGCGTCAGTCAATGCTTTTTATGTTACCAGTAGATATATTAGTAACAAACTATAAATGGTTCACTTATTCACTGGTAAATGAGTACTATCCTCAATTATGAACCAACTGCTGTTGGAAAATGCCACAAACAAATTGCCTAAACTATTTAATTACTGACAGGGCCTTAATGTATGACTGGCATTGAGGAACATGTACTGTAATTGTTCTGTTCAAATCTGAATTGGATTTGTATTTTCTAATATTATCATAGTCATAGAAAAATAAAATTTCCTATTGTGAAAGTGTGATTTGGTATTATTAAATTTTCTGCTTAAATGATATTTTGCTTTGCTTTGCTTTACTTTGGATAGATTACTGAGAAATTTCTTTGACTTTGGGCCAAGTGCGATTGCCCTATTTGTTAGACTTACATAGAAAATTGGATGGATCCTTTGCCACCTGCACTGCACCTGAGTTTTTCATTCAGGCCATGAAAGGTGCTTTGTCCAAATAGACTAATGGGTGGGTTTTTATACACAATTTCATTACCTTCAGTGGCCAATTACTTAACCAGAAAGCACGGGGATAGATTGCATATGGCCCAAAGTTGAAGCGGTTTCCATGCACTTTATCCTTGGTTTTTAACCTACATTTTTAGTTTGATAAGTTAGGTGATCCTTGGAATCCATATCCTATATTTGTCTCTGTTTCATTAGTAGTTATAGACACATTATCCTCATCTTTTTGTTATGCCTTGTCCTTCTACTTATTTGAATATATATATATATTTTTTTCCCTTTTCTTTATTATCCTAAATCAGGTAATGAATTACTTTGTTGCTTAACAAAGGGCTTGATGAATTCAAAGGTAAACATTTTTTCCTGCTTCTGTTATCAATTTAGCACTTTCTTCTACCTGAAGCACTGAAACATCTGATCTTTGTTTTTAGGTTGATGCACCACATGAGTTAACTTGGATGTACTTGCACCAAACTTGGTTGGATGGTTCTGTTCCAGATAATGATAAAACTTGGTGTATCTAGATTACCAATTAGCCTTCTTTTTATACTACAAAATACAAACAATAACTTCATTCATACAATGCTATCCTGCAATTTATATTTTCTGCCATTTCACACATATTAAGGTTCTAGTTTCTCTGCTATTCTTGTACTATCCAGTTAATATTATGAACTCTTCCCACTCTACATTTTGACCAATTATATTATAGAAGGAAATAGATGATGTTATCCCATACATAATTTGTTTCTTTTCACTTAGAGTGCTTTATTTTTATATTCTATTGCGTTACTTTGTTACATATATTGTCTTTGGAATCCAATCAAAACATGTAAGGTGATTTTTTGGAGTTTACTAATGTTTCTATGTCAACCAGTATATATCTATATACACTACTCTAATTGTGAGACGTTTGTTTTAGAGCAAGCTTACATTTGCAAAGGTTCTCTCCTATCTTTCCTCCTTTGCACTTCCTATTCTATTGTTATTTTACTATTCATTCTTTCTTAATTTTTTTGTGGACACATATATTCTACTCTTGTACAATTTTGTCTCCTATTTTTGTCTTTTTCTTAGGAATATATATTTCTCATTTACCTTCCGTAGTTTTTCTTCTATGTTGATTAAGAGTAATACATTTTTTTTTTTTTTTTTCTTTTAATCAATGTTTAAGAATGTTAAAAGTTTTTAGTTTTTGATTGTCACAATATTAACTTAGGATAAATCTACTATACTACTCTAATTGTGAGAATTTTGCTTAAGAATAAGTACTTCTTATCCTTCGTAAATGCAGATAAGATATGCCTTTATAAAAAATGTATTTCGTAATTTTGGTCATACTTTTAACAAAAATGCAGAATTTGCCGGAGTGTTGAGTAATTGAATGTGTCCTCTCATGGTGGGCAACACTATTATTGGTGAAATACTACACCGTATTTTGTGATCATAGCCTAAGCATGCAAAGATGTAAATCAATAATCAAGCAGACTCCAGTTGAATTGTAGCAGAGCTTTATCTCAAGTCCTTCCTTCTTTGAGCCACGAATGATGGAGCACAGTCCTGATTTTGATCATGGTTAGTTCCCTGTCTCTGTTTCTAACTTTGTTAATGATTTAATTGGGGTATTGTCCAATGACTGGGGTTATAGCCTTTGAGGTGCACTTGCTACTAGGTTAAAATAGATACTCGATTCAATTACCATTGAAATTGCATCTTTCCTTTTATTCGAATCTGGTAGTGCTTGATGAAAGAATATTGCTTGTTGAGCAATTGGTTCTCTTTCATGTGGGGCTTGCATGGCTTTGTGTCTTTATTGTTTAATAAGGTGAGTTGTTACTTTTGTGGCATGTCACTTGTGGTGTGCCGTGAGATTTCATGGATACCTTGCATATTTTGATTCTCTTTGTAAGTTTGGATAACTGTTATGGTATGGATATTGCCCAATGATTTTTTGGCCAATTGTCAAGCTAAAGCCAAATATATATATATATTATTTTAATTCTCATCAATGTAATTTTTGTTTGTATCTCATTATCTCATTCCCTAATCTTATGTAATTTTTCATGCATACAAGCTTTAGGAAAATTGGCATGAATTTAGAGTCCATAAGCCCTTCACTCCACTAATATGAAATGGTACGGCGGTTCGATTTTCTAAGAGACTAGGCTAGCACTATTTAACTTAGGTGAGGATAACATCACTGAAAGATTTGTTTATGCATCTTGAAGGTTGGAAGGACCTTAGATTCCTTTTCTCTCTAAAGTTCTTCTCTCTCAAGAAATTAGGGCTTTTAATACATGTAAGTTTTCATGTGACGTGCTAGTTAAATGTCTCCTATTAAGATTGAGAGAAGAATGGACAGAGTTTCTCTTTTGATATTAAATAATCTTACGAGTCCTCATTTGATATCAAAATGTACTCAATTAATATAAAAATTTAATAAGTCCTTGATAGATGTCAGCTTTATTTGACAAGGATTAAACATAGTATTTACTCTTTATTATTTCAAACATTATATATATATATATATATATACACCAAAGACCCTGAGGATCAAAGAGTATAAAAGAAAGAAAGCAAAATGGAAGTAAAAATCGTAAGTGGACTGCACAAATTTAAACTATAAAATATGAAAGAGATATTGAATTGAAGTTACAAATGTTACAAGAGTTGAAAAAAATTAAAAACTTACTAAGTGGGAAACTTAAGCATGAAGGAGAAGGTGGACGGATAGGCAAAGAATTTCAATACATTGGTTGATGAGTTTTGCCTTACAAGTTGAGGGGAGGCTATTTTTTTATAGAGCCAGGATAAAGGAATTTAAGCCTAAAGTCTACTATATAATGATGGGAGTTCCATTATTGTCGTTCGAATTTTTATGCTTTTTAGAGTCATGGGAGATATAGCTCTAATCTTTTTAGGAGTACTCATGTCGGGTCACAAGGTTTCTATAGTGTCGGCAAGAGGTCATATAATCTTAAGAAGTTATAAGACGTCTTTATCTGGTAACTCGAGAATTTTTACAGGGGAAATGATGGCTCTGAAAAAGAAAGATAAGAGGTACATTATCCTCATCTTCTAAACCAACTATCTCCTCAACAGCTAAAGGCAAGGCTGTTGCAACCTCTACTAACTATCTCAAGCCTCAAGATTATGCAGATCTTCCTATAGAAATTCTACAGGCCATTGAAGCTCAACTTCATCCTTTACAGCTCATGGGAAAATCCTAGGCTGATATAGCTGAAGACGAGAAAGATAAACCTCTTATCTTAACCCAATCCCAACTTAAACAGATTATTGCCTAGAAAAAGCAAGAGTCCTTAACTATAATTGCCACCCACAAAAAGGCCTAAACTCGCAACTTTCCAAAATTAAACTAAATCAACAATATTGCTCCACTTTTTCCAGAAGCTATGGATGAAGATCCAATTAAATGTGCAGAAAAACTATTTTTCAAAAATTGGCATTTTGTGCCAAAGAATGTTCTGAAAGATCGAAGGTTTTATGAACTTATCCTAGTTGACTATGGATTTGTAACATCATCTAGAAGATCCTAAAAAGGATAAGACTCATTCAACTTTTAGAATTGAAATTTTTTTATCTCTTAGAGATTGGGGGCAACTCCCATATGAAACAAAAAAGTTTTCTATCAACTATACTCCTGTAGGATATTCTTCCTGGGATTATATTTCGTCTTGAGAATAGAAGAACAACAGAAAATGAAGAAGAACAATGCCCGAGAATAGAAGATATTTCCTTAATTTAAATATCAACATTTCCCAAACTTAAAAAAAAAAAAAAACTTTTTGCTACAGGGTCTTGCTGACACTACAGTTAGCTCGTGACCCGACATGAGTACTCCTAAAAAGATTGGAGCAATATCTCCTGTGAGTCTGAAAAGCCTGAAGATTTGGACGACAATAATGGAACTCCCATCATTGTATAGTAGACTTTAGGCTTAAGTTCCTTTACCCTGGCTTTATAAAAGGGAGCATCCCCTCAACTTGTAAGGCAGAACTCACCAGCTAATGTAGTGAAGTTCTTTGCCTATCCCTCTACCTTCTCCTTCGTGCTTGAGTTTCTTACTTTGTAAATTTTTAACTTCAATTCAGTATCTCTTTCATATTTTATAGTTTAAATTTGTGCAGTCCGCCTACGATTTCTACTTCTATTTTGTGTTTTTTTTTTTTATACTGTTTGATCCTCGGGGTCATATATATATATATATATATATATATATATATATATATATATATATATATATATATATATATATTTCTTCTATTATACATAAATTATTAATATAGCTGCATAAATATCTAACTTAATTATATTAAAATTTGTATTTTTAAATTACTATAATATTAATAATGTATTGTGTTATTTATTTTGGTAACTTATATTTATGTCATTTAAATTATATATTAATATATTATATTTTGATATTTCTTTTATAAAATATAGTTATATTTAAAAATATTGGTTCGATTACAGTCCAACTTCGGTTAAACCATTCAACTTGGAATTGTTTTTTCTACCAATTTAATAACTTGTTTAGTTTTAAGAACATTGCTACCCAATTTTATTTTAAAATTTCTTGATATTTAGGGAATTTTCTTTTGCGTGATTAATTGATGTTCAATGGGGATAAATAATTTATGACTATTTTAAGTGATATAGGCCAGAAGTAAAAGGCCCAACTCGTGAAGCATAAAGGAGAAAGCCAAAGCTTAGCCTAACATTCGTGAAGTTAGGAGAAAATTAAGGCAATGCTCTCATTGTCAAAGCATTGTAAATGCGCATTGCCATTAATGAGGTATGTAATTGAAAAACCTAAAAATTTACAGTAAAGATTCCTATAATTTTTATTGAAATTCGTAATACTGACTTGAGTGTTGAAGGCTTAGCACCCGACTAATTTTTCTCTTTTTCACATGTAGCTCGCAACATAGACTTGAGCTCGAGATCCATTCGACCCTCAAATACATTTCGTCTCTAACTGAATCCTTTGAAGCCTAGGCCCCAATTTGCTTCTTGTTGACTTACCATCAACTAATGCAGTAAGCGTAAATCGAACATGCAACCTCTAGATCTTCTTGATGATTGATCCTGATTTTATAACCTCTCAAAAAGGGGGAGCGAGTAACATCCCTTTTACCCTTGAAACACAGCTTCGAGCCAAAAAAAAACGAGACTTATACCCCAATCGTGTAAGAATACGCAACGCAATCTCTCGCTCCTGCAGCTCTTAGCCTAGTGGGGAGCATCTGATCAATAGAGCTTTTACCCACTATAAGCACTCACCATGTAACCCACCACACATCACTTAGACAACCCAAATATCTATTCACTCCCAAAATGATATCATGTCCCTTACGGACCCATTTTAAATAACTAACTTTAAACCCATATGATAAATTTACGGATTTGATAGAGCATATATATAGTTTGAGAATGTCATATTGATTTCGAGAGTGGACTACAAGATTAAATGTTGAACCTTTCTAATCTCCCTACGAAAGGCCACCTTGCAATGGTTCAACAACCTTATTCTTTTATCCATTTTGAGCTTTGATAAGCTGGTAGAGTAGTTCATTGCACAGTTTTCAACCAACATAGCCTGCAGTAAACGTCAGCAGTAGTAGCAACCCTCAAGCAGGAGGAGGGAGAATCTTTGAGGGAATACATATAGAGGTTCATTGCCTTGTCGTTACAAATCAAGGACCTCAAGGACGAGGTAGCAATACATACATTGATGGCAAGATTGCAACGGGGTGCGTTCAAGGTAAGGGCAGATTCAAGGAAAATATTACTTTGAACTCGTCCAAGTCTCTGCAAGGACTGTTTAGTAGGTCGAGAAATACATTAACTTAGAGTAGGTAGAAAAGGTGGTTTTAAGGCAACCAAGAGGAAGAGAGCTCACAAGGGAAAAAGAAGGAAGACCTCACCACTCTAGTTATACACCTTTTCTACGTCTTCTAAGTTGATATATTTCTCGGCCTGTTGGAACAGTTCCTGCAAAGACTTAGGTAGGTTCAAGGTAATGTTTTTCTTGAATCTGCCCTATTGCAATCCTACCATCAGTGTGTATTGCTACCTTGTCCTTGAGGTCCTTGATTTGCAACGACAAGGCAGTGAATCTCTATATGTATTACCTCAAAGATTCTCTCTCCTCTTGCTTGAGAGTTTTACTACTATTGACGTTTATTACGGGCTATGCTGGTTGAGAACCGTGAAATGAACTATTCTGCCAGCTGATCAAAGCTTGAGATGGATAAAGGGAAAATGTTGTTGAACTATTGTAAGGTGGTTTTTCGTAGGGAAGTCAGAAAGGTTCAGCATTTAATTTTGTCGTCCACTCTTGAGATTAGTATGACATTTTCGAAATTATATATATGTTCTATCAAATTCGTAAATTTGTCATATGGGTCTAGGGTTGGTTGTTTAAAATGGATCTGTAAGGGACATGACATTATTTTGGGGGTGAATGGATGTCTAGGTGATGAGTGGTGGGTAAAAGCTTCGTTGATCGAATGCTCCCTGCTAGGCTAGGAGCTACAAGCGTGAGAGACTGCGATATGTTCTTGCACAGTTGGGGTATAAGTCTTGTCCCTTTCAGCTCGAAGCCTTTGGATCTCCTGTCTGTCTTGAGTCCTCAGCTCTTGTATTTCCTTCCACATGGCTTTTAGATTGGTTAGCAATGTAGTTAGAACGGTGGGGTTTTGGTCAGCTAGGGTTGCATGGGCTTGTGTATTCGAGGGTTGAGTGGGTGTTTTAGGAGTAAAAGGGATGTTGCTCGGTCCCTTTTTTGAGACGTTATGAAATCTGGATCAGTTATTGAGGAGATTTGGAGGTCACATGTTTGATTCACACTTACCGCATCAATTGTTGGTAGGTCAATCAATTGTTGGTAGGTCAATAAAAAGCGGATTGGGGGCTAGGTGTTAAAGGAATTTGATGGATCTCGAGCTCAAGCTTATGTTGCAGGCTACCTGTGAAAGAGAGGAAGATTGGTCAGGTGCTAAGCGTTTGATGCTCAAGTCAGTATTATGGATTTTAGTAGGAACTACAAGAATCTTTATGATAAATTTTTGGGCTTTTTAGTTAAGTACCTCATTAATAACAAAGTTTATTTATAGTGTTTTTATGATGGAGGCGTTGTCGAAATTGTCTTAACTTCACGGGTGTTGGGCTAGGCTTTGGCTTTCTCCCTTATGTTTCACGAGTTGAACCTTTTACTTCTGGCCTATATCAATTAGAATAGTCATAAATTATCTATCCATATCAAACACCAAATGGTCACATAAAAGAAAAATCCTTAAAATATCAAGAAACTTCAAAATAAAATTAGGAAGCAATATTCTTAAAACTAGACGAGTTATTGAACTGGTAGGAGGAACAAGTCAAGGTTGAATGATTTAATTGGGGTTAGACTGTAGTTGGACTGGTATTTTTAAATATAACTATATTTTATAAAAGAAATATCAAAATATAATATATTAATATTTAATTTAAATAACATAAATACAAGTTACTAAAAAAAATAACACAATACATGATCAATATTATAGTAATTTAAAAATATAAATTATAATATAATTAAGTTAGATATTTATGTAGTTATAGTAATAATTTATGTATAATAGAAGAATTATATTATAATTTTATAAATATACATAAGTTAATATCTATATATATAGATATTTAAAAAAATAAAGAGAAAATTGTTGCTTTTACTTCAAAAAATTAGAACTCTACTCAGCAAAACTATTCAACTATAAAATGAAAATTTTGGCAATTGTGTTATCTATACAAAAATTTCAAAGTAATTTATTAAAACAAACTTTTACAATTCATGTTGATTGTCAATCGGTCAAGGATGTTTTATAAAAAAAGTCAAAAACCTGGCCCCTAAATAGACTTTTGCCATATAGCAAGCAATTTTAAGTGCTTTTTGGCTTCAAAATAGAATTCATCAAAGGTTCTTCAAATTCTTTGCCTGATTTCTTAACTCAAGAATTTTTATAGGGGAAATAATGGCACCAAAAAAGAAGGAAACACCCTCATCATTTTCTTCAAAACCAAATGCCCCTTCAATAGCCAAAGGTAAAGCTGTAGCAACCCCAACTAATTATCTCAAACCACAAGATTATGCAAGTCTCCCATTAGAGACTCTCCAAGCAATTAATTCCCAACTGCCATCTTTACAACTCATAGGAAAATCTTGGGCTAATATAACAGAGGAAGAAGATAAACCTCTCATGACCTCCCATTCTCAACTTAAGCAAATCTTTACCCAAAAACAACAAGAATCCCTAGTTGTCTCCAAGACAACCCACAAAAAAGCACAAACTCCCAACTACCCCAAACTGAATCAAGCAAGCAACATTACTCCCCTTCTTCCAAAAGCAATGGATGAAGATCCATCAAAATGCATAGAGAAACTATTTTCAAAAAATTGACACTTTTGTGCCATAAAATGTTTTAAAAGACAGAAGGTTCTATGAGCTTATCTTGGTAGATTCCGGGTCAGTTATGATAAAACATCACCTAGAAGACCCAAAAAAGGATAAAACTAATTCGACATTTATGATTGAGAAAATATTATCTCTCAGAGATTGGGGGCAACCTCCTTTTTGAAACAAAAAAAAAATTCTCTATTAACTATACTCTTGTAGGATATTCTTACTGGGATTATATGTTAGTCTGGGAGAATATTCTATACATACAGAATAAAAACTTTTCTCATACATGGTTAATATTTTTTAACCAAAGTATAAAATATCACTTTCCACCATGGTTTCTGGTTTGGTAGATCAAGTTTGGGCCAACTAAAGAAATGTTTTCGAAAAATGTAAAACAAAACTTCATGGTTTTCAAGAGTCTCTTCAATAATGAGGCTTTTGGGAATCTACCAATTCTAATGCAATTCTTCTCAAAAATAATATTGCCTTAGGTTTATTTGTGGAAGTACTAGGTCTTACCAAAAGAGTCCATGATGGTTTTATTTCTTCCTAAGTTAAGTATGGTAAGATGGTGGAGCGAATGTCAGCATGCTGACAAAGCCCCAATGAACAAGTCATTAAGTGGTTTGAAAAGAATCTCCACTTTCATAAACAAGCTAAAGGCCTAAATCTTTCTGCAAAACAAATCCGAAGTATTAGCCTCGTTAGCAATAATGGCAACTTAAGGAGATTTTATCACATAACTGGAGGAAATCCTACAACAACTTAGGTCGAAGAGTTCAAGTTTTGCTATCTCCAGTAAAGCCTTCAATAGCAGTGGAAGTAATCCCTTAGTAGAAAATGATGGAGACGACTGCTTAGGGATAGAAAACATCACACTAATCTAAATGACGAATGTTTCCCAGACTTAAAAAAGAAAATGGGTTGTCGACATTTGAAAATCCTTCATAATAATTTTCTACAGTAAGTTTGTGACTTTGCAGAAGCCACTAATAACCTTTTCGGTGAGAAAAGCTGTTGACTCTACAAAAGAAATAATGACAACATCTAGTGGCACTGCAAAAGAATAGCTAGTGTCTCTGCACCTCACTTTAGCAGGTAGTAATCAAGCATCCTGCCCTGCGTACTCTGAAAATAGCACCAACTTGGGGTTGCTTTAGAAAATAATGGAGCATTCATCATTCTCGTGGAGATTTTTTAAGCTTTAGTCTCCTTCCCTAGCTCTACCTTTGTAGAGGCAGAACTGACTAGGAACAATAGCTAAGTCCTCTGCCTCATTCTCTTCCCTTGTGTTTTAATTTCCCATTTGTAAGTTTTAACTCTTTTAACTCTTGTCACTCTTTTATGAATATAACTTAACTATTATTTATATAATTATTTCCTGCTTTACTTTATATCTCTTATATTAACTACAGTCCGTCTGCGATATCTACTTCCATATTCTTTGATCCTCGGGGTCTTTGGTATCAAAGCCTGGTTATTGCCAGAAGAGGAATAATAGTTGTCACTCTGAGCGACAGATGCTGAGCCTTCCTCCATTACTGCGATTACATATTCAACATCCTCATCATCTTCTGATGGGGATTTAGCTACGAGGTCTTTTAGTTTGTTTAAAATTTCCTCTTTTATATTTAGTTCATTGATTCTTTTGTTTAACCTACAGTGCCTTGATATATGACCAGGTTTATTACATTTAAAACAAGTTGGTGTAGTAACCTTATTTGGCTTGGGAATATACCTGGTGGGTCTTTGATTTTTTCTATGAGGATTTTTCTTCATGGTAGGCTTTTGAGTATGTTGGACCTTTCTTCAATGTCTGGATTTATGAGATCTGGGGCATTTGTAGCCAAATTGCTCACATATGTGTCCATTTCTCTTATATTTTAAACTTTTTCTTGTTCAATTTGTGTTGAGATTTTGTCAATTTGGCAGATTTTTAATATTATTTTGGTGACATAAGCGACTAGTTGGCCATAGGCGAGCTTTTCATAAGGATAATTTCGTCAAATTGACTCTTTTTTTTTTTTTTCTCGAACCTTATCACCGAATGACCTAGGTAGTCCTGTCAAGAATTTTTCTTTCCAAAATGGCTGATTACTATCATCTCGAGAGTAGATTTGTGAGAAAAATATATTTTTATATTGTTGAAAATCACTAAGAGTCCTACATCTCAAATTGGATAGTAACTCAGAAGATTTGTCTTTCCATAAGGTTGGGTCACCAGTAAAATGTTTAGTGATAGTGTAAATTAGAGTACTAATTGAATCAACAATTAACTTTCCATGAGGATTAGTTATGAGATTACCTTGATCGTCTATTTTGGAGTCTAAGATTTTTTGCTTTTCTTCATGGGTAAGGTGTTCATCCCACCAACCTTTGAGAGAACTCGTAAATCCAGCAAAGGACATGGACTATAGTTGAATCATTACATCTCTGCATAGATTGATAAGTAGTGCTTACCATAGTCATATGTTGAAGGATTTTAAGTACCTCGTACTCATTTTTCCCATGTATATTCCATTCATAGATGTTATTTCCATTGAAGGAATTTTGAGCAAGAGATATTTCCATGTTGGGGTTAATAGTCCAATATTGATCTCTAGGCCTCCATGGAGCTATTGTCCTAATAGTTTGGATTTTTCGTTGCTCTTAGTTTTCGGAAACTTGTTTTAAGGTTCTAATGTTTGTTGAAGATTCTTCCTCTTTTGGGGAATTCTCAACTATTAAAGATTTTTCTATCTTCTTATTTAGGCTGTTAAGCATCTGGGTAACCTTTTCAATTGCTATGACATTTGAAAGCTTAATTCTATAAAGCCTATTTAATGTTTGCTACTTGTCAAGGGGAATTTCATGTGGCCTGAATAAGGGTTTTTCCATTTTCCTAGGGGTTGAAGTTTCTTCATAGTGAACTACAAGCTCTTTAAGAATATGTTATCCTAGGGCTTGGAGTTATTTATTAGTATAGTTATTTTGTTCATAAATGACAGTAATATCTCCAGGATTTACTTGTTGCTTTGTATCTTTAATCTTAAAGGGAGATGCAACAAGAGGTTTTGTAGGATCCTTAATTTCCATATAAAATGTTTTTGGAGGAGGTAACTCAGAAACTACTTTTTCTTTTCTGAAATAGCCCAAGCTTAAGCAGAGTTGGAAGTGTTTATAGCAGACTTGTAAGGATAATCAATTTTCTCCCTTATAGCATATGCTTCAAACCATGTGAAAAACGATATATTTAGTTCAAATTTTTTGACAAACTTAAGTCATTGGTCATGAAGTTTCTTTTTTTCTTTTCCTTAAAACTTTTCTAGGATCCATGATCTTTGGAGGGAATTTTCTTCCGACTAGAAATCATCTTTTAGAGCTTCAAGCTCGATTTGAAAAATAGGCTTCTCATTTTCTAAGGGTTGTCTAATCATTTAAAATTAGGCTCATTGTTTAGTTGGGACCAAGTTGGAGACGTAGGGGGAGAAGAGGTGGGTTCTTCATACCTATTATCTCCTTTGGTAGAGTGCTTTTCTTCTGTTTAGTCTTGTGATTGATAAATAGGCCTATCAATCTTGGATGTGTTATCTAATCCCATAATATTGATGGATGACATAGACTTTTGAAGACTCTTGAGATAACATAAGAAGATGATGTTAATGCTGGGGAATGTCTATCCTTGGCATATTCCTCTTGAAGGCGTGTTCCCAATTTTCTCTTGGGATAGTAACAATAGGAATATCATAGCTTCTTCTAGCAAAAGAGATTTCTACTTGTCCTGAGTTATGTTGGATTATCCTAGAAATTGTCGGATTTTCTGCTATTGGAAGAGCAACTATAGATAAGGACCAGTTCTCTGGGAAACTGATCTGGTCCCATGGAGTTATAAAAGGTACTGTTACCTTGACTTTTGATGTATCAGTCAAGAAAACACTATCTGACCTTTATCGTCAGGTGATTTTCGGATACTAGAACTCTCAGAGTTATACAACTTGTATTGGATCCAATAGATAATTATCACGAGAATGGATCTAGGTACCATGACATACCCATGAAGTTTGGTATCAAGCACTATTAATTTATCTTTATGTGCTTCTCTTAGACACATAGAGATGTTTGGGAAATATTGAAACCACACAAGACCAGCAGACACACTTGTCTAGACTACTCCTATAAGTGAATCAGAAAACTTATTATGCCTACTATCACGCAAGCATATAAGGATGGATGTTTCTAACCCTAACCTAGTCATGGGTTTAACAGCTACTTGGACATAGCTTATATGCACAAAATTGTATTTTTCTCTTGTTTTTGCGAACTCTTTTCTAGACAAGAGAATAAATTCCTCTTGGTTTGGATCAACATTAATGTAGCTTTTTATTGTCTTAAGATTATAAGACGTTTTTGTAAAAAAGCTTCTTTCATTTTTATAAAGTTCATTTTCAGGAACTCTATGCAAAGTCTAGTCATCTAAATCTTTATTAATATCTTCAAAATCTATTTTTTCTTTAAAAATATATTTGGAGTTATCTTTAAACTTAAATTTCGAAGATTTGGAAGAAAGTGAGCAAGGCATTTTTAATGATTTTAAACAATATATTAAACTTCCAGTATCATAGCTTTTAGGATTAGTAGAGATATGAATCATAAGTCAAAACAATAAGCTAGAGTTATATGAACAAAGCATCCATCTACCAATATGAACAAAGTCCTGGATTTCCTAAATATACTAGAAAATATGAGAGCACGGGTGACAAAGGGGCATTAATCTCTACACAGGACTTATCCTCTTTACGAACTCATATTTCCTAAGTATAATATAGGTTTCCAGAACATATTCATCCTTGTAAATGGATATAGAGTTCAGAATATAATTGCAAGATTATTCGGTTAGCTTATAATTCGAATCTTTATTTTTCCCTAGGCTCTGATATCAAAGACCCCAAGGATCAAAGAATATATAAGAATGTGGAAGTAGAGATTGCAGACGGACTATAAAAGATAGAAAGTAAAGCATAAAATAATTAGATAAATAATAGTTAAGTTATATTTATAAAAGAGTTACAAGAGTTAAAAGTGTTAAAACTTACAAATGGGAAATTAAAGCACAAGGGAGGAGAAGGAGAAAGAAGACTCAGCTATTGTTCCTAGTCAGTTCTGCCTCTACAAGGGAAGGGAAGGGAAGACTCTATTTATAAAGCCAAGGAAGGAGACTAAAGCCTAAAAAATTTTCATGAGAATGATGAATGCTCCATTATTTTCTAAAGCAATCCCAAGTTGATGCTGGAATCTTCAGGCTTTTCAGGGTCACGTGAGTACAGGATGCTTGATTACTACTTGCTAAAGTGAGGTGCAGAGGCACTAACTGTTCTTTTGCAGTGTCACTAGATGCTGTCACCATGTCTTTTGCAGAGTCAATGGCTTTTCTCACTGAAAGGGTTGTTAGTGGCTTTTGCAAAGTCACGAACTTATTGTAAAAAATTATTATGAAGGATTTTCAAATGTCGGCAACCCTTTTTTTTAGTCCGGGAAACATTCGTCATTTAGATTAGTGTGATGTCTTCTATCCCTAAGCAGTCGTCTCCATCATTTTCTGCTAAGGGATTATTTACATTACTACTAGAGGCTTTGCTAGAGATAGCATAACTTGAACTCTTTGGCTTGATTTGTTGCAGGATTTTTTCTAGTTGGGTGATAAAATCTCCCTAAGTTGCCATTCTTGCTAATGACGCCAATACTTGGGATTTGTTTTGCAAAACCACTTAATGACTTGTTCTTTGTGGGCTTTGTCAGCATGCTGGCAGTTGCTCCACCATCTTACCATACTTAACCTTTGAAGAAATGGAACCACAACGAACCCTTTTGGTGAGGACTAGTACTTCCACAGATAAACCCAAGATAATCCTATTTTTAAGTAGAATTAGTAGATTCCCAAAAGCCTCATTATTAAAGACTCTTGAAAACTGTGAAACCTTGTTTACATTTTTCGAAAACATTTCTTAAGTTAGGCCGAACTTGATCCACCAAACCAGAAACCATGGTGGGAAGTGATATTTTATACTTTGATTAAAAAATATTAACCATGTATGAGAAAAGTTTCTATTTTGTATGTATAGAATATTCTCCTAGGCTGAGATATAATCCCAATAAGAATATCATACAAGAGTATAGTTAATAGAGAATTTTTTTTTTTCAATAGGGGGTTGCCCCCAATCTCTGAGAAATAATACTTTCTCAATCCTAAAGGTCGAATGAATTTTATCCTTTTTTGGGTGATGTTTTATTATAACAAATCCAAAATCTACCAAGATAAGCTCATAGAACCTTTTGTCTTTTAAAACATTTTGTGGCACTTTAATTTTTTGAAAATAATTTCTTTGTGGATTTTGATATATCTTCATCTATTGCTTTTGGAAGAAGAGGAGCAATATTGCTCACTTGATTTAGTTTGGGGTAGTTGGGAGTTTGTGCTTTTTTTGTGAATTGTCTTGGAGACAGTTAGAGATTCTTGCTATTTTTGGGCAAGGATTTGCTTCAGTTGAGATTGGGAGATCATGAGAGGTTTATCTTCTTCTTCCTTTGCTATATTAAGCCAGGATTTTCCTGTGAGCTGTAAGGGGGCAGTTGGGACTCAATTACCTGGAGTCTCTAATGGGAGATTTGCATAATCTTGTGGTTTGAGATGATTAGTTGGGGTTGCTATAGCTTTACTTTTGGCTGTTGAAGTGGTATTTGGTTTTGAAGAAGATGAGGAGGGTGTTTCCTTCTTTTTTGGTGCCATTATTTTCCCTATAAAAATTCTCGAGTTAAGAAATCTGGCAAAGAATTTGAAGAACCTTTGATGAATTCTATTTGGAAGTCAAAATCACTTAAAATTGCTTACCATCTGGCAAAAATATATTTAGAAGCTAGGTTTTTGACATCTTTTTGTAAAACATCCTTGGCCGATTTGCAATCAACATGAATTGTGAAGATTTGGTTTATAAATCACTTTGAAATTTTTGTACACAATTGCCAAAATTTCCTTTTTAATAGTTGAATAATTTTGTTGAGTAGAGTTCCATTTTTTTGAAGTAAAAGCAACAGTTTTTTCTTTATTTTCTTTAACCTGCTTGAGGATACCGCTGTAACCTAAATTTGAGGCATCCGTTTCTACAATCTTATATGCAGTTAGGTCTGATATATGCAGACATGGCAGACTCTTAACTTCGAGCTTGATTTGCCTAACAATTTTAGTATGTTGGTCTGTTTATGCAGGAGGATTTTTCTTAAGACAGTCATGCAAAGGCTTAATTAAACTAACTAGGTTGGGGACGAAATTTGAAATAAAACTAACTAGGTTGGGAAAGAAATTTGAGACATGGTTAAGACAACTTAAAAATCTCTGTAGTTGATTTTTTCTCTAGGATTTGATCTAGAAATTTGTCAACGAATTGTATTGCCCTTTCTATAGGAGTAATGGTTCCTTGAAATATTTAATGCCCAAGAAACATAATTTTAGTTTGAAAGAGGATTGTCTTGTTTTTTGAGACAGCTAACCTATTTTTCTTGGTTACTTCCAAGAAGACATTGAGATGTTTAAAATGCTAGTATATGTTTTAAGAGAAAACCAGAACATCATCTATATAAACAATTATGAATTTTGTGAAAGGATTATAGATTTCATTCATAATTCTTTGGAATTCAGAAGGAGTATTTTTCAAACTCAAAGGCATTACGTTCAATTTGTATTGTCCAAAGGAAACTGTAAATGTTGTTTTGTACCTATCTTCAGGCTTAATTTGTATTTGCCAAAATCCATTTCATATCAAATTTAGAGAATATTTTGTCAGAATACAACCTAGCTAAAAGATATTTTTTATTAGGTATTGGATATCTAATCCATCTTAAGGCTTGATTTAATGGCTTGTAGTTGATCACAAGCCTAGGAGTTCCTCTCTCAATTTCAGCCAATTTATTGACATAAAATGCAGAACAAGATCAAGGAGATTGACTTTTCCTAATAATCTCCTTTTGTAAGAGGCTATTAATTTCCTTTTTGTAGTATTCCATAAGCTCTTCATTCATTTGAATTGGCTGAGTTTTAGTTGGAATATTTCTTTTGGAAAAGTCCACTTCATAGGGTAACTGTACCATATGTCGTTTTCTTTTCCATAACGCATTTGGGAAATCATAACAGATTTGATTTTGAAGAAGATTTTTGAAAGACTTTATTTTTGCTTGGATAATATTGTTCTGGAGCTGTTGCTCTATTTTTTTTTAAAAATTATTTTTTCAAAAAGATAGTTAATTTGGTTATGTTTGTATTTAAGCTGGTTTAAATCTTTGAAAAAAGGTCTTTTAAAAAATTTAAATAGAACCTTTTATCCAAGACAATTCACCTCAATCCCTTTAGAGGTTTTATAAAAATCACCTCTTGCATTTAGGAAGGGATTTCCTAAGATTATTTTGCTAGTTAAATCTTTGGCCAAGAGAAAGTTAGTTGTCCTTTTTAAAGAAAAGTTTTGAACAACATTTGAAAGTTTGTAATTAATGCAAAGGTCTTTTCCACTTGCAGTTCGTAGACCTTTAATGCTTTTTTTCGAAATATTTAGTAGGGATTAATCCCTCCTTAATACAGTTAATATCTGCTTTAGAATTAAGTAATGCAAGATCTTCTAAAACAAATTCATCTTTTATAATTAATTTTATTGGAACATACCATTTCTGAATTTTTAAAGAAGAGACCATTCTGAAAAGATCTTCGTTGTTTTCAGATCTTTCCTCTTCATTAGGCTCCCTTTTAATTTGGCTAATTTGATTTACTATCTGAGCTTGTTGACTTTTAAGAAGTTTGACTTCTTGTTTGAGCAAATTAACCTCATATTGTAAATCTTGAAGAGTAATGAGTCTTTCTCTCTTTTCATAAAATCTATCCAATATTTCTTTGAAGTTATAGCTACTACTTACCTGTGATTTGCTCTTTAGAGGAGATGGATGTTCAAGGGCGGCCTTGAATTTTTGGAGATAGCTTTTCTTTTCTTCATTATTAGGGAGCTTACTAATAACTTCAAAAAGAAGTTCTTGATATGTTATTAAGTTGTTGATAGTCAACATGTTAACCTACTCTTCTTCCTTATTCTCTTGGTTATCACCAGAAGAAGAATAATAATTGTCACTCTGAGTGGCAGATGTTGAGCCTTCCTCCATTTCTGCGATTACATCTTCAACATCCTCATCATCTTCTAATGGGGATTTAGCTACGAGGTCTTTTAGTTTGTTTAAAGTTCCTCTTCTATATTCAGTTCGTTGATTCTTTTGTTAAACCTATAGTACCTTGCTATATGACTAGGTTTATTACATTTAAAACAAGTTAGTGTAGTAACCTTATTTGGCTTGGGAACATACTTGGTGGGACTTTGATTTTTTCTATGAGGATTTTTCTTCATGGTAAGTTTTTGAGTATGTTGGACCCTTCTCCGATGTCTAGATTTATAAGATCTGGATTTATATATATATATATATATATATATATATATATATATAATGTTTGAAATATTAAAGAGTAAATACTATGTTTAGCACTTGTCAAATAGAGTTGACATCTATTGAGGACCTTTTAAATTTTTGACATTAATTGAGTACATTTTGACATCAAATGAGGACTTGTAAGATTAATTAATATCAAAAAAGAAACTCTGTCCATTCTTCTCTCAATCTTAAGGGAGACATTTAACTAGCACACCACATGAAAACTTACATGTATTAAAAAAAAGTGGTGAGTGGGTATTTTTCTGCCAATGAACCCTTGTCATCTCCTTGCCACTACGGTTCATCATGAAAATAGTAACAACACATAAAAGAAAAAAGAAAAGCACTTTCATCGAGATGGATATGAAAGGGAAATGAGAAAGGTGGATCAGGGAAGGAGAAACTAATGGAGGATGAGAATCCAAACCCTTTGGGTTTCTTAACCCAAAACCCCTCAATGATATGAGTCTGTGATTTATAGTGACAAGGTTAAGGATTCATTAAGCTCATGCAATAATTATGGGCAGTATGGAAGAGCATTGTGAACGACCATTGTCTTGCTCTATTTGGGTTCTTGTTTACATTTTTTTTGGGTAAAATTTCCTTCTATTGTCTTGCTCTTTTTTGGATTTTTTTTCTTGGGTTTTCTGGGATTTGGCTATCGAGGCTCCACTTTTGTAGACATTGAAACTCCATTTTCTTGGATTTTCTAGGAGATGCTGTAACAAAGCCTTTGGATTAATGTTTGGTTTTGTACCATACCCACACGATTTTTGATGGAAATCACTATTTTTACGCAAAGAATGGAAATCACTATTTTTACGCAAAGAGAAAAGCCTAATTTCTTTAGAAAGAACTTTAGAGAGAGAAAAGGAATCTATGGTCTTTCTAACCTTCAAGATGCATAAACAAACCTTTCAATGGTGTTATGCTCAACTGTGTTAAATAGTGCTAGCCTAGTCTCTTAAAAAAAGGATGTTATCCTCACCTTGCATATCCAAGGGTTGAGTGGGTGTTTCAAGGGTAAAAGGGATGTTACCCGATCCCCTCTTTGAGGGGTTCTGAAATTCACGGTCATTGGAGAGATCTAGAGGTCATGTGTTCAATCCACGCTCAATGCACCAGTTATTGGTAGGTTAACAAAAAGCAGATTGGGGCTAGACTTTAAAGGAGTTGGTTGGAGGCAAGAGGTATTTGAGGGTTTGATGAATCTCAAGCTCAGGCTTATGTCACGGGCTACTTGTGAAAAAGAGGAAGATTGGTTGAGTGCTAAGCCTCTGACGGTGAAGTTAGTATTACAGATTTCAATAGGAATTATAAGAATCTTTACGATAAATTTTTGGGTTTTTTAATTATGTACCTCATTAATGGCTGTTTATAGTGCTTTGATGATAGGTGCATTGTTGTAATTTTATCTTGACTTCGCAGGTGTTAGGCTAGGCTTTAGCTTTTTTCCTTTATGCTTTATGAGTTGGGCTTTTTATTTCTGGCCCATATTAAGTTCCTTTTTCTATGTCTAGATTTCCTCTATAACATGTTTGGTGTTTGAACATCATTTTAGGAGACGAATGATTATAATTTCCATGATTATGTAATCTGTTTGTGTTTGGCTTAAGCTTTGTTTAAATTGGATTATGTTTCTTTGAGTCTAATGGTTTCATTGGGTGTTGTTAATGATGGTTTTGAGAGTTGGGGTGCGGATAGCAATCTGAGGGGTGCTAAAGAAAAATAGAAGTGTTATATGCCATACAGTTTTTGAAGAAGTGTATTGGGCTGGGGCCAATGGATTGTGGGTGTTAAAAAGGTTAGGTCAAGCCTATGGGCCCATCAGGTGTGAAGAGAAATGGGGTGTGAGAAGAAATAAAGAGGGAGATTTCAGATTGGTTAAGACTGATATTGGCCAGCGTTACTGAAAGGATAATTAGGGATGCAGAGGGCAATTAAATTTATTTAGGGTCAGTTGGGGTGTCAGAAGAAGAAATTAATGGTCCAAGGTGCTATTAGTATTTGGGCTAGAACTTTAATTAAAAAGAGAACAGTCTGGTTGTGTTTGGGCCGCCAGGCCCACTAGTTAGCTCATTTTTTCCCCTTTATTCTTTGTTTTTTTGCTTTTTATTTTAGCCCAAACAAAAAAGAAAGGAGAATTCCAATCAACGCCCAGTCACCCACCGGTAATTATAATTTTTATTTTATACCATGTTATTTTACTTTACATTTTTTTTTATATTGTATTTTAATTTTAAATTATAATTGACATGCATATTTTTAAAGGTGTATTTGAATTTGTAAGGTTTTAGGTTTTACTTATTATAGAAGGTAAATGGTTAGGTTTTAAATAAAATTGAGTTTGTAATATCTAACCTATTTGGGGATGGACACTGTCTAGAGGAATAATTATCTATCTTAAAGGAGGAAAAACTCTATGTTTATTTAGAAATTATATATACATATATGTTTATTTTTTGTCAATTTTTTTAGTGATTGTAATTTTATTTTAGTAATAAATAAAATACAATTTTTGATTATATTGTATATTTTGTATAACTAATTTAGATCATTTACGGTGAATGTTGTGGGATATTTAATATCTTTCCCTTGCATAATTAACTCTGGAATTTATCATTGGTTTGTATCTCAATACCTTTTCAAATAAAAATAAAATTTTTTAAAATAAATATAATTTCTAATTATACTCTAATTTTAATAACCATTGCATAAATAAATTTTTTTTAATAAATCTTTGATATGGTGTTTATCCCAAAGGTTACGTCATCACAGTAACATCCTCGTCTTTGCACCTCCTCAACAACTCTGCCATGATCATCATGTCTCTTCCCCAAAACCTGCATATGATCATTGTCATACCCAATACCATCAATGTCCATGTCATTGGATAAATCATTCCTTTTGGCAATTCCATTGGCATCATGGTCATCAGCCATAGGATAAGATATTTGAATTGGATATTGAATTTATTACTTAAACCGACATAATTGAAAATGATGTAGTGAGTTGTGCTAAGCTCCTACAAACGACGCAGCTTTGGGATGGCATCTAAACGGACAACCTTTTTATTTCTGAAAAACAAATACACTTTTGTTATATTTTCCTTTGGGTCCCATAGCTCCACGTTGTTTCCAATCTTAGTTTTCTAGTGTTAATAAAATTTTCTTGACAATTAAAGGTTATTCTATCATGTTTAACGTCATTCGACAAGTATAACAAACCCCATGGAAAAGTTGATCAATCCACACAAAGATCCGTATTCTTATGTTAGGGCTTCAAACAAAAGAATCTCATCATTAAAATCTCCCTGGACACGAGATCAATCCAGTATTCCTAGTTGGCCTAATAAACCTAAGAACATAAGGAACAATTTCCTGGACATTGTACTCAAATAACCCGATTTAAGCAATCAAGAAAATATCATACTCTACATAGACTTCTCAATGCCCAGCAACTTGCAATTGATAATACATCACTACAATTTCATACAAAGCCATCCACCGAGTATATAAGCCCAGCAGTCATATAATTAAGTGACGTTACATATTCAAATGAATAAAAACATAAATGGATCCAAGAACAACATTATCGTAAATCATAGGTAATATGTGGATCACGAGATAAACATCACATCTCTATGACTAGTAATTTTAAATACACATAACAGCCATAAATCAAATTGAAAAACAGTGCTCTAATACCAAATGAAGAAATTAACTAGAATCTATTAGTTCAATTCATGATATGTTATTAATAGAAATTACCAATTAAAGGCGTATTTGAAGAGATTATAGAAGAATCTATATTCAGCCTTAGAGAAATTCTAGGAGAGTGAATGACCATTTGACCTATATGCATTTTATGTGTATCCACTTTTATAGATAGAGATGAGAGGCCTTGTCTTGTGTCATACCCAATTAGGTTTACTTACCTATCATAGTTACCCAGTACACACAGGCTATACTACCAAGTGCATGTAGAATTTAAATACATTAGACTCAATCACAATTGATTACAACTAACACATAATTGCGAATTACATTGACACTTACTAATCTTAGTTTCATTAAAATAGTCTGATTGTATTTTCCCACACAAGAAAATTCCAACACCTCCGGCCAGCAGTGGGCACTGATTAGTGTCTTCCCGAAGCTAACTAGTCTATTAGCTACCTCATTTGCATGGCAAGGAATCCAAGAGAAGGAAATAGACTCAAAAGAATTATGCAGCTCTAAAATGTCTTGCATCATCGTTCCCAGAGGTGAAAGTATCACGTGCTTCTTCTTCAGACCGGGTTGGATGGGAGAACTGGCAAAGAATTAAAAAAAAAAAAAGACAAAGGGAAAAATAGTCCAATTGGCCCCAACTCTGATCACTCATGCAAGACTTCTCAACAATAGAGAGCAGACACAAAGTACAATTAATTTATTATTTAAAACACACATATGCATATTATGAGAAAAATGAACATCTATAATATCAAAACTATAAAAAAAAATTTACATAATCTTGCACTCGTTAATTCTTCTTTAATAAATAAAGTTCTTATTATATTAGTACAAGTTATACAACTATGAGAGTTCTGGTATTCGCAAGTCACTTGATGATAAAGGTTAATATGGTCTTGAGTTTTTGGAAATAGCTTTTATCTTCATTGTCAGGAAACTTGATAATGACTTCAAAAAAGAGTTCTGGCTCTCGTTCTTATATGCTCTCCTTCGTCTTCTTGGTTAGTATTGGGAGAGTAGTAGTAGTCCCGACTAGTGTATTTGCTGACCCTGTATGGTTCCAATACTTTCTTAATATCTCTGGAGAAACACATAATGAAAAATTAATAGTATTGAATACCAAACTTTATGAGTATGACTAAGTTTTTGGATCTATTTTTGTAGTTATTATTTACAAGATCCAATTGGAGGAAGAAGAGTACATCATGTATTTTAGTTCCCAATGTCCACTAAATGTTTTTTTTTGAAATTGTTCATTAGATATTCAATCTCGTAAATTTAGTAATATTATTTTAAACCTTTAACTGGTACAATTGCATATTCAAATTTTAAGAGGTTCTAAGTTACCTTTCATGTATACAATTCACTTAACTATTTAATAACCTTATGTAATAAAAAAATAACAGTATATAAATATCTCTTTTAACGAGTGAATATCTCTTAAAAAACATATAGTTTAGAATTTAGCTCAAATCTTTGGTATATTTCCTATAAATGCATCCAATAGACTCTTTAATTTTTTATCTTGGACCAATTTATATGAACTCAATTTTCCAACAAATAAAGAATCCATGTTCTAAACGGGGAAAGACTTTTCCAAAGAACTCTTAAATTAAAACCAATTGCAAAAGCAAATACACAAATGTACAGTGACAACCCTCCACATTTCATAAACTTGAAATCACAACATAAACACCACACTTAACATAATGATTCAATGAAGCATGATAACATAGTTATATCTACCAACAGAATAACATTTGCAGCCAGCTTAATTTTTATTTTTTTAAAATACAGAAATACCACAAACCAAGCCAAGCATGTGATAACATAGAGTCACGTGAGATAGTGTGGCTGTATCTTAACTAATCTAGTTGCAGTTAGTTGAGGGTTATCTTATTGTGTGGTACAGACTACTGTAACTTATGGTAGTACTAGTTTAATCTATATAAACAACCCTAGTGTGCTCATATGAATCAATCAATCATCATATTCTCTCATCTCTTGTCTTCTTCTGATTTACCTTTATTCTTTTCAAGAGAGTCTTGAATTCTCAGATCATATCAGTCGCCATGGGAGATCAAGCGGATTCCTCTGCTTCTGCTCTGCCAACATTTGGGCAGTCATTGACGATCAAATTATATCGGGGAGACTATCTCATTTGGTGGAATCAACTCCTCAATATCATCATTGCGGATGGGTACGAGGATCTCATCGATGGATCCTGGCGTAGCAGTGCTGAATCAAGATTTTGTGCTCTGGTAGAGACAGAATCGTCTCGTCTTGAGCTGGATCTATGCATCCCTAACTGAGCAAGTCATGACTCAGATAATGGCGAATGAATCAGCCTTCAAGATCTGGAAGGCATTGGAGGAAAGCTACAGAGCATCCTCAAAGGCTAGGACTATGGAGCTTCGACTTCAGCTTCAGACCGCTGGGGAAGGAAATCTTTCAATGTGGGATTGTCTACTCAAGATTTGTGGCATATGAGATAGCATGCGTGCAATTGGTGAGAAAGTCACTACTGATGATCAGGTTATGGCGATTCTTGCTAGTTTGGGGCCAGAGTACAATCCTCTAGTTGTTTCAGTAGGCTTTGAGTCTATCACAGTGAAAACTCTTCAGAGACATCTTCTGACGTTTAAGATAAGGATTGAAAGACTGAAGTCTATTGATTAAACTGATCTTGTCCAAGTTGGTTCCACATAAAGGGAAAAATAAATATATGGATGGTCCTCAAGGGCGAAATGCTCAGTTTAATGGTGGTAGCAACCAGTTCAATACCCAGGGAGGAAGAGTTTACAGACAGAAACCAGCTACTCATCAGAAGAATAAGCCTCAATGTCAGATTTGTCACAAAGTGGGGCATACGGCTGCAAACTGCTAGCATAGGTTTGACAGTGATTTTCAACCAAAAATTCATGTGAAAGATGAACCACAAGCCTTGATGGCTTTTCAAGGAACTGTAGCTGATACACCATGGTTCTTGTATTCTGGTGCAACCCACCATATAACTAATAATATTATGGACCCCTAAAATAAGAGTTTTAAGCCAAAGTATCCTATGGTTTTGTACATAATGCTAAGCTTCTGGGCAATGGAGTAACCTGGTATGAATTAGAAGAAGTATTTCTTCATTAAAATGCATAACCTTGGTCATATGAACAAACTCGGAAAAGGTCAAAACTTTTGGATTTAGTTGAACTATTAAACTCTAAGGAGTTTACAAATTTGAATTAGAAGAGGTATTTGTTTGTTCTACGGGAGCTGGGGTCGTTTTCCTCAAGGCCTTCCAAAACTTTAACCCTGTAAATGTAAGTGATTTTCCCATTCAGCTGTCATAAGGTTTTTGTGTATCTCAATTACAAAATGTGCACCATTAGTATGAGTTATTATCTGCAAGTGCTGTTTTTACATATTGTGTATCAGCAACTTCAAGCTTTTGATTGTATATCTGCAAGTTTTCTCATTTTGATTATTTACAAGTTATTATCCTTACACAAGTTATCATCTGCATGTTTTCACATTCAGCTGCCATTAGAATTGCTCAATTTGTTTGGCCATGAAAATTAAATATTTGGAATTACTCTTTTTTGTTTGGCCAAGAAAATTAATTTTTGGACACTTGCTTCCCACATACTCATATCTCTTTTCTCCAATGTACTTGTGACCAAACCCAGGGGGTAGTCTTCTCATACTTGCTTCTCATACTCATATCCCATTTCTAGAGTGACTGTCTATGCATTTTTTTAAGTCAGATTAATGACCCTCTTTGGCATTGACAATGTACTTCTTAATAATTAAATTATGGTCAACTTAGATATTAATTTCATGAGACTTAGTAGTTTGCCCTTGAGTTAGTCAATCCCTTTTATTACGAATGCACATCTTGATTATGAAAAGACAAGATTATTAATACCAAAAGTTGTCAATGTTGTTGCTTCACTTAAAAAAAAGATTAATTATGCTATTATGCAAGTCTCAGCTTCCTCTTCCTGACCTATAAGTCTTCAAGGAGTACTGCAAATATGGTTCATTTTGTGCCCTTGCAATTGTACATGACATAGAAAGAGATTTGGTACTTTTTCTTCAGGTCAGGGGCTAATATTTTTTGATAGCTTTATATTACATTTGACTAGAGTAGAGGTTGGTTGCGCACTTTTTGATCTTAGTTCTATAATTTCTGTGCATCAATTTAAATCAGAATGTTGCAAACACAAATCCTTTATTTTTCAAAATGTTAGGCTTACAATGCACATTAATAATTTTCTATTAGTTTGGGAAAGATACAACAATATCCTTCAATTTTTTGGTTGCAGTTGGTACCCTGTTGGCAATTTTGTATCCTCATGCACCACGCCTGCCTGCAACGCACAAATCAAAATCTAATTTAGAAAAAAAAGAAAAAAAAAAAGAAAGAAAGAAAGAGAGATAGAGACTTCCCGCGCACTTCCCCAAAATTTGGACCTGCACTCTTTAGAAAGCCTACAGCAAGCTTCACCTGCACTTTTGGAAAAAACACAATTGTGAGGGGCGATTTGGACCTGAGGTATGAGCTTAATAAGATAAGTAAACTAACTATAAACGGGCTATTTTAATAAATTCAGATTATATAGATTAAACCAAAGCTGCATATCCATCTAAAAATTACCTTTTGTGTTATTTCTCTGATCTTAAAAACTTAATTTGATAAACAAATTAAACCAAAGCAGCATATCCACATGATATACTCTTATTATATTGGTGAAAATTATTTATATTTAACACTATATTAGACATTGATTAATTTAAATTCAAGCTAAGAAAAACTACAAGAATGACAAATTTTCCCCCACCGAATGATATATTCTTATTATCAATTAGATTTTGACCTGTGCATTGCATAGGAAGCATGGGTGCATGGGATACAAAATTGCCTACATGGGTACCAAGTGCAACCAAAAAATTGAAGGACATTGATGTAACACATATTAAGTTTCCCAAACTAATAGAAAATTATTAATATGCATTGTAAGCCTAACATTTTGAAAAATAAAGGATTTGTGTTTGCAACATTCTGATTTAAATTGATGCACAGAAACTATAATACTAAGATCAAAATGGTATGAAATTAATACAGTAACATTGAAACATCCAAGACATATCAAGACCCTTCAACTAAAAAAAAGTAATTCACGTACAGACCCTTCCCAAGTGTGTGATTAGCAACCACAACTCATGCCCCCTTTTGTGAGGCAACTTTACCAATGAATTTCCCAATATTACTAGCTCCCAACAAAACAAACAGCTTGCCAGCCAAGGGTGATTCAGCTGCAAGTGTTGATAAAATAAATTATAAAATACAAACTGAATTGAACAAATATTGACCAATTGAAAGAAACGTGCGCAACCAACCTCTACTCTAGTCAACTGTAATATATAGCTAAGAAAAAATATCAGCCCCTGACATGAAGAAAAAGTACCAAATCTCTTTCTATGTCATGTGCAATTGCAAGGGCACAAAATGAACCATATTTGCAATACTTCAGCCTTTTTAGAAAACTCCTTGAAGACTTATAGATCAGGAAGAGGAAGCTGAGGCCTGCATAATAGCATAATTATTTTTATTTTTATTTTCTTAAGTGAAGCAAGAATATTGACAACTTTTGGTATTAATAATCTTATCTTTTCATAATCAGGATGTGTATCCGTAATAAAAGGGATTGACTAACTCATGGGGAAACGACTAAGTCTCATGAAATTAATGTCTAAGTTGACCATAAACTATAATTATTAAGAAATACACTGTCAATGCCAAAGAGGGTCGGTCATTACTCTGACTTAAAAATATGCATAAACTATCTCTAGAAAAGGGATATGAGTATGAGAAGCAAGTATGAGAAGACTACCCCAGATTTTGGTCACAGGTACATTGGAGAAAAGAGATGAGTATGGGAAGCAAGTGTCCAAAAATTAATTTTCATGGACAAACAAAAAGAGCAATTCTAATGGCAGCTGAATGTGAAAACCTACAGATGATAACTTTTGTAAGGATAATAACTTGCAAATAATCAGAATGAGAAAACTTGCAGATATACAATAAAAAGCTTGAAGTTGCTAATACACAATATGTAAAAACAACATTTGTAGATAATAACTTGTGCCAATGGTGCGCATTTTGTAATTGAGATGCACAAAAACTTATGACAATTGAATAGGTAAATGACTTACCTTTACAGGGTTAAAGTTTTGGATGGCCTTGAGGAAAACAACCCGAGCTCCTGTAGAACAAAAAAATACCTATTCTAATTCACACTGGGTTACTCCTTAGAGTTTAATAGTTCAACTAAATCCAAAAGGTTTGACCTTCACCGTGTTTTCTCATATGACCAAGGTTATGCATTTTAACGAAGAAAAACCTCTTCTAATTCATACCAGGTTACTCCATTGCCCTGAAGCTTAGCATTGTTGAACTATTATAACGTTCACTTGGTGGAAAAAACAATGCCGCTATAGGAAAAAAAAAAAACACATAATAATAAGAAAAAACCATGTCACGCCAAGTGTCTCGGAGTTTTGGTGGAACTTCTTTATTATATTATATAAATAATAATAATAATAAAAGTGTATCACTTAGTAAGAAAAATTTTGTCTTCTTTGTAGCATTTCTTAGCTTGAATCTAGATTAATTAATATTTAATATAGTGTTAACTATTAAATGATTTTCATCAATATAATAAGAGTGTATCAGATGGTTATGCTGGTATAATTTGTTTATCAAATTAAGTTGTTAAGATCATTGGTATAACACATGAGGCTGAGGCTGTTACTTTGGATTTTTGGTATTTGGTTGAAAAGACAAAGAGAAAACTCCAACCAAATGTGTTCTTCAGTGATTGCCGGCCAATAAGCCGGCCTTTTCATTTTCACCATCTGTCTCCAATATTCATGCAATTTAATCTCTGCTCAGTCACATTTATTATAATCATTTTGGCAGCAGCAAGAGCAAAAGAATATTAGATGAAATCACATAAATCTTTCTTTTTTTCTTTTCTTCCTTTGCCTATTTTCCTTAATCAACATTAATTGTTTCCTATTTCTCAAATCTCTTAATTAGCTTCTTTCTTCAAAAGATTACTTTAACTATGCTTAGAGACACTTTGGCCTCAAATGTGGAAGAAAACTGATTTCCATCCTCAATCATTAGGTAGCATTTCTCTGTGCCACACAATATATAAACCCTATATGTTATAGCTAAATGAGATTGGGAAGCTAAACTTGAACCTTCCATTGCATTATAAGATTAAGATTATACAAGAGTAAGATGAGTGTACATTCATTTGTGTACATTTATTTTTTATATATATATATTTTTTGTATCTCTCTTATTTTTCTGTTTACAGTTTTACTTCTACAATAACTCAAATCAAAAAGTGTGCACTAAAGTGTGCGCCTAACATTTTCCCTTAACATACTACACATCATGCCAGCTCTAAATGTTACATTTCAACTTTTTTAACAAAAACATTCTAGGGAAGTGAGTTGTCTCTAGTGTAGAATGCAACAGAACAAGAACTATCTCTGCGGTACTACCAAAGTAAATTGCAAATTTAACGATAAGAACAAAGGTTAACAGAAAATGGACTCCACCTTCATATTTTGCCGTCTCTTGCTATGTGTTTCTTCATTGTCTTCACTCTTTCTCAGTAATCAAAACCCTCCCAAAGCCAAAAATTGCTTTGATTTTAACCGTCACCTTTTGTCCTCATTTCACATTCTGCCTCTCCTTTTATACCATTCACAGCTCCAACTTGAGCTCTTGAGAACTCGTATTAGGAAAACAGAACGAGGGCCAAAAGTGGTTTCTGAAAAATCACTGCATGGCTAGGCTAGATAGGAATAAAAGCTTAGAGAGCTTGTTAGACATAGATAAACGAGGAACTGGAAAAAATACTAAGCAACTAAGACCCCAGAAATCGATTCCGGGCCATGGCCTTGAATTCAATAACCTCTCATACAGTGTTATGAAGAAGCTGAAGAAGGATGGAGTTTGGATCGAGAAAGAAGCATATCTTCTTCATGACATCACTGGCCAGGCACTGAGGGGTCAGATTACAGCAATCATGGGGCCAAGTGGGGCTGGAAAATCAACCCTTCTTGATGCCTTGGCTGGGAGAATTGCACAAGGGAGCCTAGAAGGATCTGTTAGAATTGATGGAAAACAAGTATGATTGAAATCCTGATCTTCTTGATGTTTTCTAATGAAAATCTTTCCCTTTTTTTATGATCTCATTAAATTGAGGAATGCCCATCACATGTATGATCTAATGTGCAGGTGACAACAAGTTACATGAAGAGGGTGTCATCATATGTGATGCAAGATGACCAGCTCTTTCCAATGTTGACAGTTTTTGAGACATTTCTGTTTTCAGCTGAGGTTAGACTTCCCCCTTCCATTTCAAGGGAGGAAAAGAAGAAGAGGGTGTATGAGCTCATTGATCAATTGGGCTTGCAGGTATATATAGGGAACTCTCAATCTATCTATCTCTCTTGTTCATTAACACGAATGCTGGGAGAGATTGCCAGAGTTACTGAATTTTTGATCCTTCAGAGTGCAACACATACATATATTGGTGATGAAGGGAGGAGAGGAGTATCAGGAGGCGAGCGGAGAAGAGTATCTATTGGCATAGACATCATCCATAAACCATCGCTTCTGTTTCTAGATGAACCAACCTCAGGTCTTGATTCTACCAGTGCTTATAGTGTGGTGGAAAAGGTCAAGGACATAGCTCGAGGTGGTAGCATTGTCCTTATGACTATACATCAGCCTTCATATAGAATTCAAATGCTCCTAGACCGTATCACCATCCTAGCAAGGTGCAAATTTCAAAGTCTTATCTAATGATTTATGTCTTACATTCTTGTCAGCTGCATAAGGAACCTGAAATCATGAAAACATTAAGGCTATTTCCTAATAATTCGACTCCTACTTACAGAAGCATTTCACAAGTATTTGTAGAATATCTTGGTAACATTTTCCATTGAGATGGTGATTTTGACAATTAGAAATTACAGAAATAACTGACATCTTTTGAATAAAAAATAACATAATCTGTCAAATATTGCATTGGTGGCATCTTTCTTAGCACCCAAGTTACTGCTGATTGGACATTCAGAAATGGGGAAGATCACTTGGCATATTTGCTTATGTGGGGCAATGTAATTGTTAGATGGGATCAATCATTAAACCATACAAACCATCCAATGGTTTACTTTGTGCCATGTTAATAAATCTGAGTTTTGACAATTGGGAATCCACATCCGAACATAGACGTAGATGGGAAACCTATGACCAAATACAATATATTTCGTTATTTTGTGATTGAATTAAACTTAGCACAAAGAAGTTAGTAAAATAATGTATTTTGTATACACTTAATTGGAGGCATGTTAAATATTACTTCAATAGTATACTTCATGGGATGAACCAATAAATGAAACTGTAGAACTCCAAAATGCTAATTAAACTGTTGTAGTATAATTAAAGAAATGGTGTGTTACAGAGGAAGACTGATATACATGGGAAGACCAGATGCACTCGGTAATCATCTTTCTGGATTTGGAAGGCCAGTTCCTGAAGGAGAAAACAATATTGAGTATCTGCTAGATGTTATAAAAGAATATGATGAATCAACAGTTGGGCTAGACCCCCTTGTGCTGTACCAACGTGATGGCCTCAAACCTGACCAAGCAGCCATGACACCAGTTCAGAGAACACCAAAAACTTCAAGGACACCTTACAGAAGAAACACATCTGCATCCAAACACATGATTAGCCTGCGCAGCCAAGGATTTGTTGCTGGAACACCTAAACCTGATTCTGCACAGTTTGGTTATGATGAAGAAGATGATGACGAGAATTTTGATAACTCTCTTGAAAGGAGAACTGCTCAAACACCAAGGAACAGGAACATGAACATGAACATGAACAGTAGTGTCCATCCACGTTTAGCTTCTCAATTCTACAAAGATTTCTCAGCTAAAGATTTCTCTGTCTGGCTTTTCCAAGTAGGAACCCCTCGTCGCCCACCATCTTGGACTCCAGCTAGAACTCCAGGATGGGCACCAGGAAAAACACCAGTTTCAGGAGCAAGAAGTGCAATCTCTGGCCCATATTCTGCATCTTACCAGAACCCTTATCGCCCGAAATTCCCTGCTAATGAGAATGTGAGCCAATCCATGGAGTCCTCCTATCAAGCTTCTTTTGAAAACTTTGAGATTGAAGAAGTCCTTGATGAGCCACACCTTGGATCCAAGTTTGCAAACCCATGGATCCGTGAGGTTGTTGTCCTCTCTTGGCGAACAGTTCTTAATGTATATCGTACACCAGAACTCTTCCTCTCACGTGAGATTGTGCTTGCTGTTATGGCACTTGTTCTGTCCACCCTCTTCAATCATCTGGGTGATCCCAATTTGAAAGACATCAATAGGCTTCTCAACTTCTACATCTTTGCAGTGTGCCTTGTGTTCTTTTCCTCCAACGATGCTGTCCCAACTTTCATACTAGAAAGGTTCATCTTCATCAGAGAGACTTCCCACTATGCTTACCGTGCTTCTTCTTATGTCATTTCTTCCCTTATTGTCTATCTCCCGTTTTTTGCCATTCAAGGTTTCACCTTTGCTGCCATAACCAAAGGAATCCTCCACCTGAAAGGCAATCTCTTATACTTCTGGGTGATCCTTTATGCTTCACTGATTACTACCAATGCTTATGTTATGCTTGTTAGTGCACTTGTTCCCAGTTATATCACAGGGTATGCAGTAGTCATAGCCACAACAGCTCTCTTCTTTCTGACTTGTGGCTTCTTCCTTAAGCGAACGCAGATACCAATCTACTGGAAGTGGCTCCACTATATTTCTGCAATCAAATACCCATTTGAGGCATTGCTGACAAATGAATTCAAGAATGACGAGTGCTACACAGGGGACCCTAGAGATTTATCTCCTGGACCATTAGGAGAAGTGAAGTACAGCGCCCACCATAATTTTACCAATGGTTGCTTCTTAGGAGAAGATGTTTTGACCTCAATGGATCTTCAAATGAAAAACATATGGTATGACATATTAATCCTGCTGGCCTGGGGTGTTCTTTACAGGTTCTTTTTCTATTTGGTTTTGAGATTTTATTCCAGGAACGATAGAAAATGATGATACTCAAGTATCCCTTCAAATCTTTGTATTCCCATTCTATCATCTTCCAAAAGGAAAATATTTTATGATGTAACTTCAGGAACAACAAACAACATCGGAATATTTTACTTCAATGATAACCATAATAATTCGTTGATATTATCATATTAACTCTAAGGTAATTCAGTGAATTCTTTTATTTTGAAAATACCATAAGAAAATTGAGTTGTAGATCAGTTAGTCACAGAACTTCTTTTACAATTCAAATCATCAACAATCCCACATTTATGCATATTTTGAATGAAATGCAAATTTCTATAAATATGCAGAGCTGTCTGAACAAAATGTATGCACAAGATCTTCCACTGATCATTTTGCAGAAAGAATACTGATTTTACAAGGCAACCACATTGAATGAATCTGAAAAGGATTTATTATTGTACTTCTGATGAAAGAATAATAGTAATACAGTATAATGATACATTGTAGATCATAATCATTTCCAAGATCTTTATAGTGAAGTAGAATCGTCAAAAGTAATTGTAGAAGCTCTAAAACTGAAGAGAATCCAAAATTGGGACAAATATATATCTAAACTCTGAGCTACTAGAGATCAAAACAATTGATCATACAATCGAAGACGTATCTATAGGAAGTTTGATATGTGTTCTCTTCTCTTCTTGAAGACTAGTTAGATGGCTTGTGCAGGAAAGGAACCAGGAGAGTCGAGAGAGAAACTAACTCCATCAGATCTAGTCTTTGTGTTCATGAAGTACGGTGAGATCCTCATCCAAGCTACCTAAACCCAAACTAAAACAGTACCCTGAAGTACTCTTCATATCATCCAAGCTACCTGCCCAATCACTGTCAAAAAAGCCAAATAATTTAAAGTCTTGTACCTTGCAGTACTTGACTCCATAATTGACAGTTCCTTTGATGTATCTTACAACTCTCATTGCTGCCTTCAAGTGCAGTTCACTAGCGCAGTGCATGAATCTTGGCAGCAAGCTAACAGGAAATAAGATGTCAGGCCTTGTAGATGTAAGATACATTAGACACCCAATCAAGCTTCTAAAATGAGCTTCATCAACTTTATCAGCTCCATCCTCCTTGACAAACTTCTCCTTTTGATTTATAGGAGTGTTCATTGTTCTGCATTCATCAAGCTGAAATTTTTTCAGGATCTCCTTTGCATATTTTTTCTAACAAACAAAAATCTCATTCTTCTATTGAGTGATCTCCATGCCCAAAAAATAAGTCATAAGACCAAGATCAGTCATCTTGAAGACATCTTTAATTTCTTGCTTAAAATCTTCAATTAGTGCTAGGTTGCTTCCTGTAATCAAAAGATCGTCAACATACAAGGAAACAATTAAAGTATCAGCACCAACATGCTTGACATAAAGTGTAGCTTCAGATAGGCTCTTATGAAAACCCAAGTGCAGCAAATGATCGTTAATTCTGCTGTACCACACTCTTGGGGCTTGCTTTAAGCTGTATAGAGCTTTTTTCAGCAAGTAGACTTTATCTTCTTGGCCTTTGATCACAAAACCTTCTGGTTGCTCAACATAAATCTTCTCCTGCAGAAAACCATTAAGGAAGGCTGACTTGACGTCCATATGGAACACTTGCCACCCCTTTTGTGCTACAGTAGTAAGTAGTAACTTGATTGTGTCATGTCTTGCCACCGGAGCAAACATATCTAAATAATCAATTCCAAATATTTGAGAATAGCCCTTTACAACAAGCCTTGCTTTGTGCTTGTTTATAGAGCCATCGGGGGTTGAATTTTGTTCTGAACACCCATTTCAACCCAATGACATTTCTATCATGAGGTCTTGAAACAAACTCCTATGATTTCTCTCGATCATGGACAACTCCTCCTGCATTGCAGCTAGCCATTTCTCCTTCATAACAGCTTCTTCAAAACTGGCTGGCTCACACATAGCTATGTTGCACATTGCTGCATTGCTTCTACTGTAGATATCTGAAAGCAACCTTGTGCCACGAACAGGTGGATCGTCTATTGTATCTTCAAGCTCCAATTCATAATTTTGATTCTTCTTTGAGTCACTCCAGCACCCGCTTTCATCTTCCATGAAATGCACATCTCTGCTTATTAGTATTTTTCTAGTTTGAGGTTGAAAAATCCTATAAGCTTTAGAGATTGTGTTGTAGCCAACAAATACTCCAGGTTCAGCCCTTTTGTCAAGCTTATCACGCTTAACTTGAGGTACATGTGAGTAGCACAAGCAACCAAATACTTTTAAAAAATCCAAAGAAGGTTTAAAACCAAACCAAGCCTCACATGGAGTTTGATTTTGCAAAGCTCGTGTAAGAAGCCTATTCTGAATGAAAACAGTTGTGCTTGCAGCTTCAACCCATAACTTCTTTGGTAATTCCTTTTGATGAAGCATACACCTAGCCATCTCCATGATTGATCTATTTTTCCTCTCACACCATTTTGTTGGGGAGTATAAGGAGCCGTCAATTGATGCTCGATCCTTGCTTCATCACAGAATTGTTGAAGTTGATTTGCTACATACTCTTTTCCATTATCTGACCTCAAAATTTGAATACGGGAATTGCTTTGATTTTCAACATGAGCTTTGAATTTCCAAAACACTGCAGCTACTTCTGATTTGTATTTAAGAAAATAAATCCAGCACATTATGGTTAAGTCATCAATAAAAATAATATAATAAAGACTACCATTTAGTGATGGAGTCCTTTGTGGTCCAGCAACATTAGTGTGTACAAGTTGGAGCTTTTGGCTCACCCTCCAGCTACTTTCAAGAAATGGCTTCCTTGTTTGTTTCCCAAATTGACAAGCTTCATGTTTAGCTAGCTTTTCTATCAATAGAAGGACTCCACGGACAAGTTGATTTTTCAGCATGTAACTCATTCCCGAATGATGGAAATGACCTAGCCTTCTGTGCCAAGTATCAGTTGAGCTTACTGTAACTGAAAAAGCAGCTTGCTCCTCCTTCATTGGATCAAAGGAAAAGCTCTTGCTCTTCATTTTAACCTTGAACATTTCTTGACCTATTGGGTCCTTGATTATGCACCTGTTATCTTCAAAAATAACCTTGAACCCTTTCTCAAGTAGCTATCCAACACTAAGCAAGTTCTGATTAATTTTAAAACATCAATGAGGATTTTCGTACCTGAGTAACTTGTTATAGCTACTGTTCCCTTGCCTTGCACAGGAATGTGTTCGCCGTTTCCAATTCTGACCCATTTGACTTCGGTGCTCTCTCATTGTTTGAACATTTCTTTGTCATAGGTCATGTGGTTAGTGCAACCATTATCAATCAGCCAAGATTCACATGAACTGTTGCTGGAAAAACAAGTTGCAACAAAGAGTTGGTCCTCTTCCTCCTCTTGTGCATTTTTCGCCCCAACTATAGTAGGTTCAATATTAGCCTTGCAAATTACAGCTTCATGATCCATTTGATTGCATTTGCTACATTTTGCATTTGGCCTTTTCCAACATTTGAATGGAGGGTGACCCATTTTGCCACAATGCTGACAAGGTGGGTAACTTTTCTTTTTACCCTTTCCTTTGTTGTAATTATTTGTACTGCTTTCACTGTTGGCTAGTTGATTCTTCTTGTAGTTTTTTTTTTTACTCGTTCCAGCTTCTTGGCTCTTGGCTGGTAGGGCACCTTCAATAGCACAATCTTGCCTCATAAGCCTTCGTTGCTCCTGGGCTTGTAAGGCATGTATGACTTCCGCCAAAGAGATCTTGGACAAATCCTTTGTGTTATCCAAAGTGGTTATTGATGCTTCATACCTCTTAGGCACTGTAACCAAATTTTTTTCAATAATTATGGAATTTGCAAATTTAGTGCCCAACAATCTAACCTTGTTAACAATGCCAAGCAATCTGTCTAAATAACCTTTAATTATCTCAGACTCTTTCATTTTTTGTAGCTTAAATTCCCTCATCAGGTTCAACACTTGCATGCCCCAAATCTGTTCATCCCTTGCATACTCCTCCTTCAAATAATCCTAGATTAATTTTGGTGTTTTGAGGGTCATGATTCTAGTAAAGATAGTTTGGGAAACACTAGCAATTAGGCATGACTTTGCCTTCGCCTTCTTGGTTTTTCTCTCCTTATGATGCTTTATTTGGGCCATGGTGGGATTTTCAGGTAGCGGATGCACTTCATAATCCTCTTCCACAACATCCCACAAATGCAAAGCCTCCAGGTAAGACTCCATTTTCACTGCCCAAAGATCATAGCTCTCCCCATCAAAGATAGGAGGAGCAACTTGTGAGAAACTTGATTCAGCATCCATTTCACAGGTCCCTCAAGAAGAGGGCTTTGATACCAATTGTTAGTTTTAAATTTGTGATAAAGAAATTTAAATACACTGAAAATAACAGAATAAAAAGATCATGCTCTATGATTTTAGGAGCTGCTGCTGATAATCAGAAACTAACTCATCCATAATAGCAAAATAACTAATTTGACTTATTCAAACTAAAACTACTTTGACAGCTTCTCAAAGGCACGTACTCAACAGCTAAGTATTAATTGTAATACTCCCCCTCAAGGTGGGAAGTATACATTGAGAGTTCCCAGCTTGGACAACAATGTTTGAAATTGCTTTTGACCCAAGGCTTTGGTGAGAAAATCTGCTAGTTGGTGTTGGGATTTGACATGAATGAGTTTTAGGAAGCCAGAAGCAACATGTTCTCGAATGAAGTGGACATCAATATCAACATGTTTGGACCTTTCATGCACAGTGCGATTGGAAGATAAGTGGATAATAGACATATTGTCACATAATAGCATGACAGTAAAAATGGATACTTCAAATACTTTACACAACTGCTTCAACCAGAGTAGTTCACTAGTGACACAGGCTAAAGCTCTATATTCTGCTTCTGTAGAAGATTTGGAAACAGTGGGTTGCTTATTGGATTTCTAGCTGATAAGTGAATTCTCCAATTAAATGAAAAAACTTATAGTAGATTTTCTGGTGTCCAAACAAGCACCCCAATCAACATCTGTGTATGCTGTGAGCTTGAAAGATGAAGTAGATGGGAAAAATAACTCTTGTCCCGGAGCTTGTTTCAAGTATTCTAGAATTTGATAAGCTGCAGTGAGGTGTGTAGTTCATGGATTGGACATAAATTGACTTAGCTTGTGTACTGCAAAGGTGATATCTAGTATGGAAATTGTGAGGTACATCAGTCTCCTAATGAGCCTGCGAAACTGTGATGGATTCTGTAATGAAGTATACTCTAAGAGTTGAAAGACTAGTATCCTCCAAGATTTGTAGAGTATACTTCCTTTAGGATAAATGAATGCCCTTTGTACTCTAAGCAATCTCCAAACCCAAAAAAATATTTCAAATCCCCTAAGACCTTCAACTTGAAATGTTTTTGTAAAAGTAGCTGTACTTCATGTATTCTATCAATGTTGGGTCCTGCCAGAATTATGTCATCAACATAGACCAGTAGAATAACCAGATCCTGACCAGAACCAAAGGTGAACAAAGAATAATCACTATAGCATTGTGTGAAACCATGTGCAATCAAAGCTCTTGAAAACTTTTGAAACCATTACCTAGAAGCTTGGCTTAAACCATATAAGGATTTATGCAATTTACAAACAAGATTCTCCCCCTTAATTGGATAACCCAAAGGTAATTTCATATAAACTTCTTCAAACAGATCACCATTTAAGAAAGTATTATTAATATCAAGTTGTAGTAGATGCCATTTTTTCACAGTAGCTAGAGACAAGAGAATTCTTACGATGGTTAAAGTGTCAAGGAAGTCTATGCCCACTTGTTGGATGTATCCTTTAGCTACAAGTTTGGCTTTGTACTGTCAAGGCTTCCTTCGACTTTATATTTGTCTTTATATATCCATCGGCACCCAATAGGCTTCTTTCCTATAGGTAAAGAGATAATTGATCAAGTTCTATTGGATTCAAGGGCATTTAATTCATCATCCATGACTTATCTCCATTTAGGAAATTTAACTGCTTGATGGAAAAATTGGGGTTCAAATATTGAAGAAACATTGGAGACAAAGGTCTTGTATTTTGGGGACAATATGGTATAAGAGACATGATTGTGAATGAGATGTTGAGTTGTGACAGTGTTATTGGAACAAATGAAGTCTTGTAGGTAAGAAGGAGGTCCAGACAAATGATTAGACTTTCTAATTGGAGGTTGATTAGTTTACTGAGGTGGTTGGGTTGTTGAATCAGGTGGGTAAGGTTGATTGGACAAGATTGACTAGTTATCAATGTCAAAAGCTGGTTTTGGTAAGACAAGGTCAGAGAAAAAATCAATGGGAGAGTCAACAAAAGGGAATGTGGAAAAAAGAAAGACAGTTTCATGGAGTACAACATCCCGAGAGATTATGATTTTTCAGGTCTGCATGTTGTACAATTTATATCCTGTATAACCAATAGGATAACTCATAAAAACTGTGGGAATGACTCGAGGAGTAAATTTTATTTTGTCAGGTGAAGGGTATGCAGCATAACATAGGCAGCCAAAGACCCGAAACATGTTGTAATATGGGTCTTTATATGGAGACTCATTCAATAGAACTGGAGATGGAGTTTTATTGATTATGAAGGAAGTTGTCACAACACAATCTCCCCAGAAGCATAAGGGAGTTCTAGACTGAAATAGCAGAGCCCTAGCAACTTTTAGGAGATGTTGATGTTTCCTTTCAACCATTGAAATTTGTTCTGGCCTATAAGGACATGCAAATTGGTGAATTTTTCCTTGTTCCTTTAGAAAACTAGTGAGCATGAGTTCTTTAGCATTGTCTGATCTGAACTGTTTAATAGGTTTGCCAAATTGTGTCTTGACTAGAGTGAAGAATGACATGACTGCAGTAGTAGCATCAACTTTGGATTTGAGCAAGTATATCCATGTAAATCTCGAGTAATTGTCAACAATTTTTAAAAAATATTTCTTGTAATCATATGTTGGTGTACCCCATATGTCACAATGAACAAGATCAAAAGAAGTAGAAGAAAATATTTGTTAGAAACAAAGGATAATTTCCTAAACTTTGATAAGGGGCAAATGGCACAAGAATGAGAAGAGTACGAATTTGGACAAATAAAAGGAATTTTATTACTGAGAAGTTTCAACACTTTATCAGACAAATGACCAAACCTATTATGCCACAAAGTAGCATTTTGGGTATGTGTGTGACAAGAAAATTTTGACTGTGTTAGAAATAGAAACACAAAGGGAATTATTTTTCTTTTCAGAAATAGTAGGAATGGAAGGAGTGGACAGTAATGCAACTATGTCAAATTTTGGACAATTAGCTGGCTTGAAGTAATAGAGCCCATCATGAAGTTCACCCTTGCCAATCATCTTCGATTGCGTGGGGTCCTAAATGAGAAATGAATTAGCATGGAAAATGACAAGATATGAAGTGTTTTTTTTGTAGCTTCCCAACAGACAGCAGATTGATGTGAAATTTAGGAATGTAAAATACATTAGCGAGGGAAATGAAGGAATTTAACCTAATAGTCCCAATAGCACTAACATGTATGACAATTTTGTTTGGCAATGTGACAAAGCGATTATAAAGCAATTTATACGAAGTGAATATAGGCAAATTGCAGCAAATATGTGAAGAGGCACTTGAATCTACAACCCAAGAATCACAAGAAGGAAGAGAAAAATGACAAGAAGCAAAGAGAATATTACTGATTGTATTAGGATCAATTGGTTGTGTATTATTGACAGGAATGGAGGCTTGTGACAATTGGGAATGAAGAAGTTGTAATAGTTATTGGTATTGCTGTGAGGTTAACTAGAAACTTGAATCATTTCCACCATCAAAGGTACCATTGTCAGCCACTTGATTCACAGAATGAGTATGCTGCCATGGTTTCTTGTAGCCTAGAGGATGCCCATGTAACTTGAAGCATTTATCCTTGGTATGACCAAGAACACCATAGTGAGCACATAGAGGGCACTCTTTCTTAGCAGTCTTGCCTTTATGATCATTGTTCTTAGGATTGGAGTGTGATACAACATAGGCTAATTAAGGATCACCTTGAGAAATAACAATCCCAACCTCACGTTGTTTCTCATCTTGCAGAACTAATGAAAAAACACGATTGATAGGAGGAATTGGATCAAGTAGCAGAATTTGACCCTGAATATGTGTAAAAGAATTATTAAGCCCCATCAAGAAGGAAAGAACATACTCCATGTGCATGTAATCGATAGGTGGTTCACACCACCACAAGAACAGGTATGATGTGGCTTGAATTCCCCTAATTCTTCCCAGATTGCCTTGAGTTTTGTGAAGTATTGGCTAACAGACAAAGAGCCTTGAGTAAGATTCTTGAGATCTTTCTTTAACTAGAAGATTCAAGGACCATTGTACTGTTGATATCACTCTTTAAGATCTAGCCAAATTGCAACAGTAAAGGAAGAGTAGATGACGCTTGCAGAAATTTCTTTTGAAATGGAATTCAAGAGCCAAGATGCAACGATGTTGTTGTTGCATTGCCAAGCGCAATATTTCTTAATGGTAGGGCATGGATGGATCCATCGATGAATCTAATCTTGTTCTTCGCTAGCAAAGCCATTTTCATGGATTAAGGCCATGAGCTGTAGTTGTCAACTATCAATTGTTGAGAGACAAGAGTGATTCCAGGGGAATCAAAAGGATGAAGGTAGTAAGGACTGGTAGTGTCTTCAACAGCCATTGACGATGGCAAGAAGAAAAAACAAGATTGCGAACAAGGCAAAAAAGAATGAAATACTTGTACGCAAACTGTAAAGGAAGAGAATTTGGCTTGCAAGCAAGGCATAGAGATTAAAACGCCTAAAGAGTAATTGCGAAGGGAAGGAATTGCTCTTCTGATACCATATTGAAGTTAAGTTAGAGAAAAGGAAGTTTTTCATTCAGTTCCCAAATGTTTTGTACAGAGGGTTTTATACACGTGGGGGGATATGAATAACTAACTACCAGCTATAAATAAATATCTAATTATAGCTAAGTATTAGTTATAATACTAATGGTAATTGAAGATGCTTCTGGTGTCATTATCGTGACTTCACTACTGGTAGAAGATCCTCTCCCAAGAAGAGGGCTAGGGAGGGATGAAGGGTAGGATTGGCTTATAATAAAAGCATTGTCTTTGGAGGGCACACAAATTGGTGTTTGCACTTGTGCTTGGAAACTGTCTTATTCTGATTTGAAACAGGCGCTTTTCCAGTCAGTAACATGATAACTTCAGCCGGAATAGAAAGAAGGTGAGTTTAGAAATGTATAAATAGAGAAAAGGGGTTATTTGAAATTTAATAGAGAAGTACCTTCTTTGGAGTTATGTCATCATAAACACTCATTGAACCAGCATAGAAAATGGTCAGCTAAGTAGGTGCGCCAGAAGATTTGGAAGAATTCCTACAAAGAAACTAAAATTTCAGCTTTTCCACTATCATCATCATCATTATATCAATGTTTTCAATAGAATAGCCAAAAAAAATTCCAGACCTCAAGTTAGTGGTGCTTGAGAGCTTGTTGAATGTCCACCTAGATGTTGCACTTGCATGGGATACACTGTCATTCCTCCTTGCTTGGTTGATACTCATATTTTTCTACAAGCAACAAGTGAGTGTCAATTATACAACTCATTATTTTCCTCTTCGGCTAGGCACGTTAAAGATCATTACAAGCAGAAACAAACCTGCATAATGCCCAAGAATGGTTTGTTATTGCTAGAGTCAAAAGCATCAATGGTTGATATGGTCATATATCCTGACGATGCCATTGGATCATCAATACTCTTCCTTGGCCTATCTTCTTGAGTGGCCTTAAAGGACAGCAGATGAGGAACCCCAGAGACTTGTCTAATAATGACCACTGCATTCTTGAACCCCTCTCAAGCCCATTAGCAATCAAAACATAACAATCCTTCAATCATGATCATAACTCAAAGTTATCAATTCGGTTTAAAATGAGTCACTAACCAGATTATATTAAGGACCTTAAACACTATGAAATAAGAAAATACCACTTGTCTTCAAGCTAATATAAACAACAAACAAAAATGTGTAAAGGGTAAAAATGCAGAATCAATTTTTCAAAATCTAGAAACTATTGATCAATACATGAAGATGCATATCTCAACTCCAGTCCCACAAAAGGAATGAATATAAAGGAACAAATAATGACCTGAATGACTCTGCCCAACTACAGTAAAATACTAAAAACATAGAATCCTCAAAACAACTAGATGCTTTGCCACCACTTTTTCTTCACTTGCAACACTAAATTATAAGCATAGGACAAATAAATTGAATTTCAGGGAAACAAACAGAAGAAAAAAAATCCAAAACAAGAAGTGTCACAGCTCAATAAATTCAAAAAGGGGGGGAAATAACTTGGAAGCACTAGAGCTCAGTGAACTGCAGAAAATTAAACACTTTGGAAGCTAAAAGTTTCTAGGGAAAAGAATAATCAGAGTAAAAATGCCACTTGAGTCTTTCGAACCACAATCCGCATCCTCTTCGACGGTTACAATACTATTATCTGAACTCAAAACAACTCTTTTATGTTGTTACTGTGGTTGTGGATTTTGAGGCTATTTTTGTTTTTATATCTATACATTTATGGAATAATATATAACAAAGAGTAGGTATATAAATAAATGTTTCTAATTTTTTTAAAAATAGAACATTTTATATCAGTTCAAGCTACAACCAATGTAAAAAGTCACTTTTTATAGTCTTTCTATTTCTTTTTTTCTTTTTTTAGATAAGACTTTTTGCATCAGTTAAATCTTTAACATTTTTACATCAATTCAAGTTACAATTGACATAAGAGTCATTTTGTACAATTTTTTTGTTTTTATTTTAAAAATAGGACTTTTTACATCGGTTCAAGCTTGAACTAATGTGAAAAGCCCCGTTTTGTTAAATTTTGGTAACATTTTTTACATGAATTAGGTAAAGAATCAATGTAAAAAGTGAGACTTTCTACATCACCTGATTTTACATCAATATGAGAACCGATGTAGAAAGTATTTTTTCCAATAGTGTTGACAGGTTTTGCATGACAGGCTCCAAAGTTGTCACCACTCTGTTGGCCTCAAATGAACAAATCTCCTTCTCGGATGGTTCACCTCTTGTTGATGTGCACTCCTATTGACAGCTTATTGGCTCATTGCAATACTTAGCCATCACACACCAGATATCTCATTTGCAGTCAATAAGTTATCACAGCTTATGCATTCACCGACTTACCTACACATGTAAGCACTCAAGTGAGTTATCCGGTATCTCAAGGGCATTGCTTACCACAATCTCTATCTTAATTACGACACTCCATTAACACATACAACATTCTCGCACTCTAGTTGGGGCAACGATCTTAATAATGGACAATCCTCCACTGTGTATCTTCTTTATCTTTGCAACAACATTATTTCTTGGAAATCCACTACCCAAAAATTTGTTTGAAAATCCTCCACTGAGGCAGAATATAAAACTCTTTCACAAGCTACATCTGAAATCATCTGGGTTCTCCATTTGCTACATGAACTTGGCATTACCTTACTCTGTGACAACACAGGAGCTACGTATCTTTGTGCAAATCTAGTATATCATTCTCGCACGAAACATGTTGCACTTGACTAACACTTTGTTAGAGAACAGGTTGTAGAAGGCAATTTACGTGTTCAACACATTAGCTCCTAAGAATAACTTGTGGACATGTTCACCAAGTTGCTTAGTAAGGCATAATTCCAAAGCTTTAGGTCCAAGATTGGAGTCTTCAATGGAGCCTACATCTTGCTAGAGCGTATCAAGATGTAGTCCATCGTTATCTGTATATCATGTTATTTAAACTCATGCTTATCTCTAATGGTAACTAACTTATCTCATTGTTGTAACCGTAGAGGCTTATCACTTGTACTTGATAACCCTAGGACTCTCGTCTGTGTTGTATATATTTACATTCGATGAGATCAACAGAAATACAACCTTCCAATTTCTATATAGCTAATTTGGTTATATCTAGAAGGTGCCAAGTGAAAACTTAAACAAAACAATGAAGGAATGAAGCATTCCATCTCCAATCCATGTATAAGTGACGATATTATTTACGAGATTCTCACTTGGTTATTGACAAGTCTCTCATGCGATTCAAATGACTCAGCAAATTTTGGAACACAAAGATATCACATGACTCTTTTCATACAACTTCACTAGCATTATACAAAGCTCACCTCGACAACAAGAATCTTCTCCTTCACATTAACTGTGGTTAGGAACACAAGTTCATATCCACATATAAATATTCCATAAACCACATAACAGAATACACTCATTTTTATCCTTACGATGAGGAAGCTATGGTCTTAATAGATGATGGCTTCATTTGTCTCTATATTGATATGATCATAGGAGTTCTACTTTTTTAGGCTTACTTCATAATTTGTCCACCCATGAATCTATTGCTCTCCCTGAAGATTCTAATTTTAAAAAGGGTTATGGGAAAAGATCTTCTTTATTGGATTTGATTCTTTGCAGACCTTCTGCAAAAATTTGCTTAAAACTTATCAATTGAATCAAGATTTTGGTGAGTCAGAATTTAAGGTTTACACGGTGGGTGGCATAGAGCATTCTTGGAGAATAGTCAACTCCCAACCTCATGATTGTCATTTTTGTTGTACATATGGTTCAAGAATTTGCATCAGTGGTGTAATTTATTGGTTATTGTGCAGTTAGAGGGAGAGGATCCTAGAGATTATATAATTAAAGCTTTTGATGTAAGTAATGATAAGTTCCACCTCATATCAATTCCTCATGGTTATCTTATACATCGAGGAATGTTATGAAAATGCAGATAAATGTGTTCTAGAGAGGGTGAATAAGATACTTAAAAAATTTTCACAAAATAAAATTTGTATGATGTAGAATCAAGCACAACGTGATAAGCTTGGTTTGAAATAGTTTATGCTTAGATTTCGAAAACCTTAAAGTGGGAAAACTTGACATAACAAAATGATGCTTAAACACAAATTGTGAGCTGGAAATAAGTAGACGCTAAAAATAAATGAGTTAGAGAAGAGAAATGACACAGTGATGTATACTGGTTTGGTCACAATAAGTCATCTACTCCTCTCAAACACCTTTGAGAGAGTTTCTTCACTATCTCCATTGTTTTACAAGCTTCTAGCAACCTCTTACAGCTTCTCAACTTGAGCTTGGTTTTCTAGGATATACCAAAAACCTTTACAATAGTAACTATGTCTCTCAGACTAAATCTACCCTCATAAGGGTTACAATCATGTGTATGAAGGCTAACAGCCTTTACAAAGAAATGATTCAGAGATGCAATGATCAAGCACACAAAGAAATGATTTAGAGATGTAACAATCAAGCACATTTGATTGTTGCTAAATCAACAAATGTCCCAATTTGCTCAATACACCAAAAATAATATCCTAAGTAAAAGTGTTGGTGTATGAAGATGAAGAAGAGAAAAAGGAAACTTTGAAGAGCTCAAATATGCAATATGACCTCTTTCTTGTTGCAAAATGTGTGGCTTTCTCTCCTTTATATAGACTTATGGAAAATGATTGTTGGAGGGAGGAAGACTTGAAAATTTCTGATCAAATTTCATTTGAACAAATCTCCCTTTGCCTTGCATGTAATACCCTTGAGTTTTTGGTCTTTGCCTTTTATGCTTGTTCCTCTTTTTTTTGCCTAATAGTTCTTCACGTTGGCAAATTTGCTTGGCCCAACAATTAAAGGACGTTGGGCTTTATTTTTGATTGATTTATGCTATTAAAGCCTGTGATTATGGCCTATTTGCAAGGTAGCTGGGCTTGTTCAAATTTTTGTATTTTGCTATTATAAATTGCAGTTGTTTGTCTCACTTTTGAAGCCCAAGGAGACATTTTAATATCAACAAAAACAAGGCTCTTGGCAAGTGATTTAGTGGCCCAAGAGAATCTATTTTTAGTGTATAAATGTGGGTCTGTAGCTTGGTTTTTACCCAATAGATAGCATATGGACTGTAACTTGATTTTTATTCAGTGGATAGCTTGCTAATTTTTAGAAAATCAAGGCCTATTTGACAGCATTTTAGTGGCCCAATGAAGTCTGTTTTCAAACCTCAAGAGGCGTGGGCTTTTGCCTTTTTATTATCTATTGGATTAAGAGACTATCTTGTATCAAGTCAGTAGATTTAATAGCCTAACAGTTGCTTAATGTTATTTAACAATGCATGTTAGGGGAACACAGTAGATCTACATTACTGTAGATTTTCTTTCCCAGTAAAAAGCATTTTGGACAATAAAATATTATTGAAATAAAGATTTGACTTTGCAAAAAGTCATAAAGTGTAAAACCTTTTACTTAATCAAAAATCCTTTCTTTCTAAACGGTAATTAGCCAAAAATAATTTTAAGGAGTAAACCAAAAATGCATATTGGTTTGGTTAGAGTAACCAAAAATTTAGAGTCCAAAGAATATAATATTAATTTTACTTGAAGAGGTATTATTTAAAAAATTATAGAAAGTGTATTTGTAAAATACTTCAATATATCAAATCTAAAAATATTTTTCTCATCAAAATCAATTAAGGAGATTGATTAAAATTTCCTTGAGCTAACATGTTAATTGAGTTCCATGCATAATGGGTTGGTCAGACATGCACTTTATGTTAAAGTTGTGCAAATTGGAGAATTTCAAGAATCAGATTTGGGTGGTGGAGAGCATTTTGGTTAACTTAATTCCTAGACTAAGGGGTTGGAAGATCCCATTCTTGATGGGCAGCATTTATAGTGGTAAAATTTGGGTGTTTTCAACTTAAGAATGAAAATGAAAAAGACGAAGGAACTATTTTACTATGATAGAGAAAGAAAGATATCTAAGTTTGTAACTGCAGGGGTTGAGTAATCTTGCAAATGTATCCTATTGGTATACTTATGTGAGAATATCATGCCATTGAAATCAATTAGTAACTGATGTGTTTGAATGAATAATTTTTTTTTTTTTTTTTTGGGTTCAACTTTATTTTATTTGTGTTTGAATTCATTCTGAAATGAGAATTTTTTGTTTCAACTATTGGGCATCGATTATTTGAGTATTTTCTTGTTATTGGGCATCTTGCAACTCTGTTAAAGATATGTTTCATTCACTTTCTATGGAAAGAGAATGATATTTTAAGGCATATATATCTAGTTTAAGGTTGGTGCCGAAAGTTAACTGATACATTTGGTTGAATTTGAAATGTCGTTTAGTTAAAGATTGATAAGATAATGCCAAGATATAAAAGATGGGATATTGACTGATTAAAAAAAAAAAAAAAGAGATAGGATATTGCATTCATCTTCCATAATTATGCAAGGATAATTGTGTTTTGGAAGGGTTTTATTATCTTGTATATTCTTCCTATTTTGTTAGGACTTTACTAACCGCTTAATGCATTAATGATATAAACACTGACGAGTGCATTTTATAGTCATTTCATACCTCAATCTTTTATATTTGAGTCCTTATTTGGGAAAGAATTAGGTGCTTTTGACTTTAATTGCTGATTTTGTAAGAACCAAGTACTTAAGGAAGCAAGGCAAGGAAATAAGAGCATAAAGTGGTGATTTAGGAAGATTTCATACCAAAGAAATAAACCCAAGTCAACTTGAAGAGTATAGAGGCCCAAGGAACGAAAAGGAAAACAAGTGCGAGAGAAAATTGGTCCAAGAAGCATTGGGAGCCCAGTTGGCATCGTGGCATGAAAGGCCTGGCATCATGACGCCACAAATTCCAATAAGCAGCAGTCTGGCACCGTGGCACTGGGGAATTGGCGTCGTGGTACTGCAGAAGGTAGAGAGCAGCAGATTGGTGAGCCACAGTGCAAGGCAATTGGTGCCGTGGAACCCGAAGGTCTAAACATGTGATTTCGTGGGCTTTTGGGCTCAAAAGGCTAGTAGGAATCCTAGTTTAGTTAGAAATTGTATCCTAGTTATAAATAGGCAACTAGGACTAGCGTGAGGATCTTTTGGCAACGAGGGAATTGAAGGAGGTGAAAGGAGAGCATGAAGACAAAGAAGACCTTGGGACTTCATAGAGTTTTTCTTCTTTTCCTTGTTCTCTTCATGCTTTCTTCTACTCCTTTGATGTATCTGACTTTGATTATGAGTTTCTAAACCTCTTTCTAGGGGCTATGATCTAGCCTAACTTATGTATTGGTTTGAATAATGATTTGATGCAATTCTATATTTGATTTAATTGAGTTTTGATTCTCTGTGCTTTAATCTCTAATTGATCTGGCTAATTAGTTAGGGAAATTGTGGATTGCTATATCTTGGGAAGGAATTAGTTAATCTAGACCATGAGAATTAAATCCATAGTGGAGTTTAGGGCAGGAATATGCCTATGACCCTGTGTAGCCATTAAAAAGAATCCATAGAACTTAGAGCAATTTCAATTACTGCAATTCACATAGAGATATGATTAGACTAGTAATTGTAATTAGTTTAATATGATCTCGGGAGGGGCTTTTTAATAGATTAGGGAGATCCTGGCTAACAATTGATAGAACTAGAATGAATTGATGAATTTAGGAGAATTTATATATATAGTTGAGCTGAAATCAGAACCCCTAAGCTTTTAATTACTAAGTTTCTATGCTTTTACTCTTGTTATTTTAATTGTTGCCTTACTTTCATTTTACATTACTTCCATCACAATTCAATCTCTTGGGTAATGCAGTTGTTATAGTACTTTAGTAATCAATTTCATAGTCTCTTGGGTACGACAACCGTGTGATATGAATTGACCAAGCTGGAACCCAAATGAAGAATCAATACAAGGGCTTGGTGGGCCAAGGACAAGGGCACGCATGAAGAAAGCAAGGGAAACCTTGAATCTCATGGTGGCAAATATGAATGAAGCTAATCCAGCACTGGCAGAATTGAAGCCTAAGCTGGTCAACCAATTAATCCAAGAAGATGGGTTGTGACGCAAGGCAAGGCCAAAGGAAATGGGCTAAAGCACAAAGCAACCAATGAAGAAGAGTGGGCTGGACGTATAGTAGAAATAATGTAGATTAATTATCTGGTTTTTTTTTTTTTTTTTTATCTTTTTAAATTAAGTTGTAACAAGTTAATTTGGGCAGCAAAATTATATAGGCGTAGGCCCAAAACAATGGTTTATTTTTCTTGTAAAATCTGAATGGGCTGTAATAGGATAGAACCCAATTAAGACACAGAAATGGCAGCAAAGTCTAATGAATGGCGTAAGACTCTTGAGTGTCTTGCATGGCATTAATGAGCCACCCACTTGTCACCACTACTTGCTAGTCATTAGGTCACCACTTAAAATAATTGTCAACACTATTAGGATAGTTAATATTAGTCATAGGAGTTACAAATTAGTGACCACTTAGCATTAAATGCTGGCAGCAGAACATTCCTATATGTATTCATGATTTTGATGAATGAAAGGTCAGATTTGATGTTCAAATTTCTGACTTGTGAGAATTATCTCTAGGGTTCTTGTTTGAGCCAAAATTTTGATCTTATCAAGAGGCCAAGCTCTTGTGGCGATCTTCGACTTCGGCTTATCAATACTGCTGAATTGTGGCGCCTTTCCATCTTCCAACCTCACCCAGTTTTCTTTCATTTTAGCTGCATACGCCAACCCATTATAGGTCAATTTCTACCACACTATTTAGGTTGGGAATGCATGAGAATTTCAACCTAAAGTCCTAACAGAAATTCTGTTCATTCGGTTAGACCACATCAACCTAAATTTCAACCTAAAGAAGGAGGGAATGATATGAATCAACTAAGCTGGAACCCAAATGAAGAATCAATACAAGGGCTTGGTGGGCCAAGGATAAGGGCACGCACAAAGAAAGCAAGGGAAGCCTTGAACCTCATGGTGGCAAATTTGAATGAAGCTAATCCAGCATTGGTAGAATTGAAGCCCAAGCTGGTCAACCAATTAATCCAAGAAGATGGGCTGTGACACAAGGCAAGGCCAAAGGAAATGGGCTAAAACGCAAAGCAAGCAATCAAGAAGAGTAGGCTGGACGTATGACAGAAATAATGTAGATTAATTATCTAGTTTTTTTACCTTGTTAAATTAAGTTGTAGTAAGTTAATTTGGGTAGCAAAACTTGAATAGGCGTAGGCCCAAAACAATGGTTTTATTTTTCTTGTAAAATCTGAATGGGTTGCCATAGGATAGAACCCAATTAAGACACAAAGAAATGACAACAAAGTCTGATGAATGGCGTGGGACTCTTGAGTGTCTTGCATGGCATCAATGAGCCACTCACTTGTCACCACTACTTGCTAGTCATTAGGTCACCACTTAAAATAATTGTTAGCACTATTAGGATAGTTAGTATTAGTCATAGGAGTTACAAATTAGTGACCATTTAGCATTAAATGTTGGCAGCAGAACATTCCTATATGTATTCTTGTTTTTGATCAATGAAAGGTCAACTTTGATATTCATTTTAGAATTTGGTGAGACTTGTCTCTCTAGGGTTCTTCACTGAGCCAAAATTTCGATCTTATCATGAGGCCAAGCTCTTGTGGCGATTAGTCAACTTGGCTTATCAATTCTCCAGAATTGTGACGCCAATCCATTTCTCTCCTATCCAGTTTTCCTTTTAATTATGCATTGTTCATGCCAATAGACAAATCCCTAAGTTATCTTCAAGTCACACCAATTGGGGGGCTGGAAATTGAGTGGAGTTCAACCTAAGAACCTAACCAGAATTCTGCTAATCGGGCTGGATCACATCACCCTAAGATACTCTGACGACTATATTGATAGTGTACACTTGAATTGTATTCCATCACACACATTTTTCACACACCAAACATGTTCATTTCAAGAGAGATTTTCATGTTATATTAAACATGAGTGAAAAAATATGCTCATGACTAAAGCTGTTCCATCTCTGCAAAGTAATAACTCTGTTTTTTGAATGAAGTTTTTTTTTTTTAAAAAAAATTAATTTGGTTTCAAGAAATTAATTATGTTTGTCTTATGTACAAAAAAATTATATTTTGCAATGTAAAAATGATTAGTTAAAATATTTATTTTATGAGAGAATTAAATAAGGGCATGGGAAAAGAATACATTGTCACATTGAGCTTTCTCAAAATTTTCATGGTTTATACGAAAGTCAGCAAATTCTAAGGGCAACATCTTACCTGAGTTTTGAATGAGTAAATGTTAACCATTGAATTTAATACAAATATAGGGTTAAGACAGATAATAACTCTTTCCAAGTGGATCCATACTAAAATTGAAGTCAAAATTTCCAGAGGACATTACGGAGAGATTCTTTTCATACTATGCCTTTTTATATTCTTACCATCTTTTTAAAAATTAAATTTATCAAAATATTCCTATAAATCATAATACACAGTCAAACCTCACCTCCCTATAACTTACGACAGTGCTGTCTGTTAGCTCAAGGGTTAATTAAGTTAATTAATTTTGATGCTTACAATAATTTTTGATTTCTCTTAATGTCTTATTAAAATGATTTCTTCCTTGTATCCAAAAAAATTATAGCTTTTCACTTTGTCTCTTTTAGCTTTGACATATTTTGGACTATGTGCTTTTATCCTAATTGGTGCAACTAATTTGAAATATATTTGCAAGCCTATCCGTGGACCACACTTTGTTGTGTTTGGGAGTTTTTAAACTTACAGGTTAACCCTCTAAAGGTGACAGTGACAGGAAAAGCAGTATTTGTCTTTTAGCATGTGTCATGTTTGAAGTGTGAAAGACTCATTGTGTCAGCAGTACATGCTGATCACTTTTGCCACCTCGAGCTAACCAAAGATAAGAGGAAGGAAAGATTTATGAGCGCTTATCATGGGACAAACTGAGAACTTCCTTATTCATGCAAACCTGCGAACCAAGCATATCCTTAAAGCTATCTTCTGGCAATTCTACTTTTTCAGACTGTGGTAAAAGAATGCTGAACCACTGGAGAAGAAGACAAACGTGAGTCACAACAGTCACCTGCCACAGCTCCTGATTTAAAGGCTTTTATCATGTCAAGGAGCTTTATTGGACAATGGAATTTTCAATATGCCTCAACAGTCATATTTTGAAAGCTCTATAAAAGGGAGAAGGAGAGCTTCATACGGGTAAGAAGAACAAGAACAAAAACTGAGAGAAAATATTCATTTGCTCATTCATCAAGTGCTGTCTCGTGTGAAACCTTCTCTGCACTTCATCCTTACTTGGAATATCCTTGAGTGCACAAAGAAAAAAACTTGAAAATCTGTTGATTCAAGCAACAACTCATCTACCCAAAATTCTTCTTCATCTGATATTGTGTAAAAGGCTATATTGTCTTATTACTGATTTGTATCCCTGTGAGAGGGAGTAACATAGTCTTTATTGTAAGGGTTTTTGGTTAGCCTGGGAAACCAAGCTTAAGTCTTCAGCTGCGTCCTGAGAGACTGTAATAGGTGCTAGAATCCTGTAAACCATATTCATATAGTGGAGTAAATTCTCTCAACTGAGTTTGAGGGGAGTGGACGTAGGTCTAAGATTGAGACCGAACTACTATAAATCGCTGTGCATTTTCTCTACTCTTTCTTATTCATTTCCAACATTACTTTTGAGCTTATTGCGTTATACTGTTATTACTATTTGAACTGAGTTTTCTAAAAACTAAGCTTTTGTTAAGTAAAACCAAGCTTTGATATTAAAGCTTGTTTTGAAAATATATCATTTTGCGAAAAGTTTACAAAACTCCTATTCACCCCCTCTAGGACAATCTTTACTTGCACTTTCACTGTCATATCCCTCACTCTCTTTCTCTACTTTTGGACCTCGCTCATCTTCATATGTTTATAGCTCTAATTTCTTATGTGTTTTTTTTTTTTTTTTTAATTCTCCTTATACATATTAATTCTTATTCGATGATCTTTCATGATGACCCAAAGCAAGATGGGTCACGACATGTGATGTAATGCAAAACTTTAATTAAAAATAACTAATTTCCCAGGTAAAGGCATACTTTGTTGCATCACTGGCATTGAAGTAGTCAGATATAAGTAATAAGGCAGATATTTGAATTTAAGTTGCATCTTCTTCTTAAAACAAAACGTATACAAAAGTTCGTATAAAAAAAGAAAATGGAAGGCGCTGGGAATTGGAGAAGCATGTCAGTTTTTTCATGACAATAGGGATAGAAGAAGCAGAAATAGGTTTGCATTGTTTTGCTGCTTCGTCATCAGCATCAGCAGTAGCAGCCAGGTATGAAGGTTTCAGTTGCCGGGATGAAGGCAAAGAAAGTCCTTTTATAGACAATTTGTAATGGTTTCATCCCTCTGCTTAATGCACGATATTTCCCTTCACTTTCTGTCCCTAATAGTCCTTTCTTTCCTTCTTATTAGCTGAGGATTTTGGCGACGGAGGATCATAAATCAGAGACAGAAAAATAGTTGAGAGTATGGTGTTGCTGTTGTGAGTTTATGGGATGGATTCAATAGTGTATTTTATTTTATAAGGTTACTTTAGTAAATTTAATCACAAAAAAGAAAAAGAAAAGGGAATAGGAATATAAAAAATGGATAGTATGAAAAGAATACCTATTAAATATGACTTAGTTGATTATCAACTTGAGCTCGACGGTTTGTTGATCGGCCTCCAAATTTATAAAAATTATATGTTGGTAGGAGAAATAATTTTTTGTTTTACTCCTTTAATAAGATTGGTTTCACCTCTGATGAGAGGTAGAGATATTCGTAGTTAAAAACCAAAAAACATATCATTAGAAGATACGTAGCTATTCAAGTATAAATTATTGGAACCAATAAAGCCATGTGAGCCAAACATTTAAATGAACAGTGTTGCTTTAATATATACAAAGTGGAGTAAATCAACCAAACAACAACGTTTAAATTTTAAACATGTTACTTATACTAGTTTCCGATAAATTGACACGAAAATGCCCTGGCCATTGAAAAATAAGAAGAAAAAAAAAAAAGGAAAAAAAAGCTATATCAGAGTTGCATTAATCTTCAACATGAGGTTATATATCTTTGTTGCTAGCTTGAGTTTCACTGGGAGTTCCCTGGACTTGCTCTGCATTTGCTGCTGCGGCTGTTTCTTTGTCATCTGCAAATAATTTATACACTATTAACTAACTCTATGTATTTTTTATTTACACACAAGATATCTCACATACTTTGATTAAGAAATTAATATCTATTCAAAATGTAAAGTAATAAACGATAAATCCCTTGCAACAAAGGCGCAAGGTTTTGAGGTCTGGAACTTTAGCCTGAAATGCCTTTGGGCTTATTCGGCTTTCCATTGAGTTAACATTTCGTTAATATCAGTTTAATGTATAGTGCATGCTCTTTAATATTAAATATTTTCTGCAAATAATTTAGTCACACAACTTGAAAAACGAAGAATTTACCATTGTCCCTCTATCATCTCCTCATCTGTTTCACTGTAAATGCTCTCATCATCGTCATCATCATCACAATCTACATACAAAATTTCTTCATTCTTTTCCTGCATCTCATTATAGAATGCCTCTATCATTTCCTCACCTGTTTCGCTTTCTACACTTTCATCATCAGCATGATCTGCATATGAAAAGTTTTCAAGCTTTTCCTGCTTGTTGTCTCCCTCAGTCACTTTAGTATTCATGAGGTTCAACCAAGATTCCCTTAGGAATTTCTCCACAAACTCTTTATGCCTTTGTGCCTTTTGTCTCTTCTCACAAACTGAAGATGACTCCCCTTTAGGGTTAACGCCTAACATCTCTTCTATCACATCTTCTTTCAATATCATCAAGTGATCTTTGTTAGGGTTTCTGGGGTACACCTCATAAAGTATATAGTCGACTACTTCAACAATAGATCGAAGTTCCCTCCTTGAGTTTGAATGTCTAAAAGACTGCATGAATATTCAAATGTCAATAAAACCAGCATTAGAATAGTAGCACCCCCACTTTTTGATGCTTTTCATAGTGAGTACAATGAATCATTGTTACTCGAACTTTATGTTATTAATGTGTCAACAGCTGATTCAAACCAATAGGTTATAAAGTCCAGTAACAATTTTATTTTTATCCCCAAATACATAGCCTTCTGCACTTAAAAAAAATTAGTAAGTGCTAAAATATTTAATTGCCTAATATGTCAAGATCTCATTTAACCTAAAGACTTAAGTTGTTTGATGAAAATCTAATAATAATTTTATATTATACTAACAATTAATGTACCAAAATCAAAAGTCAAAGTGAATAAGAGTAATAGAAAAATCAATAGAACATTTTAAAATATTCTTTTGGGTTCGATTGCAGAATATAGAATATGATATATCTTATCCTCTTGATTGTAGAGTCTCCTATAGTCTTACTTTATCCTTTCTTGTTAATAGAATTCGTATTGGGGACATGTATGGTGGAATACTGAATATTATTTTAGTTTCAATCACGAGATCTTCTTTGTACTGATTATAATGTCCAAGATATTCACTGCGAAATATCACCGAAATAGCAGAAGTATATACACATTAAACAAAATAAAGAATCAAACTTATTTACCCAATCGATTCTTGGTACAGGCTTATTCATTAAGCGTTGCCTGCGTTCAATATGCCAACCCTTTAATCTCTCAGCAAAAGAACTCTGACAGTTAGGGTTGATCTCAGCTATACTGTCCATGTCAATTTGTGCAGAAATACAATCTTCAGGAACCTCAAAGGTCACATCAAAGAGTTGGCCAACAACGGTGCTCTTTCCCTTATAGGTACTCTTTGGTGCCGCAACCTAAATATGAAAAGCATAATCAAAATTTCATTCTATGAATTGAGATAGAGAATCAATCATGAACTTACAAAATTTTCTGGGCCAGTAACTTTGGTGACACTGTCTGATGTTGTCGCGGCATTCTTAGCAAGATCTTCTTGTTTCACTTCTTGGGATGCTTGCAGGAGAGTGGAAAATTTATCCTGTCCTCACATGTAAGAGAAAAAACTTGATATAGTAGCATTTCGAAATGCTGAACGCTATACAATAACCCGGTTGTATATCAAATTATGGTTTAATAATAAGAGAGAAGTTGCTTACAGAAACCATTTTTGTGAAAATTCTAGCCAGCTGATTGTGTAGAGCTGGATCTTCAAGATCAAATTCAATCTTATGACTTGAAACCTGTGAATTGTTCTTCATTGAGTGCGACATTCTTCAATCAGAGAGAGATAGAGAGAGAATTGTAGTGCAATATTGTGATGGTGGCCTGGGAAGAAAAATATGATTCTTAATTATATAGAGCTGAAATGGGATTTTTCAATGGTCATATACACTGAATTCTAGAGGTTCCTTGATGGATAGACGTTACACGCTTTTATTGTATGTTCCTATATTTTGTTGTATCAAGAAGGATGCATTCTGGTGAACGTGTAATACAAGGCTAGAAACAATATGTTGAGCATATTCAATTGGTGGAATTAGGGCTTTTATTTTGGTGGGTGGAATAAAACTTTTACCAAATTCAATTGTGAATTCGTTACGATATACCTCCCTAATTGGCTAAGTCAAAAAAAATTTGGAGACCATATGGTCAATATACATCTTTTCTCAACAATTTACTGAATCTGGTGACAAAGTTGTTACGGTATATTAACAATGAAATATCAAGTTTCCTTGAATGATCCTTAGAGTTAATGGCCTTAGCATGAGATGTATACAGGCTAGGCAGTTGGTTATTTTATGAACCCAGCGTTTAATTTGCATTAATGATATTAATATTTCATTCAAACGGAAGAGTAATGTTAATTTGTTCAAACCTTTATTGCATAACCATACCAAAAAAAAAAAAAAAAAAGAAAGCAATTGCTCACTCCATATAGTTCCTTTTATAATGCATCTTTTAAAAAATTAGTAATTTTTATTATAAGACATTTTATAATTTTTTTAAGCAGTTATTATTCTTTTTCAATGCTTGCCCTTAATAATTAGTTTGACCATCTATATCCTTTTTATTGTTCATGAATGAAAAATAATAAATGAGAGTAAAATTAGAATGTTGTAATATTTTTTAAAAAATAATTAATTTTATCTACTTTTTATTGGTTTATGTAACTCAATTAAGTATATCATTTTTCTCAATTCTCATTACAAAATTGATGAGGAGAATTTTATAACTATTTAATGATCAAATAGTTTAATTTTCCAAATATTCTATTTTCTATTGAAAAATCAAAGCAATTCTGTTTGAATGTTTACTAATTTTAGGGTTTCCATTTTTTTAAAAAATAATAGTTTTACAGTTGTCTTTATCATAAATTGATATATGAAACCACCAAACACATAGAAATGGGAAGAGCTTAACTAGCTTTACATTCCTGTCTAGAAAAACTCATATTAATCAATGTTCAATATAATACTACATATTAAATTATTTAAAAAAAAAAAAAAAACACCAATGAATTGCATAATATTAGCAAATCAAAGATATTTAAACCCTTAAAGTTGATAATGGAATCTTGCTTGTAACTACACCACATCAATAAAAAAAAAAGAAAAAAAAAAAAAAAGAAGAAATAGTTGCTGAAATGAATCTAACAAATATAGTGCATAACCAACAAAGTCCGATATAGTTGGTAGATAATTGGGTGTCTCAATCATGTTAACAAGAGTTTAATTCCTCACTGTGTGTATGGGGACTTTGTTGGGAGAGATATTAACCACTTCAATAATCTTTCTATTTCAAAAGAATTAGTTTTTGATTGTCAACTAGAAACATCCTTAGTATATATATATATATATATATATATATATATATATGTATATATATATATATGTATATGTATATACATGTATATATATATATATATATATATATATATATATATATGTATATACATATATATATATATATATATATATATATATATATATATATATATATATATATATGTATATACATATATATATATATACATATATATATACATATATATATATATCATTATTTAAAGATATTAGAGGTGGAAGCCATAGCCATACACCACATCTAGTGACAAGGGGTTTTGGTAGCATTTAAGAGGTTTGGAGTTAATTTTCTTTTGTAATAAAAAAGAAAAGAAAAGAAGTAGGGGTAACCATGATGAGTCAAACTTTTAGCTATACTAGTTTTAGAAATTATTATTTGGAAAAACATAAACAAATTTTGTGTTAAGTGTACTTTGTTTTTAAAATTTTTAAAATATCTACATTATTCTCCAAACCCTAATTCCAATTAAAAAATTTACATAAAAAGTAATTTGTATCTCACTAGTTTCTCTACTTTCATTTACTGTTTTAATTTTTTTGTCGCAAGAAATATTTGGTCGAGAAACAATATAATGTAGATTTTTTTCCCTTTTTTATTGTTAATTTTGTAATAAAAGTTCAAGTTTAAGGATAATATTCATATTTTAAAAGCATAAAATGATTAAGTACACATTTTAAAATTTTTTTATTACAAAACGCACAGACATAAAGTTTAAGAGTATTTTGAAATTTTACCTTTCTATTTTATATATCAATCTCTAACTTTTCACTGTCTAAAAAGAGTTGCCTTATTTTTCCCAACCATGGTAGAGAAGCCCAAGTATTTTTCATTAAATGCCATACTAGATAAACCTAAAATTTATCTAATATAAAATCTCTCTCTAATTAAACAATTGGGGTTGAAGAAAATAGTTGACTTCTTATAATTAATTTTCTAGTCAAAACAAGCTTCATAACAACCAATTCTCTTTAGCTCACCACCTTCTGCAACTGAAGCTTTAGGGAAAAAGAAGCTGTCTTTTACAAAGAAAAGCTGAGAGATGGATGGAGCACCTCTATAGACCTCAACCCTTGTAATATTCCCAACATCCCCTGCTTGCTTCGGTAGAGCACTAGGACCCTCAACACAAATAAGAAAGAGAAAAAGAGATAAAGAGTCTTCTTGTCTCATCCCTCTTTCTGAAACTATCAAGCCTTGCGAAACACCATCGATAACCACTAAATAAGATACAAATGACACAATTCATGATAAGCATGATCCATCTATCTGCAAATTCTAAGTTTCCCATAATTACTTCTAGAAAGCCCTACTCCACTCAATTTTATGGTTTGCTCATATCTAGCTAGGTAACTTTTCTTCTCAAAGCACTTTAACTTTAGAGCATGTAGAAGCTTGTAAGCAATCAACACATTATTTGTAATTTATCAATTCAGAACATCTGCACTATAATTCAAAGAGATGATGGAAGGAAGAATTACTCTTAATCTATTAGCTAGAACTTCAGCAATGATCTTGTATAGCACATTGCAGAGGCTAATCGATTTGAACTGTGCCAATTTTTTTTATTTTTTTTTTTGGGATTAGGGACTTTTGGGTTGAGCAAAATATTAGTGAAATTAATCTCTTCTATCGCTGCCTCTTCATTGAGGACATGAAGAACAAAGTCCACACATTGCTGCAAAAAAGACTTTTCAAACCGGTTATTTTTTACTTTTTAAATTGATTCTGGTAGCATAGAAACAATCGATTTAAAAAGTGGGAGATTTTTTACACTAGTTCTTGTCCACTTTCTAGACCGGTTCTATTTTAGAACGGGTTTTTAAAAGTGGACATTCTAGACCGGTTCTAGTGAGCATTTGTTTAAAAAGTCCAATTTCTTGATAATAGATTAAGAAAGTGCATTTTTCAAAAAAATAAAAATTAACTTTTTCCCCTCTAAAAGAATTAATCATGATAGAAGAAAATTTAACCATTAATTTCATTAAACTTTTGAATCGGTTGACAAATTTAGCTAAAAAAACGTATAACACAATTCCTATCCATATGCATCTTATAGCCACATTTGTAAGAGGCATGTATACAGCTTAAAACTAGCATTTTCCGTGCAGCTGTTTCAAGCATATGATCTAGACTCAAGTAGTTTAACACTCTTCCTGCACCTTTCTTCAAAATTCGATATGCACATGGACCATTTATGTGAAAAGTACCCGAAGAACTCCTCTTAAATGTCCTTGATGGATCATCCAACCTTAGTGCATATATCTGTATTCGTAATTGCAAATGACAAAATTAATCCTTAATTTTTGGATTCAACTTTGGTACCAATATACACAGATTCATATGACACTTATCTTTTACTTAGATCCATATACTTCTGGGACAAAAAGTTTTAAGGTACTCATTTGTGCATAAAAAAGGTAATCATACACTTTCGAACAGTCAGAAGTAGGCAAAAAGGTTTAAGATACTCATTTGTGCATAAAAAGGTAATCATACACTTTCAAACAGTCAGAAAAAATATAAAGCATATATAGATACGAAAATAGAATACCTAGACAATGGAGTTCAATTTTCTACACTAGTGAAGAAAAGCTTTTCTACATCAGACTTTAACATTGGTTCACACAAATGCGTTGTACAAAAAATGCATGCGTGGTGGCATTTTTGTTATTTTGGCAAGAGTTATTACATCAGTTCACATATAACTAATATAGATAGTCTTTATTACATCGGTTAAACCCTTACCGATGTTGTAAATCTTTTAAAAATGGAAATTTTCATCTCAGTGGGCATCTTAGATTGATGCTGATGTCATTGTATTGGAATTACATGCCTTGATCACATTAATGCTTATTCAGCATGTTCTTTCTTCCACATTTCATATAAGATAGGTTATTGGATGTGTAAGTGCCTCACGTGTATGATATCGTTGCTCTTATCAAGAATGATTTTTTGCATTGTTAGTAGTCTTGCATTCTTTGTGTGGACCTATCGGATTTACTGCCATGTTTAACACTTGTGTGGCACATTAATTTGATTGTTGGAATTTCATGTGTGCTAACACAATCAAATTATTTTAATAACACCCAAATTAATAAGTATAAAAGTAATTTGCAGTGATGGGCTCATTGTGATCAATTGTAATTGAGCCCAACATGTCTACATCCTAGATGAACTTGGTGGTGCGGCTTGTCTTTATTGAGTAATTATGATGAGTAAGTTATCTTAATTGGGTATGATATAGACATAGGCATTTGGTCATTGCCTATAAATGTAGTGAATTTCTTTGAAACTAATATTTTTAATGATGGATTCTTCTGCAATTTCTTCAGGTAAGCTTTCGACTATAAATCTCAATCATTAACATATCATGAATTAGATTAATAGATCCTAGCTAGTTAATTTCTTCATCTCATGCATGCTAGTGAATCTTTCATGGGCAATTATAACTTTACTTCATGGTTATTGCTAGCATGTTTTGATTTGTTAAAGGCATACGTGGTACTGGTTTTGTGCCAGCATGTTGATGAAAGTTAAAGTTCAAAAGAGCGGGGAAGAACAAGAAAAAGGTTATTAAATCATTTATATTTTAAAATTAAATAACAGTTATAAGTATCCGAAAACAAATAATTTATAGAAGGACCATCAATCTATCACCACTCCTATGAAAGTTATGACTTTAATTGGGAGTGATGTTGGCCCTTAACATGCTACTATGCCATGTGAATCGGTGCAATTTTTAAGAATATAGACCAGAATATTTAATCTCGTCCTCACCTTCATCTAAACTTTGTGGGCATGAGGGAAGTTATCAGACCCCAAAGGGTTAAGCAAGGGCATGCGGAGTGATGCCGTGTGAGCTAGTTGACTTCTTTACTTTTTTTTGAAAGGATTCATAAATAACGAGCAATTTAACATAAATACGCATAAGAAAGAGTGTTTACATTCATCAAGAGATATAAATAGATTAGTAAATTTTTTTCCATGTTATTATGTTGGTGTTTATAAAGTATCAATGAAAATATTGTTAGGTCCAGGTTTTAGATATTTTTGGTGTTGTATAATTATCTTGGTTCATGGCTATGAACTATCTCTCTTTAAAATAGTTTATCAACTATGTTTTTAAAACTTATTAAATTTTATAGCAAAAAATTCATGTCAACAGCAGTGGGCGTGCCGGAGTGGTTATCGGGCATGACTAGAAATCATGTGGGCTCTGCCCGCGCAGGTTCGAATCCTGCCGCTCACGTTTTATAAAATTTCAACTTTTTGTCATAATTTTAGTTGAGTTTGATTTAGTGCTATTTTTTTTTTTATTGAGAAAGATGCCATATTATTAAGAATCAGCAAACAAAGCATTTACAAGATAATCTGTGAGCCACCCCATTTGCACTTCGAGGCACCCATTCAAAAGAAAAAGCTTCAAACACATTTAGATTTGCAGGATCATCTGCCAAATCTATATTCATAGGAGAAAGTCCTCTGAGATTTCCATCTTGCATACCTTTAATGCTAGAGCTTCCACTATATTAGCATTAAGCATATGATCTACTTTGCACGTCCAAGCAGCAAGATACTCTCCATTATTTCCTCTTGCAATACCACCAATACCTCCAGCTCCCAAGTTGTCAAAATCACCATCAAAGTTCACTTTCACGAAAGGATGATTTGCTAGGCACCAACCTCTAACTTCATCTGTGTTTACATGAAATCTACTGTTGTGGATTCAAGAGAGCTCTTCCCGAAACCCTTCGGCCATTGGGATCTATTGGTGTACTCGGAGAGAAGGTTTACCCAGTCTTAACAAATTTCTCCTCTATCATATTTGATGAATGATCAGTGTGGTTTGAGCAGTACTTTTATCATCCCATTTTACTAGAGTTCTTTTAAGCCACTCCTTGAAGCTGTCATCAGAGGGACGTGGGAGATCAAATCTCAGGTCATAATGTAACCAAATCCAGCTCATGGAAGAGCACCTAAATAAGGCATGAAGCAAGTCTTCATCTGCCATATTGCAGCAACAACGAGTAATCAGAATATCAAATCCTCTTCCATAATGCAGAATCCAAATCTAGATCAGTCACATTCCCAAGTCTTCTGCGAGTTAAACATTTATAAGCTGCGTTAGCTGTGAACATGCCATCATAAGTGAGATTCCAGCACCAAGAGTGAGGGAGAACTTGTGAACTCAAGGGAAAACTACAAATGAGCTTAGCTTCACCGAGAGAAAAAATTTGGTAGATAAGGTGCTCGTCCCAAGCTCTCCTACCCTGCAGAAAAAGTGTATCAACATTTTTACAAGCAATATCTTGTGGTATCACAAATAACACTTTAAAATCATTATTCCTAGGGAGCCAAGGGTCACTCCCTACAAGTTCACGATTCAAGTTTTATTTTTTATTTTTTTTTAAAAAAAAAAAACATTCTTTTTGTCTTCCTTTACTTTATTTGATTTTAATTGTCTATAGTCCACTACTCTACAGTATATCAAGCCCAACCTTTGGGCATTTAAGACCAAAAAATGTGCCACTATTTGATGCTGAAAATGAGAATTTATTTTTATATTTTTTTATGTAAAGTACATTTTATATTGTAAGATATGTAATTCCATGTAATTTCTTAGGTTGCCAAACAATAAACAAAGAATTTGTTGTAAAATTTTGCTAACATAAATATATTATTTGTAGATATAATGTAACATTTTCTTATTGTTCTTTCATGTTTTTGGTTAGCCTTAATCAAGGTATTGTGTTACAGTCTCTAATAATGATTCTACTGATTGGATGACTCATATGCTTCTAACAATCTTTAATGCTTTCTTTAAGATTACGTGATATACTCACAACGTAAATTATTTAAAAATTATTGTACACAAATTTGTATGTTTTAAAAAATTAAATATTTTTTAAATAAATAATTTTGTTGTTAGTTATTTGTTATTCATAAATAAAAATTTAACAACACATGCATAGTACAAGAAAGAAATCGAGTTATTTTTAGAAAACAATATCCAACAAAGGTTTGTACACATATATATGTTTCTCTTAAGTGCCCGTCCACCAAACTATGGTAGGAACACCAAACACGTTTTCCTTTGATAGTATTCCCTGTAGTTGTGAAAAATTATAAATATGATAAAATAAAATTTATATATTAGGAAGAAATTTGTACATGATTTGAATTATTCAGCATACCATAAGCATAACTAAAAGACCTTTTCATCATTCTTTTGAATGCTGTAATAACTACGTATAGCCTTTAGTCTTATCATCATCAATATATTTATGCCCGAAATGTCAGCGCCACTTGAGGGGAAACCAAGGCTCCACGTCCTCCTTCAAAGAAAAAGTTCAACTAGCCTAGGACTCCACCACCCTGAAGTAAAATACTTGGTGGACTTTTCAACATGGATGATCAGTGCCTTTCCTTTCTTCGCAGAAAGGTAGAAATACCTTAACTCATGCTTTCTTAGGTTCTTTAAAATGTAAAAGTGGAAGAAGATATCGAGGCATGGGGGCATCCTCAGCTCGGCACAGATCTCTTAGAAGGTGTGGGGTGTGGCCCAAGCATTCAGATGAAGTTGCGTTGGGGCTATCTAAAGGGCCTCCAAAACCTCCATCTTGAAGTTTGAGAAGAGAAGAGTCACCCCACACCTATTTGTTTAATATAGATTTTAAGTAAAGAATCTGTCTTCTTATCAACCCTTGCTAATAAAGACATTGGGCGTTCCTAGCTCAACTCCAAATCCGCCTTGAGGGTTGGTCCATCCAAGAAAGGTCTCCCTAATAGCATCAAGGTCGCTATTGTCCAACAACGAACTATTGTTGATGACTTTGTTGGAAAGCCACCAAGCATCCTTCAAGTCATTCTTAGAAGGTGCGCCATCCACCAACAAATCCTATCGAATAATACCCCAGGGAATACGTAATGCCAATCTCATCCGCTTCATGAGCTATCTAGGGAAAAGCAAGTGTATCTCTAACCTTCTTACCCTTTGGGCATTCTTAGCCAACTTAGCTACGATGACCACTAAGACTTCTTGATATAAGGCGTGAAAAGACTCGCTAGAGGACGTGCTAGCACTAGAACCACTAGAGGAATCACCCAACAGACCTTCAAAATCCGAGCTACGAATCTCGTCGTCATTTGGATCTCTTTGAAAACTTTCAATAAAGAAGGACCTTTCTTTATTATGAGGATTTGTCAACTTTTTTTTCTCTCCCATCTCAGTAGTTCTAGACATACTTCTCACAATATACCATATATTGACCTAAAAATGATACAAACGGAAAACTAGTAAGCTAAGGGAAGAAGATGAACCAATTTGAATAAAACTGAGGAAAGCTATGACAACTCAAGGGAACGTACGTGAAGAATAGTAGCAAGAAACACTAGGCTAAAAACCAAACTAAGAAGAAAAGTCTCAATTGTAAAAGTAATGGTGATGAAGTAATAAAAGACTCCTATTTATAGGACTTTGCGTGCAGAAGATCAAGGGTCCAAAATAAACTGCGAGATAATCAGATGACTAATACTGAAGGGTCGCCCTAGAATACATAACGGTGTACTGAAACAACAATAATTGCAAGGTAAGAATAGGAATAGGCGCTAAGACATTAATAATGACTATCGACCGTTGGAGTTATTAGCTCAAGAGAATTTTAATCAATCCCTTCATTGATTTTTTAGATTTGTTGAATTTGTTGAAAAAATTTCTATCTTGCAAAAATACATGTTTTATGATTTTTATATCAAATAGAAATATCTCCCTAAATAAAGTAAGTATCTTATTTCTCTCTTTGGATTCTAAATTGTGTTTTGGTTACTCTAACCAAACCAATGAGTATTTTGGTTACTCTAATTTTTTAATGGGAAAAATTTTACGAAGTCAACCAATTTTTTACTAATTTTTAACATATTTTCCTCCTTGTCATGGAAAAGAAATTTGCTTTTCTGTTTTTCTGCATATCTACTTTTCTATTTTCTTCACATGCAATTTTTCATCAATTTTATTTTGTATTAAAAAAGATGATTTTTGGGTTAAATAAATTCCCTCTTTATCGTTGATGGCTTTTTTACAAAACTTGGACACCAAATTTTGAGCAACAACACTAGCAGAACTTTCTTTTCATTTTACAAAGTCAACTTGGCATGGAAAAAGTAAACTTGCAGCTATTGCATACTTCAATATGCTGGCTTTACATGTTCAACAAAGCCTAAGGACATTAAATGCTAAATTGGTCCATTATATATTAATTATGGGTTAATAACCAAACCCAATGGACAATGCATCATCAACCCACTTTATTGGGCTACACAATCAGCAAGACATGGGCTCTAGAAAGCTGCTAACAGCCACTGCATACTATTCAGAAACTAAGCCTGATAGCAGCTCCCAGTCCAACCCATTCCCTCAAAAACAAAAAATTGGTGGATAATGGACAAGATAGCCCAACGTGCATCATGCAAAAAGGCCAACCAAAAAGTTTACCACTTAGACAAAGGAGATGCATGAGTAACAAGAGTTCACCTAGAGAAGACAAAAATTTCCAACAGATATGATGTTTCCAACAGCTATTTTTTGAAGTCTATATAAGGAAGGGGGAACTTCATGAGAAAGGTTAGAGAGAGAGATTACAACAAAAAGTTCATTTGCATATACTCTCAAGAAGCTCTCTACTTTTCATCTTCTTCTCTTTATTGTTGTACACCAACACTCTCATCTTGAATATCATTCTGGTGTATTGGGATTACTGGGAAATCTGTTGTATAGAGCAACACATTATGTGCTTCATCTTCTCATCTTCTGAACATTATTTGTAAAGGTTGTCGTGCCTTAATCTCTGTTGTTGTAACCTTGGGAAAAGGGTAGACATAGTCTTTTAGAGACATAGTCAAAGTTGTAAAGGTTTTTGGTGCTCTTAGAAAACCAAGCATAGGCAGTTTTGCTGAATTTCTGTACAAGGTAGTTGGAATCCTGTAAACCAACGAAGATAGTAAAGATAACTCTCGCAAAAGATTTTTAGAGGAGTGGACGTAGGTCTTGTTATGACCGAACCACTATAAATAACTGAGTCATTTCTCTTTCCTATACTCTTTATTTTCAATATATATTTACTTCTAGCATATTATTTAAGCATAAAGTTTCACTCTGATTTATCACGTTTTAAATCTGTGAAGTTTTTATAATTAAGCTTAAACTTTTTGAACCAAGGTTTATATACTGTGCTTAATTCTGAGAATTAACAGTTTTCATTGGTATCAGAGCCTTAGGCTCTGTAAATTGGACAAACATCCTTAAGTTTAAGATCCTAGGTGGTGCAAGATAATGGAGGACTTCAAAGTGGGAAATTCCTGCAACAAGTCGCCATACTTTGATGGAACCTTCTATAGCCATTGGAGAAATCTCATAGAAATGTTTTTGGGTTCAAATCATTTTGAACTCTTGAGCATTGTAAGGAATGGATACGAGGAACCATCAAAAGAAGTTGCTGAAGTGATAGTTCCAAAAGATATAGATGAATACACGGAGGAAGAAAAGAAACGAGCCTCACTACACATGAAAGCCAAATATATACTTTCAAATATTGTACGCTCAAAGGAATATGAAGTTATCTCAGCATGCAATACGGCCAAAGAAATGTGGGATCGGTTGGAGAGTATTCATGAAGGAACAAATGTCGTCAAGGAATCAAGGATAGATATATATGCTGGTGAAAAGGAATTGTTCCACATGAAAGATAAAGAATTTATAGAGAAATACTTCACTGGATTTCTCCACATTGTAAACCAACTCAAGCTGCTTGGTAGAAGTCTCACACAAAAGGAGCAAGTGAAAAAGCTTCTTAAATGTCACTTGGGTAAATGGGACACAAAAGGATATATACTCAAGCAAACTACTGGAGCATCAAATATGACTATTGATGAACTTCGTGGAGAGTTAGAAGCTGAAGAAATAATAATGAGGAAGAAGCAGAAAAGAGCAGCCGAAAGGAAGAAGAAGGAGAAACATATTGCCTTTGCTGCCATATCTTCATCTTCGGATGATAACAGTGATAATGATGTAGCACTTTTATCCAGAAAAGTTGCCAAGCTGTTGTAGAAAAAGAAATTCAGGAAACAAGCTTCATCCAGCAAACCTGGTTACAAAACCAAGCAAAACAAGGATGGCAACAAGCATAAATCCAAGAAGGAAGGAGAAAAAGATGAAATAACCTACTACACTTGTGGCAAACCTGGACATAAAGCACTAGTGTCCAAAGAAGAAGAAAAAGTACTTAAAGATGAACCACAAAAGGGCATATGCAGCTTGGAGTGATGATGAAGCAGAAATCTGCCTCATGGCCATGTCCGATGATAATGACTCCGAAAAGAGGTAGATGTCAACCCTTATCTTATGATGATTTATCTAGTGCATATGATGAGTTTGTTGAAACTATTGAAAAGCTTCTTTCCAAACTTTCTTCAAGAAAAGAGAAAATCAAAGTTCTTGAAAAAGAACTTGATGAAATTCATCTTATTTTTGAGAAAGACAAAGTGCTTATTGAGGATTTAAAACAGAAGAACATGTTTCTGAAAAACTACTTTTAGAAAATGAAGCTTTAAAAACCAAGCTTGCTAAGCTTTGAAAAAATTTAACCAGTTTTGTTAAAAGCAAGCAGAATCTCGATAAGCTAGTAGGTATGCAAAAGCATGACTTACAGAGGTCTTTCTGGAAAGATGGCTTAGGATACAAAAATCCAATTTTTAAAACCAAGGTGTCACAAACTACTTGTAACTATTGCAATAAGCCTGGTCATCATGCCTATCAATGAAATTACAAGAAGAATGTGAAAAGATACAAACAAATATGGGTTCTAAAGAATATTTTTGTCACTAACCCTTAAGGACCCAAGCAAACATGGGTACCTAAGCTTGATTGTTCACTTGATAAAAACAGCTTAAGTCAAAGAAGGGAAGCTAGTACCTCAATAGTGGCTGCTCACGTCACATGACTTGGGATAAAGCAAAGTTTGTAGAACTTCAAGAACAAGACATGGGAAATGTGCAGTTTGGAGATAATAGCAAAGGAAGAATTCTTGGCATAGGAAAGATCCAACTCACTCCCAATCTTGTTGTGAAGGATGTCTACTATATGAAAGGTTTTAAGCACAACTTAATGAGCATAAGCCAACTTTGTGATCATGGTTACAAGGTATGTTTTCAATCCTCTAAATGCATTGTCTATGACCTAAATGGAAGGGATACCCTCTTTGAAGGACATAGACATTCAAATTTTGACAAAGTGTCCAAAAATGATTTTTCTTTCAAAACTGAAACTTGTTTAGTTTCCCAAGTTGAAAATGTTTCTTTATGGCATAGACGACTTGGTCATGCCCATATGTAGCTAATTTCAAAACTGTGAAAAAAATAAGCTTGTTTTTGGACTATTTGAGCTTCATTTTGAAAAAAGACACTATTTGTGATGCATGTCACACGGGAAAATAGACAAACTCTTCTTTCAAAAATAAGAAGGAGCTTTCTACCAAAAGAACACTTTAACTCCTTCATATGGACTTGTTTGGATCTATGTCAACTTTGAGAATACGAGGAAAAAGATATGGCTTTGTTATTATTAATGATTATTCTAAATTTACACGGATATACTTCTTGGCTCATAAGGAAGAAACTTTTAGGGTTTCCAAAAAGTTTGCAAAGAGAGTTGAAAATGAAACCGATTTGACAATTTGTTCTATTAGGAGTGATCATGATGGAGAATTTGAAAATCAAGCCTTTAAAGATTTTTGTGAAAACTATGGAATCTACCACAATTTCTCCTCTCCTAGAACACCTCAACAAAATGGGGTTGTTGAAAGGAAAAATAGAACATAGGCTGAAATGGCGAGAACCATACATTATGAAAACAATGCTGTAAAATATTTTTTGGCAGAAGTTGTAAATACAGCTTGCTATATTCTAAACCGATGCTTGATTAGGCCAATTTTAAAGAAAACACCATATGAGCTATGGAAGGGAAGAAAGCCTAATGTGAGTTATTTTCATGCTTTTGGGTGTATATGCTTCATTCATAACAATGGTAAAAATGTTTTGGGCAAATTTGATGCCAAATCCGATGAAGGAATATTCTTAGGCTACTCTTTGACTAGTAAAGATTATAGAGTTTATAATAAGTGAACTAGATCAGTGGAGGAATGCATGCATGCTGTATTTGATGAATCTAACCGTGTTACCATAAGCAAAGTTGCTTTTGAGAAAAATCAAGATTCGCAAGAACCAAGCTTACCATATCAGAATCAAGCTTCAAGTGATATACCTGATTCAAATCAAAATACTAAAGCTGATCAAATCTTTGTACAACCTGAAGAACCATCAAACAGAGACAATGTGATAAAGATCCAGCTAGCCAACTTAAAGATCCCCTACAAGGAATTGGAGGTCCCATGACTAGAGCCAAGACAAAGAGGATGAAGCAAGCATTACAAGGCCTAAATATGGAGATCTAAGAGAAAGAAGTCCAGCATGAAATAGAGGCTGCACCAAAATAGGTCAATTTCTTACAACTTGAAGAAGAGGATTTGAGCCCAAACTAAGGAGAAATTTGGAAGAGCCCAATCAGCATGTCCAAGATGCATTAATGGGCTACACTTATTCATATTAGAAGCCCATTGTAGTTGGACTAAGTTAGCTAGTAAATAAAGTCAAACTTTCTTATTTTTCTATCTATTTTCATAGGTATTTTTGGGCTTAATTTTCAGATGTCCTTTTTAATTCCCTAAGTCATGTTTACAATGTCTTTTAGTTCCTCAAGTAGTGATAATTGCTTATAGGTTATTTCTTTCTAAGCGTTTACTTATTTTTAGGGAAATAAATGCATTTATCAGCTCACTGGTAACTGCACAATAGTAGAACTCTTATTAGGGTAGAAGTCTTATTATTATAGAAGTCTATTAGGGTTTCAAGGGGATGATTCAGCCCCTAGTATTATAAATAGGACCATTGTAATTCAAAGACAACAAGACTTTTATGAATGATAATTTGAGTTTTCTCAGAGTGAGAGCTTCTCTTTGTTCTTGGATAAAGAATTATACCTTATAGTGTTGGATTTACCGGCAGGTCACGGTTATGGTCATGCTTCTTTGATAGCTTTGATTCCAATGTCAGGTCGTGTTCGGGGTCAAGCTCCTTTACTTGTTAACCTATTTCAAGATGGTCCGACTGTTGGATTAACTGTTGGTTTCTCCCAATTAGGGAAACCTACCAGAAATCCATAATTTGGTATCAGAGCTTAGGCTCTTGAAACCAGGTGTTATCTATCCATTATTTCTTTATCTTTTGTTGTATTTAAATTTAAAAAAAAAAAAATTGGGTTCATCATTTTGTTCTTGTTATTCCATTGTGCTTGCTTATTTTTGTTTAATCGTTCTCTTGTGTCTTTTCCTTTGTTAAAGTCCAGATTGGTTTTTCCTTTTCCTTTTGATTCCTATCACATCTTTATCATTTGCGCTTGTTTCTTTCATTCCTTTGTGTGTCCTTTCAATTTCTTTGTGACTGTTCTTCTTTCATTCTCAAATTTGTGTTTTCCAAGTTTCTTGTTCAATTTGACTGTTGGTCATACACATGTATATAAAATTCATACAAAAAAAAAAAGTGAAAAAAGAGAGTGCTTCAACATAGAAAAGAGAAGAGAAAGCACAAAAAGAAAAGTGAGAAATTTGTGCCAAAAAAAAAAGTGGGCAGAATTGGGTTTGAGCTTCAAAATACATATTGCACAAATGAAAAAAAAAATCTGCAACAAAAAAAAAAGTTTGTGAATTTAGCATTTACAATTTCTGCACTTGTACCTTCTATCTTGTTTTAATTTGATAATTCCCTTTACTTTGTATTCATTCTTGTTTCATATCCCTTATGGAATTTCTTCTTTGTTTTATTTCTAATCAATTTTCTTGCTGTCAAGTTATCATTGTTAGCCGCCTTGTTGCTTCTTGTTAAATAGAATCATCTAAAGTTCTTTTCTTAAGAGCTCATAAGGTGAAGCTTGAGTGGTAAAAGGCAAGAGTGACTATCATTAGAGAAAAAGCCAAAATTGAGTGAAAACACGAGTGGTTAAATCATCAATTGAGTGTAAACATGTGAGGGAGTGTGTGAGGATTTTTTTTTTATTCTCTTCTAACATATTTCTTGCAAAACCAATCACGAGTAATGGTGCAGATAATATTGGAATTGATTTGAAATTGTTAATGAAGGAGTTCCAAGATGGATTCAAGGCCATAAACAAGCAGTTGGAGACATTAGGATCCCCAACCAAAACCTATAGTCATTATGCATTCAAGAAGAAAGAAGAAGAAGAATCTTTGTGGGGAGTAATCAGCTCTAGGAAGAGTAGTGATGTCACAAAAGGTGAAGATAAAATATCAGCATTAAAGGGCTATAATAACAGAGGCTTTAGGGAACGCATTCATGGAGATGCCCTAACCATGAGGCAGCTTGAGGGAGTTGGTGGTGAGACGCAACCTAAACATTTCCAAACTAGATGCCATGTGAGTGAAAAAGTATGTAGCATGATCATTGATGGTGAAAAGAATGCTAACATTGCTAGTACTTTGATGGTTGAGAAGCTAAATTTAGCCACCTTAAAACACCCTAAACCTTATAGGTTGAAGTGGCTGGAAGGCAGTGGGGACATATGGGTAACAAAGTAAGTGTTAGTTGCATTTTCCATTGGCAACTATAAGGATGAAGTGCTTTGTGATGTGGCACCAATGTATGATTGTCACTTACTCTTGGGGCATCCTTGGGAGGTTGGAAGAAAGGTTAGACATGATAAGAAGAATAGATACATTCTTTCCATGAATAACTGAAAGATTATGTTAACTTCTCTCAAACCAGAAGGGGCACTTGAAGATCAAAAGAGGATTCAAAGGCAAAATTTTGAAAGAATAGTGAATGAGAGTGCAAAAGAAAATGAGGTAGTTTTTGAAAAAGAAAATAATGATAAAAATGAAAGTGAGAGTCCAAAAGAAAAGAATAGAGTGATTGAATGTGAGAGTGATGAGAAAAAGAATGAGGAGGAAAAAGAAATAGAGATAAAATTTGAGAGAAAAGAAACTATATATGAGTGTGAAAAAGAAGTGAGTGTAGTTAAGAAAAATAAGAGGGAAGAATGTGGACAGAAATGCAAAAATGAGAGAGTGCTTGAGATAAAAGAAAAATTCTTGCATGATTGCACAAGAAAAAGTGAGGATAAGAGTGTGAGTTTTTTTCATGATTTCATGATTACATCTCCTAACTCTTGTTCTAGTAATGTTTCTTTCTTGCAGAATTTTCATAGAGATTTCTCAAAGGAATTTCCAAGTGGATCATCATGTGTTATAAAGGTGAAAACTCCAATGGATCCTAGAATTAAATCTAAATTGATTGAGAAATTTGAATATTTGTTTAAGTATGATCCTAATATTATCATTATGCTTGATATTTGTGGTGGAATAGCTCATAAAAATTTCTGCATAGGTGATTTTATTCTACTCTATAGTAGTAGAGCAAAATCTTTAGGACTTGAGCATGTTAATACATTGTACGAGGATCATGTTACTTGTTCTAACATGTAGAATGCAATTGGGACTGCTGAACATAAATCTTTCAATAGGCATGTTAATTCCTTGATTTGGGAGCCTAAAACTCATATGCATGAAGGTCACATATGTAAATCCTATTGTCATGATCCTACTGTCATGAAAAGGAGTGATGAATTTTTCTTATCTTGTTCTATTGATTCCTTGCTGCACTTTAAGGATAATATGGTTCTTGATTCTTCATGTCAAAGGAAAGTATCAATCCTTAATGCAAAGATGTTGCAATTTGACTACAATGCTTCTATGCCTTTCTTGCATCATTTTAAAAGTCATTTCATTCTTGATTTAGTATCACCAAGGAATATGCTTATCTTTGCACTTGATTTGAATTCATTGGAATTTGATTTCATTAAAGCTTCAAGTACTGCTAAGCTGAATTGTTTTTATGTCTTCAATGGATGTAGAATTACATTGGACAAGCTTGATAGACAAAATGGTCTTTTCTTAAAAGGAAATCAGTTGTGTGTGATTCATAGTTTCTTTTGTGCATTTTTGTGTAATTTTGTTGTTGAATATTTTGGAGATGCTTTGGTCTATAATGAGAATTTCATTGAACATCTTGAGCATTTGCAAAATGTGTTAACTAATTTGAGAAAAAGAAATTTGAAGAAATGACATGAGAAGTGGCTTGAATTCATGGAGCCCATGCTATATATGATCAAATGCAAGCATTAAAAAGAACATGCAAGTGTTGAAAATCTTCCTTTAAGGAACATTCTTATTCCTTTTTTATGTGAAGTGTCATTGGGATGTAAGTCCAATAGAAGATTACATGGAGATCTTGATTTTCAGAAAAAGGCCCAATGCTTGTTTGATAAGTGTTTTTATGCAAATCTATACACATGTGAAATTTTTGAGAAATCAATTCTGTGAGGCTAAAATAATTAAGCTGAATAATATGCATGGGAGAGTTTTTAATGCTTTTAAGGAGCTTTCTAATGCATCATTATTGTGTTTGCTATTGCATAGAGAATTTAAGTGTGATAAATTTGTTCATTCTAAAACTTCATATTCTTGTTTTTCAAGTTTATGTGGTGATGCAAGTATTCATAAGAGTGCTAATGTTTATGACATTATGAATCCTAATTTGGTTTATATTCCTTCAATAAGGGGTACTTCTAATCCAATTTAGGATGAAGAATTGTTAGAATATAAGTACTTTGGAGAGTCTTGTGTTCTTAGCAATCCTTGTAACATGTTTAGTACTTGCTTGGAAATTGAGTTTTCAAAGTTCTTTGAGCATTTTACTTCTTTACTTGAAGAAGACAACAAGTTTGTGCTTGAAAATGCTTTGTGTGATTGGGAAGAATATATCATAGGATCAGTAGATTCTATCATTCTTAGTATGACATTGTTTGGTGATCCTGTGGCATATGTAGTGAAATTTAAATGGCCCATAAATGGAAAAGTATTTGTGTTGATTACTGATATGTTGTTATTTCACTTGGGTTATAATTCATTAACCCACATGAATCGATTACTATCACATGATGATAAGTATACTAGCTTAAGTGGGAAAGTGAAGGTTTTCTTTGTGGTGAAATTGCATGAGAAAGTTCAACACAATGCTGTCCAAAGGATAATATTTGACCCTGGAGGATTATTACACAAGAGAAAGAAGAAACATATGTTTCCAACAAGATTTCAGTTAAAAACAAGAGAAGAAGATTTGATCCAAGTTTTTGAATATATCAATACTGAAGTTGATATATTAGAGCTTCAAGGTAAGCATAATTTGAGTTATGTAACTCTAGTTTCTAATATCTCCCTTATTTGTTATGTAGACCTTGAAGATTCGAGGACAAATCCTTTCAAAGAGGGAGAGAATGATAGAGATCCAGCTAGCCAACTTAAAGATCCCCTACAAGAAATCGGAGGTCCCATGACTAGAGCCAAGACAAAGAGGATGAAGCAAGCATTACAGGGCCTAAATATGGAGATCCAAGAGAAATAAGTCTAGCATGGAATAGACGTTGCACCAAAATGGGTCAATTTCTTACGACTTGGAGAAGAGGATTTGAGCCCAAACTAAGGAGTAATTCGGAAGAGCCCAATCAGCATGTCCAAGATGCATTCATGGGCTACACTTGTTCAGATTAGAAGCTTATTGTAGTTGGACTAAGTTAGCTAGTAAATAAAGTCCAACTTTCTTATTTTTCTATCTATTTTCGTAGGTATTTTTGGGCTTAATTTTCAGATGACCTTTTTAATTCCCTAAGTCATGTTTACAATGTCTTTTAGTTCCCCAAGTAGTGATAATTGCTTGTCGGTTATCTCTTTCTAAGCGTTTACTTATTTTTAGGGAAATAAATGCATTTATAGCTCATTGGTAACTGCACAATAGTAGAACTCTTATTAGGGTATAAGTCTTATTATTGTATAAGTCTATTAGGGTTTCAAGGGGATGATTCAGCCCCTAGTATTATAAATAGGACCATTGTAATTCAAAGACAACAAGACTTTTATGAATGATAATTTGAGTTTTCTCAGAGTGAGAGCTTCCCTTTGTTCTTGGGTAAAGAACTATACCTTATAGTGTTTGGACACGCTTCTTTGATAGCTCTGGTTCCTACGGCAAGTCACGTTCTGGGTCAAGCTCCTTTATTTGTTAACCTATTTCAAGACGGTCCGACTGTTAGATTAACTATTGGTTTCTCCCAATTAGGGAAACCTACCAGAAATCCATCACAATGTTCCTTATAAACAAGTACAGCGTGATCACATGCTTGACGATGTAATTGGAGATGTAAATGAGGGAATGAAGACTAGAGCCTTAACCAAAAATCAAGTCACAAATTCACTCTTAGTTTCACTGGTTGAACTAAAGAAGATTGATGAAGCTCTTGAAGATGAGTCATGGATCATGGCCATGCAAGAAGAGCTAAATCAATTTGAAAGAAATGAAGTTTGGAAGCTTGTTCCACCACCCAAGCATCAAGATGTCATTGGAACAAAATGGGTGTTTAAAAATAAGCTGGATGAGCAAGGAAAAGTGGTAAGAAACAAAGCTAGATTGGTAGCTCAAGGGTATAGTCAACAAGAAGGTATGGATTTTGATGAAACCTTTGCTCTAGTAGCTAGGCTTGAAGCCATTCACATGTTGCTTTCCTTTGCATGTTTCAAAAATTTAAAAGTTTTTCAAATGGATGTGAAAAGTGCTTTCTTGTATGGTTTTATAAATGAGGAAGTCTATGTTCTCTAGGTTTTGAAAATGAGAAATCTCCAAATCATGTTTACAAATTGACTAAAGCACTTTATGGTCTTAAACAAGCTCCAAGAGCTTGGTATGAAAGATTAAGCACATTCCTATTAAAAAATGGCTTTTCAAAAGGAAAAGTGGATATCACTCTCTTTACTAGATCATTTGAAAATAATATTCTAGTGGTACAAATTTATGTTGATGATATTAATTTTAGTGCTACTAATGAGTTTCTATGCAAGGATTTTGAAAGACTAATGAGAAGTGAGTTTGAAATGAGCATGATGGGAGAATTGACATTCTTCCTTGGGCTTCAAATCAAATAACTCTCAAATGAAATCTTTATCCACCAATCAAAGTACACCAAAGAGCTTATCAAGAAGTACGGATTGGAAAAAGCAAAGGGAATGCCAACACCTATGGCAATAACAACCAAGCTTACATCGGAAGATGCTGCCAAAGATGTTGATCAAAAGCTATACAGAGGCATGATAGGTTCATTGCTTTATCTCATTGCAAGCAGACCAGATATTTTATACAGCGTATGTTGCTGTGCTAGGTTTCAGGTCAAGCCTAAAGAACATCATTTGCAAGCTGTCAAAAGAATAATCAAATACTTGGCTGAAACTGAAGATGTTGGGCTATGGTATCCAAGGAACAACTATTTCAACTTGGTAGGTTACACAGATTCAGATCATGCAGGATGCTTGGTTGATAGAAAGAGCACAAGAGGTGGATGCCAATTTCTGGGCAATTCCTTAGTAAGTTGGCAGTGTAAAAAGTAATCAAGCGTATTAATCTCTACTGACCAATCCAAGTACATCGCAGTTGGTCAGTGTTGTGTGCAAATTCTATAGATGAAACAATAATTGAGAGACTACGGAATCATCCAAGAATGCACTCCAATTCTATGTGATAACACAAGTGCTATCAACATTGCCAAGAATCTAGTGCCAAGAATCTAGTACAACATGCCAGAACCAAGCATATCGACATTAAACATCATTTTCTAAGAGATCATGTACTAAAGAGAGACATAGAGCTTCACTTCATAAGCATTGAAGAGCAAATTGCAGATATCTTCACCAAACCACTGGCTGAAGAGAGATTTTGCATCTTGAGAAGTGAGCTAGGTATTATTTCTTCATCTTTAAGTACTTAAATATTTTATGCTTGATTACTGTTATGACAATTCTTGATTAATTCAATGTTCCCCTCTTTTTGCTGTGACAAGGGGGAGAAGACTTGATATTTGCCATACTAGTTTATTATGATGATTATGGATATATGACATATTAATCTCTGGATGATATTGGGGAAGAAAACTTGTGTTTACTGCTGATGCTTGATTTGGACATTATCTGGATATTATGCTTGATCGACTACATCATTTGTGTATTTGCATTGACCACATGACTCTTCTCCTGATAGGCTTCCTTGGGCTGATGCACATTGGGCCTTCTTGGTTGTGCATCAATTATTTTTGACCTATGAGCACAAGTGTGGGCCAACTAGTTTTCTATTCTTGTTGGGTTTCTGAAACAGTGTACTATTGAGCAACAATGACTTTAAACAAAATTTGCACATGCCATAAGCCCATACTTGATAGGTTTTGTAGCCCAATAAAGTGGGCTTAATTTTTATTACCCAATAGATTGAGTGTATAACCCAAAATTAATACACAATTATCTAGTTAACCAAATTACTAAAGCTGGCCTTATGCAAATCATGAAGCAGACAAACTAAAGTTTGCAACATCTGCAAGTTTGTTTTCCCCATGCCAGGTTGACTTTGTGAAATGAAAAGTTCTAATAGTGCTCAAAACTTGAGCACCAAGTTTTGCAAAAGATGCATTAACTGTAAAAAGGGATTTATTTATTATTAATCAAAAACTTAATCTCAAAATCATCTTTTTCAAAGCAAAATAATATGATTGAGAAATTGCATGTGAAGGGAACAAAAAACAAATTTGTAGTAATTGCAAATTTCTTTTCCATGACAAGGAGGAAAAGATGTTAAAAAAATTATTTATTAAAATAATGAACTACCTTTACAACAAAAATAATTTTAAGAAAGTAACCCAAAAAAATACTCATTGACTTGGTTAGAGTAACTAAAAAATTTAGAATACAAAGAGAGAAATAAGATATTCATTTTATTTAGGAAGATATTTCTAAAAATCATAAAACATATGTTTTGCAAGAAATAAATTTTTTAACATATTCAAAAAATTTTAAAAATATTTTTCTCATCAAAATCAGTTAAGAGATTGATAAAAATTCCCTTGAGTTAACATTTAAGGCAGGGTCAAAATTGTTTCCATATTTGATTAGAAGAAAGTGCTTGAGGATCACAAAGCAAGAAAGTTTAGTTATTTTGAGCACGTGTACTTAACTATAATGTTAATTGGCGAGGGGGTGCTCAAAATACACGTGTACTTCACCCTCACCAACATTTCTGATTCTACCAAGCATAAGCACCATATCATCATCCTTAACAAGTTCGGCGAGATCACCCTCCATATCAAGCCTAGGTATTATGTAGTAGCATGAGTCATAGCCTGGATAACCCAATTGCTTGCTAAACTACCATATCACTGGCATATCGAACCTCTCAGGATGTGTGATCTACCCATCAACCGACATATCTTACTAGGGGTCCTGGTTCAAATCTCTCTCATGATGAATAGTGACAATAAACCAACCATCCATATCCCTATTCAAACAAAAAACACAATAATTTTGATAATAAAATATTGAGTCCAAAAGCACTCAGTAAATGCAGACAAACACAACCTTTTTTTTTATAATTAATAAAGGTTTTTAATAAGCATTCCCAAACCCATATGTAGGCAGAGGGACCACACACAGTGTAAACAATTGTCACCACTAAATCAACATTAATCCTAACAGCAAGTCACAACTCCAACCATTCATCTAGGACCACCTCTGAAGCAAGTCCATAAGCAAATGATAATGGGACTAGGGATGTCCAAAATCCGCCCAGCCCAGTCGGGTTAGGTCGGGTTGGGTTTTTCTTTTTTTTTAAAAGAAAATTAGCTTATGAGGTTGGATTGGGTCACGGATTGACAAACATCTTACTTGACTTAACCTTGACTTAACCTAGGTGACCCATCTAAATAATTCTTTTTAAAAAAATTGAAAATTGACTATTTTTTTCCAAGCGATTACTTATATTTTTCTATGTTCTTTGTGTTCTATGACATAAAGTATCAAAATTTTACTGCTTAATAATGTTATTATAATAGATTTATTATTGTATATGTTAATTTATATTTGTAAGCAATGAGTTGAAAGTTAAACTTGGGAAAACTACATAACTGGAGGTTTGGATTAGCACATTCTCCCTTTTAACAACGGGCGGATATGCTTTCAAGTTAATTGTGACTGGGAAGAGGAAATCAAAACACCCAAAGCTTTTGTAATAAGGAATAATCATCACAATGAGTTCTACCTCAAGAGTCTCAATATTGAAGAGATACCAGGCCAAGGTTCAATTCACTTTTTCCTTGCGTTGATGCGCGAATGTAAGTCATTGTAAGATTTGGTCATTCTCTTGCTATCACATCATTAATTTGATAAAATTCAAATTTAGTTTGTCATTATCAAATAGTAATGACTCTAATAGCATCCTTAAGAGGAAAGGAGAAAAGAGGGAAACAAACTATAGACAAATATATTGGTTACCCGAAATAATTAAAACATAGACAAATGAACCAAGCATCAGCCTCATAAGCCAGAGAAACTATAATTGGCCAGGAAAATTGGCTAGGAACCATCTAAGTACGAAAAAAGTTTTTAAATATTACTTGTGCATAGATTTATGTTTTAATCTTTGAATTCATATTATTATACGAATAAATAGACATGAAATGCAGCTTAAAACACTAGAAATATGATTTTTTTTTTCTTATTCATGAGAAAAGACTTTCTAGAGATAAGAATATGTATAGAATAATAAATTATTAATAATAATTTCTATTTGATCTTGTTGATCCATTAGCGTCCGTTTGATACACATTATTAGAAAGGAATGAGTGAGACAGGGAATGGGCTGAGGGAAAGGAAAAGAAAGGAATGAAAACTAAGTTTGTTGGTATGTCATGGAAAGGAATGAATTGTTTTTCCATTGCACTGTTTGGTATGACAATAATAAATTGAAAGAATGGAATCTCTTTATAATCAAAAGGACAAAAATGCATTTTAATTAATAATTGTTTTCTTGTTGTATCTTTTTGCTATTTTCTTTGATGCTTCTGTTTTTTGTATTGTGATCATGTTTCTAATTTAGATCCTATCAAAAAGAAATAAAATTTAGTTTCACAAAATTGCTTCCATAGCTTCCACCTCCATATTCAACATAAAAAAATGTTAAATTTTAGAAGAAGAAAATCATGAAACCCACGTTTACTTTCCTTTCCTTCACTTCACTTTCTATCAAAAAACCAATGGCTTCCTCTTTCCTAAAATCAAGGGAGACAACTTTGCTTAAGGAGTGGGCTTTGCTTTCCTTTTTGTTACCAAACAACACAAATTGAAAGGAAAGTAAAGTCCATTACCTTCCATTCCTTTCCTACTTACTAATTGATATGCTAGAAAGGAAAGGGAAGGAAAGGAGTGGGCTTTACTTTCTTTCATTTAGTAAAATAAAACCCAATCCCCATGATACCACTTTCTCTCAAATTAAAGGTGCAACTTTCCCTCAAAATTCGGAGGAAATAGAAAGAATTTTATTTTCCAAAAAATTCAAAGTTTTATATTCCTTCCACATTGAGTTATTTGTTCTTCTTTTTATTTGTATTAAATACTGTTATGTTTTTTTACATTCTAGCAAGGTGGAGATATTGTCTTTTGGAAGTATTGTTATTGCTTCTTTTTTTTTTTTTTTTTTGATAGATTTCAATGTAGTTTCTTTATGTTGATTTACTTTATTGATTCTGGCAATATTGACGAATTAGTTTGTTGTTATTTCATAATTCTATTGTCTTCTTATATTTAAGTTGTAAAATAATCTAAATTCAAATGATTATCATGTCAAAAGAAAAGTGATATATTAAATTTGTAAAATACTAATATATTTTTTTTAAAAAAAAGTCTGAATATCAACCATGAAATCTCTTGTAATTAAGTTGAGAAATCGAGGTATTTTTTTAAGTTTTAAAAGGACGGGCAAATTTATATTTATACAAAAATATATATTATATTCCTTCAATCTTTTGAGCAAACCAAATATTACAAAGAGTGAAGCTAATTTAAAGTTATAAGATGTAGCTGAAAGTTTATAATTGTGTAGTTAGAATTATTTAACAAAATTAACTGTACAACTAACTAAAATATTTTAAATGCCTAAAAAGAATATATAATATTATATTGACATAATAGTAAAATTAAATATAACTCATTTTATTTATTCATTAAATAATTAATTTTATTATCATTTAATTAGTTAAATAATATAAATTAAGCTTGTGAGAGAAAAAAAAAATGAAGAGAGAAGAGAAAAGGGAGGAGTGGAAAAAAATAAAACAAGAAAAAGAAATGAGGGCCACGTAAAAGAGAGAAAGGTGGAGTTGTTAAGACTAATTACGTGAGAATAAAATTTGTAATTTGTTAAGAAAAACTCAAGGATAAAAAAGAGAAGTAAATTATTAGTAGTTAGCTTTTAGAAAGAAAAGCTACTCCAAGTAGTATTCCAAAAGCTAGTTTTTTAATGTTAAAACCTTCTTCTATTTTTTGTTTAACAAATAGCTTTACTAGCTTATTGATCAAGTCAATAAGACACAATTTTTTTTTAAATAAACTAGTAGCTCTTTTTACCATACACTAAGAGGTTCATGTAGCCCACGGCCATGTCGCAAAACAAATAACAGGGAAACGAGAACTGTTCCTCTTTGAATACTGGGTTTGAAGGGTGGGAAGAAAAATATTGAAGCTAGATGTTGAAGTATTCGCAACAAGGTGGTACTGGGATTGAGGGTTGGCTCTGTGGGAAGGATAGATTAAAATTGGGTTGTTGTTCTTCCATTGGGAAGATTTGGAGTTGCAAGGTGATTGCCATGGCCGATAAATAGTGAATGCAAAGTGGGTGTGTGGTGTTCTTTTTTTATAAAGAGCGAAAGCTTGAGGGCGGTTTTGTGCTTTTCTAATCCTTTAGAGTTCAAACGGTGATAGGAAATTAGGAATCCTATTATGATTCTGTTTTCACTTTAATTATTATTGTTATTTTTTTTTTTTATAGGTGCACTCTAGTTTTTGTTTTTGTTTTTTCACATTTAAAACATTATCCATAATACACTTTTTCTTTGGTTTGATCCTTCTACACATAATTTGCTATTACATCTATCTAATTTTTTTTTTTTAATCTCCATATTTATCTAATAGGTTTTTCATGTGTTTGCAATTAATTGTCTAATAGGTTTTTCATCCTTCATACATGTATTAGAGCATGTTTGTTAGACAAGGACATTGGAGTATTGATAGTTGAAATTTATTATTTGGTCATTCTCATTAAGTCAATAAATACGTTTGGCGTTTGTCTAAATGAAATATCTCATGAACTTCTTGTTCATATTATTTTGAATGAAGGTTAATTCATTCTATCTCGAGATTAACTAATCTCAAGATGATAATTTATTCTAACTAATCTTTTCTTTTCCAAATATTTCTTTTCTCCCCTTATTATTGGGAAAACTGGTTTATCAAAATGACTAGTAATATCAATGTTTCAATATAATTGACTTATATGTGGAGATTTATATATTCTCAACCTCAAGAGACTTATCATAATGCATTGTGGTGAAACAATTACAACATTTTCAAAATTCATAGTGGGAAATACTTGGCTTGTGATCATAAGCCAATTGTAAAAAGGGAACTTCTCATTGCTTTTTGGCATGATGAGTAGAAGTGTTGTTGCTTGTAAATCTATCAATCAAAATCAGTTGGATATATAATCTTGCAAATTTCAAGGTACAAGCTTACAATAAACAAACATGTGACTATTTAGTCGATCTATTAATTAAATTATAAAATACTTAAATGGTTTACATGATGGGCGTACCTTTGTATGTGTTCTAAAAAAGAAAGGAATTTTGTCTAACTTTGACTTTCTTTGATTAAAAAACAATGCATAAAGATTTCACTAGATTACATATGTTCATGCGAATTCTTAATAATCTTTTGTATCATATTAACTTGGGATGACCTAACTGATCATGACAATTTTTATGATTCATAAATTTATAGTTTACAATAACAAGTGATTCAACCGCACTAATATAGTTTCATTGGTTTTAATTACTGGCTGCACTTTAAAATTGATTTTATTTAAGAGTAGAAATTTTGTACACGCTTTTATGAATTTATGACCATTGTGATTGTTTGGGAGCGGGGATTGTTGGTGCAGGAAGTCTGGAACTATGTTAGCTTCGAAGCATCGAACAACTCTTGCAACAAGACCCATCTTAAGAGAAATTGCAAATTAAACTGATAGATTTGGGCCACACACCCATCCCACTGTAATGTTAAACCCAGAAGTTTTGGTTATCAGTCTTTTTCAGTTGTAAAGTGGGACGAAGAACGTAGGAAGAAACGCGTGAACGAGGGAGAGGGAAAGACCGTCCATGTGTGAAAAAAAAAATACCACATTAGCAAATATTTTAATAATGTTATAACGAAATGAATGATTTGTAACAATTTTAATTTAATAGGAATCATTTTGTAATTATGCAGTTAGAGACTTAATCATAAGCATTATTGTTGTTTTTTTTCTTCATTGAGTTTTGAGTCTTTGTTTTGCAAACAGCCAAAGGGACTAAATTTAACAATTGAAGGATAGTGGCGAACTCTTGCCACTGTTGCAGATTGCAAAAAAGGGGAATGTGGTAATAGTACAATTGTATAATTATTTGTACACTTTTTTTTTTTTATTATTAAAATTGAGATTAGAGTTAAGAAGGAAAGAATCAAACTTTCTTAGTGCTTTAGCCCACTTATCCTTCAAGCCAATCTTTGCATGCATCACGTTTTCTCTCTATTTTTTTCTCCTTTTTTCCGGGGAAGGAGTGGGATAATTAGACACTACTTTCCAGGGAGATGATGACAAGGGTTGTCAATGACTCAGCATCTCTTTTGGACTTAACACTTTAAAAATAATTATTTTTGTAAAATTTATAAACAAAATAATAAAGGAAATATATTAAAAGTTAAATGTTGTTTTCATATGAAATAGAAAACATTGAAATATATTCAGCTATAATAAACATTAAATTAGTCGCATTATTTTCCATGGGTTTTGCATTTTTTGTTATGCAAACAACTAAAGTGATTAAATTTAATAATTAATGGATAGAAGCAAACAACAATGGGGTTGGGTTTAATGAAAAGTGTTAGTTCATGACAAAGTAATAAATTATAGTTGGAATCTCCATTAGAAGAGGTACTTACATTTAATACAACTATTTATTGGAATCACAATTAACACCTTTTTTCAGCAAGGAAAGAATCAAACCTAACCCCATTGTTAGCCTTCCACAAAAGTAATTGGGGATAAGAAGGAAAGAATCAAACCTTTTTTGGTACTTCAACCCACGTACGCGCAAAGTCTGAAGATGTAGGAAATTTGAATTAACTACCCAAAATCGAAGACAGTTCCCATAGAGCTCTCTACCATAGAAAACCTTCAACCACTACTAACAACTTCTTAGCGAGTCACGTACATTGTTGTTCTATTTGAATCCTTCTCCTTATCTTGGGAAATTAGAACTTAAAAAACCACTTCATCAATTAATGTTAGGTATATGATTATTTGCCATGTCGCATGATAATAATTATTATTATATATTATATATAGTAGATTACATCTTGCTAACAGGGGCATAATTTGAGATCTTTCCATCGATTTAATATTATTCAATTGTTACATGTGTGACTCATTGTAAGATTATGACATTAAGAAAACTAATAATAGGATTATCTCCTACATAATTATTTTGAGAAATCGCAGAAGTTACATCTTGCAAATCTGGATAGACAGGATTTTTGTTAGGAAGCAAGAAACAAAGCCATGTCTTCAGAATCTCTACGTGAACTGGAAGAACTGGAGCTTGGCCCAAGCAGTGAATTGTTGAACATGATCCCATCTAGCTCAGTGAACAGAATGCGGAAGTTGAAAAAATGTACAGTGAGCGAATGTGAGTTGTTAGAATTGGCATTTGACATCGATGAGGGTAATTACCAACATGAGGAAAAGAGAATAACATATTTATAATTGGATATCAACCATGCGAAAGAGGATCAATATGAAAAGCTTGTAGTTAATGCAAAGCTTAAAAGAAGAGAGGAGTAATATGAAAAGCTTCAATTATGAATGGTAGAACATGAATGTGAGAGAAGAGTAATATGAAAAGTTGGAGTTAACAAAGCTTGAAATATGGAGGGTAATATGAAAAGCTTTCAACTATCAGAAATTGGAAGCAGAAAACGCAAAAATGAAGGTTAAAACAAACGTGCCAACTCATCGAGAAGCTAATTTGTGTTTTCGTTAAGAAATATTAAAAACAATGTAAAAATACGTATACACAAATAATGATACACGTAGCATATACCAATTTAAAATAATCTCACCGGATCAAACCATATCCTGCCACAGTGATATAATGCATAAACAAAAATAATATATATCATATCATGTCCTAGATGTTCATCTACTCAACCTGAAAGGTGTTTGGGAAATTAATCTTCAAAGTCAGGCTCAAGTGATGAGAACTCAGCACACAACGGCTTTTCCTCTAGGAAAGGAAATTGACAAAAAGCTTTCGTATACACTAATTCTCTGGGCATGTGATTCTCAACAACCTAGATGTTCTCCTGGAAGAAGATCTGATAACAATCAAAAATAAAATTCTCATAAGCAACATCAAAGTTAACTTCAAGACACCTGATCCTTCTCCCCAGGTATACTTCGGGGTCACCATCCAGAACCACACAGTCATCTTTCACAGTAGGCATCGGAAATTTTGACTTCCATTCAGGTTTGACATTGCCTAGAGACAACAATAAAACACTATGGACAAATATCGGGAACATAGATGCAACGCAACAGCCAAAAACATCAAGCAAAATTATCAGCTATGAAACAAAGAGAAGAAACACCAAACCTTGAAAAACACAGGATACTGACTGATGGGTAAATGAGAAACCAAAAAACAAAAACAATATATTGAGAAAGCACGGCACCAAAAGATAAAACTACATACCTGAATCTCGAAAGACGCAGCAAACAAAGCAATCCGCGGATGCACTGAAAACAAGACCATGGATGACCCTTTTATATAATTGATCATGCAGAAGCTGAGAAGCTGCCTTGGTTGGACACCATTTGATGATAACACCATCAGTTTCAAAAGAAGTTGCAATGGAAAATAAGAAACGTGGGAGAGGAAAGGCTGAGATGATCTAATGGACAATGAATATCAATCATCAACAATAATCACAAAAAAACCGAAACAATAAAGCACCCATCATGAGGAATTGATATTGGAAAAAAAACACAGAAATAGGAAGAAAAAAAGCATCTAAATTAAGGAGTGATTGGCAACTCATCAAGAAGGTAATTTTGGTGGAACTCCTTTATAATATAGATATAGTCATAAATATACATGTTATTTACAAGCATCCTCACCTCACCTCTATATATATATATATAAGATCACATCACCATATATTGGAGTTAAAATTAATCTCATATAAAAAATAAAGCAATTACAATCACTTGCCCAGCTAACAATTTTCTTTGTAAATGAGTTACATCTTATTAATTAAAGATTCAACATTTAATTAGTACTCGGGCGGTCCAACTTTTTGTGATAGCAAAATTAAAAATTAAATCAATCCTAAACTTAGTTTGTGGCTTGCTTCACAAAGACTTTTGTGGAGAGAGTTGAAAGTAGAAGATATAAGAATGACAAGAATTTGTAACCACATTAACTAGGGCATGGTGTATGGAAAAGTGTACGAGTACACTATATCTCTTCAAACCTTAAAAGAGGCAATTATGCTAAAATTTGATAAAAAAAAAATTATAATACATTTGTAATTTTGTCCAATTGTAACGTGATTTAATTAGTATTCAAGGTGATACTAAATATCAAATGATTTTTTAACATCAATAATAACTATCAAGATTTGGTTCGAGGTGAAATAAGTTAACGAACCTTTTACAGCAACACAGAAATTATACAAAATATGATAGATGTAATGAAACTAGAAGTAATACCTACAATCAGTCATGATTATTTATTTACATATATAAGCACAAAAATAAAATAAAATTAATTGGTCTATGAATCTACCAAAAGAGTTGAGGTGTTAAATTTCAACCCATAGTCCTCCTACCTCCTCTCTAGCTAAAAGTTTGTTGGTTTTACCTTAAAGTTTAAGTTCTTAAGTTTTTTTTTTTTTTTTTTTGGGTGACCACAAATTAAGAAGAACTATTGGTGAGTGACTAATTTATTTTTCTAGGTTGTTGACTCCTAAAAGTAGGGTTTTAACTTTGTTATTTGCTCATCACTGGCCATTGCATATTCATTAGTAGTCATCCTATATTTTTCTGTGTTCATCAGCAAAGCAATTATAGAAGTTTAAAGCTTAGTAGACTCCAAGCTGTAGTGTGTGTGTGTATTTTTTTTTTTTTTTAAATCTTTTAAGTCACTCATTTATATATATATATATATATATATATATATATATATATATATATATATATATATATATATATATTTCGTATATATAATTTGCTTATTGCATAAGAAAAAATATGCCATGTCTCATAAAGAAATAATTTATTCCCAAAATTTAAGTTATGATAACGCTTAATTTGATGTTAATTATATTTCTAACATTTTCCGTCAAACAAAAGGATCTTAGTATTTGTCAATGATGGAATTTATACTTCCATTGGCATAACCTCCATTGACAATTTCAGTTTATCACTTTCTTGTGTAGTATGTGTGGTGAAATGAACCATTTTTTTTTTTTTTTTTTGAGGATTGCGAATCTAACAAAAGGTTTGTTAATAAAAGAACATCTCAAGGGACTTGTATTGAAAGATGAAAATAATCAAGAGAGAGCAGCTGATGCCACCTCCTGATTATTTGAGAGTGAAAGTGAAACAAAACATATTCAAATTAAAAATTCCTCATATTTAGAACAAATGGGTCTTTCCCACAAAGTCCATTTTACATTCCCACAATTAATTTGGGAAGACATGGCCTTCTTTAATTTGAAACTGAGTTCCCAACCCCCAATGAACCATCAATAGCCAAACGAACGAAATAAGCTCTCCTCCCCTGCTTACTTGCTGCACATGCGCAGTTGGTCTGCAATTGGCTGCTGCATATGACAATATCTCCACCCATATTTTAGCTATAGTTCTCCATTTCAAGTTCCTATCTTGTAGATCATTTAGCTGTTTGGCCAGCCTACACGCATGAAATAACACAGATTTGCTCCTATCTCCTTTCACATGAACGGGTTTAATCACTGTACACACCGCCAGCAAATTTTTACATGCAGCCTTTACTATTTGGCTCCCCTTGTTGGCATCCTCTTTCTTTCCTGGTTCAAGATCTCTCCTCCTGAAGAACCTAATGGCTTCAGCATTGGTCTCAGCATATGTAGCATATACATCTTTGAACCTTCTTTGTCCAATTCCTGCTATTGGAGACATCATTGTTGGTTGCATAATCAAAAGGTATAGCATGTAATCAGAGAGAAGCTTACTGAAATGAAGTTTACCACAAACTTCATCATCATATTTCTTTTCCTTAGAAATTTCATCATCATCTTCTTCATAGCAAAGATGGGTGGCAATGTACCAAAGCATGAGGCTCTCATCAAAAGTAACTTCTTTGCTATCAACAAATGGCATCAACTTGCCTTTGAGTTCTGTATCCAAATCTTTACTTTCTCTAATTATATTTTCTCCTCTATATGAACATATCTTCTTGGCAGAATCCACATTTACAACTTCTTCGGATTTCCTTTTCAACTCATCAAGGATAAATTTCCATAGCTCTTGGAGAAACGGGTTATTCTCCTTATACTTCCACGTCACAATGAGATCATTGGCACCAAAATAGCCAGCAACTTTATCAAAAGTATTTTTCTGAAATTGCTTTATTTTGAAGCAAACAAGTTTAATGACTTCACTAATGGCTCTAATAAATCCACTCTGGAAATTGATTCGAGGAGTATCTTTTGGACATTGGCCAATGCAATAGATTATGAAATTGTACCCTGATATGGATCCAGACCATCTTCTAATTGCAAATCGTGTGGATAATCTATGATATTTGGTATAAGGCTGTTTCTTACAGGGTGACCACTCTGGACACTTGATTTTAAGGTAAGGTACCATAACAATTTCAATGAAATATTGTTTGAAAAAACCAAAAAATTTAAAAATGGCTCCTATGAAGGATTTTTTCTCAGATCTTTTGGTAGGCACGAGTGTTCTATCAGAGAAAACGAGCATAACAAAGGCTATAAAATCTAACCCTAATGCACCATATAGCAATGTGTAAGTGACTCTAATATCAAACTTCTTAAAACTACGCTTGTCATCTAGTATGAAAAGTGTCGTAGCTGCCACAAGAGAAGAAAAGGATACAAACCTGAGAAAGTAGCCTGACTTATTGAGCAGAACAGACACCTTGGTGTAAAAAACCTCATATTTGAAATTGAGTTCAACCTCTATCACTCTGAGAGCATCTGTGTAACTTAATCCATAGAAAAATTCCCAGCTTTCATTGCGTTCTCTGACGCTGAAAATCTTGCCTACAATGAGGCCTTTGAACTTGTCAAACAAACCATAAGGATGCTGCACAACTTCCAAATCAGTTAGATTGTCTGGTTCTTTATCATCATGGGTATTATTGGATTTTGGTCCTGTATCTTGCTCTCCAATTGTTACACTGCAGTTCCTACTGCTTCTGCCCAGAATTGATTCGAAAGGCCTCTCCCTTTTAGCAAACTTCTTGCCATCTCTACAATAGTGCAGTTCTTTCTTTCAGCCACACCATTTTGCTCAGGTGTGTAAGATGTTGTTAGCTCCCTACTTATGCCATTTTCTTCACAAAAATTGCTAAACTCATTGGACATAAATTCTCCACCACTGTTAGTGCGCAAAACCTTCATATAACAGCCACTTTGCTTTTCAACTAAGGCTTTAAACTTCCTGAAACACTCAAAGGTCTGTGATTTATATTTTAAAAAATAAACCCAACTCATACGACTGTAATCATCAGTAAAAAGCAGAAAATAAAGACTCCCTCCAAGTGATTCTGTTTGCATTGGTCCACATAGGTCTGCATGTACAAGTTCAAGACAAGTTGAGGCTCTCCATGCCTTGCCTTTGGGGAATGACTTCTTGGTTTGCTTTCCATATATACAAGCTTCACAATTTTCCATCTCTTCAATTTTTGGTAACCCATAAACCATCTCCTTTTGGTGTAATAATTTTAGTCCCTTAATGTTGAGATGTCCATACCGTAAGTACCATAGCTTGGAGCTGTTTTGTTCTTTGGCTACCATACCAAAATTTTCCATGTTTGATACTTCAAGTGGAAACATTTTGTTCTTGGTCATCTGCACTTTGATCATTTGCTACCCGGTCTTTTTATTTTTAATAACACATGCTTCATCATCAAATAAGATTGAGTAACCACTAGCCATTAATTGGCCAACACTTAGCAGATTGTGAGCAAGATTAGGAACAAATTGCACATTATGCAAGAGTTTTACCTTGCCTTCATTGGTGTTGATTGTCACTGTCCCTTTGCCTTCAGCTTGAATTTCCTTGTAATCACCAAGCTTCACCTTCATCTTCTGAGATTCATCTAACTCTTTGAACAAGACTTTCTCACTGGTCATATGATTAGAACAGCCACTGTCTATAAACTACACACTGCTTGCAGTACCATTAGTGTTATAGTGAGCCATGAAAAGATTACTTACTTCTTCACTTTCTTCTGCAAAATTTGCTTGCTTTTCTTTGGCCCAGCAATCTGCCTTCACATGCCCATACTTCTTGCAATTGTGGCACTGAATGTTTCCTCTGTAGCTTCTTTGTTCATTGGAAAACTGCCTCTGCCACGACTCCTTCCTCTAAAACTTCCTCTTCCAGTTCCTTTATCTGCTACATTTGACTAAGACATTTCTCCCTTCACCTGGAATGCCTTTTCTTCATTTTTCTCTACTGATCTATTTATCCTTGCTTCGTGTGCTTGCAAGGAACCCATCAACTCATCAAGTGTGAATGTTGACAAGTCTTTTGATTCTTCAATTGCAGCTACTACAAGATTAAACTTGGGTGTTAAACTCCTTAACACCTTTGCAACAACATTTTGATCAGTAATTTGATCTCCATATACCCTTATCTGATTTATAATTGCTACCACCCTTGTCAAGAAATCTTGCACAGATTCATTGCCTCTCATGTGCAAAGTCTCAAACTCATGCCTTAGAGTTTGTAGTTTCACTGCTATGACTTTGGATGAGCCTTGAAATTTTGTCTGCAGAATTGTCCATGCTTGTCTGAATGTGGTTGCTGCTGCAATTATGGAAAATATTGTTTCATGAACTGCCTGCTGAATGAAGAATAACACCTTCGAGTCTTTTCTCTTATTTTCTCTCAGCCGGTTCTCCTCATCTGGGTCTGCATATTCGTTCTCCACCAAGTCCCACAAATCTTGGGACCTAAACAAAGTCTTCATCTTGATGCTCCAAAATTCATAACAATCACCTTTGAAAACTCGTAAAGAGGGCTGAGTCACACTCATCGCATTATCGTTTGCTACCATTATTCACACGCCCTTCTTATGATCAAACCAGGTTCTGATGCCAGAAATGTTGGAGAGTAATGCAGAGAAAGAATAAAAATTGGTATGTAAAATATAGAGGACTGAATGTTCTGTGTTTATTGAATGAAAAGCATGCCTATTTATAGGCTTACAACCAACGTTCATAAACCAGAAAAATAGCAACTGACTCCTAATTATAATCTCAACAGAAAAAACAAAATATCAGCAACAGAAGGAGGACCAAGTCAGCAAGCCTTATCAGCAATAGAAGGAGGACTAAGTCAGCAAGCCTTATCACGTGCAACTTTTAATCATTCTTCAACAATTGTCACTATTAGAGAAGGGAGGCCAGCATGTTGCTTGGAAAAGTGCTCCTCCATGATTGCTAGGTAATCTGGACCCGGGTCCTCGCTCACGGAGTGCCGGAAAGTGTTCATGCTTGCTAGGTATAAAACGCGTGTTCTCTTAGAGTACTTAATTATTCCGCCAAGAAACACGAGCACTGTGGGAATCCATAGGGTGTTGTAGGGAAGTGTTAGAAAAAAAACATAGGCACAAGCATCAACCTGGAAAAGCAGCCCCATAAGGTGTCGGAGCCAGAGCTCATTATCTTCGAGCGCAAAAGCAGTGATGGTATCTGGACCACCGAGGTGTAAAAGAAGAAATGGTGCCCAAAATGCTTGCAAGAAACTAGGGCGGGAGATGGGTTCGTCGTCTTTTTTGACTGTTGGAGATAAGTCCCAGGCAGAAGTTTGTAGCCCAATCTGCAAGAAGGTAAGCTGACCAAAGCAACCAAACAAGGATGCTTCTCTGAGTGCGTTTTCTCAGAGGAGCAAAGAGTAAGAGAATTATCTAAAGTGAGAGGCTAAGGAGGATGACTCCACGAATGTCCCATTTCTCCCATATGTTTTTCATCCTCTGTGGGATGTCCCATTTCTCCCCTATGGTGTTTTTCTAGCTATGTGGGGTCATTTGCCAGGAAATTTCCATGGATGAAATATGAGATATATTAAGGGAATGAAATGACTTAGGGTGCGTTTGATACACAATATAGAACAATGTAAGCAAAGTATAGCACAAGTAGCTAAGTTACATAACAACTTCTAGTCATGTTTACTGTTTGTTAGTTAATGCACATGACAAAAAAAATTACTGTTTATTATTTGATTAACATAAGTACTAGACAAAATAATGTGAAATTTACTGTAATACCCTCTGTGTTATACAATATTTGTTATTTTAAAGAAAAAAGGTATTGGACAAGATTTTGACATATAAAAAATTCTTATTTTTGGATTTTACAAAATTAGAATTGTAAAAAAAAAGAAATAATCTAGATATTGCATAGGTTCATTTAGCACAATAAAAAAAAAAAATCAATTCTGAATTTTTAAAATCTGATACTCTGAAAATCATTAAATTTTGGAAGAAATGTTTGCTTTGCATTTTTGGAACTATAGTCATTAAAATCTGGTACTGTGAGTCTTTTTTGTCATTTTGTAGGAAAAAAAAAAGTATTAGTGTGTAAATAGTGAAAGAGGCTTTAATTGATTTAACTTGTTGAAAGGCCTGGATAGAAGAAGTGGGGTTAAATTTGTCTTTTTAAGTTTTTGTATTGTGGACAAAATTTTTGTTCCCTGGTTTTCTGAGGGACAAAAAATAGAAGATTTGTCCAATTCCTTAAATTGTTTTTGTCCGGTACTATTGTATTTTTTAAAATCAAACAGAGTACAAAATTTTTTATCCAATCCAGTTCATCATTTTAAAGCAATTAGTATTATTGTCTCCATGCACAAGGGTACCTGCATGTATATATAGCAGTCAGAGGTACAAGTGATGAAGCACACTAATAGAGTACAAGCTGTTCGAGCAGATAACTGTGACAGTTTTTACATCCTGTGGAGCTTAGGTTGGGAATAAGAATAAGAAAAAGAAAAGAAAAAATTACTTCTGCTGGTATGCTGCATGGTTACGTGTGTGGTAAGCTATGCATCAGGGCAAAGAAAAAAAAAAAGGGAATATTTATCTCAAAAGGAACTTGAGAGTGACGAATAACTTTCTCTTGCGTTTTAAAATTTATATGAATTTCATCCTTTAATATTTTTTGACAGTTAAAATTATCCAAAAAAAAAAATTATAAATAATTGTTAGAATTAAAAAATTTAAGAAAAATTAATAATTATAAAATATAATGAAAAAATTAATAAAAATTAAGTTTATCAAAGTTTTAAATGTGAGTGGTTAAAATAATATTAATTATAAGTTGATATAGGGTTTTGGTTGAGAATAATAAAAAGAAAAGAGAAAGAGAGAGATATGAAAAAGAAAATAAAAGCTTTACTTCATGCTGGTATCCTGCACACATAGTAATGTGTGTGGTAAGCTCTGATTGCCCCATACTTTCTCCCACTAGAATGGAACTTCCAGAAGCTTGGCATCGTCTTTTCTTCCAGAGGCATAACATAAAATCAATTCCTAAACCGTTTATTTACTGGCACAGGCCATCAAAGGTACGTTTTGCTCGCATTGTGGATCTTTAATTCGGGGTGGAATTTAATGAGATTTATGGTATAATTTTAATATTATTATGAAAGTTTTAAAATTAAGTCATTAAATATGTGGTAGAGCATACGGTTTCTAATAATAAAAATGAGTATGCCATGAAGAAAAAGAAATTAAACATATGAAAAGGAAAACTTAAAAAAGTTGTTTCCTAATATATTTTTTAATATTTTCTTGTTCTTCTGTTTAATTAAAAATCATGTATTATAGCATATACTACATAGTTCAAATTTTGATACATTTTTAATTGACAACTAGATTACTGAACAAGTCTCATCCAAACACTCTCAAACCATCTAATTAGAAGTTGTGCTACTCTTAAACAATGATACACTTTTATATTCCACATTGTGTCTTAAATTATGTTCTATATTAATTAATGTGAAGCATAACTTAGAAAAAAGGTAAAGAATAAAGATAAAAATGTGTTGGGTTTTATGAGTCAAATCCTTTTACCTTTAATTATTGGTCGCCTTTCAATGTTTTCAATTATTGGTTACCTTTATTTCAATTATTGTTGAAGGAGTTCTATATCACATATATTTCAAATTGCTGGCAAGGGCACTTGAACAAGACCATAAAATGCTTGCATGACAACCCTGGTATGATATGTTTAAAATTTTTTGTCTCTAGTTATATGACCTATCTCACATTTTATGAATGAAAAAAAAAATTAATTGATATGTTTTTAGTAATTATCAATAATAGTTACTGTGCTATTTTATCACTTTTCTTCAACCAATCAAGTTGAGGGAACAATATATGGATATAATATAAGACAGAGATGTTTCGTGTTTATATATAACTTTGTACACGCACAAACATATATAATTTTTTCCAAAAGTAAGACTCAAATGATTACTCTATTCAATTTATTTTAAAATATTATTTTTATCAATCTGACCATTAAATTAAATTATATAGTAATCATGATCATTTAAATCAAATTTTACATAAATATGAAATCCTAAATATTTATTATAAGAATGGAATTTCATTATTTAAAATCTTTTTATTTATTAAAATATATTATATGATGAAGTATCAATTAATTCTAAAATCGTATAAACATAATTATGGTACAAAACCTTTTATTTCAAGGATTAGATTTATAAAATTCATGTTTTATTAAAAAATAAAGTTACTAAAGGATGTGAGCATCACAAGTCTTACTCGTAGAGTAGTCAACTGCTGTGGGTATGAAATTCCAGCTGCCCCAAAGCTGTAATTATTCACTGATCTGGGTCCTTTTCTGGCTTCATTTAGTCAATTCAGTTATTCTATTGCAAGTTTGTTAAGTTGTTGAGAGTTATTTCTGATTAAGTTGATGAGTTGTAATTTGTAGTTCAGAATTTCCAGAATTAAATTGGTAATACAAGTGGCAGAACTCTTGTCTATAAATAGTGCATATGTAATGTAAAGCTAATTATGGACATTCATTCATTATTCAAAATATAATACAGATATTTTTAGATAATAGAAACAGAAGTTAGAGGTAATTTATTTCTTTCTTTGATATAATTTATTTCTTCCTTCCCACCTGTATTTTTTCACTCATTAGCTTTGCATTCAATCTAGTTAAATTTCTGTTTTTATCGATTTCACCTTTTGAATCAAATTATATTATAATCATAATCATTTATATCAAATTTTATATAATTATAAAATCTATAGGCATTTATTATAAAAAAAAAAGGAATTTTATAATTTAAAATATTTTATTCATTAAAATAATATCATATGATGAATCATCAATCAATTAAAAAATTATATGAGTAAGACGATCTTTTATTTCGAATTGAGTTTATATAATTTATGTTATATTTCCTTAAAAAAAATTACTAGACGATTAAGTATGATAAGTCTTACTCTCTCATATGTATAAATATATATAGTTGATTAAATACCTTTACATTAAATAGTTACATAATAATCTAAATTAATGTTCTTTGATGGAGAAGATCCTTCAAATTCATTAATTTTCAATAAGACATAGATGTTATGTTGTATGCCTGCTGGTGAGATTCATTTTTAAATTAATTGATGCAATGTCCACAAATATGCTGATTATTGGGCAGCTCGGTAGATGAAGTAAAGGGGCGTTGGAGCACGTCAAGAAGCGAAGCTTGGCCATTGTGTTTGCTTCCTTCTCTTGCATTATTATTAAAGTGGGTCTTAAAGGAGTCACTAGCTTCAATATTTTATTGAAATCAACTCACACTTTTAGAAGGTAAAGAACTATCTTTATACTTTACACGTAGTTTTAGTTTGATAGACACTAAATTAATTTAGTCGATTTGAAAAATTATAAACTAAAATTTTATTATCAATTTGAGATTTGGTGCGGTTCAATTTGATTTGAAGATAGTATGAAACCGTTAATTTATTACAATTTGTAAATTTATATTTTTTGAGTGATTTGTTGTAGTTTGAGTTATTTTGGGATGATTTTTGACGGTTTAAAAATAAATTTTTTTACTACATATGCTTAATGAATTTAATTTGATTTGGAGCTATTTGGACCAAATTAATAAATCGAACCACAGCCGGTTTAAAAATATTTGAAATCGATTTAAATCACCTTTAATCAATTTTAATGTGATTCAGTTTCATGCAGTTTGAGTTGGTTTGTAAATATCCCTAGTTTTCAAAGGAAAATATTCTATGTTACACACTTTTGGAAGGTAAGAACCATCTTTTATTCTTTATTGGAATTGCTTGGCATATTTGACTTGAAATTTCGCCAAAAACATACTTGCTCTACTAGGTAATCTATAAATTCTATTGTAAAATTGACATGTACTATAGCTTTAGCGCAGATTTTCGAGAGGAAAAGCTTGCGCGGGACAACAAAGATGACCCACTATATCTCTTTCTTAAAATTCTTATTAAAACAAAAGTTGGGTTGGAAGCAAGGAATTTCTCTAAATATTCCTTCACCGCAAAAGAAAGTTGGACTCTTTTCTTCTGATCTTGGACTACAATTTGTGGAAGGCTTAAAAAATGACAGAGTTTGCTGCTATCATTCAATTATTAAATTTGATCTCTATTGTTATTTGTACAATAAAAAATTCAAGGCTCGTGAATGATAACGCTTCTGATTAAGTATTTTATAACTAGATAACAATAAAAATGAGTACATTTGGAATATTTATATCACATAAAATTTTTAAATTGAGGTTTTATTTAAATTGTAACAGTAATAGTAATAATTTTTTGGAAAGGGGTCTTTAAAAGAGTCATTGCTGGCTTCAACAATTATTGAAATAAAGGAGGTCTGAAATCCCATAAAAAAAAAAAAAGGTCTGAGGGTGAGAACAAACCTACTTATATAAAGCAACCACAATATATAATATATAATATAATTCTTTTTGATCTGAATATATAATATAATTAAAGCTAAAGGGCTTGTCTCATAGAAGACAACCAATATTATCTTTATTTCTACCTTAATGAGATATTTTTTACCACACACTTTTAGAAGGTAAAGGACTATCTTTATGAATGAATTGCTTCGCAGATATAGTTTGGAATTTTCCCAGACTATAATATAATCTAGAATAGGGCAATCTTTAAAATATAGAGTTGGCTTAATAGTTATGAACTCTCTAATAAAGTCATTGTTAACATTCTAATTTAAGTTTGAATTTTTAAAGACTAAAAAAGAATAAAATAGTCTATTTTCTCACTTATCGTCTTATCCAGAATTCACAGTCAATTTTAAGCTTGCTAGAAAGCAAAACATGGAGCGGTTTGTCATTACTCCAGAAAAGAAAAATTCATGTGCTGTATTTGCAGCAGCTAAGCGTCTGCTTGCTTACTTGATCAATCACAAGCATAATATGAAGGATCTCCAAGAACAGGTAGCGCTACTTCTATCCAATAGAGAGGACATTCTGGGTAGGACTGTTGATGCTCGGCATAATGGAGATGTAATCTCGATTGAAGTCGAACTGTAAAAATCCCAGACAATTTTTTTGAACAAATTAACAGAGGACTTCAAGTCCTAAGCTTGAACAATATCAAGTTACCGTCACTGCCATCTTCAATTTGTGTCCTAGCAAGTATTCAGACGTTGTGATACGAGCTGCAAGATATAGCTTTTCTTGGAAAGCTAATTACTTTAAAAGTTCTTAGCCTTTCAGGCAGAAACATTGAGCAGTTGCCACATGAAATTAGAGACTTAGTTAACCTCTGGTTGCTAGATTTGGACAATTGTTCAAAACTTAAAAGGATTCCTCCCAATGTAATATCAAACCTGACAAGACTGCAAGAATTGTTATTGCCAAACAGTTTTAGTCACTGGCAGCACTCTGAAGGATCCAATGATGAAAGAACAGATGTAAGCCTTGGTGAGCTTAGTCAACTGAATGATATGAAAGCTCTGCAAATACATATTCCAGATATAAAGGTTGTTCCACGAGATTTCCCCCGGAATAAATTGGAAAGATATAACATTTCTATAGGCCAAGAACAGGGGTAGTGGTCAGGTAAATTTGAAAGGAAATTGCAACTCAACCTTAGTACAAATGTTCATGCATGTGATTGGGTTAAACCGCTGCTGGTGAAATTTTAGGAATTATGCTTAAAGGAATTAAAATTTTTTGAGAGTCTTCTTTAATTATATCATGAAGGGTTTCAAAAGTTGAAGCATCTTCGCATCCAAGATATTGCAGAGATGGAATGGCTACTAAATAATGAGATGGAAGGGCTAGTAAATTCTGAGTATGCGAATCTATTTCCTACAGTGGAGCTGCTTGCTCTCCACAATCTGATAGAGCTCAGAAGGTTATGCCGGACTCAACCATCAATTGGGATATCCTTTGTTGAGTTGAGAGTTGTAAAGGTAGTGTTATGACAAATTGGAGTTTATCTTCTCAAGACCATTTTATAGCAACTCTAATCTATAGATTAGAAGGACCAATTGATATTTTAGTTAATAAAAATAATTTATTATTAGGGTATACAAATATAATGGATAATGGTAGCAAATCATGTCATAGTATTAAGAGTGCAAACGGATTGTATTTTTCTTCTATGCACTAGCTTCATTCTCTTCTTTTCCCCAAGAACTTCTCACTCTTTCTGTGTGTCTTAGTCAAAAAGCTTTAAGTCATCTGTAGACTTGGAGCTAGATTTTTCATCAATGCATCAATGATTTTTCTTCATGTTATGTTTAAAACTATATCATCTCATAAGTTGCAGTGATTTTACCTTCTACCCGATCAAGGAAAATAGAAAATAAAATTTGAAATTAGCCTTCTGGAGGATCTGTTAATATTATTAGTATTCTTCCAAAAATTTGAAAATAATTACTAGATAGATAGGATTGTTCAGTTTCTTTCTTAATCCATGATCTTCAGTCTATGTTGATACTATTTAGCAGAAGATATACGAATTATACTGATCAAACATATATTATAGAGAAGGAAAACTGTTAAGAAATGTGAAATTGAGAAAGTAACAATGTAAACTTTCTGCTCTTAAAATTTCTAACAAGAGACATAGCATCGATGTGACTAATAGTGTGATTTACTACTGTTATTGAGTTTGATTTATACTTTAGTAAAACATGAGAAGAAAGCATAACATATTTTATATGTTAAAATAGTTATTGCAATACTATGATTATTCCAGCTTCAACGAAGAGCACTTGAGAATAATTATGAGTTTTGTTTTCCTCTTATCAGACTAAAGCAAATTAAGGAAACATAAGAAGAAGTGGATTGCTTTCTCATAGTACTAACAAAAATCGCGACTTTTCAGATCAAAAATAATAATAAAAAAAAGGTTCTATTAACCTCAGCCCGATAAGAGATCCCACCTCATTAAATGCTATCAATTGTAATAATTAGTACTTGCAATAAATATATATATTCTCTCATCTTTATATTTCTCTCTCTCTTATTAAATTTTTTTCTCTCTCATCACCAAAACCCTAAAATTATAAGCTTTAAACCATAAGTTTAAATTCTAAATATAAATCTTAAATTTTAATTTTAAACTTAAAATTCTATATTTAAACTTTAAATTTTAAATATTAAACTTTAAATATAAATTCTAAATTTTAAACCTAAAATTCTAAAAATATAAATACTAAATTCTAAATATAAATCCTAACTTTAAAATATACAAAACCAGTCTTTGAAATTTAAACGCTAAAACTCTAAAATTTTAAACCCTAAATACTATTAAATAGTTATTAAATGTTCTATAATATTTTTATTAATTACATAAAAACTTCATTAATTAGTTACTAGCATAATTAATGTGTGTATTTAATAAGTATTTGTCATTTATTATTGACCAATACTATAAACCTATTTAATAAGAAACAAATTCTTAGGGCTGAGGTTAACATTTCTCATAAAAAAAAACGTAAGAAGCTCAACTTTCAATTAAAAAAATAAAAAATAAACACGAGAAGCTCAACTTTGTTATTCATTTATTTACCTATGAATCAATTTTCTCAGTAATGGTTCAATTAGTTAAAAAAAAACTTACACTCATGCTTTGATATTTAAAATAAAACTAATGGTTTAGCAACTTAGTTAACCCTGTTATACGTTTGAAGATGAAATCCAACAACAATAAACTCAAATCAAAAGATAAAGAAGAACCTTATAACCACATTATTATATTAAATATTTGAACTTTTTTTTTTTTAAAAAAAATCTCAATAACATATTTAGATACACCAAGCATTTGGGCTTAATTTACATTTTTTTTTCTTAAATTGGAAATTCATTGTAAAGAGTAGCAAAGCTACTTTAGAAGTTAACTTGGGATTTGAAGACTGCCACGTTTCTCTCCTCATTTTTTCTTGTACTTCATGTATCTTATACTCTTTAAATATGAGATTGATTCAGTTTGGTTAAGGAGCAACAATAAATTTCTCTCAAAATTTTCAAACTCATCATTAACATAGAATATTATCTCAAAGATTAGCATGTTTTCCACTAATCTAACACGTTGATTTCCCTCCAACTTCAATAGCATCATTACTGCTTTCAAATAGAAGAGAGTACGCAAAACAAGCATGGCAATAATATTTTAGTATGCTTTTCATTAATGTTTTCCACTCATTGCATGGAAATGAGTGCAAAACAAGTTGAGACAGCTTCTGCAGACACACTAATATTTTAGTATTAGATTTTGATTTCTTGTTCCCATAGTTAAGATTTTCTTTCATTCACTTGTTCAGTTTAATTAACATTGCTCACATCTCCAATAATATTAAAATTGCTTCTGGTTTGAACACTTGAGCATCTACAAATAACACAGCTTGATGCACATTGCTGACTTGCCTCAACAAAAACTGGTTATCTTCTACCTCTCAATGGCACTTGCCTGAGACAGAATTCCAGATGACTTGAGCAGCAAGGTTCAAACGTGTGCCTTCAATTAATGAGGCTGCTTATGGGTCTCAAAGCACCAATTAATGGGCCCAGCACTGACTGATCAATAACCTATTCTCCTTGTCCATGCGGCAATGGCGGTGGCCGTACGCTTATAGACCTGAAGAAGCAGAGTCTTTGATCAACTTGAGAGCCAGTGGGATGTTACAACAATCTCATGCATGCTAGTGAATCTTTCTTGCGCTTTCAGCAGATCAGAAAACAGAGGGAGTACTCTATCAGGGGGAATTATAACTGGCTTCATGGTAATTGCTAGCATGTTCTGATTTGTTAAAGGCATATACGGTACCGGTTTTGAGCCAGCATATTGATGAAGGTTCGAGTTGGAAAAAGCGGGAGAAGAACAATAAAAAGGCTATCTTATCTTATATATTTAAAAATTGAATAACAGTGATAAATATCTGAAAAAAAAATTATAGAAGGACCATCTATCTATCACCACTCCTAAGTTTTTTCTTTTTTTTTTTTTTTTTGGGTGTTTGGGAGGGGGGGGGGGTGAAGGCGCACAAAGAAGGATATGAAAGTTATAACTTAATTGGGAGTGATGTTGGCCATTAACATGCTACTATGCCATGTGAACCGTTGCAATTCTTAAGAATATAGACCAAAATATTTAATCTCGTCCTTACCTTCATCTAAACTTAGTCGGCATGATGGAATTTATGAGATCCCAAGGGATTAAGCAAGGGCATGGAGTGTGATGCCTCGTGAGCTAGTTGACTTTACTTTTTGAAAGGATTCATAAATAACAAGCAATCTAACATTTATACGCACAAGAAAGAGTGTATTACATTCATCAAGAGACATACATGGATGAGTAAATTTTTTTTGTTATTAGTTGGTGTTTTTAAAGTATCAATGAAAATATTGTTAGGTCCAGATTTTAGATGTTTTTAGTGTTGTATGATTATCTTGGTTCATGGTTATGAACTATCTCTCTGCATTAACAAGGTGATCAACTATGTTTGATAAAATTATTAAATAGTTATAGCAACAAATTCATGTGGACAGCAGTGGGCGTGCCGGAGTGGTTATCGGGCATGACTAGAAATCATGTGGGCTTTGCCCGCGCAGGTTCGAATCCTGCCGCTCACGTTTTACGAAGCTTTAATATTTTTAGTAAAAGACTTACATTATCAGCTATACTATTTTTTTAATATTAAATTTTGAAAGAATAAGAGACCAAAAAAAAAAAAAAAAACGAAAATTTCAATAAAATTTTAGAAGATATAACATTTATTAGAGTCAAAAGTCGATAATTTTTCAAAATTAATCAATTTCCTAAACATGATATTATACAAGTTGACAATTTAAGTTTTTTTTTTTTTTTTTTTTTAAATTCTTTTTGTCTTCCTATTACTCTGTTACCTTATTTGATTTTAATTTTCTATAGTCCACTATTTGATGCTAAAAGGGAGACTCTATTTTTATATTTTTTATGTAAAGTACATTTTATATTGTAAGATATGTAATTGCATGTAATTTCTTAGGTTGCCAAACAATAAACAAAGAATTTGTTGTAAAATTTTGCTAATATAAATATATTATTTGTAGAAATAATGTAACATTTTCTTCTTTTTTTTTTTCTTATGTTTTTGATTAATCTCAATTAAGGTACTGTGTCACAGTCTCTAACGATAATTCTATTAATTGGATGACTCATATGCTTTTAACAAGGTTTGTTGCTTTCTTTGATTATGTGATACACTCACAATGCATATTATTTAAAGAGTTGTACACATATTTGTATATTTTTTTAAAAAAAAAAATTGGTTACATGGAACAGTTACAATCTGAAAGAAAAAAAAAAAAAGCCCAATCTTTTTATTTTTCTAAGAACATGTCTTTTTTTAAAAAAAAAAAAAAATCTGACTATCTAAGAAGTCCACTCTAAGAGTTTAGAATTTTATTTTTTTTTAAAAAAAAAGATTAATAGTTGGTTACACATTGAAATAGTTACAATAAGTTCAAAAGATTAAAAAAAAGGTAATGCTCAAAATTTTTTAGAATTTAACGCAGATTTTATCAATGAGAAATTATTTCCAAAAATTAGTATTTGTTACTTTTCTAAAAAAAAAAAAGTCTCATGAATAAGTTCTGTAAGAAATGTAGTGAGAAAGTGAGAATATATACACCACTATAGAGAATAAATCGAGAAAATTGAGAAAAAAGAAAAATAAAATCTCTAAAAAAATGACTTTTATTTATTTACTAAAAAAATATATATACATAAAAAATAAAATATTAATTTAAAAAGATAATATTCATTTAATAAATTATAAATAAATAAATACTAATTCAATTTTAAAAAATATTTTATTAAATACACATTTAAATATTAAAATATTTATAACACAGACTTCTTTTTTTTTTTTTTTTTCTTTTTTCTTGCAAATAAAAGCACAATTTTTAACAAACTTGTCATATATGCGTGCGCGCGTACGTGCGCGTGCGCTAGGGCGTGTGTCTCTATACATATGTAAGAAATTAACTTATAGCATGCCTAGCATGTTTGTTGAGAAAGTATAACAAACCCAAATTTTCTATGAGAAATTTCACGAGAAAATAGCTTCTAATAGACTTTTAGGATGTTTCATCATGGAATTTGATCATGAAAAAGTTATTTCTCTTGTAGGATTATTGCTGATGCATTATACATAACAATTGTGGGAATAACCACTCTGATTATAGTCTTCTTTTTATTTATTTTCTTTCCTAGAGAGAAGGCTACAATACACATCTCAAGGGTTGTATACCAATACAAACTCAACAAGGACTTATAGATTTTGATCTGTTGTGCTTGCCCAATTCAAGGGTCACAAACTCTATAACGTCAACCTATGACGTGTAACTTTGTTGTTCTGCATCGTAAATGTTGCTTTACTTGTAATCTTAATATTTCATTTAATAACCATCTTAGGAAAGGTTAACATCTTAAATTCAAGTTTTTTTTTTTCTTTTTAATTTATAAAAATAAAAAATTTAAGTGAGTTGGGTTTTAAAAATTCATCAAAGTCAGTTCACTTTTAAGTTCAAAGAATACTTACAGAAATTTTTTTAAATCACTCACTAACAAAATTCTTATATTAAGAGCGGAATTCAAACTTATATTTTTTTTGGGATACAAGTCTTACGTTATCAACTGGATCAATATTTGTTAATTTAAATTCAAACTTTTATTTACTTATATATCATAATTAGAAAATCTAACTCTATCATTGATAAAAATATTGTGATAAATGAAAATTCATTTCATAGCTTGCAAGGAGCAAATTGTTTCCCAAACTACCAACTATGGTCTAGCGGTGAAAACATTAGTTAGAGATCAAGAATTAAGCCTCTTTGCCGTCAAATAAACCAAAACATCACTTCCCTTACCAAAGTGTCTCGTATAAAAATTGTGCCAAATTAAGTTCACAGGCAAAGTGTGCTTTACATATATGAACCACTCAAAGCAAGCCAAGCTTTTGTATCAATTAATTTGTACCACAAAATAAGATACCCAAAATGAATTTATAGTTGTTTCAGTAGCAACAGAACTTGGATACTCAAATATTCAACATCAAAATAGCAGAAGCCAGAAGTGCCATATAAACCAAATGAATAGGTTCCCTTGCACAATGGAACGCACCGTTTAAAACAGGAGTGTTTTTCTGTGATGACGGTGGCCTTGTAAGTGTAGTACTGCCCCCTTGGTCTGAACCAGACACCGGGGAAGGTGCCAGAGCCGGCGAATAGGCTCCATTGTCTTGTATGTGTACATGGAGCTTCATGCCACCAAGGCAAAGCAACCTGTTACCGCTCACAAAATACATATCTCCTGGTTTTGTCAATGCCACCGTGGTGTTGCCATTGCCGTAAGTTGCTAAAACGTTGGTTGTGTTGCATGTGTTGAAGTTTTCTCTGGTGACCTCGTTCACACTTTCGGATGATCCATACTGGAAAACTGCAAAATCAGTAAAATCTCAAAGTTGTCACAATTTTCTTGACAGATAATACAAAAGTGTCAAAAATCAAAGTTCTAATTCCTATTCAAATTTGCCTCAACAAGTTAATTCATGATAAACAATATGGAGGTAAGGGCAGAGCGAGAATTTGGATAAGATGGCTAATATTTTTCTTTCGGGGCCAATATCTTGCATAAATTTTTGACAAAAAATAATAAATTATAAACTTTAAATCTCGATAGCATTTTAAAAAATATTATAAATTAGTGAAATAGGTATTTTGTTTTTCTAGCCTTTTTCTGAGCACATTTCAATTATTTATCTTCATCTATCATTAAGCACATCACTCAGCACACATCTTGAATAAATTTAAGCTTTTTATTTGACGCCCAACAAAAAAACAACAAAGGGAGTCCAACAGAAAATCCGGATCCGTGAAATAACCTATTTACTAAACACTTCTAATTTAGACAACCAGTAATGAAATGTCTAATCAAACACACTCATAATTAAAAATTGAAAACGGGGAACATGAAACCTTCGGCTCCCCATCTCTCCCCTCTATATGCAGTAATTTATAAAAGGAATAAAAATTTATGAGGAGCTCAAAAAGTTATATGATTTTCCCAGCCTAGAAGCATAATGCTTACCCAGAGAATCGCCCACTTGGAATTTCTTGTCTTGTACCCATGTGCCAAGATTAGTGCTAATATCCCAACCAGAGCTATCTCCAACAATATAGTTTGTGGCTGAGCACGTGACAATTGCAGAGGCAAAAGCAAGATAAAGAAGAAGCAGCTTCGCCATGTTTAGGGGTTAGATGAAATGGGGAACCAACATATTGTGCCTCAACTCTCTATCCAATTTAAATACTTGAGGGTTGCCCGTAATTAGATCACCTAACTCCTATGAACCTTTGTTTTTTGTTTTAATAAAATTTGATTGGTAAAAACAAAGTTAACTAGTCAATGTGCCGTTACAACCAACAAGATATGATCCTCTTTGACAAGCTTCGGAATGTGACACATGACACTTGAATGTATGTTTGGCATATTAAATTTCTTTGTTATTCTTTGATTTAGGTAGACTTAACGACGTCGTCTGTTCTTTCATGTAATCACACTTGTCCCAACAAAATTTAAATGCGAGACATGAAACTTTGGCGGTGGATTACCCACTTCTTCAACTTAGTATCGCATATCCATTAAATTATATAATATTATTTTCAAGTCATATTCTGAACATGATATATATATATACACACACACGCACACATGGTTATCGGTATAACTCACTGTATTTAACCTAATGAACAGTATTTAAGATTGTAAATATAATTTTTTATTCTTAAAAACCTTGAAATGTGATATCTTAGAGTTATCAGTTTTAAGTTTTTTTAAAAAAATTTAAAATTTAAGCTACATATTTGGGTTTGTTTGATAAAATTAATTGAAAATTATGAAATATAGTGTATAACTATTAAGTTAACTAAAAATTGTGTGATATAGCTAAAAGTTTATGATTGTATAACTATTTAATTTAACTAACTAAAATATATTAAATGACTAAAAATATATATTAAATAATTAATTTATTATTAGTTAATTAACTAAATAATTAAATATTTATTTTATTCATTATGAACATATTAATTAAACAATTAAATACCAAAAAACTAAGTTTGTGAGAAAGGAAAAAAAATGAGGGGAGAAGAGAAAACGGTGGAGAAGAAAACATTGAAAAAAGAAAAATAAATGATGGGCTATGTGGAAGAGAGAGTGTGAAGTTAAGTTGTTAAGACTAATTGTGTGAAAATAAAATCTGTAATTTGTTAAAAACTCAAAAGGTAAAAATGAAAAGTGAATTTTTAATAGTTAACTTTTAAAATAAAATCTACTTTAAGTAACATTTTAAAAGTTAATTTTTAAAAACTATAATTTCTCTCTATTTTTGGTTTACCAAACAACTATATTAGTTTATCAACCAAACACAATCTCCCAAATAAACTAATAATTTTCCTTACCAAACACACAATTAAAAAAAAAAAAGTGACAAGACTTTTTAAATACATCAACTTTTAACTAAGTTTTTATAATTTAAAACTTAAAACTATCAATTTTTTGATTTTAGAAAATAAAAATAAATAATTTTAAAAATAAATAAAAAACAAAACAACTCTATTTTTTTTACTTTAAAAACATTTTATTTTAATTGTATTTTAAAACTACCCTCAACAAACCTTAATATTTAATAGTTTTTTAGGCACTTAGATACAAGAAAAATAGATATTTAGGAAAATTAAAAATTATAATAAAAATATTTTA